>CM060925.1:12840000-15240000 GCA_030737875.1 Allium sativum
TTTTTGTAAACTATGTAGGTGAGCATAGCCACTATGCTTGCTAGATTTGTTAATTTATTTGCTGAATGTTTTAAAGTGTTATTAGTAGTAATAATACACACCATCGACATATATCATGAATTTGGCATTTTAAGGATAAAACTCGTCCATTTATGCTCTTGCATTTGCATTTTGTTTGGTGTGTTCGGGGAGAGCCTTATAATAGTCTCATTTTTTCAAAACTCATGTATGACTTATGCACTGGAAATCATAGGAGAAAACCCGTTTTGTATTACACAGCGTGGTCCTGTGATTTACCGTAATATAAAGTAAATTGTTTTATGTTCTCACACCAGTCCCATGACTGACCTGGAGTTTATTGTTCCTTCCTAAACTCTGGGTGCCCAAAATTTTCACATGATTAGCTAGTAGTTTAGTTTTACAGTTATAGATCCTTGGAGCAAAATTCGAAGCGCTTTTGGGTTGAAGCTTCGAGCTAGAGTTGGAGTTCTTCCACTATCATATTGCTTTCTTTTCCGCTATGTATTTTATTGCAACTCGGATAATGTAAACTTTGTTGTAATCAAATGTTGAGTAATAGAAGTTTATTTTATTCTGTTCTAATATGTATTACCCCGGCGAATCCGATTTTCAAACGTCTGTAGTTGGTTTAATCATCGACTCGAGGCAGTTGATAGTTGGGTCGTCAAATGTGCTATCAGCGCTGTGGTTGAACCCAGCTCAAGGGGTATATTCATTAGTTCAGAAGTTAACGAAGTAAGAAACTCATTAGAGATAGGGTAATTAATACCCTAGAATTAGTTTACAAGAGTTTCTTATGTGAGGACGGTTTTTAAAATTTAAAATAAACCAAAAAGGCTATACTTTAAATATAAAGAAAATACTTTGGAAAGGTTAAAAAAATTGATAACTTGATAACAGATGGTAAGAATAAGATAGGTAATCCAAAGAATAGTTCGAATAATCCCGAAAAGAATAGGTTAAGATTAAAGAATATGGTAGAAAGGATTAAACTGGATCTTGAAGAATTTAGTGAGAGATATATAATGGTGTTAAGGATGATTTCAAAACTAGTTGGGCGTATTTTGGAAATGTAAATCATTTTGAAATTAATCATTTTGAAAGTGTAACTATTTTGAAATATAACTTATAATAAGGAATTACGATTATTTTACTGGACGTTAAGATTGGACTATAAGGTATGTACAGATTTTGAATATACGCCTAGCTAACGTATATACGAAATCCAGTACGTACTTGATAAATATAGAGTCACATTCTAAACACTAGATGATAATTTTGTTGATGATCCGGACATCATCAGTGATTATCTCTGAGTTTCGAAAATGGGATGATTATACGATTCCAATTGAAACGTCGAGAAATACTTGAAACCGTTTACATAAGTGTTTGAAGTTTGTTTGGACGAATTCAAGTAAAATGGTTTTATAAATTAATATGAATTAGAATAAATAAGTGAAATTTAAATAAGTTATGTTTTCATTGTTTATAGAATATAGCCAGAATTTGCAAATGAATTAAGATGAGTTAGAAATGGTTATGAATCTAGAAAATTTGATAGACTTAAATTAAGAAGAATTTAAATTTAGAAAATCGAGTTAGAATTTATTGTCGATTTTGGATAGTTGATAGGTTTTGGTAAATAATAGAGTGGAAATATTTTGAAACCGATAGGGATTAGTAATCACTTGAAAGGAATTAAGAAAATGAAATATGCGAGAGTGAGTTTGGAAAATGAAATGAATTAATAATTTGATTTTATGGAATATTGTAATATGGGAAAAGGGTATAGGCTTGAAATTTGGAAATAGAACAAAACAATAGGAGATTTGAAATGAAATATGATGAAATAAAATAGCTTGAAATATTTTAGAACTCAAATGACCTTAAACTCGAAAATCCTGAATATGATTAGATAAATAATAAAAACTTGAATACCTGGTAGATAAATGGTGTATATAGGTTTAGGTTATATTCGGGATTAAATTGTTTAATATGAATACGCTAGTTAGATAAATTATGTGAATGGAATATAGTATAACCCTTTGATAAATATTTTAGGTTATTACTTGAACAAAATGGAATTTGGGATATCAAATGGTGAGTTTTGGATGACTCCGAAGCAAGGAAGAATTTTTTTTAGATCCATAGGATTAACTCTAAAGATATGTAACATTAAGAAGCGAATGTATTTTGGATCAAGAACTAATGTATATGAGCCAAGAATAAATACATCGATGTTTGTGTTAACGAAATTTTTGTATAATATTGTGTGGGTTTATTTTTCTCTATACTTTAAATTGTTAAATGAAAATTTAAAATTTAGACCCTAATTCAAATTTGAAAAGGATTTTCAGGGAAAATTTAAGAAGCGATAATATTAGTTATGGTAACTTATGTTATTCTCTAAGATTCATTCCAATTTCGAGGATGAAATTGCCTTAAGGGGGGAAGAATGTAACGATCCAAGATTTTGCAATTAAATTTGAATTTAATATCATTTTTAAATGAATTTTTAAAGATTTAAGTGATTTTTTTAATGAAATTTTAAGGCTATATTATTATTTATAAAAATTGAAATAAATTTTTATTGTGAAATTTAGTTGTAACAATTTTTGTTTTGGAAAACATTTCGCTGTAAGTCGAATTATCAAAACGATTTGTAATTCAGTTGATAAAATTGATCAGAATTTGAAATAAAATTATAATTAAATATCCGTTTTAAAATTTTGTTCAGTTTCAGTTTGCGTAGTCTTAAAATATTTTATAAAATTTTATTGTAATTTTTATTTTGGAAAATTAACATATATTTTTCTAACATATTTTAGGGTAACTGTGGTCCCTTATGACATTTTATAAAACTAAACCACCGGTCTGTTCTATTTTTGTTTTGGGATCATGGCGCATTAGTGTACACGATTCCAATGTTAGTTTATCGTTGATGGTTATTGATAATTAAAAATAAATGAAATTGGAAAAAAATTGCAGTGTAAAAATTTTAACAAAAGAAATTGGGCCATTGTGCAAAACGCATGGAACCAGGGGTTACGCAATAATGGACAATTTCCTTTAAATATTTGGCCTCTCTTTCCTATTATGCCATTCTTTTCTCTTTGTATATGTTCCAATTCTAACCTGTCACGCATGCTTCTCTTGAAACTTTGTGCCACCTTCCATCTTGTGAATGTAACGCAACACATAGAAAAAAAATGTATAAGCTAAAACGTGGCATGCATATGAAAGTAACATGGGACAAGTGTAAACAAAGCTTACAAGTGCTGAAAGAAAATAAAAATTAGTTTACTCGTATACGTGGACAAGTTCTCTACTTTTTGGTCTGTAAATCCTTCCGCTCCAACTCTTCTAGTTCCACCTTCTTTTAATGGAAAAAAAGGAAACTGAACCGTGGAAAACCAGCGCGCCTCCTCCCCTTTTCAAAATAGTCGCACCTCTTCTTCCTGACATCGCTATTCTCCCCACATCCTCTCACCACCGCACCATGCTTACAGTCCGCCTTTCACAGAAAAAAACATGAAAACGAAAATTCCTTGCATGCATCCCGCCTAGTTCACCTCCCCTTCACGTTTATCCTTCCACCGCAAATAAGCAACTCCCACTCCTCTTGCCTGCAGTGCATGCACCTCACCCTCCGCATGCTATACTCCTCTCCATATCTCCTGTATGTGATGTCCCTTCACCATCTAAACATGCTACCTTTGCCTTTGAACCACACCACAAACATGATTCCCCTTCTCCATTAAAACACGACCTTCCTTCCAGTTTAAAGCAGCTGCCTTTCACCGCCCTAGCTGCAACTTTATCGTCGGTCCTCCCCTTTGACACCCGCCGGTCACCACCAGTCCACCCGGATTCCCCTTGCTCCCCTTCCCATTAAACCCATCTGTCATTCTAGTGAGAGAAAAAAACTATGCATTCGTTCAAGCCTCAGCAAACTCCCACTCACGTTCCACTGTTCACATTTCGCCTTCACAAAGTTTGTGCACACCTCCTCGCCCATTACACTTCTCAAACTTCCGCCTTTTTCTATATTAAAATAAATATATAGTGGGGAGCAAAGCCAAACGTGTTGGCTTCCAGAAGTCAGCCTCAACATGCACCAGACACCTCTCGCATGCGCAAGTTCTCTCTTTTGCAGTAAAAAAAAGCTCTGTCTATAAAAGAATTAATTAAAGAGAGAAAAGGGAGACAAAGCGCAAGAAGGAGTGACGAAGAAAGGAAGTAAGAAAAGGAAGACGCGGGAAGAGAGTATGAGGGAAGAGAAGCAGTGAAATTTCTGGAAAGCTACAGGTGAGAACACCTAAATTGAATTTTAAATTTAATTAGTACAATAAAATCAGGAATTTATGGTTGTGTCGGTGGATGTGATACTGTGTGTTCACAACTAGCGGTGATTGGTTGCATATATGTTAAATCTAAATACATCGAAATAATGCATTGTGTAACACCCCGTATTTCTGTTAACACTAAAGTTACTAATTTAATAATAAATGTGTAAAGGGGAGATGTATCTAATGTGCATACAAATTTAATAATAAATGTGTAAAGGGGAGATGTATCTAATATGCATACAAATTTAATGATAAATGTGTAAAGTGGAGATGTATCTAATGTGCATACAAATTTAATAATAAATGTGTAAAGGGGGGATGTATCTAATGTGCATACAAATTTAATAATAAATGTTAATAATGTACATTAAGAAAGTAATTGTGAACATAATTCGCTTTTCTTTAGAACGGATGGCTTTGATTAACCTTGGCTTCATCGACGGCTCAAATTAACTTGCAATCCTATATAAACAGCCCCCTTGTCTCCTTCTCTTTGCACCATTCTTCTCTAACCTTATGCTGCACAAATTCTTGATGGACATGGCTTCTTCTTCTTCCTCTAAATCTAAATAAATAGATTAAAATAAAATATAAATCAAGACGAGGATATCCTGCTCAAGTCTTTCAAGAGAAGGTTCAAAACAAGTTAGGATTCAAGTAAAGATTCAACGACTTCAAGCAACGCTATCTTTCTATTCTTTTCTAGATCCAATCAATGTAAGTCGGTTACTTTTTAGATTTGAACGCCTTTTCTATTTGTGACATGAAATTAAAAGAATATAAGAAATATGCCTTATCATTTCATTGAATTTGTGCTTGTTTATGACTTTGGATTTGATTCTTGATTATGGCCTAGAACACATTGTGACTAAATTGCCAATGCTTAAGATTATGACTATGGAACTGTGGCCTTTGAAACCGTAAGCCTTTGACTATGAACATAACCCTTTGACTAGGAGCATAAGCCTTTGACTAGGAGCATAAACCAATGCCTATGACTATGACAAGGACAATAGTGGATAATTACCTATGATTCATGAACATGATATTATTGCCTAGGATTATGACAGTGAGATTGGATCTAAACTTGATTATCAATTCAGTTTATTCTTAATTATCCTTGGATCTTGATTATGGGAATTTATCTATTAAGTTAGATCTACCCATATACTTGAACCTATGTTATTTGTTCAACCCTTTTTATGTCATAATATTATCAGATCTATAGGCCTTCGATGCTTTAATTAATTTATTCAGTGTAATTTGTTATATCTATGATTAGTGAATTATCATCTTCTGCCAGTCATTATGTCTATCTTTTCATGGCATTTTGGATCATTCCCTTTTTATCCACGAATCTAGATTTATCTATAATCTAGGATGAAATCACGAATACACGAACGATGGGAATACGATTTGGGCAAATCATAAATTTGACTTAAACATGGTTGTAAACTTGGAAATTGGCATAATGTGGAACATTAACATAATTATGATTGACATAATTTAGAACATGTATTATGGCATGTTTATTAGAACGCAAATTTGAAAATTTGACATGAATTATGGAATATGTAATTTGACATATTAAATTTAGTATTGGCAAGTAAGCTAAGTTTTAGGCGTAAACGGTAAATTAGAATAATAATTATAGTCTTTCCATAAACTGTAAATTAGGATGTTAAATCAGAATTGGGTTAATTAAAGTTAATTTGGCATAATAAGTATATTAGCACAAATTTTGAATTTAGTCATAATTGTGAGTAATTGTCATGTTTAGAATAATCATGGTCAGTGACACTTAATTTGGTATAATTTACATACCAAAAACTACAAATATGATATATAGGGAAAATGGGTCATAATAATAAATGTTGACAATGTACATTAAAAGAGTAATAATGGAATAAGTAAATTAGGGAAAATTTACTTATAGAATTTATCCTAAATGAGAAAAGTAAATTTAGACAATACGAACATGCTTAACCCGATGTTGGATTGAGTTGTGATGTAAACCTGCCCGGACCCGCCCGGCTATCCAGTGATCACAACAATACCTATCCAATGTTGGAGGTTAAGGCATTGAGCCCGATAAAGGCCCGAGGTTAGACTGAGTTGTGGCGTAAGACTGCCTGGAACCAACCGGCATACCGGCAGCCACAACAATACCTGTCTAATGTGAGTGGTTGCTGCTTTAATAAGACAATTAAAGTTAAGCTAGAATGGGAGGGTTAAGTCCATAAGAACACTTAACCAACTTAACACAGTTAAGCTAGAATGGGAGGGTTAAGTCCATAGGAACACTTAACCAACTTAACACAATTAAGTTAGAACGATAGGGTTAAGTTAACTAGAGCACTTAACCAACTTAACATGGTAACAAGACAAGATTTGTAGGGGTTAAGTAACTAAGAAAAACACTTAGCCAATTTAATACGTTAACCAGACTAGAAAGTGGGGGTTAAGTAAATTCAATACACTTAGCCAATTTAACATGTTAACTAGACTAGAGGTTGGGGATAAGTAAAGTTATTACACTTAGCCAATTTAACATGCTAACTAGACTAGAGGTTGGGGTTAAGTAAATTTAATACACTTAGCCAATTTAATATGTTAGCTGGACTAGACCGTGAGATTAAGCAAGCTTGAACACTTAACCATCAGCGTGTGATAAATGAATAGGGTTAAGTTAAAAACATGAAGGGACGATACTTAACCATTAGAACATGTTAATCAAACCAATGTTAGGGTTAAGTTAACTAAGGGAACACTTAACCGTTATAGCATGTTAGTTAAAACAGATAGGCAAGGTTAAGTTAAAAAGGAACACTTAACCAATACAAGATGAATGGGTAGGGTTAAGTAAATACTTAACCAATATAACTTGATGCTGGTAGGGTTAAGTCAACGTGAATTACTGGTAACACTTAACCAGTTTAACATGACAAATGAATAGGTTAAGTTAACTTGTATCGACTAATGACACTTAACTAATCCAACTTGATGAGAAAGAGAACTAAGTAGTAAACCTTAGTTAAAAGGACTAAGTGGTAAACCTTAGTTAAGAAAACGATGATTCAGGAAACTAAGTGATAAACCTTAGTTAGGAAAACTAAGTAGTAATTCTTAGTATAACACGAGGAGGAGCAAACGTCCATCTGATCTTAAAGAAGGCTCCAACGAATTGGATTACGAAGCCCGAGGCTTCGAGGAGACGTGAGGGTACTCTTGGTATCCCTCTGTGAGGCTGCAGATGATCCTCCTGGGCTCACAGAGGTTAAGGTCTGCGTTAGGAGAACCAAGGGTATGCCTTGGTTGCAATTTAAGGCAACCTAAAGACTAGGGTGGACCAGCGTGATTCGGCGAGACCAGTAGCCCTGTGATAGCAACTCGTCGTCTACCTACCATCTTGAGTCAGTCGAGATACGTAAAGCGGAAAGGCGGAGAACTCCAAAAGACCATATACTTGCTATCTAGTTATGGGTGAGGATGGCCATAAGACAGTGGGGCATAGCGAGCCTGCGTATAGTTCTCAATTTTTCAAGGGTGGCCTTTCATTAGTTGAGGGAGGGGTCAGGTGGGACCATAGCCACTGGAAAAACAGACCTTAGCATCTGCATCAGCAGATATCTGAAAGCTCTCGACCGAGTTCTGTGTTTCTAGAATAGCCCTGCCACGGGACTCGGGTCGCACATTTCAGGACATGTGCATCTAGACAGCGATAAACGATTCGCGACACATACGTGGGGAAAGTTTAGGAACATATACCACTCTAGGTAGTGCGTCCTAGACAAGGGGCATCGTTCGACAGGTAGCATAATCCCTAGTTGGACCTAGGTGGCATAAACCCTGAATCTGTGAAGCATTAGATAAGCCGCGTAAACCCGGGCGGAATCTAGGAAGCACTTTGATATAAAACCCTAGATTAGATCTAGGTAATAAATAATAAATGTACGCCTAAAGGCAACCACAATTACTGGGATTGGGATTGCATTATCATTTTAGACAGATTACTAGTTGGGACACTAGATAGGTGGTGCAGAGACATAGAAACCATAATAACAGGTTAATAGCGAAGCGGAGAAAGTATTAAAGCATATCCAGTTTATCTTGTCTTAGCATATCTTGTGTTAATCTTATCCTATCTTGTTGGCCCTATCATCATGGTATTGTCTTGTATTCAGTTAATTCATGTCGTTTTGTTTTTCCTTGTTCACATGCTAGAAGTAACTGAACTTACCAGACTTTATGTCTGACCCAGTTTTCTTTCGTCTTCTTTTCTTCCGTTCCCCCCCCCAGGTAGTTAAGGAGGGAATAGTATAGCTCAGGTTAGATTGGACCATCACTCTTCCCAAGCTCGAAGATTCTTTGACAAAGTGCTTTGGACTCTCTTTTTCTGCTGCTATGGCTGGCTTATGCTACATTGGGGAATATAAATGTTATTTTATGCTTCTTTATTTTGTAAGACAGATGATACTCTGATATTGGAAAACAATTGTTGTACAAACTATTTTATCAATAAAGTAAAGTTTTATTTTCCGCTATTTTAATTTTGTATGTCTTGTAATTTATCTGCATCTTTTACCCTAAATGCTCCACAGAACTTAGTGCATTCCCTTTGTGAGTGACACTAAAGGATGTGGGGTGTTACACATTGTGTGAATGGATGTGCATCGTTAATTAAAACTGCACATTGATACGCGTTATTTTTAATGCGAAAATATTGGTTACATGAATATGGATAGAGTAATTTGTCGATAACATATCTATTACTGAGATGGTTGTCGATATGATATATGTATCAAGGCGCGTTAGTGTATAACGCGTGTTCGCAAATTATTGTTGTGTGCATGTAAGAAATGAACGCATAAAGTGATTGTTGAATGTGTAAATATGCATATGTACTGATGTCGGCGAATTTTTTTAATAATTCCTTAAAGTTAATTAAAAGCGATTTATGGGTTAAAATGACATTCGAATGATTATGAAATATTTCATCGATTTAATAATATTTATTGAGTCAAAATGTTATTTGATTTGATAATATTTTATTAATTAACAATTTATTCTTTAAATAAATTTCTAATTAACCTTTTGTTTAATGATTTTGAATTTAATTATAAGGTGTTATTAAATTGGTTTATTAACTAAGTTATGTTAATAATGTTTAAATATTGAATGAAATAAGGGCTAGAGTTGTACTTGTGAAAATGGTAATTTGATTTAAGAGTACAAATAATTTGATGTGGAAACAAATTAATATGCTATTATCATGTAACTAATTTTGTAAGTACATTGAATTAGAATTTTTGATCTGAACTTTGTTACGACGTTATTTGATGAATTGTTGAAAAAAAAGGAAAACTCGAAAAGTTTGAAATCTAATAAGACTTCATATAATAATTTGAAATAATAATAGGAAATTGTTTTGAAAAGATATGTAAACTTGAATTATTTAGTTATGGAATTGTATATAAGTGTAGATAAATATTTATAATAACATATTATAAATTGTTTCGAATAATAAATTTGGATTTGATGTTCAAGTAAAGAATATAACTTAAGTATATGGTTAAAGAGTAGATTTATTTTGTTACTGGTCTGGAATAGTAAACGGGATGTGTAACTAAGGCAAGGGATGCAGCAACTAGTGCGCCGAAGTTACCCGGCCTATATTTACTTACCTGGGCTGGTAAAAAAGCAAATTGAAAATGAATTTCGAAAACCATAACAGTAACTATAATAAATGGTTTTCCAATTTAAAATTTGGTTAAATTTGAGATTGGATGAAAAGTGATCTTCCGATGTTTAATATAAAAGTTCGGTAGACGATGACTAATACTATCTGATGAATTAAACGGTAGAGAATCATAAATCCACTTATAGTATCAATTTAATACATAACATATATATTGGAGATAAGAAGTATCGATATCTACCAATCGTATATCTAATATAAATCGTATTTCTAACCAACTGATATGATAATAACATTGGGTTACCGAGGAAGGCTGGGATTGATCGTGGAAGTTAATATGGAATTTAGTGAACAAGAGTGAATAAGACAAATGTCATTGGAATTAATGTTAATCGACTCGAGATATTGAAGCCAATATTACTCTTTTGAGTGTGAATATAAATCCAAGTCTTCGGCATGGAAAGGAAACGATCCCAGTTAAAGTATTGTATATATTCATATGTGTTTCAACTATTTAAACCATAGTATATTAATTTAAAAAATTAAAGGATATATATATATATATTCAAATTATTCTATTTGTATACTTCTTTAAAATGTAATATATGTTAAGTAATTATTTTTAACCCTTTCTATTTTAATGTTATATATATATATATATATATTAGTTTATAACAAATGTATTATTTTCAAATATTTATTTTATTTTATTGGGAATTGTTTCAGTCCTGAATGCTTTGACTCGAATATAACGAATCCGTGTTGAATGAATACAACGAGTTGAATTAAAGAGTTATCATTAATCTAGATCCTTGAGTTATAAATGATTGTTTGAAATTAGATAAACGATCATTTTGAAATTTAGAAAAAATTAAGTTATATACGTGCTTGATGGAAAGAACTTAATTTGAAATATGGATTCCACATGAAGCGTTGGTTATTTGGAAAGATCGGGATCAGAATTTACTTCTCGAAAACCATTCCAAATAATCATTTGACGAAATAAATGAAGACATATGAACGATGATTGAAGACTGTGGTTCTTCACATCGAACGGGTTGCCTGCTGATTTGTTTCTTTACTGAATAGCTACAATAGAGGGATGATCCTATTACCGGAGTGGCAGAATGCCCAATCGCATTTGGAGAATTTTCAGATTGCAAGGGCCTTCGTACTCAAACTTGAGTGGTGAAATAAGGTGCCTTTGGCTTCGTTCGAACCCGGAACGAACTCAGATGGATGTGTGTCTGACACTGTATCTTATAGTATATTAACTGATTATTACCTAAAATATCTCTATTTAGTAATGGGAATTTATTCCTTTGGCTAAAAGTTATTTGGTCAGTGATTATCAGTTGGAGACTAGAAAATGACTGTGTGGCATGCGAAGTGCTGCAGTTGATGAAATGATCAAAGCATGGCTTAGTGTAAGTGCGTAGCTTTGTGGTACGAAACCTTGCAAACCTCACGAACCGGATTGATGATAAACTGGCGGTTAGGTTGTATACATAATATCTAGTGAAAATCGAAAGCTTCGGCGGTAGATCTACTTCGAACCTGAGGGAATAAAGTATATACGGTGTCTGACATCTGGATGTTAACCGGGTTATATACTTTCGCGCTATGTATTCGGTGTCCGTTGTCTGGATGTTAACCGAGAGATACTTAGCTTCGTGTCCTCGATTGATCTTTCGTGCCAGGAACCATCTTGTTGGAAATCCAATAACCAATACGAGCCTCTCGCTTTGTTTGTAAACTATGTAGATGAGCATAGTCACTATGCTTGCTAGATTTGTAAATTTATTTGCAAAATGTTTTAAAGTGTTAGTAGTAGTAATAATACACACCATCGACATATATCATGAATTTGGCATTATAAGGATAAAATTCGTCAATGTGTGCGCTTGCATTTGCATTTTATTTGGTGTGTTCGGGGCAAGCCTTATAATAGTCTCATTTTTTCAAAACTCATGTACGACTTATGCACTGGTAATCATAGGAGAAAACCTGTTCCATATTATATGGCGTGGTCCTGTGATTTACCGTAATATAAAGTAAAATGTTATATGTTCTTACACCAGTCCCATGACTGACCTGGAGTTTATTGTTCCTTCCTAAACTCTGGGTGCCCATAATTTTCACACGGGTAGCTAATAGTTTAGTTTTACAGTTATAGATCCTTGAAGCAAGATTCGAAGCTCTTTTGGGTTGGAGCTTCAAGCTAGAGTTGGAGTTCTTCCGCTGTCGTATTGTTTTCTTTTCCGCTGTGTATTTTATTGCAACTCTAATAATGTAAACTCTGTTGTAATTAAATGTTGAGTAATAGAAGTTTATTTTATTCTGTTCTAATGTGTATTACCCCGGCGAATCCGATTTTCGAACGTCTGGAGTTGGTTTAAACATCGACTCGAGGCAGTTGATAGTTGGGTTGTCACATTCAGTTCCGATTTGGTGAAAATATTATTGTGTTGCTTAAGAAAACTTACCTGGCTACTGGCTTCATGGTAGGCGGTTCAACAGAACTAGCTAGGTTATCAACTGTTCAATGAATGTGCTCTTTACTAAACACTAGACTTTTGCTAGCTCTCTCCTTATCAAATCCAGCAACTGCAATTGCATGTGCAAGCAAGACAAACAATGAAATACAAAAAGTATTTTTTGTACAAATAAAATAAATATAGCAAATGTTTGTTATGGAGTCATGAATATCAGAAATAATTATTTAATACCTGAATAATGCACCCACCAAGTAAAGAAATAGACAAAAAGAGACGGAAACATAAATAGCAAATATAGCGACTACCAAATATGAAACACACCAACTCTCTTGCAACGTCTGGAAATTCTCTTGCAACATTGCAGGCTGCTTCAAATAACTCTATGGTTGGGAAATCTTCATAAAGATGTGAAGGGGTCATATCAACTCTGTTACGATCTGCTTCCCATAACCTTATCTGATCAGTAACATTTTCTGGAACAATTGGTTTCTTTCCATTTTATACTATGATTACCAATATTATTAGCAAAATATTACAAATATTATTAAGAAAATTTTGATCTAGGTATTATCATTATATTTTGGTACAAATATTGATAATTGAGTGGATTATAGTTTTAATCTTACTTATACTTTAAAATTCTTAGTAATACAGAACTAGTGTGCAGGACAAAATTCTTTCCATATGGTTATGATCAAGCTGATTTACTTCAAATTGAGGATATTAGTTTGATTCACGTCTCTCTTTTTCAATGTTATCTACGATGGCCTCTGAAATTCAAAGAAACATATACTCAGGTACAGTGAAATTTTTAGGTGCAAGAAATAAGACAACTACTGACATGGCATGAACAGAAAATAATACAACTAACCATTAATGTAAACTAAAGAATTATGACTGCTTGTTTTCCTTTATAACCTGAAAAGGCTTAAAAACTTAAAAGAGTAACCAGGCAACAAAATGTTTAAAACATAAAATCCAAAGTAAATATATGACATACTCATTTGTGTTGTGCAAATACTTGTTGCGCGTACTGCTGATTTGAAAGAAAGGGGGTGATCTATGCTTTGAAATGCCATAATGAAGAATATACCAATACGTTGTCCTCATTTCCACGTTGACTTGATCTTCTTGCACATAAATAGATTAAAAAAATTGACCTGAATAAAATGATAATAACAACAAAAGTTAATGTTACAATTTTGAAGCATTCCCAATAGAAGCATTTCAATATACATCCAAAATATTACTGCATCTTGACTCTACTTTATTTTAACCATTTTTTAACAGGAAAATATTACTGAGCAAAGATGTATATTTCACTCAGAATGATACAAGTAAATAATATCTTTGCACTGACATTTTGTAAATGATATCCAAATGCATTAGTTCAAAGTTAGAGTCTCCAATTGTTAATATAATCTTTGCAATAAAATTTTGTTAATGCGTGAAATCAAAGTATAACAGAAATACCCCATGACTTCTTCAAGTATTCCACCATTTTCTTATTATTATTTTCCATTCAATAGGAATAGATTAAGCAAAATTTACAATTAAAACTACAACTCAGAAGAACTTTCGAATTTGTACACATATATTCAACAAACTTTTTTGGCTCCACAATTACAATTCTAAAAATGCAAATCTGTTAGTACCTGACAATAAACCCACCTCCAATAAATGGAACTCTAAGCTATTAAAGCTGTCAAAAAGAATGCATTAATAACCAACTCTGCCAAAATGATATGACAAATAATTCAGGTGAGCAAAATGATACTGTTTCATAGCGGATGAAAAAAAAACAGTTTATTTTTTACACCGTTAAGAATTTTGCATACCATAATATATAGGAAAAGAGAAATACCAATTGCTAGAACACTCGATAAAACTTCTATCTATGTAGTTTGTACAGTATCATAGTTTTACCTGCCGCATCAAGTCCAAGCATCGCAGCCTAACAAATATATAGCATATTAAGATAAGGTGATAATTGTGAGTGAGAAGACACAGTAACACAACATTTGATGCAAAGCATCTCATACACACAAAAAAAACAAATATATATGTAAATAAGCATATAATTGACTCCTTTGGTTAATGGTTTGAACTGCAAAACCAAAGTTCGCAAGTTCAAACTCTGAAAACGACAACCGGGCAACACCGATAAACCTTAATCAATCATAGAACAAAAGATGAAACCATATCCAGTTTCTTAACATATAGCATAACTAAATAAGGATATGCATGAAAAAATGTTTAGTATAATTAAGGCGAAGCACGTAATTTGAAACCAATTTTAAGAACTGAAACTAAAGCACCAAAGTCTAAGCCAAGTCCTAAATCTCTAGTCAAAGCGAGCAATATCAAATCCAACTTTGAAACTGAAAGCGGAGCACTTAAAATCGAATCCAAATCAGAAATCTTGGATCACTGAAACATGAAACTGAACCAAACTTTGAAATTGAAAGAGAAATATTTAAAGCCAAAACCAAATCCTAAATCTTAGGTCAAGCTAACATGAATCGAAACCAAGCTTTGAAATTGAAAGCAAAGGAATTTCCGTAAACCTGAAAACGAAGACTAAAACTACCCATAAATAGATAAGATGTCATGATTTAGACTAAATCTTCATAAACTCAGTAGTAGTTGTAAGTGATTTCGGATTGTGGCGGCAATTTGATTATGGGTTGATTTTAGGTATAACCAGGAAGAGGATGAAGTATGAGGAGGAAAGTGAAAAAACGTGAGAGGAAATAGCTGCATGCAGCAAAATGGGGGGAAATTAAAATCTAGCGATTTGGAAATTTACAGGATGAATATCTCAACGTTTTGCTACGTTGTTTTAAGATTACAGTCAGCCTAAAACATTGTTTTCTAGTATTGTGGGTAACTGTTTTTCTTGTAGTGATCTACATCCATCTACTCAACTATCAACTAGTGGCATTCATTGTCCTTATAATTTATAATGCCTGGTATGAACATATGCAAAGATGTGTATATGTTCCTATGCTAATGCGGAATTCAGGCGGTCTAACTATTCAGTTGACCTCCTTAATGCAATTCATGTTTGTGCCATGCATCCAATATGTATGCAAAAGAATCCTACCGATACATATAAAATTCTAAATGTGTGCGACAACAATTCACCAAAATGCAACCTCCAAGTGATGATTCAACCATTTTCATCCATATTTGAAATAAATTAAGATGCGCACACATCCATATGCAATATGTAAGTGTCCTAGTTCAGTCGATTCCTAATCTAGTGCCTAGTGTGTGTATGTAATGATTCTGATTTTTCGAAACTGTCAAAATTGTTGAAATATCTGTCCGCTCTAAAGCTACTAATGGAAACTACCAACTTACTACATAGTATTTGATAAATATTCGATAATTCTGAATGTATAAGATGCAATTTTTGATTAACAAACTATCAGAGATCTTTTAATACACTAGATGTGCTATAATACAAGAAAAACTTAAACAAATAAATCTAATGCAGCGCACTCTTATGAGATAGATAGAAATAATCACTCCTGCAAACTCAGCAAACAAGTAATATGTGGAATAATAAATTAAGCAAAAAGGATATATCTATAATCGATAAATATTAAACAACAAACAGAAAAGGGTTATGTTATTTAAGAGGCTGCATCACTACCACTTGTGACTGCCTACGTACCCCTATCTAATTGAATACCCAATTAGATACAGGATCAAGCCAAGATAGTTCTCCTATTCACAAGTAGGACTCATGGAGCTTACGATGCTCAAACAACAATGCAATTCCCAAACTACCCTTCATGTTTAATCTTTAAACTTAGATTTATAAAATCTAATTAGCTTTGTTATTTTCAAAATCCATTCTTTTGAAAATAATCCCTTCGATCTTAAAATCTGATTTCATTTCAAATCATTGAAATAATATATTCCTTTTATATCAAATCGTACTTCACTTTGGGATTTAAAAACAAATTCCTTATGAAATTCTCAAATGTCTACAATACAAGCATATCAAAATATATGCCACCAGATTGAGATGTTTTCCCCTGATGACAAGGCCACTAGGCACGACCTTCATATGTATCAATACCAATAAATGATGTCTCTCCTTAGAGCAGACCATCTTCTGGGAGTTTAACCCATCTCATACCTTCCTTTAGTCAAGGGTTACCCGAATCTTGGTAACATAACAAATCATTTAGCATCCCGAAGTAATAAATCGTTTCATAATAATAATCACAAATACTTTCAATCATAGTGTTGTTGCTTTCAAATATCCTTTAAGCAACGGGATTTAAGCCATCGAGATCCTCTTCTTTTATAAAACATCTTTTTATAAACCATTTACTATCTTTCAAATATTCCTTTCCAAATATTTTCTATTTCTCTGAAATCAAACATTTCATTTCATATTGTTTTATGAAGACAATCTATCAAAATCATTCATTTAAGTTTACATTCACAAATCAATTAATCAATATTTTCGTTAAACACCTTTCAATCAAATCATGAAATAGATCACAGGGCGTTTAGCTCATAATTATTTTCTACCCAACCCTATGCTAAATATAAAGGCATACTTGCTCATAAATTGGTCGAGCATAAATCACATAATCAATCAAGGAATAGTAACCAACAATAAATGACAATCAATAAATAAAACAACACTTATAATTATTCGTATACTTAACTCGTTTCCGACATTATCAACTTAACTATTCCTCGCCCAGTTTTGAGGTCAGGTGAGCCAGGGCACTGGTTGCCCCTGAACATCTCCTTAATTTAAGCACCTCGAACCAAATATCAGAAACAGATAAGCCTACTCGTTGACTTATTAGATTTATGCATTTCGATTACTTTCCAGTTAAGTAATTAAACATGACAAGGTTTAGAAGAAGATATTTATAAGATTTCCATAAAACAAGGGATTAGGAAGTGCACTTACATGACTATTCTAGCTTCAAACACTTTTAAACTTACTTCAATTTAACATACAGGTTAAACAACCATTTAAACATTAACCCAAGTCCATTCACATGTTTAAGAGGGTACTATAAGGTATGCTACGTAATATAAAATTGTCGTTTGCTTTTAAAATCAAGATAGGTCTAAAGTTAATAACTTTACTTAGTTGATGTCACTTTAACTTTATACTTCAAACATATCACATATATAAACAATATATAACTTAGATCCATACCTAACCAAGCACATAGTCATAAGAACAAAAGAAACACTTCCTTTTATTACCACTAGCCTAAAGATTCAACTTTAGCACTTCCAAACCAAGCTAATGCCTATCCTCCTTTTCCTCCACCATCATTACTCACGAAGAAAACATTATTATAGCTTAAGAAGAAGAAGGAGAAAAAGAAATTGCGTACATATTCCTAAGGGTATTCCTCCCTTTATATAGCCTTAGGAATGTGATGGGTAAAGACCAAAATGCCCTTAAAATCCTTATCTTACAAATGAAGTATTTCCATTTTTGCTCATTTTCCTTATTTGCTCATTTCCTTATAAATATCTTTGCTTATGCCATCCATATATTTAGTTAACCATAAATACTTAAAATATTTTTATTAGATAATTACTTTCCTAACGTATAATTAGACACTCGTTTAAATTTTCAACAACTTTGGTTACCACTTAAATGATTTTTAGGTAGATTCAAATTATACGAATAATGATATGAACTATGGGTACCATCTGTAGGCTTCTACCTAAGAATTATGATTTCAAACGACAGGAAAAGTAGATTCAAATTCAAAACTTAGAAAAGACATAAGAGCGTACTCTCAAAGAGAAATGGAAAAGAAGCGCGAATACCCTCTTCTGGTTCCCAATTCGCGCCATTTATATATTCTCCCCACTGTATCTTAACTAGCTTGATCTCTTTATTCTGTAGCTTCTTAACTTTAGATCCTAGTATCCAAGTAGGAACCCTTATGTCTGATGCCTCCCTCTCTACCTCTATATCCTCTTGGGTACCTGGCTCTACTACTACCGCAAAATCATGTAGACACTTCCTCAAGTGTGAAACATAATACACATCATGAACTCCTGCCAATCTCTCCCGTAGTTTAACTTTGTAAGCCATCTGACCTATTCTCCCTATTGTAGGGAATGACCCTACAAACCTTTGAGCCAACTTCCCTACCGAGCTGAACCAAACAACACTCCTCAAAGGTGACACCTTAACAAATATCTCCTACCTCGAACCTATGTCTATCCTCTAATATGCATACGACTTCTGCATGTCCTAAGCTGCCTTCATGTGCCTTCGATTCAAGTCTACCTTCTCTAAGGTCTCTCTAATCATCTCAGGTCCAAGTAGATGTCTGTCCGTAAACTCCCACCAACATGTAGGTGATCTGCAGGGTCGTCCATAAACTACCTCGAAGGGAGCCATACCAATACTTGTCTAATAGATGTTACTGTATGCGAACTCTACCAACAGAAGATGCTCCTCCCACGTCCCTCCCAAGTCTAGGATACACAACCTCAATAAATCCTAGATAATCCTACTAACTGTTTCCGTCTGTCCATTTGTCCGAGGTTGATAGGTGGTACTAAGTTGTAATGTTTCCCCAATGCCTCCAGCAGGCTCCCGCAAAACTTACTCGCAAAAATGGGGCCTCGGTCACTAACAATACTATAGGGTACTCCATGAAGTCAGACGATCTCTCTAAGATATACCAATGCCAACCAAGATGTCGTCGTCTTACTCTTGATTGGGATAAAGTGAGCTCTTAGTCAATCTGTCAAAATACTGGTGTTGCCCCTCCTCGATCTGGGCAACCATTTATAAAGTCCATAGAGATGCTCACTCACTTCTACTGCAGTATGTCTAGAGGCCGAAGCAATCCACTGGGTTTCATCTGCTCGGCCTTCACTCACTGGCAAGTCATACATCGAGCTGCAAACTCTGTTATGTCCTTTTTCATCCCAATCTAATGAAAACTCTCCTTATGTCTCTGTACATCTTATCACCACCCTTATGGATAGTCATCCGAGAGTATTGAGCCTCCTCTAAAACGGAAATCAACTAATCATCAACTCTAGGAACACACAATCTCCCATCATGATGTAGCCACCCTATCTCATATGTAGAATACCTAGCAAGGTGACTAGAGGTCTCTCCTCCACTGGGTCGGTCCATAATGTCCACTAACTGTTAATCCTTGCACGGAGTGGATCCAATGCGCTCTAAGTGAGTCGGTCGCACTTCCGACAATAATACTGGTGCAAAATTCATGGATGGTATAAAATTGAACGATGAGATGAACTCCAAACTCTACTTAATCAACATGTCTGCTACCACATTCCCCCTTCTTTGAGGTATACACTATCTCGAAGTCACAATATGCAAGGAAATTCATCCAACATTGTTGTTGCAAATTAAGATCTTTTAATTGTACAAGTATTTGAGCAACTTATGATATGTATAAAGGTCGAACCTCTCACCTAATAGATAGTTCTCCATAGCGCAATCACAATCGCCACTAGCTCCAAATCATGGGTAGGGTAGTTCTTCTCATGTACCCTCAATTTTCTACTTCCATAACAGTCAACCCTACCCTCCTGCATCAACACTGCACCTAAACCCATGTCGCAAGCATCCATATCAGCAGTAAACATTTTTTCACCATCAAGAAGTGTCAAAATTGGAAATGATGCAAGAGCCTTCTTCAATCTCGAGAATGCATCCTTGCAATCTACAACCCAACCAAAAACAGGTTATTCTTCGTTAGACAGGTAAGTGGAGCCGAGATCCACACAAAATCCCTAATGAACTTTCTGTAGTATCCCGCTAATCCCAAGAAACTCCTAACCTCTGTTGCATTATTAGGGGCTTTCCAATCTTGAACTGCAACAACCTTAGTGGGGTCCACTGCTATACCATCTCTAGAGATAGCATGCAGCAAGAACCATACTTCCTTCCTCCAGAAATGGCACTTAGAAAACTTTGCCTTCAGCTGATGCGCTCAGAGATCATCGAGGACCTCTCCCAATTGTATGGCGTGCTCTTCCTTGCTTCTCGAGAAAACCAAGATATCATCAACAAATACCACTATAAACTTGTCAGGTACTCCCTAAATACTCGGCTCATCAAATCCACAAAGTATGTCGATACATTGGTTAGGCCAAAAGGTATAACCAGCCACTCAAAGAAACCGTCGGGAGTCCTAAAACAAATATTGTCTATGTTGTCATTCGCTACCCTAAGTTGATGAAAACCTATGTCTACGCCCAACTTCGAGGAACCGAAACACCCACTTACTTGTCAAACAAGTCATCTACCCATGAGAGAGGGTGTCTATTCTTCTTAGTAAGCTTATTCAACTCCCTGTAATCCACACGTAGACGGAGAGAGTTGTTTGCCTTGGTCATAAAGACGATTGGTGATCCCCACTCGAAAATGCTATGTCTAATAAATCCTTTCTTGAACAACTCACCCAGTTGCTTACTAAGCTCACTCCTCTCCCTCGGAGCCATGTGGCGCACTAGCAAAGCAACAGGCTTAGCATTCCCCACTAAGTATATCCGGAAATCAATCTTGTGTCTAGGAGGTGATCCTCTCACCTCCTTGAATACGTCCGGAAAGTCTCTAACTATGGGTACCAAACTGAGATCATCAACATAAGCACCCAGGTAATCTAAGAAACTGAGCATAACTTCCCCTTGCGGGTCGCAAGAAATCTCTAGAGTCCTATTATGGCATGTCAAAAGCCTAACAAGTCTCCTCTCACAATCAAAAATGGCACAATACATGGCTAGCTAATCCATCCCTAGAATAAGCCTGCTATCCATAAACCTAGTACGCATGCATCATACTCAAACTCGACATATAGAATAGAAATCCTCAAGCCCTTACACATCATAGATAGGTGAGTCGTACCTCCTATAATGTTGGAGACAAATACTGGATCATAAAATATAGAAGTATCGAGGTGTAGATTATCAACAACGCAACTGGATATGGAAGAATGAGAAGCACATAATCGAATAAGGTCATAACGGGAAATCAAACCTTCTACGTAGACTTTCCTACCTCGGTCCTGACTGCTACCATCAGTCTGAGTCGCCTCAAGCGCATGAACCTGTGCTCCGGATGATCCTACCCACGTCCCTGCTTCTAAGGGCATTGCTTGCTATGATGTCCCATCTGCATGCACTGAAAAAAGCACCTTTCTTTGTCTTCCTAAAGTCTTTGATAAAGTGCACCATCATTCCACAGCCATGACACTTCACTTCCTTCTTAATCCGTGCCTTCTCAGGTTTCTCTCCCTTCTTCACTACAACCATCTTAGGACACCACTTTTTCTTTCCAGTATTTGGCTTAACCACCTCAGTCTTGTCCTCTTGCTTACTTTCTTTTCCAACTTCATGCATTAGAGCCATATCCACTAGTCTCTCAAATGTAACTCGCATAGGGATATGTGTCATCGCCAGTCCTTGGAGGGTTTGGTTCATCCCCTTCGCAAATCTCAAAGCCTTCTTGTGTGTGTATTAACTAAATCCAAGACAAACCTTGCTAACTCAAAGAAATTATTCACATGCTCCATTACCGACATGCTACCCAACCTCACCCTCAAGAAATTTTCCAACTGCATTCCTTCTTTAGCTTGTGATAAGAACTTCTTCTCAAATCTATCCTTGAACTCATCCTATGTCTCAACAGTCCACTCTGCCTGGGCTACTTCCAACCAATAGGGTGCTTCCTCTTTCAGTTGTCATGTGGCCAACTGAATCCTGCTCCTATCATCTAGCTCCAATAATCCAAACGCATGATCTATCTCCCTAAGCCAATTATGAGCCTCCACGTAACTCTCTGAACCAAGAAATGGCTCGACGCCTCTAGCATAGAAATCCTTACAGAGCTTAAAAAGTTAACTACTAGGTTAGTTGGAACTATCATGGCTGCAGCTAGGGGTGGGGCATTTCCTTGCCATTCGGCAGGCGCCATTAGCTTCAGCATATCTATGAAACCATATCGGAATGGGAACGCCATCTGGGAAATTGGGAGCCCTAGACATGCTGAAAAAGGGAAGAGACAAGGTTTCAGAAAGATACCAAAGAAATATTGTAATTGATTTGAGGGGATATATTTTTCAAAAAGTAGGTTTTACTTGAAAATTCTTTTCTTTTGAAACACTTATTCAAAATCTTTTCTCTAATCTTGTAACCTTAGGCTATGATACCAAATGTGACACCCACATCCTTTAGTGTCAACCATATGAGGATGTGTTAAGTTTTGTGAAGCGCTTAGGTACAAAGTAATAACAAAGATACTAAAATTTACAAGATAGAATTGTAAATACAGCGGAAACTTTTAAAACTTTTATTATTAGAATGAGAAAATCAATTTGCAGTACTGATTACATTTCAAAGAGTCGTCATCATAAAGCAAATATACTGTTTCGTGGAAAATATCAGAGTACAATAATTAAACCATAAAAGCTATCCCCTATATAAGTCATTGCAATGATCAGAAAATAAGAACCGAAATAATCCATGAAACTAGAAAGAGTCTGAATCCAAGCCGAGCCAAAAAATCAAAATTCATTGTTGTGATCCTCCATCCTGAGAGCCTAGGGGAAAGGAAGAGAGAAGGCGTAAACAAATTAGATCAGACATAAGTCTGGTGAGTTCTAGTAATTTGTAGCACGAGCATAAAATAAGGAAATATTTAGACAAATGAATAGTTCTAAAAGAAATGGACATAAAAGCATAAGTAAAATAGCAGAAAACATGAAATAACGTAGGCTTCTCATTCATATCCGAAAATTACTGGACCTGGACCAACTACCAAAATATCTTAATTAGGCTTTACCTAATTTCTACCGATCGACCAGCTTCTTTACCTAAATGCGAATAACCTGTGCCAGCTATAGAATTCGAGGTTATCAATCCTGAACCCATCAAATAAAAAGACACAACATTATCACTGGCATTACAGCATCTTATATATCTTCCCCAATGGGAATAATGCACACTTATGGTTCCATCGGATCGATTACATGTCCACCTTGTCTGAACCACTTACCATCCAGTTAGCGTGCCCTAGCCTCTAGCTAGTGCGAGACTTTGTGATAACAAAGGGATATTGACTGATATGGGTTCCCAAACAAAATCCACTTGACACAAGTCACACCTACACTTGATCCCCAATTTATAACTAGGATTTCTACGATACCCTTATATCCCCACTTAGTATGGACTCCCTCTTAGCTTGTTAATCTTGTAATTTTAGCTTAATACATTTAAGTTCATTAATAAGCCCAATATAACCACGTGTTATATTCCTAGTTTGTAATTAACATTCTAGTTAATGCAGTCTTTATATACAACCTTTTCCTATGTCAGTTAATGTTCCATTAAGCCTAATCTATTTCACTTTACATGCTTTTCACTTACATGTTATTTAATGTTTAATCAAGTGTAGTTTACTCAAATTCATATATCTTAATATTCTTCAATTTAGATTTTTCCCAATTTACAATCCATTATTTGGATATAGTATTCACTAGTTCTCAACATGCCTAAAATCCCCTTTTTGACATACTTTCAATGTTATTCTAATTTTTACGCAATTTAAATGATAAAGGCCTAAACTCTCATTAGTTTAGGCTCACCGCAAAAATAAATAAAAAGGAGAAATTGGTCTAGGCTACTCGTAAGGCCTAGACTTAGAAATGAATAATTAAATAGAATAGCGCATTGCAGGACTGTAAATAAAATAATAATAGAGAAGGGGATAAAGAAGAAGGATTTCTTGTAAATAAATAAACAATTAAAAAGTAATAAACATAGATAGCAAATAGATTGAATAATGACTTGCAGAAGACAAACTTATAGACATTGTAAATGTAAGACTTATAGATCCAAACTATTCTACTATCTCAATCCTTCTTATGTAAATTGCCGATCTAAGAATCACATAAAACTCATCGTGAAAAGATTTCTAATCCATAAAAGGCCTAGAAGAAG
The DNA here is from genome assembly GCA_030737875.1 of Allium sativum. Lineage (NCBI taxonomy): Eukaryota > Viridiplantae > Streptophyta > Magnoliopsida > Asparagales > Amaryllidaceae > Allium > Allium sativum. The sequence goes on from CM060925.1 coordinate 12,864,564, forward strand.
AATAAGAAAAAGAAGAATCCTTCAAATCTCAATTGGCCAATACTCCGACTTATCCTCCAATTTTATATTATTTCAGAACATAGTGGAGTGGAAGCCGAGAAAATGAAGAAGAAGAGGTATAAGGGAAAATGAGGAGTAGCTGTCTATTTAAATGTCTAGAAGGATAATTCAAGCTTAGGATTATAGGTTTTTAATCTCGACCCTTGAAAACACATCAGCAAAGAAGTCTCCAGTATGTTGCATCAGGTTCGACAACATGCCACGAATTAAATCATGCCAAGTTCGCATTGGGTTGACCCACCTCCCATGTGGGTCAACATAGGGGTAAACCCACATGGGTCTTAGGTATACACATGGGTTGACCCAGTCATGGGCTGGGTTGCCCAATTTCACCAATGATTAAGTTCGTTTATCTATTTAAATTTTGATTTTAAATTCAAACTTTAATTGATCGTAACTTATTCATTTTCCATTCGTTTAACGCAAACTAAAAGTCTATCTAAATCACAAATCCGTAATTGACATAATGATGAAATCTTCTTTGTGCAATTCTAAATATTATTTTAATTAATATTTTTTATTACTCTTTTCTATTTAATTATTGTTTATTAAAATTCGGGGTGTTACACCTTTTATATGGCAGGCATTGCAGGTTGCAAGGTAAATATTCTCAAGGGCGTCGTTAAGAGGAGCGTAGTTGTGGAAAGTTGGTAGTCAGGGATGCTTCCTCTTGTTGTTGCGACCACCTCTAACGTTGCTAGTTTGAGCGGGACTGTGCGGAGCATTAGGGTTGGAGTCATTAGAGCTTTGATGTGACACCCCACATCCATTAATGCCACTCTGTAACATAATGCACTAGTTCCGTGAAGCATTATAGGTAAACAGAAACAGAAACATCACAAGACAGATATAAAATAACAGCGGAATTCAAAACTTTATTCTTTAAACTAGAAAACATTGTGGTCCAAAATCCAATTACAACATAAGTCTGAAATACAAAAAACCCATTAGATAAAATTAAAATATCTTCCTTGTACTAAAATCATCAGAGTACAGTAATATAAAATATAGTCCCCAAAAATAGCCAGAGCAAGATAGAAAGGTAATCAAATCGGTACATCTAAGCAGCTCTAAGAGGAAACAGAAGAGAGAATCCTAATCAAGCTAGAGTATTCCTACCCTGAGAACCTTGGGGGGAAGGAAGAGAGAGAAAAGGAAACAAAATGAGTCAGACATAAAGTCTTGTGAGTCCAGTTACTTTTAGCATATAAATAAGTAAAAGCATAATGACAAGCATATAAACTGGATGAGAGAGACAACAGTATTGTAAGACAGTTATAACAGACTGAGCAGGATAAGCATAATAAACAGAAAAGAATAGATTACGCTTCCCAAGTACTTTTCTCTACACCAATACTAGTATAACAGAAACAGAATGATCCCAACAATAACAGAACAGAAGACTTACATGTACTTCTAGTGACGGATTTTACCCCTAACGTTAATAATGGGCAGCCCAACAGAAATAACGGGTGTTACCATAAACGATAATAATGGGCTCCTAAATAGGCAGGACTAGATGTACCCTAATTACTACCCCAATCGATCGGCTCTTTATCCCGTAGATACCTATGTTGGCCCCACAGTAGGCTGTATCACTTCCTAAGGTGGCTACCTCTTTACTCGATAGGCACAGCCATATCTACTAGTGTTATAACATCTTATTTTCCTAGGTAGGCGGATCCATGCATGCACATGGCTCCGTCGGTGACACCTCCTCCCATATGGACCTCTTATAATTAGCTCAGTAAGCGTGCCCTTGACCCCTACCTAGTTCGAGTTCCCCCTTTTGATACTAGTATGGGTTACTGACTAATATGGGTCCCACACAACAGATGATACAAGCCACCCCCAGGCTTGCATCCCCATTATTAGGATAGGTTATGCCTAACCGATTTACAAGCACACATAACCCCAACATATAAAACAGGTTAAGTTTGTCAGGTTCGTATAAGCCCCACAGATTTACTTAAACCCTCATTTATTCAAACAAGCTAACTTAACCCTTACACAATTTGACAGGTTCATATAACCCCTACAGATTTAAGCAGGTTAAGTATTACAGGTAAATAGGTTATTATCATTTACCGTTCATGTATGTTAATGCACCAGACTTCTCATATTAAGTCGACCACTTGTGGATGTTGGATATGCCGGGCGGTTCCAGGCAGACTTCTGCCACAAGTTGGGCTTAACCTCGTGTCGTAGCACCGTTACGTGTACATTTACGCTCTAGATAGCTCGCGTTAATTAACCACTCGTGGATGCTGGATTTGTCGGGCGATTCCGAGCAGACTTCTACCATATGTGTAATCTAACCTCGTGTCTAAGTGCGGTTACAGTTTCTATTTACTGTAAGTTTAGGCATATTCATTCTTAAACAAGTATTCGTGTTCATCATAAGTTTTTCATGCCCTTCCCTCAAGTCATAAATTATCATGTATGATATGCCCCAAATTAAAGTTTAGATAGTGGTATAGGTTATGCCTCCAAATCCCAACCATGTTTTACGATACAAGTTATGCCCCAATTTATCATTCCTAACCATTCCCAATTTTGTTCATGCGCATATTTCAGCGATAGGCTTAGGCTCAAAGGTAGCGCGACTATAAAAATAAAAAATGAAGGAGGGAGTGAAGAGAACAGAAATAGGCATAATAACAAAATAGGCATATGCTGACAGAAATAGGCATAATAACAGGATGGGAATATGAGAACTGAACAGTAGATTAGGTGTACAAGTAATGGTAGATGTGTTTAGTCATGATTCAGATTATTAACATGCATAGGTTTAGATCCAAACTTATAAACATGTCAGGATTACTTATTAAATGTTTATATCTAAAAGCAACATAAACTCATTGGGTCTGGATCTAAAGAACAGAGAAAAGAGTGTTGATGTTGTAGCAGAGATTCTTGTATACGTATAAGCTATTGTTGTAGAATAATAGGCTAAATTAATCTGAGTTGGGGCAGAATCTTGTTATCAACATTCTTTTGATGAATAAAACAATAGAAATGAGGTTCATTATATAGCCTTAAGCCAACGAATCTCGTTCAGAAACGCGTCCAGGTGCAGGGGAGGAACCTAGCCCGTATCTAGGGTGGGTCGACCCCAGGGTTGACCCTAGGGTCGACACCCCCTTGTGTGGGTCGACCCTAGGGTCGACCCCCATGAGGTGAGGGTCGACCCCCAATGGGCCAGATTCCCGCTTTGTTTTTCCACTTTGATTTTCGAGTTATTTTGATTTCTGAACTTGATTTGTTTATATATAATTTACTTATATATATACAAACTTCAAACCTTAATATCTTCTTCATACGATGTCCGTTTTACGCAAACTCGGTGTCTATCTCAAGAAGAATTCCAAGACGAACGCAATGGTGTATTCCATTTTACTTAATTACCAATATTTAATTAATTATTCTTTAGTTTATCATTATAATGTTCTTTAAATTACGGGGTGTTACATTTTCCCCTACTTAAAGGATTTTGTCCCCAAAATCTCCAAGTTAAGAAGAATGTATATCCTATCATCCATCTACTCATCCACCAATCACAAGCATCCATTGTCCTTAAAATATTTCTAATGCTTATATGAACATATGCAAAGGTGTGTGTATATGTTCCTATACTAATGCGAAAGAACAGGCGATCTACTGATTCAGTCGACCTCCTTAATGCAATGTATGTTAGTGTCTTGAATCCAACATGTATGCAAAATAGTCCTAGTATACCATGTAAATGCTATATGCATGCACAATCATCCATCCAAATGCAACATTCATGTGATGATACATCCATTTCCATCCATACAGAAAAAACAAGCAGACACATCCATATGCAGTATGAGAGTGTTGAGCCGATCTAGTGCCTAGTGTGTGTGTGTGTATGCATCCACGAGCAACCACTAGCAAATACTTGCATCCACTTACATCCATCAAACATAACATGTCTCATACACATGTTTACATCCATTGGTTTTCTACCTAAAGGTCAGAAATTCGACCGATAAGATAAAACTAATGACAGAAACAAGTACGGATAAAAGCTTTGGAAAAAGAAGTTAAGAACATACCCTTGAAAAGAAAAGGGCACGAAGCGCGAATCTTGTCTTCAGTCTCCCAAGTTACATATTTGCTATCTTCTCCCCTTTGGACTTTTATCAACTTGACCTCTCGATTGTGTAGCTTCTTATCCTCTGATCCAAGAATACGGGAAGGAACTCATCTAACTATCGCCTCCAGTTCTACCTTAACTTCCTCAAGCAAACTTAGCTCAACTACCACTAATGTATCATGCAGACATTTCCGCAAATGAGAAACGTGGAAAACATCATGAACACCCACCAATCTCTCTAGTAACTTCACCCCATAATCCATTTGACCAATCCTTTCTGTTATAGGAAATGGCCCCACAAACCTTGGTGCGAATTTCCCTACAGATCCAAAGCGAACTACATTCCTCAAAGGTGATACCTTGATGAAAACCATGTCTCCTACCTCAAACTCGATATCGGTCCTTCTCTTATCAACGTAGTACTTATGCCTGTCCTGAGCTGTCTTCATACGTCTGCAGATGAGATCAATCTTCTCTACAGTTTCTCTATTCATCTCTGGTCCAAGTAGAAGCATGTCTGTAGACTCCGACTAGCAAGTCAGTGATCTACAAGATCGACCGTACAATGCCTCGAAGGGTGCCATACTGATACTAGCTTGATAACTATTATTGTAGGTGAACTATACCAAAGGAAGACGCTCCTCTCATGTCTCTCCGAAGTCTAGGATACACAGTCTTAAAAGATCCTCAAGAACTCTATTCACCCTTTCGGTTTGCCTATCGGTTTGAGGGCGATAAGCGGTGCTTAAACACAACTGTGTACCTAATGCCTCCTGCAAGATCCTCCAAAAATCACTGGTGAATATGGGGTCATGGTCACTCACTATACTGGAAGGTACTCCATGTAGACGGATTATCTCATGAAGATAAACTGATGCGAACCATGTTGTTGTTCTCTTACTCTTAACATGAGTGAAATGAGCGCTCTTAGTAAGCCTGTCAACTATAACCCAAATAATGGTGTTGCCTTTCCTCGATTTAGGCAAATCATCATTGATATCCATAGAGATGCTCCCCCACTTCCACTGTGGGACCTCCAAAGAATGAAGTAAACTACCGGGCTTCCTCTGCTCAGTTTTGACTTGCTAGCAAATCAAACATCGATAAACAAACTCCGCTACGTCTTTCTTCATCTGATCCCAAAAGAAAACCCTCTTCATATCTCTATACATTCTATTACTGCCTGGATGGATAGTCATCCTATAATGATGGGCTTCCTCAAGGATTGTCTTCAAAAGACTCCCAACTCGGGGAACACAAAGCCTTCTATCTCGTCGCAACCACCCTCTATCAGCCATGGAATGTCTATTGAGGTGACTAAAAGTCTTCCCTCTACTGAGCCTATCCAAGATGCCCGCTATCTGCGGTCCTCTCGCTGTGAAGTTCCTATTTGATCCATAAGAGTAGGTCACACCTCTAAGGATGACAACAAAACTGGTATAAGATCCGTAGATAACCTAAAATCAAAGGTCGATATATACTCCAAGCTCTGCCTCTCTGCGATTAGTGGACTCAAAGTCATCCTCTGCCTACTCAATGCGTCCACCACTACATTACCCTTGCTAGGGGTATAAGAAATCTCTAGATCATAGGATGCTAAGGACTCCATCCATCTCTATTATTGAGGTCAGTCTGCGAGAACAAGTACTTGAGAGATTTATGATAGGTATACAACTCGAACTTCTCACCAAGCAGATAATGACGCCAAGTCATAAGAACGAATATTATGGCAGCCAATTCTACGTTATGGTTAGGATAGTTCTTCTCATGAACTCTCAATTGTCTGCCACCATAACATACTAACCTTTCTTGCATCAAAACAGCACAAAGCCCTGTGCCACATGCATCAGTGTATACTGTGAACACCTTGTTCCCATCAGGAAAAGTGAAGACTGGGACTGTTGTCAGAGCCCTCATCAATCGCTGAAAATAATCCTCACTGTAACACCCCATACCCTTTAGTGTCACTCACAAAGGGAATGCACTAAGTTCTGTGGAGCATTTAGGGTAAAAGATGCAGATAAATTACAAGACAGACAGAAATTAAACAGCGGAAAATAAAACTTTGCTTTATTGATAAAATAGTTTGTACAATGATTTATTTACAATGCCAGAGTATCATCTGTCTTACAAAATAAAGAAGCATAAAACAACATTTATATTCCCCAATTTTAGCAAGAGCCAGCCATAGCATCTGATAAGAGAATCCAACCAAACTTCGACAAATCTTCAAGCTGGGAAAGAGTGACAGTCCAACTTAACCTGAGCTATACTACTCCCTCCTCTACTACCTGGGGGGGGGGACAGAAGAAAAGAAGACGAAAGAAAAACAGAGTTAGACATAAAGCCTGAGTAAGTTCAGTAACTTCTAGCATGTGAACATGAAGAAACAAACGACATGAATTAACTGAATCCAAGATTACACCATGACCATAGGGTCAGCAAGACTAGACAAGATAATCACAATATATGCTAAGATAAGATAAACTGGATATGCTCTAATACTTTCGCCGCTTCGCTATTTCCTTGTTATACTGGTTTCTATATCTCTGCACCACCTAACTAGTGTTTTAACTAGTAACGATAACGTGATCCCAATCCCTGTATTTTCCCATCGCCTTCAGGTATCCATTTATTTATTTGTTACCTAGATTTAATCTAGGGTTTTCTACCAAGTACTTTCTAGATTCCACTAGAGTTTACGCTGTCTGCTGAATGCTTCTCGGATTCAGGATTTATGCCACCTAGTTCAACTAGGAATTATGCTACCTGTCGAACGATGCCCCCAAGTCTAGGACACACTACCTAGAGTGGTATATGTTCCTATACTTCCCCACGCAAGTATCGCGAATCGTTATCGCTTGTCTAGATGCACATGTCCTGTAATGTGCGGTCCGAGTCCTGTGACAGGGCAAATCAAGGAATACCGAACTCGGTCGGGAGCTTTCAGATATCTGCCGATGCAGATGCTAAGGTATGTTTTTATTCCAGTGGCTATGGTCCCACTTGACCCCTCCCTCAACTAATGAAAGGCACACCTTGTAAAATAAGAACTATACGCCGGCCCCCGGTGCCCCACTATCCTATGGCCATCCTCACCCATAACTAGATAGCAAGTATATGGTCTTTTGGAGTTCTCCGCCTTTCCGCTTCATGTATCTCGATTGACTCAAGATGGATGGTAGACGACGAGTCGCTATCACAGGGCTACCGTTTGTTCGCCGAATCACGCCGGTCCATCCTGGTCTTTAGGTTGCCATGTGTTGCAACCAAGGCATACCCCTGGTTCTTCTACGCAGACCTTAACCTCTGTGGGACCAGGCGGATCATCTGCAGCCACACAGAGGGATACCAAGGGTACCCTCACGTCCCCTCGAAGCCTCGGGCTTCGTAACCCAATTCGTTGGAGCCTCCTTTTTACTCAGACGGACATTCGCTCTTTCCCGTGTTATACTAAGAATTACTACTTAGTTTTACTAACTAAGATTTACCACCTAGTTTCTAGAATCGTTGTTTTCTTAACTAAGGTTTGCTTAGTTCTCTTTCCCGTCAATTTGGATTGGTTAAGTGTTATAGTCAATTCAAGCTAACTTAACCCTCCTCATTTACCCTCTTAAACTGGTTAAGTGTTATCAGTAATTCATGTTGACTTAACCCTACCACAAACCAAGTTATATTGGTTAAGTATTTATTACTTAACCCTACCCATTATCCTGTATTGGTTAAGTGTTCCTTTTTAACTTAACCTTGCCCGTCTGTTTTCACTAACATGTTATTAATGGTTAAGTATTGTCCCTTCATGTTTTAGACTTAGCCTTATTCCTTTATCACAACCTGATGGTTAAGTGTTCAAGTTTACTTAACCCTACGGTCTAGCCCAGCTAACATATCAAATTGGCTAAGTGTATTAAACTTTACTTAACCCCAACCTCTAGTCTAGTTAACATGTTAATTTGGCTAAGTGTATTAACTTTACTTAACCCCACCTTCTAGTCTAGTTAACATGTAAATTTGGCTAAGTGTTTCCTTAGTTACTTAACCCCTACAAATCTTGTCTTGTTACCATGTGAAGTTGGTTAAGTGCCCCTATGAACTTAGCCCTCCCATCCTAGCTTAACTGTGTTAAATTGGTTAAGTGTTCCTATGGACTTAACCTTCCCATTCCAGCTTAACTGTATGACCCAAACCCCACCCACCAATCTCGTTATCATGTTGCATTGGCTAAGTGTCTTAGTGAACTTAACCCTACCATTCTTGTTCTAGCTTTAATTAAATAGATTAAAGCCACTACCACTCACATTAGACAGATATTGTTGCGATTAGTGGATGTGCCGGTTGGTTCCGGGCAGATTTACATCGCAACTCAGTCTAACCTCGGGTTAGGCCCATTCGTGTTTTCTAGTTCAAAGGGTTTTTGATTAATTTTCAAATCAGGTTTTGAAAGTAACCATCCCGTCCGTCGGATCAGTTAGGGATAGCCAGGGAGAGCAGGAAACTTGTATTTTCCAAACCCAAGCCTAGACAATATCCTCTCTGTCACCCTAGAACTTTCTGGTGTGTCATTAAAAGAGATGTCGTTAAGAAACCTTTAATTTTTCTAAATTTATATTTCCTCATTCAGGACAAATTCTATAAGTAAATTATTTCCAATTTACTTATTTCCTAATTACTCTTTTAATGTAAATTGTCTACATTCATTCTTATGGCCCATTCCCCCTTCTAAATCGTATTTATGCTTTTTGGTATGTGGACTATACCAAATTAAGTGTCACTAACCATATTTTGCTAAACCTGCCAATTACTCCCAATTATGGCCAATTTCACATTTATGCCAATATACTTACCGTGCCAAATTAGCTAATCCAATTTCGATTCAACATTCTAATTCTAGACTTATTACTCTAGTTCACTATTCATGTAAATGCTAGATTTACACGTTAATACTGGATTCAAATTACACATCTCATAATTCATGTCAAATATATCCAATTTGCGTTCCTATGAACATACCATAATACATGTTCAATTTATGCCAATTTCCATGTTAAACTACGTTTTTAGTAAATTTCTTATTTTGCCCGAACCGCATTCCCACCGTTCGTATAATCGTGATTCAGTCTAGATTATAAATAAAGCTAGATTCGTCGATAAAAGGGAATGAACCAAAAATGCCATGATAGAACGGACATAACAACTGGCCTAAGATGGTAGTTCACAGGCATATAGATTACGACGTAGGTTGAAGAGCGTGGGTAGACCTAACTTAATAGGTAAATTCCCAAGATCTAAAACCAAGAATAGACAGAGTAGGTTCAGAACATGGGTATACCTAACTTAATAGGTAAATTCCCAAGGTCTAAAACCAAAGAAAACCAAGAATAGACAGAATAGATAATCGGGTTTAGATCCAATTTAATAGTCACAAAACTTAAGCAACACTTTCCTAGTCATGAATCCCAGGTGTTTAATCACAGATGTCCTTGTTATGTCATAGGCAATAGTTTAAATTTCCTAATCAAAGGCATAGGCTTAGTCAAGGGAATAATCCTCATAGTCATAGTCACAGTCATAGGCAATGTTCATAGACATAGGCAATGTCCATTGTCATAGGCAATATTCATAGTCATAGGCAACGTTCATAGTCATAGGCAATGTTCATAGTCATAGGCAATGTTCATAGTCATAGGCAAGGCCTAATTGGTCATCGAATCATAACAGTTCTTAATTAGGTCCAAAGAAATAGGCACGGATTCGAATAGAAAGAATTGGCATGCTCTTTTATTCCTTTAATTTCATGTCATGAACAAAGAAAACGTTCAAATCTAGAAATAACTGACTTACAGAGATTTAGATTAGAAAAGAAAGATGGCGTTGCTATGATTCGTAGAAAATCAGTCGTTGAAGTCGTTTGAACCTCCTCTTGAATCCTAACTTGAATCTCTTCTTCTTGAAAGTCTTTGAGCAGCATCTCCTCGTCTTGATTTATTTTATATATATTATTCTATTTATTATTTAATTAATAGGAGGAGAAGAAGCCATGTTCACTAAGAATCTTTGCAGCATAAGGGTAGAGGAGAATTGTGAATAGAGAAGAAGACTAGGGTTGTTTATATAGTGTTAGGCAGACGAATCTGGTCAGAATGGCGTCCAGATACAAAAGAACGAACCAGGTGCAGAAAACAGGAAAAAGCAAGGGGGTCGACCCCCAGGTCGACAACCCAGTCGACCTGGGTGCCTTGGGCGGGAAAATTCCCGCCCAGCCCAATCTGGGTCTGATTTGAATTTCGAACTTGACCTGTTTTGAATTTTGAACTTCGCTGAATCTTCCGGAGGCCATATCTCCCTCATACGGACTCCGATTTACACAAACTCGGACTTGTTTTCATGCAGAATTTCTATATGAACGCAATGGCGATGCCCGTTTCCCTTGATTTTGATCTTAAAATTTAATTCTGCCTTGATTTGTGAATCTTAGTGTTACAGAATCACGGGGTGTTATATTCTTCCCCACTTAAAAGGATTTCGTCCCCGAAATCTTCAAGTTAGGAAGAATGTGTCCTACCATCCAATCACCCACCTACTCAACCATTCAATCATAGGCACCCATTGTCCTTAAAAGATTTCTAATGCTTTCATGTTTATATGCATAGTGTGTGTATATGTCCTTATCTACTATAAAATCAGGCGGTCTACTGATTCAGTCGACCTCCTCAATGCGAGTCATGTCAGTGCCATGCGTCCAACCATGTATTCAAGCATCCCTAGTTATGTAAATACTATATGCGTGCACGACCATTCATCCATATGCAACATCCATATGATAACATATCAAGTTCAATTTACAAGCAAATACATATCTGTAAATGCAATATGAAAGCGTCTGAACTGATCTAGTGCCTAATACGTATGCATATGCATTCACAAGCAACCATTAGCAGCCACTTGCAACCACCAACCATAACATGTTTTAAACACATGTTTACATCCATTGGCTTCTACATAAGGATCGAGGATACAACCTAGAGGATATACTTTGGAAAGAGAGAAACAATTATGCGCAAAGCTCCTAACAAAGAAATCAAGGATGCACCCTTAAGGAAAAGGGTATGATGCTAGTATCTAGCCTTTTTGAGCTTTACTCCACCATATCTTAACTAATTTAACTTCACGATTGTGAAGTTTCTGATCTCCATTTCCAAAACAGATGTCAATTATGGCACCAAGTATATGTACTAAGATGATTAGAGGTCTCCCTCTTATCCGCCATGCCATAACTATAAGGGTCGAAAGGTTACTACGTGCTTTTTAGAGTGCCTGTCAAATCTATTCATCTCTCACGCAAACCATCCTAGTCGAACTCGACATCCCTCAAGTACAAGCCCCAAAGGCCTAAACCAATATCAGACAAGCACCCAAGGAATATCTCCTCCGAACTTAGATGATCTATTTGAGATGATATAAACAAACTCGATAGCTATTCTCAAATCCCTACTAACCAAAAATAAACTGGTCGGACCACCAATTGGATTTGAGACTCTAGTGGGATCTTTCTACTATATAAGTACTATGGTGCAGAGACTCAACTATGGAAGTGGATATGAACAAATGAGAAGCGCTAGAACCTAAGGAGATAGTACGAACATAAAACTAGACTCTTCCAACCGGACTACCTTTCTCCTAGGTACGCTTGGTGGCGAAAGCATGTACTTGTCCTTCAGAAAATCTCGTCCTCGTTCTTTCCCTTGTTCTTAAGTATATGCCCTATCATACCCTAGTAAAGATACTTCCTCTTGTCTTAGGTTTTATAATTTCTTCCTCCTTTGTGTGCTAAGTCTACATCCATGAATTCCTCATCCTAGGGTTATGCTCCTTAGCCAAACTCCTCATCCCCTTCCGTGTTTAGTCATGTTGACAAATCTCTCGAAAACTGCCTCCATCGTCCGGAAAACCCTATAAGCTTCGAAAGAAAACTGCCCGTAGATGAAACAACTACGGCTATGGATGGAAGTCGGGCACTACTTTGCCCTTCGATGAGGTTACCACCCAGAAAGCCAGGAGCCCCAGAGACTCAAGAAAGAAGGAGACAAGAATTTAAACAGAGGAAGAGGAGATAGTGCGTATGGCTTTGGGGAATATGTCTTTAAAATAAATCTTTTCTCTTGAAAATGCTTCTTTAAAAACGGTTTTGAAAATAATTTTTCAAATCCTTTATCTGATCTGGTAACCTTCAGCTCTGATACCACGTGTAACACCCCACATCCTTTAGTGTCACTCACAAAGGGAATGCACTAAGTTCTGTGGAGCATTTAGGGTAAAAGATGCAGATAAATTACAAGACACACAGAAATTAAACAGCGGAAAATAAAACTTTGCTTTATTGATAAAATAGTTTGTACAATGATTTCTTTACAATGTCAGAGTATCATCTGCCTTACAAAATAAAGAAGCATAAAACAACATTTATATTCCCCAATTTTAGCAAGAGCCAGCCATAGCATCTGATAAGAGAATCCAACCAAACTTCGACAAATCTTCAAGCTGGGAAAGAGTGACAGTCCAACTTAACCTGAGCTATACTACTCCCTCCTCTACTACCTGGGGGGGGGGAACGGAAGAAAAGAAGACGAAAGAAAAACAGAGTCAGACATAAAGCGTGAGTAAGTTCAATAACTTCTAGCATGTGAACATGGAAAAACAAACGACATGAATTAACTGAATCCAAGATTACACCATGACCATAGGGTCAGCAAGACTAGACAAGATAATCACAAGATATGCTAAGATAAGATAAACTGGATATGCTCTAATACTTTCGCCGCTTCGCTATTTCCTTGTTATACTGGTTTCTATATCTCTGCACCACCTAACTAGTGTTTCAACTAGTAACGATAACGTGATCCCAATCCCTGTATTTTCCCATCGCCTTCAGGTATCCATTTATTTATTTGTTACCTAGATTTAATCTAGGGTTTTCTACCAAGTACTTTCTAGATTCCACCAGAGTTTACGTTGTCTGCTGAATGCTTCTCGGATTCAGGATTTATGCCACCTAGTTCAACTAGGAATTATGTTACCTGTCGAACGATGCCCCCAAGTCTAGGACACACTACCTAGAGTGGTATATGTTTCTATACTTCCCCACGCAAGTATAGCGAATCGTTATCGCTTGTCTAGATGCACATGTCCTGTAATGTGCGGTCCGAGTCCTGTGACAGGGCAAATCAAGGAATACAGAACTCGGTCGGGAGCTTTCAGATATCTGCCGATGCAGATGCTAAGGTCTGTTTTTATTCCAATGGCTATGGTCCCACTTGACCCCTCCCTCAACTAATGAAAGGCACACCTTGTAAAATGAGAACTATACGCCGGCCCCCGGTGCCCCCACTATCCTATGGCCATCCTCACCCATAACTAGATAGCAAGTATATGGTCTTTTGGAGTTCTCCGCCTTTTCGCTTCACGTATCTCGATTGACTCAAGATGGATGGTAGACGACGAGTCGCTATCACAGGGCTACCGTTTGCTCGCCGAATCACGTCGGTCCATCCTGGTCTTTAGGTTGCCATGTGTTGCAACCAAAGCATACCCCTGGTTCTTCTACGCAGACCTTAACCTCTGTGGGCCCAGGCGGATCATCTGCAGCCACACAGAGGGATACCAAGGGTACCCTCACGTCCCCTCGAAGCCTCGGGCTTCGTAACCCAATTCGTTGGAGCCTCCTTTTTACTCAGACGGACATTCGCTCCTTCCCGTGTTATACTAAGAATTACTACTTAGTTTTACTAACTAAGATTTACCACCTAGTTTCCAGAATCGTTGTTTTCTTAACTAAGGTTTGCTTAGTTCTCTTTCCCGTCAATTTGGATTGGTTAAGTGTCATAGTCAATTCAAGCTAACTTAACCCTCCTCATTTACCCTCTTAAACTGGTTAAGTGTTATCAGTAATTCATGTTGACTTAACCCTACCACAAACCAAGTTATATTGGTTGTATTTATTACTTAACCCTACCCATTATCCTGTATTGGTTAAGTGTTCCTTTTTAACTTAACCTTGCCCATCTGTTTTCACTAACATGTTATTAATGGTTAAGTATTGTCCCTTCATGTTTTAGACTTAGCCTTATTCCTTTATCACAACCTAATGGTTAAGTGTTCAAGTTTACTTAACCCTATGGTCTAGCCCAGCTAACATATCAAATTGGCTAAGTGTATTAAACTTTACTTAACCCCAACCTCTAGTCTAGTTAACATGTTAATTTGGCTAAGTGTATTAACTTTACTTAACCCCACCTTCTAGTCTAGTTAACATGTAAATTTGGCTAAGTGTTTCCTTAGTTACTTAACCCCTACAAATCTTGTCTTGTTACCATGTGAAGTTGGTTAAGTGCCCCTATGGACTTAGCCCTCCCATCCTAGCTTAACTGTGTTAAATTGGTTAAGTGTTCCTATGGACTTAACCTTCCCATTCCAGCTTAACTGTATGGCCCTAACCCCACCCACCAGTCTGGTTATCATGTTGAATTGGCTAAGTGTCTTAGTGAACTTAACCCTACCATTCTTGTTCTAGCTTTAATTTAATAGATTGAAGCCACTACCACTCACATTAGACAGATATTGTTGCGATTACTGGATGTGACGGTTGGTTCTGGGCAGATTTACATCGTAACTCAGTCTAACCTCGGGTTAGTCCTATTCGTGTTTTCTAGTTCAAAGGGTTTTTGATTAATTTTCAAATCAGGTTTTGAAAGTAACCATCCCGTCCGTCGGATCAGTTAGGGATAGCCAGGGAGACCAGGAAACTTGTATTTTCCAAATCCAAGCCTAGACACTATCCTCTCTGTCACCCTAGAACTTTCTGGTGTGTCATTAAAAGAGATGTCGTTAAGAAACCTTTAATTTGTCTAAATTTATATTTCCTCATTCAGGCCAAATTCTATAAGTAAATTATTTCTAATTTACTTATTTCCTAATTACTCTTTTAATGTAAATTGTCTACATTCATTCTTATGGCCCATTCCCCCTTCTAAATCATATTTATGCTTTTTGGTATGTGGACTATACCAAATTAAGTGTCACTAACCATGATTTTGCTAAACCTGCCAATTACTCCCAATTATGACCAATTTCACATTTATGCCAATATACTTACCGTGCCAAATTAGCTAATCCAATTCCGATTCAACATTCTAATTCTAGACTTATTACTCTAGTTCACTATTCATGTAAATGCTAGATTTACACGTTAATACTGGATTCAAATTACACATCTCATAATTCATGTCAAATTTATCCAATTTGCGTTCCTATGAACATACCATAATACATGTTCAATTTATGCCAATTTCCAAGTTAAACTACGTTTTTAGTAAATTTCGTATTTTGCCCGAACCGCATTCCCACCGTTCGTATAATCGTGATTCAGTCTAGATTATAAATAAAGCTAGATTCGTCGATAAAAGGGAATGAACCAAAAATGCCATGATAGAACGGACATAACAACTGGCCTAAGATGGTAGTTCACAGGCATATAGATTACGACGTAGGTTGAAGAGCGTGGGTAGACCTAACTTAATAGGTAAATTCCCAAGATCTAAAACCAAGAATAGACAGAGTAGGTTCAGAAAATGGGTAGACCTAACTTAATAGGTAAATTCCCATGGTCTAAAACCAAAGAAAACCAAGAATAGACAGAATAGATAATCGGGTTTAGACCCAATTTTATAGTCACAAAACTTAAGCAACACTTTCCTAGTCATGAATCCCAGGTGCTTAATCACAGATGTCCTTGTTATGTCATAGGCAATAGTTTAAATTTCCTAATCAAGGGCATAGGCTTAGTCAAGGGAATAATCCTCATAGTCATAGTCACAGTCATAGGCAATGTTCATAGACATAGGCAATGTCCATAGTCATAGGCAATATTCATAGTCATAGGCAACGTTCATAGTCATAGGCAATGTTCATAGTCATAGGCGATGTTCATAGTCATAGGCAAGGCCTAATTGGTCATCGAATTATAACAGTTCTTAATTAGGTCCAAAGAAATAGGCATGGATTCGAATAGAAAAAATTGTCATGCTCTTTTATTACTTTAATTTCATGTCATGAACAAAGAAAACGTTCAAATCTAGAAATAACTGACTTACAGAGATTTATATTAGAAAAGAAAGATGGCGTTGCTATGATTCGTAGAAAATCAGTCGTTGAAGTCGTTTGAACCTCCTCTTGAATCCTAACTTGAATCTCTTCTTCTTGAAAGTCTTTGAGCAGCATCTCCTCGTCTTGATTTATTTTATATATATTATTCTATTTATTATTTAATTAATAGGAGGAGAAGAAGCTATGTTCACTAAGAATCTTTGCAGCATAAGGGTAGAGGAGAATTGTGAATAGAGAAGAAGACTAGCGCTGTTTATATAGTGTTAGACGGACGAATCTGGTCAGAATGGCGTCCAGATACAGAAGAACGAACCAGGTGCAGAAAACAGGAAAAAACAGGGGGGTCGACCCCCAGGTCGACTACCCAGTCGACCTGGGTGACCCAGGTCGACTACCCAGTCGACCTGGGTGCCTTGGGCGGGAAAATTCCCGCCCAACCCATTCTGGGTCCGATTTGAATTTTGAACTTGACCTGTTTTGAATTTTGAACTTCGCTGAATCTTCCGGAGGCCATATCTCCCTCATACGGACTCCGATTTACGCAAACTCGGACTCGTTTTCATGAAGAATTTCGAGACGAACGCAATGGCGCAGCCCGTTTCCCTTGATTTTGATTTTAAAATTTAATTCTGCCTTGATTTGTGAATCTTAGTGTTACAGAATCACGGGATGTTACACTCACAGTCAATATCCCAAGAAAAGGTTAAATTCTTCTTCTTTAGTGTGGTTAGTGAGGCTGATATCTTTGCGAAGCCCTTAATGAACTTCCTATAATAGCCCGCTAAACCAAGAAAACTCCTCACCTCCGTTGCACTCTTTGGAATCTTCCAATCTTGAACTGCAACTACTTTCGTGAGATCCACTGTTATCCAATCATTAGAGACCACATGCCTTAGAAATCTCACTTCCTTTCACCAAAAATGACATTTGGAGAATTTTGCCTTAAGCTGATGTGCTCAGAGAGTCCTCAAAACCTCCCTTAAATGTAGGGCATGCTCTTCTTCATTCTTCAAGAAAATCAAGATTTCATCAACAAAGACCGCAACGAACTTATTTAAAAACTCCCGAAACACCCTACTCATCAGATCCACAAAATAGGCGGGTGCACTCGTCAACCCAAAAGGCATGACGAGCCATTCAAAGAAACCATTTGGGGTTCTAAAAGTGGCCTTGTCTATACTGTCCTTGGCCACTTTCAATTGATGAAACCCCGTGGCCAATTCTAACTGGGAGAAAACAGATGCACCAACAAGCTGGACAAATAGATCATCTTTCCTTGGAAGTGGGTGCCTATTCTTCTTAGTGAGCTTATTCAACTCCCTGTAATCCATGCATAAGCAAAGCGAGCCATCTACCTTAGTTGCAAAAATGACGGGAGCACCCCATTCCGATATGCTTCATGTAATAAATCCTTTCTCAAGTAGCTCCCCTACTTGCTTGCTGAGCTCCCTCCTTTCTCTCGGAGCCATATGGTGCACATGCAATGCAACTGTCTTTGCATTGTCCACCGAGTATATCCGGAAATCAATCTCACACCTCAGAGGTACGCCCCAAACCTCCTCAAAAACATCAGGATATTCACAGACTACTAGTACAGACCGTAAATCACCGATAGATGCATCAAGCGATTCTAGGAAACTAAGCAAGACGGACCCCTTAGGGTCACAAAAAATCTCGAGAGTCCTCCCATGGCAAGTCAAAAGCCTAACGACCCTCCTCTTACAGTCCAGAATGGCAACATACGTGGCTAGCCAATCCATCCCTAGAACCAAACCATAGCCCGTGAAACCAAGCACATATGTGTCACACACAAACTCGACGCCTAATACAGATATCCTCAAACCCCAACAAATCATAGACATATGAGTCGTTCCCCCAGTAGGGTTTGAGACAACAACAGGATCCAAAAACATACTAGTACTAAGGTGCAGAGACTCAACCACATAATCAGATATAAAAGAATACGAAGCGCCAGAATCAAAAAGAGTTCTAACAGGATGATCGAAAAGAGAAACCAAACCTTCAACGAAAACTTTCCTACCTCTATCTGGTACATCAGTCACGAGAGAATGCACATGCCCTCCAGAAGATCCTGCCCTTTGGCCCTGCCCTTGCTTCTTCGGGCACTCCTTAGTATATTGTCTGACCTCACCATAGTGGAAACAAGCATTCTTCCTTTTTCTGTACTCTTTGCTTAAATGATCTGTGCGTCCACAACTATGACATTTCCTCTTGTCTCGGGCTTTGTCATTATTTCCGCCCTTCTTTTGCTGTTGTTGTTCTTTCTTGGGCCACACTTTCTTGTTTTGTCTCTCATCAGTCTTAGCCTCTTTCTTTTCGCCTTTATCTACTTTGTGCATCAATACCATATCAACGAGTTTCTCGAAAGTTGCCCCCATCGGAATATGAGACATAGCCAACCCATGGAGGGGTTTATTTAACCCTCTTGCAAACCTTAAAGCTTTCTTATGCGGGGTATTCACTATCTCTAATCTCACCAATTGATTGAAATTGTTGACATATGCTTTGACAGACATGCCTCCTTGCTTAAGTGCCAGAAACCTTTCCATTTCCATACTTTCTTCGGCTTGAGAGAGAAATTTCATCTCGAATCTCTATCGGAAATCATTCCAAGTCTCAACTGGATGCCCTACGTGAGCCTCATCTTTCAGCTACCAAACGGCCAACTGAATCTTCCTACGGTCGCCAACCTCAAAAATCCCAAACAAATCCTCCGTCTCTTTAAGCCAATTCCTTGCTTCTACAAAAGTCTCGATTCCTCAGAAAGCTTTCTTCCCATCGCACGGAAATCCTTGCATATCTTGGAGAAATTATCCACTCGCGGAGGAGGAGGAGGAGGAAAATCGTCTACAACTAGGGGAGGAATGTCTGCTTGGCCTCCAACAGGCGTTGTAGCTTCAAGATACCTACGGAACCAAGTATCTGAATGCCCTCAGGAATATTCGGTTTCCCAGACATGCTGAAAAGAAAAGGAAAAGGGATTCAAAGAGACAATCGAAAGATAGTACATATGGCTTTAGGGAATATGTTTCTCAAAAATAGTCTTTTCTTTTAAAACACTTTCTTTTTAAAACCTTTAGAAAACAATTTTCAGAATCTTTTATCCGATCTAGTAACTTTTAGCTCTGATACTAAAAGTGACACACCACGTCCGTTAATGTCACTCTTTAACCGAATGCACTAAGTTCCGTGAAGCGTTATAGGCAAAAAGAAACAGAAACATCACAAGACAAATATAAAATAATAGCAGAATTTAAAACTTTATTCTTCAAACAGAAAACATCGTGGTCCGAAATCCAGTTACAACATAAGTCTGAAATACATAAAACCCATTACATCAAATTAAAATATCTGCCTTGTACTAAAATCATCAGAGTACAGTAATATAAAATCATAGTCCCAAAAAATAGCCATAGCAAGATAGACAGATAATCAAAGCGGTACTTTTATGCAACTCCAAGCAGACATAGAAGAGAGAATCATAATCAAGCCGGAGTATTCCCACCCCGAGAACCTGGAGGGAAAGGAAGAGAGAGAAAAGGAAACAAAACAGGTCAGACATAAGGTCTGCCGAGTCCAGTTACTTTAAGCATATAAATAAGTAAAAGCAACATGACAAGCATATAAATGGGATGTGAGGGACAATAGTATCATAAGACATGTATAACAGATTGAGTACGATAAGCAGAATAAACAGAACAAAATAGATTACGCTTCCCAAATACTTTTCTCTACGCCAATACTAATATAACAGAAGCAGAATGATTCCAACAATAACATGAATGGTAAAATTAGGTGTATTTCTAGTGACGGGTTTTACTCGCAATGATAGTAACAAGCAACCCAACAGAAATAATGGGTGTTACCCCAAACGATAATAACGGGCTCCTAAATAGGCAGAACTAGATGTACCCTAATTATTACCTCAATCGATCGACTGCTGATCCCGTAGATACCCTGTGTTGGCCCCACAGTAGGATGTATCACTTCTTAAAGTGGCAACACCTTTTCCCGATAGGCACAGCCATATCTACTGGTGCTATAGCATCTTATTTTTTCAGGCAGGTGGATCCATGCACACACATGGCTCTACCGGAATGCACCATCAGACAACTCCTCCCATATGGACCTTTTATAATTAGCTCAGTAAGCATGCCCTGATCCCTACCTAGTTCGGGGTCCCCCTTTTGAAACCAGTATGGGTTATTAACTAATAAAGGGTCCCATATAACAGATGATACAAGCCACCCCTAGGCTTGCATCCCCAATACTAGGATCTCGACAGGTTATGCCTAACAGGTTTACAAGCCTGCATAACCCCAATATATAAAACAGGTTAAGTTTGTCGGGTTCGTATAACCCCCACAGATTCACTTAACCCCCAATTTATTCAAACAAGCTAACTTAACCCTTACATAATTTGATAGATTCATGTAACCCCCACAGATTTAAACAGGTAAAGTATTATAGGTTAACAGTTTATTATCATTTCTCGTTCATGTATGTTAATGCACCAGACTACTCACATTAAGTTAACCACTTGTGGATGTTGGATATGTCGGGCGGTTCCGGGTAGACTTCTACCACAAGTTGGACTTAACCTCGTGTCTTAGCGTCGTTACGTGTACATTTACACACTAGACCCCTCACATTAGTTAACCACTCGTGGATGTTGGACTTGCCGGGCGGTTCCTGGCAGACTTATACTAAGTGTAATCTAACCTCGTGTCTAAGTGCGTTTACAGTTTCTATTTACTGTAAATTTAGGCATATTCATTCTTAAATAATTATTCATGTTCGACGTAGGTTTTTCATGCCCCTTCCCACAAGTCATAAATCATCATGTACGATATGCTGCAAATTAAAGTCTTTGATCACGGTATAGGTTATGCACCCAAATCCTAGTCAAGCTTTAAGATACAAGTTATTCCCCAATTTATCATTCTCAACCATTCCCAATTTCATTCGTTCGCAAATTTCAGCGATAGGCCTAGGCTCGAAGGTAGCCTGACTATAAAAATAGGAAGGGAAGGAGGGAGAGAAGAGGACAGAAATAGGCATAATAACAAAACAAGCATATGATGACAGAAATAGGCATAATAACAGGATAGGCATATGAGAACTGAACAGTAGATCAGGTGTACAAGTAATGGTAGATGTGTTTAGTCATGATTCAGGTTATTAACATGCATAGGTTTAGATCCAAACTTATAAATATGTCAGGATTACTTATTAAATGTTTATATCTAAAAGCAACATAAACTCACAGGGTCTAGATCTAAAGAACTGAGAAAAGAGTGTTGATGTTGTAGCAGAGATTCTTGTATACATATAAGTTGTTGTTGTAGAAGAATAGGCAAATTCAATCTGAGTTGGGGCAACATCTCGTTGTCTTCATTGTTTTTGATGAATAAAACAATAGAAATGAGGTCCTTTACATAGCCTCAAGCCAACGAATCTCACTCAGAAACACGTCCAAGTGCAGGGGAGGAGCCTGGCCCAGATCTAGGGTGGGTCGACACTAGGATCGACAGCCCCTTGTGTGGATCGACCCCCATGGGGTGCGGGTCGACCCCCAACGGTCCAGATTCCCGCTTCATTTCGCCGCTCTAATTTTTGAATTATTTTGAATTCTGAACTTGATTTTTTTATATATAATTCTCTTATGCGTATACAAACTTTAAACCTTAACATCTTCTTCATACGATGTCCGTTTTACGCAAACTCGAAGTCTATTCAAGTAGAATTCTGAGACGGACGCAATGGAGCAGTTAGTTTTACTTAATTCCTAATATTTACTTAGGTATTATTTAGTTTATCATTATAATGTTCTTTAAAATTATAGGGTGTTACATTTGGGGTTCGTTTCGAAGTAATTGTTGAACTGAGAAGCTTAATTCCTCTGTGCTAGCTCTTGGCATAGAAAATAGTTGGATTTCTCGTAAAAGATCTCCAAAGTTTTAGGTTGTGCTCAATTAACCCATGCTTCTAATTTAGAATCGGGAAATACGCCCTCGTTGAGTTGGTCCGGGATAGCCCGAGGGCTCAAATCTTTAACACCTTCCAAAGCATTATCGAACCTCTCAAGGTAACTTATCAGAGTTTCGTCAGAGCCGTGACATATCTGTGAGCCAAAGTGATAGATTAAACCCCTTGCTAGTTGGGAAAGGTTGAAATAGTTCTCAATGGAAGTCGAGCATAGAATTGGCACGCCTTCTAAGAAGACAAGGAAGCATTTGCACTTCGAGGCATCTGTGGCTTAAAAGGAATCCATACGAGGATATATGAATTCCCAAGGGTCGGAATCCCCTGAATAAGCATCTACGGAATATTGAAATGCGCGGCCCATTCGGCATTGAGCACGTCTTCAATGAAAGGATTACGTCTCACACTGGTTTTCCAATCGTCGGTGATGTGACCTCGAGATTCTTTCTATATACTACGAAGTAGGTTGGCGAGAACGGAAGTTCAAATCTCCACCAGATTACGGTGGTTGTGACCCGACTCGGGAGTGCACTGCCATAAAAGTCTACTAAGGTGGACGTTGTCTTAGTCTAAAGAATCTTCGGCCTTAGTGGTCTAACTTTATTGAGGCCAGTGAGCAGGTGCTCCGGCCTAGTTTGCTGCACATAGTGTTGGCAGCAAGTTCTGAGTAGAAGTGAGTAGAGCTTCCATGGTAACAGGTTGATCGTTAACCCGTTGGCCAGGATTAGTCCCAAATTAAGAGTGATTTAAGCGGGATATATCATGAATAAGAGTAGGGCAGAGCTTGATGAGAGATAGCTCAATAGAGGCTGAATGCCCAAGTTTGCTTGAAGGCGGAGGATGTCTCGTTTAGCGTATTATTGAGATCGTTGTTTCAATCTGATGTTCCGGTGGATTTGGTTGACAAGGCTTCTTTGAGTTTCGCCTAAGTTTCTCAAGGTTTCACCGAGTTGAGCTCGATTGACAAGTGCGCTGAGGTTGGATGCATTAGCGGTATTCGGGTTGGTCAGAGCTTTGAGTCGAGGCTAGGAAGGAAATTTCGAGTCAGGATCGACAGTAGAAGGTCGACCATAAGGCCCTTTCCTTTTTTGACCATTGTCGATAGGATTGGTCGGTAAGTCTTAGAAAACTTAAGTAGCATTCCAAGTCTTGGTGTTTGAGTAGCAGGAAAGGTGAGGTTTCGATTCCTCGAAGGAAATGATAGAAAGTCGACCGTAGGTGCGCGCTTATCTTCGTTTCCCATTCCTAGCACGCCAAAATGTTGACATCGAAAAGTGGTCATGAATGCTCCTGATTTCCACGTGAGTGAAAATAAACATCCAGCGGTGGAAAGTAAGTAGCGATGGAATGTACAGGGGGAAAGTGCAAGTAAACAATCGCACAGAATTTATAGTGATTCGGCTCATCTGACCCTACATCCACTTTGAATGGTTTTGCTCTTTTATTGTGCTCTTGGTACAAGTAACAACATTTGACCGAAATATTCCCAAGTGTACATGGGTTTTGATAATTTCTGATACATGATTGAGTGTTTTCCGAGTGCTATGCTTGGTGAAGAAGGAAGTCCCTTGTTCGAGATTTGAATGTTTGGATAAGGAAGGATGAGTCTTTGAATGCTGTGAGTCCCGAGCTTTGTTTAGGGATGATGATGTGGTTATGAAGCTTTCATGTTGCAATCATGGCCACGGTGGCAAGAAGGTCAAAAGATGATTTCTTTATCTTCTTCCTTGATGCCAAAACAGCCCAAAATGGTTCTATGTCCAAAGATGTAGTCCAATGACCAAGAACATTTTCATATGCCCAAGAATAGGCTTCTTCTTCTTCCGAGGACGATGGAAGATGTTAGGAAAGCTTTGGAAAGATTATTTTCTTCTTAGGAAGCCATTAAAGCTTGGAAGTGAGCAAGAACCAACACTTCTCACGTTCACAATGAAGAATTATTTATAGGAGAGGGATGGAGTGGAGTAGATGAGAAGGAGAGTCCAGTAGCAGAAATTCTAATCCCGCGTGTCCAGGGTGACTTCGCATCCAAGGGGATGGATACGAATTTGTGTCCTCTAGATAGGGATACAAATTCGTACACTGCATTAGGGACATGAAGCTGCTCAATTTTGGAATGACCGGGATGTGAATTTGCATCTGCTAAGGATGTAAATTTGCATCCCACAAGATTGAAGCAGGATGCTAATTCTCATCCCAAGAAGGGAAGTGAATTTGCATCCTAAGAAAAGATGTGAATTCGCATCTCACAGGATGGAGGCGGGATGCAAATTTGTATCCTACGAAGGAGTACGAATTTGTATCCCATGAAGGATATGAATTCGTATCCCACAGGAGGATACGAGATTTGCTCTATTGTGGGTTCCGAGGGAATGTGATGTTCGGATGTTGAGTTCATGGCGAGATCAGAGACCGATCCTGGGACATTGGTTCACTGTCAAGTAGTTTGGTCGAGTTAGATCAAATATCTTTATGTGATTTATCCAAATTTGAGCTCTAGATGTCTCGACAACGCTTTTGGGATGTTGCTCCACGCGATGGGCCGAGATGGGTAGTCTTTAACTACTCTTGGGAACCGATCCTAGAAACCATTTAACAAAAGTTTATTGCTATTTTTTAAAACATCTAATTTTGAATTGTTGTATACAAGTTTAGTGTTCTAACATAGTTCTGAATATATAATTAACACTAATGAAATGAGCTAGCATCTTAGTTGAAAATATAGACGGTGAGTTGACATCCAAAAAAAAAACATTAGCATGACATACAAGATACATCTCTACTATGACTTTAATACTTGCGCCAATTATCGGACATCAAAGTGACGTCCATGAGTGTTGTCCCATACTCTAGCATACAACATCGTCTTCTCATTCACATTCACTAACTTAAGGAAAATCTCCACAAAGGAAATTTCATATGTTATCTCACCTTTAAATTAAGCAATATCTCCACAATTCAAAAATGTCGATTATTCGTGAAATGAGCTAGAAGTTTAGAATGCTATTACAGATCCAAAATTCATGTGAAGTCCCATAATTGGTGCCAACCCTTAATCACTATGGACAAATATTCAACAACTTTCCATATGAGTCAAATAGCAAGAAGCAAAATATGGAGATATAACTCAAAGCTGATTTGACTACAAGACTCGGTACCGAGCCTTGATGCTCAGCGTTGAGTCAAAAAATACTTAGACAAGGATCGAAGACAGAAAAAGCTAAAAGTAAGGTGAAGATAAGTCAAATAACTCTATACCAAGTTATCAATTTTGCTAATTTTTTCATTATCTTTCTGCTAGAGCATCATGTCAAACATGGAGAACATGAAGGGTATAGATCATTGATGTTAGCCAGAAAATCTAAAAGAAACTAGATCATTTAAGAATTTTACATTGGTTCAGCATAATCTTGACTTAAGTCCATTTCATTCTATTTTTATTAGTTATCCTCTCTTTGAATTACAACATTGTTGTTCTATATCTAGTGTTGCAATAGAATTAGAGTGATTTTAAAGGTGAATTATAGTGCTTTCAAAAGTGAATAAAAATGGAAAACATTCAACAGAATTCTTGAGAGAAGAAGCAAATGATCCTTTGTTGGTCTTAGGTAGGTATTTGTTAACGTGAAAAGGTGGTACTCTAGCACGCCAACCCCTAAGTGTAAGTTTAATAGTAAATCTGCAATCCAAATATCCAAAGTACGAGAAATGTGGAGGAACACGCAACTTTTATAGTGGTTCGGCACTAACGCCTACGTCCACTTTATAGTAATCATTCATCATCATATTGTCAATTACAATGTTTATCCAAGTTTAGACACTTTGAATGTACAAAGTTGTACAATAGAATAAAAAATATCTTGGTAATTCATAACTTTGACCAAAATTCCCTTCTTCTTCGTTATGCCGAAGTGTATTAGGATGAACAACAATGTTCAAAGAGAAGCTTCAATGTCCAAGAGTATCCGTGAATATCCAAGAGATTTCCAAAAGTTCAAGTGAATGCCAAAAGGTTTTAGGCAAACTTCTATGTGAAGTTTACAAGTCCAAGACGAAGTCCAAAGCCATGGGAATCACCATGGAAGCTATTAATGACCTCCAAGAGAGCAATCCCGCAACCCAAATGATAGCCAAAGTCCAAAAGTCCCCACCCCTTTGAATGCCAAGCAAGGGGTATTTATATGTGAAGTTTGTAGGGCACAAAAGAAATTTCTTATCCCAGGGGAATGCGAAATTCGCGTCCTTGGGACATAGCCAAAAAAATGATGTTTCTCCGTAAAATTTGAATCCTAAAGCCATGGTATGGAAAGTAGACGATCGGTGCTTGTCAATCAACCAAAATGTGGTGATCTACATGAGATCATGCCTACCATGGCAAAGCCAGGGATTTCGAATTTCCAACTCCGAATCCCCTATTTCGTATCGAATCCCCTAGGTGCCCAGGGGGAAAAGTTGGATCAACTCATTTTGCTCAGAGAATTTCGAATCCCAAAAACGTATCAGCCTCGCCCTATCCGGATTTCGACTCCAAAACGCCATGGGATGCTCAAGCAAAAAGGATGGATCTGCACATAGCGCTCAAGGATTTTTGAGTTACCAAATTTGAACTTGGGATTTCGAATCTCGAATTGCCAAATTCCAGCTCCTGATCCCATGATGCGAACCCTTGGAAAACTCTGATCGAGGTGGGGTACTCACCTCTTTTTCGAGCTGCCTAGACCTAAATGAATCATATCCCCTGGAGCGATATGATTTCGTATTCCTGTGGGGATACGAAATACGTATTTTCGTATCCTAGGGGATACGGAAATCCCAAGTGCCCATGTCCTTTTTGCCGAATTCGTATGGTGCCAGGACTAGTGCGGGGCAGGGGAAATTCGATGATTACACTGTGTTGATCAAGGGATTATGGATACAAAACCAAGGATTTGTCGAAGTGCCAGATCTTAATATTGTTGAGTTGCGCAAGGGTTTTTGCTTGATCTCACTGAGTTGCGCTGATGTTTTGGCCTGATCAACACGTACCTGGCACTTGTTTCTGAGTTAACCCAAATCAAGCCATGTTAACTTTGACTAATTGATTTCTGGTGATCGCCACGATGTGCTCAAGTCTTTTTGAGTGATTGACACGAGTTTTCCATATGTAATTGAGTCGATGCTGATTCCAAGAACGAACTATATTTTAACTCAATTCCGAGCGCATTGCGACTTCGACCAAATCGCTTTGTGCTTTCGAAAGGACGTGCTCGAGTTTGAGCGCGTCCCTAGCCATAAACTAGACGTGTTACTACTTTGACCAAAAAGCAGGGCAAAGGTATTTAAAGAGAAAACAGAGTTATGAAGTTCATAGAAGCAACCCAAAATCACATAAGAGAGATAGAAGCATCACAGATAAATGTTTGCTCTGTCCATCATATCTTGATCAATTTTTGCTCTGCCCTTCATATCTTGATCAATTTTTGCTCTGCCCTTCATATCTTGACCAATTGTTTTAAGTTCTTTTTTGTTGTTGGTTTAATTATAACGATCCTGTTGATAGTAACTGTGTTATCCTAGCTTCTCTTGTGTTCTCACAACAATCTCAGGATTGGTCATACAAACACTGTAAAAAACACATGATACCGACTCAATAGAGTTGTATAGAAGTAGTGCGATGTTACCGTAAAGAATGAGGGAGATTAGATAGGTCGGTGCCAACCTAAAGGACCATAACTTAGTACTAAGTTAAGAACTTGGCTCTAATCATTGTGAAAGTTTTTTAAATTACTTCCTTATTTCGTTTTAGTGCCTCAAAGTTTTAAAATCATTTCAATTCTTCGTCTTGACCTTCTAAATTAGGTAGAAAACTGCTTTGGTTCAAAAGTGGATTAATGTATGCCATTAAATTACACCTTTCGATGGTACGATGTGCTTTGCTCAAGAATGAATTCCAGTAATCAATCTTCGATAGTAGACTCTATGACCGCTTCAATCTACAGTACAGATTTTCTAGGAGTATTGTAACACCCCGTATTTTCTATGATCGTATAAGTAACAAATCAGAGAATAATTAAATTATAAACTAAGAATCAAGGAAACGGATTACGCCATTGCGTTTGTCTCGAAATTCTGCTTGGAAATGAGTCCGAGTTTACGAGAAACGGAGTCCGTATGAGGGAGATACGGCCCTCCGAAGTTTCAAAGAATTTCAGAATCGAAAACAGCTCGAAAATTCAAATTCAAATTCGAAATCCCAGAAAAGACTGGGCGGGAAAATTCCCGCCCATGGACCAGGTCGACCTGGGGGTCGACCACAGTGTCGACCTCCCAGGGCCAGGTCGACCATAGTGTCGACCTGGCCAGACCAGGTCGACCTGCTCCCGAAACCCAGTTTTTTTAACCTGGTTCATTCTGATGTATCCGGTCTCGTTTTTATCTAGATTTGTCCGCCTAATCCTATATAAACTTACCCCTAACCTCATTCTCTCCACGTAATTTCATTCTGCCTATATTCTGTCTCTGTTCTAATTAAAAATAAAAATGGCGTCGCTACCTTGCTGGAATCAAAACTTGGACTGATGCATCTTCTTCCAATCTGATTAGAATTAAAAGATCTCAAATCAAAGTCTAGAGCTACGACAACAATTAAAGAGGAGTAATTCAGCATTTCTAGAACAATAACAGTTTATTATCCTTTCTTAAAACCACGAAAGGCAAGTACAGTTATTTTCCGCTATAAACTGTAATTATAATTGTGACATGATTATAAATCTGAATATGAGGTTATGTATATTCTTATCTATCAGATCTGTTTTCTATAACTATTTTGTACCTCTCTCTTCTTTCTGCTTTATAGCCAGGCTACTACGAGCCTGCGCCTCATCTCATAAGAGATTAACGCACGAACGCTAAATTTTGGGGATTAATAATAATGCATAATTGGACATGTAACTGTTGCCTATGAGACTATTGCCCATGACTATGATTCATTGACTATGGGACTATTGCCTATGACTATGATTCATGCCTAAGAGACTATTGCCTATGACTATGATTCATGCCTATGAGAATACTGCCTATGACTATGATTCACGCCTATGAGACTATTGCCTATGACAATTAATAGGAAACTATTGTGATTAGTCGCCCATGACTATTGTGGTTAGTTGCCTATAACTATGGTAGTTAGTTTCTTATGCCTCTTCCCTTAATGTTGTTAGATCTCATATTTAGTATGTAACTTTGCTAGTTTATTCCCATTTACTGTTATGTACATCGAGCCTATAAGGCCATTTCATGAGTATTTAGAGAACTTGTGGAAACATGTTATATGGGGATTGGGCGTAGCTTAATTAAGTTAATTCGGCTATAATAGTGAATGATTAACATGTATATTAGTCTTGGACATAAATGGTAAACTAGAATATTAAATCTAGTTTTGACATGAACTGTAAATGGGAATATTAAGGCTAAGATTTGGGGTATATATTGTATTATGAATTATGACCTTGATTTAGGCATGTAAGTTTAGGCTAAATTTATGATTAAGCAAGATATCTAAATAGAGTTTTAGATATATAAAATCTGCTAAATCTGTTATCTGCTAAATCTGTTATATTGCATAATCTGCTAGTTCTGTTATATTGCCTAAACTGCTAATTAGATTGAATTGCCAAATCTGCTAATTATGTTAAATTTCCTTATCCGCTAAATCTGCTAAATAGCCTAATCTACAAGATCTGTTATCTGTTTAATCTGTTGAATGACGTAATCGGTTGGAACTGAAATGCTGTAATTTGAAGTATGTGAATCTGTAGGCTCGACTTAAAATTGAGCAAAACTTGTTAATAGAACCTCGAATAATCTGTTGTAACTTGTACAGAAGTTTAATCTGTTAAATAAACAGAATTAGTCTGATATCTGAAAAATCTGTATTGGAATGAATTGGCTATGACACGAGGTTAGACTCTGTTTGCGGTAGAAGCCTGCCCGGAACCAACCGGCTTAACCAGCGACCACTGTCAGTCTAATGTGAGATGTCGTAGGCATAACTAAAATATGCATAGACACGAGTTTAGGTCTGGCTTGTGGCAGAAGTCTGCCCGGAACCGCCCGACATATACAGCGACCATAAGCTACTGACCTAATGTGAGAGGTCTGTGCATTAATATTTAATTAATGCAAATTTGGGATAAATATGATGTCTAAAACGTGTTGGGTGGATAGAGTTAAACCAATTAGACTTATGAATTTAACAAACTTGTTTCGTGAATCTGTAGGCCCAATTACAAAGTTAGACAAATCTGTAAATCTGTTAAATCCGTATATCTGATCCGTTGGTCTGAAAACTTGTCTGATCTGTGAACTAGTTGATCTGAACTCTGTATGTCTGAACTTATAAACAAGTTATCTGAAATCTGTTAGTCTGGGGACACAAGGTTAGGAGGGAAATTACTTGTGTCATCTGTTGTTTGGGACCCATATTAGTCAGTAACCCTTTATGGTATCAAAACTTTGACCCAACCGTAGGTAGGGTCCGGGCACGCTTACTGAACTAATTATAAGTGGTTCATTCTGATAATGGCGAGGAGTGTTGATGGTGCGTTCCAACCGGGTCATGTGCGTGCATGGATCCCGGTCTGCCCCTGAGGATGTAAGACGCCGTGACATCTGTAAATAGGCATTTGCCAATTGGTTGTCACTTTAGGGAGTGAAACACCCTATTGTGGAGCCAACACAGGGCATTTATGTATTAGGGAGCCGATCGCTTGGGGTAGGGTTTTAGGGTACACTTAGTTCTGTCTGTTTCTGTTGGGTGGCAACACCTGTCTGCGTGGTACCGTTTGTTCGGGTGGTAAAGGCCCATTTACTAGTGTACACCTAATTCTACATTCTGTTTCCGTAGGGATTAACATGTTTCTGTTTCTGTACCTTCTGTTCGGGTGGTAAAGGCCCATTATTAGCATTTTGTTTCTATCTGTTTCTGTTCGGGTGGTAAAGGCCCATTATTAGCTATAGCATTCTATTTCTGTCTGTTTCTGTTCGGGTGGTAAAGGCCCATTATTAGCATTCTGTTTCTGTCTGTTTCTGTTCGGGTGGTAAAGGTCCATTATTAGCATTCTGTTTCTATCTGTTCCTGTTCGGGTGGTAAAGGTCCATTATTAGCATTCTGTTTCTATCTGTTTCTGTTCAAGTGGTAAAGGCCCATTATTAGCATTTTGTTTCTGTCTGTTTTTGTTGGGGTGATAGAGGCCCATTACTAGCATTCTCTTCTGTGGAAATTATTCTGTTCCCGTTTCTGTTTCAGTTTAGACATTAGGGTGACACCTAATCCTGTTATACTAGTATTAGCACAGAGATATGAAAAGTAATATTATTCTGTTCCTTCTGTTTAACCTAAGTACATCTACTGCTCCTGTTACTGTTATATCATCCAGTTTTATTTGCGTGTCATAATTATTATTATCTGTTCATATGCTGAAAGTCACTGGACTTGCCAGACTTTATGTCTGACCTTGCTTGTTTTCGCCCCTTTTTCTTCCGTTCCCCATCCCCCTCCCCAGGTTTTCCAAGGAGGGAATACTTTAGCTTGATCCGGATTTCATCCGCTTGAAGTACTTAGAGTGCTTAAAGTATGGCTTGACTCATTATGGCAGCTTCTGTGAGGATTATGAAGTTTTGTACTCTGATGATTTTCTGAACAAGACTGATATTTATGTACTTGAGTTTTTGGGAAAGATGTAACCAAACTGATTTCTGTTTTCCGCTGTAATAAAGTTATAATTTCTCAAGTATTGTTTATCTGTCTTGTAAATTTCTGTTCTGTCTACTAAAACGCTCCACCAAAGTTAAGGCTTTCCCTTTGTGAGTGTCCTTAACGGAGGTGGGGTGTTACACTTGGTATCAGAGCTGAAGGTTACCAGATTAGATAAAAAGTTTTGAGAACTATTTTCAAAAAGGTTTTAAAAGGAAGTATTTTCAAAAATAAAGTTTATTTTAAAAAACATAATCCCCGGAAAAGCCATATATCCATCTTTTCCATTCTCCGTTTTAAATCTTTTTCTTTCATTCCAGTATGTCTGGGAATCTTAACTTTCCAGAGGGTGTGCCAATACCTGGCTGGTTCAGGAGATAGTTAGAGGCTAGGGCTAACGATGCAGGCCCAGCAGATATTCCTCCTCCAGCTGCAGCGATTCCTCCTCCTCCACCCCCTCCTCGTGTAATTGCTTTTTCAAAGATCTGTAAAGATTTTAGGGCCATGGGTGGAAAGGACTTCAAGGGAACTGAATCATTCGTAGAAGCAAGGAACTGGCTCAAAGAAACTGAGGATCTGTTCGTTATCTTCGAGGTGGACGATAGGCAGAAAAATACAATTGGTAGTGTGGTTGCTCAAGGACGAAGCTTCCTATTGGTGGGAAGTCACTAACGCCGAGAGACCGGTTGAAACATGGATGGATTTCAGAACAAGGTTTGAGACGAAATTCCTCTCGCAAGCTGAACGAAGTCTACAACTGGAAAAGTTCTTATCTCTTAAGCAAGGAAGTATGACGGTCAAGGAATACGTCAACCAATTCAACCAACTGGCTAGGTTCGGGCTAGATTTAGTCAACACCCAGCATAAAAAGGCTCTCCGCTTTGTTAAAGGATTGAACGAGCCACTGCACAGCCTAGCCATGACCCATGTACCCATGGTGTGACAACCCAGATTTTTACAACATGCTAAGACAAGAATCAAGGCAGAATTTAATTATATAATCTGAATCAGGAGAAACGTGTTGCGCCATTGCGTTCATCTCGGAAAAATACGCGAAATAGAGTCCGAAATTTCGTAAATCAGAGTCCGTATGACCAAGACATGGCCTCGCAAAGTTTCACGAAAAATTCAAATTCGAAAACAGATTCAAAATTTTCAAAATTCAGGGTAGGCGGGAAAGATCCCGCCCGGACAGGTCGACAGAGGGGTCGACACTAGGGTCGACCTCCCCCCCAACCAGGTCGACTCTAGAGTCGACCTGGGGGTCGACCTGGGTGTCGACCTCCCTGGTCGGCCAGGTCGGCCTGGTGCACCTGTTTTGGCTCCTGGGTCCTGTTTTGGAGGCTTGTGACAATTTTTGAGGGCTTGGATCTATCCTAGGGTTAATCTAAGGGCCTAAACTACTCCTAATCTCTATAAAAACACCCTAGGACCTAACCTAAATCACTAAAACTCATTCATGCAACGAAGTGCTGCCCAAATGCCACTTGATCATGGCCTCCATCTCCAACTCCAAGAACTTATGCATTCAAATCGGATCCGAATCAAAAGGTGCTAGCTTGCTACACCAAATCGCAGAGAGATCAACGTTGCTACGCAAATTCCATGACGATTCTTCGAAAAAGGAGCCACCTTTCTTCGTCAAGACGGATCATGCTCATTCCCTAAGCCTCGCTATGTAAGTTCTAGCTACTTGTAGATTCTAACGGTGGTTCTAAAGTGACATGGGATAAAATGTGATGAAACATAAGTATACTAGCCTATATGAACCTTGTCATGTCTCTTTTGCTTGAACCTATGACTTTGGTCTATGCTTAGTGACTAAATCATGCCACTTATGTTCTGTTTAACCTAGTATATCTTGCAAGTTTGAATCTTTATCCATGGAATGTTAGCATGAACCTTTGGGAACCACTTGACTTGTGAAAACATTGGCAAAGACTTGACTTTGGGGCTTATGCATGTAAATGAACCCAAACCCCTTATGTATCATGCATGTTTGTGGCCAAATTCCCTTATGAAACTATGCATGCTTGTGGCCAAATTCCCTTATGATACTATGCATGTTTGTGGCCAAATTCCCTTATGATATTATGCATGTTTGTGGCCAATATGTTGGCATAATACCCTACTATGTGAATCGCTTCCACTTGGGTTGGAAATACGTTTGGGTAGCTTAGGAAAAACGTGGGTATGACATGAAAAAAATTGACATGGGGTTTACGTGAGAACATGACATTCATGATACATTTAAATATGGTCATGACACGTGGGAAAACATGGAACTTGAACTAGACATGGGTGGGTTGTAAGTGTAATAAGACACTAGACCAAACATGAAAGTGGCCAACTCCAGGTTGGGTTGAGTTTGTAGCATAAATCTACCCGGACCCGCCCGGCTTAACTAGTGGCTACAAACAATAGGACCCAATGTGAGTAGTTGGTCACATAGCACTTAAAACCCGAGGTTAGACTAGGTTGTGGTGCAAATCTACCCGGACCCGCCCGGCTTAACTAGTAACCACAACAAAGTCTAATGTGAGAGGTTGGGGTGCATTAATCTAATTAATGCCACATGAAAAGGTTAAGTAATTTTGACTAATGACACTTAACCGATATGACACGAATGGGTAGGTTAAGTTAAACCGGACTTGGTTCCTTAATGACACTTAACCATATAAGAAAATTAGGGGATGGGGTTAAGTAATCCATACTTAACTAATCTAACACGGTAAATTCGATGAGGTTAAGTAATCCATACTTAACTAATCTAACACGGTAAATTCGATGGGGTTAAGTAATTTACACTTAACTAATCCGACTTGGTAATTAGATGGGGTTAAGTAACTTAGACTTAACTAATCTAAAACACGGTAATTAGATGGGGTTAAGTAACCTTCACTTAACTAATCTAAACACGGTAATTCGATGGGGTTAAGTTAAACACTTAACCAATCTAAACTTGGTAATTCCATGAGGTTAAGTAACCAATACTTAACCAACTTAACATGATAAGTTAACGGGGTTAAGTAACTTATACTTAACCAATTATACATAATGATTTGATGAGGTTAAGTAACCTATACTTAACCAATCTAATAGGTGGACCTGATAGGGTTAAGTCACAAGACCTTTTAAAATTAGGCTTAACCATTGTAATACGATTAGTGGATGGGGTTAAGCTAACCCATACTTAACCAATCCGACTCGATAATCTGATGGCATTAAGATAATCTATGCTTAATCAATCTAACATAATAATCTGATAGGGTTAAGACAAATAAATACTTAACCAATTTGACTTGATAGGGTTAAGTCATGAGCTTCTTGGTACACTTAACCAACTTGTAGGGCTAAGCCTTGAACTTGAGTACTTAGCCAATCTTGACATGATTCGTAGGCGGGTTAAGGCATGAACTTGGATAACAACACTCAACCCATTTGACAAAACCCTAGCTCAGGGGACTAGATTGAAAATCGTAGTTAACAAGGATAGCGGAAAGAGGAGCTAAGTGATAAACCTTAGTTAAGGATAACTAAGTAATAATTCTTAGCCAAGGACATGGGACTAGTTCATAAAGAGATGAGTAACCTGATACGGTAGGTCATCGCTTAGTATACGAGGAGGAGCAACTTATCTGACTTGGATAAAAAGCACCATCGAACTGGGTGACGAAGCGGTAGCTTCGGTGTACGTGAGGGTACTCTTGGTATCCCTCTGTGAGGTGGCAGGTGGTCCATGAAACCCGGCCTCACAGAGGTTAAGGTCTGCGATAGAAGAGCCAAGAGTATGCCTTGGTTGCTATGCGAGCGACCTAAAGACTGGGATGGATTAGCGTGGAGTCGACGATACTTGATTTTGCCCTGGATAGCACGTCGTCGACTACCTACCATATTTAGTCAATCGTGTACGAACGGAAAGGCAGAGAACTCCTAACAGACCATGTTCTTGCTATCGAGTCATGGGTGAGGTTGGCCCATAGGAAAGTGGGGATATAGTGGGGCCGAGATGTAGTTCTCATACATGATTTTTCTTGGATTGCCTTTCAGTAGTTGAGGGAGGGGTCACGTGGGACCATAGCCACGGATACAAAAACAGACCTTGATATCTGCATCAGCAGACGACTTAAAGCTCCCGACCGAGTTCCGTATTTCTTGATTTGCCCTGGCACGGAACTCGGGTGGCACATTGAGATACATGTGCATCTAGTCATGGAAAACGATTCACGATACATACGTGGGATAAAGGGCGTGGTTGACGGGTGGCATAATCCCTAGTGGTCCTAGGTGGCCAAAACCCAAACCGAGACACGGAAACGTTCATTAGGTAGCATAATCCCTAGTGGTCCTAGGTGGCATAAATCCTAAGTGAACACGCGATAGTTCATGGTAAGAAAACATAACTAGATCAAGGGTAGCAGTCCAAAACAACTTCAAGGATAAAATGGTACTACGTTGAGGTGGTATAGATTTACATGGGAAAGCTCGTACGGCCTACGACAAAGGACTGAACTTATACATGGAAAGAAACATACGAGTTGTGAAGACCTACATATGCTATATATTAGGTTGACATGGACCATTACATGACATTGGGCAAGGGACATTCATAGTTAACACATGACGCGGGTTGGGATACTAGTACGAGAGGTGCAGAGCAAATATACATGATAAATACCGTGGGATGTTATACATGATAGATACCTTGGGATTGTATACTTGATAAAAACCTGACGATGTGATACCTTGATTTATCTTGACCCCGTAGTTTATCATGATACCTTAGTTTATCTTGCTACAGTAGTTCATCCAGTTATCTTGGTTTAGCTTATCTATCTTGTCGTCATCCTTATGTTTACTTTCAGTTTATGCATGTCATGTTACCTTTACCTGTTTTTATACTGGAAGTAGATAGGACTTACCAGTCTTTATGACTGACCCTGTTTTCTTTCGCCTCTTGTCTTCCGTTTCCCCCCAGGTTTCAGGGAGGAAATGATGTTGT
The DNA here is from genome assembly GCA_030737875.1 of Allium sativum. Lineage (NCBI taxonomy): Eukaryota > Viridiplantae > Streptophyta > Magnoliopsida > Asparagales > Amaryllidaceae > Allium > Allium sativum. The sequence continues at coordinate 12,901,644 of CM060925.1, forward strand.
TTAGTTCGGACCTCTTATGCTTGAAGGTCATCATGTATAGCTTGGTCTTCTCTTGGCTATGGCTGCTTCACCGCTTTATTTTGGGGAATAATTTATGAAAAGGTTTTATGCTTCTTTACTATTGCAAGACAGGTTTTGATGTATTCTGATGTAAAAGGCTTTAGACCTTATTTTATAAGGTAATGAAATTTGTTTTACTTCCGCTGTTTTATATATAAATTCTGTCTTGTAATATTTCTGTGCATGTTTACCTCGATAATGCTTCACCAAACCTAGTGCATTCTCTTTGTGAGTGACCCTAGCGGAGGTGGTGTGTTACATTTGGTATCAGAGCAGAAAGTTACCAGACTGGGCAAAAGTTTTTAAGACCTTCTGAAAACTATTTGAGAAACCGTTTATAAAGAAGCATTTTTCAAGAAAAGTTTTTAAAGGCTATTCCCCAAAAGCCATTAGCACTATCCTTTGTTTCCTTGATTGAATCTCTTTTCCTTTCTTTTCTCCATCTGTAGTCACAGTAGTTTTAACTGCGACTAATCCTTGTCTAGCTACGTAAGTGTTTTCCCGTGCGATGGAGGAAGTTCTCGAGAGACCTGTTACCGAAGTTATAAGAAGGGATAATAAGAGCAAGGATAAAGGACACGAGCTTAAGAATAAGCAACTTGTTGGTATGGCCTGATCCACAAAGGAAGATAAGGACAAGATCAGCGAGAGGGCAATTGTATGCTCTCATTTCTAGCGTACCTAAGAGGAATGGTACCGTTTCGGTTAAAGGCTTAGCCTTTCTTTTCTATCGTCCCGTCTAGACCTTGTTTTGATCATCGCATCATTTAAGTCTGCCTCGATAGTTAAGTCTCTGCACCTTAGTACTAGCATGGTAGAAGATCCCACTTTTGTCCCAAAAATCTGGTTGGAGAGTCGGTCCATTTATTCATGACTTGTTTGGAATTGAGAGTGTAAATGCCAAGTGTTGAGATTAGAAGCAATGCTTCTATTGTTGAGCTATGGATGGATTCTAAGGATGAAGTGGTTATCCAGTAAGGGATGCCATTCTCGGTCTTGAAAGGAGGATAGTTAAACTCTTAACTTGCCTTGGTAATACCCTCGAAGTCTCGTGTAACTTTATGAGTTCTGTCATGGTTAGTTACCTAGAATCTCTTGATGCATTTATCGGAAATCTCTGATCCAATCGAGTAACATCCGCCAATAAGACGGATGGTTCATTCCGCTTGAGCATGGGTTATAGGAACCACCCTAGTAAGTGCACGCGGTAACATGGATTGGCATCGGTAAACGAGATCCAGAATTCACTAGTGAATTTTGGAGAGCTTGCATGAGTACGCAGATATGTTTGAACCGAGCATACTAGGGAAAGGATAAGTGAAATGAGAAGTGACAGTGAAATGAGTTCCAACTCATACCTTGGAAATAGGAATCAAGGAGCTACGAAATCATGAAGTCAAAGGCGGTCAAGGCACAATGGAATTAAGCTCATGGAAAGGCGGCTTAGACACGCGCATCATGTCTCTTTTTAAGAGTATATCTTTGATCCTTGGTTCACCTGTAGAGCTTACTTGCATGCTATCGCTTGGTGGATATCCTCTCGGTCCTGTTTCTGTTACAAACCCCGTAAGCAGTTTGTCTTGTTTATCTCCTCGATCTTATCTTGGGAACCTTAGATAGAACACTATGGATGTAAACATGTATTTGAAACATGTTATGATTGATATGGTTGCAAATGGTTGCTCGTGGATGCGCGAATACACATTAGATACTAGATTGACGCGGTCACGTTTCATGTTGCATATGCACGAGTATTTATACTTGTTTATGGATGAAATTGAATGTGTTATCATGCGGATGCTGCATATGAATGAATGTTTGTGCACGCATATAGTACTTATATGACTAGGACTATTTGCATACATGTTGGACTCATGGCACTAAACATATTTTGCATTAGAAAGATCATTCAGGCCTGATCATTAGCATTAGCTAAGGAGCATATACACACACGTTCTGCATATGTTCATATGGCATTAGAAATCGTCTAAGGATAATGGTTGCCTGTGAATGATGTTTTGAGTAGATGGATGATGGATGGTAGGATACGTTCTTCCTAACTTGGAGATTTCGGGGACGAAATCCTTTAAGTTGGGGAGAATGTGACAACCCGGATTTTTACAACATGCTAAGACAAGAATCAAGGCAGAATTTAATTATAAAATCTGAATCAGGAGAAACGGGTTGTGCCATTGCGTTCGTCTCGGAAAAATACGCGAAATAGAGTCCGAAATTTCGTAAATCGGAGTCCGTATGACCAAGATATGGCCTCGCAAAGTTTCACGAAAAATTCAAATTCGAAAACAGATTCAAAATTTTCAAAATTCAGGGTAGGCGGGAAAGATCCCGCCCAGACAGGTCGACAGGGGGGTCGACACTAGGGTCGACCTCCCCCCACCCCCCAACCAGGTCGACTCTAGAGTCGACCTGGGGGTCGACCTGGGTGTCGACCTCCCTGGTCGGCCAGGTCGGCCTGGTGCACCTGTTTTGACTCCTGGGTCCTGTTTTGGAGGCTTGTGACAATTTTTGAGGGCTTGGATCTATCCTAGGGTTAATCTAAGGGCCTAAACTACTCCTAATCTCTATAAAAACACCATAGGACCTAACCTAAATCACTAAAACTCATTCATGCAACGAAGTGCTGCCCAAATGCCACTTGATCATGGCCTCCATCTCCAACTCCAAGAACTTATGCATTCAAATCGGATCCGAATCAAAAGGTGCTAGCTTGCTACACCAAATCGAAGAGAGATCAACGTTGCTACGCAAATTCCATGACGATTCTTCGACAAAGGAGGCACCTTTCTTCGTCAAGACGGATCATGCTCATTCCCTAAGCCTCGCTATGTAAGTTCTAGCTACTTGTAGATTCTAACGGTGGTTCTAAAGTGACATGGGATAAAATGTGATGAAACATAAGTATGCTAGCCTATATGAACCTTGTCATGTCTCTTTTGCTTGAACCTATGACTTTGGGCTATGCTTAGTGACTAAATCATGCCACTTATGTTATGTTTAACCTAGTATATCTTGCAAGTTTGAATCTTTATCCATGGAATGTTAGCATGAACCTTTGGGAACCACTTGACTTGTGAAAACATTGGCAAAGACTTGACTTTGGGGCTTATGCATGTAAATGAACCCAAACCCCTTATGTATCATGCATGTTTGTGGCCAAATTCCCTTATAAAAACTATGCATGCTTGTGGCCAAATTCCCTTATGATACTATGCATGTTTGTGGCCAAATTCCCTTATGATATTATGCATGTTTGTGGCCAATATGTTGGCATAATACCCTACTATGTTACTCGCTTCCACTTGGGTTGGAAATACGTTTGGGTAGCTTAGGAAAAACGTGGGTATGACATGAAAAAAATTGACATGGGGTTTACGTGAGAACATGACATTCATGATACATTTAAATATGGTCATGACACGTGGGAAAACATGGAACTTGAACTAGACATGGGTGGGTTGTAAGTGTAATAAGACACTAGACCAAACATGAAAGTGGCCAACTCCAGGTTGGGTTGAGTTTGTAGCATAAATCTACCCGGACCCGCCCGGCTTAACTAGTGGCTACAAACAATAGGACCCAATGTGAGTAGTTGGTCACATAGCACTTAAAACCCGAGGTTAGACTAGGTTGTGGTGCAAATCTACCCGGACCCGCCCGGCTTAACTAGTAACCACAACAAAGTCTAATGTGAGAGGTTGGGGTGCATTAATCTAATTAATGCCACATGAAAAGGTTAAGTAATTTTGACTAATGACACTTAACCGATATGACACGAATGGGTAGGTTAAGTTAAACCGGACTTGGTTCCTTAATGACACTTAACCATATAAGACAATTAGGGGATGGGGTTAAGTAATCCATACTTAACTAATCTAACACGGTAAATTCGATGAGGTTAAGTAATCCATACTTAACTAATCTAACACGGTTAATTCGATGGGGTTAAGTAATTTACACTAAACTAATCCGACTTGGTAATTAGATGGGGTTAAGTAACTTAGACTTAACTAATCTAAAACACGGTAATTAGATGGGGTTAAGTAACCTTCACTTAACTAATCTAAACACGGTAATTCGATGGGGTTAAGTTAAACACTTAACCAATCTAAACTTGGTAATTCCATGAGGTTAAGTAACCAATACTTAACCAACTTAACATGATAAGTTAATGGGGTTAAGTAACTTATACTTAACCAATTATACATGATGATTTGATGAGGTTAAGTAACCTATACTTAACCAATCTAATAGGTGGACCTGATAGGGTTAAGTCACAAGACCTTTTAAAATTAGGCTTAACCATTGTAATACGATTAGTGGATGGGGTTAAGCTAACCCATACTTAACCAATCCGACTCGATAATCTGATGGCATTAAGATAATCTATGCTTAATCAATCTAACATGATAATCTGATAGGGTTAAGACAAATAAATACTTAACCAATTTGACTTGATAGGGTTAAGTCATGAGCTTCTTGGTACACTTAACCAACTTGTAGGGCTAATCCTTGAACTTGAGTACTTAGCCAATCTTGACATGATTCGTAGGCGGGTTAAGTCATGAACTTGGATAACAACACTCAACCCATTTGACAAAACCCTAGCTCAGGGGACTAGGTTGAAAATCGTAGTTAACAAGGATAGCGGAAAGAGGAGCTAAGTGGTAAACCTTAGTTAAGGATAACCAAGTAATAATTCTTAGCCAAGGACATGGGACTAGTTCATAAAGAGATGAGTAACCTGATACGGTAGGTCATCGCTTAGTATACGAGGAGGAGCAACTTATCTGACTTGGATAAAAAGCTCCAACGAACTGGGTGATGAAGCGGTAGCTTCGGGGTACGTGAGGGTACTCTTGGTATCCCTCTGTGAGGTGGCAGATGGTCCATGAAACCCGGCCTCACAGAGGTTAAGGTCTGCGATAGAAGAGCCAAGAGTATGCCTTGGTTGCTATGCGAGCGACCTAAAGACTGGGATGGATTAGCGTGGAGTCGACGATACTTGATTTTGCCCTGGATAGCACGTCGCCGACTACCTACCATCTTTAGTCAATCGTGTATGAACGGAAAGACAGAGAACTCCCAACAGACCATGTTCTTGCTATCGAGTCATGGGTGAGGTTGGCCCATAGGAAATTGGGGATATAGTGGGGCCGGGATGTAGTTCTCATACATGATTTTTCTTGGATTGCCTTTCAGTAGTTGAGGGAGGGGTCACGTGGGACCATAGCCACGGATACAAAAACAGACCTTGATATCTGCATCAGCAGACGACTTAAAGCTCCCGACCGAGTTCCGTATTTCTTGATTTGCCCTGGCACGGAACTCGGGTGGCACATTGAGATACATGTGCGTCTAGTCATGGAAAACGATTCACGATACATATGTGGGATAAAGGGCGTGGTTGACGGGTGGCATAATAACTAGTGGTCCTAGGTGGCCAAAACCCAAACCGAGACACGGAAACCTTTATTAGGTAGCATAATCCCTAGTGGTCCTAGGTGGCATAAATCCTAAGTGAACACGCGATATTTCATGGTAAGAAAACATAACTAGATCAAGGGTAGCAGTCCAAAACAACTTCAAGGATAAAATGGTACTACGTTGAGGTGGTATAGATTTACATGGGAAAGCCCGTACGGCCTACGACAAAGGACGGAACTTATACATGGAAAGAAACATACGAGTTGTGAAGACCTACATATGCTATATATTAGGTTGACATGGACCATTACATGACATTGGGCAAGGGACATTCATAGTTAACACATGACGCGGGTTGGGATACTAGTACGAGAGGTGCAGAGCAAATATACATGATAAATACCGTGGGATGTTATACATGATAGATACCTTGGGATTGTATACTTGATAGAAACCTGACGATGTGATACCTTGATTTATCTTGACCCCGTAGTTTATCATGATACCTTAGTTTATCTTGCTACAGTAGTTCATCCAGTTATCTTGGTTTAGCTTATCTATCTTGTCGTCATCCTTATGTTTACTTTCAGTTTATGCATGTCATGTTACCTTTACCTGTTTTTATACTGGAAGTAGATAGGACTTACCAGTCTTTATGACTGACCCCGTTTTCTTTCGCCTCTTGTCTTCCGTTTCCCCCCAGGTTTCAGGGAGGAAATGATGTTGTTTAGTTCGGACCTCTTATGCTTGAAGGTCATCATGTATAGCTTGGTCTTCTCTTAGCTATGGCTGCTTCACCGCTTTATTTTGGGGAATAATTTATGAAAAGGTTTTATGCTTCTTTACTATTGCAAGACAGGTTTTGATGTATTCTGATGTAAAAGGCTTTAGACCTTATTTTATAAGGTAATGAAATTTGTTTTACTTCCGCTGTTTTATATATATGTTATGTCTTGTAATATTTCTGTGCATGTTTACCTCGATAATGCTTCACCAAACCTAGTGCATTCCCTTTGTGAGTGACCCTAGCGGAGGTGGGGTGTTACACATGGGAGCGACTTACGAGAGATTGGTGGATATGGCACTACTGCACGAGGAAGACAACGACAAGAAAGAGGCAAAGAAGGAAGAACCACAGAACAAGAAAGCATGGCCCAAAAAAGAAACACAAAAGAAGGGTGAAAATTCTGAAGATAAGAAGGAGAAAAAGTGATTTACTTGTGGAAGCTCGACTCATCTGAACAAGGATTGCAGAAAAAGAAAGGGCACTTGCTTCAACTGTGGTGAGATGGGACACTTCACTAGGGACTGTCCAAAGAAACGAGGGCAAGGGCAGAGGGCAGGACCAACTTCTGGAAGGCAGGCGAACACTTTCGAGGCTAGTGGATAGGATAGAAATAGGAAAACTTTCTGTAGGAGGTTTAATTTCTTTATCTGATTGTTAAGTTGAAACTCTTTCTGATTCTGGCATTTTGATTCTGTAACCGATACTCTGCACTTTAATACTAGTATTGTTTCTGATTCCACTGTAGGCTCAAACCCATAAGGGTTACGACTCATCTGCTTGTGATAGACTGGGGCTTGAGAGATATCTGTGTTAGGCGTTAAGTAGGACGCATACATTCTGGGTTTTATCATGCTTAGTTTCCTAAGAATCATTTGGTGATCTGATCTGTACCAGTAGTCTTTAAGTATCTGAATATTTCTGATAAGGTTAAGGTTTCCAGTTTTGACTTTGTCTATAGAAGGGTAATCCTCTGGGTGTCAATCTGATGTTGATTTCGGTCTTCGGGGCTGATACTCGCTTCCATCATTCGACTGTATCCTATCGATCGAATCTTCGAACTTTAGGTAGAAACTGATGGTTGTAAACATGTGTTTGAGATATGTTATGTTCGATGGTTGCAAGTGGGTGCTAGTGGTTGCTCGTGGATGCATATACACTCACTAGGCACTAGATCGACTCGAAAACACTCTCATACTACATATGGATGTGTGAGCATTTTTATTTTTTGTGGATACAGAATGATTGACTCATCACATGGATGTTGCATATGAATGAATGGTTGTCACTCATATAAGAATGATATGTATCAAATTGGAAAATTGCATACATGTTGGACTCATGGCACTAACATAATTCGCATTAAGGAGGCCAACTGAATCAGTGGACCGCCTGATCTTTGCATTAGATAAGGAACATATATACACACTTTTGCATATGTTCATACAACATTAGAAGTGTTCCAAGGACAATGGATGCTTGTGGATGATGGATGAGTAGATGGATGACTGGATGGTAGGACACATTCTTTTCAACTAGAAGATTTCGGGGACGAAATCCTTTAAGGAGGGGAGAATGTAACACCCCGTATTTTCTATGATCGCATAAGTAAAAAATCAGAGAATAATTAAATAATAAAATAATAATCAAGGGAAACGGATTGGGCCATTGCGTTCGTCTCGAAATTCTGCTTGGAAACGAGTCCGAGTTTTCGAGAAACGGAGTCCGTATGAGGGAGATATGGCCCTCCAAAGTTTCAGAGCATTTCAGAATCGAAAACAGCTCGAAAATTCGAATTCAAATTTGAATTCGAAATCCCAAAATAGACTGGATGGGAAAATTCCCGCCCATTGACCAGGTCGACCTGGGGGTCGACCATAGTGTCGACCTCCCAGGGCCAGGTAGACCATAGTGTCGACCTGGCCAGACCAGGTCGACCATAGTGTCGACCTGGGGGTCGACCTGCTCCCGAAACCCAGTTTTTTTAACCTGGTTCATTCTGATGTATCCGGTCTCGTTTCTGTCTAGATTTGTCTACCTAATCCTATATAAACTCACCCCTAGCCTCATTCTCTCCACGCAATTTCATTCTGTCTATATTCTGTTTCTGTTCTAATTAAAAATAAAAATGGCGTCGCTACCCTGCTGGAATCAAAACTTGGACTGATGCATCGTCTTCCAATCTGATTAGAATTAAAAGATCTCAAATCAAAGTCTAGAGCTACGACAACAATTAAAGAGGAGTAATTCAGCATTTCTAGAACAACAAAAGTTTTTTATCCTTTCTTTAAACCACGAAAGGCAAATACAGTTATTTTCTGCTGTAAACTGTAATTATAATTGTGACATGATTATAAATCTGAATATGAGGTTATGTATATTCTTATCTGTCAGATCTGTTTTCTGTAACTATTATGTACCTCTCTCTTCTTTCTGCTTTATAGCCAGGCTACTACGAACCTGCGCCTCATCTCATAAGAGATTAACGCACGAACGCTAAATTTTGGGGACAAATAATAATGCATAATTGGACATGTAACTGTTGCCTATGAGACTATTGCCCATGACTATGACTCATTGACTATGGGACTATTGCCTATGACTATGATTCATGCCTAAGAGACTATTGCCTATGACTATGATTCATGCCTATGAGAATACTGCCTATGACTATGATTCACGCCTATGAGACTATTGCCTATGACATTGAATAGGAAACTATTGTGATTAGTCGCCCATGACTATTGTGGTTAGTTGCCTATAACTATGGTAGTTAGTTTCTTATGCCTCTTCCCTTAATGTTGTTAGATCTCATATTTAGTATGTAACTTTGCTAGTTTATTCCCATTTACTGTTATGTACATCGAGCCTATAGGGCCATTTCATGAGTATTTAGAGAACTTGTGGAAACATGTTATACGGGGATTGGGCGTAGCTTAATTAAGTTAATTTGGGTATAATAGTGAATGATTAACATGTATATTAGTCTTGGACATAAATGGTAAACTAGAATATTAAATCTAGTTTTGACATGAACTGTAAATGGGAATATTAAGGCTAAGATTTGGGGTATATATTGTATTATGAATTATGACCTTGATTTAGGCATGTAAGTTTAGGCTAAATTTATGATTAGGCAAGATATCTAAATAGAGTTTTAGATATATAAAATCTGCTTAATTTGTTATCTGCTAAATCTGTTATATTGCCTAATCTGCTAGTTCTGTTATATTGCCTAAACTGCTAATTAGATTGAATTGCCAAATCTGCTAATTATGTTAAATTTCCTTATCCGCTAAATCTGCTAAATAGCCTAATCTGCAAGATCTGTTATCTGTTTAATCTGTTGAATGACGTAATCGGTTGGAACTGAAATGCTGAAATTTGAAGTATGTAAATCTGTAGGCTCGACTTAAAATTGAGCAAAACTTGTTAATAGAACCTCGAATAATCTGTTGTAACTTGTATAGAAGTTTAATCTGTTAAATAAACAGAATTAGTCTGATATCTGAAAAATCTGTATTGGAATGAATTGGCTATGACACGAGGTTAAACTCTATTTACGGTAGAAGCCTGCCCGGAATCAACCGGCTTAACCAGCGACCGCAAACTGTCAGTCTAATGTGAGAGGTCGTAGGCATAACTAAAATATGCTTAGACACGAGGTTAGGTCTGGCTTGTGGCAGAATTTAACCCGGAACCGCCCGGCATATCCAGCGGCCACAAGCTACCGACCTAATGTGAGAGGTCTGTGCATTAATATTTAATTAATGCAAATCTGGGATAAATATGATGTCTAAAACGTGTTGGGTGGATAGGGTTAAACCAATTGGACTAATGAATTTTAACAAACCCGTTTCGTGAATCTGTAGGCCCAATTACAAAGTTAGACAAATCTGTAAATCTGTTAAATCTGTATATCTGATCCGTTGGTCTGAAAACTTGTCTGATCTGTGAACTAGTTGATCTGAACTCTGTATGCCTGAACTTGTAAACAAGTTAATCTGAAATCTGTTAGTCTGGGGACACAAGGTTAGGAGGGAAATTACTTGTGTCATCAGTTGTTTGGGACCCATATTAGTCAGTAACCCTTTCTGGTATCAAAACTTTGACCCAACCGTAGGTAGGGTTCGGGCATGCTTACTGAACTAATTATAAGTGGTTCATTCTGATAATGGCGAGGGGTGTTGATGGTGCGTTCCAACCGGGTCACGTGCGTGCATGGATCCTAGTCTGCCTCTGAGGATGTAAGACGCCGTGACATCTGTAAATAGGCCTCTGCCAATTGGTTGTCACTTTAGGGAGTGATACACCCTATTGTGGAGCCGACACAGGGTATTTATGTATTAGGGAGCTGATCGCTTGGGGTAGGGTTTTAGGGTACACTTAGTTCTGTCTGTTTCTGTTGGGTGGCAACACCTGTCGGCGTGGTACCGTCTGTTCGGGGGGTAAAGGCCCATTTACTAGTGTACACCTAATTCTACATTCTGTTTCCGCAGGGATTAACCTGTTTCTGTTTCTGTACCTTCTGTTCGGGTGGTAAAGGCCCATTATTAGCATTCTGTTTCTATCTGTTTCTGTTCGGGTGGTAAAGGCCCATTATTAGCTTTCTATTTCTGTCTGTTTCTGTTCGGGTGGTAAAGGCCCATTATTAGCATTCTGTTTCTGTTTGTTTCTGTTCGGGTGGTAAAGGTCCATTATTAGCATTCTGTTTCTATCTGTTTCTGTTCGGGTGGTAAAGGTCCATTATTAGCATTCTGTTTCTATCTGTTTCTGTTCGAGTGGTAAAGGCCCATTATTAGCATTCTGTTTCTGTCTGTTTCTGTTGGGGTGATAGAGGCCCATTACTAGCATTCTCTTCTGTGGAAATTATTCTGTTCCCGTTTCTGTTTCAGTTTAGACATTAGGGTGACACCTAATCCTGTTATACTAGTATTAGTGCAGAGATATGAAAAGTAATATTATTCTGTTCCTTTTGTTTAACCTAAGTACATATGCTGCTCCTGTTACTGTTGTCTCATCTAGTTTTATTTGCATGTCATAATTATTATTATCTGTTCATATGCTGAAAGTCACTAGACTTGCCAGACTTTATGTCTGACCTTGCTTGTTTTCGCCCCTTTTTCTTCCGTTCCCCCCCACTCCCCAGGTTTTCCAAGGAGGGATTACTTTAGCTTGATCCGGATTTCATCCGCTTGAAGTACTTAGAGTGCTTAAAGTATGGCTTGACTCATTATGGCAGCTTCTGTTAGGATTATAAAGTTTTGTACTCTGATGATTTTCTGAACAAGACTGATATTTATGTACTTGAGTTTTTGGGAAAGATGTAGCCAAACTGATTTCTGTTTTCTGCTATAATAAAGTTATAATTTCTCAAGTATTGTTTATTTGTCTTGTAAATTTATGTTCTGTCTACTAAAACGCTCCACCAAAGTTAAGGCATTCCCTTTGTGAGTGTACTTAATGGAGGTGGGGTGTTACAAGTATCATTTCCTGTATCTAGATTATCATATTTTCCTAGGGTCATTCTTCCTTTCCATGATTGTATATCATCTAAAATCTCTTATCAAATCTAAATCCACTTGGAGGCTTGGTATCACCAGTCCATTTAATCTCTAACTTAAAATTAATTTCTCTAGACTATTTATCATCAAATTTAGGGTTTTAATCTCTCCATTCTCTTGTTGTGTCCAACCTTATTGCTCTTTGATGGAGGTTCTCAGTGACCAAATAAATCCTTCTACTTGGTTTTTATTAAAGGGCTTACTTTTGACATATTTGAGTCCTTTCTGAGCCTAATTCACTCGCTTTATCGTTGAGTGCACCTAATGACAAGAAAACTTATCCGTTCTCTCTCTGGTGAGGGAACTGTTTTCTACTCTCCATCCCCATCTCTTCAGATAGGGAACAAAGCAATCCAAATCATTCAAGTCCATCCACTCATTTCGACCAATGAATTTGCGCCATGTACTCCAGTCTTGATTCTTCAATCGGAACTCTAAGGAAATCAATATCATATAATAATATTTTCTTTTTTTCCAATAAAAGGTCTTGCACCATGCATTCCAATCCCATCTCTCCAAATTAGTGGTAAACCGGACAAAATTAGTCATCACATTTAAGCTAATTTTCTTCAAACTATAATTAAAATCAAAACAAGCAAGTAGAAATCAAAGATAGTCATCTCGGACATCCAACTCAGAGTGTACCTAATGACCAATCTAGGTTATGCATAAGTGTAAGTGCTCTAAAATTATTGTTGCTTTATATATTCATTCCAGACATCTAATTTAGAGCATGCATAAAGACCAATCTGGGTCCCTACACATATAAGGAGTCTAAGGGATATTATCATCCTCATATTTAACGAAATTAAAAGAGAAGCACCAAAATCAAGCACGTTTCCTGAGCATCCTACTAATAGGATTAAAGTCTCAAAGTAGACCCTCAATTGTTCCTTGAAGGATTTATCGTAGGTATTAATTTTCGATAGACTTAGAGGTATTCGCTAGGGTAATTATGTAGTTTGCTCGTTAACCAATCTTGTTAAAAAAAGAAAATTTCATTCTTTATGTTATCTAATCAATTTGAATTAAATTATAATTAATATAAAGTCCATAAATTGTATATTTTACATTAGTGGTCATAAAGTATTGTAACTATGTGTAATCAATCACAAAGAATATGAATATATCATTTTAAATATTCCTAGTCAAGAAGCATCGAGGCTGAATGTTGATGCATCCATTGTGATTAGAGTATACAATGCTTTCTAAAAGCTGACATTTTATTACATTCTCATGGTTATCGCAGGCACTTTAAGGTTACGTATTGATAGTTATTGGATAAATACAGTTAGACTCAATTGATAGTTTTTTTTTGTTAATATAACCATGGTCAAACAAAAATATTGATGTGAATGGAGTGCACGATTCTCTCGACTTAAGAGTCTTTGAATCTTCAATATGAAAGCTCGGCTTTGATTATAATCAAATCATATAATGTTGTCTACCAAGTTACTATAGTTGGGTCGAGTGGAAGTATGGAAAATGAAGTGATATTCAATTGAGGATCCGTCTTTTTACTTATACGGGCGTAACGCCATGATCAACTCAAGTAAACACAAAGTCAAATTCTTTAGCTATAATATTTTAGTTAATAATATTTTTTGCTACTAAAACAATGAATTTATGTTTGAACCAGGTGGTAGCTTATGGGCAACATTGTAATTTTGACTACTATAAAATTTCGTGAGTCCAAAGTGTATAGTTTTAATGAAGAGAGTTGGTGCAAAATAAAATTACGAATTATTAATACTTAGTAATGCATCGAACATTTACTTAAAACCAGATAAGCAATAAGTTTGGCCAAAATGTCACATTTGCTATGTGATATGTGAACATCAACATTGAAATAGTTTGATGCTAATTATTGATCAAATTTACACCAAAGGATGCATAACTAAAATGGCAAAATCTCTTTAGACCAAATGATTTAATTAGTTTACAATTGTTATAAATCAATAGCTAGATTAATAATTATGAACTTTGAATATCATTTGATAAATAAACATTTATGTATGCATTTATAATATTTATAAATATATCAATCGACACGAGACATTGATAAGGAATTATATTAGATTTAATTAAAAATATTTACTTGGGATTTAAATGGATTTAAATCCAATGAAAGGGAATGTAAATTTCAATTGAAAATAATATAATAGAATGCCAAAATATAGGCTAATGGGGTTTTAGATGTATGGCTTGGATTTTGGAAGAAGTGTAAGAGACATGATCCATGTTTCTCTCCGCCTTTCTCTTTATTCTTTCCATTATAGAAGTAATCCTAACCTTGATTCATAGTGAACTTTTACTATCACCGATCTCCATCATTTTTAGACAAACTATGCCATTTAAATACCAGTAAAAACTCATATCAGTTGAATTCAAATTAAGAGCTATTTGATAGCAAAAGGTCTACAGTTCAAGGACTATCAATCCATCAAATCGAGAAGGTTTCAAATGGAGGAAAACCTGTCATCACAAGGAGGACTTAAGGGAATTTGTTTTAGGTAGGTATTTGTTTTTATATATGACGCATAATCTCCATATAATTGTATATTGGTCATATATATAGTATTTGTTATACTGTTAGGTGAGATTCTATAGGTATTGATGTTGTCGCATATGATTGGTTATGTGCATACGTTTATCAAGTAAAAACAAATTATGTTATTATTGATATAATACAAAAAATCAAAACTATTATATTTTGTTAATATAAATATTAATATGTTAACTATTATATGTATTAATGAATAAAAAAGGCCCAAATCCAAATACAAAATATGACCAAACAAATCTAACTCGAAACCAACATAAAAGCATATTGGAACCCTAGCCACTGTAACATATTACAATTTCTATCCAGCAACATTGAACCCTAAGAAATGGCAAGAGTGAAAATTACTGTAAAACATGATAGATCCTTTCTAGGAGAAACATTCATGGTGGTTTCTTCATCCCTTCTTCACTTAGATTATTGTCTTGATGGAGTAGATCTAAGCATAAATCTTTGTATCTCGTTAGGTTAGTGGAAGATCCTTTGATACGTTCAATAAGTTAGAAAAATAGAGTTTCATCCCACTTATACTGGATGGGCCTCCTAAATCATCATACAAAGAGCTTTTTCTTTAAAGCTCTTCAGATTCGAAGGATCTTCCACTTTCCCTTGAGAGATAATTGATAGACCCACTTGTTATATGCAATTTTTGGTTTCTTTCCCTCCACATATATGGTAGATAACAGTGGTTAAAATTTTGGAGAATTTCTCAAAAAAATTGGATTTAACTTTTCATTTTTTTCTGAATGTAATCAATCAATTCCATGATATTAATTGTTGGAGAATTTTTATTGAAATTAAAGATGCATTTGGCTATGAACCAAACGTATTGTGAAAAAACACTTTGATTTTCAAAAATTAAATTTCTTAGAATGATTTTAACTCTATTGCAGAGAATAGTAGAAATGATTTTGTAAATAAAAATTCCAGTAAGCAATAGGCCTATGACCCTCCAAACCATTAGGAACATTGACTTCTGGAACAAAAGTTTATAAGGTATGATTTGTATTTTAAAGAAACTCTTATACTAAACAACTCGTTGATAACTTCACTTTTTTTTAGACGTAGTCCAATGAGTTTTATGAAATTTAACTCCAAAACCATCTTGACTAGGAACTTTATCAATGTTAGCATTAAGTATGATACTTCTAATTTTATCTAATCTAATTAGGGAAAGCAAAATATCTTGACTATTATCTTTTATTATATGTTCAAACCCAACATTGGGAAAGCATTTAGTACACTCATTAGTGTTGTATAAAGAGCTAAAGTTTCTAATTTCTACTTTCTCAATGAAAGAGGCTTCATTAACAATTCTGCCTTTAATATCAAACGAATTTCCAGTATCGTTTTTATTTCTTTTATTAGACATTCTAACATAGAAAAAGTTACTGCCCTTATCATCTGAAGTCAAAACTACTAGAAAGTGCGTAAATTGAGGTTGGCCTAGCGATGGTTGACGAGTTCTTTTTGGCAGCCGACACAAACCGTCGCCAACCTGGTATAACCCAAGAACATTAACCAAAACATTTCATTTGCCTTCCTCTACCAAATATCACTTCCATGCCAAATTCTAGGGTTTGCCTCTCCCCAGCAATCATCCCCGACCGCCGACCGCCGCAGCCCCGCCTGACTTCTGCCGTCTCCCCCTTCTCATCCTCTAATTTCCTCCCCCTCTCCTCCTTTATTTGTTGTTGACTTGATAAGGTATAAATTTTATTTTTATTTTTATTTGTTTTGGATGGTTATGTGTATGAATATATTGATTTGCTCGTATTAGATGATAATGGTAGATTATTAGATGATTTAGGAATATGTTTAAAATCTTATGTTATGAAATTAGTTGATTATCAATTGGAAATCGATGAATATTGTGTATTAGTTGATGTTTGCGCTATGTATATGTTAATGAACTGTTTGTAACACCCCATAATTTTAACAACACTAAAAAGGACAAATTAAATAATAATTAATTTAATATTCAAATTTAAGGGAAACAGACTACGTCATTGTGTCCGTCTCGAAATTCCGGTCAAGATAGACATTTGGTTTGCATAAAACGGACATCGTATGAAGAAGTTATGAAGGTTTTAAGTTTGTATACACGCAAGGGAATTATATATATAATTAATTTCAAAAAATCAAAAAATCGTTCAAAATCCGAAAAGTAAGAGGCGGCAAATTTCCCGCCCTAAGGGTGTTGATCCCTGGGTCGACCCCACAAAGGGTGTCGACCCATGGGGTCGACCCCATAAAGGGGGGGTCGACCCCCCAGGGCAGACGTGGCAGTTAGGATTTGGGGGTTGGCGGCTATAAATATAGCTACATCTCTCTTGTTTTCTACACTGAAAATTAATGCAGGTCTGGATGCTGCCGGTGCCCAGACTGAATCAAACATTTTCCTTCTTCTACATCAAATTAATCAAGTTATTCAAGTGTAGATCTGTGATTCAACCTCTGTTATTCTTCTTCTACCTTTCTAGATCCAAACACTGTGAGTTTAAGCTACTTTTAGATTTAAATAATTAAAAAGTAAAACATGATATAACTGTAATTTGGATCTATGCCTGTGACTGCTTGAATCATATTAGATCTGTAATAACTTGTGAATCCATGATATTCTGACATAACTATGACCTGAATCTTAAACATTTATCATGTCAGATCTACCTTTGATTTTAGATCTAATTCACTATTTAGATCACCTTGTACCTATCATGTTTGTGGTTAAATTGGATCCATTACTAGTTGGACTTCTAAATTATTGTTTAGATCTTATCATGCCTATTATGACATCCCTATTATGTTAGAATCAGTTCTATCGTCTCATGTTCACCAGATCTGTTCTTATATGCTCATCTTATCATTATGCCACTATGTGTTTATGTCATCTTCCCTTTACCCTTTCCCTCTTATTTTATATAGCCAGGCTACTTTCGAGCCTAGGCATGCTGCTAAAATATGCGAACATGTTAAATGGGGAACGAGGGGAAAAACATTGAAATTGGGCATAACTTGTAGGTAGGGAATTTGGCATAACTTGAATAATGGTTATGAATATGAATTTAAGGCATATAATTCATTATGAACATAATTGGGGAAAAGAGCATGAAACCTATAACATAAGTAAAATTTGCTAGTAATGAAATGCCTAGGAATACAGTAACTAGAAACTATAACTGCGCTTAGACACGAGGTTAGATTACACTTGTGGTGGAAGTCTACTCGGAACCGCCCGACATATCCAACGACCGCAAGTGGTGAGTCTAATGTGAGGGGTCTAGGTACACAAATACGAGACGTGCTAAGACACGAGCTTAAGCCCGACTTTCGGAAGAAGTCTGCCCGGAACCGGCCGGCGCATCCAGCATCCACAAGTGTAAGCTTAATGTCAGGGGTCTAGTACATTATAACCATAAATGGACATGGTAATGAATTGGAATACTTAACCTAGTTGAATCCACTGGGATTGTATGAACATGAACTTGAATAGGGGTTAAGTAAATTAGTTTGAACAGTGGGTGGGTTAAGTAAATCGGAGGGGGTGGCATATATATATATATATATATATATATATATATGCCCACAAACTTAGCCTGAGGAGGTTATGTAATTAAAGACACCAATAGGTATACATAGCCCGTGGAAATCCTAGGGGGGATACAAGACAAGGGGGAGAGCTTGTATCGTCTTGTGTGGGGGACCCGCTTCAGTCAGTAACCCATATAACGGTATCGAACAAGTACTCTGCCATAGGTTGGAGTAGGGACACTCTTACTGGTCTAATTGTAAGAGATCCAAATGTGGAGGACGGTGTGGGCGGCGCAAACCGACCGGGACATGTGCGTGCAAGTCCGTGCAGAGGGGGATAAGACGACCGTGACACCAGTAGATATGGTTGTGCACATCAATGAAGGGTTGACACTTTAGGAAGTGATACCTCCTACTGTGGGGCCGGCACAAGGTATCTACGGAGTAGGTAATCGATCGATTAGGGTAGTAGTTAGGGTACATCTAGACTCTGGTAAAGTTTAGGAGCATGTTAGGATTGGGTTGCCTATGGATTGTATGGGGTTAAAACCTCTCACCAGAAGTATGCCTAAGTCTACCGTCTTGTAGTTGTTGGGATCATCTCATTCTGGTTATACTAGTATCGGTGCAGAGAATCAGAGTAATCATTAGAGAAGCATATACACTTGTCATGCCTGCTTATTGTGTTGTTATCTTTCTTATCAACTTTATATGTCTGTCATGATACTTTTACTTATTTATTTACTAAAAGTAACTGGACTCGGTAGACTTTATGTCTGACCCTTCTTGTTTCCTCTTCTTTCTTCCGCTTCCCCTCCCAGGTTCTCTAGTGGGAATACTCAAGCTTGACCAGGATTCTGCTATCATTTGTTGGAGCTGCTTAGACGTATTTCTCAAGTTACTATCTTTGATACTAAAGCTATGTTTTTATTTGGGGAGTTTGCTTCTTTTATTTTGTACTCTGATATTTAAGTACAATACAACAGTTTTTATGATGTACTGGTTTTTATGTAATTCAGGCATATGATGTTTTGAACCACAATGATTTATAATTAATAAAGTTTGGTTTTATTTTGCTGCTATTTTTATATATGTCTTGTAATGTTTCTATTTCTGTTTACCTATAACGCTTCACGAAACTTAATGAGTTACATTAACGGACGTGTGGTGTCACACTGTTGTTAGATGATAATCACATATTAGTATTGAGTTCGGAACATAGTTAAACCTAATTTTGAAATTTGGAAATTTAATTAGATGATTATCGATTAGAAATCAATCAATATATATTGTAAAATAGTTGATCATAATTTTGGAAAAAGCTAACAATTACATATTTTTAAAATATGTGTTAAAAATTGTATTGTTCTAAATTTATATCGTGCTAAAATTTATATCGTGCTAATTATTTCATGTTAACAATTAAATCACTATTGATGTCTACAGTTTAATTTCATGAAGTCGAACATATAAATCAGATATAATTGAAATGAGCTTGTCGCGCAGCGGTAGTTCTTAATTTTACAATTTGAACTTCGAATGAGTGTATATGATTCAAGATTAAGTCGAAATTCTTTAAAAGAAGAATCTTCTATATCTATTGGATTATATTTTTCTAGTGGAAGAGAAAATTTGAGATTTTATGTAGTAGATTTTGGATTATGTCAAAATCAAATTTTAGAAAAATTGCGGTGTGGTAGCTTTTGAACTATAATGATTTATATAATAAAATGGAAGAATTTAAAAAAATAAAACAAGAATTTTCATAAATAAAATATACCTACTGGGTATGTTGACTTATGATTATGGTGAATTTGGATATGATATGATTATGTGCTGATTGCTTATAATACGTATTTTCATATTAAATTTGTGTTGTTTAAGATCATTACATCAACCTTGATGATACATAGAATAATATAAATTAAAACCCATAATATAATATATTACACGTAGCGACGACCCAGGCCTCTTACAGAAGATTCCAGCAGGAGGTGGAGATCGCCATGCTCCATCAGCAGAAGGCTGAGATGCAATATTGGAGGAAAAGTGGACTGACATTCAGGCTCGACGAGCGGAATGTTGCATTTTTATCCAAACATGGGAAGATGCCTGGGGATGAGTCTGGGTCGAGTGATGGGAATGATGAGGATGGAGACGAGTAGGTACTTGTCTTTTTTTTGATTTTTTGTAGCTTTTGTAAATATAATCATGTTGGTTTGTAGATATGATGTTGTGGACATGGTTTATTATGTGATGGCTTGTTATGGAATATTGAATGTTGTTATTTATTGTTTATCAGTTAGTTTGTGGTATATTGATTGGCTTATAATATATATCTTGTTTTGTGTTATGAATTTGAGTATATATAACATGTTGGGTTATGGATTGATCGTATATGAGTTGTGCAATGAATAGATATGTGTATATATGTCTTAAGGGAAGTATAGTGCTTGAAAACAGCAAAAAAAAGCTTCAGATTGGCGATGGCCTATGACAGCTTTCTAGTCACATAAAGCTATGATTGGCGATGGCTTGCTACGACCTATAGTTCTAGATTAGCTACAACTAGCGATGGTGTCGCGACCTGAAATTTCAGCCAATTTAAAAAATTAAATTAAAAGTAAAATATACTGAAAATCGATAATTCAGTATTATTTTGATAGCCTAAAAACTGACATTTTGCAAACGATCTCGGATT
Organism: Allium sativum; assembly: GCA_030737875.1. Lineage (NCBI taxonomy): Eukaryota > Viridiplantae > Streptophyta > Magnoliopsida > Asparagales > Amaryllidaceae > Allium > Allium sativum. Next base: position 12,922,292 of record CM060925.1, read on the forward strand.
TCGACGAAACCACTTTCATCGGATCCGGAATGTTGAAGTAGGGTAAGATTCCAAGTTTCATATCAATCAGAATTCGTATGTGAGCATGCTCAATATAAATGCATATTGGAAAATTTGTTGAAATTTAATAAAAGCGTAGTAAAAGGCCATTTTTCAAACCGTCTCTGAATTCGACAAGACTAGTTTTGTTGAATGTGTATGATAAAATATAGTAGGATTTCAAATTTCGTATCGATCGACTATGGATTAATCGTATGAATTAGAAACGTAAATGGTCGTTTAATTAAACAAGTTGATATTTATCAGGGGATAAGCCTCCTTAAATTGCTCCTCCATGTCACCTCGCTTATACTCCCCCATAATTGTGTCTTTATACGCTTCCCTAATGATGCCTGTGTAATAATGGTGTCTTCGCACCTAAAATAAGAAAAGGAATAATTTATAAACCATAGAAGAAAAAATTGTTGTAAAGTCCTTGCTTCACCATGAAGCTAACCTCTCATGTCATTGCACCTAGGCGACAATTTTTACCCAATGTTTGGCTCTTGCCAATAAATAGACCCTTTCACTTCACCTCCTTTCCATTTCTCTCTTCTTCCTCCTTCCTCTCTCTTTTTCCCTCCTTATCACGGCCCTGGACCTCACCCGCCACCTCAGCACCTCCGTACACTACCCCACCCTACCACGTCATCTCTCACCACATCCTCCTCCTTGTCGTGGAACCCATCACCCCCTAACACCAATTAACCACCTCTAAACTCCTTAAACCATTAAAACATCACACCTTTACCCCCTACACCCAAAAACACACCTACCCATTGACTCCACCAACCTACACCCGCACCCATGTAGACCCGACACTCTAGGGCGCACCCCTTTTCAGCCAAAAATCTGATCTTTTGTCTCTAAAACCAAAATATAGCCAAATATATTCAAGTGTAAACCATAAAACCCATACGCTCGAAGCCCTATCTCCGGAAAAACTGATATTGCACGATGACGCTAAAAGAATGTCGGATTTTATAAGAATAGTAGAGGAGTCTTACATTCGAAGTTTAGAAGTAGTGGATAACTCTATGAGAAATTACGTACTTAAATGGTTAAGTAAAATTAGGTTGATAATACTGAATCACGTTTGGATTTAATGATGATTAGTGAAGTAAAAATCAGATTTTTTAAGTGACAAACATATGACACTTAAGTTAATGACACCCTATGATGATTGTTAATGATATTTTTTGTCAACACCGGAGATAGGTCTATGAAAGTGGACCTAAGGGGAAAATAGTTTTATTTAGCTTTCATGAGTTTGAGTTAGTTTACTGTTTCCTACATATCAAGGTTTCGAGCCCGAAAGATTAGTTAAAGCGACTCAGAAACCAACAGTTATCTTGGGATAAGGGTTTCTTAAGCACAACCCTCAGTAAGGGCTAATTGGCTTGTTGGAAAGGGTTCCGTAGTAATTTTGTGGAAGGATTTAGACTTGGGAAAGAATTTGTAACCACATATAACACCGGCAATAACTAACAAATCACATGAGAGACTCATAAGAAAATGTTCTAAGTATTGATCCACTCTTTATTGATCTTTGATTTAGAATATACAAGTAATTACAACCAAAATACCCAATTTGATTTAGGAATTAGGGTTTACTCTTGAGAAAAGAGTGTAAGAATGAGAATGAGAAAAATCTCCTTGAAAATGAGACCCTTGGGTCTTATTTATGGACAAATCAGGGCCCCTTTTTTGCTATTGGGCCAGCAGTACCCTTGTTGGTCGCTTTTCCCTTTAGTTCCAGAAGTTCTGGTTCTCAGCCACCTTTTCTTTTGGTTTTGAAGGCTTTGCTAACGACTTTTTGAGGTGTCGGGAGCAGCTTTTAAAGGAACGGTCCCGGTCTTCTAGGCTTTTGGCTAATATTATGTCCACCTTCTTTGTGTCGTTGATGAGCCTGGCGGTGCGAATAGCTTTCAGAAGGTTTCTGCTTTCGGATGTAGGCTTCCGATTATGGGTTCTCGGTCTTACCACTGACACTTTGTGGAGCATGCCTTCATGATTCAAGTGGAAGGCTGCTGGGACCATCACCCCTGTCGGTATCGACACTAAGAAGATTAGTGTGGATAACGTGTCTTTCTTTGGGGGTTCCGGTTTGCCTGTCAGTAGACTTCCGGAGTGTACCCTTGCTTTTCCGGGAGGTTGCTTCTGGTGCTTTCTTATTTTCTTATTAGAGTGGCCTTCCGATAATCACCTACTGGGGTCTCGGTAAAAGGCTTCCGGATGATTCCCTCGTACTTGTGATGATATTGCCTCTTGATGTATCGGTATTAAGCGAGTTAATACCGATAGCCTCTCTCGTCCTTCTAGGTCCCGGCTGGTAGGAATCTTAGTCTTCCTCTTTGCTGGCCTCCGGTCTTGGATGACCTTCTACCGACTATGCCGACACTACCCTGCTGATATTCTCTTTTGTATAGATTTTGAGCTTTTCACTTTGATGATGGTGTCGGTTGCATCTCTCTCGGAATAAGTTCTCATGTTGCCTGCTTTTTCTTGTGTTGGGCTTTGTTGATGGAAGACTCCTTTCCGATTGTGGTGATCTGTTACCCCTCCACCGCCAACCTATTCGGATGCTTTATTTTGGTAGTAACAATGATGATTGTGTGGATACTGGATGATAATTATGGTTATAAACCTTATGGGGTTGATTAAATACTACTTCAAATAGTACTGGATATTACCTTGCTAATTAACAATACCTTGTTTGGTTGATGCTGGATGTTATAATGATTGTTTATGACATGGTATATGACACCATAATTAATTATACCCAGAGAGTTGGATTATTAGGTTAACTGTTAAGTCTTTGTTTAATAAAGTTATTTAATTGAATATTTTATTAATTAAATAGTAGGGTCCGTTTGGCATACATTCTCGGAAATTTTGGAAATATAAACGACATCCTTCCCATGTTTGAAATGTAAAGCGAGTCCCTAGAATAAGATTTACATGTTTTTGAAAAGAAAAACTGCACTGTGTAATAAATTTTACTTTAAAAAAAAATCAAAAATATTCCCAGAAGCATTCATAAAAAAAAGTTGCATACATCTATGTAACTATTACCAATAGTAGCATACATGTATGCATATATTTATCCATCATTTTCTATTGAAAATATGGACCAATATATGCATACATATGCCTATATTTGTAATAGTTGCATACATGTATGCATATAAAGTTGAACTGAGATGCATGTCTTACGAATATTTGCATATATGAATGCAACTATTCTGTATATATGCATATATGTATGCAACAAATTTTAAAGGGATGAAGGCTTCTGAATATGTGCATGAATACATGCATGTATTCTGTATAAATACATGAACGAATGCAACAATGTCTGGAAAGTATGAATGCTTGAAAAAACGGGCCAGATTTGAATATATGCATAAAAAAATGCATATATTGTTGTTTAACTGCATACATGTATGCATTTATACTGCATTTTGATGCAACACTGAGATATAATCATGAATGTATGCAACTATTTACAAATAGGTGCATCTTTTGATACATAAACCTGCTATTTCGTTATTTTTTTGTATTTTTGGGTTTTGATGTGGATTTTAATTGTTTTAACACATGAATTTTTTAGCGTGTACGTGTTTTATTTAATAATGAATATACATGATTTTTTGTGTAATGATTTTTTGAAAAATAGGGACCTAATTTACAATAAGTTTAGGACCGGATGTGATGTGAATTTTGAAACTTAATAGCGATGTGTCCCTAATTTTCACAAAAAGGTCAAAAATAAAAGTTTGAATTTGATATCCAGCTTTTGGTAGAAACTAAGTTAAAGTTATTACGATAAACATTTGTAAAGGAAAGAAATTGATTTGAAACAGTTTTTAGGTAATTAAGGCATGTTCAAGTTTTTATTTAAAAATGAATAGTAACTTTGAAAAGTGAAGTTTGGTTTGGGTATATAAAAATGTTTTAACTAGATTTTCCTTTGCAAAGTTTCTTATTTATTTTTATAATGGACTTCAAGAAAATTTGGATTTCAAAAGTTGAAGTTTAAAAATTAATATTATTTTGATGATTTAAATAATATTATAATATTTAAATAATGAAACATTTGAATATAAAGTTAAATATTAGAAATATAGTTTTCAAAAGTTATTATATAATTAAAAAACTATTTTGAAAGTAATTAGATTCGATTTTCCAGGTCAAACCTTTTTGAATTGGCCAATCACTTCTTCCTTCTCACATGTATATACTCCCTTCTTGACTCGCGTTACTAGCTCTGCTTCTTCTTCGTAATTTCCTAAAAAAATTATCCTGAGAAAGCATCAACAATCTTGAAATAAGTCTCTTGGTAAGTCATTCATTTTTTTTTTTGAAATCAAAAACGTGATCAACTAATTTAGAGCTGTGGTGACTATCAGCTTCACTTGTCGCGAACTGATCTTACTCTCTATTGACGTGTAAAATTGTCGCATGCAACACCCAATGTGTATGTGTGAACATTTATCCAAATAAGCAGTAAATAATGTAAATGCGGGGAGACACAACTTTTATAGTGGTTCGGCACTAACGCCTACGTCCACTTTATAATATTCATTCATCATTTCTTTTGTCGATTACAAGAGATATTACAATATTTGTGTACAAAGTTGTATGTATGATGAACTTTGGATAAGTTATCCTTCTTCTTCCTTGAAGTGAGTTGACTTGGTCAACTATGGGCAAGGTATGCTTTGATGTCCAAGAGGTCTAGAGGTGGTGTAGCAAGACTTGCTAGTGCTCAAGTGGTGAAGAAAAACATGCATGCCATGTTTTAATTATCCATGTCATCCCATGGCCATGGTGGAGGTGTTGGAAGCCATTAATGTTGGTTTGGAGCTCTCAAGGTCCAAAAATTCAAAGGAAGAAGGATCCCAATGAAGGCCATGGCTTGGGGTATTTATAGGAAGGAGGCTAGTGGGAGTAGGTGAGCAGCGGGCCCACAAGGTCAATTTTCGCACTCAAACAGGGCCATATGCAGGAATTTCGCACCTCGGGCCCTCGCACCCTGTTTTTTCGCACCTTTGAGAAATTCGTACCTCCTGGGGGTGCGAAATTCATACCCCATAGGGTGCGAATTTCGCACCTCGAGGGTGCAGAATTCCGCACCTCATGGGTGCGAAATTTCGCACCTCGAGGTCACGAAATTTCGCGCCTCGAGGGTGTGAAATTTCTCACCTCGCAGGCACGAAATTTCGCACCTCGAGGGTGCGGAATTTCGCACCTCGTAAGAAATTTCGCACCTCGAAAGTACAAAATTTCGCACCTCGAAGGGGTACGAAAATACTGTTTGAGAGGCACGAGGTCCGTTCGAGTTGTTTGGGGGCTCGAAATCTTGGCCGGTGCATCTAAGGATGTCGAGGCCTTAGTTCGGGAATGTGTTGGAGGAGCGGCGAGGGTCGCTGAAGTTGCTGGCTGAATCTTGACTTTGAGATGATCTGGTAATTCTAGGCAACACACTTGTTGGTGGAAAATCGGATGAATTGGGCGGTGCCCATAGTTTCGATCGTCGCCGGGACTATGGGCCCCAGACCCCAACTGGCGCTGCGCCCGGACCCCCTTGACGGCTCGCCTTCAGCTCGGATGACGGTGTGTCTAAGTGTTTATTGTGCCCGACAGAGGCCACCTGATAGATGATCCGGGTCTCCTTGCGTTTGCGACTCGACTTCGACCCAACTGGTTTGCGCTTTTTGACGCTTGAGCGCGTTGCTAACCAAATACCTGACGTGTGACTGCTTTAACAAAAAAGCATGTCAACAGTCTCATAACCATCAATTCTCGGCAATTGACTCCAAACATATTTGGCAACCCTTAACTAGCATTTTTTCTTTGACTTCGTTTTAGTGATGGTGTCGGAGGTATAGTCTCTTACCATCATTGAAATGTTTTTTGGAACAAATAGGTTTCTACTCTTTCGTGCATCGTTCTTACCTTATTGCATAAAATTAAGCAGACTATACCTGGCATTATGGGAAAGAAGCATATTGCCTTTAAACCTGATAGGAACTGCACTTTGCTGAATGATTCTTCCGCTTCTAGGAAGGTTGGTGTTGTCAAGAAGCATTCCTTAATTTCGTCTCAAGAACAAGTCAATGCAATACATTAGGATTTTGGGATTTACGTTGTTGAAGCCATTCCTCCTCGTGGGGCATATACCATCTTGTCTCCTCCAGAGGTCTAATTTGCTTATTCTGTGATCCACAGTTGGCATTGGGGTTTCATCCCCTTTCCCTGCTTCCTTTATCGGTATCTGCAATATTTGGGAATTGCTCCCATCCAACTTTCTCCCAATACTTATACTTACTTGCTAGACCTAGAATTGTTATCCTTGGAATCGGGTAATGGTTTTTTAAGCCCTTCTATGCTTGATTACTTGGTTCATCCTTCCAAGCTTAATGAACCCTCAGATATTCCGTGCAAACCCCACAAAGAAATCGTTATCCGAGAGAACGACGAGATTTAAGGACTGGAAAACCCAATTTTTCATTACTCGCCTCCCTCCCGGTATTTCCGGCAGGTTCCGTACTCCAAGTATGTCCGAAACCACTTTCCTCTTCTTCTCTTTTTTTAACCTTTCGTGTGTGCTTTTGTAGATTCAGCGCCTAAATTTCCGAGCTTTGCAGATAAGGAGGTCATTGATCTGCTTGACTTTGCTTCTGGACAATACGGTAATAGGTCCTCACTACTTACTTCTTCTCCCCTTTGGAGGCACCCCCTATTGTCGGCCGGTCAATCTATTATTGAGCGACCACCCCTGATCTTGTTTAGTAAATGGACCTTTTCATTATCATTGGGGAGAAACGCCTCTTTCTCTCCCAACACTCATTTATTTCTTGATGCTCCTGGTACACCCTTTATGCGGTATTTTTAAGATGGAGTCCTAATTGAGATTTCAATTTGTTTTCATTTGTTGTATGTTAGGAGCCGTACGTACTGAATCTAGTAAGACCGACTCCGTTTCCTTGGTTCCAAAGGCTGGAGTTTCTTCTCTTAAGGATGCATTATTAAGGTCTAGGGAGAATGTAAAAAGGAAGCTTATGGAAAAGAGTTCAGAAGATCCTTCTCCAAAAAAGTCAAAGAATTCGGCAGGTCCGTCTCTTTGCTCCGACGCGGTTTCTACGGCCCTGGAGGTAAATTCTCCGAAGAAGGCCCTTTGTTGGAATACTCATCGTGTTGGATCTTCCGAGGTTTCTAATGAAATGCACCATGCTATGGGGTTTTCTTTTTCTTCTTCCAAGGACATTGCCTCTCCTGCTTCTATCAATCCTCCTGTAGGTGATAACTTTAATGAACTGATCAAGCAGATTATTTCCTCTTCTACCTTTTCTAATATTGATCATCCACCCGACTTCCACTGTGGTGGTCAAGCTCTGGTCGAATAGCTTCTGCTGGTATGAATCTTTACATACCATGTTCACTTGCCTTTCCTTTTGATTGTATTATGTAGGCCAGTTGTGCTTTTTTATAGGTCATTAAGTGGTGGCTTTTGACACAAGATAACTCCTTAGAGTCTTATTTGGAGTTGTGGCAGTTTAAAGAAGAAAACACGTATTTAAGAAGGAAAAATGATACTCTTACTCTTGCCAAAGAAGCTTTGGCGGCGAAGTGGATGAGTTGGAATTGATTTTAGCGGAAACAAAGAACTCAAATATCTTAGAAAAGGAATCCCGCTTAGCCATGATTGTGGAAGTCGGGGCTTTGAGGGAAGCTTTGGAAAAGACCAAAGAAAACGTCTCATCGCTTGACTCTCGTTGTTCTTCTTTACAGAGGCAACAATCTGTTTTAGAAAAAGAGAATGACTTTCTCAATGCTGAGCTTAGCAGGAAGGATACCTTATTGGCCAACTATGCCAGAGTGGTGAATGATACTAAACAAAGGATTTCCTATTTTCTCAAACCACCTTAGATGAAATTATGGTCAATTCTTTTGAAGATGCTTTCCTTCTTCTTTATGCAGACAATATGGACAGATGTTCAGAACTAAACTTTTCCTCTCTCGATCCATCTTTAGTAGAGAGATTTATGCCCAAGATATTATGTGTGACGAGAAAAGAAGTTCCTGCAAGAGGGGAAACTAATGTAGCCGAACTTTTGTTTATTGAAGATATCTCCTTTGAGGAACTGTATGCTGATAACGGGAGAGCTCTTATTGAGGTTCCAAAGATTGTCGGTCCTAAAGGTAACAATCCTCCGTTTGTGGATTTTGATGGGGACGGAGGAGAGTATAGTGGTGGCCCCTCTGGCATTGGTTGTTCCCTCCTGATCCTCGACGATCGAGATGAGGCATACTGCAAGGGTGTTGAAACTGCCAAAGGTGATCCTGTTTCGGTTGAGTCCCCACTCCTTTTGGAGTGCGGAAGATGGGGAAAGATTCGGGCTTGGAGGGCATCTCTTTGAATGGAACTTCTCGAGCTCCTGCTTCCAAGGTACGATAGATTTTATGATGCATTCTTCTTTTACTTTTCCTCAACAATTGATCTTTTCCCCTTTATCGCTTAGGCAAAGAGGAGGAAATTAGGTTCTAGGAATTCCGCCCTTAAAAAGGCTCAGTCAGAAGTGATTCATCATACCAAGGAGCTGAACACATAAATAACTGAATATAGCATCTTGTCCAACAAATATCGTCTCCTTGACATGGGTGCTACCAAACTACTTCTTTTTAAATAAAAGGAAGCTTCCCCTAGGTTAAGAACCACTTGATTACGATGCGGGAGGCTTCAAAAAGAAAATATCGAGCTCATGACTTTGTTCTGGGTGTTAATCAAAGACAATGACATATTAGTAGACTTTTTGTATCAAATTTACAGTAGATATGAAATAGTGGAGTTTTCCTTTTTAGGTGATTATAGCGAGGGCTTGCTTAGACGTCTGCACATATGGTGCCTAGATGAGCATGGTGTGGAGCTTCACCCGGGTTAATGCTGGAACCTTCCCCGAGTTACCTTTATCCCTAGAGAATTACCTTTGGATAAACTTAAGTTTAATAAATATCGATTTGTATCCGAGACCTTTAAAAGACCTCTCTTTTATGAGCACGAGGGTTATTTGTAATAAATATACTTGTTTAGCTAATGATGTAACGAAATGTTCTTTCTTTCACTTTCATCATAGCATCGTGCATATGCTTAATTAAAAATTGAGTTAAAAAGATGTTCATGGAGCATCACTTGCTCTTATTGAAATTTATTGCATCATGATGCTGATAGTATGAAATAATCAAATGAGTTTATGTATACTCCATGTGCTAGTAAAAATTTCCTAGTGTGATAAATGTTTCCAGGGGATCTCTCTCCCCCTAAGAAAAGAAAATCTTATCCCGGGGTTTTGTCGAAGGGAATTTTAGACATCCGCTTGAGCTTCCGCCCGAATATGTATTCTAGTATGGGATGATGATGTGCATTTCATATATATTTAGCATAATAAGTGATGAATTAGACAGATGCATGGGTTGAGGAATCTTCCCTGAGCAATATAATAGGTTCATGCTTCCATTTGGAGAACTTTTAGGTAATCGGGCTTCAGCCATTAGTTCGATTATATATCCCTTTCCCAAGGGTTAGAGCATCACAACCCAGACTAGGGTGTCAAGACTGGGTCCCTAGAAATCATCTTTTAACAGTGATAGGATTTTGATTCACTTCCCGGATTAGGGCGAAAATCTGGTTCCCAGCCAGATTCATATTATTAGAAAAATCAAATATCTCCTTTCGATCATGGCTAAGCTTCGGAACCGATCCAAAATCAGTTATTTAAGATAGGGCCAGAGATTCCTTTCCAACCTTGATTGAGGCCTAAATCACCCAGATTTGGGGTTTTTAAAGATCGAAGACTAGATCCCTCTTATGGTATTAATAGAAGTCTTGAACCAACCTTTATTCGGGCATTTAGAGACTGAAGACCAGATTTCTACTTTTAGTATTAATAGAATCCCCAAACTAACCCTTACTCGGGCATTTAGAGATTGAAAGACCAGAATTGCACTTTTGGCATTAATGTTTTGTTACCCCCTTTGGGTTTGGTTTATGAAACAGAGGTTGTACATGCTTCTTGAGCCCCTCTCTAGGCTTTTATTGTCAAAGCAAAGGATGTATGTGCTTTGTTGACCACTCTCTGGGCCTATGCGTCCAGTGCGCTTGGATAGCTTATCCACAACTAGGGCCCATAGACTTACTCGTCCTCCCTTCAGGAAGCGCCTTATCCTGACCATCATAAGCAATGATGAGGACAAAGATTCTTAAACCGAGCCATCGTAGATGCGGAATTAAGGCTTACTCTTTCGATGCTATACCCTGGCCATCGTAGGCGGTGATAGAGGCTTACACTCCACCATCCTCTGAGGGATGCCCTATCCTAACCATCATAGGCGATGATATGGGTTTGTGTTCCCTTCTGCGGGTAATGCGGAACATAAGCAGAGGTAAGACGTGCTCTTCTACGAGCAGAGGTAGGACGTGCTTAGTTCATAGCAAAGGCAGGGAGTACTCTTCTATGAGCAGAGATAGGGCATGCTGATTAAATGCTCCATCACGACCATTTCCGGTGTGGGTCGGAGGCTTACGCTTTTGATGCTTTAACCTATCCTTTTCTGATTTGGGCGCGAAGAAAGGCTTATGCACTGCCCCCCTCCGCGGAGTGCCTTACCCTAGCCAACTGGCGATGACAAGGATTTTTATCCCTTTGTAGACTAACCCAACTTTGGTTACCTTGATTCTTGAGAGGGTTTTTATACCCTAAGTTATGTAAGCAATCCTTTTCCTAAGGATCCTTATTGGACTTAGTTTGATCCTTTTACAAATTCCCGTAATTGGTCCTGATTGAAGAACTTAATGATCATCACTTCGAGGATCCTACAGCAGTTAGTCTCATGTCCATTCATCATGTGATTGTGACAATAAGGTGCTCCCACATTTCTTTCGTATTTGGGCTTCTTTTTTGTAGATGGCAAATAATTGAGCTCGTGTCGGGTTGAGAAATAGATATTTTCCATCGAAGTAGTAAAGTAACATCCTTTAGGTAGCCTTGGTGTAAATATACTTTCTTATTGCAGAGACCTAGCTCTTATGTTACCTATCCTTATTGCTCCATTCATACTCTTGTCTTCTCTTTCTCAGATAGGCTGGGGTTGGAAATCTACCCTTTCAAACCATTTGGAAGCGAAGTGGTTAAAATCGTCTGTTTCTTCCTCGAACGCCATTTCCTTGATTTGTTTGTTGAAAGCCACCCTTACAGGAGAGAAGATGTTATAATCCTTTGATGTAGAGTCATTTAGAGAAAAAGTTATGCTTTGAGGAAGGGCTACTGTTCCAATAACTAGGATTATAATGTTCTACTTCCCTTTTTTGCTTAATTACTCGTAGTGCTTCCATTCTTAACCTTTGTTCTTCCATCACTCTTGGGTCAGTAGTGCCTAACATATCCATTTGAGATCTAGAAGACTCTCATTGGGAACTTTTTCCCATGGTCTTGCTTCTTCAAACCCTAGTCCAACCTCGGATGGAACAACATAGTTAGATATGAGGGAAGGTTAACCACTGGGTCGGAGGTTCAAGCCCTCCTTTTAGCGCTAATATGTTAGCGATATTTTTCGTCAACATCGGAGTAGGTCTATGGAAGTGGACCTAACGGAAAAATAGGTTTATTTAGCTTTCACGAGTTTGAGTTAGTTTATCGTTTCCAAGATATCAAGGTTTCAATCCCGAAAGATTAGTTACTCCTCCCTCAATGGGGTGAGCATTACGCTTAAGCGACTCAAAAACCAACAGTTATCTTGGGATAAGGGTTTCCTAAGCATAACCGTCGACAAGGGTTAAATGGCTTGTTGGAAGGAATTCCACACTAATTTTGTAAAAGGGTTTAGGCTTGGGAAAGAACTTGTAAGCATGTAGAAAGCGTACCACATATAACACTGGCAATAACTAAAAAACTGCATAAGAGACTCGTAATAAAATGTTATAAGTATTGATCCACTCTTTATTGATCTTTGATTTTGAATATACAAGTGATTACAACCAAAATCCCCAATTTGATTTAGGAATTAGGGTTTACTCTAGAGAAAAAAGTACAAGAATGAGAATGAGAAATATCGCCCCCAAAATGAGACCTTTAGGGACTTATTTATAGATAAATCAGGACCCGTTTCGCTATTGGGCCAGCAGTGCCCCTGTCGGTCGCTTTTCCCTTTGGTTCCGGAAGTTCTGCTTCTTGGTCGCCTTTTCATTTGGTATAGAAGGCTTTGCTAACGGCTTGTTGAGATGTCAACTGTAGCTTTCAAAGGAACGGTCCCGGTCTTCCGGGCTTTTGGCTAATATTATGGCCACCTCCTTTGTGTTGCTGATGAGCCTGGTGGTACAAATATCTTTCGGAAGGTTTCTGTTTTTGAATGTAGGATTCCAGTTATGGGTTCTCGGTCTTGCCGCTGACACTTTGTGGAGCTTGCCTTCGTGATTCAAGTGGAAGGCTACCGGGACCGTCATTCCTGCCAGTATCGATTCTAAGCAGATTAGTGCGGATAGCTTGTCTTTCTTTAGGGGTTCCGGTTTGCCTGTTGGAAGACTTCCGGAATGTACCCTTGCTTTTCCGGGAGTTGCTTCCGATGCTTTATTGTTTGCTTATTAGAGTGGCCTTCCGATAATCACCTACCAGGGGTCTCAGTGAAAGGTTCCCGGATGATTCCCTCGTACTTTTGACGATATTGCTTCTTGATGTATCGGTATTAAGCGAGTTAATACCCATAGCCTCTCTCATCCTTCTAGGTCCCACCTGGTAGGAATCTTAATCTCCCTCTTTGCTGGCCTCCGGTCTTGGATGACCTTCTACCGACCATGCCGGAACTACCATGCTGATATTCCATTTTGTATAGATTTTGAGCTTTTCACTTCGATGATGGTGTCGATTGCATCTCTCCCGAAATATTTTCTCATGCTGTCGGCTTTTTCTTGTGTCGGACTTCGTTGACGGAAGACTCCTTTCTGCTTGTGGTGATCTATTACCCCTTCATCGCCAACCTGTTTCGGATGCTTTATTTTGGTAGTAACAACGATGATTGTGTGGATACTAGATGATGATTGTGGTTATAAACCTTATGGGAGTGATTAAATACTATTTCAAATAGTACTACGTTGATGGATATTACCTTGCAAATTAACAACACCTTGTTTGGTTGATGCTGGATGTTATAATGATTGTTTATGACATGGTATATGACACCGTAATTAATTATACCCAAAGAGCTGGATTATTGGGTTAATGGTTAAGTCTTTGTTTAATAAAGTTATTTAATTGAATATTCTATTAATTAAATAGTAAGTGAAAAATAAAAGTTCGAATTTGATATCCGACTTTTTATAGAAACTAAGTTAAAGTTATTATGATAAACATTTGTAAAGGAAAGAAATTGATGTGAAACAATTTTCAAGTAATTAAGGCATGTTCAAGTTTTTATTTAAAAATGAATAGTAACTTTGAAACGTGAAGTTTGGTTAGGGTATATAAGAAATGTTTTAATTGGATTTTCTTATGAAAACTATCTTATTTATTTTCATAAAGGACTTCAAGAAAGTTTGGATTTCAAAAGTTGAAGTTTAAAAATTAATATTATTTTGGTGATTTAAATAATATTATAATATTTAAATAATGAAACATTTGAATATAAAGTTAAATATTGGAAATATATTTTTCAAAATTTATTATATAATTAATAAACTATTTTGAAAGTAATTATATTCAATTTTAATTATAAATCAAAGTTTGGCTTGATAAGGATTAGTCGCGCATCGACAGTTCACGAGTTTCGACCATTGACTTCAAACTGATGTACCGGGAGATCCAACCGTCGGATTTTCCCAATACAAAAAATATTTGCTTCGAAATAAAAAGAGCTTCCCAATGTATAGAAAAGATATAATCCAACTGTTAGATTTTGAGATAAGTTGAAATCATATTTGAATAAAAACTACACCAGTACAGTTTAGGACTCGAAATGAGATTTTATTGAAACAGGCTATTTTTAAATGATTAAAAATAGGGAAAAAATATGATAAATCATAATAAATGATATGAAAAAGTTTTTGATTAAATATACAGGGTTTTAAAATAATAAAAACCTGTTAACCAGAAATAGGCTATTTTCCAATGCCTTTTGTAACGGTTTTACGAAACAATTTTGAGATTAAAGGTTTTATATTCTCAAATTGAATCTAAACCTTGGTAAACCTTTTTATAGGGCTAATAAATATTTTGAAGATGATTTTTGGAAGCTCAACAGCTTAACCAAGTTTAAGAATAAGATCAAATCTTATGAAATGTTTTCCAATTAAAAGTGACTTAATTGGGATTTGATAATTCAAAAGGATTTTTGTTTGGCGCTAACTATTTCGAAAAGACCGGATTTATTCCATTTTGAATGATTATACGACGAGTTAGAATTCGATGACATTGAAAACTGGGTTGCTCCAGTTTTGACATGTTTATAGTGGCGACACGTCTGGATGTATTTGGAGAATTTTCGGATTGCAAGGATCTCTATCCTTTATTGGACGAGGAATAAGATGCTTTCAGTTTCTTTCACACCCAGAACGAACTTGTATGGATTTGTGTCCGATGTTGTATCTTGTAGTATGTAATGGGTTTTTTCTAAACATATTTCTGTTGGTGGCGGAGAATCTATTCACTTAGCTTAACACCCTTATTTGAGACATACGAGCTCAAAGGTAATACGGTTAGCGATTATTAATTATAAGTTATGAGATAATAGTGTGGCATGCTAAGTGTTGATGGTAGATAGATCAAAGGTTTTGTTGAAAAGAAAAGCTTTATGGAATGTGACTTCACAACCTCACAACCGGTAATGAACCGAAACAGGATGAAGTACAACAAAGATAAGGACTAACATTTCCTTTTAATTGAGAAGTAATGCCATGTTATGGATCCCAAGCAATTTACTTAGTGGATGATGGAATGAGGTGCCTCAGATAATGGTCGACAACGACCAGGAGACGTTATGTTCAGAAGAAACCCGAACTACGCCTGGTATTTATAAACGGAAACATGTTCCGTGTTAAGCGGCGTGGTCTTATGATTTACTTTATTACCCTTTTTAAACACCACTATTTCTGGTTCCAGTTCCATAACTGGCCCGTAGCTTTTTCCCTTTGCAAACTGGGATGCCCTTAATTCCACACGGGCAACCAAATATGCAGATTAGTAGTTAAGTTCATTTTGAAAGCTATGTATGTAAGCTATTTGAGGAAGCTAGTTTTAGATTTGGAGTAGGAGTGGAATTTAGATGTTCTTTTTGGACTCTCTCTAAAGACTTTATCATGTTATTATTTTCGTTATGCACATATTTCTTATTTCCATTGTTTTGTACTATTTAACCTGACTGGTTGTATTAATCTATGATGTATTCTTGGTGTAATATGATGTACATTTGTAACACCCCAAAATTTAATACATTATGACCATAATAAATATTCAGAATTAAGTAAAACCGGCATTACCGTTGCGTTCATCTCGGAATTCTGGATCAGACAGACCCCAAGTTTGCGTAAAACAAACGATGTATGAAGAAGTTATAGGGTCTAGAAGTTTGTGTACATATAAGAGGCTTATGTATAAACATAGGTCAATTTAAATTCTAGAATTTCGAATGAGGTAAGCAACAGAATAGGGAAATTGCCCCGTTAGTGGACGACCCACTCTAGCCCGGGTCGACCCAAGGGTGGCTATGTCGACCCATAGATCGACCCAGGGGGAAGGTGGGTCAACCTACCCCGGATCCATCTGGATTCTGCCTACTGAACATGGATGATTATGTGGCACCATTCATGCTGACTCTGCATGACTTGTATGGTTCAGATTTAAGACCTAAGATCTAAGGGTTGATTTTGTCTCTGTATCTCTATAAATAGATGGCTCCCGTTATCCAGAAATTCACACAAATTCTTCACCTCTTACTCTGCCTTTAAATTATTCTGAAAAATATAAACATATAATGGGGAATGTTGCTAGAGATTGGATCAAATAGAGACAACATCAAAACTTACAACTTGTATTGGACTTGGACATTCTGTGGCCTAGTGTTATATACATATTTATCTTCACCAAGACTCGCTGTAAGTTTCAGCCATATGCAGATCTGATTTCTTAGGCCTTGAACATGACAGTTAAATAAAACTAGTTAGGATCTATAGTGTTAGTAAAATAAACCTTATACCTTTTTTCACTGTTGGTCACATATGTCTATTATACCTATTACACGTGTCAAACATATGCCTAAAATGTTATGCCAACTTATACATATGCCTGTGATGTTATACATATGCCTGTGATGTTAGAAAATTAACAAGTTATACATATGCCTGTAATGTTTGAAAATTAACAAGTTATATGTATTTATCTTCCTTTTCCTATTTTCTATGTTTATTTCCAGTCTTTCCTATATGCATACATGATTTGATTTTATTCCTCTGACCTATTTCCTTTTAATTTTATGTTGAGCCTAGGCCTTCGGAAGCCTAGGCTATACCCAAATAGAATGGGGGTACTATTGGGGCTAAAATGAATAATATAAAAAGAGGAACTTGGGAATGTTATTTGCTTGGACTAATGGACTATAATATGGGGAAAAGGATAAATATACATGTTTAGACTGGCTGTAGATAGTTATTGTAAGTAGGCATTTTGCATAAACCTGTAAGTTGGAACTTGGAATTGTTGCTGATGAATAATATGCATATGAACTATACAAGTTAAATATGACTTAAACGAACATTTAGTAAACGGCATGTTAGGAACAGGGTTGTACACATAATAAAATCACAACCATGCTTATTAGTAAACCTAAACCTGCTGGGTTAAACATAGATGTTAATAAGCAAAGAGATCCCCCATCTGTTGTTGTATCGGGATTTAGGAACTCTTAAATCCTAGATAGTTGGGGACACAAGCTTAGGGGGTTTGGCTTGTGTCAATCTGCTGTTTGAAACCCAAATCAATCAGTATCACTGTAGGTATCTTGTAATGCCCCCCCGGGGCAGTAGGTAGGGGTCAGGGCATGCTTTACTGAAGTTGATAGTAAGAGGTTCACATGGGGGTGGTTACAAGCGCGTTCTGACGGAGTCATGAGCGTGCATGGGTCTGACTAGGGAAGATAAGACGTTATAACACTAGTAAATAGGTCTGTGTCATACAGTTGTTGGGTTAGGGAGTGATGCACCCTACTGTCGGGGCTGGCACATAATATTTACGTAGTAGGGAGCTGATCGCTTGGGTAGTAATTTGGGTACACCTAATCCTGTTAATTAGGTTAACGCCTAATCTTGCTATGTAATTAGGTTACACCTAATCCTGTTAATTAGGTTAATGCCACAACTTGTTATATAATTAGGGAACCCCTAATCCTGTTGTTTAATCCTACTGTTCAATCCTACTATTTATTCCTACTATTTATTTCTGTTGCAGTCCTGTTGATATGTAATTAGCCAAAGAACCTAATCTTGTTTAACCTGTATACTAGTATTGGTGCAGACATATGTTTTTAGACATACCTGTCCTAGGGTATAAATGTGAAGCACAACTCGATCATGATTTATTCCTATTATTCATGTCCATCATACTATCCTGTTAGTTTATCTATTTTGATGTTGTACTCTTCCCATCCAGTCTTATTTACCTGTCATGACATTCCTATTTTATGCATATTTGTAAATCACTAGAACTCTCTAGACTTTATGTTTGACCCTATTTTCTTTTGCCTCTTTCTTCCTCCCCCCCCCCCCCCTTTCCCCTAGGTCCTCAGAGTGGAAACACTCAACAGTGACTAGGATTTCTCTGACAGCTTGGACTTGACTTGGACTTCTTAAGATGTATCATTCTAACTTGCTCTCTACTTTAGTTTGGCTTATGGCACATGATATGATTTCATGTACTTTGATATTTTATTTTCTGAGATGTGATATTTATGACTGGGTTTTGATGTATTTCTGACACTATGCTTTATTTTCTTTTATAATAAAGTTTGAGATTTTCCACTGCATATTTTATCTGTTTTGGAAATGTTCTGTAATGATTACCTATTGCGCTTCACAGAACTTAATGCATTCTCTTATGAGTGACGGTAACGAATGTGGGGTATCACACTTGGTATTAGAGCTGAAGGTTACAAGATCAGAGAAAAAGTTTTAAAATTTGTTTCAAAAGCAAAGTATTTTCAAGGGAAAATTTGTTTTTGAATGACATATCCCCTCAAGTTATGGTCAATAATTTCTCGATCTCTTATTGAATCCTTTTTATTTTCTTTTCAGCATGTTTAGGGCACCCAATCTTCCCGAGGGAATTCCGTTCCCGACATGGTTTCGTAGATATCTTGAGGTTGCGGCACCTGCCGGAGGTCAAGGGGATGCTCCTCCCCCAGCTGCAGCTGTTGTCCGTCCACCTCTACAAGAGGATAACTTCTCTAAGTTATGCAAAGACTTCTGCACCATGGGAGGAAAGACATTTCTTGGTACCGAAAGCTTTGTTGAAGCACGAAATTGGCTAAGAGAGACGGAAAACTTGTTTGGACATTTTGAGGATGACGACCGAAGAAAGATACAATTGGCTACATGGCAACTTAAAGACGAAGCTTCCTACTGGTGGGAAGTAACACAAGATGGACAACCAGTGGTGACTTGGGATGACTTCAGGCAAAGGTTCAAGATGAAATTTCTATCTCAGGCAGAAGAGGGACTGCAAATGGAAAGGTTCTTGGCTTTAAAGCAAGGGACATGTCGATTAAGGATTATGTGGATAAGTTTAATCAACTAGCAAGGTTCGGACTAGAGCTGGTGAATACGCCCCACAAAAAGGCGCCAGATTTGCGAGAGGATTGAATGAACCTCTCCAAGGACTTGCTTTGTTCCACATACCGATGAGGGCGAATTTTGAAAGGCTAGTTAATATGGCGCTTAAGCACGAGGATGGCAAGGGAGAAAAGAAAGAGACTAAGACTGAGGAAACTCAAGCTAAGCGTGAAAAAAGAAATGGTGAACCAAGGAAGGAAAGCAACAAAAGAAAGGTGGAAAACCCGACAAAGCCTAAATCAAAAAGGGGGTAAAGTGTCATGGTTGCAGTGCTATAGGTCATTTTGTAAAAGACTGCAGAAAGACCAAGGAAGCTTGCTTAATTGTGGGCAAATAGGACACTTTACAAAGAAATGCCCTAGCAAGCAAGGGAAAGGGGATAGGAACTTCTGGGCAAGCGCATGCTTTGGAAGCGAGTGGACCTAATCGAGGTAGGAAAGTCACGGTCGAAGGTTTAATTTCCCTTTTTGACTATCCCATTCGAACCCTGTTTGATTCTGGCGCTTCACACTCATTTTTATCCAGTTCTTTAGTTGATGGTCTACACCTAAAAACTAGTACAGTCTCTGAACATGTAGTAGTCTTAAACCCATAGGAGAATTGGATCATTTATCCATGATATGCAGGGGTTTGAGAGTTTCTATCTTTGGCATCAGATTTGAATGCGACACATACGTATTGGGCAATGGTTTGGTTCTAGGCATAGATTGGCTAGCCATGTATGGTGCCATTCTTGATTGCAAAAAGAGAGCAGTTAAACTTCTTTCTTATCATGGTAGGACCCTTGAAATTGCTCAATTTTCTAGGATCACTCGATACTTCTGTTGATGACATGCGATTTATACCCATAGTTAGAGACTAACCTGATGTGTTTGATGACCTTAAAGGACTACCTCCAAATTGTGAGATAGACTTCCGATTTCACTTGGCAGAGAACGCGAAGCCAATTGCTCTACCAGTGCACCACATGGCACCTAGGGAAAGGAGGGAGCTCAGCAAGCAAGTAAGGGAGCTATTCGAGAAAGGTTTTATTATGCGAAGCATTTGAAAATGGGGAGCTCTAGTCGTCTTCGTAATTAAGGCAGACGGCTCACTTTTTCTATGTGTGGATTATAGGGAGCTGAATAAGCTCACTAAGAAGAATAAGCAGCCGCTACCAAGAATTGATGACCTGTTTGATCAGCTGGTTGGCGCGTCAGTTTTCTCGCAGATGGATCTAGCCACAGGGTTTCATCAGTTAATGGTAGAGGAAAGCATTGATAAGATTGCATTCAGAACTCCAGATGGCTTCTTCGAATGGTTTTTATGCCTTTTGGGTTAACTATTGCACCCGCCTATTTTGTGGACTTGATGAGTAGGGTGTTTTGGGAGTTTCTAAACAAGTTTGCGGTGGTCTTCGTGGATGACATTTTGATATTCTCAAAGAACGAGGAGGAACATGCCCAACACTTAGGGGAGGTTCTACGCACCCTCAGGTCACGTCAGCTCAAGGCAAAAATTTTTAAGTGTCACTTTCAGAGAAAGGAAGTAAGGTTCCTAAGGCATGTGGTCTCCATGGATGGGGTAGCAGTGGATACCACAAAAATCGTTGCGATTCAAGATTAGAGGGCTATAAAGAATGCAACGGAGGTGAGAAGTTTCCTAGGTTTGGCAGACTGCTATAAAAAGTTTATCAAATACTTTGCAAGGGTATCGGTCTCGCTTACCCGATTGGAAAAAAAGAACTTGGCTTTTTCATGGAGCGTTTATTGTGAGGATGTCTTTCAAAGATTGAAGAGGGCTATGACAACAACACCAATTCTGACTTTCCCAGATGGAGGCAAGATGTTTACAGTTTACACGATGCATGTGGCACGGGACTTGGTGCCGTTCTGATGCAAAAGAGAAGGGTAGTGTGCTATGGAAGGAGGCAGTGGATGGTTCACGAAAAGAACTACCCAACCCATGATCTAGAGTTGACTGCCATAGTGTTTGCATTAAATTCTTGGCGACACTGCTTGGAGAAAAATTTGAGCTATATACGGATCATAAATTGCTCAACTACATATTCTTACAAAAGGATCTCAACCTAAGGCAGCAACGGTGGATGGAGTTCCTAGCATCCTACGACTTCAAGATAGCTTATACCCCTAGCAAGGGTAATGTAGTGGCGGACACACTGAGCAGGAAGAGGATGACTTTGAGTCCTCTATTCGTAGAAATGCGGAGCTTGGAGTACATCTCAACTTTTTATTTTTAAGCCTTCTACGGATTTCACATTTGGATTGCTAGCATCTCTGGAGATGCGACACTCTTTTTGGAGCGGATTGGATCTATGAAACAAGAAGACCTGCATATTTCAAACATCTTAGACAAGCTTAGTAGAGGAGAGACTTCTAGTCACCTTGCTAGATATACCGTGGATGATAAGGGGTGACTAAGACGAGATGGAAGGCTATGTGTCCCTAAGATTAGGGAATTGCTTAAGGTAGTGCTTGAGGAAGCTCATCATTCTCGGATGTCTATCCATCCGGGCGACGACAAAATTTATCGAGACATGAAGAGGGTTTTCTTTTGGACTGGCATGAAGAAATATGCAGCGGAATTTGTAGCTTGATGCATGACTTGCCAAAGAGTAAAGGCTAAACAAAAGAAACCGAGAAGATTGCTTCAGCCCTTGGATGTACCACAGTGGAAGTGGGAGAGCGTCTCTATGGACTTCATTGATGGATTTCCTCGGTCAAGGAGGGGAAATACGAGCATTTGGGTGATAGTGGATAGACTTACAAAGAGCGTTCATTTTATTCTTCTGAAGAGCAAAAGAACCGCGTCTTGGAAGGCATTAGTTTATCTCTGAGAGATAGTTAGATTACATGGAGTAGCTTACAGTGTAGTAAGCGATCGTGACCCCATCTTTATTAGAGAGCTTTGGAAAAGCTTGCAAAGAGGCATTAGGTACACAACTACGTTTGAGCATAGCATATCATCCTCAGACAGATGGACAAACTGAGAGGGTAAATAGAGTTCTTGAGGATCTTCTAAGGCTATGTATCCTAGACTTTGGAGGACTTGGGAAGAGCACCTCCCTTTGGTGGAGTTTGCCTACAACAACAATTACCAGTTAAGCATAGGCATGGCACCCTTCGAAGCATTATATGGACGAATGTGTAGATCGTCGACTTGTTGGTAGGAGTGTACAGACAGACTTCTAATTAGGCCAAATATGATTCGAGATACTTTTGAGAAGATTGATCTTATCCATTGGAGAATGAAAGCCGCTCAAGACAGACAAAAATCTTATGCCGATAAGAGGAGGACCGACTTGGAATTTGAGGTAGGAGATATGGTCTTCATTAAAGTGTCATCACTAAGGAATGTAGTTTGCTTTGTTTTGGTAGGGAAATTGACACAAAGATTTGTAGGGTCATTCCCTATAGCAGAGAGGATAGGATAGATGACTTATTGGATTAAGCTACCGGATAGACTGGTGGGCGTACACGATGTATTTCACGTTTCCCATCTAAGGAAATGTCTCCATGATACGGTAGAGATAGTAGAGTCGAGCACTCTTAAAGGTGTGGAAGTTGATAAGGAAGCATCAGTGAGATGAGTTCCTACGCATATCCTTGGATCATAAATCAAGAAGCTACGAAACAAGGAAATCAGATTGGTTAAAGTGCAATGGGGAAAAGACCACGAAGATGCGACGTGGGAACCTGACGATAGGATTCGCGCTTCTTATCCATTTCTTTTTGAGAGTATGTTATTGACTTCCTTTCCAAGCCTTTATTTTGCATTTGCTTTTACTATTTGAGTTAAATTATCCTATTGTTCAAACCTTTCAATCCTTAGGTAGAATCCAGTGGGTGGAAACATGTGTTTGGAACATGTTATGATTGATGGTTGCAAGTGGATGCAAGTGGTTGCTCGTGGATGCATACACACACACTAGGCAGTAGATCGACTCAATCACTTACATATTGCATATGGATTTGTGTGCATTTTAGAGTTTCTATGGAAGGAAATGGATGCATCATGGTATGGATGTCGCATTTGGATGAATGATTGTACACACATATAGAGTTTACATGTTATACTAGGACTATTTGCATACATTTTAGATTCATGACACAAACATATATTGCATTAAGGAGGTCAACTGAATCAGTCGACCGCCTGATTTTCGCATTAGTGTAAGGACATATACACATAATACTTTGCATAAGTTCATACAAGCATTAGAAATCTCTTAAGGACAATGGATGCCTGTGGATGATGGATGAGTAGATGGTTGCTGATGGATGTTATGTTAGTAACATTCTTCTAGACTTGGAGATTTCGGGGATAGAATCCTTTAAGTATGGGATGATGCAACACCCCAAAATATAATACACTATAACCATAATAAATATTCATAATTAAGTGAAATTGACATTACTGTTACATTCGTCTCAGAATTCTGGTCAGCTAGACCATAAGTTTTCGTAAAATGGACAATGTACGAAGAAGTTATAGGGTCTAGAAGTTTGTATACATAAAATGGCTTATGTATAAACATAGGTCAATTTAAGTTCCCGTATTTCGAACGAGATAAGCTACAAAAGCGGGAAATTGCCTCGTTAGGGGACGACACACTCCTGCCCGGGTTGACCCATGTTTCGACCTAAGGGCGGTTGGGTCGACCAATAGGTCGACCTGGGGAGCAGGTGGGTCGACCCACCCCGGATGCATCCGGATTCTTCCTGTTGAACCTGGACGATTTTGTGGATCCATTCATGCCGACTCCACATGAGTTCTACGGTTCAGATTTAAGACCTAAGATCTAAGGGTTGATGTTGGCTCTGTAACTCTATAAATAGATGGCTTCCTTCATTCTGAAAATTCACACAAATTCTTTACCTCTTACTCTGCCACTAAATTGTTCTGAAAAATATAAACATATAATGAGGGAATGCTGCTATATATTGGATCAAACAGAGGCAACATCAAGACTTACAACTTGGATTGGACTTGGACTTTTTGTGGCCTAGTGTTATATACATATTTATCTTCACCAAGACTCACGGTGAGTTTCAGCTATTTAAAGGTTTGATTTCTTAGGCCTTGAACATGACAGTTAAATAAAACTGGTTATGATCTACAGTGTTAGTAAAATAAACATTATACTGTTTTCACTGTTAGTCACATATGTCTGTTATACCTATACATGTCACACATATGCCTGAGATGATATGCCAATTTATACATATGCCTGTGATGTTAGAAAATTAACAAGTTATATATATGGCTGTAATGTTGGAAAATTAACAGGTTATATGTATCTATCTTCCTTTTCCCATTTTTTATGTTTATTTCCAGTTTTTCCTATATGCATACATGATTTGATTCTATTCCTCTTCCCCTATTTCCTTTTAATTTTACACCAAACCTAGGCCTTTTGAAGCCTAGGCTATACCCGATTAGAAAAGGCGTATTATTAGGGCTAAAATGAATAATATAAAAAGAGGAACTTGGGCATGTTATTTGCTTGGACTAATGGACAATAATTTGGGGAAAAGGATAAATATACAAGTTTATACTTGTTGTAAGTAGGCATTATGCATAAACCTGTAACTTGGAATTGTTGTTGATGAATAATAAGCATATGAACTAGACATGTTATATATGACTTAAGCGGACATTAAGTAAACGACATGTTAAGAATAAGGTTGTGCACATAATGACATTACAACCATGCTTATTAGTAAACCTAAACCTATTAGGCTAAGCATAGATATTAATAAGCAAAGAGATCCCCTATCTGCTGTTGTATCCGGTTTTGGAGACTCTTAAATCCTAGATTTTTGGGGGTATAAGTTTAGGGGGTTTGGCTTGTGTAAATCTACTGTTTGGAACCCATATCAGTCAGTATCCCTATAGATATCTTGTAATGGGAGACCCGCACTTGGTAGGGGTCAGGGCACGCTTTACTGAACTTGACAGTAAGAGGTTATCATGGGAGTGGTTACAGGTGCGTTTCAGGGGAGTCATGAGCGCGCATGGGTCCGACTAGGGAAGATAAGACGCGGTAACACCAGTAAATAGGTCTGTGTAATACAGTTGCTGGGTTAGGGAGTGATACACCCTACTATTGGGACTGACACATAATATTTACGTAGTAAGGAGACGATCACTTGGGTAGTAATTAGGGTACACCTAATCATGTTAATTAGGTTAACACCTAATCCTGTTATGTAATTAGGGTACACCTAATCCTGTTAATTAGGTTAATGCCTAATCCTGTTATGTAAATAGGGAATACCTAATCCTTCTATTTAATCTTGTTGTTCAATCGTGCTGTTTAATCATGTTGTTTGTTTCTGTTGTAGTCCTATTGATATGTAATTAGGCAAAGAACCTAATCTTGTTTAACCTATATACTAGTATTGGTGCAGAAATATATGTTTAGACATACCTGTTCTAGGGTATAAATGTGAAGCATAACTCGATCATGATTTATTCCTCTCCATCATACTATCATGTTAGTTTGTCTGTTTTGATAATGTACCTTTCCCATCCAGTCTTACTTACCTGTCTTAACATTCCTATTTTATGCATATTTTTAAATCACTGGAACTTGCTAGACTTTATGTCTGACCCTATTTTCTTTCGCCTCTTTCTTCCTTCCCCTCTCGGGTCTTCAGAGTGGAGGTACTCAATAGTGACAATGATTTCTCTGTCAGCTTGAACTTCCTGAGATGTATCGTTTTGACTTGCTCTCTACTTTAGTTTGGTTTATGGCACGTGATATGATTTTATGTATTTTGATATTTTATTTTCTGAGATGTTTTGAAAGACAGATTTGAGACAGTTTACTAGTTGTAACTGGGTTTTGATGTATTTCTGACACTATGCTTTATTTTCTTTTATATTAAAGTTTGAGATTTTTTGCTGCATATATTACCTGTCTTGGAAATGTTCTGTAACGATTACCTATTGCGCTTCATAGAACTTAACGTATTCTCTTATGAGTGATGTTAACGGGTATGGGGTGTCACAACATTATTTTGTTGTAACGCGATATTTATTTTTGTTATTATGTAATGTGTTATACTCTAAAGGAAATCTATTCTTTCGAGCACTTGGAATGTCGATATCCTAGGTACCATGAGAGTGGGTCGTCACATCTGGTATCAGAGCTGTGGATTAACCTTAGATCTGGAGTATAACTTATCGATGGACTCATCAAAGATATAATCGGTAGTATTCTAGGATGAGTGACCCATTAGAGATAGGGTTAGTGACACCTAGAATGAGTATAGCTTGAGAAAACACACACTTGACAAATCAATTTTTATTTTGTATCTATTTGTATGATTTACTATATTCCCTAAGATATCTTGTATGCTTGAATAACTCTTTTCTTACTATGTAGATAGTAGAAAATGAGTGGAAGAAGAAGACCAGGTAGGGGAGGGGGTAATGCCAGGACTAATGTTCAAGTCTCCGTAGTAACAAAAGCAGCAGCAGAAGTTGCAGTTGTTTTGCAAGAACACCCTGAGCCAGATCTAGAAGTTCTATCATAGAAGTTTAAGAATCTTGGAGGAGGAAGATTCCTTGGAAGAAATCAATTGTTGAGGCACAATCTTGGTTGCGTACATGTGAAAGAATTTTTAAAGGATTGAAGCATAGTGATGAGAAGAAGAGGTATTTGGCAAATTGGTCACTGAAGGATAAAGCTCTACTCTGGTGGGAGATGGTTACATTAGAGGAACCCAAAGAGGACTTCTCTTGGGAATGCTTTAAGAATTTTTTTTAAAGGTAGGTTTGTACCATCCGAAGGAATAGGTCGCTTATATTATGAGTTTTCCAACCTAAAGCAAGGAGATATGACTTTTCTAGAATATTTGAATAAGTTTAATGAACTCTCTCATTTTGGGCCGCAGCTGATCCTTAATCCGGTCAAGAAGAACAAAAGGTTTATTAAAGGGTTGCAAAGGAAGTACCAGAATAGACCTATGACTCATGTGAAATCATCATTTGTGGATATTGTAGATATGGCGTACTGCTTTGAATCACTAGACAAATAGAACACTATGGAATATAAGGGTAGCAAGAAGGACAATTCGTGGAAGAAGAGGAAATTTGGGGGCAAGAAGTTGGAATCTGATAAAGAGAAGAAGAAACCCATAGAGGATTGGGTAAAGAATGCCACATGTTTTAATTGTAATGAGAAGGGGCTTTTTTTGATTGATTGCAAAAAGCCAAAGAAGCCAAAAAGGAATGTTCAAGAATCTAAGAGGAAAGCTTCAAATACTGGGGACTGTTACAACTGTCACAAGATCGACCACATTGCAAAGTATCGCTCATTGATAAAACTTTATGGTAGCACATGTTTATGCTATTGAAGATGTACTGTCAACATCATAGGGCGTGAAGGGAAAGGAAGTTCTTGAAGGTAAACTTTCCGTTAAGAATATTCCAGTTAATGCATTATTTGATACTGATGCCTCACATAGTTTTTTATCAAGCAAAATTGTTAAGGAATTAAATTTAAAGCCCAAATGCATTGAGAAGCCCGGTTGCGCTAGAAATCCGATAGGAGGTTCTACCCACTTGTGTTCGCACCGTAGAGTGCCCATTTCTTATTCCTATTATCGACTTCCTTTTAATTTGATTATCCTGGATTTCATCGATTTTGATATTATACTTGGAATGGTTTGATTGGCCCAATATGAAGCTAGTGTTGATGTTTAAAAAGGATTGCAAGGATAAAAACAAGATTTGGAAACTTTCTAGAGATACCATGTGTAGTCCCAAATTCCAGTAGGGATGGTTTTTGGTATACCATAGATGCTTCCCATACCATTATAGCAACTAATTATGTTGTTAATAGATATGTGGGTGCATTTGATGAATTTAAGAGTCTTCCTCCACGAAGGGAGGTTGACTTTAGAATTGATTTAGTTTCGAATACAAGACTAGTTGTGCTTACGATTTGGAGGATGACAATGAAGAAGAAAGAGGAGTTGAGTGACCAAACTCAAGAGCTTTTAAAGAAATGTCTGATCAGTCCGAATTATTCAAATTGGGGAGCGACGATAGTGTTTGTTCTGAAGTCCAATGGTTCTCTAAGACTGTGCGTAGACTATAGAGATTTAAATAAGTAAACTCTTAAAAATAAATTTCCTCTCACTCACATCAATGACTTGTCAGATCGCTTGAGTGGGGCTCTGAGTGGAGCTCGAGTATTTTAAAAGATGAACCTAGCTATAGGATTTCACCAGCTAAGAATTATGAAAGGTTGTATTCATCTGACCACTTTCAGGGGACCAGATTTGATCTACGAATGGTTAGTAATTCCTTTCATATTATGCGATGTCCCTGCTTATTTTGTTGATTTGATGAACCGGGTATTTCGAGAAGTATTACATAAATTAGGGATAGTGTTTTTATTGATGATATTCTCATTTTCTCTAAGACGGAAGAGGAGCACACTAAACGCTTAGAAGCTGTCCTGGAAATTCTGATGAATGTGTTGAAGGGAAAGTTCTCCAAGTGTCATTTTTGGTAATAAGAAGTTAAATTTCTCGGGCATGAAGTATCGAGAGAAGGAATTTTGGTGGATCCGAATAAAGTTTCTGCTGTCCAGAGTTGGAAGCATCCTAGAACCCCCACCGAGGTCGGAAGATACTTTGGTCTGGCAGGTTATTATCAAAGGTTCATAAAGGATTTCTCAAAGTTTTCTAGCCCTTTGATGAAGCTAACCAAGAAGAACGCCAGGCCTATTTGAACTGTAAGACATGAAGAAATATTTCAAGAATCAAAGAAGAGGCTGACTATTGCTTCAGTGCTAATGATTATTAATGGAAAAGGAGGATTGATGGTTTATACAAATGTCAGTAAAGAAGGAGTTGGTGTAGTACTAATATAAGGCGGAAATGTGGTTGCTTATGTTAATAGGCAATTGAAACCGCCTGAGAAGAAGTATGCAACTCAGAATTTAGAATTACTTAAGGTTGTATTTTCTTTGAAGATTTGGAGACATTATTTGTTGGGTAAGAAGTTTGAGTCATTTACTGATCACAAATCATTAAAGT
Organism: Allium sativum; assembly: GCA_030737875.1. Classification (NCBI taxonomy): domain Eukaryota; kingdom Viridiplantae; phylum Streptophyta; class Magnoliopsida; order Asparagales; family Amaryllidaceae; genus Allium; species Allium sativum. The sequence continues at coordinate 12,951,257 of CM060925.1, forward strand.
ACCTTTTTACCCAAAGGGATTTGAATAAGAGGCAGCAGCGCTGGTTAGAGTTTCTGGCAGCATATGATGTGGACATACTTTGCACTCCAGGAAAAGCTAATGTTGTAGCAGATGTGCTCAGCAGAAGGCATGGCATTATTACTTATCTAATCATAACACCTACCTCAATTGAGAAGGTTATTGCCCATCAGAAGGAAGACGAATTCATCCAAAGAATTTGTGAAAACATTGAAAAGGGTGAAAGGTCAAGTTTTAAGATTGAAGATCGTGGAGTCTTAGATTGAAGGGGGGAATTTGTGTTCAAACATCCCGGAGCTCAAAAGAGAAGTATTGGGTGAGTGTCACAAATCCAAGTTAAGTATTCATCCCGGAATCCACAAGGGGTATCAAGATTTGAAGCGTACATTTTGGTGGAAGTGGATGAAAATAGATATCTCAATTTATGTTAGCAGATGCCCAACTTGTCAACAAGTTAAAAACGATCAACAAAAGGTTGCTGGATTGCTTCAGCCATTAGAGTTTCCTGATTGGAAGTGGGACCAAATATATATGGACTTTATCGATGGTTTGCTCCGAACCAGAAGAGGTAATGAAGGGATTTGGGTTATTGTAGATCGTCTAACAAAGAGGGCCCATTTTCTTCTAGTAAAGACAACAAGAATGGCTGACAGCCTTATGTGGCTGTATGTAAAAGAAGTTGTCCGATTGGACGTGATACCTTGTGGTATAGTAAGTGATCGATATCTGATCTTTTCCAGTCATTTATGGGGAGCACTTCAGTGTTGGGAATGAAGTTAAATCTGAGTACTTCTTACCATCCCCAAACAGATAGGCAGACAGAAAGAGTAAATCAAATTTTAGAATATTTATTGAGAATTTGTATTCTTGATTTTGGAGGAACTTGGGAAGATCATTTGCATCTAGTAGAGTTCTCCTACAACAATATTTATCAAGCAAGTATTGGTATGCCACCTTTCGAGGCGTTGTATGGTCGACCTTGTAAGTCTCCAGCATATTGGATTGAGTTGGGGGATAAACTTGTGTTGGTCCAGATATGATCCGTGAAGCAATTGAGAAAGTGGACTTCATTAGAAAGAAATTGAAAGTAGCTCAAAGTAGGCAGAAGAATTATGCTGACAAGCGAAGAAGAGACTTGGAATTCTCCGTGGTTGACCAGGTATTTCTAAATATTTCTCCATTAAGGGGAGTCATTAGATTTGGAAAGATCGGGAAGTTATCGCCAAAATATATTGGACATTTTCCAGTATTAGAAAGGATTGGAGCTTTGGCTTACAGAATTTAGTTGCTAGAATGGTTATCGGGTACCTGAAGTTTTTCATGTTTCCCATCTTCGAAGATATGTTTATCATCCTGATTTGATCATTGAAGAAGTTGCATAATAAGCATTAGAGATCACATTAGAGTTGACAGTTCTAAGAGAGCCTTTAAAGATTATTGTTAAGGATGTAAAGAAATTGAAAAACAAATTTGTGATATTAGTCAAAGTGCAATGGAGTGGTGATCCAAGGGATTGCACTTGGGAAACAGAAGACAGTATAGAGAAGTATTATCCCAATTGTAGAGTAGATATCTCAGAATAGCTCATTTGCAAGGTAAACTCATTTCTTGAATGTCATTTCTACTCGGTATATCTTTCATTCCAATTTTGAGAGCGAAATTCTTTAAGTGTAGGAGATTGTAACGACCTAAAATTTCAGCCAATTCAAAAAATTAAACTAAAAGTAGAATATATTGAAAATCGATAATTCGGTATTATTTTAATAGCTTAAAAACTAACATTTTTCAAACGATCTCGGATTTCAACGGAACTACTTTCATCGGATCTGGAATGTTGAAATACGATATCATTCCAAATTTCATATCAATCGGAGTAAGTATATGAGTGTGCTCGATATAAACGCATATTGGAAAATCTATTGAAATTTAATAAAAACGTAGAAAAAATATCATTTTTCAAACGATTTCCAAATTCGACAAGACTAGTTTTGTTAGATGCGTATCGGTAAAATATAGTAGAATTTCAAATTTTGTATCGATTGGACTTATGGTTTGATCGTACGAATCAGAAACGTAAAAGGTCGTTTAATTAAACAAGTTGATATTTATCTAGGGGGAAGCCTCCTTAAATCGCTCCACTATGGCACCTCCCTTGTACTCCCCAATAATTGTGTCTTTGTACTCTACCCTAATGATTCCAAAGTAATGATGGTGTCTTTGCACTTAAAATAAGAAAAGGAATAATTTATAAAACATAGAAGGGAAAATTGTTGTTAAGTCCTTGCTTCACCATGAAGCTAACCACTCATGCGATAAGCGGCAATTTTTACCCAACCTCCTGGATTTTGCCTATGAATAGACCCTTCCCCCTTTGCTTCTCCTCTTTTCCATTTCTCTCTTCCTCCTTCCTCTCTCTTTCCCCCTCCACCTCACGACTGTGGGCCCTACCTGCCACCTCAGCACCTCCGCACCCTCTCCCACCCTGCCCCGTCAGCCTCCACCTCCTCCTACTTTCCGTGGACCCTATCACCCCCTAAAAACACTAAACTACCTCTTAACCCATTAAACCAATAAAAGACCATACCTTTATACCCTTACACCAAAAAACACACATACCCGTAGACCCCACCAGCCCACAACCGCACCCACGTGGACCTCACACTCTAGGACGCACCCGCCTTCAGCCAAAAGTATGACTTTTGTCTCCAAAACCAAATTATGCCCACATATATTCAAGTGTAAACCATAAAATTCGTACGCGTCGAAACCCTATCCGTGGAAAATTTGTTATTGCACGGTGATGCCGGAAAGCTGCCTGATTTTATAGGAATAGCAGAGGAGTCTTACATTCGAAGTTTAGAAGGAGTGGATAACTCAGTGAGAAACTACGTACTTAAATTGTTAAGTAATATTGGGTTGATAATATTGAGTCGTGTTTGGATTTAATAATGATTAATGAAGTAAAAAAATCTTGTTTTTAAGTGAAAAACATATGACACTTAAGTTAATGATACGCTATAATGATGATTATGTAGATATTAGGTGATTGTTGTGGTTATAAACCTTATGTGGTTGATCAAATAATATTTCAAATAGTATTGGGTTAATGGATGTTACCTTGCTAATTAACAACATCTTGTTTGTTTTATGTTTGATGTTATAATGATTGTTTATGACATGGTATATGACACTGTAATTAATTATACCTAAAGAGTTGGATTATTGGGTTAATGGTTAAGTCTGTATTTAATATAGTTATTTAATTGAATAATTTATTAATTAAATAATAAGTGAAAAATAAAAGTTTGAATTTGATATCTGATTTTTGATAGAAACGAAGATAAACTTATTACCGTAAACATTCGTAAAGGAAAGAAATTGATTTGAAACAGTTTTCAAGTAGTTAAGGCATGTCCAAGTATTTAATTAAAAATGAATTGTAACTTTGAAAAGCGAAGTTTGGTTTGGGTATATAAAAATATTTTAACTGGATTTTCTTTTCCAGACTATCTTATTTATTTTATAATGGACTTCAGAAAAGTTTGGATTTCAAAAGTTGAAGTTTGAAATTTTTTTTTTGGGGCAAGTTAAGCCGGTTTTATAGTGGGCATACCACTTTTTTATTATGACCAACAATAAAATACAATATAGTACAGGTGATGGTAGTTAGTAGTCAACTAATTGGTTTTTAAGATGGATTGTCCACCCTTAACAAAATTATAAGTGTTCCGTCCACTCTACCTAATAGGCTTAAAGCACTGGAGCTAGCTAAAATACTAGACTACAATTTCTCCACGCAGGGAGATAAGTAATGCATAAATAAAACATAGCAAGTGCTGAATATCCAGCATCACATGGTAGACCATAACCAATAAAGTAAATCAATAAAGTCAGCTTCATTTAAGGGCACGACATCAAACATCTCGAGCCACACACAGCCTCCATATTTTCATCCAATGACTTGTACCAAACCATACTGCAACAACAAAAGGTACGAGACGATGTGACTTTGCTTCTGCAACAGGACTTCTGACCCACCGAAGCCACGGAAGAAGAGGACTCTCCACACAGCAAAAACAATAGTAATAGCATGCCTTGTCCAAAACATAAACAAAGGAAATCAGTGTACAAGGCAAAGATGACCCAAAATAAATAACAAGTGTTGCCCAAAACATCATCTTGCAAGGCAGGGGCAAGGCGGTTTGCATAACAGTACGAGTCAAAACAGAGATGCTCAGACCAGTAATCGCATGATAATGACCAGGATTCGTGCCAAAGCATCGCATATTTAGCCAAATAACCGACAAATACCAACCAAGCAAGATTTTGCACATCGTACTGCATTACGACCAACAACAATCACCGAAGAAAACACTAAAAAAACAAATTCCCAAACTACACCCGAGCTGACAATTCACTACAACAAGTCGAATACCTCATTTGCAGCAAAGTACTAAAAGCACAGAAGAACCAACACAAACTACACCCTAGTACGAATAGCCATTCACAAACTACACACTGAGCAAAAGGTTTAGCAATCCAATTCCTCGCCAGTTGAGTAACTCAGTCACGTTTGAGGCTTGGAACTCAGTAGAATGAAGTAGAACATACTAATGGAAAGGCATAATCGAGTCGCGGTAACTTTAGGGTTAAAAGGACCATGCTGCATCTGAGGTAACTCCACGTTAATAACGATAGACGATGCTCTAGCAAGTCGAAACCAAATCCGAATCCAGATCGGCCACCACGTCAAAGCAAGGAGAGGTCAGCGTAGGCGAGATTGTACAGATGTTTTTTAGGAGAGCAAAAGTAGCATGGTGATTGGAGAGGCACAAAAGCGGTAGATCTGGAGATTAAAACAGGGTATGTGAAGACCCACGCACGACAAAATCTAGGAGAAAATGAGAGAAGATTAGATTTAGAAAGCATGAAGAATCGAGGAGAGAAGAAAGGATTTCGTGGCTCCTAGTCGCCATTAACGGGTTTTTACAGACCTTACCGCTGATTAACTCTATATAATATTATTTTAATGATTTAAATATTATTGTAATATATTTAAATAATGAAATATTTAAACATAAACTTAAATACTGGAAATATAGTTTTCAAAAGTTATTATATAATTATTGGAAATATAGTTTTCATAAGTTATTATACAATTAATTAAACTATTTTTAAAGTAATTTGATTCAATTTTAATTATAAATCGAGATTTGGCCAAAATAGGACTAGTCGCGCAACGGTAGTTCGCGAATTTCGACTATTGACTTGAAATTGATGTACCGAGAAATCCGATCGTCGGATTTTCCCGAAACGGCAAACATTTGGTTCGAAACAAAAAGAGCTCTCAAATGTATGGAAAAGATTTATGATCCAATGGTTTTTATTTTGAGATAAGTTCAAATCAAATTTGAATAAAAAATAGTGCCACTGCAGTTTAGGACTCGAAATGGGATTTTATTGAAATGGACTATTTTTAAATGATTAAAAATAGGGAAAAATTATGATAAATCATAATAAATGATCTAAAAGAGTTTGGATAAAATATACATGGTTTTAAAATGGTAAAAACCTGTTAACTAGAAATAGGTTATTTTGCAATGCCTTTTGTAACTGTTTTATGAAACGTTTTGAGATTAAAACTTTTAAAATCCCAATCTGAATCTAAACCTTGGTAAACCTTTTTATAAGGCTAATAAAGAATTTTAAAAATGATTTTTGGAAACTCAACAGCTTAACTAAGTTTAAGAATAAGATCAAATCTTACGAAATGTTTTCCAATTAAAAGAGACTTAATTGGAGGTTTGATAATCCAAAAGGATTTTTGTTTGACGCTAATTATTACGAAAAGACCGGGTTCAACCCATTTTGAATAATTATATGGCAAGCTAGAAGTCAATGACATTGAAGACTGGGAATTTTCACATCAAAAGGATTGACCTGTTGATTTTCTCTTCACTGGGTTTCTCTAGTATTGAGATATTTATAGTGGTGGCACGTCCGGACGTATTTGGAGAATTTCCGGATTGCTAGGACCTCTCTCCTTTATTTTACGAGGAATAAAATTTCTATGGTTTCGTTCACAATCCAGAATGAACTTGTATGAATATGTGTCTGACATTGTATCTTTAGCATGTAATGGGTTTTTGCTAAACGGATTTCTGTTAGTGGCAGAGAATTTATTTTGTAGATCTTATGAATAGGGTATTTTGAGATCAATTGAATAAGATTGTTCTTCTATTCGTGGACGATATCTTAGTTTATTCAAGAATGGAGGAAGAACACAAGGAACATTTGAAGACAGTGATGGAGGTGTTGAGGAAACACCAACTGAAAGCAAAATTTTCTAAGTGTCACTTCTGGAGGAGGGAAGTGAGATTCTTGGGCCATGTTATTTCAGAAAATGGTATTGCCGTGGACCCTGCGAAGGTGGTTACGGTACAAGATTGGTCTACGCCCAAGAATGCAACGGACATGAGAAGTTTCTTGGGGTTAGCAGGATACTATCGTAAGTTTATTCAAGGCTTCTCCAAGATAGAGGCACCGTTAACTCAGTTGACCAAGAAGAATCAAGCTTTTGCTTGGGACAGAAAATGTGAGAATGCATTTAAGGGTCTAAAGGAAAAGTTGATGTGTGCATCAGCGTTAGTTATTCCTATGGGGAACGAAGAGATGATGGTATACACGGATCAGACTAGGAGTTATACTGTTGCAAGGAGGTAGGGTTGTAGCTTATGCTAGTCGGAAACTGAAACCACATGAGAAAAGATATCCTACCTATGATTTGGAATTGGCGGCGATCGTGTTCGCATTAAAGGTATGGATACACTATCTCTTGAGAAAAAGATTCGAGTTGTTTACCAATCATAAGTCATTAAAGTATCTTTTCTGTTAGAAGTATTTAAATCTTCATCAGCAGAGACGTTAGAGTTCTTGGCTTCATATTATTTCAATATCGCATATACACCCAGGAATGGCAATGCGGTGGCTGATGCATTGAGTAGGAGATATGCCAGTTTGAGGGCTATGTTTCTTGAATGGAAGCAACTGGAGTGTATTGCGGGATATGATTTCAGACCTAAGTGTGAATTGGATCCAGAGATGTTAGCAAGTTTGACGATAAGACCGACTTTGATTGATCGGATCAGTTGCAGCCAGAGGGACGATCCAAACCTATTGGAAATCATCTCATAGGTAGAGATGAGTATTGACGATGAGGAGATGAACAAGTATGGACTTGATAGAGAAGGATGGCTTTGAAAGAATGGGAAACTGGTCATACCCAACATTAATGGATTGAGAGATGAAGTACTTAGAGAGTGTCATCACTCGAGACATACTATACATCCCGGTGGCTACAAAATGTATCGATATATGAAGCAGACCTACTATTGGGAAGGGATGAAGAGAGACGTTGGGAAGTTTATATCTAAGTGCCTGATTTGCCAGTTAGTTAAAGCCGAGCAAAAGAAGCCAAGTGGTTTGTTACAACCGCTAGAAATTCCCGAATGGAAATGAGAACAAGTCTCAATGGATTTCATTGATGTTATACCAAGGACAAGATCGGGTCATGATAGTATTCGGGTGATTGTGGATCGACTGACCAAAAGTGCAAGGTTTATACCGGTCAAGTCCAATAGAACGACATCTAAGTTAGCAGAACTGTATATGAAGTGGATAGTGAGATTTCATGGAGTACCTAGAGGTGTTGTGAGTGACCGAGATTCGTTATTTACTAGTGGGTTTTGGAAGAGCTTACAAGAGGTTTTAGGGTCAGAATTACATATTAGTACCGCATACCATCCTCAAACCGATGGTCAAACAGAGAGGGTGAATCGTGTATTAGAGAATCTCTTGAGAGCATGTATACTGGATTTTGGAGGGTCATGGGATGACCATTTGCATCTAGTTGAGTTCGCATATAATTATAGCTATCAATCCAGTATTGGTATGGCTCCATTTGAAGCTTTGTATGGAAGACCGTGCAACTCACCATCATGTTGGCTGAAACCAGTGAGAAATTTGTGCTTGGACCAGATGTAATAAGAGAAACTTCAGATAAGATCAAGGTTATTCAACAGCGAATGAAGTTTGCCCAAGATAGGTAGAAGAGTTATGCTGATAAAAGGCGAAGGGATTTGAAACTCTCCGTTGGCGATTTGGTATTTGTCAAGATTTCTCCATTGAAGAATGTAATTCGATTTGGTAGGAGAGGTAAATTGGCACCAAGATTTGTTGGTCCATTTCCAGTCCTCGAACAAGTTGGGAATTTAGCATATAAAGTTGGATTGCCTGACAAGATGGCGGGAGTTCACGACGTATTTCAGATTTCCCAGTTAAGGAAGTTCATGCACGATTCTGATATGACTATTTCACCAGATCAGTTGGATGATATCGAGGTATAATCCGAGGCAGTTAGGAGCTGCAGAACGATTCGTATTGTCGGACATGATACGAAACAACTTCGAAGAAAGATGGTGGAACTAGTCAAGGTCCAATGGGGAGATAATGAGAATACTATACTTGGGAAATCGAGGAAAGCATAGGGAAGTCCTATCCAGAACCTTTGCCTAGTAAGGTTTTAAATCGCGATATAGTTATTCATTTGTTAGTAAACCGCATGCTAGGATAGCTTTGTTGTGTTATTATGTATGTTTGATTGTTTGTAAATGGCTGATAGGCATGCAAGGCACCGTTGTATGTTTTGGTTAAGGAATTTCGGGGGCGAAATTTCTTAAAGGGGAGAGAGTGTAACGACCCGCATTTTGCGCATCGGAGGATTGTAGAATATTTATTTCATTTTCATATGAAGTCATATGGTCATGTAACTTTGGGAAATGACTATAAGGGTCATTTTCCATGTTCACGATTTTTTCCTAATTTTAAATGACCATTTTGCCCTAGCGAATCTTATTTAGCTTGAAACTTTTGATTCGTAAGGAGTTTTGACCTGAAACCACTTCCATTGGATTCAAACGATGGTTTACCTTTCCGTAGAGTGGCCACATTAATCAAACGGACTTACCGTTTAGGGGATATGGCTGAAATAAGGTTTGGAAGATGAAATACAGCTTAATTGGGCTTAACATGGTAATTAGCAGCTAGGCCCACAACTCATTTCGGGATTAGGGTTTAAAAGGGCTGAAAGGGTTTGGGAAAACATTTCATTTCAGTTTTCTAGTCGCCACTTACATCCCTTGAACTGTAGTAATGGCCTCCACCTTCTAAATTCATCCCTAATCACTTCCTAATCACAAATTAAGCAAAACTACATCAAATTAAGTTGGATTAGCATCAAAATCGAGATAGAGATGCTGGAACACATAGGAATTCGACCTAAATCAGTGGGGTTTTCAGATTTATAATTTATTTATGGCAAAGGTGAGTGATTTGCATTTTTATTCACTAATTATGGCTAAATAGGGGTGATTAGTGATAATTAGCGAAATTATACATCATAAAAATCTGGAAAAATATGTGAAAATTCTAAAGTATTATTTTATGTCACTAGTAAAATTTTGGGTTAATTTGGATTAAGTTTGTTAATGCTATTGTTAAAACATGCTTTTGATTAATTACACATGTTATTACTACTGTTTGGGATGCGTTATGATTGTTTAGTAAAGTTAGAATTGTTGAAAACGTCGTCGTATGGAGTAAACAGTAGCTGGAAAGAAGTGCAGGAAATCAGATTGGGTTCTGAACCCTGAACCGACCCGACTCATGACTTAGGTGCCACGACCCACTCGTGAGGCATGTACCACGAACCGAACCCCATCTCCGACCCGCTCGTGCTCTATCTACCACGAGCCGAACCGATTGTCTCGAACCCAGAAGTTCACGAACCAACCCCTACCCGAACAGCACAACCCGAACTGGTGAATGAGCTCGACCCGACCCGGATGTTCATCACGAACCGATCTGATGCAGCATAGCCAAGAACCAACGCCGAGGAACCACAAGCCGTGAGAAGGGACTCACGAACCGATCCGAACTACTTCAGGGAGCACGAACCGAACCGAATGGAAGCTTGTTTTTTGAACCGAACCGGAGAAGACTAAAACCCGAGATGTGAAGGAAGTCCAAATGGGAAGTTATTACTCAAGATCTAGATGAGAACCAACGAGTTAACTTCTAGATTTGGACTTCGTTGTAGGACGTGTGCAAAGGGGTTATCAATATCAATAACTTTGGTCCACCGTTGTAGAGAGGGGGCATGTAGACGAACTAGAGCCAGGGAATTGTGGACTGATTGGCCCTTAACCTAGAGATAGGGATGTGTGGATTGGGTAGAGTTATTGACTATAGACCAGGGAAGTATGGTCATAGCAATAGCTGTACAGAGTTGTTGTTATAGCCCCAATAGATTTGTTGATCAAAGCAGTGGATATCGTATGCTTTACGCATTGAGTGAGAGACGTGAGGATGATTGCTATGTTTGATGTTTGTTATCACCATGACATGCACACTCCCATTTTTACACTTTATGTTAGTGTTACCTTAGAGCACTGTACATCTCGTTGTGCTAACTCTTTGGTTGCAGGTCCAGATTCAAGTATGATTATTTATACCTGTTATTGCTTTATTTTGCTGCTATCGCTCATACTAGACTTTTATCTGACCCAGAGTTTATGTCTCTTCTTATTACTCTAGGTGCCCCTAGACGAGCAGACTAAAGGCAGGTTAGGCGGTGATGCGCGAGTAGCTGTCCGGAGATGAGCAGGAGGCTTCCATGTACTATATACATATATTCTCCCTATGTTGTTGATGGTCACTGCTTTGGGCATTAGTAGTGCACCTTCTTTATTTCTTTTTAGAGAGAGTATTTCGAAGTTGTGATAATGATTTAGATCATAAGCTGTATTTTGGATTCCACTACTCTGATGGTTATGGTTTAGTTTCAGCTTATGCACTGTCTCGCCTGTTTTATGCCAAGTTATGTTACTATTATATTTTATTCCATGCGTTGTGAGATATACTACAGGTTCTTGGTGGTTCATCATTTCAAAACCCTTTTTCTTTGATGACTGTCTCGTGCTAGTCGGGCATTGGTACAGCGCATTTCGAGGAAATGTCGGCTGGTTCGGGGCGGGCCGTCACAAATTCACTCATAATGTTCATCTCTCTCTTTTTCTCTTTTTATGATCTAGATTTCACTTGAATTTGCAAAGGAATTGGTGAGATCTCTTGCTTTGCGATGGTGGATGTATAGATCTTCGATCACTTTAGAAATTAAACGATTTTCATGGATTCCACGGTGATTTAGCATTAGATCTAGGCTTTAGAGAGAATTAGCGGAGATCAGAGTAGCTTAGATTGGACTTGAGAGGGAATTAACGGTGTTTGGAGAAGATGAGATCCACTTGATGTTGGACGAAGATGGGGTGAGCTTGGGAAGCCATTAATGGAGCTTAAGGAGATTGAGAATGGTGGAAAACCGAAAATGACAACCCTTCAGGGTGGTAAAAATTGGTCCTTAGAATGGTGGTGAAGTGGGCTATTTATATGGGAAGTTTGGAGGTAGTGGCAATGTTGTAAATATGGTGTATAGGGTAGGGGTCGAGCGTACACGTATTTACGACACTGCCACTAGACAGCTGGAGCTAGTTGTACACAGCTATACGCAGCTGGCAATAGCTGTATGACTAAGCCTAAGAATTATTGCATGCCCAACCACATTTCCACTGGAATGAGCGACCCTATGCACTACATGCGTGAGCCAAATCTGTGAGCGACCAAGAATGAGCGAGCGACCCATGCAATAACGTGTAACCGGCCCTTCAATTCATTAGTGAGTGACCTCTATGTGAATACTCTGCCACTGCACGTTTGGTCTTTGCACTCCATGTGTTTACTTTAATCATTTGTGCATCAGTCCAAATGGTCTGCCTCATTCAAAGTTTAGAATATGGATCAAAAATTACATTAATGCCATTGTATTATTCTTCATAACCGAACCATTCTTTTATATATTACCTCGTGCTCGACCAAGTGCAAGCGAATGACCAGAACTATGTGAATAGAAGTTGTTGCTCGACCCCTCGATGATGGCCTGGTCGACCCCCATACTTGGTGCTGCTCGACCACTAACGCTCGAACAGAAATGGTGTACGAACGAGCAGTTGAACAGAGTTTGCATGATCATTTGTGAATGAACGCCCTCTCCAGTCCACGTGGTGATGTGTTTTATCAACCAGTTCATATGGATCTTGATATGTCAATCTATCAACATGCACAGAATGTGAGCATCATATATTAAGAAATAATGTGTTCGATCTTCTCCATGCAGGTTGCTCGACCCGAATGGAGGCAAGGACTGCTTTTTCTTCTGTCGTGAATCAATATATGATGTATATATTTATACATGACTCAAGTCTTCATGTTCCCTATATTTCACGTTACATGTTATAAGCAATTTATGCTGGTGCGATAGACTAACACGTCAATAGCTCACAAACACTTTGAATATGATTAAATGATGGTGAGAGCATTCTTGTTCCAGTATTTGCATGGCTCAGGTCTTTACATTCTCTCTATTTCACGTTATATGTTATGGATAGTTTATGCTTTCCAGTCCATGTATAATATATATAGAATCTTTGGGATCCATTCATGAATTACAGTGTATGACTTCACACGTTAATATTGTGTCGATCCATGGTGCTCGACCCGCGGTGCTCGACCGACCAGTGCGGCATCATGATGCTCGACTATGGTGCTCAAATCAACTAGTTTTTAGTTGGAGTGCCCGAGCTCTCTATTGGTGACATGTTGCTCGATCCACTGTACTTTGAGGTATTCAACCCAGTGTCCGCAGTGAAGAATCCATGCATGCCAACATACATATTTGAGCTGATGTGTCCAACTATACGTACAATATATTTAATCCAATATTCAATTTCACATCTTTTAAGTTACATCGTATTGTTGTATAACCATGCCCAATTTGATCATTTCACTGGACGGTTGACGCACAAATTTTCTGGACCGTGTTAATAACGGGGTTAACACTTGCTCCTATTGGCTTGTGTTTGCATTGCGTGATGGGTTGCGAGTCTTATGGTAGCTTCATTTTCAAAAAGCATTACGAGTTTTTGTGCATTGGTATTCATAAACGGAAATTCGTTCCGTGTTAAGCGGCATGGTCATATGATTTACCTTATTACCCTTTTAAAAATGCAACAGTTTTTGGTTTCTCATACCTGTCCCATGGATGACTCGTATTTTTGTTTTCCCTTGCAAACTCGGGTGCCCTTATTTCCACATGGGCAGCCTAGTATGTAGAATAGTAGTTAAGTTCATTTTGTAACCTATATGTGGAAGCTATTTGTGGAAGGTGGTTTTGGATTTGGAGCAGGAGCTGAAGTTAGATGTTCTTTTTGGATTCTCTTTGAGGACTCTATCATGTTATTATTTCCGTTGTGCACTTATTTCTTATTTTCGTTGTTATGTAATATTCAACCTTATCGGTTGTATTAAACTCTGATGTATTCCTGTTGTAATATGTTGTACATTATGACGTTGTAATGCAATATTTATTTCCACTATAATGTGTTATACACTAAAGGCAATCTATTCTTTTAGGCACTTGGAATGTCGATATCCCAAGTACCGAGAGAGTGGGTCGTCACAGACGGCTTATTATAGGTTTTTCGTAATGATTGGCGACGGCTTGTGGCAATCACAAGATGTCCCACAAACAGGCCATGTGGTCAAATTAGTCGTCGCCTACCGTAGCAAGTTTGGTGTCAGTGGCATCACTAGACATGATGTTTTTTTGTTAGCATCAGGTTATATAGCAACACTTTTAGCTACGGTTGGCGACGACTTGTTACAACCATCAACGGCTAAAAGTCGTCGTTATCGGCTGTCGTTCTTATAGTGCAACCTTCAACCTTAGCCCTTTACCCTAAGTTTGCAAACCAAATATAAAGAGGGTTAACAAGTTTGACCTACGCATAAAAAAATGAATTATTTTATGATTGTATGAGTTGTTGTCATCTAACTCATCTTGGAGCCTTCCACATTCATCCCTAATTTGTATTATGTTATTTCTATTTCTGTTCATGTTCCATATATTAAGATTTGACTTGATAATTTCTAGAGTTTTATTTATTTTTTTAGGCAATACAACGAATTTGTTTTGAGATAATTGAATTTTGAAATTAAAATTTTAATTTTAATAAAAATTAATAGTTAAAATATGTTTGATGGTATATTACAGAGAAAATTTACAATTTTGCGACTTAATAAAAAACTTAATTTTATTGAAATTTGAATAATTTTAAAATTGATTTTATTTTAAATACTAGGCACATTTTTAAGCTAAGGACAATTTTCCATTTCGTAAAAGCCGAATATCTATAGCTCCATATTTATGGGTTTTAGTGCGAAAATGCACAAGAACTGTCTATGTATTTGTGTATAGTATTCTCTATCTTTTGCCCCTGTACATATTTTATTTTTATAATTGTAAAAGAAATAAATAGATATGATTGTACTGACACCTTGCTTAGTTGGTATACCTTGCTTGGTCAGTAGACCTGATCTTTCCGGATTTGAAAGATTCTTTGTAACAACCCGTATTTTCAGAACCAATTTAAAATTTATTTTCGATAGATTTTAATAGAAATTAAGTAATTAAGATGGTTTATTTTAAGAATTAACAATTTAAATTTTATTTAAATCGATGTTAGAACATATAAATTTAAAGTTTAATTAAAACGAACTTGAATGACGCGGTATTTTGAAATTTTGATTTTGAACTTTAAATGAATATATAAAATTCAGTATAAACCAGAATTTGATAAAAAAATGAAACATTGGAATGTATCAAATTGTAATTTTCTAACGAGTATATGAAATTGAGATTTCACTTTATAAATTGTAAGTTATGTCGAAATTAAAATTTACAATAGTCGCTATGGAATTTAAATATATTTTTAAAAGGTATATACAGCTCGTAGAAAACTCACATTTTGCATACAGATGAATTTGAACTCGAAACCACATCCGTTGAGTTCAAATTGCCGTTTGCGTGTTCGAAAACTAAAAGCATCGATACCTTTGGAGTTGGAGAAATTTTGGTCTTTTTCATTGTATATAAGACCAAAATATCAATTTTTGCATATGGACGAATTTGGACTCGAAACCACTTCCATTGAGTTCAAAACATCGTTTAGATGCTCGAAAAGTATAAACTTCGATATATGTCGAGTTTTAGAGTTTTGGCACTTGGGTTGGGTCTTGGTTTGGCTAAACCTAGCCCACCATATAACCCCTAATCAGCCCCTCCTCTTCACTCATTTCCTCACTTCATCAAAAATTGAAATTGGGGGAAAAAGATGGGAAATTAAAATTCCCTAAACCTAGTTTTATCCTTGGAGCCCAATTCTTGTTGAAATCAAGCGCAAACCAAAGGAAAAGTTTAAGGAAGCTCCTCTCCGTCTTCTCCATCTTGTTTCCTTTTCAATTTCTCATGATTTCCTAAACCTAATTCCTAGGAAATCGTTTCATATGATAATAGATTGTTGATTCTATTGTTATTATCAAAGAGAGGATGTTCTAGCTCGCTATTAGGTTGATTCATAGCTTCCAACCAACAAAGGTGAGTTATTTGTGAGTTCTTCATGAATTCACATCTATGCCACAAGCTATTGGCTTGTAAAAGTGTAGTCTATTGTTCATTTGGGTTTTCATATGCATATGAATTGGTTAAATAAGTATACACTTAGCCAATTTCATGTGTTTATGTCTCATTGAATTGAGAATTATATTGAGGATTGTCCACATGATCCAATTCATATGCTGCTAGTTGATTTGACGATCTTGTGAAGTTCCATTGTCACCCTGGCAAAGTCTTAAGTCTTTACAAGTCGCTTGAATCTCTTTTGCATGCTTTGGTTTGGAAATTAGTTCACTTTTGAACTTATATTCAAAACCATCACAAATATCTTATATGAATGTTTGTGCATGTGCATTAGGGTGCTATAAGTTTTTCGGCAAGTCTTTGAAGTGTCATTTGCATGTACATAACATCATAGGCCTTTGGGTATTTGTAGATATCATTTTGGGCTTATTATCTAGGCAAATTATGCTCTGGTTCAGGATTCAGACGTCTGAATATTATAGGTCGGACGTTTGACCTGCTTCAAATAATTATGATACAAGCAGAGCAATTCAAACGTCTGAAATTTTTAATTCAGATGTCTGATCAAAAAAATTCTAAAGTTTGACCAAAAAAATTCAAACGTCTGAAATAGCTCAAAAATGAACTAAATCCTTACGGGTTTAGAAAATGGAAAATTCAGACGTCTGAATCTTGTTTTTGAGCTGTTGACCCATGGAAACCATGGTCATCAGTTAAGATCCATCCAGGCTCTTTCCCGGCAGAGTTTCTGCCTAGTTTGACTTCGTTTGTGAGTTGTTAGTTTCACTAATTCGTAGATTTCAACAGCCCGATTCTTACGAAACCATTTTATAAATCATCAGTTAAAGAATGACGGAGTGGAAACCAATGGTGAGAACTCTCTCACTCAAATTATTTGTATAGTTATTTATTTTTATAACTGAATATATGTTAGTTGCTTGTGACAGCAATATTTGTCTGATGAGTGATGGATGTTTTCGGTTTTAATGCTATTATTATTAAACTGTAGATAAATTCACATGGATTGTAATGTAAACCCCACACGGGTATTGGGACGATAATTTTACACATCACCCAAGTATACAAATAATAATATTTGTTTAATGGTTGAAAGCCCCACACGGGTCTGGAGAAGATAATAACTTCACACATCTCCCTTGTGTTTAGTTTTATGCCAACCGATTGATTAACAAACTGTTATAAGCGTTATTTAATTGTTTATTGTTTATGCATATGCAAATTGCACTCTGGATGTGAATTGAATGTTTAATAGTTGTTAACGCTATCTTTGAATACATGCGATGTATGGATGAAACACCCCACCTCCGTTAGAGTCACTCTCAAAGGGAATGCCCTAATTTTGGTGGAGGTTTATAAGTATAAGTCACAGATATACAAGACAGATATAAGAACACATATTTGTAAACAGCGGAAAAACAACAACTTTTATTTCATAAAAGCAAATACGTGTTACAGCAACATCACCATGATTGTCTTACATCCTTTCAAAAACATAACTACTTCAATCTGTCTTTGATTACATTATTTAAAGAAGCATAAAGAAAACATAAATAAACTGCAAAAGCCCCATAGTGGTTGTCCAAAGCCATAGCTCAAAACGAAAAAGTCCAAGCAATACATTTCTCCTCTTCAAGCTGGATATTAAGGCTGGTCAAGTTGCAGTGTTCCCTCCCTGTGGACCTGGGGGGGGAACGGAAGAAAAGAAGACGAAAGAAAAGTAGAGTCAGACATAAAGCCTGAGTAAGTTTAGGACTATTCTGTCTATGAATAAAGAACTGGGTATGATAAGTATAAACAAGAAGTGGGAAAGCACTATAAACTTAGTTAAGTTGTCTAGGGTCGAATATACTATCGTGCCCCATGTTAATCTCTGAACCCATATAAACTAGTTCCCAACTGGCACCCCATAATCAGGGTGAAGTGATCCATTCTATGATGATCGGCTCCTACTCGCATAGTTACATGTGTCTTACGGCCCCAGATGTTGTAGTTACCTATGCTGGTCCCACCATGGGGTGTATCAAGTCCCATGGCAGCGGCCCGACACAACCTTAGAATGCACAGGTATGCTACTGGTGCCCAGTGCTTTATTTTTCTGCGCCGGAGTGTGTGCACGCCCGCACCCCGTTAGAACCTACACTGCTACACCACCGCCGTCGATTTGACCTCTTACAATCAGCCCAGTAATCGTGCCCCACCCTGCCTAGTTTCAGGGTATCATGATACACCTTATAGGGTTACTGCTGAAAAGGGTCCCCCGCTACTAGGTTTTCTATTTCTAGCCAACATGCTAAGTTGGTTAAGTGTTTTATAACCTAACCCCCCAATCAGTCTGTTTAGTTTAGCATGTTCCATTTTGATTAAGTCTTTAGTTCACTTAATCCTAACAATCCCGACTCAGCCTTAATTGTCTTATTAAAGCCTTGACCTCTCACATTAGACAAGTATTGTTGTGGCTGCCTGTTGCCGGTTGGTTCCGGGCAGTCTTACGCCACAACTCAGTCTAACCTCGGGTCCTTATTGGGCTCCATGTTTAACCACCCACATTGGATAGGTATTGTTGTGACTACTGGACAGCCGGGCGGTTCCGGGCAGGTTTACATCACAACTCAATCCAACCTCGGGTTAAACACATCGTATGTTCTACATTTACATATTTTGTCTTTCTTCTTTATTTTCTTATATGTAAATATTTGCGGCCCATTATTAAAAATCAATGGTGTGAAGGTTACACCAATCATGGGCCCAACCCATACTTGAATTTGGGCCCCTTTACTTTATATTTTCATTTATTAATTAATTTGGCCCAACGCTATTTACCCCCGTTTAATTCGCTCGTTTATTATATATATGTTGGGCTTAGCCTTTTTAAGCCCAACTTAGCCACGTGAAAAAGGGGAGGCTTAAAGCATGATTACATACACAAGAAGGGGAATGTGAACGCATGAACTTGCAACATAACGTTGGAACTACAAAATAGAAACTGGTGTACTTGCATAGTAGTAATGTATACTTTGGTCATAAAGCATAAGTGACATGAATCAAAGCATGTAAACTTGTAGTTGAGATAAGAATCTAAATTGGATATCATTATTGACACATAATCTTAACTACAACATAAACCTATGTTTTTATTTAGGCATAATGTCAAACATAAGCAAATCATGTTCATAAGATTCCTACATGTTTACAAAGGGGTTTACTTTTGTTACTAATACAAAAGCATAGTTCAACTTGAATTATTCCAACTTAATCATGATTTTAAATCTATTCACCTAACCATGGCGCACATATACTTATGGCATAAATATTTCTAAACATGAAATCATGATTTTTACTTTAGTCGTGCAAACTTGCAAATGGGATTTTGAATCTAACCTAGCTATGTACCACATATGTCATCATATAATTATTGTTAACAATATAGACCTAACATGGTTTTCAATTATGCAAAATATCAATCATAGCCTAGTCATATTCATAAGTTCGCAAAGAGGTTTTCTAGTACAAAAGTATGGCTTAATACATAGACCATGATGCCAAATTTTCAACATAATTTCATATGAATTATAATAACCCAAATTTGTTCCAATTACTCACAAAAATGATTTTTGTACAAAAATACACATTATGATGGCATAGTAGCAAAACCACAAACTTGCATGAATTTCAATTAAACAACTACATACATGTAGCTTCAACATGAATTACATAATTTGCGAATATTCCAAACGTATACTTGCATAAAACTACCGCAAACATGTAGTTTTTATAATGAATAACATGCTTTGCGAATATCCAAACATATACTTGCATAAAACTACCGCAAACATGTAGTTTTTATAATGAATAACATAATTTAAGAATATCCAAACGTATACAATATTCCAAATCGATAAGAATCATAGTAACGCACAAATATGAATTACTTTATCACCACAAATCAAGTATACAAACCAACACAATTATTTGTTCATACCAAAATAATACTCTACTTACAATTGTGTGGCGAATTCTCCAATTTAGGGATTTGGAGATGCGATTCCTTGTTGATTTGATTTGTCTAAGTTGCCTTATGCTTTAGAATTTTCCTCCTAGTCTTCTCCCAAATTGGTGGCTACTCCTAGTCGTTCCTCAGCAGCATGATGGCTTTGTTCTTATTTTTGAATGAATAGATTAGGTTGAGTCTAGGGTCATTTTTATAGAGTTTATGAACTGATTAGGACCATCGATGTTGCTTGGATTGATCGTAGCCATTCATTCGAAAGAGAGACCAATTAGAGCCTGCCACCTAGCCCTAATGACAAAGCATGCTTCTGAAAATCGACCAACATAGACTAGGCCAACCAGGGTGGACTGGGTTCGACCTGGGTCTGGACCAGGTCGACAGCCCTGTCGACAGCCCTGTCGACCTGGCTAGACTAGGTCGACAGCCCAGTCGACCTGGGTGCCTTAGGCGGGAATTTTCCCGCCCTGGCCAATTGGGCCCGATTTTTAATTTTAAACTTGTTTTTCTGAGCTGTTCGAATTTTAAACTTAATTCAGAAACTTCCGGAGGCTATATCTTCTTCATACGGACTCCGTTTTTCGAAAACTCGGACTCTATTTCGCGTATTTTTCCGAGACGAATGCAATGGCGTATCCCGTTTCCCTTAGTTCTTTGATTTGAAATTAATTATACTTTAATTTGTGAATTTCACAGTTATAGAATTCACGGGGTGTTACATTCTCCCCCACTTAAAAGGATTTCGTCCCCGAAATCTTCAAGTTAGGAGGAATGTATATCCTAACATCCAACCATCCATCTACTCATCCATCAAACCCGAGCATCCATTGTCCTTAAAAGACTTCTAATGCTTTATGATCATATGCGAGGTGTGTGTGTACATGTACTTATCGAATGCAAAATCAGGCGGTCTACTGATTCAGTTGACCTCCTTAATGCGAATTATGTAAGTGCCATGAATCCATTATGTATGCAAATTTTTCCTATTCATGATTCTACATGAGTGCACAATCATTCATACAAATGCAACATCCATATGACAACACATTAAAGTTCAACCATATACGAATGCAAACATATATGCATATGCAATATGAAGTGACTGAGCCGATCTAAAACCTAGATTGCGTGTGTATATGCAACCACGAGCAACCACTAGCAATCACTTGCAACCACTTGCAACCATCATCCATAACATGTTTCAATTACATGTTTCCATCCAAAGAGGTTTCTAGCTAAAAGATAAGGTCGAGGAAATGTACCTAAAAAGATAGATAAAAGCGCGACTTAAGGAAAAAGAAAGATCAAGGATGTACCCTCGAAAAGAAAAGGGTAAGCAGTGCGTATTCTAGCTTCAGTTTCCCAAGTCGCGTCTCCCTCGGCGTCGCTCCACTGAACTTTGACGAGCCTGACTTCGCGGTTGCGTAGCTTCTTCACTTCCGTTCCTAAGATGCGGGTTGGAACTTTCCTTATGGTTGCTTCGCGTTCCACTTCGGCCTCTTCGAGGATATTTGGCTCTACCACTTCAGCAGACTCATGTAAACATTTTCGGAGATGTGAAACGTGAAAAACGTTGTGGACTCCGGCCAACTTCTCGGGTAGCTCTAATCTATAGGCCCTTTTCCCAATTTTCTCGATGATAGGGAATGGCCCTACGAACCTTGGTGCCAGTTTTCCTGTGGTTCCAAAACGAACAACGTTTCTTAGCGGAGATACCTTGAGAAAAACTATGTCTCCAACCTCAAATTCAAGGTCGGTCCTTCTCTTGTCGGCATAGGACTTTTGTCTGTCTTGGGCCGTCTTCATCCTTCTTCGTATTAAGTCTACTTTCTCTGAAGTCTCTCGGATCATATCTGGTCCAAGTATGAGCTTATCAGTAGACTCCCACCAACAAGTGGGCGATCGGCACGGTCTTCCATCTAAAGCTTCGAAGGGCGCCATTCCGATGGTTGCTTGATAGCTGTTGTTGTAGGCAAATTCCACCAAAGGAAGGTGGTCTTCCCATGTCCCTCCGAAGTCAAGGACGCATAGTCTTAAAAGGTCCTCCAAAACTCTGTTCACTCTCTCTGTTTGGCCGTCGGTTTGGGGATGATAGGCTGTGCTCAAGCATAACTGCGTTCCTACTGCTTCTTGCAGACTCCGCCAAAACTCGCTGGTGAAGATGGGGTCTCGGTCACTAACAATGCTAGATGGTATTCCATGGAGTCGAACGATTTCTTTGAGGTAAAGTGATGCCAGGGATGAGGCAGTTCTTTTACTTTTGACAGGTAAAAAGTGGGCGCTTTTAGTAAGCCTATCCACTATTACCCAAATGCTAGTGTTGCCTCTCCTAGACCTAGGCAGCCCATCGATGAAGTCCATTGATATGCTATCCCACTTCCACTGCGGGACCTCTAGAGGATGTAGTAGTCCGCCAGGCTTTTTCTGTTCCGCTTTGACCTGTTGGCACACCATACACTTAGAAACGAATTCTGCCACGTCCTTTTTCATGCCGTTCCAGAAGAAAGTCCTTTTTATGTCTTTGTACATTTTATCTCCGCCTGGGTGTATCGTCATCTTGGAGTGATGTGCTTCCTCGAGAACCTTCTTTACTAAATCTTTTGTTTGTGGGACGCATAGTCTTCCGTCTCGCCTTAGCAAACCCTTATCGTCGATGGAGTATCTGTTGAGGTGACTTGAAGTCTCACCCCTAATTAGCCTATCAATCATTTCCACAAGCTGAGGGTCTTCGCGTTGTGCTGTCCCTACTAAATCCACTAAAGTTGGGCACACTTCGAGAGATGCTAGCAAGCCTGGTACAAAATCGGAGGAGGGCCTAAAGTCGAAGCTGGCTATAAACTCTAGGCTTTGTCTTTCAACAAACAACGGGCTTAGGGTCAATTTCTTTCGGCTCAACGCGTCTGCCACTACGTTGCCTTTGCCCGGAGTATAGGAGATTTCGAAATCGTACGAGGCAAGAAACTCCATCCATCTCTGTTGCCTCAAGTTAAGATCCTTCTGCGAGAAAAGATATTTCAACGATTTATGGTCAGTGTAAAGTTCGAACTTCTCACCTAGGAGATAGTGTCGCCAAGACTTGAGTGCAAAGACGATGGCGGCTAATTCAAGATCGTGGGTTGGGTAGTTCTTTTCGTGCACTTTCAACTGCCTCCCGCCATAAGCTACTACCCTTCCTTCTTGCATTAAGACGGCGCCTAGCCCTGTCCCACATGCATCCGTATAAACAGTGAACATCTTGCTCCCATCTGGCAGCGTCAAAACTGGGGCTGTTGTGAGAGCCCTTTTCAGTCGTTGGAAAGCAAACTCGCAATCCAAGTCCCAATTGAACACTAGATTCTTCTTGGTCAATTTCGTGAGCGGAGCTGAGATTTTCGCAAAATCCCTTATGAATTTTCGATAGAAACCTGCTAGTCCTAGAAAGCTTCGGACCTCGGTTGCATTCCTTGGTGTCTTCCAATCCTGTACCGCCACTACCTTAGCAGGGTCCACTGCTAACCCTTGTTTGGATACTATGTGCCCAAGGAACCTCACCTCTTCTCTCCAAAAGTGGCATTTGGAGAATTTGGCTTTTAGTTGATGGACTCGCAAAGTTTCCATGATTGCCCTTAAGTGTTGAGCATGTTCCTCTTCACTCTTTGAGAAGATAAGGATATCATCTACGAAGACCACTACGAATTTGTTGAGGAAATCTCTAAATACCCTACTCATCAGGTCCACGAAGTAAGCAGGTGCATTTGTCAAGCCGAAAGGCATGACAAGCCATTCAAAGAAGCCGTCTGGGGTTCTGAACGCCGTTTTATCGATGCTATCTTCAGCCACCCTTAGCTGATGAAAACCGGTTGCTAAATCGAGCTGGGAGAAAACAGATGCTCCTACAAGCTGGTCAAACAAATCGTCAATTCTAGGGAGAGGGTGCCTATTCTTTTTCGTTAGCTTGTTGAGCTCCCTATAGTCAACACATAGACGGAGTGAACCATCCGCCTTTGTAGCGAACACCACTGGAGCTCCCCATTCTGAAATGCTCCTCCTAATGAACCCCTTTTCTAGAAGCTCTTTAATCTGTTTACTGAGCTCTTTCCTTTCTCGTGGAGCCATGTGTCTAACGGGCAACGCAACGGGCTTTGCATTATCTACAAGATATATGCGGAAGTCTATTTCTCGCTTCGGAGGCAAGCCCTTCACCTCTTCGAAGACATCCGGATATTCCCGGACCACTCTAACTGATTGCAAATTTTCAACGGAGGCATCTAGCGATTCAAGATAACTAAGCATAACCGCATACGAGGGATTACAAGAAATTTCCAAAGTATTACCGTGCTGGGTTAGGAGCCTAACAACCCTTTTCTCACAATCAAGGATGGCCCCATTACTGGATAGCCAATCCATACCCAAAATCAAACCATACCCCGAAAAGCCCAAAACAAAGGCACTACATTGAAATTCTACGCTTATAATAGAAATTTTCAATCCCAAACAGATCATAGACAAATGAGCTGGGCCCCCAATTGGGTTTGAAACAATTAAGGGGTCATCTACCATACTAGTTTTTAGGTGCAGAGATTCTACTAAAGCAGACGAGATAAAGGAGTGTGATGCGCCAGAATCAAATAAAGTGTGAACGGGGTGATCATAAAGATAAACTACACTTTCTACAGAAGTATTTATACCTTGCTGTTGCAAAGGTGGCGCTTCTAGCACATGAACCTGTGCCCCTGAGGTGGATCCAGCCCTCTGCCCCTGTCCTCGTTTCTTTGGGCAATCCTTAGCCCTGTGGCCTGTCTCACCGCAAGAAAAGCACCCACCATTCTCCTTGGCCTTCTTTTTCCGGCAGTCCTTTACTAAGTGCCCCACTTTGCCACAGAAATTACACTTCCTCTTCTCTTTGTTGCCTTTTCCGCCTTTCTTAAAGTCCGTCTTCTTAGGCTGCAAACCCTCTTTCTTCCCTTGAGAGCTTTCTGCCTTTGTCTCCTTCTTACCCTTATCCTCCTCATTCAGCAATGCCATTTGCACCAATCTTTCATACGTGGCCCCCATGGGTATATGGGTCATGGCCAAACTGTGTAATGGCTCATTTAACCCTTTTACGAAACGGAGAGCCTTCTTGTGCGGGGTGTTGACTAGGTCTAGCCCAAACCTAGCCAGCTCATCGAACTGATTCACATACTCTCTGACTGTCTTGTTCCCTTGCTTAAGAAATAAGAATTTTTCCAACTGCAAGCTCCTTTCCGCATCTGAGAGAAATTTAGTCTCAAACCTTGCCCTAAAGTCCTCCCATGTCTCCACTGGTCTTTCTGCATTAGTGACTTCCCACCAGTAGGAAGCCTCGCCCTTTAATAGCCATACTGCCAGTTGTACTTTTTGTCTATCTTCTACCTCAAAGATGATGAATAGGTCCTCAGTTTCTTTCAGCCAATTTCTAGCTGCCACGAAGGACTCAGTTCCATGGAAATCCTTTCCTCCCATAGCTTTAAAATCTTTACATATCTTAGCAAATGTGTTTCCCCGTGGAGGAGGTGGAGGAAAAGTTGCTGCTGCAGCTGGACGATTTCCTGCAGCTGGGGGAGGAGGAACGGTAGGACCTGGCTGAGTGGCCCTTGCTTCTAAGAACCGTCTAAACCAACCAGGTATTGGTACACCCTCTGGCAAGTTAAGTTCTTCGGACATACTGAAACAAAAAGGATAGATTCAAAACGAAGGATAAGATATAGTACCTATGGCTTTGGAGGGACTTTGCCTTTTAAAGCAAAATAATATTTTATCTTTTAAAAATGCTTCTTTAAATTTCCTTTTTGAAAATAAATTTTTTTCCAAAACTTTTTATCTTATCAGGTAAACCTATGCTCTGATACCAAGTGAAACACCCCACCTCCGTTAGAGTCACTCTCAAAGGGAATGCCCTAATTTTGGTGGAGGTTTATAAGTATAAGTCACAGATATACAAGACAGATATAAGAACACATATTTGTAAATAGCGGAAAAACAACAACTTTTATTTCATAAAAGCAAATACGTGTTACAGCAACATCACCATGATTGTCTTACATCCTTTCAAAAACATAAATACTTCAATCTGTCTTTGATTACATTATTTAAAGAAGCATAAAGAAAACATAAATAAACTGAAAAAGCCCCATAATGGTTGTCCAAAGCCATAGTTCAAAACGAAAAAGTCCAAGCAATACATTTCTCCTCTTCAAGCTGGATATTAAGGCTGGTCAAGATGCAGTGTTCCCTCCCTGTGGACCTGGGGGGGAAACGGAAGAAAAGAAGACGAAAGAAAAGTAGAGTCAGACATAAAGCCTGAGTAAGTTTAGGACTATTCTGTCTATGAATAAAGAACTGGGTATGATAAGTATAAACAAGAAGTGGGAAAGCACTATAAACTTAGTTAAGTTGTCTAAGGTCGAATATACTATCGTGCCCCATGTTAATCTCTGAACCCATATAAACTAGTTCCCAACTGGCACCCCATAATCAGGGTGAAGTGATCCATTCTATGATGATCGGCTCCTACTCGCATAGTTACATGTGTCTTACGGCCCCCGATGTTGTAGTTACCTATGCTGGTCCTACCATGGGGTGTATCAAGTCCCATGGCAGCGGCCCGACACAACCTTAGAATGCACAGGTATGCTACTGGTGCCCAGTGCTTTATTTTTCTGCGCCGGAGTGTGTGCACGCCCGCACCCCGTTAGAACCTACACTGCTACACCACCGTCGTCGATTTGACCTCTTACAATCAGCCCAGTAATCGTGCCCCACCCTGCCTAGTTTCAGGGTATCATGATACACCTTATAGGGTTACTGCTGAAAAGGGTCCCCCGCTACTAGGTTTTCTATTTCTAGCCAACATGCTAAGTTGGTTAAGTGTTTTATAACCTAATCCCCCAATCAGTCTGTTTAGTTTAGCATGTTCCATTTTGATTAAGTCTTTAGTTCACTTAATCCTAACAATCCTGACTCAGCCTTAATTGTCTTATTAAAGCCTTGACCTCTCACATTAGACAGGTATTGTTGTGGCTGCCTGTTGTCGGTTGGTTCCGGGCAGTCTTACGCCACAACTCAGTCTAACCTCGGGTCCTTATTGGGCTCCATGTTTAACCACCCACATTGGATAGGTATTGTTGTGACTACTGGACAGCCGGGCGGTTCCGGGCAGATTTACATCACAACTCAATCCAACCTCGGGTTAAACACATCGTATGTTCTACATTTACATATTTTGTCTTTCTTCTTTATTTTCTTATATGTAAATATTTGCGGCCCATTATTAAAAATCAATGGTGTGAAGGTTACACCAATCATGGGCCCAACCCATACTTGAATTTGGGCCCCTTTACTTTATATTTTCATTTATTAATTAATTTGGCCCAACGCTATTTACCCCCGTTTAATTCGCTCGTTTATTATATATATGTTGGGCTTAGCCTTTTTAATCCCAACTTAGCCACGTGAAAAAGGGGAGGCTTAAAGCATGATTACATACACAAGAAGGGGAATGTGAACGCATGAACTTGCAACATAACGTTGGAACTACAAAATAGAAACTGGTGTACTTGCATAGTAGTAATGTATAATTTGGTCATAAAGCATAAGTGACATGAATCAAAGCATGTAAACTTGTAGTTGAGATAATAATCTAAATTGGATATCATTATTGACACATAATCTTAACTACAACATAAACCTATGTTTTTATTTAGGCATAATGTCAAACATAAGCAAATCATGTTCATAAGATTCCTACATGTTTACAAAGGGGTTTACTTTTGTTACTAATACAAAAGCATAGTTCAACTTGAATTATTCCAACTTAATCATGATTTTAAATCTATTCACCTAACCATGGCGCACATATACTTATGGCATAAATATTTCTAAACATGAAATCATGATTTTTACTTTAGTCATGCAAACTTGCAAATGGGATTTTGAATCTAACCTAGCTATGTACCACATATGTCATCATATAATTCTTGTTAACAATATAGACCTAACATGGTTTTCAATTATGCAAAATATCAATCATAGCCTAGTCATATTCATAAGTTCGCAAAGAGGTTTTCTAGTACAAAAGTATGGCTTAATACATAGACCATGATGCCAAATTTTCAACATAATTTCATATGAATTATAATAACCCAAATTTGTTCCAATTACTCACAAAAATGATTTTTGTACAAAAATACACATTATGATGGCATAGTAGCAAAACCACAAACTTGCATGAATTTCAATTAAACAACTACATACATGTAGCTTCAACATGAATTACATAATTTGCGAATATTCCAAACGTATACTTGCATAAAACTACCGCAAACATGTAGTTTTTATAATGAATAACATGCTTTGCGAATATCCAAACGTATACTTGCATAAAACTACCGCAAACATGTAGTTTTTATAATGAATAACATAATTTAAGAATATCCAAACGTATACAATATTCCAAATCGATAAGAATCATAGTAACGCACAAATATGAATTACTTTATCACCACAAATCAAGTATACAAACCAACACAATTATTTGTTCATACCAAAATAATACTCTACTTACAATTGTGTGGCGAATTCTCCAATTTAGGGATTTGGAGATGCGATTCCTTGTTGATTTGATTTGTCTAAGTTGCCTTATGCTTTAGAATTTTCCTCCTAGTCTTCTCCCAAATTGGTGGCTACTCCTAGTCGTTCCTCAGCAGCATGATGGCTTTGTTCTTATTTTTGAATGAATAGATTAGGTTGAGTCTAGGGTCATTTTTATAGAGTTTATGAACTGATTAGGACCATCGATGTTGCTTGGATTGATCGTAGCCATTCATTCGAAAGAGAGACCAATTAGAGCCTGCCACCTAGCCCTAATGACAAAGCATGCTTCTGAAAATCGACCAACATAGACTAGGCCAGCCAGGGTGGACTGGGTTCGACCTGGGTCTGGACCAGGTCGACAGCCCTGTCGACAGCCCTGTCGACCTGGCTAGACCAGGTCGACAGCCCAGTCGACCTGGGTGCCTTAGGCGGGAATTTTCCCGCCCTGGCCAATTGGGCCCGATTTTTAATTTTAAACTTGTTTTTCTGAGCTGTTCGAATTTTAAACTTAATTCAGAAACTTTCGGAGGCTATATCTTCTTCATACGGACTCCGTTTTTCGAAAACTCGGACTCTATTTCGCGTATTTTTCCGAGACGAATGCAATGGCATATCCCGTTTCCCTTAGTTCTTTGATTTGAAATTAATTATACTTTAATTTGTGAATTTCACAGTTATAGAATTCACGGGGTGTTACAATGGAATCCATATAAATAAAATTATATGGTAATTGATTGAGTCACATTCCAATTTAGAACATGAACAAAGATTTTAATGTAGTATTCATTTAAATGTTGAAGTTTGGTCTTGATGTCCGATTTTTTACAAACACGAAAATATTAAAATTGACTAAACAGTGAAATGTAAAATTTTAGAGATAAAGGACTGAAATAAGTTTTCAAAGATGTGTGTATATATATATTATATATATATAATTTAGAACAATGGTTTTAATATAACCAGGATTTTTCCAACGTATGGATTGGAAAGGATTGAATGGAAATAATCTTCGGAATATTTCGATTTTGGATTCCATGATTTACACGGATATTGTTGGTGAATTTGAAAGATATATATATTGTTATTCTCAATACGATATCTTTTAGTTTCAGAATTTGATATTGAATATAAATCGATATAATTTCTATTTAGAGACTTGTATTTGATATCAAATTGGATTTTGGGTTTATCATGAATGGTGTATTCAATAACACTATTCTTAACCCAGTTGAGAAAAGGATAACTCTTTTAATTAAGATTAATGAAGTTTTCCAATTAACACATATAATTGGAATTAAATGGTAGTTGATTTTGAGTTTGTTGTGAAATGTGTTTTAAATAAAACTAGTTCTTAAACCCAATTAATAATGAAGATATGATTTGGAATTTATAAAAAAATTAACTAAGATTTAATGAAATTTTACAAAGTAAAGCTTTCCAGTTTAAATAAATTAAATTGGAATCGAGTGAAAGTCTATTTTAACGGAAGCGAATTTTGGGTTTATCTCGAGCTTTCTTTTAAATGACATTGGTTCTTTAACCCAGTTTAAGGCAAGATTAATTTCCTAAAGTTGAATAATCATTAAGCAATTATTTTTGAGATTAAAACGAAGTAGAGTTTTAACTAATCTTTAATTAGGCTGAAATGTGAATCTGGTGATTAAATTTACCGATTTCTAGAAATGTGCGAGAATGGAGTATCACCAATTTTACTCCATGCGATAGTTAAATCTTTAATTAGATTTGAAAAGTGAAATGGAAATTAATTTTACCGATAACACAATGAGTGTAGATATGGAGTACTACTAGTTTTGCTCCATGGGATGAATAGGTTGGGATTGAGATAATAAAATAAATGATTACTTCGATAAGGTTTGCTAATCCCGATTTGTTGATAAACCTTAATTTGGTTTATGTTGAGAAAATATATTAAAAATCTTTTGAAATGATTCCCAAGAAGATTTTAATAAAAGAATATTCAGGGTTGGAATGAGGCATATGATGTGTTTTTATAGCACTTGATTATAAGATACGCGAGTTATTCAGAAAGGCCAGGCTTAACCCATTTTAAATAACTGTTACAACGACTAAAAGTCGAAAATATGAAGATGGTGGTTGAAGACTGGAGATCTTCACAGCGAATGGATGATTATTGATGTCTTGATTGGGATGTACACCCAAGACAAGGTAATAAGTGGTTATCGTCTGGACATACTTGAAGATCGATCGGATATGCGAGAGCCTCTCTCCAGTATTGGACATATGGGACGAGGAATAAGGTGCCTCTGGTTTCGTTTAAACCTAGAACGGACTTGCAAATGGATGGTGTATCTGACATTGATTCCTTTATGCTGTATTCGTTGATCCCTGCTAAATATATACAAGTTTGGTGGCAGATAATTTATTCTCTTGCTTAATACCCTTCTCTGAGATGTACGAGCTTAGAGGTTATATATTGATGGAAATTAATCATATGGTATGGATTGACAGTGTGGCATGCTGAGATGCATGGATCAAAGCTTTTGTTGAAAAGCAAGGCTTTGTGGTTGATAATCAAAGCACGGCTTTAAATAGCATAGCTTTGTGTAGTGTTAATTTGCGAGCTTCACACTCCGGTATAAAC
Source organism: Allium sativum (assembly GCA_030737875.1). NCBI lineage: Eukaryota > Viridiplantae > Streptophyta > Magnoliopsida > Asparagales > Amaryllidaceae > Allium > Allium sativum. The sequence goes on from CM060925.1 coordinate 12,982,166, forward strand.
CAAAAACGGGATAGTGACTGCAGGGAAATGGACATACGTTAGCTTCTAGCTAGAAGTGATGTCATGGCATAGAGCTAGACATTTACTTATGTGGATGTTGGATATTATTTGATGGATAGCGAGGTACCTCGGATTTGATATCAGGACCGACTAAAAGGTCCTAGATAGTCAACGTGATTGACCATTTTAGAGGTTTGATAGAACCGGCTAACGTATTCTTTATGGTATAACTAATCAGCAACGACTGACCGGCCTTGAAGATCCAAGAGTTGCCCAAAGGCGTGATCCTAAGGCATTTGCTAGAGTGTTTCGAAATCGGTGAGGAAGATCCCTTGCCTCGGTTCATAGGTGGAAACCCAATTTCCAATACGCGACTTTACGGTTTCAGTTGTAAACCTATATGGTTACATAATATATGGTACACATGCCGCCTATGATTGATACATTTATATTTGAAGTTGATTTCTTCACTTATAGTAATAATAATAGGTAAATTTTGCGTATCAAGCATGTTTGGATATTATAAGGGAAGACTCTATCCTCCGGCTTGCGTTGCATTGTGTGATGGGACCTAAGTCTTATAATAACTTCATTTTTCCTTTTAGCATTGCGTTGTTTGTTTTATGGTATTCTTGGGAGAAAACCCGTTCTGTGTTATACGGCGTGGTCCCTTGATTTACCTAACTTTAAAATAAGGTTAATAACTGTTTTAGTCCTCACACCAGTCCCATGAATGACCTGTAGTTTATTGTTTCAAGCTAAACTCTGAGTGCCCACATTTTCCACACGGGTAGCTAGTAGTTTTGGTTTTGCAAATTTTTATTTAGCAGGATCTTGGTTTACAACTGGAGCTATATTCGGAAAGCTTTGTATCCGTGTATTCCCTTCAGTTGTGTTAGTTGATGTACTTCCGTTGTACATTGTATTTATACATTTTAAATTTATGTATTTTAATCTCTGATAATTGTCCGCTGTATATTATTTATTTGTACTCTGATATTATTGTACTTTGATGTAAATTATTGTAATAGCAATGAAATATTCTCATGTTTGTATTCTGTTGTGTTGTGTTCTCTTTACATTCCACATTTCCCCGTCTCTTTGGAGGCTGGGAAAATTCGGGGCGTGACAGTTTGGTATCAAAGCTTTGGTTTACAAAGCTTGAGAACAAGGGACACTAGAACCAAACGAAAGAATTCATCAATGATAGGGTTAGTAACATCCTATAAGAATGACTCCTTAGAGATAGGGTTAGTAATACCCTAAAATGAGTTTGAAGAGTGCTACTTCTAAAAAAAAGTGTTTTGGTTTCGAAAATTATGTCTTACTGTAAGATTTAAGTATTTGATATTGAATTTGGACTATCGAGTATAAGAAGATTTTGCATATACGCGTCATGAACGTATATTCGAAGTCTTAAATATACTGGGTAGATATAGAATCACACTCTAGTCGCCCAGAGATGATTCTGATGATTGAGATCTCATCTTCAACATTTATGTTCGAGTTTCAAAAGTGGGATATCTATATATTTCCAATTGACTGGTGTGAGAACCAAAAACTTAGTTAGGGTTTATGTTTGTGATTTGGCATTGAAATATGATTTTTGAGTATTTTAAAGTCATATATATTTGAAAAGCTAATCAACAAATTGATTGCTGGATCTGATGGGTGATTATTAGTTTAACTAAAAAAAAATTGGAATAATAAAACCAATAAGAGAATAAAAGGTAAATTCAGCCAAATTGAATATAATGTTGAACTGAATGTAAATTTTGTTTGAATCGAATATATGTACATGTATATATATTGACCAGGTCATAGCATGGATGCTAAGAAGAGGAATAAAATTGTATACCTGACAAATAGGTACATATTTATTGTATTTATTAGGTTTGATGATTTTATGAGCCGATTGGCCTTTGGATTTTCTTTTGATATATGAGAGCCTGTAGAGGCTATTTGGAGTTGTACTGATCAACCCGTACAAAGGAGGTAATGGCGAAAATTTTCGAAAATTTAAGGCGTTAGCCAAATTTCGAGAAATTAAAAAGTTCTTAGAAACTGAAAAGTTGAAGAACTTGAGTCAAGCAAAGGTTGAGTTGATTAAGTAAATGACCTTCAGTTCCTTCTTCCTTTTCGAGGACGAAAATATTTTAAGTGGGGGAGATTGTAACAACCCATATTTTCAGAACCAATATAAAATTTATTTTTGATAGATTTTAATATAAATTAAGTAATTAAGGTGGTTTATTTTGAGAATTAACGATTTAAAATTTATTTTAATTGAAGTTAGAACGTATAAATTTAAAGTTTAATTAAAACGAACTCAAAATGGCGAGGTAGTTTGAAATTTTGATTTTGAACTTTAAATGAATATATAGAATTCAGTATAAATCAGAATTTGATAAAACAAGAAACATTGGAATGTTTTGAGTTGTAATTTTCTGACAAGTATACGAAATTGAGATTTCACTTTATAAATTGTAAGTTATGTCTATATTAAAATGTAGAATAGTCGCTATGCAATTTAAATATATTTTTAAAAGGTATATATAGCCCGTATAAAGCTCACATTTTGCACACAGATGAATTTGAACTTGAAACCACTTCCATTGAGTTCAAGTTCTCGTTTGCGTGTTCGAAAACTATAAGCATCGTCACCTTGGGCGTTAGATAAATTTTAGTCTTTTTCATTGGATATAAGACCAAAATATCACTTTTTGCATATGGACGAATTTGGACTCGAACCACTTCTATTGAGTTCAAAACATCATTTAGGTGCTCGAAAAGTATAAACTTCGATATATTCTGAGCTTCGGAGTTTTGGCACTTGGGTTGGGTCTTGGTTTGGCTAAACCTAGTCCACGGGGAAAAAGATAGGAAATTAAAATTCCCTAAACCTAGTTTGATCCTTGGAGCTCCAATTCTTGTTGAAATCAAGTGCAAACCAAAGGAAAAGCTTAGGGAAGCTCCTCTCCATCTTGTTTCCTCTTCAATTTCTCATGATTCCGAAACCTAATTCTTAGGAAATCCTTTCATATGATCATAGGTTGTTGATTCTAGTGTTTTTATAGAAGAGAGGATGTTCTAGCTCACTATTAGGTTGATTCATAGCTTCTAACCATCAAAGGTGAGTTCTTTGTGAGTACTTCATGAATTCACATCTATGCCATAAGCTATTAGCTTGTAAAAGTGTAGTTTAGTGTTCATTTGGGTTTGCATATGCATATGAGTTGGTTAGATAAGTATACACTTAGCCGATTTCATGTGTTTGTGTTTCACTGAATTGAGAATTATGATGAGGATCGTCCACATGATCTTATTCATGTGCTATTAGTTGATTTGATGAACTTGTGAAGTTCCATTGTTGCCCCGACAAAGTCTTAAGTCTTCAAAAGTCGCTTGAATCGCTTTTGCATTGGTTTGGAATTTAGTTCACTTTTGAACTTATATTCAAAACCATCGCAAATCTCTTATATGAATGTTTGTGCATGTGCATTTGGGTGTTATAAGTTGTTTCAGCAAGTCCTTGAAGTCTCATGTGCAAGTACATAACATCATAGGCCTTTGGGCATTTGTAGATATCATTTTGAGCTTATTATCTGAGCTTATTATCTAGGAAAACTGTGCTCTGGTTCACGATTCAGACGTCTGAATATTATAGGTCAGACGTCTGACCTGCTTCAAATAATTATGAAACAAGCAGAGCAATTCAGACGTCTGAAATTTTTAATTCAGATGTCTGAAATTTAATTCAGACGTCTAACCAAAAAAAATTCAGACGTCTTAAATTGCTCAAAAATGAACTAAATCCTTACTGGTTCTGCAAATTGCAAATTATGACGTCTGAATTTTTAATTCAGACATCTGAATCTTGTTTTTGAAATGTTGGCCATTGGAAACCAAAGTCAACAGATTAGATCCATCCAGGTTCTTTCTCGACTGAGTTTCGGCCCATTTCGACTTCGTTTATGAATTGTTAGTTTCACTAATTCATAGATTTCAGCAGCCCGATTCTTACGAAATCGTTTTATAAATCATCAGTTAAAGAATGACGAAGTGGAAACCAATGGTGAGAACTCTCTCACTCAAATTATTTATACAATTATTTATTTTTATAACTGAATATATGTTGATTGCTTGTGATATCAATATTTGTCTAATGATTGATGGATATTTCCGGTTTTAATGCTATTATTATTAAACTATAGATAAATTCACATGGATTGTGATGTAAACCCCACACGGGTATTGGGACGATAATTTTACACTCTCCCAAGTTTACAAATAATAATATTTGTTTAATGGTTGAAAACCCCACACGGGTCTGGAGATGATAATAACTTCACACATCTCCCTTGTATTTAGTTTTATGTCAACCAATTGATTGACAGACTGTTATAAGCGTTTTTTAATTGTTTAATGCTTATGCAGATGCAAATTGCACTCTGGATGTAAATTGAATGTTTAATAGTTGTTTATCACTATTTTTGAATACATGCGATGTATGGAATCCATATAAATAAAATTGTATGGTAATTGATTGAGTCACATTCCGATTCAGAATATGAACAAATATTCTAATGTAGCATTCAGTTAAATGTTGAAGTTTGGTTTTGATGTCCAATTTTTGATGGGCACGAAAATATTAAAATTGACTGAACAGTGAAATGTGAAATTTTAGAGATAAAGGACTGAAACGAATTTTCAAAGATTAATATATATATTATATATAATTTAGAACAATGGTTTTAATATAACTAGAATTTTTCCAACGTATGGATTCGAAAGGATTTGAATGGAAATAATCTTAGAAATATTTCGATATTGGATTCCGTGATTTATACAGATATTGTTAAGGAATTTGGAAGATATATATATCGTTATTCTCAATACGATATCTGTTAGTTTCATAATTTGATATTGAATATAAATCGATATAATTTCTATTTAGAGACTTGTATTTGATATCAAATTAGATTTTGGGTTTGTCGTGAATGGTGTATTTAATAACACTATTCTTAACCGAGTTGAGAAAAGGATAACTCTTTTAATTATGATTAATGAAGTTTTCCAATTAACACATATAATTGTTATTAAATGGTAGTTGATTTTGGGTTTGTTGTGAACTGTGTTCTATATGACACTAGTTCTTAAACCCAATTAATAATGAAGATATGATTTTGAATTTATAAATCTTTTAACTAAGGTTTATTGAAATTTTCCAAAGTAAAGTTTTCCAATTTGAATAAATTAATTTGGAATCAAGTGAAAGCCTATTTTAATGAAAGAGGATTTTGGGTTTATCGCGAGCTTTGTTTTAAATGACATTGATTCTTTAACCCAGTTAAAGGCAAGATTAATTTCCTAAAGTTGAATAATCATTAAGTAATGATTTTTAAAATTAAAACGAAGTGGAGTTTTAACTAATCTTTAGTTAGACTGAAATGTGAATATGGTAATTAAATTTACTGAATTCAAGAAATGTGCGAGAATGGAGTATCAGCAGTTTTACTCCATGCGACATTTAAATCTTTAATTAGATTTAAAAAGTGAAATGGTAATTAATTTTACCGATAACACAATGAGTGTAGATATGGAGTACTACCAGTTTTGCTCCATGGGATTAATAGATTGGGACTGAGATAATAAAATAAATGATTACTTCGATAAGGTTCGCTGATCCCGACTAGTTGATAAACCTTAATTTGGTTTAAGTTGAGAAAAGATATTAAAAATCGTTTGAAATAATTCCCAAGAAGATTTTAATCAAAGAACATTCTAGATTGGAATGAGGCGTATGATGTATTTTTATAGCACTTGATTATATGATACGTGAGTTATTCGGAAAGACCGGGCTTAACCCATTTTGAACAATTGTTACAAAGACTAAAAGTCCAAGATATGTAGACGATGGTTGAAGACCGGAGATCTTCATATCGAATGGATGATTGTTGATGTCTTGATTGGGATGTACACCCAAGACAAGGTAATAAGTGGTGATCGTCCAGACGTACTTGGAGATCGATCGGATATGCGAGAGCCTCTCTCCAGTATTGGACATATGGGAGGAGGAATAAGGTGCCTCCGGTTTGGTTCAGACCCAGAATGGACTTGGAAATGGATGGTGTATCTGACATTGATTCCTTTATGTTGTATTCGTCGATCCCTGCTAAATATATATATATATATATATATATATATATATATATTTGGTGGTGGAGAATTTATTCTCTTGCTTTACACCCTTCTCTGAGACGTACAAGCTTGAGGTTATATATTGGTGGAAATCAATGGTATGGTATGGATTAACAGTGTGGCATGCTGAGATGCATGGATCAAAGCTTTTGCTGAAACACAAGGCTTTGTGGTTGATGATCAAAGCATGACTTTAAATAGCACAGCTTTGTGTAGCGTTAATTCGCGATCTTCACACCTCGGTATGAACCAAAAACGGGATAGTGACTGCAGAGAAATGGACATACATTAGCTTCTAACTAGAAGTGACGTCATGGTATGGAGTCCATACATTTACTTATGTGGATGTTGGATATTATTTGATGGATAGCGAGGTACCTCGGATTTGATATCAGAACCAACTAAAAGGTCTTTGATGGTCGACGTGACTGACCATTTTAGAGGTTCGATAGAACCGGCTAACGTATTGTTTATGGTATAACTAATCAACGACGGCTGACCGGCCCTGAAGATCCAAGGGTTGCCCAGAGGCGTGATCCTGAGGCATTTACTAGAGTGTCTTGAAATCGGTGAGGAAGATACCTTTCCTCGGTTAATAGGTGGAAACCCAATTTCCAATACGCGACTTTACGGTTTTAGTTGTAAACCTATATGGCGACATAATATATGGTACTTATGCTGCCTATGATTGATACATTTATATTTGATGTTGATTTCTTCACTTACAGTAATAATAAAAGATAAATTTAGCGTATCAAGCATGTTTGGCTATTATAAGGGAAAACTCTATCCTCTGGCTTGCGTTGCATTGTGTGATGGGACCTGAGTCTTTAATAGCTTCATTTTTCCTTTTAGCATTGCATTATTTGTTGTATGGTATTCTTAGGAGAAAACCCTTTCCGTATTATATGGCGTGGTCTGTTGATTTACCCAACTTTAAAATAAGGTTAATAACTGTTTTAGTTCTCATACCAGTCCCATGACTGACCTGGAGTTTATTATTTCAACCTAAACTCCGGGTGCCCATATTTCCACACAGGCAGCTAGTAGTTTTGGTTTTGCAAAATTCTATTTAGTAGGATCCTAGTTTACAACTGGAGCTATATTCGGAGAGCTTTGTATCCGTGTATTCCCTTCAGTTGTGTTAGTTGATGTATTTCCGTTGTACAATGTATTTATACATTTTAAAATTATGTATTATAATCTCTAATAATTGTCCGCTGTATATTATTTATTTGTACTCTGATATTCTTGTACTCTGATGTAAATTGTTGTAATAGCAATGAAATATTCTCATGTTTGTGTTCTGATGTGTTGTGTTCTCATTACAATCCCATTTTCCCATCTCTTCAGAGGCTGGGCGGACTCGGGGCGTGACATTCTTCTAAGAAATAAATATATATACCCTTCCCCTCATCTTTCGTTCTCTACTCACTGCATTTTTTATTATGTTTTTTGTTTCCTATATGCTTTCTCTTCTCAAAATCCGGATCTAAATTTATATATTTTCTTCTTTCTCTTATCGAAATTTAGTTCTAAATTTACCTTTTCTCATTTCAAAATCTTGGTCTAATTTGTTTTCTTTCTCTTTTCAAAATCCTGATCTTTTTTTTTCTCTTTTCAAATTCTATATCTGAATTTATTTTTTCCTCTTTTTAGAATCTAGATCTAAATTTATTTATTTTTCTTTCTCTTTTCATAATCTAGATCTGGATTTATTTCATCTTCTTTCTCTTTTCATAATCATTCTTGTAACATATAAAAATGAATCGACATACAAGGGACACTGGAATGAATTTTGTTTCAAAGATAGAGGAAGGGGTCGGGTTGCATATTGCTACACCTAAATTTTTGTCTATGTTCGATGCGACGAATGCATCTATAATGAGGAAAGCCCATACTTTCTTATGGTAGCTATAATTGGATACACTTCCGTACAGGCACCTAGGGCCGATTTCGATAAGCTTAGCAATAATTACTCTACTTTGAGAAGAAAGTCATTCCTTGGGATGGAATCATCCATAAAGGTTCAAGATATGACTCATACTTGCGAGCACATCTTCAATGAGTAGAAGTGAAGGATACCATGAAGAGAAAGTTTGCTTAGAGACAACTCAAGATTGTGATATGAATTAATGGAATATTGTATCTATAAATATTCCCAAAGACCAGTTTTCTTGGGTTCATTTCAAAGTGAGTTTCAAGGAGAAGTTAATGTCAGTTGCTCATAATTTGCGATGTTCGGGAAGTTTACTGAGCTGAAGTAGGGAGAGACGACAGTTTCTGAGTTTATGGTGGAGTTTTAATGCTTTATCTAAGTATGAGATATCACTCATAGACATCCCATCGAGAAAGAATGAGTACATTATGGATCCAAATGACTATCTGGAAAGACACTAATTGATCATATTGATGAAACATTTGAGAAGTTAGTTGAGAAAACACTTCGACATGAGAATCTGTACAATAAGGACATATGGTGCACATTATGTCTATTTTGGTGTCAGTGGTGAATTTGCCATATATAGTGAATGATAACGTGGTGAATGCAGTATATTGGTTAAAGTGATGTTAGGTATTGCTAAGATATTGTTGATATCATTTGGATATTGTTTTGTGGTATATTTTACGAGATGAGATGTGATCAACGATGAGGAAAACAATGGAAATGTTGCAAAAATATTTCACTCAGCGCTGCAAGTATAAATCCAATTTAATATTTCAAATGGCATTGGTATGGAATTATTCATAAATATATTTTTGACAACTTAACAGGGCATTGGAAATGCATCAGTAATGCATCGCCACGACATTAATACATATTTTTGTATGTCATCAGTAAGCAGCCTTGACAATGTCGTCAGAATAATGTAGGTATAATGCCATACAAATGTAGGATCTAAATTAACCCTAGAGGGGGTGAATAGGGTTTATTGCAGTTTTTGCTGAGTAGTTAAATTATATCAATCACAGATAATAAGCAGAATAAATGCGGAAAATAAATAACACACAGATATACCCAGCTTCGGCAAAGCCCTGCCTACTGCTGCATTCCCCAAGGTTTCTACTAGGTATTAGTCAACAATTACAACGCTTACAACACCCGTAAACTCGCGACAATTCCTAGCCTCTTTGTCCTAACCCTAAGCTCAAAACTTATCCCCAGTTTCCACTAGGAGCTACACAAAAAGGCCTCATAATCTTACTCTAGTTGCACTAATCCTACTCTCAAAACCCTGCACTGGTTTCTGTCCCCGAAACCAGATTTCCCCGAATTACAACCTCGTAATTCGTCGCCCTAGTTTTACAAATAAACTAGAAAACTATAAATTTGATCACAAATTTAAACTAAAAAACAAATAAAAACTAGCAATTAAAACCCTTAGAAAAATCAAAACCCTAGTTTATTATTCAAAAAAAAACTAAATTCCTTGTTCCCCTTTTAAAAATCTCGGCTGGCCATTTTTTAATTGTCTTCACCCATCTTCATTTTATAGCCCGATCCCCTTTACTCTGGAAAAATAAATGGCAACAGCGATTGCAAGGGTTTTTCTTGTTCTCTCAAAATCACTTCGGCTCCGCGATTGATCTGAAATAATCTTTGAAGCTTGGAATCTATGGATGCTCTCGAATGTTCTCTCGTAACCGATTAGGATCCAAGTTATTTTTCCCTGGTATGATTTTGCAATTTGAATTAATGCTTTTAATTTTGTTCAAACTTGGATAATCTATAGCCAGTGATGATTGGTTGATTATATAGGATTAAAAATCCGATATTTGTGCTCTGATTTCGTGAATGAGTCTCGGTTTGATAGAATTTTGGTTTGAAATCTTCATATATTTTGGGATTTCTTCGATTTGTTTTTGAATATATATGCTCTGACTTCTGGAATTTGATTGAATTTGAAAAATTCAAACTTTCTGGAATACTTTTCTTTAAACTGTATATTTTTCGCTTTGAATTAATCCCTTAATTTTTGGAACCTTTGAATTGTGTGTGTGACTTCCATTACTTTGAATTGGTCCGTGTACATATAACGCATTTCTGGAATTTGGATTCCATTACCTTAGACTGATGCTTTGCTGATATTACACTTGATTTGCCTCGACCTTGAGTACTTATTTAAGAACTGGTACTACACTGATTTCCTATATATTTGAACTAATATTGTGCTATGTCTTGCCATTTTCATGTTGGCTAGTGTAGTTGCACCAGTACATTGTTGTATCTCCACTTGTCATTGTGCTGCGCGCACTACTCATGCTCCATTCTGCTTTAGCCATGCTGCTCCACCATTTTCTCTGGTCTGATGCATCCAAATGTATGTTTTGTGTAGATCCTGAACTTGTTCATTTATAAGGCGATTGGTCTGACTTGAGTAGTCATGCATCAGTACGATATGTGTGACACCCCACGTCCGTTAATGTCACTCACTGAGGGAATGCATTAAGTTCCGTGAAGCGTTATAGGTAATCAGATGTAGAATAATTACAAGATAGATATAAATAAGATATCAACGAAAATTTAAATTTTTATTTCAATCATAAATCATAATACATAATATCGTGGTCCACAATTTCATAATTCACAAAAACCATTACAAGAAAATAATTTCTGTCTTGCACCATCATAGTACATAAGTAAATAAAAAGCATAATTCCCCAAATTAAAAGAGTAAAGCCATAGTAGAGACAAGAATTTGAGCCATACTTCAGAAGTAGCTCCTAGCAAGGTGATATCCGAATCATGACTAAGCCTGGGTGTTTCCTCCCTGAGAACCTGGGTGGGAACCGGAAAAAGAAGGAGAAACAAAAAGGGTCAAACATAAAGTCTGGTGAGTCTAGTTACTTTAGCCAGTAGATAAATAAAAGTAACATGATAGACATATAAAGTGGATAAGCGAGAGATCACTGCATAAATGGCAGGTGTGACAAGGTAAGCAAGACAAGGTGTATATGCCTCACTAAAGATTACTCTGCACTATTACTGGTATATCCTGAAAGAGATGATCCCTTCAACTATAAGATGGGAGACTTAGGTATACGTCCAATTATATCCAAACTACTACCCTGATCGATCGGCTCTCTAACCCTCGTAGTTACCTTGTGCTGGCCCCACAGTAAGAGGTATCACTTCCTAAAGTGGCAACCCTTCGTCGTAATAAGGTGCACAACCATATCTACAAGTGTCACGGTCATCTTAACCCCCTCTGCCTGCCTCATGCACACACCTAACCTGGTCGGTTTGCGCCGCCCACACCATCCTCCACGTTTGGATCTCTTACAATCAGTCAGTAAGCGTGCCCCTTCTCCACCTAGTACGGAGTACTTTGTTTGATACCTACTCCGGATTACTGACTGAAATGGGTCCCACACAATATGATAAAAGCTCTCCCCTTTGTCTTGTATCCCCCACTAGGTTTTTACTAACTATGTATACCACTAGGTGTCTTTAATTACATAGCCTTATTTATTTCTACCGGTTATGCTTACCTACAGGTGCCTTTAATACATAACCCCTAATCTTCCAATCGGTTATGCTTACCTATAGGTGTCTTTAATTACATAACCCTGTCACTTATACAAGTTATGTTTACCCTAAGAGGTATCTTTAATTACATAACTTTATTATTTCTACCGATTATGTATACCACTAGGTGTCTTTAATTACATAATCTTAACGGTTTAAGTTTGTGGGCCTATTACCCATCCCCTCTTCAGATTTACATAACCCACCCCTCAACCATGTTTACTTAAGCCCCAACTTAAATTTAAGTTCATACAATACTTATGGATTAACTTAGGTTAAGTAGTCCAATTCTTTACCATGTCCATTTATGGTATCATAATGGGCCAGACCTCCCACATTAGGTCTACAACATGTGGATGCTGGATATGTCGGTCGGGTCTAGGAAGATTTATTCCATAGTTGGGCCTAACCTCGTGTCATAGCCCGATTCATATTTACGTACTTAGACCTCTCACATTAGGTTCACCATTAGTGGCTGTTGGATATGCCGGTCGGGTCCGGGCAGACGTCCACCACTAATGCAACCTAACCTTATGTCATAAGTACAATTACAATTCCTAATTGTAATTACCAGACATTCCATTTTTAATTAATCAATTAATTAATCCATTCCTTTTATAGGTGTCAATACTTATTTTGCCCAATAATTTGAATTACATGTCCATAAATGTTCATATTCAAATTATGCCATTTTTAATTAATTTACCAATTAATTAACCCTTTCCTTTTATAGATGTCAATACCTATTTTGCCCAATAATTTGAATTACATGTCCATAAATGTTCCTATTCAAATTATGTCTATCCCTTTTTCCCCCGTTCCTTAACTAGCGCCCTCACAAAATTGGCAACATGCCTAGGCTAGACAATAGCCTAGTCATAAACGATAATATGGAAAATAATGGGAGTATAACTAAAATAATCCTCTTGGCATAAACATAAACAAGTATAATAATAAGATGAACATACATACTAGCATGGACTCGAAATTATCATCATAACAAGGTGGACATAAAACTGATGAACTATGATGTCGCAATATCTAAATTAGCAATTTAGATGTCCAATCGATTTAAATCTAACATGATAACATAGGGTGACAATTTAGATCACATAAAATAGATCTAACATGAATCATAAGGTGACAATTTAGATCACATAAAATAGATCTAACATGAATCATAAGGTGACATTTTAGATCACATAAAATAGATCTAAAATGAATCATAAGGTGACATTTTGGATCACATAAAATAGATCTAACATGAACCATAAGGTGACAATTTAGATCATATAAAATAGATCTAACGTGAACCATAAGACAACATTTTAGATCACATAAAATAGATCTAACATGAATCATAAGGTGACAATTTAGATCACATAAAATAGATCTAACATGAATCATAAGGTGACAATTTTAGATCACACAGAATAGATCTACATACGTCCGCATCATAGCATATCATAAAAGTTACAACCCAAGATCCATAATAATAACATAGTAGAACAATTTGAATTAGATCCAAAGAAATAGATCTATCATGACATAGCATAAGATCTAACAATAACATAGATTCAAAGTCTACAACGTATCCAAATCACAGTCTTTCATAATTCACTACTATTTATCTAAACCTAAAAGCAACAAGAACTCACTGTGGTTGGATTGCTAAGATGATAGAAAAGGTGCTAAGTCTATGCTTGAATCTCAGAATTTGATACGCTTTAGAAGAAGAATAGAGATCCTAATTCATTTCAGAATCAAGCAGAGTCCGGCTACCATTGTTTCTTTGTAAAGAAAACAAAGGATATGAGATATATTTATAGCTGCTGGGTTACAGAATTCGGATTCCACCTCAGCCCTAATGGAATTGGGTCAGGTTATGGGTCGTTACTCACTCGAAAAAGGCCCGAATACCCAAAAACTTTTTTGGGTGCACTTTATAGGTGCGCCAGTGCAAAATTTCCTTAGTGCACTTGGCAAGTGCGCCAGTTATTTCTGGTTCTGATTTTCAATTTTCTATCGTCCGTAACTTATTCATATGTTATCCATTTTACGCAAACTAGATGTTTATCCTGACCAGAATTTCGAGACGGACGTAATGACGTAATCTGTTTCCCTTAATTCTTAATATTAAATTATTTATTCTTTAATTTATCTTCTTTAGTGTCATTAAAAATTCGGGGTGTTACATTCTCCCCTACTCAAAGGATTTCGTCCCCGAAATCTCCAAGTTGAGAAGAATGTATATCCTACCATCCATCAATCACTGGCATCCATTGTCCTTAAGGATTTCTAATGCTTTCATGAATATATGCAAAAGAGTGTGTATATGTCCCAACACTAATGCGAAGATCAGGTGGTCCACTGATTCAGTTGACCTCCTTAATGCAATGTATGTTGGTGCCATGAATCCAATATGTATGCAAATAAGCCTATTATAACATATAAGCTCTACATGTGTGCACACTCATTTGTCCAAATGCAACATCCATATGCTAGTTCATCCATTTCCATCCATAAAAGAAAAGAAAATGTGCACACATCCATATGCAGTGTGAGAGTGATTGAGCCGATCTTAGTGCCTAATGTGTGTGTATATGCGTCCACAGGCAACCACTAGCAAACACTTGCATCCACTTGCATCCATCAATCATATCATGTCTCAAACACATGTTTACATTCATAGGATCCCTATCTAAAGGTCAAAAAATACTATGGATGAGATATACTCAAATGATAGAAACAAGCACTGATAAAGCTTTGGAAAAAGGAGTTAAGAACATACCCTTGAAGAGAAAAGGGTACGAAGCACGAATCTTGTCTTCGGTCTCCCAAGTCGTATCCTCTGGGTTATCTCCACATTGAACCTTTAGCAACTTGATCTCTTTATTGCGTAGCTTCTTAACTTTTGATCCAAGAATATAGGAAGGAACTCGCCTGACTGTCGCCTCCTGTTCCACTTCTACCTCTTCCAATATACTCGGCTCAACAACTTCCACGGTGTCATGCAAGCATTTCCGCAGATGAGAAACATGGAAAACATCATGAACACCAGATATTTTTCAGGAAGCTTTACTCTATAGGCCATTTGGCCAATCCTGTCGGTTATAGGAAATGGCCCCACAAACTTAGGTGCTAACTTCCCTACTGATCCGAAGCAAACACATTCCTTAGAGGTGTCACTTTGATAAAAACCAAGTCTCCTACTTCAAATTTGAGGTCAGTCCTTCTCTTGTCTGCATAAGATTTCTGCCTATCTTGAGTTGTCTTCATCCGCCGTCGAATAAGGTCAATCTTTTTGGATGTTTCTCTAACCATATCTAGTCCAAGTAATAATCTTTCTGTAGATTCCCACCAACTAGTTGGTGATCTATAGGGTCGTCCGTACAATGCTTCAAAGGGTGCCATGCCGATGCTGGCCTGATAGCGGTTGTTATAGGCGAACTCTACTAAAGGAAGATGCTCTTCCTAAGTCCCTTCAAAGTCTAGGATACACAACCTTAAAAGATCTTCTAGAATTTTGTTCACCTTCTCCGTTTTCCCATCGGTCTGAGGATGATAAGTTGTGCTCAAATGCAACTGTGTACCTAATGCTTCTTGCAAGCTCCTCTAAAATTCGTAGGTAAAGATGGGGTCACGATCGCTCACGATGCTGGAAGGAACTCCATGAAGATGAACTATCTCTCGGACATAAATTGCTGCTAACCATGATGTCGTCCTCTTACTCTTAACTGGAATAAAGTGAGCGCTCTTAGTGAGTCTATCTACCGCAACCCAGATACTGGTGTTGCCTTTCTTCGATCTAGGCAAACCATCTATGAA
This sequence comes from Allium sativum, assembly GCA_030737875.1. Classification (NCBI taxonomy): domain Eukaryota; kingdom Viridiplantae; phylum Streptophyta; class Magnoliopsida; order Asparagales; family Amaryllidaceae; genus Allium; species Allium sativum. The sequence continues at coordinate 12,997,725 of CM060925.1, forward strand.
ATCTATAGAGACGCTCTCCCATTTCCACTGAGGAACCTCCAAAGGATGAAGTAAACCACTGGGCTTCTTTTGCTCAGCTTTGACTTGCTGGCATATTAAACATTGGGAAACAAATTCGGCCACATCTTTCTTCATCCCAACCCAAAAGAAAACCCTCTTCATGTCCCTGCACATCTTATCACCGCCTGGATGAATGGTCATTTTAGAATGGTGGGCTTCTTTTAGGACTGTCTTTAATAAGCTTCCAGTTTGAGGAACACAAAGCCTTCCATCTCGTCGCAACCACCCCTTTTCATCTATGGCAAATCTGCTGAGGTGACTAGAAGTCTCCCCTCTTCTGAGCTTATCCATGATGTCTAGAATCTGTGGGTCACCTAGTTGCGAAGCTCCTATCTGGTCCATAAGAGTCGGTCGTATCTCCAAAGATGCAAACAAATCAGGCAAAATCTCGATGGAGGGTCTAAATTCAAAAGCTGATATGAACTTCAAGTTCTTTCTTTCCACAAACAGCGGACCCAGGGCCACCCTCTGCCTACTTAGTGCGTCTGCCACCACATTACCCTTCCCCCGGGTATAAGAAATCTCAAAATTATAAGAAGCTAGAAACTTCAACCACCGTTGTTGCCTCAAATTGAGATCTTTCTGTGAGAACAGATACATGAGAGATTTATGATCGGTATATAACTCGAACTTCTCTCCAAGTAAATAATGACGCCACGACTTTAACGCAAACACTATGGCAGCTAGCTCTAGGGGGTAGTTCTTTTCATGAACTCTCACCTATCTACCCCCATAACACACTATTTTCCCTTCTTGCATTAGAACCGCACCAACCCCTGCACCGCATGCATCAGTGTAAACGGTAAACACTTTATTCCCGTCAGGTAAGTCAAGATTGGGGCTGTTGTCAGAGCCCTCTTTAGTCGTTGGAAAGCAATGTCACAGTCTATATCCCATGAGAATGCCAAGTTCTTCTTCGTCGGCCTGGTGAGTGGGGCTGATATCTTTGCGAAGTCCTTAATGAACTTCCTATAGTAACTTGCTAAACCAAGAAAGCTCCTCACCTCGGTTGCATTTTTAGGAATCTGCAAATCTTTCACTGTAACCACCTTCGCAGGATCTATAGTTATCCCTTCTTTGAGACTACTTGCCCTAAGAATCTCACCTCTTTTCTCCAAAAATGGCATTTGGAGAATTTTTCTTTAAGCTGATGGCCACAGAGATTTTTCGAAACTTCTCTCAAATGCTGGGCATGCTCTTCTCGCCCTTGGAGAAGATCAAAATATCATCGACGAAGACTACCACGTACTTATTTAGAACTCCCGGAACACCCTACTCATCAGATCGACAAAATAAGCGGGTGCATTCGTCAGCCCAAAAGGCATAGCCAGCCATTCAAAGAAACCGTCCAGAGTCCTAAAGGCAGTCTTATCTATGCTATCCTTAGCCACCCTCAACTGATGGAACCCCATGGCTAAGTCTAACTTAGAAAATACCGAGACACCAATAAGCTGATCAAATAAATCATCAAGCCTCGGAAGCGGGTGCCTATTCTTCTTAGTGAGCTTATTCAGCTTCCTATAATCAACACATAAACAAAGCGAACCATCCGCCTTAGTTGCGGACACCACTAGAGCACGCCATTCAGATATGCTTCGTCTGATAAACCCTTTCTCAAGTAGCTCCCATACTTGCTTACTCGGCTCCTTCCTTTCCCTTGGAGCCATGAGGCGCACTGGTAATGCAACTAGCTTTGCATTGTCCACCAGATATATGCGAAAGTCGATCTCATGCCTTGTAGGTAAACCCCGAACCTCATCAAAAACATCGAAAAAATCCCGGGCTACTAGAACAGATTGCAGATCATCAATAGATGTATCAAGAGATTCTAGGAAACTAAGCATAACCGACCCTTGTGGGTCACACGAAATCTCGAGGGTTCTCCCATGATAAGTCAGAAGCCTAATAACCCTCTTCTCACAATCCAGAATGGCACCATAAGTGGTAAGCCAATCCATTCCTAGAATCAACCCATAGCCCAAAAACCCGAGCACATACGCGTCGCATTCAAACTCGATGCCTAACACAGATATTTTCAAACCCTGACGAATCATCCATAAATGAGCTGAACCACCAATGGGGTTTGAAATAACTATGGGATCTACTAACATACTAGTAATTAAGTCCAGAGATTCAACTACAGAACTTGATATAAATGAATGTGAGGCACCAGAATCAAAAATGTAACATCTCGTAATTTTAAAAATTAACAAATTTAAGAACACTTAATTTTTAGGAGAAGAATTAAGGGAAATGGGTTACGCCATTGCGTTCATCTCGAAATTCTGCTTGGAATAGAGTCCAAGTTTTCGTAAATCGGACTTCGTATGAAGAAGTTATGGCCCTCATAAGTTTCAGAAATTTAAATAAATTAAAAACAGTTCATATTAAAATTTAAAATTCGAATTCAAACGAAGAAGCGGGCTGGGCGGGATTTTTCCTTCCCCAGGTCAAGTCAACCAGGGGGTCGACCAAGGGGTCGACCTCCCCTATACGGGTCAACCTGGGGGTCAACCTACCCCCACGGGTAGATCTGAACTGTGACGATTCTGACTTGTTGCTGAGCCTTTTCTGACCTGTTGCTGAGTCACTAGGGCATAGGTGGCAATTCTGGATAACTCTGTCTAGTCTAGACGGTTGTGATTGCTCCTATGATAATCTAACGGCTTATATTGATTTAAACTTCTATATAAGCACGCATAGACTCAAGCACTAAGCCTAAACTAAATTAATCTCTTAGCCTCCATGTTGCTAGAATAGTTCTTCTTCTTAAAGCTTAGGAATTGCAAGTCAGAATTCTAATACAAACGACGAACGAATTATTCTCTTCTCTAATCCGTCTTTGTGAGTACAATTTCTTTCAAAAAATAATTAATAAATTAATTATGATGAGTCATAATTGGGATCATGAGAACATATCTGTTGAATCATGTGATGTTACTTAACTTTGTTATCGTCTGTTGGTGAACATATGACAGTTTTGTTAACTTATGTTAGTAGATCTATTTCATATGTCCAATCACATATGTTTAACTTGATTCATTTTATGACATCGGTTTATATGCAAGTTTGGGATGTAAATCATATGCTAGTTTGTATATGAATCATATGCAAGTCTGTATGCGAATTATACACAAGTTTATATGTGAATCAAGATTATATATACATATGCGAGTTTATATGTAAAACATATGATATTAGTTCACATTTTTAAATTCATATGCAAGTTTGTATGAATCCATATGCAAGTTTAGGTGAAAACCATATTCACATATGCAAGTTTAGGTGAAGACCATATTCACATATGCAAGTTTAGGTGAAAACCATATTCATATATGCAAGTTCACAATTTCATGTTTAGATCTATATTTAGATCCATGGCAGTACATAGTTTATGCAAATTAATGTTCTATATGTTCATTGCCTATGCAAGTTATTGGCTATGCAAACTTATGTTATAGTTCTTATTCGCAAGTTAGATCTATTTTATGTGTTATGCAAGTTGTGATGTTTCTTTTCTTTTTATGAGTTAGACTATTTGCGAGTCTAGCATATTTCATATTAAACGTACGAACAACGTGGGGACAATGAGAAAATATCAAATATTAATATTGTGAATTAGCATATAATGGCTTTAAAAGCATATAATTAATTTGAGACATTAATTGGTATAATTTATATACCTGAAAATTATGGACACAATTTAAGTGACAATTATAGACATGGATTAAAATTGACAATCTAAAATAGGGATATTAATTCAAATTGGGGTTGAATAATAATGTGTAATAATAAATGTCTAAGACACGAGGTTAGACTCGTTTGTGGTATAAGACTGCCCGGACCCGCCCGACAAATCCGGCAACCACAAACGGTAGTCTAATGTGAGAGGTCAAAGGCATAAATTAAATGCGTAATAAATGCCTAAGACACGAGGTTAGACTCGTTTGTGGTATAAGATTGCCCGGACCCGCCCGACAAATCCAACAACCACAAACGGTAGTCTAATGTGAGAGGTCAAAGGCATAAATTAAATGCGTAATAAATGCCTAAGACACGAGGTTGGACTTGTTTGTGGTATAAGACTACCCGGACTTGCCCGGCACATCCAGCAACCACAGACGGCAGTCTAATGTGAGAGGTCGTAGGCATAATTAAAAGATGCTTAAACACGAGGTTAAGTCTGGCTTGTGGTGGAAGTCTGCCCCGAACCGCCCAGCATATCCAGCGGCCACAAGCAATCGACTTAATGTGAGAGGTCTGTCCATTAATAATTAATTAATGCTAATCAAAGACGAATATAAATGACAAATAGAAGTTTGGTTGAGTGGAGTAATTCTCTGAGTACCAATCTGATGTTGATTTCGGTCTTCAGGGTTGATAGTTAGGGAGTAATTCTCTTAACCAATGTATTTGTGAACCAAGATGTACTTAATCATAAATTAAGTAAAACAAGTTATACAACATATATATATATGATACATAAAACATGATAAGTGGATAGGGTTAAGACCAGCTTAACCAATAATCTGATAAGTGGATAGGGTTAAGACCGACTTAACCAATAATATATATATTAATTTGATAAGTGGGTAGGGTTAAGACCAGCTTAACCAATAATACATATTGATCTGATAAGTGGATAGGGTTAAGACCGACTTAACCAATAATATATAAGTGGATAGGGCTTAGACAAGTTTAACCAATAATATATATATTGATCTGATAAACGGATAAGGGTTCAGACAAGCTAAACCGATAACACATGTTGATTTGATAAGTGGGTAACATGGGTGACATGTGGGATATAATCATAAACACTTAACCAAGTTGGAACATGTAAGAAGACATGAATAAGAGGGGTTAAGTGGGAAATCCTAGTGGGGACCAAGCATAGGTGGAAAGCTTGTGTCAAGCATGGGGGACCCTTTTCAAACCAGTAACCCATTAAGTATCTTTGTGAGCTCGAGCTAGGTCGAGGACGGGACACGCTTATTGGGTTTGATTGTAAGAGGTCAAAACGGGTTAGCGATGTCAACGCAAGTCCAACAGGACCATGTGCATGTGTGCGCCCGGGCTGGCAGGTAAGACGTTGTTGCATCGTGTAGGTATAAGCCGTGCATCTTCAGTGGTATCAAGTTGCCACTTTGGGGAGTGATACATCCCACTGTGGGACCAGCACGGATATCTATTAGCTAGGGAGCCGATCGAATGGGGAATGTAGTGGGTACGACTAGCGGAAATAGGAGCAGGCGGCACCTATAAAGACAGCTAGGAGTACAACTACCATATTATGAATAAATGTTGTAATTAGAACGAGGAGGGTAGTGGGTACAACTAGTGGAGATAAGAGCAGGCGGCACCAATGAAGACAACTAGGGGTACACGAAACTACCATTATTATTGTTTTGTTCAGTAGGCGGGATCAACTTTTAGGGTGACTAGTATTGGTGCAGTATTGTAATTATCCTATAGTGATTAGGAACGCTATTAACGTTATCTTATTCCTCTTGTTGGTTTTGTCATGCCCATTTACTTCACAGTCATTCCTTGTTTTACCAGTTTATGCCTTATCCTCATTACTTTAATAATTATATTGTTAAAGCTATTGGACTTGCCAGACTTTATGTTTGACCCCCTTTGTTTTCGCCTCTTTTCTTCCTCACCCCCCCCCCCGGTTCTCAGGGTGGGACTAATGCTAGTGGAGCTTGATTTGGACCTCTTTCTCTCTCTTTTGGAAGTGCTTAGATTGCTGAAAGTAAGGTTCAGGTTATCTCTTTTATGGCTACTTATGTTGGGGTTATGCTTTTTACTTTATGTACTCAGAAAATAATTTGTCAAGATGGATATTAAGTGTATTTGGTTTCATTGTTGGTTTTTGATGTTTTTATAACCAAACTATTTCTCCGCTGCAATAAAAGTTGTTTTAATTTTTCAGGTACCAATATATGTATATGTCTTGTTATATTATGTTCTATACACCAATAATACTCCATGAAAGTTAATGCATTCCCTTTGAGAGTGACATTAATGGACGTGGGCTGTTACACGTGGTATTAGAGCTAAAGGTTACCAGAACAGATAAGAGATTTTGAAAAACTGTTTTTCAAAAGCATTTTTATAAAGTACTTTCAAAAGTATATCTTGAGGAGAGTATTTTTAATAGAAAAGTTTATTTTGAAAAACATAACCCCCAAGAGCCATATATCTTTCCTTCGATTCTCCGTTTTAATTCTCTTCCTCTTTCCTTTTTGAATTTCTTCCTCCACGTATAGACGCTTTTTCTAAGATATGTAAGAACTTCTGTACAGTGGGCGGAAAACCGCTTCATGGGACTGGGACGTTCGTCAAAGCTAGAAAGAAGTGGAGGACTTGTTGGTACCTTTAAGATAGACGATGGGAGGAACGTTCAATCAGTTGCTCGGTTAATGAAGGATGAAGCCTCATTTTGATAGGAGGTCACGAATGGAGAATGTGTAGGAGAGACATGGATAGGATACACGATAAGAAAGTAGATCCAAAGAAAGGCGGTAAGGATAACAAGGGGCCAAGAGAAAAGGAAGGGCCACACTTGTGATATACCTGACTACTTAAATAAAGACGTTAGAAAGAAGAAGAAGAAGAAGAAGACTAGTTGTTATCATTATGGAGAAACAGTACATCTTATTAGGATCGTCTAAAGAAGCAAAAGGCAAAGGTAAGGACAAAGTACAGGATCTTTTAGAGGGCAGACGTGTTCCCTCACGGCTGGCATACCTGATAGAGGTAGAAATATCTTGGTCGGAAGTTTGGTTTTTCTTTTTGATAACCCTGTTCGAACCTTGTTTGAATTCTGGCATTTCACACTCGTTTGTATCTGCTTCGTTAGTTGAAACACTACACCTAAATACTTGTCTAGCTACAGATCCTATAGTAGTCTCAAATCCTATTGGTGGTTCGGCTCATTTTTCAATGATTTGTCGGGATTTGAGAGTGTCTATCTTGGGCGTTGGGTTTGAATGCAACGCCTTCGTTCTTGGCTTCATGGGCTATGGCTTGATTCTAGGCATGGATTTGCTAGCTAGATACGGTGCCATCTTAGACTGTGAAAGAAGGGTAGTTAGATTGTTGACTCGTTGTGGCAAGACCCTTGATATTTCTTGTGACTCCAGAGGTCCGGTGATGCTTAGCTACCTAGAATCTCTTGACGCATCCAATAATGACTTGGAATCCGTTTGTGTGGTTCGTGAATATGGTGACGTCTTTGATGAAATTCGGAGTTTAGCCCCGAGGCGCGAGATAAACTTTCGTATATACCTTGTAGATAATGCAAAGCCAGTTGCATTACCGGTGCACCACATGGCTCCGAGAGAGAGAAGAGAACTCAGTAAGCAACTAAAGGAGTTGCTTGAGAAGGGGTTTATAAGAAGAAGCATTTCGGAATGGGGTGCTCCGGTTGTTTTTGCTACAAAGGCTGGTGGTTCACTTAGATTGTGCGTGGACTATAGAGAGTTGAATAAGCTCACAAAGAAGAACAGACATCCATTGCCGAGGACAGACGATTTATTCGATCAGTTGGTTGGTGCTTCGGTTTTCTCACAGCTGGATTTAGCTACAGGATTTCATCGGCTATGAGTGGCTGAAGACAACATAAATAAGACTGCATTTAGAACTCCTAACGGTTTCTTCGAGTGGCTCGTCATGCCTTTTGGTTTGACGAATGCACCCGCATACTTCGTTGAATTAATGAGTAGGGTGTTTAGGGAGTTTCTAAACAAGTTTGTGGTAGTCTTTGTGGACGATATCTTGATTTTCTCTAGAAGCGAGAAAGAGCATACCCTACAACTTAGGGAAGTCTTAGAGACCCTATGAGCACATCAACTTAAAGCTAAGTTCTGCAAATGCCATTTTTTGAGAAAAGAAGCGAGGTTCTTAGGACAAGTAGTCTCTAAGGAGGGGATAGCTGTGGATCCCACAAAGATGGTGACAATCCAAGATAAGAAGATTCCTAAGAACGCAACAGAAGTAAGAAGCTTTTTAGGGCTGGCGGGCTATTATAGGAAGTTCATTAAGGACTTCGCGAAGATATCAGCCCCACTTACTTGGTAAACGAAGAAGAACTTGACTTTTGCTTGGGATGTTGACCGTGACGATGCTTTCCAGCATTTGAAGAGGGTTTTGACGACAACTCCAGTTTTAGTTTTGCCCGATGGAAGTAAGCCATTCACAGTGTATACCGGTGCTTGCGGGACAGGGCTTGGAGCAGTTTTCGATGTAGGAGGAAAAGGTGATATGCAAAAGGCGGCAAGTACGAGCATCGCTTATCATCCACGGACGGATGGACGAACAGAAAGGGGTGAATAGAATCCTTGAAGATCTTTTGAGGTTATGTATCCTAGATTTTGGAGGGACATGAGAAGAGGCAACGAGCTTAGTGGTGTTCATGACGTGTTTCACGTGTCACATTTGCGGAAGTGTTTACAAGATATCGCAGAAGTAGTAGAGCCGAGCAGGCTTAGAGAAGTGGAAGTGGAGTGAGATGCCCCGATTAGACGAGCCCCTACATGCATCCTTGGATCGGAGGTCATAAAGCTACGCAACAGAGAGGTCAAGTTGGTCAAGGTGCAATGGGGAAATGATCAAGGAGACGTGACTTGAGAAACGAAAGACAAGATGCGTACGCTATACCCTTTCCTTTTTAAGGGTATGTCTTTAACTTCTCCTTTCCTACCGTTTTGTTTATGCTTGTCCTATCGTTTAGTATGTCTTCGTGATTATATCTTCGATCTTTAGTTAGGAAAAACCCTATGGTTGTAAACATGTGTTTGAGACATGTTATGTTTGGTGGATGCAAATGGATGTAAGTGGTAGCTAGTGGTTCACACATTAGGCACTAGATCGGCTCAATCACTTTCATATTGCATATAAATATGTGTGCATATTTAAATTAATGGATGTATAATGGTTGTGTTATCATATGGATACTGCATTTTGATGAATGGTGGTGCATGCATGTAGAAATAATATGTATCATTAGGATTCTTTTGCATACATAATGGACGCATGGCACTATCATGGTTCGCATTAAGTAGGTCAACTGAATCAGTAGACCGCCTGATTTTTCATTAGATAAGGAACATACACACACACTTTTTGCATATGTTCATACAGCATTAGAAGTCTTTTAAGGACAATGGATGCCTATGTTTGATGATTGAGTAGATGGATGATTGGATGGTGGGATATACATTCTCCTTAACTTGGAGATTTTGGCGGCAAAATCCTTTAAGAAGGGGAGAATGTAACACCTTATAATTTTAAATATTAAAATTAACAAATTTAAGAACACTTAATTTTTAGGAGAAGAATTAAGGGAAATTTGTTATGCCGTTGCGTTCATCTCGAAATTCTAATTGGAATAGAGTCTAAGTTTTCATAAATCGGACATCACATGAGGAAGTTATGGCCCTCAGAAGTTTCAGAAATTTAAATAATTTAAAAACAGTTCAGATTAAAATTCAAAATTCGAATTCAAACGAAGAAGCGGGCTGAAACACCCCACCTCCGTTAAGGTCACTCACAAAGGGAATACCTTAACTACGGTGGAGGTTTATAAGTAAAAGTCACAGATAAAACACAAGACAGATATAAACACATATATGTAAACAGCGGAAAAATAAACAGACTTTCATATCATGAATACGTGTTCATACAAAACATTTCCATAGTTGCCTCAAAACAAACTTCCAATTATTACAACCATAATACTGTCTTAGTTTGAAACTTAAAGAAGCATGAAACATAATTAAAACTGCATAAATCCCCATAGAATGTTCAAAGCCATAGCCCAAACGAAAGAGATCCAAGCAATATATTCTCTCTTCAAGCTGGATGAAAAATCTGACTAAGCTGAGGTATTTCCTCCCTGTGGGCCTGAGGGGGGAAAACGGAGGAAAAGAAAGCAAAAGGAAAATGGGTCATACATAAGTCTGGTAAGTCTAGTTATATTTCTAGCATGAGAACAATAAAAAGATCATGACTTGCATAAACTGAGAACAGGACAATACCAGAATATAAGACAAGATATGGCAGGAAATACTAACTATAACTAAACGCACTCACTATTACTTCTCTGCACCTACTAACTAGCCTAACTAGCACCACGTGTTCATGACAAGGTGATCCCTTATTCGATCGTCTCTTACTTGAAACGTTTTCTTCCTGTGTCATACGGCCCCAAATGATTGTAGACACCTATGCTGGTCCCACCATGGGATGTATCTAGTCCCATGGTGGCGGCCCGACACAATTCTAGAATGCATAGTTTATACTACTGGTGCCCAGTGCCCTGTTTGTCTGCTCCTAAGTGTGTGCATGCCCACACTCCGTTAGAACCTACACTGCTGCACCAACCGCCGCCGCTTTTGACCGCTTACAATCAGCCCAGTAATCGTGCCCCACCCTGCCTAGTTTCAGGGTACCATGATACCTAATTGGGTTACTGCTGAAATGGGTCCCCATTACTAGGGTTTTCTAGTCAAACATGTCAAGTGGTTAAGTGTCTGTATTAACCTAACCCCACCCATCAGTTTAATTAACATGTTGAATTGGTTAAGTGTTTTAGTCAACTTAACCCTACCAGCCTGACTTGTCTGTCCTTAGCTTTAATTAGTTAAAGCACGAACCACTCACATTAGACAGGTATTGTTACGGTTACTGGATGTGCCGGTCGGTTCCGGGCAGGTTTACACCGTAACTCAGTCTAACCTCGGGTCCTTATTTGGCTCAATGCCTTAACCTCCCACATTAGATAAGTATTGTTGTGATTACTGGACAGCCGGGCGGGTCCGGGCAGGTTTACATCACAACTCAATCCAACCTCGGGTTAAGCATACTCGTATTTTCAAAATTTACATATTTGTTTTTTTTTTCTTATATGTAAATTTGTTAACAATTAAATGTTATGGCCCACTTTCCAAGTTCATCATTTTTAGGTATATGGTTTATACCGTTTCATGCCATAAATTACCTATGTGATTTTTCACCAATTTATGTCAAGTTTCCTATAATTACCAATTTTTCCCAACGTTACCCCATCTAAATATAAGGCTAACAATCTTAGCCTAATTTTTCGTCCGCATGATTTTTAACATATAATATTAGGCTAAAAACTTGTAACACCACGAATTTCAGTTAATATTAACATTCACAAATTAAAGAATAACTAATCCCAGATGTGGGAAATAGGGGAAACGGGTTGCGTCATTGCGTTCGTCTCGGAAAAATACGCGAAATAGAGTCCGAGTTTTCGAAAATCGGAGTCCGTATGAAGAAGATATGGACGAACGAAGTTAGGCAGAAAAACCGAAAACAAGCCAGAATGCACTGGCGCACTTGTGAAGTGCGGCAACACAAAAATACACTGGCGCACTTGGGAAGTGCGCCCGTGTCGAGCCAGAAACCTGCACAGCTTTCTGGTTTGACCCTGGTTGGCCTGGTGCACCTGTTTTGGTTCTCTGGTCTGTTCTGCTGACCTATGACGATTTTTGATGGTTTAGATCTAAACTAGGGTTAATCTAAGGGCCTAAAATACATCCTAAATCTATAAATACACCCTAAGACTACCCTAATCCATACTAAAAATAGATACAACGTCATCATGCCGTCAAAATGCAACTTAGAAGGAGCCTCCACAAATTAGAGAGGAAGATAGCTTCTCAAATCAACTTCTAATCAACTCTAGCAACTAAATCTTCTTCATAGGAGTGCTAATCAACAAGTTGTGAGTTTCTATGCCTTTAGCAAGCAATTGCTAAACTAATTATGATAGGATGTAATGAGGTTATGGTTATGAATGTGGATCAATGCAAGTTATGTTATCATATGCTATGTGCTCATGATGTTAGTTATGCAAGTTTTATGCTATATGTCCATGATGTTAGTTATGCAAGTTTTATGCTATGTGTTCATGATGCTAGTTATGCAAATCACTATGATAAACATTGATCCATTATGACACCATGTTATGCAAGTTTGGTGTTTGATTATATGCAAGTTCATATATGACATGTTATGCAAGTTTGGTGTTTGATTATATGCAAGTTCATATATGACATGTTATGCAAGTTTGGTGTTTGATTATACGCAAGTAACATGTGCAAGTTTACACCTTTGTATGATATGCATACATATGCAAGTTTACCCCTTTGTATGTCATGCATATATATGCATGTTTACCCCTTTTTATGATATGAGTAACATATTCAAGTTCGTCCCTTTTTAGACCTATGACATGTATGCAAGTTTATCCCTTTATGATAGGTCTATGACATGAACATCTATGCAAGTTACCCTCTTTATGACATATGTGATTCATGCAAGTTTGGGTTGATTATTTATGCTAGTTGGGTTTGATGCTATGGTCATATATGCAAGTTGATACCTTTAAAACCTATGTTGATGCTAATATTATGCTAAGTTGAACCCATTGTATTTGTGATGAATCTTCCCTTTTAAGTATGTCATGTTAGCGTATTACGTGGGGAACGATGGGGTTAATATTCATGTTAACAAAATTGTGGTGAAATTGGTATGATGTTGCATACCATAAGTGGATGGACATAATTGAGTCAATTATGTACATCATTAAATTGGAATTAATTAGGGAAAATTAATTCAAAATATGGGGGTGATTAATTAGGTGTAATTAATCGACTAAGACACGAGGTTGGACCCTTTTGTAGCATAAGACTTCCCGGACCCGACCGGCAAATCCAGCGGCTACAAATGATTGGCCCAATGTGAAAGGTCTTAGGCATAAACTAAATATGTGACAAGTGTAAAGACACGAGGTTAGACTCTGTTATGGCGTAAGGCTGTCCGGACCCGACCGGCAAATCCATTTCAACCAGTAACCCATGTGTACACTAGAGGGAGCAAGCTTAGGTGGGTAGCTTGTGGGGGCCCATTTCAACCAGTAACCCATGTGTATCTTTGTGGGCTCGACCCATGTCGAGGACGGGACACGCGTACTGGGCTTGACTATAAGAGGCCAAAATGGGTTAGCGGTGCAACGCAAGTCCAACGGGTTTCATATGCGTGTGTGGACCCGGGCTGGTAGGTAAGACGTTGTTGCATCGTGTAGGTATAAGCCGTGCACCGTTGGTTGTATCGGGTTGCCACTTTGGGGAGTGATACACCCCACTGTGGGGCCAGCATGGGTATCTACGTTAGGGAGCCGATCGCTTGGGGAGTAGTGGGTACACCTAGTGGAGATAGGGGCAGACGACAGCTATGTGGTTAGCTAGGGGTACACGAAACTACTAGTTAAATTTTCTAAGTCCTTGGGTGGGATCAACCTTTAAGTTAGGAATGACTGGTGTGGTGCAGTGTAGTAATTATCCTTGGGTGGGTAGATGCGTCTTTACCGTTATCTTCGTTCTTCCTGTGTCTAGTTGGCTGCTTAGTGTAGTCATTTATCCCCAGTCGTTACCGTACCAAGTTTATATCATACCCTAATTACTTTAATGATTGTATTGTTAAAGTTATAGGACTCGCTCAGACTTATGTCTGACCCCGTTGTTTTTTTATCTTTTTCCCAACCCTCGGGTTCTCAGAGTGGGCCTAGCACTAGTGGGCTTTGATCAAATTGCTTTATCTATCTTTTTCGATCTTGGACCGTTGATGTAAAGCTCAGCTTATCTTTTCTATTATGGCTATTAGTTATGTAGTGGGATTATGTACTTATGTTTTTATCAGGATGGATATTTAGTACTTGACTCTTGTTTTATGGTTTTGTATCCAAACATGTTTACCTTCTGCTGCAATGAAATGATGTTTTAGTTAACAAGTATTATTTATATCTGTCTTGTTGTACTTTTTCTGTTCTATATTCACTTAAAATACTCCACCGAAGTTAAAGCATTCCCTTAGTGAGTGACCTTAGCGGGTGTGGGGTGTTACAAAACTTAGCCTAATTTAGCGTACACAAAATTGGCATAAAGAAATTCACTAACATAAACAAGACATAGGTGTAAACTTGGCATTTTTGGCATAGTCAATATGAACATCATAGCTTTCTTCTAGTGGAGGCTACTCTCAGTTTTCTCCCGATGGCATGGGGGCTCTGGTTCTAATTTTTGTGTGAATTTAGGTTGGAGACTTGAGTTGTTTATATAGAATTTCAAACTAATTAGAGTCGTCAAATGATCATAGATGAATCTAGATCATTCACATTGAGAAGTGCCAACCAGAAAGTGAAAATCAGCCCTAGTGACACACCAGAACTCAGAAAATCGCTCAGAACCCGACCAGGCCAGCCAAGACCTGACCAGGTCGACTGGGCAGGTCGACCACCAGTTCGACCCCCTGGTCGACCTGGGCACCCAGGTCGACCCCCAGATCGACCCCCAGATCGACCAGGGGTCGACTTAGGTCCTAGGCGAAAAATTTTCCCACCCAGCCCAATTCTGGTCCGGTTTTCGAATTTTGAACTTGTTTCGGGCTGTTTGAATTTTAAATCGAATTCTGAAACTTCCGAAGACCACAACTTCTTCATACGGAGTCCGATTTACGCAAACTCGGACTCTATCTCAAGCAAAATTCCGAGATGAACGCAATGGCGTAACCCGTTTCCCTTAATTCTTTCATTTAGAATTAATTATACTTTAATTTGTTAATTTATTGTTAACAGAAAATTCAGGGTGTTACATTCTCCCCTCCTGAAAGGATTTCATCCCCGAAATCTTCAAGTCTAGAAGAACGTATATCCTAACATCCAATCGTCCATCTACTCAACTAACAAACACAGGCGTCCATTGTCCTTAAAAGACTTCTAATGCTTCATGATCATATGCATAGTGTGTGTATATGTTCTTATCTAATGCAAAAATTAGGCGGTCTACTGATTCAGTTGACCACCTTAATGCGAATCATGTAAGTGTCATGAATCCATTATGTATGCAAATTTTCCCTACTCATAATTCTACCAGAGTGCGCAACCATTCATACAAATGCGACATCCATATGACAACATATCAAGTTTCAACCACATACAAATATGAATACATATATGCATATGCAATATGGAAGTGACTGAGCTGATCTAATACCTAGGGTGTGTGTATATGCATCCATGAGCAACCACTTACAACCACTTGCAGCCATCAAGCATAACATGTTTCAAATACATGTTTACATCCATTAGTTTCTACCTAAGGAGTTAGGAGAAAAAGGACCAAGAAGATACACTAAAAGGTAGATAAAACTTATGGAAAAAGAGAGGTCAAAGATGTACCCTCAAAAAGAAAAGGGTAGGCAGCGCGTATTCTGTCCTCAGTTTCCCAAGTCGCGTCTTTCTCGGCATCACTCCATTGAACTTTAACAAGCTTGACTTCACGGTTGCGTAGCTTTATGATTTCAGTTCCTACGATTCGAGTTGGAACTCTCCTCGCAGTTGTTTCTCGTTCTATTTCAACTTCTTCTAGAATGCTTGGCTCCACCACTTTCGCAGACTCATGTAAACATTTTCGGAGATGAGAAACGAGAAAGACATTGTGAATTCCCGCCAACTTTTTGGGCAGCTCTACTCTATAAGCCATCTTCCCAATCTTCTCGATGATAGGGAACGGTCCTACAAATCTTGGTGCTAACTTTCCTGCGGATCCAAAGCGAATGATGTTCCTTAAAGGGGATACCTTAAGGAAAACCCTGTCCCCAACATCAAACTCATGGTCGGTCCTTCTTTTGTCTGCGTAGGATTTCTGTCTATGTTGGGAAGTCTTCATTCTTCTTCGTATCAAGTCCACTTTTTTTGAAGTCTCTCTAATCATGTCTGGCCCAAGTATAAGCTTGTCTGTAGACTCCCACCAACAAGTTGGTGATCGGCACGGTCTTCCATACAAAGCTTCGAAGGGCGCCATGCCGATGGTGGCTTGGTAGCTGTTGTTGTAGGCGAATTCCACTAAAGGAAGATGATCCTCCCATGTCCCTTCAAAGTCAAGAACGCACAGTCTCAAAAGATCTTCTAATACTCTGTTCACCCTTTCCGTCTGACCATCAGTTTGGGGGTGATAGGCCATGCTCAAGCATAATTGTGTGCCTACAGCTTCTTGTAGACTCTGCCAAAACTCACTTGTAAAGATAGGATCTCGATCACTCGCTATGCTGAAGGGTATTCCATGGAGTCGAACTATTTCCTTGAGATAAAGAGAGGCTAGAGATGAGGCAGTCCTTCTATTCTTGACAGGTATAAAGTGGGCACTTTTTGTGAGCCTGTCCACTATTACCCAAATGCTAGTACTGCCCCTTCTTGACCTAGGCAGCCCATCAATGAAGTCCATTGAAATGCTATCCCACTTCCATTTGCGGGACTTCTAGAGGATGAAGCAGTCCTCCAGGGACTTCTAGAAAATGAAGTAGTCCTCCAGGCTTCTTCTGTTCCACCTTGACCTGTTGGCATATCATGCAATTAGAAACGAAATCTGCCATGTCCTTCTTCATGCCGCTCCAAAAGAAAACTCTCTTTATGTCCTTGTACATCTTGTCTCCACCTGGGTGTATTTTCATCTTGGAATGGTGTGCTTCCTCGAGAACCATCTTTACCAAATCCCTTGCTTGTGGGACGCATAGTCTTCCATCTTGCCTCAGCCAACCCTTATCGTCGATGGAGTACCTATTGAGGTGACTGGAAGTTTCACCCCTAATTAGCCTATCAATCACATCAACAAGCTGAGGGTCTTCATGTTGTGCGGCCCCTATTGAGTCTAAAAGAGTGGGCCGTACTTCTAGTGATGCCAACAAACCAGGTACAAAATCAGAGGAGGGCCTAAAGTCAAAACTGGCTATACACTCCAAGCTTTGCCTTTCTACAAAGAGAGGGCTTAAGGTCAGCTTCTTTCTACTCAAGGCGTCTGCTACTACATTGCCCTTGCCAGGAGTATAGGAAATCTCAAAATCATACGAGGCAAGAAACTCCATCCACCTTTGCTGTCTTAAGTTAAGATCTTTCTGCGAGAAAAGATACTTCAACGATTTATGGTCATTATATAATTCGAACTTCTCACCTAGGAGGTAACGGCGCCAAGACTTAAGCGCGAAGACGATGGCGGTTAACTCAAGATCGTGGGTTGGGTAGTTCTTTTCATGAACTTTCAATTGTCTTCCACCATAAGCTACTACCTTCCTTTCTTGCATCAGAACAACGCCTAGTCCCGTACCACAAGCATTTGTGTATACTGTAAACATCTTCCTTCCATCTGGCAATGTAAGAACTGGGGCTGTTGTGAGAGCCCTTTTCAATCATTGGAAAGCAAACTCGCAATCCAAATCTCAAGTGAACGCTGGATTCTTCTTTGTTAGCCTTGTGAGTGGAGTTGAGATTTTCGCAAAATCTCTAATGAACTTTCGATAAAAACCTGCTAGCCCGAGAAAGCTTCGGACTTCGGTTGCATTTCTTGGTGCCTTCCAATCTTGCACCGCTACCACTTTCGCGGGGTCCACAGCTAACCCCTCTTTGGACACTACATGTCCAAGAAACCTTACTTCTTCTCTCCAAAAGTGGCACTTGGAGAATTTGGCTTTCAACTGACGGACTCGAAGAGTTTCCATGATCTCCTTCAGATGCTGAGCATGTACTTCCTCATTTTTGAGAAGATCAAAATATCGTCTACGAAGACCACCACAAACTTATTGAGGAATTCTCTGAACACCCTGCTCATTAGGTCAACGAAATAAGCGGGTGCGTTTGTCAAGCCAAAAGGCATGACAAGCCACTCGAAGAAACCGTCTGGGGTTCTGAATGTCGTTTTATCAATGCTATCTTCAGCTACCCTTAGCTGATGGAACCCAGTAGCCGGATCAAGTTAGGAGAAGACTGACGCACCTACAAGCTGATCAAACAAATCGTCTATTCTGGGAAGCGGGTGTCTATTCTTCTTAGTCGGCTTGTTTAGTTCCCTATAGTCCACACAAAGACGTAGTGAGCCATCTGCTTTGGTGGCGAACACCACTGGAGCACCCCCATTCTGAGATACTCCGCCTTATAAACCCTTTCTCGAGAAGCTCCTTAACTTGCTTACTGAGTTCCTTTCTCTCCTTTGGAGCCATGCGTCTAACAGGTAAAGCTACGGGCTTTGCATTATCAACAAGATATATGCGGAAGTCTATTTCCCGCCTCGGAGGTAAGCCCTTCACCTCTTCAAAGACATCCGGATATTCACGGACCACTCTAACCGACTGCAAATTCTCAACAGAAGCATCAAGCAACTCTAGATAACTAAGCATAACAGCATTCAAGGGATTACAAGAAATTTCTAGAGTGTTACCAAGCCGAGTCAAGAGTCTAACCACTCTCTTCTCACAATCAAGAATGGCACCATTACTAGATAACCAGTCCATGCCTAAGATCAATCCATATCCCGAGAAACCCAAAATAAAGGCACTACATCTAAACTCAACACTTAGAATAGATATTTTCAAATCCAAACAAACCATTGACAAATAAGCTAAGCCCCCAATTGGATTTGAAACAACCAAGGGATCTTCTACCATACTAGTGTCTAGGTGCAGAGATTCTACTAAAGCAGATGAAATAAAGGAGTGTGATGCGCCAGAATCAAAGAGAGTGCGAACTGGATGATCATAGAGATAAACTAAGCTTTCTACAAAAATATTTCTACCTCGTTCCTGCAGAGGTGCCACCAGCGCGTGAACCTGTCCCCCTGAAGTGGATCCAGTCCTCTGTCCCTGCCCTCGCTTCTTTGGGCAGTCTTTAGCCATGTGTTCAGTCTCGCCGCAATGGAAACAACCACCATTCATCTTCGCTTTCTTCTTTCTGCGGTCTTTCACTATATGTCCAACAATGCCACAGAAATTACACTTTCTCTTTTCACGGGATTTGTTGTTCTTCCCGCCCTTCTTGAAGTCTGTTTTCTTAGCCTGTAAACCCTCTTTCTTTTCTTGAGGCACTTCCACCTTTGTCTCTTTCTTGCCTTTATCTTCCTCGTGTAGCAGCGCCATGTCCACCAAGCTTTCATAAGTCGCTCCCATGGGTATATGGGTCATATCAAGGCTATGTAGAGGCTCATTCAGACCTTTGACAAAGCGAAGAGCCTTCTTGTGTTGGGTGTTTACTAAATCCAGCCCAAATCTGGCCAGCTAATTAAACTGATTGACGTACTCCTTGATCATCATACTTCCTTGTTTAAGAGTTAGGAACTTCTCCATCTGCAGGCTTCTTTCAGCTTGGGAGAGGAATTTCATCTCAAACCTCATCCTGAAATCTTCCCAAGTTTCCACTGACCTCTCAGCATGGGTAACCTCCCACCAATAAGAAGCTTCGTCTTTAAGCAACCACATTGTTAGCTGTATCTTTTGCCTGTCGTCAACTTCGAAGATGACGAACAAATCTTCGGTCTCCTTCAGCCAGTTCCTTGCTACCACAAATGATTTAGTCCAATAAAAGTCCTTTCCACCCATAGCCTTGAAGTCTCTACACGTCTTTGCAAAAGCATTTCCACGAGGAGGAGGAGGAACCGCTGCCACTGGGGGAGGAGGAATGTCTGCTGGGCCCGCATCATTGGCCCTAGCCTCCAGGTACCTTCGGAACCAGCCAGGTATCGGTACTCCTTCTGGAAGGTTAAGATCTCCAGACATGCTAAAACAAAAAGGAAAGATTCAAGACAAAAGGATACAGAGATAGTGCATATGGCTTTGGGGAATTATGCCTTCTAAAACAACGCTTTTTCTTGAAAAAAATGCTTCTTTAAACTTCTTTTTGAAAATAGTTTCAAAAACATTTAACTAATCTGGTAAACATGTGCTTTGATACCAAGTGAAACATCCCACCTCCGTTAAGGTCACTCACAAAGGGAATACCTTAACTTCGGTGGAGGTTTATAAGTAAAAGTCACAGAAAAAACACAAGACGGATATAAACACATATATGTAAACAGCGGAAAAATAAACAGACTTTCATATCATGAATACGTGTTCATACAAAACATTTCCATAGTTGCCTCAAAACAAACTTCCAATTATTACAACCATAATACTGCCTTGATTTGAAACTTAAAGAAGCAGGAAACATAATTAAAACTGCATAAATCCCCATAGAATGTCCAAAGCCATGGCCCAAACGAAAGAGATCTAAGCAATACATTCTCTCTGCAAGCTGGATGAAAAATCTGACTAAGCTGAGGTGTTTCCTCCCTGTGGACCTGAGGGGGGAACGGAGGAAAAGAAAGCAAAAGGAAAATGGGTCAGACATAAGTCTGGTAAGTCTAGTAATATTTCTAGCATGAGAACGATAAAAAGATCATGACTTGCATAAACTGAGAACAGGACAATACCAGAATATAAGACAAGATATGGCAGGAAATACTAACTATACTAAACGCACTCACTATTACTTCTCTGCACCTGCTAACTAGCCTAACTAGCACCACGTGTTCATGACAAGGTGATCCCTTATTCGATCGGCTCTTACTCGAAGTGTTTTCTTCCTGTGTCATATGGCCCCACATGATTGTAGACCTATGCTGGTCCTACCATGGGGTGTATCAAGTCCCATGGTGGCGTCCCGACACAATTCTAGAATGCATAGGTTATACTACTGGTGCCCAGTGCCCTTTTTGTCTGCTCCGAAGTGTGTGCACGTCCGCACTCCGTTAGAACCTACACTGCTGCACCAGCCGCCGCCGCTTTTGACCGCTTACAATCAGCCCAGTAATCGTGCCCCACCCTGCCTAGTTTCAGGGTACCATGATACCTAATTGGGTTACTGCTGAAATGGGTCCCCGTTACTAGGGTTTTCTAGTCAAACATGTTAAGTGGTTAAGTGTCTGTATTAACCTAACCCCACCCATCAGTTTAATTAACATGTTGAATTGGTTAAGTGTTTTAGTCAACTTAACCCTACCATCCCGACTTGTCTTTCCTTAGCTTTAATTAGTTAAAGCACGAACCACTCACATTAGACAGGTATTGTTACGGTTACTGGATGTGCCGATCGGTTCCGGGCAGGTTTACACCGTAACTCAGTCTAACCTCGGGTCCTTATTGGGCTCAATGCCTTAACCTCCCACATTGGATAGGTATTGTTGTGATTACTGGACAGCTGGGCGGGTCCGGGCAGGTTTACGTCACAACTCAATCCAACCTCGGGTTAAGCATACTCGTATTTTCTAAATTTACATATTTGTTCTTTTTATTCTTATATGTAAATTTGTTAACAATTAAATGTTATGGCCCACTTTCCAAGTTCATCATTTTTAGGTATATGGTTTATAACGTTTCATGCCATAAATTACCTATGTGATTTTTCACCAATTTATGTCAAGTTTCCTATAATTACCAATTTTTCCCAACGTTACCCCATCTAAATATTAGGCTAACAATCTTAGCCTAATTTTTTGTCCGCATGATTTTTAACATATAATATTAGGCTAAAAACTTAGCCTAATTTAGCGTACACAAAATTGGCATAAAGAAATTCACTAACATAAACAAGACATAGGTGTAAACTTGGCATTTTTGGCATAGTCAATATGAACATCATAGGTGTGAACTTGCAAAATAGTCAACATGAATATCATAGGTGTGAACTTGCAACGTAGACTAAATCAACATACATATATGTGAATTTGCAACATAGAGTAAATCAACTTACATATATGTGAATTTGCAACATAGGCTAAATCGACTTACATATATGTGAATTTGCAACATAGACTTAATCAACTTACATATATGTGAATTTACAAATCAATCACGAACATATGAATAAGTGTGAACTTGAAATATGACATAGGTTTAACATATACACATAAACATGTAGATCAAACATTTGGTCACATTTGTGATATGATTTTACAACCTAAAACTTGCATAACATGATAAATTACACAACTCGTCATAACAGGTTATACTCCAAGTTCATATACATAAGGATAGACTTATCCATTAATTTCCAATTCAACATGATAATAAAATAGAACCACAAACATAGATCAATATCATTCAATTCCACATATAACATAATAAACATTGTTCTATTATCAATTTATTTCCAAGGCATGACATTAATTCTGATTTGCATCCCAAAACATAACTAAACTTACAACAAACGACGAACTTGAGTTCTGGATTCCGAGTTCTGGAATTGAGATGCTTTCCTTTGGGTAGATAAACGTTGTTTTGATTTTAATTTTGAATTAGATTTGTTCATCTCTTAGCTTTCTTCTAGTGGAGGCTACTCTCAGTTTTCTCTCGACGGCATGGCGGCTCTGGTTCTAATTTTTGTGTGAATTTAGGTTGGAGACTTGAGTTGTTTATATAGAATTTCAAACTAATTAGAGTCGTCAGATGATCATAGATGAATCTAGACCATTCACATTGAGAAGAGCCAACCAGAAAGTGAAAATCAGCACTAGTGACACACCAGAACTCAGAAAATCGCTCAGAACCTGACCAGGCCAGCCAAGACCTGATAAGGTCGACTGGGCAGGTCGACCCCCAGGTCAACCCCCTGGTCGACCTGGGCACCCAGGTCGACCCCCAGGTCGACCTAGGTCCTGGGCGGGAATTTTCCCGCCCAGCCCAATTCTGGTCCAGTTTTTCGAATTTTGAACTTGTTTCGGGCTGTTTGAATTTTAGATCGAATTCTGAAACTTCCGAAGACCACAACTTCTTCATACGGAGTCCGATTTACGCAAACTCAGACTCTATCTCAAGCAGAATTCCGAGATGAACGCAATGGCGTAACCCGTTTCCCTTAATTCTTTCATTTAGAATTAATTATACTTTAATTTGTTAATTTATTGTTAACAGAAAATTCTGGGTGTTACACGGGCAGGGCGGGATTTTTTCCGCCCCAGGCCAGGTCGACCAGGGGGTCGATCTCCCCTATACGGGTCGACCTGGGGGTCGACCTACCCCCTCGGGTAGATCTGAACTGTGACGATTCTGACTTGTTGTTGAGTCTTTTCTGACATGTTGCTGAGTCACTAGGGCATAGATGGAAATTCTGGATAACACTACCTAGTCTGGACGGTTGTGATTGCTCCTATGATAATCTAACAGCTTATATTGATTTAAACTTCTATTTAAGCATGCATAGACTCAAGCTCTAAACCTAAAATAAATTAATCTCTTAGCCTCCATGCTGCTGCTAGAATAGTTCTTCTTCTTAAAGCTAAGGAATTGCAAGTCAGAATTCTAATATAAACGATGAACGAATTATTCTCTTCTCTAATCCGTCTTTGTGAGTACAATTTCTTTCATAGAATAATTAATAAATTAATTATGATGAGTTATAATTGGGATTATGAGAACATATCTGTTGAATCATGTGATGTTACTTAACTTTGCTATCGTCTGTTGATGAACATATGACAGTTTTGTTAACTTATGTTAGTGTAACGACCCAGAAAATCTGAACTAATTTAAAAATTTTAAATTGGCTAAAATAATGGATTTTAAATATTTAAAATAAATATTTTAAATAATGGCGATGAAAACTGAGTTTGAATCGACAATTGAAAACGAATATAATTAATTATAATTATAAACAAGGCCTAAAATGGCGTGGCAGTTTCAAAAATTGAATTCAAACTTTGTCGGACTATACCGGGTGCAAAACAATACGGATTTTAGTGAAACCAAAAACATTTAAATCTGTTAGTGAATATCTTTCTAACGAATCCGACCAATCGAAATTTGATAGCGGGAATCAAAAGGTATGTCCAGTTGAAAATTCTGAATAGTCGCTATGGAATTCAGGCCCTTAAAAATGGACATTTTGCAAATGACCTCGGATTTCGACGAAACCACTTTTGTTAGATCCGCAGTGTCAAGTTATTGCTAGGTTTCAAATTTCATAATTTTTCGAATCAATATGTGAGCGTGGCAAAAGAAAACGCGTTTGACCAGTTTCTGTTGAATTTAATCGACTGGAAATTGGCCATTTTTCAAACGGTCTCAGAATTCGACGAAACTAGTTTTGTTAGGACCGTATCGTCAATACGAAACTAGAAAATATTTTTCTGGAATTTTTCTAGTTAGTATGTGATCCCGGTAATTTGAAATGTACGTTTAAAATTCAATATAAGGATTTAAATGTCATTTCAACGGAAACTGATTGTAACGATCAAATCAGCTTACGATACATATCCCATTGTGTTCGGAATGGGGGTAAAACGCTATGGACGACAGGCGGTGGGCCTCGTTTCGAGGTCGTATGTAAAAGTCAACCTTTTTGCAAAATTAAATAATTAAATAATAAAAAAAAAAAATCTTCCCTCCTTTTTCTTCTGCTTGCCCCCCCCCCCCCCCCCCCCGTTTCATTATTCAGAAACGAGAAAAAAAAAAACCTAACTTATCGAGCCGCCGCCCTCCAGACCTCGACGCCGCCCTCACCTGGAAGCCGCCACCCCATCCCTCGTTCACCAGAACCCCTCGCGACGCAATCGAAGCAGCCCCCCCCCCCCTGAAGACATCGACGCCGCGACACCACCGAGCACCACACCACATCGCCGACGCCTCCTTCTTCTTCCCTCCCCTTCGCAGGCGACGGTGAGCAATTTAGGTTGTTTTATTTTTATTTTTGTTTGCAGAAAAAAAAACGATTTAAAAAGGAATTTTTAAAAAGTAATTTCTGATTTTTTTTTTAGATATATAAACTGTTTTTTTTTAATTTAAAAACTGATTTTTAAGAATTTAAAAACTGATTTTTTTTTTAGAATATAAAAACTGAATTTTTTTAGAATATAAAAACTGAATTTTTTTTAGATTTAAAAACTGATTTGAATAAGAAGTATTAAAAACTGATTTTTAAAATGATTTATAAACTAATTTATTTTAAGATTTAAAATAGAAGGAGATTAGAAATTTAAAAAAAAGAAAAATCAGATTTTTATATATTGAAAGTCGAAAGAAAAATTCGATTTTTATATATTGAATAGCGAAGTCAAAATCAGATTTTTATATATTGAAAGTCGAAAGAAAAATTCGATTTTTATATATTGAATAGCGACGTCAAAATTCGATTTTTATATATTGAATAGCGAAGTCAAAATTCGATTTTTATATATTGAATAGCGAAGTCAAAATTCGATTTTTATATATTGAATAGCGACGTCAAAATTCGATTTTTATATATTGAATAACATAGTAAAAATTCGATTTTTACATATGTAGAGAATACGGGCAACGAAGCGACAAAAGGCGAGAAAGGCGAAGATTTCTAAAGGAAGAGTGCAGTTGGATAGCTATTGGTGAGATTTCTGATTTAAAATTATATATATGTGTGTGAAATGAAAGTGAATTGCTATATATATATATATATATATACGCCCCTCGTCCACAAACCATGGACGATATTTATCGATTGAAATTGTTGTGAAAATTGGTTGATAGCGAATGATTGTTTGGGATTGTTTGTGATTGATATTGGTTGATTGTGGTTGAAAAATACCCATTTGTGGTTGTGAAATATTTGGTTGAAACCACATAGGATTAGTTTGTGGAAATGAAATAAATATATACATGCCGCCTACGTGCGAACTAGATGCATGATCCCCATTGTCAAAAACCGCGAGATTTTAAGGTAGAGCGAGGAGCCGTACTAGGGACGGTGCCGGTTTTAACTACCCTGCCGTTATGCTGCCGAAATTTTGAATAATATTCGTATGTTTGAATTATTTTCATCTGCTTAAACTATACTTATTCATTGAATAGAAAACATTCATGTGTTGAATTGATATTCATTCGTTGATTAGAAATTCATGTGTTGAATGGTATTCATATTTTGAAATAAATTGTTCGATAATAAAAATCACATTTTTATCTATATATAGAAACTATAGAAAACATTCATGTGTTGAATTGATATTCATTCGTTGATTAGAAATTCATGTGTTGAATGGTATTCATATTTTGAAATAAATTGTTCGATAATAAAAATCACATTTTTATCTATATATAGAAACTATAGAAAACATTCATGTGTTGAATTGATATTCATTCGTTGATTAGAAATTCATGTGTTGAATGGTATTCATATTTTGAAATAAATTGTTCGATAATAAAAATCACATTTTTATCTATATATAGAAACTATAGAAAACATTCATGTGTTGAATTGATATTCATTCGTTGATTAGAAATTCATGTGTTGAATGGTATTCATATTTTGAAATAAATTGTTCGATAATAAAAATCACATTTTTATCTATATATAGAAACTATAGAAAACATTCATGTGTTGAATTGATATTCATTCGTTGATTAGAAATTCATGTGTTGAATGGTATTCATATTTTGAAATAAATTGTTCGATAATAAAAATCACATTTTTATCTATATATAGAAACTATAGAAAACATTCATGTGTTGAATTGATATTCATTCGTTGATTAGAAATTCATGTGTTGAATGGTATTCATATTTTGAAATAAATTGTTCGATAATAAAAATCACATTTTTATCTATATATAGAAACTATAGAAAACATTCATGTGTTGAATTGATATTCATTCGTTGATTAGAAATTCATGTGTTGAATGGTATTCATATTTTGAAATAAATTGTTCGATAATAAAAATCACATTTTTATCTATATATAGAAACTATAGAAAACATTCATGTGTTGAATTGATATTCATTCGTTGATTAGAAATTCATGTGTTGAATGGTATTCATATTTTGAAATAAATTGTTCGATAATAAAAATCACATTTTTATCTATATATAGAAACTATAGAAAACATTCATGTGTTGAATTGATATTCATTCGTTGATTAGAAATTCATGTGTTGAATGGTATTCATATTTTGAAATAAATTGTTCGATAATAAAAATCACATTTTTATCTATATATAGAAACTATAGAAAACATTCATGTGTTGAATTGATATTCATTCGTTGATTAGAAATTCATGTGTTGAATGGTATTCATATTTTGAAATAAATTGTTCGATAATAAAAATCACATTTTTATCTATATATAGAAACTATAGAAAACATTCATGTGTTGAATTGATATTCATTCGTTGATTAGAAATTCATGTGTTGAATGGTATTCATATTTTGAAATAAATTGTTCGATAATAAAAATCACATTTTTATCTAT
Source organism: Allium sativum (assembly GCA_030737875.1). Lineage (NCBI taxonomy): Eukaryota > Viridiplantae > Streptophyta > Magnoliopsida > Asparagales > Amaryllidaceae > Allium > Allium sativum. The sequence continues at coordinate 13,024,891 of CM060925.1, forward strand.
ATATAGAAACTATAGAAAACATTCATGTGTTGAATTGATATTCATTCGTTGATTAGAAATTCATGTGTTGAATGGTATTCATATTTTGAAATAAATTGTTCGATAATAAAAATCACATTTTTATCTATATATAGAAACTATAGAAAACATTCATGTGTTGAATTGATATTCATTCGTTGATTAGAAATTCATGTGTTGAATGGTATTCATATTTTGAAATAAATTGTTCGATAATAAAAATCACATTTTTATCTATATATAGAAACTATGGAAAACATTCATGTGTTGAATTGATATTCATTCGTTGATTAGAAATTCATGTGTTGAATGGTATTCATATTTTGAAATAAATTGTTTGATAATAAAAATCACCTTCTATCGACTATATGAACTGTGTAAAATAATCTCGTTTTAAAAAGAAATCGTTTTAGGATAAAAATCCCATTTTTATCACCAACTTGAACTATATAGAAAAATAGTGTTTTGAAATGAATTGTTTTACAATAAAAATCACATTTTTATTGTATGCATAAATCGTTGAAATGTGAAGTGTTAAAAATAGCCACTTGTTCAAAATAAACATATATGAGTTGAAATATTCATTAATTAGCTAATGAAATGATTTGCACCTATTTATGTAACATTAGAATGAATGGTGTTTTTAAACCAAATAGAAATCAAATATGAAGTTGAATAGAAAATGATAAATGATATGAACTGTATATATATGTACATGCATATTCATTGAACAGGTTATAGCAAAGGGGCTAGAGAAGAGGAATAAAATTTTGTGCCCAACAAATAGGTACACATTTACTGTTTTGTTTGGGTGATGATTTTATGAGCCTGTTGGCTAGCCGCTTGGCTTTTTCTTTTTCTTTTTGAGATTAGAAGGACCGGGAACGCTATTTGCGATTTCCCGACGCTCCCGGTGCAGGGGAGGTTATGGCGAAATTTTCCAAAATTTTAAGGTGTTAGAAAAATATTTGAAGTGAAAACGATATGGAAATCATTGAATGAACTATATTTATATAAATATATAAATATAAATAAAATTAAAACGAAACGAGGCCGTGCAGTTCGTATTTTGAAACCGTGATTTCAAACGACTAGTGCGGGAAATCCGACCATTGGATTTTCCCGAAACCTCAACCGTCGGGTTCGCCTTGGAATAATCTTTCCAACGGCACCAACTTTATAAAGATCCAACGGTTGGATTGTCTGGAATGTTTAATTCAAATCTGAAGAAAAACAGCGCCGGAAACGATTATATTTATATATTTATATATATATATATATATAAATATAATTATATTTAATCGAATAACGACGCTGCAGTTCGTATTTTGAAATCGAAACTTCAAACGATTGTACCGGGAGATCCGACCGTCGGAATTTCCCGAAACTGGAACCGTTGGATTCGTTTTGAAAAGACCTTTCTAATGACGTAAATTTTGCGAAGATCCAACGGTTAGATTTTCAGATATGTGTAAATCAAATCTGAAGAAAAACAGCGCCACGGCCGCCTTATGGTCCGAAGCGTCGTTTTGAATAAAATGGCTATTTTAAAATAAATAAAAATAGCGATAAATAGTTATAAAATATCATAAGCGATATGAAATGGAAATAAACTGAATTTGCTTGATTTATGTGGCTTTTGATGGTTGAATGTGTTTGGTGTGAAAATTACATTAAAGAACACAATTGGTGTTGCCGAATAATTTAACCATTGAAATAAATTGATTTGAAATTCTAAATATACGTGAATTATTTGAGGAAGCCGAGTTAATTCTCATTTCAAATAATTGACCGACGATTGAAAGTCGAAGATGAAGACGATGGTCGAAGACTGGAGATCTTCACCTCGTTTGGATGGTAACCGAGGTCCTGATTGGGAGGCATCCCGAAATATGGATAATGAGTGGTGATCGTCCAGACGTACGTGGTGATCGATGGGTTTGCGAGGTATTTAGTGCCTCCGGTTTCGTTCAGACCCAGAACGGACTTGTAAATGGACTGTGTGTCTGACATTGGAGTTTATTCTGTGTTGATTGATTTCTGTTAAATATACATCTGTTTGGCGGCGGAGAATTTATTCTTTTGCTTAACGCCCTTCTCTGAGACCCACGAGCTCAGAGGTTGTATATCGATGGACATCAGTCGCATGGCATGAATTGCCTGTGTGGCATGCTAAGATGCAGTGATCAGGACTTCTGTTGAAAAGCAAAGTCTTGTGGTGATGATCAAAGCACCGCCTGTGTGGCGTAGCTTTGTGTATAACGTGAATTCGCGAGCCTCACACCCCGGTATGAACCTAAAACGGGAGAAGGACATCAGGGAGGGCATGCGTTTCTTTCTAGCTAGGGTGGTGTCAGTGACCTACCAGCCCTGACATTTATATACTTTTCACCTATGTGGTTGTTGCTGTTGCGAGGCGCCTCGGTTTGATCGGACGATCCGGGTCCGATGGAGTCATTCGTTGGCTCGTTTACGCCCCAAAGGGCGGGGAAACGTATTGCTCAGGCATAATAATCCACATTGGTGGACCGGCCCTGACGATCCAAGGCTTGCCTGCACGCTTGCCTGAGGGGCGGGCTAGAGCGTCTCGAATTCGGTAAGGACTATCTTTTGCCTTGGTTCATGACGGAAATCCAATTTCCAAATACGACATCGTGCGGTTTTGATTGTATATATATATATGGCGACATGATATATGGTACCCATGCCGTCTATGATTGATAGTTATGATTCGAAATTGTTTTCAAAACATATAAACACTAGCAATAATATCAAATGCCTTTGTTTTATTCGTATCAATCATATTTTGGCCATTATAAGGTAAAACTCTATCCTCCGGTTTGCGTTGCATTGTGTGATGGGAACTGAGTCTTATAATGGCTTCATTTTATAAAAAGCATAGCGATGTTTAAAAGAAAGATTTGTTTTAAAGCACTGGCAATCCAATGGAGTAAACCCGTTCCACGAAAGTGGCGTGGTCCTGTGATTAGCCATATTATATATGTGTTGAATGGATTTCTCATACCAGTCCCATGACTGACTCGTAGTTTGTTTCACTTTCAAACTCGGGTGCCCCTTTTTCTACACGGGCAGCCTTGTATTCAGGTTTAGCTGGTTCTTTCTGGATAGCTGGAGCTGAAGATGGATTCTATCATTTATTTCTTTTTATGCTGTTCAGCTCCTACTGTACATATTTTGTTTATTTCCGCTGTAGACATTTATGTATAGCTGAACTGTATTTGTACTAAGTAAGATCCTGTATACTGTGTAACTCTGATGATTACTTTTATCCAGTATATTCTATTGTTCATTATCTGGTGTATTTATTTAATTCTGTTCTGCAATTATCTGTTTCTGTGTTATATTCCAAAGATAACCCTGTTTCCGTGAGAACGGGATTTCGGGTCGTCTCAGTTAGTAGATCTATTTCATATGTCCAATCACATATGTTTAACGCGATTCATTTTATGACATCAGTTTATATGCAAGTTTGGGATGTAAATCATATGCTAGTTTGTATATGAATCATATGTAAGTCTGTATGCGAATTATACACAAGTTTATATGTGAATCAAGTATATATATACATATGCGAGTTTATATGTAAAACATATGATATTAGTTTACATGTTTAAATTCATATGCAAGTTTGTAGGAATCCATATGCAGGTTTAGGTGAAAACCATATTCACATATGCAAGTTTAGATGAAAACCATTTTCACATATGCAAGTTTAGGTGAAAACCATAATCACATATGCAAGTTTAGGTGAAAATCATATTCATATATGCATGTTCACAATTTCATGTTTAGATCTATATTTAGATCCATGGCAGTACATAGTTTATGCAAATTTATGTTCTATATGTTCATTGCCTATGCAAGTTATTGGCTATGCAAACTTATGTTATAGTTCTTATTCGCAAGTTAGATCTATTCTATGTGTTATGCAAGTTGTGATGTTTCTTTTCATTTTTTGAGTTAGACTATTTGCAAGTCTAGCATATTTCATATTAAACGTACGAACAACGTGGGGACAATGGGGAAATATCAAATATTAATATTGTGAATTGGCATATAATGGATTTAAAAGCATATAATTAATTTGAGACATTAATTGGTATAATTTATATACCTGAAAATTATGGACATAATTTAAGTGACAATTATGGACATGGATTAAAATTGGAAGTTATTGACAATCTGAAATAGGGATATTAATTCAAATTGGAGTTAAATAATAATGTGTAATAAATGTCTAAGACACGAGGTTAGACTCATTTGTGGTATAAGACTGTCCGGACCCGCCCGGCAAATCCAGCAACCACAAATGGTAGTCTAATGTGAGAGGTCAAAGGTATAAATTAAATGCGTAATAAATGCCTAAGACACGAGGTTAGACTCGTTTGTTGTATAAGACTGCCCGGACCCGCCGGGAAAATCCAGCAACCACAAACGGTAGTCTAATGTGACAGGTCAAAGGCATAAATTAAATGCGTAATAAATGCCTAAGACACGAGGTTGGACTCGTTTGTGGTATAAGACTGCCCGGACCCCCCCGGCACATCCAGCAACCGCAAACGGCAGTCTAATGTGAGAGGTCATAGGCATAATTAAAAGATGCTTAGACACGAGGTTAAGTCTGGCTTGTGGTGGAAGTCTTCCCGGAACCGTCTGGCATATCCAGCGGCCACAAGCAATCGATTTAATGTGAGAGGTCTGTGCATTAATAATTAATTAATGCTAATCAAAGACGAATATAAATGACAAACACAAGTTTGGTTGAGTGGAGTAATTCTCTGAGTACCAATCTGATGTTGATTTCGGTCTTTGGGGTTGATACTTAGGGAGTTATTATCTTAACCAGTGTATCTATGAACTTAGATGTACTTAATCATAAATTAAGTAAAACATGTTATACGATATATATATATATATGATACATAAAACATGATAAGTGGATAGGGTTAAGACCAGCTTAACCAACAATTTGATAAGTGGATAGGGTTAAGACCGACTTTACCAATAATATATATTAATTTGATAAGTGGGTAGGGTTAAGACCAACTTAAACAATAATACATATTGATCTAATAAGTGGATAGGGTTAAGACCGACTTAACCAATAATATATAAGTGGATAGGGTTAAGACCAGCTTAACCAATAATATATATTGATCTGATAAGCGGATAAGGGTTAAGACAAGCTTAACCAATAACACATGTTGATTTGATAAGTGGGTAACATGGGTGACATGTGGGATATAATTGTAAACACTTAACCAAGTTGAAACATGTAAGAAGGCATGAATAAGAGGGGGTTAAGTGGGAAATCCTAGTGGGGACCAAGCATAGGCGGAAAGCTTGTGTCAAGCATGGGGGACTCTTTTCAAACAGTAACCCATTAAGTATCTTTGTGAGCTCGAGCTAGGTCGAGGACGGGACACGCTTATTGGGTTTGATTGTAAGAGGTCAAAACGGGTTAGCGATGTCAACGCAAGTCCAACAGGATCATGTGCATGTGTGCGCCCGGGCTGGCAGGTAAGACGTTGTTGCATCGTGTAGGTATAAGCCGTGCATCTTCAGTGGTATCAAGTTGCCACTTTAGGGAGTGATACATCCCACTGTGGGACCAGCACGGATATCTACGAGCTAGGGAGCCGATCGAATGGGGAATGTAGTGGGTACGACTAGCGGAGATAGGAGCAGGCGACACCTATAAAGACAGCTAGGAGTACAACTACCATATTATGAATAAATGTTGTAATTAGAATGAGGAGGGTAGTGGGTACAACTAGTGGAGATAAGAGCAGGCGGCACCTATGAAGACAACTAGGGGTACACGAAACTACCATTATTATTGTTTTGTTCAGTAGGCGGGATCAACTTTTAGGGTGACTAGTATTGGTGCAGTATTGTAATTATCCTATAGTGATTAGGAACGCTATTAACGTTATCTTATTCCTCTTGTTGGTTTTGTCATGCCCATTTGCTTCACAGTCATTCCTTGTTTTACCAGTTTATGCCTTATCCTCATTACTTTAATAATTATATTGTTAAATTTATTGGACTTGCCAGACTTTATGTCTGACCCCCTTTGTTTTCGCCTCTTTTCTTCCTCACCCCCTTAGGTTCTCAGGGTGGGACTAGTGCTAGTGGAGCTTGATTTAGACCTCTTTCTCTCTCTTTTGGAAGTGCTTGGATTGCTGAAATTCTCTTTTATGGCTACTTATGTTAGGGTTATGCTTTTTTACTTTATGTACTCAGAAAATAATTTGTCAAGATGGATATTAAGTGTACTTGGGTTTTATTGTTGGTTTTTTATGTTGTTATAACCAAACTATTTCTCCGCTGCAATAAAAGTTGTTTTAATTTTTCAAGTACTAATTTATGCATCTGTCTTGTTATATTCTGTTTTATACACCAATAATACTCCATGAAAGTTAATGCATTCCCTTTGAGAGTGACATTAATGGACGTGGGGTGTTACAAAAAAGTTTTCTAATGGGATGGTTTGAAAGAGAAATTAAACCTTCCATAGAAATTTTTCTGCCTCTATCAGGAGTACTAATCGCGAGAGAATGCACCTGCCCTCCAAAATTTCCTACCCTTTGACTGTGTCCCTGTGATCCCTGTTTCTTCGGGCACTCTTTAGCAAAGTGTCCGGCCTCTCCACAGTGGAAGCAAGAATTCCTCCTTCGCTTACAATATTTAACCAGATGACCTTCCTTCCCACAATGGTAACACTTCCTCTTATCCTTGCCTTTATCATTTTTCCCTCCTTTCTTCTGCTGTTGCTGCTGCCCCTTCTTAGGCCACACCTTCTTATTCTGCGATGTCCCCTTAGCTTTTGTTTCCTTCTTTTCTCCCTTGTCCTCCTCATGCATTAGGGCCATATCAAAAAGCTTTTCAAAGGTGGCCCCCATTGGAATATGGGACATAGTTAGATCATGAAGAGGCCCATTCAGTCCTTTAGCAAACCGCAAAGCCTTTTTGTGCGGCATATCGACTAACTCTAACCCGAACCTTGCTAGCTGGTTGAATTTGTTCACATATTCTTTCACCGTCAAGTTTCCTTATTTGAGTGCTAAGAATCTCTCCATCTGCATGCTTCTTTCAGCTTGGGAAAGAAATTTCATTTCGAACCTTTGTCTAAAATCTTTCTAAGTTTCCACCGTACGTCCAGCTTGGGTGACTTCCCACCAAAATGAGGCTTCGTCCTTCAATAGCCAAGCAGCTAACTGAATCTTTCTTTGGTCCTCCACTTCAAAGATTACGAATAAGTCCTCAGTCTTCTTAAGCCAATTTCGAGCTTCCACGAATGTTTCCTTCCCATGGAATCACTTCCCTCCCATAGCACTAAAGTCCTTGCAGATCTTGGCGAAGTTATATGCTTTTGGAGGGGGAGGAGGAATGACTGGTGCAGTTGGGGGAGGAACGTCTGTTTGGCCTTCGGCCGGTGCCGTGGCCTCCAAATACCTACGGAACTATCCGGGTATAGTGATGCCCTCTGCGATATTAGGGATGTCTTGTTCCCCATACACACTGAAAAAGGAATAAGGAAGAAATTTAGATAAAGGACCGAAGGATACTACATATGGCATTTTTTGGGGAATGTTTTTCAAAACAGACTTTTCTTTATGATAATGCTTTCTTTTAAAACCTTTTTTATGAAAATAAGTTTCAAAAACTTTTATCTAATTTGGTAACCTTCAGCTCTGATACCAAGTGTGATACCCCACGTCCGTTAATGTCACTCACTAAGGGAATGCATTAAGTTTCGTAAAGCGTTATAGGTAATCAGACATAGAATAATTACAAGACAGATATAAATAAGATAGCAGCGAAAATTTAAATTTTTATTTCAGTCGTAAATCATAATACATAATACTGTGGTCCATAATTTCATAAGTCACAAAAACCATTACAAGAAAATAACTTCTGTCTTGCACCATCAGGGTACATAAATAAATAAAATGCATAATTCCCCAAATTAAAAGAGTTAAGCTATAGTAGAGAAAAGAATTTGAGCCATACTTCAGAAGTAGCTCCTAGCAAGGTGATATCTAAATCCTGACTAAGCCTGGGTGTTTCCTCCCAGAGAACCTAGGAGGGAGGAAACGAAAAAAAAGAAGGAGAAACAAAAAGGGTCAGACATAAAGTCTGGCGAGTCATGTTACTTTTAGCGAGTAGATGAATAAAAGTAACATGATAGGCATATAAAGTGAATAAGAGAGAGAGAGAGATCACTACATAAATGGCAGGTGTGACAAGGTAAGCAAGATAAGGTGTACATGCCTCACTAATGATTACTCTGTACTATTACTGCTATATCCTGAAAGAGATGATCCCTTCAACTATTAGATGGTAGACTTAGGTATACGTCCAAATGTATCCTAACTACTACCCCGATCGATCGGCTCCCTAACCCTCGTAGATACCTTGTGCTGGCCCCACAGTAGGAGGTATCAATTCCTAAAGTGGCAACCCTTCCTCGTAATAATATGCACAACCATATCTACAGGTGTCACGATCGCCTTATCCCCCTCTGCCCGGCTCATGCATGCATATGGCCCGGTCGGTTTGCGCCGCCCACACCGTCCTCCGCGTTTGGATCTCTTACAACCAGTCAGTAAGCGTGCCCCTTCTCCGCCTAGTACGGAGTACTTTATTTGGTAGCTACTCCGGGTTACTGATTGAAATGGGTCCCACACAATATGATACAAGCTCTCCCCTTTGTCTTGTATCCCCCACTAGATTTTTATTGACTATGTATACCACTAGGTGTCTTTAATTACATAGCCTTATTTATTTCTACCGGTTATGCTTACCTACAGGTGTCTTTAATACATAACCCCTAATTTTCCAATCGGTTATGCTTTCCTATAAGTGTCTTTAATTACATAACCCTATCACTTCTACAAGTTATGTTTACCCTAAGAGGTGTATTTAATTACATAACTTTATTATTTCCACCGATTATGTATACCACTAGGTGTCTTTAATTACATAATCTTAACGGGTTAAGTTTGTAGGCCTATTACCCATCCCCTCTTCAGATTTACTTAACCCACCCCTCAACCATGTTTACTCAACCCCAACTTAAATTTAAGTTCATACAATCCTTATGGATTAACTTAGGTTAAGTAGTCCAATTCTTTACCATGTCCATTTATGGTTTCATAATGGGTCAGACCTCCCACATTAGGCCTACAACATATGGATGCTGGATATGTCTGTCGGGTATGGGTAGACTTATTCCACAGTTGGGCCTAACCTCATGTCATAGCCCGATTCGTATTTACGTACTTAGACCTCCCACATTAGGTTCACCATTAGTGGCTGCTGGATATGCCAGTCGGGTCCGGCAGACTTCCACCACTAATGCAACCAAACCTCGTGTCATAAGTACAATTACAATTCCTAACTGTAATTACTAGACATTCCATTTTTAATTAATTAATCAATTAATTAATCCTTTCCTTTTATAGGTGTCAATACCTATTTTGCCCAATAATTTGAATTACATGTCCATAAATGTTCATATTCAAATTGTACCATTTTTAATTAATTTACCAATTAATTAATCCTTTCCTTTTATAGGTGTCAATACCTATTTTTCCCAATAATTTGAATTACATGTCCATAAATGTTCATATAAAAATTATGCCATTTTTATCCCTTTTTCCCCCGTTCCTTAACTAGCACCCTCACAAAATTGGCAACATGCCTAGGCTAGACAATAGCCTAGTCATAAACGATAATAGGGAAAATAATGGGAGTATAACTAAAATGATCATCTTGGTATAAACATAAACAAGTATGATAATAAGGTGAATATACATAGTAGCACGGACATGAAATTGTCATCATAATAAGGTGGACATAAAACTGATGAACTATTGATGTCACAATATCTAAATTAGCAATTTAGATGCCCAATCGATTTAAATCTAACATGATAACATAGGGTGACAATTTAGATCACATAAAATAGATCTAACATGAATCATAAGGTGACAATTTAGATCATATAAAATAGATCTAACATGCATAATAAGGTGAAATTTTAGATCACATAAAATAGATCTAACATGAATCATAAGGTGACATTTTAGATCACATACAATAGATCTAACATGAATCATAAGGTGCCAATTTAGATCACATAAAATAGATCAAACTTGAATCATAAGGTGACATTTTAGATCACATAAAATAGATTTAACATGAATCATAAGATGACATTTTAGATCACATAAAATAGATCTACCATGAATCATAAGGTGACAATTTAGATCACATAAAATAGATCTAATATGAATCATAAGGTGACAATTTTAGATCACATAGAACAAATCTACATACATCCGCAGCATAGCATATCATAAAAGTTACAACCCAAGATCCATAATAATAACATAGTAGAACAATTTGAATTGGATCTAAAGAAATAGATCTATCACGACATAGCAAAAGATCTAACAATAACATAGATTCAAAGTCTACAACGTATCCAAATCACAGTCTTTCATAATTCACTATTATTTATCTAAACCTAAAAGCAACTAGAACTCGCTGTGATTGGATTGCCAGGATGATAGAAAAGGTGCTGAGTCTATGCTTGAATCTCAGAATTTGATACGCTTTAGAAGAAGATGAGAAATCCTAGTTTAGTTCAGAATCCAGCAGAGTCCGACCACCATTGTTTCTTTGTGAAGAAAACAAAGGATATAAGATATATTTATAGCTGTTGGGTTACAGAATTCGGATGCCACCTTAGCCCTAGTGGAATTGGGTCTGGTCACGGGTCGCCACTCACTCGAAAAAGGCCCAAATACCCAGAAACTGTTCTGGGCGCACTTTACTGGTGTGCCAGTGCAAAATTGCCTTGGCGCACCTGGCAAGTGCGCCAGTTATATCTGGTTCTAATTTTCAGTTTTCTATCATCTGTAACTTCTTCATATGTAATCCGTTTTACGCAAACTAGGTGTCTGTCCTGACCAGAATTTCGAGATCGATGTAATGACGTAATCAGTTTCCCTTAATTCTTAATATTAAATTATTTATTCTTTAATTTATCTTCTTTAATGTTGTTAAAAATTCGGGGTGTTACAATATGTTTGTGCTTATTGCATCAGTAATTGTGTCATTCCAGTTTTGCTGTGTGCATCCATTATATTGTTAGCATCTACTTGAACCATGCTACACTATTTCTTCATCTTGTACTTCACTGCCTTGAACCTGAAATGTGTATGCATGCATTACCCTGGTACTTGTATTTTCACCACAATTGTTTCACTGTATGGTACACTATCTATTATTCCATGCTAATTTGTAAATATGAGTCTTCATGTTGCATTTGCCGTTGACCACATTGCTTTGATCCTTGCAAATACATGGCTCGACCATGAACGTTTTGTTCACTGCTGAGTTTCCAAAAACATGTTAATGTTGTGTTGAAACCCACTGCTGTTGCCATTTATGTTGATCGGCCCTTTGTACACTTATATATATGTATGCCATATATTTGCATGTGTTGTTATGTTGCACCATTTACTTTGAAACAACATGTTGTAATTTATTCATTTTCACTTGCACTGGGTCGAGTTGGTCCATGTGGCTGCTCCTCAGTTGCACACTGATTGGCGAGGCAGTGCACATGAGTAAATTTATACACATGTGTACATGCAGCCATTAAGAATAATATTCCTGTCCTTACATATCAAACCGAGTCAGAAAAATAATGAGAAACACACCGAAAATCCAAGGCAAATAAAATTTAAAAATAAATTTATACTTGTATACACTTTAGATTTATTTCTATTGCAATGTATTGTGTGTGTTTCGTGTGACAGGTAAGCAGATGGTGACTGTACTGACTGTGAGGCTGTAAAGACAGAAGATGAAGCAGAGTGTATATGTGTCAGTTAATGAATGTGTATAAGAGTCTATATAACTGAGTGACTGTTGTAGTGAGGAATAAATGTACAGAATGAGAGAATTGTACTGATATTTATAATAAACAAATTTGATAGAAATGAAATATTATTTTATTGTGTTCAAACAAATTTGTCTTTCATATTCAGTTTATATACAAGTACAATATCAAGTGAAACTTTATAAATGTGAATGTACAATAGTGGAGTTAGAATGTTGTACTATTTCAGATGTTGAAATAAAATATTTGATTGAATAAATATAATGCGAATATATTCAATTGTATACAATAATATATTATTCAATCAATATGTATTCCTGTGAAACGATGTAATATAAAATAGTACAATTACAAATACATTTAAATAATATCATATGTTTGTTATCATCAAACAAAAATCATACAACACATTGTTGTATCCAACAATCTCCCCCTTTTGATGATGACAAACATATACAAGATTTTGAATGTGTTAAATGTGTTTGAACGTGAAATATATTACTCCCCTTATTTGTATGCTACCCCTACAACTGAACTTCCGCTATATATGAGGAAAATATAAATAATGAAATTCAATTGACCATTCTCCCTTTAGATATTTACTTTCCAATCTTAAAATATTCTTGAATTAAATACTAAACAATCAAAATCTTGACCATTCTCCCCTTTTTGTTATCATCAAAAGGATAATAGAAATCGAAACAGTGATGAATATGGACTAGAAATATAAATTCAAATCAAGAGGGGAAATATATATCGTAAATCTTATTTAATCAAACAAAAATCTTAATATTCTTCAAATCAGAAGCAAATTTCACTTTTCAGAATGATGGATTTACGATTGATTTTATATAAATGAGGAGAGTTTTTAAGATTCAAATATAGGATTAAAATTTTCAAATAAATTTCAAATTTAAGCACAAAATAATTTAAAATTATTTAAGCACTTTCTAACCACGCATAGCCCAAAGGTCTTTTAATTGGGGTTAGTAGTAACTTAATTTTATCCTCTCTAATGAGTTTCATCCATGCACAGCCCAAAGGTCTTTTAAGTGAGAATGAAAGCCCATAGAGATTAAGGTAATTCACCCACGCATAACCGCGAGGACTTTTAAATGGGAGTGAATACCAAAGATAAATAATATATATATTTTTCTTTTTCTTTTTTTATTTTTATTTCCAAGATATTTTTCTTTCCAAAAATAACTTGAACTCTCCAAATTAAATAAAACCATGATGAATGACAGAAATATGGCAGACATAGAAGATGGCCATGAAATAAGCTCTAATTCAAAGATACTATAAAATCTGTCCAATCATCATGAGATTTTAAAATAACGTCTCCTCTAGTTATGAATTATACCATGGTCACAACTCATCACAACTTCATAAATCTATTAATAATTTTGATGAGCTCCAAAAACGGTTCAAATCGATCAATAATTTCAATTTTTGAATAAATAATCAAAAATAATTTTAAATTGAAAATATCAATTTCAAGTGGGATTTTTGAAATATCAATGCAAGTTGAAAATCGGTTTCAGAAATCAATCAGTAGAATGTGAAATTATCTAATATTTCTAAATCTCATTGCTCCTAGACAATTTTAAAACCACTTGTATATTTAACTCAAATTGCCTATGAATTTCAGTGAAACCCAATCACTGATTTTCCAACCCGTCGTCCAATTACAAAGACACTTATATAAATCAATTTCCTGTATCAGAGCAGCACAAGATCATTTTCAAAGCAAGAATCACAAGTGATTTTTCCAGAGAATTTTAACAAGCGCAAGAAACAGTTAATAATTCAAATCAGAGGCAAATTATTTGAAACTAGTTGAGAAAAAAATTGTTTTTAGAATTCAAATCCAAAAATTATAATTCATGAAATTCAACAATCAATCACAAATGATTTCTAAATCAAAAATAATCAAGCCAATTCAAAAACTATGAAATTATCACAACTTATCAATTATAGCTTTCAAGTAATACGCCGTATTGAGTGCTGTTTTTCAATATTTTCCAATGTGAATTACAAGAAACTCAAAACAGCAAAGATGTGTGAAATTTCATCAGTTTTCCAAAACATCATAAATTTTAAATTTTTTATTAACAGTGTTCTAGATATGTCATAAATATCATGGAAGTGTCACTACAAATTAGCATTAATCAAAAAAGAAAATATAATAAAAATCACGAGTTTAGATATCATACCTGACTTACCTTTATCGATGTGAACCAATGAGTCTCCAACTCTGAAATCTATAGCTAAGGAACTCCAAATAATTCAATAACATGGAACAATTTGAATTTTATCTCTCTTAAGCACAGTTGTTCCTTAGCCTCTCCTCGGTACCTAAATGTTTATAGGATCGAGTGGTCTAACAAAAGTTGTTTTACCGCTCTTAGCTTCGTTTATACGTTTTGGTACCCAAACCTATTTATATAACAATCCATTACCATCCACTAAAGTGCCTTTAGAAACCCAAATTCGTTTAATTATAATCGAATTCATTTTATTACCTTTTGGGATCCAAACATGTTCAACTGAATTATTTTTAAATGAGTTTTCATCTCATTTATGATTCGAAAATCCTTTGAAATTATTAAAATTCAAATTTCCAATCTGAACTTTTTCAAAGCTATTTGTAGGATTTTCAAAATTATTAAAATTTCATTTTTCAATTTGATCAATTTTTCCAAAGCGGTTTGAAGAATTTTTAAATTCATTGAAATTACACTTTTCAATTTGATCAAATTTACCAAAACCGAGTCCTTTCTTATTCTTAACAAAAAATTGGTTTTTAACAACATATTCAGCGTTTTTTCTCCTTTAGAGAATTTAGCTAATATTGATTCAAGTCTTTGAATTTTAAATTTAAGATCACTATTTTCTTTCATTAAATTCGAACAACGATTTATAGCGATCTTTCTCTTTTCAGCATCATTTTGTTTCAAAACCATATTTTCATTTTCAAGAATTTTAATTTTAACATTTGAATCAAAAATCTTGCTTTCAAATCATTTACACTTTTCAATTTCAAGTTCTTCAAAATCCTTGAATCTTTTAATTTCTTTTTCAACATCGTGATTTATACGAGTAATTTCAAATCGTTATTTTTCAATATCACATTTTCGTTTTCAAGAGATTTGAAATTTTCATTTATTTCAAATAATTCTTTTTGAAAAGTTGTATAATTATTGCACTTGAGATTTTTTTTTATTTTCTCGGTTTCAATTTCAAGGTCATTCAAAATCAATTCAGTTTTCAATAAACTCTCTTTCTCTAAAATTTCATATTTGGAATTGAACCGATCCAACTCCTTTTGCAAAAAATCGTTTTTTTGTTTTTAGTTCAATCTCGTTTATTTTCAGAAACACAATTCCCTTTTTAAGCTTTTGAAACTTTTCATTAAGATGAACTAAATCATTTTCCAAATCTAAACATTGTTTGCAATTCGAGTTTTCAATCTTTTGAACGTTTTCAAGTTTTAATTCCAAATCACGATTTTTATTTCAGAACATAACATTTTCAGATTTTAAATTTTTATTTGTCAATTTGAGACTCTCAACATTTTTAGTTAATTTATCACAAAGACGAAATAACTTTTCAAAAGGAAACTCGCCGTGATCTGTTGAGTCTTCGTCATTGTCATCATCCAATCCATCTTCTGTAAATCCATTCAAGCATAATTCTGAAGTTGAGTTGACTTTCGGGGGGTTTGAGATATTGTTGTCCTTTCTTCCATACAAGGCATCGAGAGTTTTCCAGATTTCCTGTGTTGTTAAACAATGAGAGATATGGTTATACTGATCATCATTAATATAAGAATATAAAAAGTGTGTAGCACGAGAATTAATTATAATATCATTCTTATCTAATATATCATGCCCATTTTTAATAATATCCCAACATATTTTAATATAAGAATATAAAAAGTGTGTAGCACGAGTATTAACATATTTTAAATAAAATTCCATTTTTAATTTCCAATTTAAAAAATCTGTTCCATCAAAAATGGTTGGGGTTATACTGGAAAAATTCTCGCTAGATTGACAACTAGAAAACTCACTATTAGGGAAATCCATGACTCTGGAGTTATTTTAAAATAAAAAAAATACCTGCTCTGATACCACTTGTAGGATCTAAATTAACCCTAGAGGGGGGTGAATAGAATTTATTACAGTTTTTGCTGAGTAATTAAATAATATCAATTACAGATAATAATCATAATAAATGCGGAAAATAAATTACACACAGATATACCCAGCTTCGGCAAAACCCTGTGTACTTCTGCATTCCCCAAGGTTTCTACTAGGTATTAGTCAATAATTACAACGCTTACAACACCCTTAAACTCGCGACAATTCCTAGCCTCTTTGTCCTAACCCTACGCTCAAAACTTATCCCCAGTTTCTACTAGGAGCTACACAAAAAGGCCTCACAATCTCGCTCTAGTTGCACTACTCCTAGCTCAAAACCCTGCACAGGTTTCTATTCCCGAAACCAGATTTCCCCGAATTATAACCCCCTAATTCGTCTCCCCAGTTTTACAGATAAACTATAAAATTATAAGTTTGATTACAAATTTAAACTAAAAAAACAAATAAAAACTAACAATTAAAACCCTTAGAAAAATCAAAACCCTAGTTTATTATTTAAAAAAAAAACTAAAGTCCTTGTTCCCCTTTTAAAAATCTTGGCCGACCATTTTTTATTGTCCTCACCCATCTTCATTTTATAGCCCAATCTCCTTTACTCTGGAAAAATAAATGGAAATGGCGATTGCTAGGGTTTTTCTTGTTCTCTCAAAATCACTTCGGCTTTGCGATTGATCTGAAATAATCTCTAAAGCATTGAATCTGTTGATGCTCTTAAATGTTCTCTCGTGACCGATTAGGATCCAAGTTATTTTTCCTTGGTATGATTTTGCAATTTGAATTATGCTTTTAATTTTGTTCGAACTTGGATAATCTATAGCCAATGATGATTGGGTGTTTATATAGGATTAGAAATCTGATATTTGTGCTCTGATTTCGTGAATGAGACTCGGTTTGATATTGCATGAATTTTGGTTTGAAATCTTCATATATTTTGGGATTTCTTCGATTTGTTTTTGAATGTATATGCTCGTGGATTCTGGAATTTGATTGAGTTTGAAAAATTCAAACTTTCTGGAATACTTTGCTTTAAACTGTATATTTTTCGGCTTTGAATTAATCCCTTAATTTCTGGAACCTTTGAACTGTGCATTTGACTTCCATTACTTTGAATTGGTCTGTGTATATATAGTGAATTTCTGGAATTTGGATTCCATTACCTTGGACTGATGCTTTGCTGATATTACACTTGATTTGCCTCGACCTTGAGTATTTATTTAAGAACTGATATTACACTGATTTCCTATATATTTGAATTGATACTATGCTATGTCTTGCCATTTTCATGTTGGCTAGTGTATTTGCACCTGTACATTGTTGTACCTCCACTTGTCATTGTGCTGCACACACTACTCATGCTCCATTTTGCTTTAGCCATGCTGCTCCACCATTTTCTCTGGTCTGATGCATCCAAATGTATGTTGTGTATAGATCCTAAACTTGTTCATTTATAAGGTTGTTGGTCTGACTTGAGTAGTCATGCA
Organism: Allium sativum; assembly: GCA_030737875.1. Taxonomy (NCBI): domain Eukaryota; kingdom Viridiplantae; phylum Streptophyta; class Magnoliopsida; order Asparagales; family Amaryllidaceae; genus Allium; species Allium sativum. The sequence goes on from CM060925.1 coordinate 13,042,497, forward strand.
TCAGTACCATATGTTTGTGCTTATTGCATCAGTAATTGTATCATTCCAGTTTTGCTGTGTGCATCCATTATGTTGTTAGCATCTACTTGAACCATGCTGCACTATTTCTTCATCTTGCACTTCACTGCCTTGAACCTGAAATGTGTATGCATGCATTACCCTGGCACTTGTGTTTGCACCACTGTTGTTTCACTGTATGGTACACTATCTATTGTTCCATGCTGATTTGTAAATATGAGTCTTCGTGCTGCATTTGCCTTTGACCACATTGCATTGATCCTTGAAAGTACATGGCTCGACCATGAATGTTATGTTCACTGCTGAGTTTCCAAAAACATGTTAATGTTGTGTTGAAACTCATTGTTGTTGCCATTTATGTTGCTCGATCCTTTGTACACTTATATACATGTATGCCATATATTTGCATGTGGTGTTATGTTGCACCATTTACTTTGAAACACCATGTTGTAATGTATTCGTTTTCACTTGCATTGGGTCGAGTTGGTCCATGTGGCTGCTCCTCAGTTGCACATTAATTGGCGAGGCAGTGCATGTGTGTAAATTTATACACGCGTGTACATGCAGCCATTAAGAATAATATTCCTGTCCTTACATATTAGACCGAGTAAGAAAAATGATGAGAAACACACACAAAATCTGAGGCAAATAAAATTTAAAAATAAATTTATATTTGTATGCACTTCAGATTTATTTCTATTGCAATGTACTGTGTGTGTTTTATGTGACAGGTAAGCAGATGGTGACTGGACTGACTATGAGGCTGTAAAGACAGAAGATGAAGCAGAGTGTATATGTGTCAGTTAATGAATGTGTATAAGAGTCTATATAACTGAGTGACTGTGTGAATGTTGTAGTGAGGAATAAATGTACAGAATGAGAGAATTGTACTGATATTTATAATAAACAAATTTGATTGAAATGAAATATTATTTTATTGTGTTCAAACAAATTTGTCTTTTGTATTCAGTTTATATACAAGTACAATATCAAGTGAAATTTTATAACTGTGAATATACAATAGTGGAGTTAGAATGTTGTACTATTTCATATGTTGAAATAAAACATTTGATTGAACAAATATACTGCGAATATATTCAGTTGTGTACAATAGTATATTATTCAATCAATATTTATTTCTTTGAAACGATGTAATATAAAATAGTATAATTACAAATACATTTAAATAATATCATATGTTTGTTATCATCAAACAAAAATCATACAACACATTGTTGTATCCAACAAATGTCGCTGCTAAAAAAAATCATCTCATACTTTATCGATGTTACCTCTAGTGTTAGCACAACATCAGTATCATGATGTTTCCAACATCGCACCGATGCCATAATACATCAGAATCCCATCCTATTTTTCTAATGTGAATGGATCTTTTTAGCATATTAGGATTGTTCAAACAAGCTTTGATTTTATAAGTATTTGAGTTTATTTAAAAATATTACAAATTATTCAAAAATCTAAAACTGTAACAAAAAACTTGACTTGATAAAAATCTATGAGTTTTTCTATTTAATTTTAATTTTTCTTGAATCGTAAAAAATATATTATTGTGAAGATTTTTCTACTTTGGTAATTATGATTTTCTTTTGCGGTATTCTTCGTTTTTTAGTATGAATTATCATTTTATTGAGATTCGGAAGAAATTTTAATATTACAGAAGTAGTTGAGTCCTTAGGAAGATTTCGAAGTTTTCAATGAAAAAATATTTCGTGAATATTCATTTTCATTTTTGAGCTTTTCTTTTGTCTCATTTATGGGGATTGAAATTTCTTAATTTCTTATTTCTGGATATCCTATATTATTTAATTTTTGTGTTTCAAAGAAGATTCTAAATTTTTGTGTAGGTTGTTTCCTATTCAAGAAAATTTATGACTTTTTATACCTTTAACATATCATGGAACTTCATCCAATATATCAATTATAAGGATAAGTTCTACACCTATTTTCATATGGGAAATTAACCAGAAGGACACAATTTATATAATTATATTGACAGCTATCATATTTATTTTTAGGCTGAAGAATGGTATGCTACTTACAACTAGCATCATTTTCAATTTTTATGTTATACAAAATGTGAATTATAACTAAATGATCATTTCATCACCCAATCACTTGAAAAATTGGATCTTTATCACCCAATCACTTGAAGATGAATTTGATTCAAAAAAAAAAACACAAATAATATGAGAAATATGAGCACACGATATTCCACCCAACCACCTTCTTTATTGATTCACTAATAAAAATTGTTTACAATCGATCTCAACTATCGTTACAAACAATTACAACTTGAATCAATAACCTTATTGAGAAATAGGTAGAGAATATCTAATGGCTAAATAATTTGAAGGAGAACACTCAATTTGGAATAGCTAAATGATCACTTTTGGTGGCTCTCAGCCACATCTTGGTGGCTTTCACCCACACTTGGTGGATCTCACCCATACCTAATGAAGATGTCAGCTGGCCCTTTTTATAGAGAGAATTGCTTCATGTCCAAGAAAACTTGGCATCCAAATTATCTTCATATTTGTTATAAAACTATTTGGATAAGCACCAAATATCCTTGCAATAAATGTCCACAAATATAGCAATCAACATCTCCTATCCAATGTATTCGTGAGTGCAATAACTTAAGAGATGTTATGGGAATTTCCATATCTCCTAAGGATCCATCAAACTAGATACTATATAATATAATTTTGTTATTATAATAGTGTCTATTCAGTAAAGTAAAATATCAAAATAGTGTAAGCGGTATTACATTTTTACCCTTACACCGTTTATAAACATTGTAGTCTATACAGTACTTTAAACTCCACCAAACCAGTGGGCAATCAGGGAGCACTCCATAGGTACAACGCAAAACAAAATCGTGTTGGGCGTGATCAGGACAATATGACTAGGCACCGAGGAATACCCAACGGTAGGATTCTATCGGACTGCGAGACCGAGCTGGTGGTAATGCATATAAGTGAAATATAAATGTTAAATGACTTTCGGTTTCACCGGATTACGGACGGATATTGGATAATTATCCTATTCGTCAACGATCGATAAATCAACAAATACAATTGAAATCTTTTAGTTTAATATAAACGGTTTTCAATTTCATTAATCACAAAAGTGTTAAAAATAAACATATATGATGAAATTAAATATATTTGAGTAGGTAACATACATTTAATGCATATAGTAACATAAACCTTCGACTCAGTAAAACAATAAATAAACCTCGGTCATTGTACTAAATTACATATAATTTTGATCATAATATTAAAAAATCGAACGAATAATTTTTAGATGCCGATATCTACGTATCCATATCCTAATCTGTTTTTTCGAACATCGAATATATATCCTTTTTCGAATACAGATGCGGACGGATTTCGAATTTTTCGGATATCCATTGATAACCCTAACCGTAATTGGATGCTGGTTTGATGACAAACAGCATTGAAAAGAGGAGAGGCCAACACGGTTCGTATTGTGATTGGCAGGTTGCGCTTTTTTCATTGCCACGTTTCGTAACATTTCTGTTTGCGTTCCCAAACCGCTACCTTTCTTTCTCGAATCTTCTTTATGCCTTTCGAATGTACCTTTTTGTTTTCGACTGATCTGTGCTAACTTCCAATAAGGGATAAGTTCTGTAAAACCCATAAAACTGAAATTACATTTTTGTCAGCTTTTCAGGGGTGCTGTTACAACACACAGCTAAACTTGCGGGGACCAACTGATAAATTTCACTGCATCTTATTTCCAGCGCACAAATCTCATCTCACCCCCTCCTCTCCATTATTATCCCCGTGTCGCTCTCTGTTTCCTTCGCTACACTCATTTATACTCACCTGATCGATCTTTCTCTGATTACCCGTAACACCTTTCTCAATCTTCGACGATAATGGCGACTGCAACTGCCTCCGAAACCGACAAGATCGCCAAGCTCAAAGCCGCTGTGGCAACTCTCGATCAGATTAGGTTACTATCGGTTTCTCATTTCTTTCATTTTCACTTCTTTCTTTTTTGCGATCTGAGATCTGACTGTAATGTGTTCTTTCAAACTGCTTTTGCAGTGAAAATGAGAAGACTGGATTTATCAGCCTTGTTTCTCGTTATTTGAGGTAGATCGAGATTAGTTGTCGGTTTTACTTTCAGTGATCTGATTATTTTGTGTTCTTAGAGTTTTGGTTTTGTTGTAATTTTGTAGTGGAGAAGCACAACAGATAGATTGGAGCAAAATCAAGACACCTACTGAAGAAGTTGTTGTACCTTATGATGCTCTCGCACAACCTCCTGAAGGTTTGATACCATTGATATTTAAAAAATAATCAACGTTTAAGATCTGATGAAAGTTGGTGGGAATGTGCAGATCTTGAAGCAATAAAGAAATTGCTTAACAAGCTTGCTGTTTTAAAGCTTAACGGAGGTCTGGGAACTACAATGGGATGCACTGGTCCTAAGTAAGTTGGTCTCTTAGATCGGATTGTAAGCCAAGTTTAGTGTTTATAGTACTGTGCATATTTGATGTTAATGCTACTTGCATAGTATAATATTGGATGTCAGACTCGATTGTCTTACATTATAAGACAGCTTAGATCACATTCGAATACATTAAAGCTTGTCTGATCAAGATCTAACATTCTTCGTGAACCGCAACACTGGAAATTGTTATAAATTCTATAGTGACAAACGCAGCATTAGATATTGTTTAGAGCATATTCTTATTTTTTGCTGTGAACTCTTCCAATTCTCACACCTGATTAAAGCATACTGCTTCAAAAAAGAAACCAATTTTTGCTTTGTAGCTCTGTTGATATGCGTTTTTTAAGTAAGTTAATGTGATAAAAAGATATGTGATATTTTGGACCATTTTAAATAATCTTTGTCATTGAGTTAGAACATCCTTAATGTAGGATTGTTGTTTACTTGTATGTTTCCTATGTAGCTGATGTAATAGGATTAACTACTCCAACTCATACTATGGAATTTTATCTTACCCGATGTTCATTTCATCGGTTAAGTGGAAGTTACTGAACATCAGTTGGGGTTGATACCCAAAGCTATCTCTTTGGGGTATCCTGTGAGTACCGATACTCACATGTTATGCATGTTGCGTAATTTTTATAGAAATATCTTCATATGTTGCAAATTTCTGTGTGATACATGCTTTTTTCAGTTATGTGTTATATATTGCGCACTTATCATCCATAATGGGAAGATATTACATAGGAATGGTCTTATGCCATAATAGTTATAGAATCAGTATGTAGCCAGTATGCATGTGTATTAAAACCACTGAGGTATATGCAATAATTGAATATACACATTCAAACAACAGAAACTCAAGATGAAAATTTATCCTTGTTATCACAACAATTATTATTTGTCTAAAATAACTGAATGCTAAGATGATGTGTTTTTTTTTGGGTCCTTTCTATGCGTACTCCATTCAGGCATTTGTAACTAATTTTCTTTTCTTTTATTGTTGTATGGAGATGCCTTGTGATTGTATGTATGTTTAGGGAATACCATGAACTTTGGATGTTTCTATGCTGAATTGAATATCTTGTCATCTACATATACCTTAATTTTATGTTGCCAAAAAAATCCCCTGAACATTTGCTTGTACATTTCTGTTACTGTGATAGTATGTATGTTTAAGGAATATCATGAAGTTTGAATGTTTCTATGCTGAATTGTATATCTTCTCATCTTCATTCAGCACATATACCTTAATTTATTTGTTGCCAGAAAATCCCCCCAATATTTGCTTGTACATTTCTGTTAATCGTTGACATGGAAACCATTATGAATTGTTTTATAGCTTATTTGACTATTTTTTCTTTTCTGTGCCTCGTACCTCATACCTCATAATAGGCATCTTATAAAATGTTTTTTTAGATTCAATTGGTTGAACCTATTTACTGAATTGTTGCAGGTCTGTTATTGAAGTTCGAAATGGATACACGTTTCTTGATTTAATTGTTATGCAAATTGAGGTGAGTATGCTTGATTTTTTTTGTATTATTTTGATCTTGGTAAAAGTTAAAATTCATTTGATTATCTTCTTTTTCAATCGTTTATGATTTACTTGTTCAGAGTTCTGATTTTCCTGTTTTCTTCAGTCACTGAACAAGAAGTATGGGTGTAATGTTCCCCTTCTTCTCATGAACTCTTTCAATACACATGAAGATACATTGAAGGTGCGTTTTGCATGTTTTTTTTTTCAAAATTGTGTGATACTGGATAGAAAGTAAGCTAACCCTTTGGATCCATTGAAGATTGTGGAGAAATACTCGAGTTCAAGCATTGAGATTCATACTTTCAATCAGGTTTGTACTCTTATCGAAGTTTCATCTATAAGTAGATTTTGGTATTCATGATTTTTCTTACATGTATGTTCATCTTAATATTCCATCTGCAGAGCCAGTATCCTCGTATTGTTTTGGATGATTTTATGCCTCTTCCTTGCAAGGGAAATGCAGGAAAAGATGGCTGGTATGCCTAAATTTTCTCTCAGTAATGTGTTATGTAACTAGCTAGCAAAAAACATGTATGATATTTCTATTTTCTGATTGTACCACCAAGAAGATGTAAGATTATTACTTCAATTACTTGAGCTACAAGCCGATCACATTTAGGTGTTTTAGAAATATTTTACTCTGGAGGATTAATAATGTAACTGTAGAGATGTGCCATTATTGTCTATGCTCAGACAAGGACAAATAACTCCTCGGTTCTTAAAGATATAACAGCTATGTTAACGTAATAGAAGTGATGTTTAGTTTTTACTTAATAATAATGCCTAATATGGGAATCTCAGTATGATACTTTGACTAACGTATCTGTTTATATGCGAAGGAATCCACCTGGGCATGGCGATGTGTTTCCATCGCTGAAGAACAGTGGAAAGCTTGATGCATTGTTGTCTCAGGTTTGTATTCAAGAAGTTTTCTTTTTATAAGTGATCTAGCGATTGTTGTTGTGATAATGAAAATTTTAGTTTATTGATTTTTGCTCACTTGATCTTTTCTCAGGGAAAAGAGTACGTCTTTGTGGCAAACTCCGATAATCTGGGTGCAATAGTTGACTTGAAGATCCTGAACCATTTAGTCAACAAGGGAAACGAGTATTGTATGGAGGTAACTCCAAAAACTTTAGCCGATGTGAAAGGTGGCACTCTTATTCAATACGAAGGAAGAGTTCAGCTTTTGGAAATAGCACAAGTTCCCGATGAGCATGTCAATGAATTCAAGTCAATTGAGAAGTTCAAGATCTTTAACACCAATAACCTATGGATTAACTTGAAGGCTATTAAGAGGCTAGTGGAAGCTGATGCACTTAAAATGGAGATCATTCCAAACCCCAAGGTACCTATCATGTTAAGTCTAAAGTTCTAAAATGTAGCTCTCAAAATCTGAGTCTAATGACTACATTTACGAAACTCATTTCTTACTTCTAGGAAGTTGATGGGATAAAAGTACTCCAGCTAGAGACCGCAGCTGGTGCAGCTATTCGGGTAACAATTTGCTTCATAATTTCCTATGTTAATTTTTCCCTATTCGGGTAATAATTATTCTAACACAGTTTGTATTTCTTTACAGTTTTTTGATAATGCTATCGGGATTAACGTTCCTCGATCCAGGTTTCTTCCAGTGAAGGCTACATCTGACTTGTTACTAGTGCAGGTTAGCTTAAAATTTCTGATGACGACTGTTTATAGTAGGGTTGGTTATTAGTACATAAAGGACTGTTTTAAGTATATTTGAATTTTATATTGCAGTCCGATCTGTATACCTTGGCTGATGGTTTTGTGGTCCGAAACAAAGCCAGAACTAATCCAGCAAATCCTTCAATTGAACTTGGTCCTGAGTTTAAAAAGGTTGGAAATTTCCTTAGCCGCTTTAAGTCAATTCCTAGCATCGTTGAACTTGATAGCTTGAAGGTTTCTGGTGATGTTTGGTTTGGATCAAACATTGTTCTTAAGGTATTAGAGCCTTTTTCTCTTAAAAGAAGGAAAATATTATATGCTTCATTTGTTCGCTTTTATTCATTTATCTGTTACTTTTTTGTAGGGTAATGTAACCATTACTGCAAAGCCTGGAGTGAAGTTGGAGATCCCTGATGGTGCTGTCCTCGCCAATAAGGTAAGAAAAGTTGCAAACTTGCTGCCAGCGTTGTCTGAATTTTCAGCTAATGATTTTCATTTTGGTCAAATTTTCAGGTTATCAGTGGCCCTGAGGACATCTGAATTTTTTCTTAGTTTTTCTCTTGCCTATCATAAAATTTTGTGTTCTATTTTCTCTGGTGAGCCGGAGTGTTATATTTTGTATAAATGCCCGAGTAAAACATTGGATTTCTAGCGCTTTCCTCTTGAGTTATAAATAATATCATCTCCCACAACTTCTTTCAGCACAATGCCGGTTTTTATTACATAAATTGCAATTGGTTGTTGCGTTCCCCGAGTGCAGCTCTCTGACCAAAGAAATTCGTTGACATGGAGCTGTAATGTGTAAAATAAAAATAAAGATGCAGATGCTTTTTTAGAAACATTGGTGATGACTAACGAAGTGTACTGGTTGCAGTAAGCGACGTATTTCATAATGTTGCTTTTAATGTATAAACGTCACTATCTTTTTATTTCGCTGGCGATTTTGTGTGTAGCTCAAAACAAAACGTGCAGGTTTTATGTACACTTGAATATGACAGAGGCATATGTCATGACATTTAGAGTGCATTTTTTACGAAGGAGAACCTGAACGTGGCATAACGTTAGTGAATAGAGAATATGTTTTTTGCTGCGAATAGAGTATTTAAGCGTTGTTTTTGTATAATAGGTTTTTTATTTTTATTTTGTTTTGAACGGAGAATGCGTTTTCTTGTTTTGAACGGTAAAAATTGTACGTTGCGTCTGACGTGTTGAACGCAATTGGTTTAAGTTCTAACATTTAGTTTGACCGTTGTTGAGTGTGGCAAACCATGCTTGATACATCGGATGCGAACACAACTTTAACATTTTTTATTTTGGCCGCAAGCGGTACCTTACGCATATTTCAGAACCTCATGGATCAAAGTGAACTGTCGATTGGACTAGCTGTTGCAACCATGTAAAATATGTTTTGCAATCTCCTAATCAGATGAAGATCGATATATTTCATGGAGTAAGATGGCATATCTCATCTTCTTAATACGTAATGGCGAACGTTTCAACTTCTTCCACTGAATATTTGATTCGTTGTAATTACATTACTTCTTCATCAGAAGCTTATTCAAACTTCCTGCATAGACGCCCCTTTTGTTTATACTAGTGTCTTAACCTGTGCGTTTTCAATCGGCGCTACCCGTTTAATAGTAGACTGCGGATGTACTGAACTCAGTGAGTATCCAGACTTGAGTAGAATTAGCCTTAACCGATTTCCTTCTGGATCATTATCATCAAAATACAACGATGGTGAAAAAATCAACCCCTAAAACCTCCACAGAGCTAGTTTATTCTTAAAATCGCAGAAGGTGGAAGAAGAGAAAACGAAGAAACAATAGAAGTTGACTAACTAGCTGCCTACCTCATGAAATGTCGCAGTCTGCGGATTATGGTTTTTTCGAGGTCCAAATCGCAAAACGAGAATGAAAAACCAAAACGCATCTGAATACGCTTCCGTTCGAGCCTTATCCGCTTCAATCAGAAGCGATAACCGTCTTAATAATGGGCAATCTGTGATGCTATCTCTGTTTTTATCAATTAGCTTTAACTCCAGTGAGATAGGAAACTTGTTGGTTTTGATCATTTAGAGATCGATAATTACTGTACTATGAATTTGAACAGCAGCGGGGATAGCTCAGTTGGGAGAGCGTCAGACTGAAGATCTGAAGGTCGCGTGTTCGATCCACGCTCACCGCATTGAACCTTTTTAGAGGGTTCCGTCATAGCCTTTTTCATTCTCTTCATGTTTGGCTCTTCTTCCGCTTACAAACTGCGGTCAACTGCTTTCACCGGTCTTGCTAAAACAGCCCATGTCGTTTTCACAGATTGGTTGATTTCCGCCCTATCTTTTGTCCAGCTTTAGTAATACCATGCTCTGAAATGTTGCTGCCTTCATTTTGTTTTACGTCTAATTTTTATATTTGAATAATTAAATTCAGCATCGTTAGTTAATTTTAAAATCTTTTAATAAAATGAATGAATATCAGTATCGTTTAAAATCACTGTTTTAATAAAATTGTAGACAAATATTCATGTAGTGACGTTTAAATTTTGATATATTTTATTAAAAGAAAAGTATGTACAGATTGGATTTAAAAGGTTGCTTGAAATAACAACCAAAATACATAAATATAAGAGTATAGCGTAAATGAATCAATAGATTTATAAGGAGCATCCGGTGGAACACAAGAATAAACACACTAAATGATACAATACAACGACTGTTAGATCCAACCAATCTAAACCGTCTCTTACCTCTATACCAGCCCACTTTCACATCCATATTTTTAATTTTTATTCGGTCAGTCTTCTTCCTTATTTCAAGCGGTTCTCTCTCCCTTCCACTAGCTATTTCTCTCGCAGTCATAGAGGCGCTTCATTTTACTGCAACATATCCCGTTCGTAACCAATTCACATCTACAATTTATGTATCTGCGCATTTTCATATTTCTAGCTTTATTTAAGGTCCATGATTAATTTCGTCAAATTACAAAATCGAAGCAATCTGTAGTATGATACTTTCTTCATTATATCTATAGAGCTTTATGACTAAAAGTTGTGTACTTTTCAATGCCTGCAGCGCATACAAATGCATTATTTATTTGTAAATCAAAACACATATAATGTTGTACATATTCAAATCTTGAAGAATGTATATCTTGAAGAATGTATATAATGGGGTGCTTCATATTACTAAAGCTCTTACACCGGACATCTTTGATTTTAGGTCATTGAAATCATTTTGTGTCAAAAGTTTGGTATATATAAAGTGTCACATGTGAAATCATACACACTTGAATTTTTACCTACTCAAAACCTATTTGTAAAACCAGCAAACATTGAAAGCATCGTTCCTCGGTCGATAAACATTTAGTTTGTAGTACTGCAACCCCTTAATTTTATGAAATAATAGTCATTAAATTATCATCTTTTAGTTAACTAATATATTATATTTTGTCTGACTTTCAGTCACTACTAAGGATGTGTTGGACATTCAGCCTATATCTGAGGAATCAACCCATGACGAAACCTTCGGCCTATATCTGAGGAATCAACCCATGACGAAACCTTCGACGTAGGAAAAGCAAACAATGATTACGACATTATTGGTTCTTCCTCATCACCAAACAAAAGCGTTGATATTCTGAGGAACCATATATTAGAATAACTTTTGATAGCCTGAATAAGGCAAATAACTATTACGTTGAGCATGGACGACAAAAAGGTTTTGCTATCTGTGTTCGACGCAGGAAAAACAAACAATAGTCATTAGAAACACCACCACTATCAAATGTGGATGTCAATCAAAGCTACGAATTCTTTACAGTGAGTTGACTAACAAATGGTCAGTAATAAAGTTTAATAATGATCATAGTCATTCATTTGTATTCCTTATAAAAAGAGTCCAACTACGAACTAACATGAGTATGCCATCTGCTGCGAAGGACTTGATTGAAGTATTTCAGCAACAAAATTTGCCAATAGCTAAAATTCCTGCAATTTTTGGTGGCTTGAATGTGGAATTCAATCAAATGGACTGCTACAACCATTTGAAGCCTGCCAGACTTAAAGATTTGAAAACGAGTGATGCACAATATGTGTTGGGTTATTTTCAATTGAGATAAAGAGAAAATCCTCAAAAAAAAAAAGTTATGCAATTCAACTTTATGGATAAGGACATACTACTAATTTCTCTAGGTGGATGCACAATTACATATGTCGTATCAACATTTTGGAGATAGGGTTACATTTGATACTACATACGGAACAAAGAAATATTCAATGTTGTTTGCCCCATTTATTGGTGTAAATCATCATTATCAAACAATACAGTTTGGATGTGCGCTTTTATGTGATGAAACCGAACCTACATTTTGTTGGTGACTTACAAGAGGTCGTCATCCAATGTCCATAATAACATATCAAGATCATGCAAAGGGTGTAGCTATTCAAAAGGTATTTCCTAATAGTCGACATTGTTTATGTCTTTGGCATATTATAAAAAAAAAAGAGGGAGAACTTACCTCACATATATAGCAAAAAATCAACTTTTAAGAAAGATCTTAGAAATTACTTAAATTTCACATATTCAATTCCAAATTTTGAAGATAAGTGGAAATCCTTAATAGAGAAGTTTGAACTGCAAAATAGCCATTGGCTCCAAAAAAAATTGAACAACGCGAGTCATGGATACTTGTGTTTCACTGATCGATCTTTTATGCTGGATTGAACACTATAAGTTGTGGTGAAGGCATTAATAGTTTTTTAATATGTTTTTCTCAACCAAAAAAAAAAAATCTTAAGGAATTTGTTAGTAGATATGACCACACGCTCCAAAAAAATATCCAAAGGAAGGTCAATGAGGATTTTGTTTTTGAGCATCAAAATAAAAGTATTGATGAAAATAATTTTATTTTGAAACATGCTACAAGCATATATGCACTTGAAATATGTTTGACATGTTTTGCGAACAACTAAAAGACTCCATTTCGTTTTAATCTATTGAGAATGAAACCAGTGAAGAAATGACATAGTTTATTAGGGGCGTTAATAGGATAGAACAGTCTGTTTGTACGACTCGGTCCAAAGGGGTAATGTGTCTGGTCTGTGTCCGTATTATCATTTAGGACAAGAAAACGAAAATATGTCTGTTTGAAAATGTTTGATGCTTTTCTATTGTTTGAACCATGTCCGTACGTTGTTCAGCGCGTACGTATAATGTTCGAGTCAACTCCGCGTCCGATTCATTTATGTCTGAAAGTCTTATAGGACATGACACAAACACCCCTCTGTCCGGTCGTTCGATTTAAACCCCTATCGTTTATTCTGTCTTCTAAAGTTGGTGACTATGAGAGTTTTGTTGTAAGAATAAATGTATGATACATAGTCTACTATCAATGCCAACTATTTGAGTTTAAAGGAATATTATGCTAACGTATCTTAAAAATTCTCATCAAACATGAAGTAGATGAGATACTTTCTCATTTTATTTTAACAAGATGGACAAATAAATCTAACTCGTTTAGAACTATGGATGATTTATGTACGAAGGTCAACCCATTTCTAGCGAAGCCTTTCGACTTAGTCATATATGTTGAAGAACAACACAACTTTCATGAATTGCATCAAAATCTGAAATTTTGTACAAAATGGTGATAAATGGAATAAAAGAACTTTTCACGAGTGTATGTGATGAAAAAAAATTAAGTTTGATGAAAGAAAGTGTAACGTCTCGGATTTTTAGCAATTGAATATTTAGTTTATTTAATTATTTTAAAGTTGATTTTGCAATATAAATAACTTGAATTCAATAAATTTGATAATTAATATAAATAGTGGAATAATAAATGTAATTCCGAAATAGTCAAAAATAGTTGAATTTGCAATATTGTGTAAATTACATGATTTAAGAGATTTTTTAGATTCGAATTACAATAACGAATTTATTTATAAAACGACATTTGAACGTATAATTTATAATTAAATTTAAAACGAGCTCGCAACGACGCAGTAGTTCATAATTTGACGTTTAAATGAACGTTTAGGATTCGTTATAAGTCGGAATTCTTTGAAACAAGAAACGTTCGAATTTATTGAACTATAGTTTTCTAATAAAAGAGAAAACTTAAGATTTTGTCTAGTAGATTGTGAGTTATATCCAAATCAAATTTTTAGAAAGTCGCTATGGAATCATTTATAAATCATAACGATTGATTTAATAAAATAAAAGGATTTTATATAAATTGGATATCGATTTAACTTGGATTTTGAAATATTGAGTTATAAATCCAAGTGTGTTTATTTTGAAGTTATATGATATTCTATTTGCATATACAAAATAATATTAGTTTAGTATTATTAAATTGAATTGTTTTTGAATTTGTTAATATTATATTGGTTTTATTTAAGCCTTAAAAATAGTTGTTTTGCAAACAACCTCCATTTCCGATGAAACGAATTTTATTAGATCCATAATGATAAGAATTGTTGGATTTCAAATTTCATGCCAACCGGAGTTGTTTTGTGATCGTGCGAAATTAGAATGTGAATCGATCAATAATTTGAATTTAAAATAATGTTGTTTGTGCAAACGGACTCGGAATTTGACGAAACAAGTTTCATTAAGTCTGTAATGTCAAACTATATTTGGATGTCCATTTTCATCGCAATTGGATTTCATATGTGATTATAAGAGTTTATTAGTGACGAATACAAGTAGTGATAACTAATAAATAATATAATAACATCGAAGCTTCACCTGTAAGCTAACCTACTATATAAATATACCATTACCTAACCCCAAACCTCACTTTCATTTTCCTTCATGGTCAATCGATTCATGGATACCACCAACACTTAGAAAATGTGAACTTTGAAAATCAATATAAAATCCATTGCTTTTCTAAAAATACTAGAACAAAATTCGTTGAATTTCTCTTAGTAAGGGCTTCAAATTGATATGGGTTAGTAAGGGTGCAACGTCACTCTATGATGTTTGAGGTTTGTTAACGTGACCTAGTTTTAGAAATTTTTGGTGATTTAAGCTTCGATTCATGAATTCAAGAATGTATTGATTAGGGTGTGGAGTAGCACCTAGTGGCAAAGTTTTGGGATTTCTGGTGCTTAAAATATTCGGCACCTGTAGTAGTTCGAACAATTGGCTGGAAGTCGCATTTCACATGAAGGGTGCGAGTTCAATAATTTTGGTTTGAGGTGAAAGAGGATTGGAAGAGATGAATTATGGAGATTTTTATTTGAATTTTAGTGGAGGAGGGAGTGAGAACGTGGAGGCCAAAGATGTCGGCCATAGGGAATAAGAACACACGAGTACGCACCTGGGAGGAAGAAGAAGGATAATGAGAGGCGAGATTAAGTTTTAAAAGGCGGATTAAGTTAATTAATTTTATAATTAATAAAAGTTAATGATGTTAATTTGTTTATACATTATCAGAATCTGACGAAATAAGATCCTAAGATCCTGAAGATCGTATGGACGCAGGCTACACAATGAAACGGGTTTAGAGTGATTTGGAGCTCGTTACAATTTATGACAAAATAAAATGTCTAATCGAATTTATCGGTAGTTAATCGTTATTGAACAATAAATAACCAAAGTGAGTAAACTCACTAACAGTGTCCAGTTTATAATTTTATAAATGTATTTTTGAGTTGATAAATTATGATTGAATGAAGTGTGATGATTGTTTGGATGAATTGATATATTATTATCAGTTGTTTCTATTATTATATATTAGTTATATTTAAGGTTGGTAGTTGGATAATCTCGCATATTTTTGCGGATGAGACTATGCGCCCGCATGATGGCGGATGACCTTCTATACCGCGATATCCCACAACGAAGTGGGATTGGTATTATTTATGTTGTCTAACATCTGTGGATGCAGGAAAAATAGGTTGGAGAATTCCAACTGGATTTTTCAAAATTTATTCTATTGTTGTTTCATATATATCGTGTTATATGATGTGTGATAGATTATTATCGCATGTTTGAATGTTTGAATATCACTGACCATAGATATTGAAATATAAAAATATGAGATTTTAAAGGAAAATCTATTTTTCCAAAATAGAAATTAAATTCGAATGGGCTAGGAAATAATAACTTGTTTTTAATAATAAAAACAAGTAGTTTAATTTATAAACAGTGATTATAAATGAAGTGAAATGATTATCATTGGATAATTTGGGAATGTAAATTCAAGAGTGAATTTAAAGGGAAATTGAAAATCGTTTAAAAGGGAAACGATGAAATTTATTCCGATGTTCGGGATGTGAATGGAATTGAAATAAATCCATAAGGATTTACATTTGGATTTCGACTATGTTGAACTTTACAAAAAAAATGTTTTTAGAAATCATATATTATCTAATTCAGAACGATACAAGATAATTAATATTCGGTTTGAAGCCGATATTTATAATCAAATGTAAAGTCGATACAGAATTATAAACTTGTCAATTAATATCAACTAGAAAGTTGACGGGTAAACGAGATTTAATAATAAAGTGGAATGTGAATGAGAAATTATAAAATGAGTCAATAGATTGAATTTTAACCTGGAATAGTATTTACGATAAAAATCAAGATTCATTTGATAAAACGAGTCAAAATTTCTATAAAGGAAAAATATTCACATTTTAATGTGAATAATGGTTTAAAAGCAAAGTTTTGCAGATTGGAATGGTTATAAGGGAAATTGGAAAGGATTTGGAAGTGATAAATTCAAAGGTGAATTTAGAATGAAAGTGGAATTTGAGTTGACTTGAAATGGTAAATTTATTTCGAAGTTTGGAACGTTAATCGAATAAAAATTATTCAAAAGAGAATTATACAGTGAAATTCGACTACGTCGAATTTAGGAAAGTAATAGTTAATTTTCGTTTTAAATAAAGATTTATTTATTTATTCAAAGAAATGAATAAAAGATATATTTTAAAGTTTTATATTTCGGAGCACGGGTTATAAAGTTATTGTTATAATCAATGATTTCCGAAAAAGAAGCGAATTCTTAAATAATAATTTAAAGAACACACCATGATTTTTATACTAGTTTAGAGTTACCCAACATCTAGTCCCACACAACTCTGGGTTAATGTGGATTTCTTTTCAAATAATATCCAAATTACAATCGTCGATTTCATAGGCCACGAGCTCCATCCTTTCTATTTCCAAGTACAGTGAGACTCAATTGATTTCTAGGCTATAATAGCATACAGTTGATTTGCGGGCTATAATCACACCCAATTGATTTGAATGGGATACAACCACATGTTTTCAATATTAGTTTGAAAGACAGACTCGACAGAACTTTGATCTCGCGATCTTTGATTACAGAAACTCCAATAACTCAGAATAGCACTTGATTCTTTGAGAGAGAATAGTAGATAATCAAACTAGAATTGAATTGGTTTAATCCTCTTTGAAATTCGATAGAAATTTATTATAAAAATTGAAAATTAAGAGTGATAATGGAGAGGAGGAAAGAGAAGATAATGAAAATTAGTTTAAAAAAATTGAAATTAGATGGTATCAGACCGTCACAAGCATAGAAGAGTAATCTGGAAGCAAAGACCTAGTACAGAACAAGGCCGAAAGCATAAGGGAAGCATTCACAACAACAAACAGCCAACACTATCATCAAAAAAGAAACCTCGGATCCAATGTGAAGAAAGAGTGCCGACATGGTAGTTCCGACAAGAAGGGTAGCGAACGAGAGCACATTGTCGAAAGAAAGTCATCTGAGATCAGGAGTAGATGAAGAGAAAGGACGGAAGCCTACAACCCAAAACCAAGAAGGGCGAAAGGGCTATCAGCATTAACTTGCTTAATGCTAATACAAAAAAGGGACGAAAGCATCAAATGCACAAAGATCTGAAACATAAGAAAAATAATCTGAAAACCAGCTATCGGAAACAAAGGTTAATGGTCATAGAAAAGCAATTCCCGGAATCAGCAAATAATGCACCGGAAGCATCCCTCCGAAAGGCCAAGATCCTCTTCAGAGATTCACCGAGAGCGATTCAAAGCTTCCGAGAAGAAGAGCTATCCACACTGATTCGCTCAGTGTCGGTACCAGAAGGGATGACGACCCCCAAAACATAAGTATTCGAAGCCTGAAAATAAAAATCATAAAGACCTAAAGACAAGACCGGAAGCTTATGACCGAAAGAAGAAAGCCCATCTCAAAGCCATCCATATCGACAGGCTTGATATCAATACTAAAGGACGAAAACAACGTCAAAGAGAAACGCTTAAGACCAAGACCGTCCTTCCGAGAACCGAGACTGGCACCCTGAAAGCAATATCACTTCCGTCAACAAAGCCAAAAGAGCGGCCGAGAGCCAAGGCAACTGGAACCGAAAGTGAAAAGCGGCCAACACATAGCTGTTGTACCCGGAAAAAGGCTTCTGTTGGCCTAGTGACAAAAGGGTTCCCAATTTGTCTATAAATAATACCATAAGGGTCTCATTTTGGAGGCCCAATTCTCATTTTTCAATCTTGTATTATTTTCTTCTAGAGTAAACACTAATTTGAAAATCAGTCTGCGGATTTCCTTGGTAAACACTTATGTATTCCAAATCAATAAGCAATAAAGAGCGGATTAATACTTAGAATGATTTCTACGAGATTCTTAGCCATTTCCTTTACAAAGTACTTTATGCTTTCTACATGTCAAAAGTTCCTCAAGCTTAAACCCTTCCTCATGACCTTTACAAAACCCCTTCTTACAAGCCATTTAGCTTTCTATATTGTGTTGTGCTTAGGGAACCCTTATCCCAAGGTAACTATTGGTTCTTAAGTCGCGTAAGCGTGATACTCACCCCTAGAGGGAAGAGTAACTAATCTTTTGGATTTTAGACCTTGATATCTAGGAAACGATGAACTAACTCAAGCTTGTAGAAACTAAATAACCCCATTTTTCCTATTAGGTCTACTTCCGTAGACCTATCTTCGGTGTTAACAAAAAATATCGTTAACATTTTGGCGCAAGAAGGAGGGCTTGAACCTCCGATCTTATGGTTAATTGCCACATGTCTAACTGTGTTGTTCCGTCCGGGATGGAATTAAGCTTTGAAGAAGCAAGAACCATGAATAGAAGGTCTCTACGAGTAACTAACGAGTTTCCCATGGTTGCATCAAGTATTAATGTGCCATGGTCTATCGAAGGGCAAACGATTAAGTTGGAAGCCTTGCATATCCAAAATAGAGAAAAAGAAGTAGAGCCTTATGATCCTGATCATTGGAGCATTAACCCTTTCCATTTAGGACGAACCCCAATATTTTCCCTAAGCAATTCTACGTCAAAGGAATACAACCCATTTCTTTAAGTCAAGAAGGCCATCCAAGCACAGGATAAGGGGACGATATTTAGGAAAAGACTTGAGAAAAGTATCAATCACCTTACCACAAGAGGATGTATGAAGGTCACACAACTTTCTCAGGACACAACTAAAAGGAAGCTTGAGGACAAAGGAAAGACAATTGAATCAAGTAGTAAAAAGGATAAGCTCCAATATCGAAAGAAATCCTTTGAGTCAAGATTACCAAAATGATGTGAGCTTACTACATTGATCGAGGGTATCTCTCCTAACTAAGAATGAGTTAAACTTTGGCCATCTTTAAAGAAGAATCCCAAAAACTAAGCCTAGCTAGGAGTGCCTTATTGCTACTACCATATGATGAATGGACATGAAACTAATCATTGCAGGGTCCTAAAAGGGATGATCACCAATTACTTAAGCCAAGGCAAAATACATAGATATGTAAGGAAAACATAGTTAACTACAACAATGGATTCTTTGAGAAAAAGGTCATCTGCATAAATAAGGGTATAAAAACCCACTTGAAACTCGAAATAACCCAAGGAGGGTTAAATCATAAATGGATAAAAACCCTTGTCATTGCCAAGTTGACCAGGGCAAGGCACCCCTTGGAGGGGTGGTGGTGATGTGTAAGCCTTTCTCCGTGCCCAAGTCAGAAAGAGCTAGGTTAAAGCATCGAAAGCGTAAGCCTCCGATCCACGCCAGAAATGGTCAGGACGGAGCATCTAATTAGCACGCCCTACCTCTGCTCGTAGAAGATTACGCTCTGCCTCTGCTATGAACTAAGCATGTCCCACTTCTACTTACAGAAGAGCTCGTCCTGCCTCCGCTTATGTTCTGCGTTACCCATAGAAGGGAACACAAACCCTTATCATAACCTACGATGGTCGGGATAAGGCACCCCTTGGAGGGGTGAAGTGTAATCCTCTATCATCTCCTACTACGACCAGGGTAGAGCATTAGAAGAGTAAGCTTTAATTCCGCATCTATAATGGTCCGGTTTAAGCTTCTAATTATCATCGCTTATGATGGCCGGGATAAGGCGCCTACTTGAGGGAGGTCGGGTAAGTCCTTAGGCCCTGTTTGTGGATAAGCTAGCCAAGTGCACCAAACGCACAGGCCCAGAGAGTGGCCAAGAAAGCACGTACATCCTCTGCTTTGACAATTAAAAGCCCAGGAAGTGGCTTAAGAAGCACGTACATCCTCTGCTTCCTTAATCAAACCCAAAGGGGGTAGCAAAACTAATTGCCAAAAGTGAACTCCTGGCTCTCTATTAAATAACCTGAATCTGGGTTGGTTCGGGACTTCTACTAATTACTAGAAGTGGTTTTCTGGTCTTCTATTAAATAACCAGAATCTGGGTTGGTTCTGAACTTCTATTACCAAGGGAGAGTTCCCGCACTTCTTTCACATATTCCACTCCAAAGTACGAATCAAAGCTCTTAATTATTGCTAGAAGAAACGGTTTGGTCATCTCTTATTAATACCATAATATGGGTTATGAGGACTTCAATTCTCACTCCTAGAAAAGGGCCTACAAAACAAAACTTAGAGGAAAACCCAAAGTCCGCTATTTAAAAAAAACTTCGAATGAAGATAGTAATCTTCCATCTGGCTCAGGGAGATTTTTAAACTCATTGTATACAGGTTGCTTTTATTTATGTGAAGTACAAGTAAAGATCACGTATCAAGTAGTACACACACAATTTACAAATTTATTTATAAAGATTGCATCGTTGACTATCCGCACATGGGTACACATATATTACAATTACAAACACAATTAAGTATCTCACTCCCCTTTGTACTCTGGTAAAGGGGGATTGATAGCATGGCAAATCGCGATGCTTAGAAGCTCGTTAAGTTTATGCACCTTTCAACTAATCTCACTAGGGTTGTCAGAGGGTTTGACCTAATTTTTTTAAAGGTTTGACATAAGCTCTACACATAACCCTTAGAGACTTATTGTCTTTCTATAACTCAAAGACATTCACATGCAGGTCATGCCTTTCCTATTGCAAATGTCTGATTTGATCGACATACTGGTCAATACAACTGGACGTATCCTCGATTAATCTGGTGTCATAAACACTTTTCATCTCATCAATCACTCTTTTACACCACTTGGAAATGACTGATTCCTCTAACCCTCAAGGGGGTTTCTTCAAGTAAAAATACTTTTGAGAGGCTGAAGCCTTGGGCCTAGTCGTAGTGCCGGAAGGCTGAGTCACCATTATAATAGGAACGTTCTTGAAGGAATATTCTCATGTCTTACATTTTGCATTAACGTTATCCAGCTCAATCTCCAAGTTAGTTACACGCTGATGTAAACCTCTTAATTCACCTTCAAAGTTGATAGATGGTTTAGTCCTAATGTATTTATTTAATCCGAGGATAATTTTATCCCTTCCCTCTAATTGGCTTTTTAGGGCATCCATTCTCTCATTCAAATGCTTGATAGTTATATCTTGAACTAAGATCTTTCTCTCCCGGGGGATCCCTCGTTTGATAATCACTTTTCTCAACAACCCTTGATATTTCATCCTAAATCAAGAAGGTTTCATGTTGACCTACCTACTCGCAAAACAAAAAGCAATTGTGCATAAGCCTTTTTGCCTACAAAAATGGTACTATGTTTCCTAAAAGAAAAACTTTGCATAAACTTTGTTCAAAAGCAACTTTTAATTAAATTAAAAATACATAATAAGGTCTACAAAGAATTTAAGATTGTTTATCAATACATTTATTTTTTATATATCAACTCGACATGTTCAACTCTAAGCCTTCTTAAAATCATCTCTCGGTCTCTACAAAGAAGTAAAGGGGGAGTTGAGGATATTCTATATAAATACATCTGAGCTCTCCTAGAAAAGTGTCCATCTAAAACCATGTGGTAATGTCGCTGAGAACTCCCTTTTTAATTTAAGTATCAAAGGTAACACATCTTCATGAAAAAAAGAGTTCTGCCATAATGCAAAAAAAAAGGAAAATCAACAACCATAAAACAACAATAGGATTACCAACACACATGCACATTCATAACATCAAGCTTACAAAAATCCCTCCTGTTCATACAAGATTGTCCTCTTAAACAGTTCATTAATAAATCTATTCTTGTTGTACTTAAGCTTTTATGGGGGAAGGTCCCTAGGAACTGGGAGAACCCTTTCAAGGTTCCAACAAGCTCCAGGATGTGGGTCAACCCCAAAATCATCTAGATCACACCTATGAACGGGACGTATTAAACCCCCATTATGATGATCCCTTAGAAAAGAAAAGTCTGCTATTGTGTACCATTTATAGAACTCATACAAGAAATACACTAGGATGTCTCTATCCTCAATCAACATCCAAAATAGAGTCATCAACTCCTTGTTTTCCTCCCTAATGGTTTCCTTATGCCTACGGGCTTTCTTTAACTGGATGCAGCTTCATGCTCTTTGTAAAACATAAGTTCAGACGCGCTCTTCTCCAGATCATGATATTTTCGAGATAAGGCGTTACAGTCTTTTAACAACTGTTCTTTCTCTATATGGGATCGGGTTATTTTCCTCTGTTTCTTATATAATTCTACTCTAAGTCGTGAGGAAATATTTCTTTTGGTCTATACAATGTAATCATAGGAAACTAGTTACCACCATATATGAGAGAAAGAAAAAGGCCTTTCAAAAGCAAAACCTATACCTGAGAAATAGGAACTTCAGGACGAATAGGTCATTCTCTTCCTGAAGGTTCAAAAGTACCACCTTCCTTAGGTGGAGGAGCATCAAGGTCTCGAGTAGCACGATCACCTGCAACATCAGGACTGGCTCCTACGGAATCATACGAACCCCCGGTGGCTGCAGAAGGATCACTCCCATCCTTATCATGTTCATTTCGGCGGTCATCGCCATAAGAACCATCAACGTCATCACCTCCTTCATCATCAATGAAAGCTGAACCTTCCTCTTCATCACCAGAATCGTCAGAAAGGTCCTCAATGTATAGAAGGTCTTCGACCTTGTGCTTATTTCTCTTTGGCTCCTCAACTTTCTGCTTAGTCAAACTGATCCTTCCCATGACTTATCCCTAACGGAAGCGGGAACATAAGAAAATTACATATTTGGAAATCCTTGGAAGTTATCAGAAAAGGCCATAAATAAAGCATCCTCATAGTATTCGGTTTTAATATAGGGAAGATGGTATTGTAAGAAATCAGAAATCTTGTTCCTATATTCATATATTATATGCACCGTATTAGAAAGATTGTCATCACTCTTCTTAAGCTCATCCGCATGAGTGACCACCATTTTTGCCAACTGATGATCAAGAGATGAGACTTGGTAGGGTAAGAGGATCTTTGCATACCGCTCTTTTTCACGATCTACTTCAGCTCTCTCGAGAGAAGTCTTCAGCCTTTCATACTCATTCCTGAAGACGAGTAACCTCAGGAGAAAAGGAAGAGGCTGTCACTTTGGATAAAAGCCCCCTTTTAGTTACCTAAAGAGGAAATAGAATCAAATTAGTCAATATGCGAAACCAAAAATAAGAGAAGATTTAGGAAAGAAAAATTTATACCGAGAGTTGTTGCTCGAAAAAATGCTGACAAAAACCTTCCCAGTCTGAAAAGGTGGAAGGTAATGAAATGTTGTTTACCTCAGGGGAAGAAAGGGCGAGCTTCACAAGTTCATCAAAATCCAAAGGTGGCAAGGGAAACCCTGGGGAGCTGATGAGTTAAGGAATTGAAGGCTGGGTCGAACCATACTTACCCTTATCTGAGATACTTGAAGGGGTTGGTGTCATGTCATAATCCTCAGGCTCATGACTATGAATGCTCTTAGGAGAAACATCAATGTCAACAACAAGGTTAGTGGCAGGAGACGTAAAGCCAAAAACCCCTTATTCGGCAGTAGCGATTACAACATCTTGTAGGAGAGAAGTAGAGACGTCATGCTTCAACCTTTTTGACGGCAGCGACTTGATGGTTGATTCAGCTAGCCTCTTTAGGGTAGCAGGATAAGACTGGTTTAAAGCATTTATTGGAGTAATGTCTCCAGAAACCAAGGTTCCTAATCAAACATAATTACAAGAAAAACAAGGATAAGGGTGGAAAGCCTGTAAGCTGAAGTGTCCCCGAGAAAACATTCTTAATCAGAACACCTAGAAACAAAGGGGACGAAGCACTAAATGAACTTGAGCCTAAGGTCAAGTGTTTGGCATTTAGAAAATGAATGGGCGGTCGCCCAAGGATCTTTTGCCCAGTGGGAAGAAGGTTATATTGACAAAGTTTTCCAAAGTCAACAAAACAGATTGGGGTCCTAATTTTTCAAACATCTTAGAGATAATTTACTTAGTACCAGATTCACTCTCTATTAAAACTATCTCCTGATATGCAGGTTCTGAAAAAAAAGGAGGTCAAACAGAGCACAGGAAAAGTATGGTTATTCACAAAAACAGAAAAGCTTACCAATGTCCGCAAAATGGCCCAAAATACCAAAATGGCACCTGATGAAAAAGAACTGGTTCTCCAAGGGTATAGTATTGTTAATATTGTCGCTAATTATTCTCTTCAAAGGATAAGCACGCAGAATAAGCGAATACGTTCCTCTTGAGAATTGTATCAGGTATCGGAAAAGGTTAGGAGTAAGAGAAGCTTGGCCTAATTCAAGTGCTAAAACTTTGTGGCACAAAAGAAGTACGTAGGTATTTGGTAAGAGTTGGAAAGGAGCAACTCCTAGGTCACGTACAAGTTGAGAGATGAAAGTTGGAAAGAGAAAGGAACCTCCATGCTAGATATGATTGGCAGAATATGCGAAGTATCCTTCTGGTGGATCTTTGATAGTATCCAGGGCAGTGGCAGGAATGGCGTCCACTTTAGAGATCCCAAAGCTGTTAAGGATGGTATTTACTTCATCTTGAGAAGTAATAAGAGTCACTTTAAGAGTGAATATTTTCTTCTTACGGGAGGTACCGGAATCACCAGACTTTGGTCGATTAGGGCTCTTTTTATCAGACATAATGCTGTCAGGTGATATAATTTCATAACATATGTGTTATTACTATCTCTTACTTACATAAATGTGCACATTACATCTATAAACTGGTAAACAATGTGGAAACTGGCTAATGCTATAGATTTGGACTATCACGTATTGAGTTAGTAATAAATATTAATCTTGGCAAAGTTTACGTACAATTTGCATTCATTTAGAAGTAATTAAGCTTTTGGTGATGATAAAGTTAACCATCCCAGCACCAAAGCTAAAAGGGAGAAAGGAAGACATCAGAAAGATTAAACTTCCAAAGGTACTCGGTAACGGTTAAACCGAGACCAAGTAACCCAAAATCACCACCGGAAGCCTAATTAGTCTTCAGATCCGGTACAGGTAAAGTCAAAACCGAAATGTTACCGCAAAGGGAATCTCAAATTTTACCAACACCAAGCTAAAAAGGAATCAAGCTTTCAGCAACCCTTTTTGGGTGATTCACCTTTTTCGGATTAGTTCGACACTTACATGATAAATGAGTATATAGATTGGTGTTCGTAAAATTGGAGCAAACAAGCCGATAACAGTGATGATGGGTTCGCCGACACCGATGGCTTAAAATCTTACTTTATATCAGAGAATAACCTTCTTTTTGCAAAATTTATTTTTAATCTCCAGGAAATTACATTGAGGGGATGGGACATTTGTTTGTTTCCCCGTTAATCCTTATCTAAACTGCCATTGTTGATTAACTCACACTAAACACATAGAAACCCTAAGCGATTTCTTAATCAGGTTAAGAGCATGATTTAGATTTGTACCTGTAATTGAAATAAAAATACTTAAAATAAGTTGATTTTGAAATCTTGAAAGACTTAAGAAATTCTCGAAGAACAATGATCCTGTTTAAGCGATGGATTTGCAGGTGGAAGAATGAAGAAGAAGAAAGAGCATTTATGTAAAGTGTCTTTCTAATCGCAGCCGAACAGATAGCCCCAAATCAACGATTCAGATCAAAGGATACCAAGGGGCGGGAAGTTGAAGTGAAGAAAGTAGAGTCATAGTTTTACTTACAAAGTCGAAATTACCCCCTCACAAAGGGGGATGTTACTACCAAAATTAATACCGAGACAGGCTGACGGTAAAGGGGTATTGGACCGTCACACGCATTGAAAAGTAATCTGGAAGAAAAGACCCAGTACAGAACAAGGACGAAAGCATAAGGGAAGCATTCAGAACTGCAAACAGTAAACACTATCATCAAAAAAGAAACCTCAGATCCGATGTGAAAAAAGAGTTCCGACAGAGTGTAGTTCTGATACGAAGGGTAGCTAACGAGAGCACATTGCCAAAGGAAAGTCACCTGAAATCTGAAGCAGATGAAGATAAAGGACGGAAGCCTACAACCCAAAACCAAGAAGGGCGAAAGGGATATCGGCATTAACTTGCTTAATGTCGATACAAAATGAGACATAAGCATCAAAAGCACAAAGATCCGAAACATAAGAAGAATCGTCCTAAACCAACTATCGGAAACAAAATTTATTGGTCATAGAAAAAGCAATTCCCGAAATCAGCAAATGATGCACCAGAAGCATCCCTCCAAAAGGTCAAGACCCCCTTTAGAGATTCACCGAGAGCGATTCAAATCTTCCGAGAAGAAGAGCTATCCACACTGATTGTCGATACCGGGAGGGGTGACGAAACCCAAAACATAAGTATTCGAAGCCTGAAAATAAAAATCATAAAGACCTAAAGACAAGACCGAAAGCTTATGACCGAAAGACCAAAGCCCATATCAAATCCATCCATACCAATAGGCTTGGTATCGAAATTAAAGGAAGAAAACAACATCAAAGAGAAACTCTTAAGATCGAGACCATCCTTTCGAGAATCGAGACCAGCACCCGAAAGCAATATCACTTCCGTCAATAAGGACAAAAGAGCGGCCGAGAACCAAGGCAACTGGAACCAAAGGGAAAAGCGGCTGACACATAGTTGTACCCGAAAAAAGGCTTCTATTGGCCCAGTGACAAAAGGGGTCCCAATTTGTCAATAAATAAGACCATATGGGTCTCATTTTGGAGGCCGAATTCTCATTTTTCAATCTTGTATTATTTTCTTCTAGAGTAAACCCTAATTTGAAAATCAATTTGGGGATTTCCTTGGTAAACACTTATATATTCCAAATCAATAAGCAATAAAGAGCGGACTAATACTTAGAATGATTTCTACGAGCATCTTAGCCATTTCCTTTACAAAGTACTTTATGCTTTCTACATGTCAAAAGTTCCTTACGCAAGCTTAAACCCTTCCTGTGACCTTTACAAAACCCCTTCTTACAAGCCATTTAGCTTTCTATCTTGTGTTGTGCTTAGGAAACCCTTATCCCAAGGTAACTATTGGTTCTTAAGTCGCGTAAGCGTGATGCTCACCCCTTGAGGGAAGAGTAACTAATCTTTTGGATTTTAGACCTTGATATCTAGGAAACAGTGAACTAACTCAAGCTTTTAGAAACTGAATAACCCCATTTTTCCTGTTAGGTCCACTTCTGTAGACCTATCTTCATTGTTGACAAAAAATATCGTTAACATTACTCATGAGTCTTCAATCTTGAGCTCTTCTTCTTTGTAATCTGCAATCTTGAATCTTTAAACTTTACAGTCTTCAATAATCAATACATGTACATAATTCCTACATGTACACACACATATTTCTTTATAATAGTGTTAGTATATATTTTATAGCAATATAGTAAAAAAAACAAGGTTGTTGTCGTCAAAACCACCATCTTAGTCCCTAATAGGGGTTACTTGTATATGTATTTCTTTAACTCTCATTTACTCCCTATGGATGGAATGAGAGTCAAACATGATGATAGTTTGCATAAATCTTTACGATGAACGAGAAGTTTTCATATATTACTATTATATGAGGCAACTACTTATTCCACTATGAAATATTGTGGACTATGTTAGCACTTGAGTATATTATAGGGGCAGGTAACTTTATATTTTATATATGATCTACCTATGATGTAAGGCTCATATATAAACCAATTTGTAATCAACGTCTCTTTTGATCGTGGCATTTGCTTCTTTCTTTTAGGTGAGTAGCTTCTTGTTTTCTCCATTTTGCCATCTCTCTTCTCTACTTTAATCAATCTCTGTCTCTTTTGCAGCTGTGTGGTTCGCTCTCTAGGGCAGACCTATTTGTGCCTTATTTGGCCTTTTTAGGGTTTCGATGGTGCCGATTTTTCCTGATTTGGGGCATTTTTCTATCGGTTCTTTTGTGACTGGTTGTCCTGTTGTGGATTTGAATCTAGAGGCAATTTTTAATGCCTCAGGTGTGTTGGTTTCAGTCAGTGTGATTAGTTCCTCTGTAACATCACATATTTTTGGTAGTTAAATATTTAATTTAATTTATAATTTTAAATATATTTTTTGGAAAAATTTTCAAGGTGACTGCAAACACCTTTTTATTATAACTAATAATAAAAAATAAAATATGCTATAAGTGATTGTAGTTAACAATCATCTACATCAGTTTTTAAGGTGGACCGCTCACCACTTACGGAATTTATAGTGTTATGTCCACTCTATCTAACATGCTTATAGTAGTGGAGCTAGTCTAATTTAACTAGTCTACAATATTATTACATCTTTTCACCACGCAGGTAGGAAAACGCTAGACAAAATAAAATAATAAAGTCATAAAAATTACTACATCATATACAGTGCCCATGCCATGAACAGTGTTAACCTATCCAAGTGTTAGAAGTCACTTACCATCCCGCCCATACTGAAGCACAAAATTTCTTCCAACAGCAGAAAGGACAACTGCAATCTATCACATCATGTACCATTGCATAGCATCATAAACAAGCATGCCTATGTTAGATGACAGCGAATCAGGGAGATGCTCCTCAGTCCATAAACTACGGTCAGAGCATAAGCTTCCCATGTGTAGCAATTGACAGAAAGAACACAAAATTCCAAAAAGCTAACACCGAACATAAAACCATAAAAGAACCAGTACCATGGCTGCAAACAAGGCACTGCCATTCCTCCATACACCCAGATAAAATGAATAAACTCACCAAAACAACAAAACCACCCATACTTAACAACAATCTACAGGCCGTACATACAAGACAACTTTCAGAGAATACATACAATATGAATATCCCCAAAAAAACTTCCCAAGACGCGAGTTGACAAGTAACAAATAATTAACTCATCAAGTAAGAGACTACGCTAATTTCCATTGCATACTTGATAGTTGTAAATAGCAAACCAGTTCAGGAAGGTAAATCGCGAAAATACTCAAGTTGCTAGACCATACCGAGAACTCTGCATATGTACAAACCAACTCCCTCCATTGCAAGTCGAAATTGAGTTAAAACTGTTGAATCCCACAACCGAATCATACTCAAGAGCACCAGCAATACCAATAGGTACTCGACATAAGAACCGCGCAACGAAAAGGAGGCGTAGACTAGTGCAAGAAGGCGGTTTATTGTAGAAGGAGCTTTGGGAAGAGGAAAAGGGGCTATAGAGGACAAGAACGGGTCAAATCTTAAAATTAAAAACGAGCTTGGTGTCCCTTCATGTAGACGAAAGCAGGGACAAGATTGAGAGGAGATTGTGTTGAAGGTAGAAAGGGAAATCAGAAGAAGACGGTGGAATAAACGAAGAAAAAAGAGGAAAAAGCCACTTGACGCCATTAACAAAGGAAAACCAAAGCTGACCAGTTATTAAATGGATTTATAACATAGAATTCGTTATTAAATGAGGTTTGAATGATAAATTTATATTTAATTATAAACGAGCTCGTAACATCGTGGTAGTTCATAATATTACGTTTTGAACTTCAATTGAATATACATAATCCATTTTAAATCGGAATTCTTTGAAACAAGATCATCCGAATCTATTTGATTATAATTTTTAAATGTAAGAGAAAAATGGAGATTTCATATTATAGATTGTAAGTTATGTCCAATTCAATTTTTCATATACTCGCTATGGATTCGTTTATAAACAATAGCATTTATTCAATAATTTAAGAAGGATTTTTAATGTAATTTGAATATTGTTTAACCCGAGATTTTAATGTTGAATTTAAAATCTATATTGGTTTATTTTGAAGCTGTTTAAGATTTCATTTGAATATATATGATAATAATTTATTATTATTTAAATAGAATTGTTTTGGGGTTTAATTATATTTTATCAATATTATAGAAACCTTAGGAACAGCTATTTTTTTCAAACAACCTCCATTTTTGACGAAACGAATTTTATTAGAATACTTATAGCTAATTATTGCTAGATCTTCAGTTTGAAACCAATCAGAGTTGTTTTGTGAATGAGCGAAATTAAATTGGGAACTGATAAATAAATTGAAACTAAAATAATGTCGTTGTGCAAACGGGGACGGATTTTAATGAAACGAATTTCATTGGGACTAGAACGTTAAGACGTCGCGGGGAGTCCATTTCCACTACTTTAAGAGTTTGTGTGTGGCGATACACATATAAAACGGTTCGCGGTAAACAGTGACAATAAGCGGTAGAATTAAATACCATGTAAAAATAAAATAAAATAAAAATAGTATAACTTCATGCTTAAGAATTAAATGGTACACACATAGCTATCCTAAGATTTATATACGTTGCAGCTACCCTAAAATATATATACGTAGAACAAAAAATTCATGCCTACGTAAAATAAAATACACACACTTACCTTAAGATACAAGTTGCAGACCTATGAAATATAGTACGCACGCACATGAAATACACAAACTAAAATATGAAATGTACAACTACCCTATATTGAAACGTGTAGCTTACACTAGAAAAATGCCTACCAACCCTAAGAAAAATATATGCAGACCCATGTGATTTCACACAGCTACTCTACCTTCTGCAAACCTAGCTACGCACATGCAACGTACGTATGATTAAACTTTGTTTCTATCCTCCTTGCATATCTTCTTCTATATATACCTGTACCCATCGCCATTCTTCCCATTTTTTCCAGCAAATTAAAAACCTGTGGGCGATTTCGTTTCCTTCCAAACAACCTAAATTTCCATTCCCTAATGAAACCAAAATTTACAATCGCCTCCATTCGAATGGGCGACAGAAACTTCACTAGTTTCCTCCCTTAAAATTTCCTGATCCATTATCCTTTTGGCAAACACTTCAACAACAAACTGGTAGGGGACAACAAGACCCTTCAACTGAGCGGTGGTGATGGGCTATGGCAAGCCGTGGTGATTGAAAATAGGTCAGAAAGGCGGGCTAGTTCGCTGGATTTATCTAGCAAACGATGGAGCTAGAGATGTTGAGACTTGGGCCAAGGGTCGTACAGGAGAGGGTGCGCATTCTGATTGTCTTGGATGAACGCCCGAGTGTATGTGGTTGGCACAACATTTTGATGAAGGAAGCGTACCTGGAAGGAACAAGGGCAAGCAGAAGAAATATGGGAATGGGCTAGAAGTGTGAAGCATGTGAAAAAGCAAAGTCGGTCCCCTGTTTTTGAATCAAAAGTTAGATTGACCGGCTTGCTTAAATTCCCATACAAAGTGATTAAAGTATTTATTTTATAATTAAAATGCTAGTTAATCTAATTCAAATCATATATACTGGAAAGTGAATTTATTGTAGGCATCTGTTGAGGTAGCATGAAACAATGAAATGCAAAAGAATCGGGCCCAATTATTTGTTAAGGTCATAATTAAATTTACAAATTAGTTAATTAAGGGTTAAGCTAATTAATAAAATAGTATATTTAAAATGGTTATATCTTGTGCATATGTGACCAGAATGGAACGAGACAAGTTGCATTGGAACCATATCAATGAACACAACATTATGGAACTAATTTGGACAAAGTTGGAAGCAGCTGAAATTTATAGTTAAATTAAACGATTGTTTAATTTAACTATAACCGAACTGCTTCAAAAAATAATGGAATCAAAGTGAGTACAACTCACTTAGTCTTGTTCCACTCATATTTTATATAAGTCGAGTTTAATATTTGTGTTCTATGTTTGCTAATTGTTGGATGATTTGACAAATTATTTGGATGGATGCTGAATATTTATACATATATATTGTTTAAATTAAACGTTCGTTTAATTAAAATGAAAAGAAATCATTATTTTAAAGATTATTACCAAAAGGAGGTAACTTACCTTGTTGGTTATGTTTATAATAATATAAACATATTAAAATCAAAAATTGAATGCTTGTATTGTCATTGTTGGTTGACCGTTATCAGTTGATTCATGTTTATTATTAATTGCCGTATTGAATCGATGATTTTTTTTGAGGTAACCTATTTGGATGCAGGAAAAAACAGGTTGGAGGAATCCAACTGGATTTCTCAAATTTATTGTTTATTTTCATATTACAATTATATAAATTGTTTAACCAATCAGATTAGATGATTAATTTGGTTGTTGATCTGAAACTCAACGTTTGTTTTGTTTTAACCAAAGGGAAGTATTCGGTCGAGTAATTTGCAGCATATGGCCTATAAATCAATTGTTTAATAAATCTTGATTTACTATCAGGTGAATCGACAGAAATGAAGTCATAAAATTTATTTTACAACTGAAAATAGATTTTGAAATCTATTAATTTGAATGAAAGTTTATTAAAAAGGAAATAAATATTTATTATTTAAGTTTATAAGTAATTATTAAATGGTTTTATAAATAAAATTCTGATCTTAATCAGATTTATAAGCGAGTGAACAGAAATTAACTTAAGGGTTAAGAGTTGGATTTAATATTTCGAAAAGACAATTAAATTGGATAATTTAAATTAATTATATTATTAATTAATTTAAAGGGAAGACCAGTTGGAATTGATTAAGGAATTAACCATGTTTAAAATGACGAAGTCAACTAATTTAATTGGAATTGGTTAATTGATTTATTTGTTTCAAATTAATCTAGTGAAATAGTTTAATGAATAATTGTTTCAATTTTAATAAGATTTAAAAAGAAATCAATAATTTGTTTTAGAAATAAAGAATTTAACTACTTCTACGGCAGTTAATGATGAAGTAAATTATTAATTTGATTATTAATGATTACTTTTCTTAAATGAAATTCATTTAAGTAAGTAACCGTAGTTGAAACGAAATTTTAGGTGAATTTTAATAGGAGTATATGAATGGGATTTATTTAAACCCGAGTTTTTATAACAATGTTATAAAATAGATTTTAAGCGAATTATATAGCTTAAATTAAATGTTTACTTAACATTTGAATTAAGTAGAAAGAGATCGAAATAAAAAGGGGTTTATATTAAACCTGAGTTTATTAATAAGGTTTAGAAAAGAGGTGTTAAGTTAAAGCGTTAATTTTAAATTAACGTTACTTAATAATGAAATTGAGTCAAATGAATGGAATTGAAACAAGATTTTTAAAGAGAAAAATGGTTTAATGGGTTAGAAATGGAATAATATAGGATGATAAGAAGTTATGAAAAGAAATTAAAGAATTGGAATCTCACTGGAAATTGGTTGAGTTGAGTGATTTTCTGAGTGCTTATCTGATTCGGTCTTCGAGGTTGGCACTTAGGGAGTTCGCTTACCAATTTACGGTCAGGGACTAATGAATGTTAAAGTATAGAAATGCATGAATAAGAAATAGGAATGTTTCCAACTATAAAAAGGATTTGAGGATATAAAATGATATTTCTGAAGTAACAGAAATAAAATGATATTTTGTGAAAATATAACGATATTTTCGAGATTTAAGAAATTAATGAGATGACTTTGAATAAGTTTATTCAAAGGGAAAGTGTTAGTTATTGTTTTTCGAGAAATGGAACAAAAGAGATTTCGTAACAATGTTTTACGTGAAATTTGATTGAAACCAAAGTAGGATATATATATATATGATTAAATTCTAGGTATATAAAATAGTTTTAAGAATACTCTTATAGTAAAATACGAAGTAAGTATTGTCTTTATAAATTTTGATGATTTAGAAGTTAATCAACCATTCGTTAATTAGTTTAATTAAAGAGGCCAAGTAATGCCGAGTACTGAACCAATAAACTCACTTTTATTTTTATGATTTAATGGTTGTTTACTTAATAGTTAAATAACCGGTTATCAAACCTAGCCTATATGATTGTCGGTATAGAATGACCGTGATCGAATTTATATTCGAAAACCATTCTAAACCAGCAAATATGTAAATGTTGAAGATGCTGATTCAAGATGGAGAAATTAAAGACCGTGGATCTTCATAAGTGAAAGGACTACTTGTCAAATTTCTCTGATGGTGCAACCAGAATTATTTCGATTTGTGATTCTGATGTGATTGGAATCTACGGATTGCAAGGACTACTCGTTGTTGATCCATACGGTGATTCCTAGGATGTAGTAGGAGGGTGCCTTCGGTTTGTTCACTCCCATGATAACTTGTATGGACGGATGTCTGATAGAGTATTTCCAAAGGGGACCACATACGTTGATTTCTTCAAACGTGCCAAGTTGGTGGCAGAGAAGGAAACTTCTTCAGCTTAACACCCATAGTATCTTTTTGGAAATCAATTAGTGATTTTATGGCGAATCCGAAGATGTGTCATTCAAAGTGAATGGTGGTGTGCTATCTTAAAAAGGTAATTATAACCTCAAGCTTCTCAACCGAGAAATGACAAAAATCCGGAAGGCGGCATGGCTATGTGGGTCGCTCTCATTAGGGTGCATTATCACCAATCTTGAGAAAATTCATTTGCTTCTTTATTCTATCGATGCTATCCCTTTTGGGGAACGGTTGCTGCTCCCAACCGTTGGTGATATACATTCGGTACACTCAAGCGAAATGAGTGGTCAGTCATGTGTTGTCGGCTTGTAAGATGTTCTTGTTGAACCTAGTGTATTCCCCTCTAAAGATGACACCCCACGTCCATTAATGTCACTCACTAACGGAATGCATTAAGTTTGGTGAAGCGTTATAGGTAATAGAAATAGAAATATTACAAGACAGATATAAAAGCAATAACAGAATTTAAAATTTTATTTCAAAAGCTGCTCCAAGCAAGATGATAACCGAGTCCAAACTAAGCCTGAGAATTCCCACCTACGAACCAGGTTGGGGGGAACAGAAGAAAGAAGAGGAAACAAAAAGGGTCAGACATAAATTCTGGTGAGTCCAGTTACTTTTAGCAAGTAAATAAGTAAAAGTATCATGACAGGCATATAAGATGGACAAGAAAGATAACATCAAGTATGACAAGGTAAACATGATAGAGTATATTGCGCTTCTAGAGATTTCTCTGCACCAATACTAGTATAACAGTTATGTAACAAGATTACATACTCCCTAATTGCTAAACAAAAATAGGATGATCCCAACAGAAATACAATGGTAGTTTCAGGTGTACTCTAGTAATGGGTTTTAACCCAAACGAAATTAGCCAGTACCTAATAAAAAATAACGGGTGTTAGCCCAGACAGAAACATAGGTACCCCACAGAAATAGACAGGACCAGATGTATCCTATTTACTACCCCCTAATCGATCGGCTCCCTATTCTGTAAGTACCCTATGTCGGCCCCACAGTATGGTGTATTACTTCCTAAAGTGGCAACCTACAGAAGGACACAGACCTATTTACTGGTGCTACAACGGCTTATTTTCCCAAATGCAGGCCGTACTCATGCACGCACATGATCCCGTTGGAAGCGCCAGTACACACCTTCTCTCAGATGAACCTCTTAAAATCAGTTCAGTAAGCGTGCCTTGACCCCTACCTAGTGCGCGGTTCCCCTTTGATACCAGAATGGGTTACTGACTAATATGGGTCCCACACAACAGATGACACAAGCCAACCCTTACAGATCATGTGTCCCTAATTAACTAGGATTTTGACAGGTTATGCCTAACAGATTTAACATATACACATAACCCCCTACAGATTTACAGGTTAAACTTTACAAGTTAACGAGTCAATATAGCCCCCAACATATTCAAAAGGTGTAGTTTTTCTAAATTAAAAGGCTCGTATAACCCTTACAGATTTAACAAGTTTACTTAACCCCACAGATTTAACAGGTTTACTTAACCCCATAGATTTAACAGGCTTACTTAACCCCACATACTTAATAGGTTTAGTTAACCCTATAGATTCAACAGGGTCATACAATCCTTATGGATTCAAATAGGTTAACTTTTCTTCTTTATTACCATATTCAATTATGGTTAAAATATGTTAGACTTCCCACATTAGGCCTACAACTTGTGGACGCTGGACATGCCGGTCGGTTCGGGGTAGACTTCTTCCACAAGTTGGGTTTAACCTCGTGTCATAGCATGTCTCGTATTTGTGCACTTAGACCTCTCACATTAGATTCACCACTTGCGGTCGCCGGATATGCCGGTCAGTTCTGGGCAGACTTCCACCGCAAGTGCAATATAACCTCGTGTCATAAGTGCCATTACAATTTCTAATTACTGTAATCCTAGGTATTTCAATTACTAATTAATTATACCTATGCCTTTATAGGTGTCCATGCCTCTTTTTCCCCAGTTATGTTCATAATTAATTATATGCCCAAATTCATGTTTATAAACATTAAGTTATGCCAAACTTTCCATTTACAAATTATGCCCAATTTATACCGTTTTCCCCCTCGTTCCCATTTTAACGTATTCACATAATTTAACGTCATGCCTAGGCTAGAAAGTAGCCTGGCTAAAATAAAAGGGACAGGATGATAGAAATGATTATTCTAACAAGAATGACATAAACATGTGGTGGCATAATCACATAACGACATAATGATAGATGGAAATATATGAACGGATCTAGTGAACTTATGATTTTAGAATCAATCTTAACATAATAGGGATGTCATAACTGGCATGATAAGATCTAAATGATTATTTAGATGTCAAACTAATAATAGATCCTATTTAACCGCAATATGATAGGAACAAGGTAATCTAAACAGTGAAACCAAGGTAGACTTGTCATGACAATTAGGTGAAAGTCTAGATCTAAATCTAAAACATGTCCAACTAATGACAGATTTAAAATAACCATAACATGATAAGTACCAAATGATCTAAAAAGTGACTTAGATCTATAATCAAAACTAGATCTGACATAAATAAGGTTAAGATCCAAAATAACCACAACATGATTGGTCCAAAATGATCTAAAAAGAATTAGATCCAACATGATAGGTACAAAATGATCTAAATAGAATTAAATCTATAATCAAACGTAGATCTAACATGATAACGGTTAAGATCCAAATCAACTGCAACATGATAGGTACAAAATGATCTAAATAGAATTAGATATATATAATCAAAAGTAAATCTAAAATGATAAGGGTTAAGATCCAAATCATAGTTAATTTAGAATTTCATAGATTCACAAATTACAATAGATCTGATATGATTCAATCCTAAGCATATACCCAAATTACAGTCATATCATGTCTTACTTTTAATTATTCAATTCTAAAGGTAACTTTAACACACAATGATCGGATCTAGAAGAATAGAAGGAGAAAAGTGAAGTTTGGATCTCAGATCTACACTTGAAACACTTGAATATCTAAACTTGATTAATTGGATTGCAGAAGAAGAAAGAGATTTGATTCAGTTCAGGCACCGATAGCATCTAAGCCTTCGTCATTTTCAATGTAGAAAACAAGAGAAATGGAGCCATATATATAGCTGCCAGCCTCTAGGATTCGACCTGCCAGTCAACCCTAGGGGGGTCGGCCCATGGGTCAATGCCCACTTGAAGAGGTCTGGATGGCCAAAAACTAACATGGGCGCACTTTACAGGTGCGCCAGTGTAAAAATACCTTGGCGCACTTGTCAAGTGCGCCAGTTGTTCCTGCTTTCATCGTCAAACTTCTACTGTTCATAACTTCTTCATATGTTATCCGTTTTACGCAAACCAGGTGTCTATCTTGACCAGAATTTCGAGACGGACGCAATAGTCTGTTTCCCTTAATTCTGAATATTAAATTAATTATTTTTTATTTATCCTATTTAATGTTAAAATACGGGGTGTTACATTCTCCCCTACTTCAAAGGATTTCGTTCCCGAAGTCTCCAAGTTAAGAAGAATGTATCCTGCCATCCATTACTCATCTACTCATCCACTAATCACATGCATCCATTATCCTTAAAATTTTCTAATGCTTATATGAACATATGCAAAGGTGTGTATATATGTCCCAACACTAATGTGAAAGATCAGGCGGTCCACTGATCCAGTTGACCTCCTTAATGCAATGTATGTCTTTGTCATGAGTCCAACATGTATGCAACAATCTTAGTATAACATGTAAGTTCTATACGGGTGCACAATCATCCATCCAAACGCAACATCCATATGATGATACATTCAATTTCATCCATTAAAAGAAGAAAAATGCACACACACATCCATATGCAGTATGAGAGTGATTGAGCCGATCTAGTGCCTAATGTGTGTATATGCATCCATGAGAAACCACTAGCAAACACTTGCATCACTTGCGTCACTTGCATCCATCAAACAAAACATGTTTCAAACACATGTTTTTAATCATGGGACTCCTACCTAAAGGTCAAAAATTCAATCGATAGGATATACTTAAATGATAGAAGCAAGCACGAAAACAAAATTTGGAGAGAGGTTAAGAACATTCCCTTGAAAAGAAACGGATATGAAGAGCAAAATCTTGTCTTTGATCTCCCAAATTGCATCCTCATGGTTATGTAGCTTCTTAACTTCTGATCCAAGAATACAGAAAGGAATTCGTCTAATTGTCGCCTCCCGGTCTACCTCAACTTCTTCAAGCATGCTCGGCTCAACTACCTTTGCTGTATCGTGCAGACACTTCTGTAAATAAGAAATGTGGAAAAACATCATGAATATCCACACATAAGCGAAGAGAGTTGTATGCCTTAGTTGCAAAGAAACCGAAGCACCCTACTCTGATATGCTTCGCCTAACCAACACCTTTTCAAGTAGCTCCCCTACTTGTTTGCTAATCTCCCTCCTTTCCCTTGGAGCAATATGGCGCACAGGTAATGCAATTGTCTTTGCATTGTCCACCAGGTATTTACAAAAGTCGATCCCACGCCTCGGAGGTAAGCCCCGAGCCCCCTCAAAACATATGAATACTCACGAACTACTGGTACAGATTGTAGATCATCAATAGTTGCATCAAGAGATTCTAGGAAATTAAGCATGCCCGACCCCTTTAGGGTTATAAGAAATCTCGAGGGTCTTCCTATGGCAAGTCGGAAATTTAACGACCCTCCTCTAACAATCTAGAATGGCACCATACATGTAGCCAATCCATCCCTATAATCAGATAGTATCATATAAAACCAAGTGCATATTCATCGTATTCAAATTCGACGCCTAACATAGATATTCTCAAACCCCGACAAATCATAGACAGATGAGTCGTACCCCCAATGGGGTTTGAGACGAAAACAGGATCCAAAACTATACTAGTACTAAGGTGTAGAGACTTAATCACAAAATCAAAAATAAAAGAATGCGAAGCGCCTGAATTAAAAAGTTCTAACATGATGATTGGAAAGAGAAAATCAAACCTTCAATAGAAACTTTCCTACCTATATCCGGTACACCAGCCACGAAAGCATGCACCTTCCCTCTAGAAGATCCCGCCCTTTGGTACTGTCCTTGCTTCTTCGGACACTCCCCAGTATAATGTCTGATTTCCCCACAGTTGAAGCAAGCGTTCTTCCTTTTTCTATAGTCTTTGACCAAATGACCCACGTTCCCACAACCATGGCATTTCTTTTTTTGTGTTTCCTCAACCTTAACTTCCTTCTTTTCAGCTTTATCTTCCTCATGCATTAAGGCCATATCAACGAGCCTCTCAAAAGTTGCTCCCATTGGAATATGGGACATAACTAACCCATGAAGGGGTTCATTTAGTCCTTTAACAAACCGCAAGGCCTTCTTATGCGGAGTGTCTATTAGTTCCAAACTGAATCTAGCTAGCTGGTTGAATTTGTTTACATATTCTTTAACAGTCATGTCTCCTTGTTTGAGCGCCAAGAACCTCTCCATTTGCATGCTTTTCTCAGCTTGAGAAAGAAAATTCATTTCAAACCTCTGTCTAAAGTCATCCCAAGTTTCCACCGGACGCCCCGCTTGGGTTACTTCCCACCAGAAAGAAGCTTCATCCTTCAGTAGCCAGGCGACTAGCTGAATCTTCCTATGATCGTCCACATCAAAGATTCCAAACAAGTCCTCTGTCTCCTTGAGCCAATTCCTTGCCTCTACGAACGTCTCGGTTCCATGGAATGACATTCCTCCCATAGCCTGAAAATCTTTGTAG
The DNA here is from genome assembly GCA_030737875.1 of Allium sativum. Lineage (NCBI taxonomy): Eukaryota > Viridiplantae > Streptophyta > Magnoliopsida > Asparagales > Amaryllidaceae > Allium > Allium sativum. The sequence continues at coordinate 13,082,917 of CM060925.1, forward strand.
ATCTTAGAGAAGTTATCTGCTCGCGGAGGGGGAGGAGGAACGACGGGTGCAACTGGGGGAGGAACGTCCGTTTGACCACCAGCAGGCGTCGTAGCCTTTGGATACCTACGGAACCAGCCAGGTATCATAACGCCCTCAGGAATATTGGGTTAGTCAGACATGCTGAAAAAAGGAAAAAGGGATTCAAACAGAGCATCGAAAGATATTATATATGGCTTTGGGTAATATGTTTTTAAAAACAGACTTTTCTTTTGAAAATGCTTTCTTTTAAAATATTTTTGAAAATAATTTTCAAAATCTTTTATCTGATCTGGTAACCTTCAGCTCTGATACCAGGTGTGACACCCCACGTCCGTTAATGCCACTCACTAAGGGAATACAATAAGTTTTGTGAAGCGTTATAGGTAAACAAAAACAGAAATATTATAAGATAGATATAAAAGCAATAGCATAATTTAAAATTTTATTTCAAACATAAATCATAACATCGCGGTCAAAAATACCATAAGTTTGATACATAAAACTCGTTACAATAATCTAAAACTTCTTTCTTGTACCATCAGAGTACAGAAAATACATAAAAAGCATAGTTCCCTAAAAGAGACAAAGCCATAATAGTTAAAGATAGAAGCTGAGCAGTACTTCAAAATCCGCTTCAACCAAGATGATAACCGAGTCCTGACCAAGCCTGAGAATTTCCACCCTACGAAGCCCGGGGGGAACGGAAGAAAGAAGAGGAAACAAAAAGGGTCAGACATAAAGTCTGGCGAGTCCAGTTACTTTTAGCGAGTAAATAAGTAAAAGTATCATGACAAACATATAAGATAGACAATAAAGATAACATCAAGTATGACGAGGAAAACAAGATAGAGTATTTGCGCTTCTAGAGATTTCTCTGCACCAATACTAGTATAACAGATATGTAACATGATTACATACTCCCTAATTTCTTAACAGAAACAGGATGATCCCAACAGAAATACAATGGTAGTTTTAGGTGTACTCTAGTAATGGGTTTTAACCCAAACGAAATTAGCTGGTATATAATAAAAAATAACGGGTGTTAACCCAGACGGAAACATAGGTATCCCACAGAAATAGACATGACCAGATGTACCCTATTTACTACCCCCCAATCGATCGGCTCCCAATCCCGTAAATACCTTGTGTCGGCCCCACAGTAGAGTGTATTACTTCCTAAAATGGCAACCTACAGAAGGACACAGACCTGTTTACTGGTGCTACGGCGGCTTATTTTCCTAGATGCAAATCGTACTCATGCACGCACATGAGTCCGTTGGAACACGCCAGTACACACCTCCTCTCAGATGAACCTCTTATAATCAGTTCAGTAAGAGTGCCCTGACCCCTACCTAGTGCGGGGTCCCCCTTTAATACCAGAATGAGTTATTGACTAATATGGGTCCCACACAACAGATTACACAAGCCAACCCTTACAGATCTTGTGTCCCTAACTAACTAAGATTTTGACAGGTTATGCCTAACAGATTTAATATATTCACATAACCCCCTACAGATTTACGGGTTAAACTTTTCAAGTTAACGGGTCGATATAACCCCAACATATTCAACATGTTAAGTTTTCTAAATTAATAGGTTCGTATAACCCTTACAGATTTAATAGGTTTACTCAACCCCACAGATTTAACAGGTTTACTTAACCCCACGGAATTAACAGGCTTACTTAACCCTACATACTTAATAGGTTTACTTAACCCCACAGATTCAACAAGCTCATATAATCCTTATGGATCCAATTAGGTTAGGTTTTCATCTTTATTACCATATTCAATTATGGTTAAAATGTGCTAGACCTCCCATATTAGGCCTACAACTTGTGGACGCTGGATATGTTGGTCGGTTCCGGGCAGACTTCTTCCACAAGTCGGGCTTAACCTCGTGTCATAGCACGTCTCATATTTGTGCACTTAGACCTCTCACATTAGATTCACCACTTGTGGTTGCTGGATATGCCGGTCGGTTCCGGGCAGACTTCCGCCGCAAGTGCAATCTAACCTCATGTCATAAGTGCCATTGCAGTTTCTAATTACTGTAATCCTAGGCATTTCAATTATTAATTAATTATAGCTATGTCTTTATAGGTGTCCATGCCACTTTTTCCCCAATTATGTTCATAATTAATTATATGCCCGAATTCATGTTTATAAACATTAAGTTATGCCAAACTTTCCATTTAGAAATTATGCCTAATTTATACCATTTTTCCCCTTGTTTCCATTTTAACGTATTCGTATAATTTAACGTCATGCCTAGGCTAGAAAGTAGCCAGGCTAAAATAAAAGGGACAAGGTGGCAGAAATGATTTTTAACAAGAATGACATAAACATGTGGTGGCATAATCATATAACGACATAATGATAAGATGGACAAATATGAATGGATCTAGTGAACATGTGATATTAGAATCAATCTTAACATAATAGGGATGTCGTAACTGGCATGATAAGATCTAAATGATAATTTAGATGTCAAACTAGTAATAGATCCTATTTAACCGCAACATGATAAGAATAAAGTAATATAAATAGTGAAACCAAGGTAGACTTGTCATAACAATTAGGTGAAAGTTTAGATCTAAATCTAAAACATGTCCAACTAATGACGGATCCAAAATAACCACAACATGATAAGTACCAAATGATCTAAAAAGTGACTTAGATCTATAACCAAAACTAGATCTGACATAAATAAGGTTAAGATCCAAAATAACCACAACATGACAGGTACAAAATGATCTAAAAAGAATTAGCTCCATAATCAAAAGTAGATTTGACATGATAACGGTTAAGATCAAAATCAACTACAATATGATAGGTAAAAAATGATCTAAATAGAGTTAGATCTATAATCAAAAGTAGATCAAACATGATAACGGTTAAGATCCAAATCAACTGCAACACAGTAGGTACAAAATGATCTAAATAGAATTAGATCTATAATCAAAAGTAGATATAAAATGATAACGGTTAAGATCCAAATCATAGTTAATTCAAAATTTCATAGATTCACAAATTACAATAGATCTGATATGATTCAATCCTAAGCATATACCCAAATTACAGTCATATCATGTCTTACATTTAATTATTCAATTCTAAAGGTAACTTGACTCACAATGAACAGATCTAGAAGCATAGGAGGAGAAAAGTGAAGTTTGGATCTCAGATCTATACTTGAAACACTTGAATCTCTAAACTTGATTAATTGGATTGTAGAAGATGAAAGAGATTTGACTTAGTTCAGGCACCGACAACATCAAGCCTCCATCATTTTCATTGTAGAAAACAAGAGAAATGGAGCCATATATATAGCTGCCAGCCTCCAGAATTCAACCCGTCACGTCAGCCATAGGGGGGCGGCCTATGGGTCGACACCCACTTGAGGAGTTCCGGATGCCCAAAAACTAACATGGGCGCACTTTACGGGTGTGCCAGTGTAAAAATACCTTGGCACACTTGTCAAGTGCGCTAGTTGTTTCTGCTTTCATCGTCAAACTTCTACTGTTCATAACTTCTCCATACGTTATCCGTTTTTACGCAAACACGGTGTTTATTTTGACCGGAATTTCGAGATGGATGCAATCACATAGTCTGTTTCCCTTAATTCTGAATATTAAATTAATTATTTTTTATTTATCCTCTTTAGTGTTAAAATACGAGGTGTTACAGATACACTATCAGAAGGTGGTTCCATACCTTGTCATAGTCAAAATCCAATCCCCAATAAGTGCCTGCGGTTTTTGATTATATACTATGCATGTAGAGCATGAGATGCAAGCGTTCTGCTAGATGGTTATTTATTTGATTTAGACACTATTATAATATTAAAATAGATATGATTTCAAAACGCTTTTGGGTTATCGTAAGGTAAAAGTCGTACGTGTTTATGTATGGACTAGTCTTACGATTATCCTTTTCTTTCAAAAAGGTATTTTTGACTTTAAACCAACTGGATGATACCTATAAACTTAGTGAGTTTACTCACTCTAGTTCACTAGACTAATCCTGGCTTTTGCAATGCTCGGGTTAGACCGAGTTTTACAGGTTCAGGTTAGGATGCTATGGACTTCAGAAGACATGCTGGAGGAGTTCAGACGTATTAGTATTTATTCCACTGTGTGTTGTATATGAGGACTGATTATTATAGCTGTCAATATGTTTGATTGTATGTTGTACTATGATGATTGTAAGTATTTATTTCAAGCTCTCAGTAAAGATTTATTTCAAGCTCTCAATAAAGAAATATTTCTATATTGTATTTTACTCCATTACGATGTGAGACTCTGATTCTGTGTTGGTTTGTTGGTCTTCTTCTACTATAATATTTCTTTCTTTCTTATCTCACCCTCCAATTTCTTTCTATTAACTATCTGGTGTTTTTGATACTTGGATTTTGGTAAGTAATACAGGAGATAGTATTATTGTCAGAATTTGGGCGTTGAAATCTGTCGGGTAGTTAAATCCTCTGGGGTGATGGTTCATGTTTTACAGTAGAAGAATATGGGTGCTTGTTCGCCAGCATCTTATTCTTGTTGAGCTGGTCTTCATGGAATTAAGGCCATGTAAATTCTTTCCTTCGTTATGTGCCAGCTTTGTCTATGCTGCAAGGTCTCGTATGGCGAGTTCTATTGAAGTTACAGGTGTTAGGCTCGGTGTTCGATTGGGTTCTACTCCTTTAGATGATGGTGGTGGGGCACTGATGCCACCTATTAGGTTTCCGCCTGAGACTGTTTCTTGTTATTCTCCTCTGGCAATTTGGCCAGCTATTGTTGCTTCTAATGTTACGTGGCTATGGGAGGCAAAAGTTGAATCGATCTCTCGTGCTTCGTCGATTTGTTATGCAGTTTTGCCCACTCGATCGTGTAAGGCTAGAGATTTCGGTGCACGGTGCGGTGGTGCACATTCTTGTGCACTGCCCCTTGTTACTTACAACAGTTTTGACCTGCTATGTCTGGTTGAGGAAAGGGCCGTTAATACTAATTTAATGGATGCTTCTAACAGCGTGGCGGCCTATTTGCCTCAACTAGGTCGCGTTTGGTTGAGAGGTCATAATTTCAGGGAAAGGAAGGCCTCTACTAGATCAAGTTGTAGCAAGCAACATTTATTGTAGCCAATAGCTTATTCGATTGGCGGGGCAACCAAGGTTTAGCAGTTATTTGTACAGGTGTATGTTTCTATGATGGATTTCCATTTATCAGAATCGTGCTCGTTGCTTTGGTAGGTATGGCTTTAGAATTTGTATTACTGTTACTTTTCTTATGCTCTATTTGTGGCCAATGCATGTTATGACTATGGTTTTGCCGCTACAACTGGTTGTTTTACCTCTGTACCTGTGTGTGAAGTTATTTGTTCTTCCGTCTTTAGTTTGGCATTAAGCCCGATCGCGGGAGTCATGATTCCATCGATTGTGGTGGATGTTGGTTAGTACCGGTGGGCTCCTTTTATGTTTTGTGTTGTTTCATTTAGTGGTTTAGGTTCTTACCCTACCCATGTTTTCTATGGTGGTGGGCGTGGATATGTTTGCATGTGTTTTAAGTGATGATCCGGTGTTTTGAGGGGTTGGTCGGTCACCATTGTATATGGTGAACGCGCATATGTTTGTGGTTTGTGTGGTTTTTGCGGCCGTGTTGGTTTGAGTTTCTTCTATCCCCGGTGTGTCCCCCTTGACCACTCCATGTCTATTGATGATTTGGTTGTGGTCACGCTCTTTGGACTACTGCCGATGGTGGTTGGTTGGCTTGTTTTTTGCTTGCGGTTGTTTATTTTGGGTCTACGCGGTTGGTCGGAGGCATAAAGTTCTCATCTTTGATGATGTCTATTTGTCATCTACCATGGTGGTATTTTTTAGAGATGTTTTATTCTCTTTTGTTGTCTTGGGGATATTTCATATCCCCCGGCCTTTGGTCCCGTTAGGTTGTTGGACTGCCTTTTCCATACGGGACTGTCATCCTAATGATGTTTCTGTAATTGAGGTGCCCCCATACTAAGATGTAACGTTAGATTTTGACATTTTGACATCCTTTAGTTATCCTCCACTTTTGTCTCACTCGATCCCCCTTCTTAGTGTGGCCGAGATGAGGGTCATTAATGACCGCTTTTGTCGGTTGTCTAGAAACTCCTTTTCTTGTCGGTTAGATAACCTCTTATTTGACAGGCGAGTTATTTCTTCATCCTCGCCTAGTAGGGTGTCCTCCTTAGATCCCCTGCTGTGTTTGGCTTTTCTTGTCGTGTTAGCTTTGCTTCCCGATCTTCTCATAGGAGATCTCAGCCTCAGCCTCATAATCCTCGCACCATTTGTATTCGTTCTCTAACTGCGAAAGAGGAGATAGTTACAACCACTCGTCGATCCCTCTATTTGATCTGGCATTGCTTCCTTGCGGGTTTTCTTTTTATTGGTCTCATCTTTTCATCCTTTCTTTGATCTGGAATGGATAACCATTTATTCTGGAATATCTGAGGTTTCGGGAATGAAGCCTCGATCGCGCGCCTCAAGCATATCGTCAAGAAGAACTATATCTTGGTTGTTGCACTTCTGGAACCTCTCATGGGGTCGGAAATTCTTTCTCATACCATTCTTCATCTAAATTTTGGAGGAGGCATTTCTAATTTCTCAAACAAAATTTGGATTCGTCGGGCCAAAGATGTGCCTTTGCGCCCAATCTTCGACTCACATCAACTTCTTTTTGTAGCGTGCTCCTCCAGTTCCGTCCCTTCCTCTTTTTATATTTTGTTGTTTATGCGAGATGTGATCGTATTGAGCGTCTGTGTTTGTGGCAGGATATTCTTTCCTTTCCAGATTTTGGTTTTATTGCCTCTATTTTAGAAAGAGATTTTAACCTTGTGGCTTGTCCAACTGAGAACGTGGAGTGTCTTCAATCAATTGCGCTTTGGTCAAGGATTTTAACTCCATCATCGAATAAGGATTTTCTGAGATCTCTTTTATTGAATCGGTTTTCACTTGGTGTAATAACCAAGAAAGCCCCCATAGGATCCTATAACACCTTGATAGGGTTTTCTGGTTGGAGGAGCGGTTTGGCCTTCCTTTCTCTTTATCCATATAACATCTCCATCGCACTTATTTGAATCATGCATCATTGATTTTGAAGTGCATCCCTTTCTCGTCTTCGGGGCCTACTTCATTCCGTTTTCAATTCTTGTGGTTTTCTCACCATTCTTTTATATCATGGTAGAGAATTAATGGGGTTCCTCCGAGATAGGAAACCTTATTGCAACTTTCTATTCGAAACTCAAGCACCTCAAAGTATGTCTTAAGCACTAGAACATTCAGGTTTTTAAGAATATCTCTGACAGGGTTAGATCAGCGGAAGAAGCCCTCGTCCTAGTTGATGCATCGTGTGATTCTGATCCCTCTTCTCCTAACTAAGGGATTTGATCCCAAGCTCAAATCATTTTTAACGCTGAGCTAAAGATTAGGAATGATTTTATTTGTTAGAAAGCTAGAATCAAATGTGTTATTGATGGCGACTCAAACTCGAAATTCTTTGATTCCTCTTTTAGGAAGAATAAAATCCCCTTCTAAGAAGAATAAAATCCTCTTAATCTGTCAAATCGTTCATCATGACCTTTCTACAGGTTCATCTCTGGATGAGGTTGTTGAGACCTTCGATTCTCATTTCCAAGAGTTTATGCAGTGTACCTCGGCAGACCATTCGAATCCTTTTATCTCTTCCATTATTCCTCGACTTGTCCTTCTCTCGAAAGCTCATGATCTTGGTTGTCCTCCCTCTTTGGCAGAGATCCAATCATGTGCTTTTGCTCTCAGCAAGGACACTACGAGTGGCCTCGATGGTTTTAACTGGGTTTTCTATCGCGGTGCATGGGAGGTCATTCGTGATGACTTCGCTCTTGCTTCCAATATTTTTTTTTGGTGGGAAGCTTCCCAAGAGTTGGACACCTACCAATCTCATTCTCATTCCTAAGTCTGAGAGTCCTCTAACTGGTTCTGATTTTAGATTGATTAGTCTCTATAATTTTTCGAACAAGGTCATTTCTAAGATCTTGTCTTCCCATTTTGCGCTTATCCTGGATCGTATCATATTTCTTTGCAAAACGACTTTGTCAAAGACCACCTGATCACTCAGAACGTACTCCTACCCTAAAAACTTATCTCCCAAATCAATCGCAAGATCCGTGCTTCTAATGTTGTCATAGTGCTAGATATGGCTAAGGCTTATGACACATGTCCTGGTTTTTCATCATTTGGGTTCTTCATTCATTTGGCTTTCCTGATCCTTTTTTTGGTCTTGTTTGGCATCTCATTTCATACTGCTAGTTCTCCATCCGTATCAACGGAGTGACTAAAGGTTTTTTTGGTCGAGAAGAGGACTGAGGCAGGGAGATCCCTCTTTCCCCGCTCTTTTTGTTATCGCAGTTGAGGCGCTAGTCTGTGGGATTCACTCTCTCACGACCGCTGGCGAGGTTCATCATTTTTCCACAATGAGTAGGTGTCTGGTGATATCTTCTCTATCTTTGGTCGATAACATATTATATTTACTAATGGTCATAGGCGCTCTGTTCGTCGTCTTCTTTCTTTTCTCCATCGTTAAGAGCAGTGTTCGGCGCAGTTGATCAACTCCTCGAAAAGATGCTTTGTCCCTTCTAGATCCATGGATCTTTCAAGGGTTGAGTGGATAGAGGCCTTCTCGGGGTTCCGAGTAGGCTCTCTTCCCTTTACCTATCTAGGAGTTGTTCTCTATCGAGGTTGTTATCTTAACACACTTTTTGATCCCCTAGCTGAGAAAGTAAGGGGGAAAATCTTGAGATGGAATTCTACTTTCTCATCCCAGGTGGGTAGGTTGGTCCTCAACAAGTCGGTGCTCAATTCAATAGGATAGCATGTCTTTGCAGCTATGACTTCAACCTCATCCTTTTTTCTTTTTTATCGCTCGTTGGCTTCTTTTTTTTAGGGAAGCAAAGACGGTTCGAGGAGACATCATTGGGTTTTCTAGGATGCTATCTATCGCCCTAGGCATGAGGGTGGCTTCGATTTGTGTAACCCTCGGGATGTGTGTACAGTCCATGCTTGTAAGCTAAGGGCAAGATTCTGAGCTAATGATTCTATGTGGGTGTAACACCCCGTATGTTGAATAACTTGCTATAATATAAAACAGGGCAGAATTAAATTTTAAAATCTGAATCAGGGGAAACGGGCTATGCCATTGCGTTCATCTCGGAAAAATACGCGAAATAGAGTCCGAGTTTTCGAAAATCGGAGTCCGTATGACCCAGTTAAGGCCCGAAGAAGTTTTCAGAAAATTTAAAATAGATTTAAAATATTCAGATTCACATTTCAGAAGAGGCGGGAAAATTCCCGCCAGGCAGAGGGTGTCGACCCTAGGGTCGACATGGGTGTCGACCCCCTCCCTAGGGGTCGACCCCCCCCCTGTCGGTCTGTGTGACCTGGGTGCACCATTTTGGCTTTTGGGCTGTGCTTGGTGGCTGGTGACGAAATCTGACGGCTCTAATCTAAATTAGGGTTAATCTAAGGGCCTAAACTAAATCCTAATTCTATAAATACACCCTAAGACTACCCTAATTCATACTAAAAATAGTTACAACGTCGTTATGTCGTCAAAATGCAACTTGAAGGAGCCTCCATCAAATTGTAGAAGAAGATAGCCTCTCAAATCAACCTCTAATCAACTCTAGCAACTTAATCTTCTTCATAGGAGTGCTAATCAACAAGTTGTGAGTTTCTATAGCCTTAATGACCAATTGTTGAAATGATTATGATAGGATATAATGAGGTTATGGCTATGAATGTGGATCAATGCTAGTTATGTTATCATATGCTATGTGATTATGATGCTATGCAAGTTATGCAAGTTATATGCTATGTGTTCATGATGTTATGCAAGCTATATGCTAAGTGTTCATGATGTTATGCAAGTTATGCAAGTTATATGCTATGTGTTCATGATGTTATGCAAGTTATGCAAGTTATATGCTAAGTGTTCATGATGTTATGCAAGTTATGCAAGTCATATGCTATGTGATTATGATGTTATGCAAGTCATAGGCTATGTGATCATGATGTTATGCAAGTTATGCAAGTCATAGGCTATGTGATCATGATGTTATGCAAGTTATGCAAGTCATATGCTATGTGATCATGATGTTATGCAAGTTATGCAAGTCATATGCTATATGTTCATGATGTTATGCAAGTCATATGCTATGTGATCATGATGTTATGCAAGTTATGCAAGTCATATGCTATGTGATCATGATGTTATGCAAGTTATGCAAGTTTTAGGCTATGTGTTCATGATGCTAGTTATGCAAATCGCTATGATAAACATTGATCCATTACGACACCATGTTATGCAAGTTTGGTGTTTGATTATATGCAAGTTCATATATGATATGTTATGCAAGTTTGGTGTATGATTATATGCAAGTTCATATATGACATGTTATGCAAGTTTGGTGTTTGATTATATGCAAGTAACATGTGCAAGTTTACACCTTTGTATGATATGCATACATATGCAAATTAACCCGTTTGTATGTCATACATACATATGCAAGTTTACCCCTTTGTATGACATAAGTAACTTATGCAAGTTAACCTCTTTATGACATATGTGATTCATGCAAGTTTGGGTTGATTATTTATGCTAGTTGGGTTTGATGCTATATGCATGTTGACACCTTTTAAACCCATGTTGATGCTAATGTTATGCAAGTTGAACCCATTGTGTTTGTGATGAATCTTCCCTTTTAAGTATGTCATGTCAATGTATTACGCGGGGAACGATGGGGTTAATATTCATGTTAATGAAATGGTGTGAAGTTGGTATGATTATGCATACCATAAAGTGGATGGACATAATTGAGTCAATTATGTACATCGTTAAATTTGTAATTAATTAGGGATAAATAATACAAATTATGGGGGTGATTAATTAGGTGTAATTAATCGACTAAGACACGAGGTTGGACCCTTTTGTAGCATAAGACTGCCCGGAACCGACCGACAAATCCAGCGGCTACAAATGACTGGCCCAATGTGAGAGGTCTTAGGCACAAACTAAATACGTGACAAGTGTAAAGACACGAGGTTAGACTCGGTTATGGCGTAAGGCTGCCCGGACCAACCGGCAAATCCAGCTGCCGTAAAAGATAGTCTAATGTGAGAGGTCTTTACAACGGTTACGTTCTTAATTAATTAAGAAACACTTAACCAGATAAGCATGTAGTGGGGCATGAAGGGTTAAGTGGGTGCCTTGGGTGGCATGTGGAGATTAAGTAAGTGCCTTGGGTGGCATGTGGAAATCTAGTGGGTTTCCTTGGGTGGCAATAGAAAATACGATTAGAATACTTAACCAAAGTGGAACATGTAATTAAACATGATTAAAGGGTTAAGTAAATGCCTTGGGTGGCATGTGGAAATCAAGTAGGTGCCTTGGGTGGCATGGGAAATCTAGTGGGTGCCTTGAGTGGCAATTGAAATATGATTAGATGACTTAACCAAACTTTAAACATGTAAGTGGACATGATTATTCAAAAGGGTTAAGTGGGATACACTAGAAAATGTGACAAGCTTAGGTGGGTAGCTTGTGGGGGCCCATTTCAACCAGTAACCCATATGTATCTTAGTGGGCTCGACCCATGTTGAGGACGGGACACGCGTACTGGGTTTGACTATAAGAGGCCAAAAACGGGTTAGCGGTGGCAACGCAAGTCCAACGGGTTTCATATGCGTGGGTGGACCCAGGCTGGTAGGTAAGACGTTGTTGCATCGTGTAGGTATAAGCTGTGCACCATTTGTTGTATCGGGTTGCCACTTTGGGGAGTGATACACCCCACTGTGGGGCCAGCACGGGTATCTACGGTAGGGAGCCGATCGCTTGGGGAGTAGTGGGTACACCTAGTGGAGATAGGGGCAGACGGCACCTATGTAGTCAGCTAGGGGTACACGAGACTACTATTAAGATTACTAAGTACAGGGTACACCTAGTGGAGATAGGGGCAGACGGCACCTATGTAGTCAGCTAGGGGTACACGAGACTACTATTAAGATTACTAAGTACACTTAGTGGGATCAACCTTTAAGTTGGGAATTACCCTTGGGTGGGTAGATCTGGTGTAGTGCAGTGTAGGAATTACCCTTGGGTGGGTAGATCTGGTGTGGTGCAGTGTAGTATTTATCCTTGGGTGGATAGGCGCGTCTTTACCGTTATCTTAGTTCATCCTAAGTCTAGTTGGCTGCTTAGTGTAGTCATTTATCCCCAGTCGTACCGTTCCAGGTTTATATCATACCCTAATTACTTTAGTGATTGTATTGTTAAAGTTATAGGGCTCACTCAGACTTATGTCTGACCCCGTTGTTTTTATCTTTTTTCCCAACCCTCAGGTTATCAGAGTGGGCCTAGCGCTAGTGGGCTTTGATCAGATCGCTTTATCTATCTTTTGGAGCTTGGACTCTTGAAGTAAAGCTCGGTTATCTTTTCTATTATGGCTATTAGTATGTAGTGGGATTATGTACTTATGTTTTAACGAGATGGATATTTCGTACTTGACTCTTGTTGGTTTTTGATATGTAACCAAACATGTTTACCTTCTGCTGCAATGAAATGATGTTTTAAATTTCAAGTATTACTTATATCTGTCTTGTTGTAATTTTTCTATTCTATATTCACATAAAATACTCCACCGAAGTTAAGGCATTCCCTTAGTGAGTGACCTTAGCGGGTGTGGGGTGTTACACGTGGTATCAGAGCTTAAGGTTACTAGAACAGATAAAAATTTTAGAAAACTATTTTTCTAAAAACATTTTTGGAAGAAGTATTTTCAAAAACATGTCTTTTAAGAGAAAAGTTTTTGAAAGAAAAGAACATAATCCCCAAGAGCCATATATCCTTCCTTCGATTCTCCGTTTTGAATCTCTTCCTCTATCTCTTTTTGAATTTCCCCTCTGCGTATAGATGTCTTTTTAAGATAATTAAGGACTTCCGTATGAAGGACGGAAGAACCACTTCAAGGGACTAAGAAGGTTGTCGGGCTAAGAAGTTAGTCCAAGGAGGTGGAGGGCTTATGGGTACCTTTAAGATGGACGAGGGAGGAAGGTTCAAATAGCTGTTAGGTAAATAAAGGACGAAACCTCATCGTGGCGAGAAGGTCACGAAAGGAGAATGTAAAGGAGAAGGCTAGTTGTTTTGGAGAAATAGGACACCTTATTAGGATTGTCCAAAGAGGTAAGGACAAAGTACAGGATCTTCTGGAGGGTAGATGTATTCCCTCACGGCTGGTATACCTGATGGGGGTAGGACCGTCTTGGTTGAAATTTGGTTCTCTCGATCATCCTGTTCGAACTTTATTTGACTCTGGAGCATCGCATTCGTTTATCTCATCATCATTAGTTGAGTCACTGCACTTAGCACCAGTTTAGTAGATGATCCCTTGGTTGTTTCAAACCCAATTGGGGGCTCCACTTATTTGTCCATGATATGTTTGGGTTTGAATATTTCTATACTTAGCGTTGAGTTTAGATGTGATGCTTTTGTTTTGGGCTTCACGGGCTATGGGTCGATTTTGGGCATGGACTGGTTATCCAGTAATGGTGACGTTCTTGATTGTGAAAGGAGAGTTGTTAGGCTAATGACCCGCTTGGGGAACACTCTCGAGATCTCTTGTAATCCCATAGATTCTGTTATGCTAAGTTATCTTGAATCGCTTGACGCTTCGGTCGAGAGTTTGCGATCTGTTAGAGTGGTCCGGGAATACTCGGACGTGTTTGGGGAGGTGAAGGGCTTACCTCTGAAGCGGGAGATAGACTTCCGAATATATCTAGTGGGCAATGCTAAACCAGTATCTTTTCCAGTGCGCCACATGGCTCCTAGTGAAAGGAGGGAACTCCATAAGCAAGTAGGGGAGTTGCTTGAGAAGGGGTTCATAGGACGAAGTATATCGGAGTGGGGTGCTCCAGTAGTTTTTGCTACGAAGGCGGATGGGTCCCTCAGACTTTGTGTAGACTATAGAGAACTCAACAAGCTCACAAAGAAGAATAGACACCCATTGCCGAGGATTGATGATCTCTTTGATCAGTTGGTTGGCGCCTCAGTGTTTTCGCAGTTGGACTTAGCCACGGGGTTTCATCAGTTGAGAGTGGCTGAGGATAGTATAGAGAAGACTGCCTTTAGGACTCCGGATGGTTTCTATGAGTGGCTTGTGATGCCATTTGGTTTGACGAACGCCCCCGCATACTTTGTTCATTTGATGAGTAGGGTGTTCAGGGAGTACCTAAATAACTTCGTAGTGGTCTTTGTGGATGACATCTTGGTCTTTCCTAAGAGCGAAATAAGTTTTCGTATGTGCCTAATAGGTTAAGCAAAGCCAGTTATTTGATCAACGGCGGTTTTGGAGCGAGACTGGCAAGGACATCCAGAGTTGGACAAGTGCTTAATTATTTAGCCGTTTTTACTAGTATCATCTCACGTAGGTCATCTGAATTCGAAGGAGGTATCCCTTGGGTGTTTGTCTGATATTGGTTTAGGCCTTTGGGGCTTGCACTTGGGGGATGTCGAGTTCGACTAGGATGGTCTGCGTGAGAGAGATGGATAGTTGTGACGATTTTGCATGGGAGAATATCCTGGTTTTCTCTAGAAGTGGAGAAAAGCATGCCCTACATCTTAGGGAAGTGTTAGAGGCTCTTTGAGCGCATAGTCTTAAGACAACAAAGGTGGAAGGAATTCTTAGCATCCTATGATTTCGAGATAGCGTATACCCCTGGCAAGGGTAACGTGGTGGCGGACGCCTTGAGCAGAAAAAGGTTGTCCTTGAGTCCATTGTTCGTGGAACGACGAAGCTTGGAATTTATCTCGATGTTTGATTTTAGACCTTCCGTTAACTTTGTACCCGGTTTGCTAACATCCTTAGAGGTCAGACCTACTCTTTTGGGACGGCTTGGCGAGGCACAGCGGGACGACCCACAGTTGGTTGAGTTGGTAGAGAGGCTCATAAGGGGGGAGTCGTCCAGCCATTTGAGTAGGTACACCCTAGACAATAGGGGGTGGTTGCGTAGAGACGGTAGGCTTTGTGTACCGCAAGACGAGGGTTGGAGGAAGGCTATTCTTGATGATGCGCATCGTTCGAAGATGACCATTCATCCCGGTGGGGACAAGATGTACCAAGACATGAAGCAAGTTTTCTTTTGGGCCGGTATGAAGAAAGATGTGGCCGAGTATGTCGCTAGATGCTTGGTGTGCCAACAAGTGAAAGCGGAGCAAAAGAAACCTGGTGGGTTGCTTCACCTATTGGAAGTTCCGCAATGGAAGTGGTATAGCGTCTCGATGGATTTTATTGATGGGTTACCGAGACCGAGGAAGGGTAATACGGGAATTTGGGTTGTGGTAGACAGACTTACTAAGAGCGCCCATTTCATACCCGTGAAGAGCAAGAGGACTGCTCCATGGCTGGCTTCAGTTTATCTTCGAGAGATAGTTCAATTGCATGGGGTACCTTCTAGCATAGTGAGTGATCGAGATCCTATCTTCACTAGCGAGTTTTGGAAGAGTTTGCAAGAAGCGGTGGGGACTCAACTGTGTTTGAGCACCGCATATCATCCTCAGACGGACGGCCAGACCGAGAGGGTGAATCGTGTTCTAGAAGACCTTTTGAGGCTTTGTATCTTAGATTTTGGAGGTACATGGGAAGAGCATCTTCCATTGGCGGAGTTCGCGTATAATAACAGCTTTCAGTCCAGTATTGGTATGGCTCCTTTTGAAGCTCTTTGTGGAAGGCCTTGTCGATCACCTACATGTTGGTGGGAATCTACGGATAAGATCTTGCTTGGGCCTGATATGGTTAGAGAGACTTCGGAAAAGATTGATTTGATTCGAAGAAGGATGAAAGCAGCGCAAGATAGGCAGAAATCTTACGCGGATAAGAGGAGGACGGATCCTAAGTTTGATGTTGGGGACATGGTCTTTGTCAAAGTATCTCCATTACGGAATGTTGTTCGCTTTGGGTCCATTGGGAAGTTAGCACCAAGATTTGTAGGACCGTTTCCTATTAAGGAAAGGATTGGACGGATGGCATATAGAGTGGATTTACCCGAGAGACTTAGTGGGGTACATGACGTATTCCATGTGTCACATTTGAGGAAGTGCCTACATGAGACCGCAGAGGTGGTAGAGCCGAGCTTGCTTAGAGAAGTGGAGGTAGAGCGTGATGCGACTATTCGACGAGCTCCTACCCGCATCCTTGGGTCAGAGATTAGGAAGTTGAGAAACAGAGAGGTTCAACTAGTCAAAGTGCAATGGGGAGAAGATGAGAGCAATGCTACTTGGGAGACAGAAGCGAAGATTCGTTCATTGTACCCATTCCTTTTTTTTTGGAGGGTATGTCTTTTAACTTCTCCTTTATCGTTTGTCTAGTACTTATCTTATCTTTAGTATGTCCTCTCATTAGTACCTTTGACCTTTAGATAGGGTAAACCTATGGTTGAAACATGTGTTTGAGACATGTTATGTTTGATGGATGCGTGTGGATGCAAGTGTTTGCTAGTGGTTGCTCGTGGATGCATATACACACACTTTAGACACTAGATCGGCTCAGTCACTTCATATTGCATATTGCATATAACTGTGTGTAGGTAGCTATATTAATGGATGTATAATGGTTGTGCTATCATATGGGTGATGCATTTTGGTGAATGATTGTGCACTCATGTAGAAATAGTATGTGTCGATAGGGTTCTTTCGCATACATAGTGGATGCATGACACTATCATGGTTTGCATTAAGGAGGTCAATTGAATCAATAGACCGCCTGATTTTGCATTAGACAGGGAACATATACACACACTTTTTGCATATGTTCATACACCATTAGAAACTCTAAGGACAATGGATGCCAGTGTTTGATGGTTTGAGTAGATGGTTGTTTGGTTGGTAGGATACATTCTTCTTGACTTAGAGATTTCGGGGACGAAATCATTTAAGTAGGGGAGAATGTAACACCCCGTATGTTGAATAACTTGCTATAATATAAAATAGGGCAGAATTAAATTTTAAAATCTGAATCAGGGGAAATGGGCTATGTCATTGCGTTCGTCTCGGAAAAATACGTGAAATAGAGTCCGAGTTTTCGAAAATCGGAGTCCGTATGACCCAGTTAAGGCCCGAAGAAGTTTTCAGAAAATTTAAAACAGATTTAAAATATTCAGATTCACATTTCAGAAGAGGCGGGAAAATTCCCGCCAGGCAGAGGTTGTCGACCCCCCTGTCGGTCTGTGTGACCTGGGTGCACCATTTTGGCTTTTGGGCTGTGCTTGGTGGCTGGTGACGAAATCTGACGGCTCTAATCTAAATTAGGGTTAATCTAAGGGCCTAAACTAAATCCTAATTCTATAAATACACCCTAAGACTACCCTAATTCATACTAAAAATAGTTACAACGTCGTTATGCCGTCAAAATGCAACTTGAAGGAGCCTCCATCAAATTGTAGAAGAAGATAGCCTCTCGAATCAACCTCTAATCAACTCTAGCAACTTAATCTTCTTCATAGGAGTGCTAATCAACAAGTTGTGAGTTTCTATAGCCTTAATGACCAATTGTTGAAATGATTATGATAGGATATAATGAGGTTATGGCTATGAATGTAACACCCCACGTCCATTAATGTCACTCACAAAGGGAATGCATTAACTTCCATGGAGGTTTTAAGTGAATATAGAACAGTAAAATTACAACAAGACAGATATAAAATAGTACTTGGAAATTCAAAAACTTTATTTCATTGTAGCAGAAGTCAAAACATGTTTGATTACATCATAACACCACATTCAATGTCAAGTACAATATCTATCTTGATAAAACAAGTACATAATCTCATTACATGAATAGCCATTAAAAAGAAAGATAACAAGCTGGACTTTACTTCAGCAGTCCAAGCTTTCCAGAAGATAAGCGATTCAACTAGACTCCACTAGAACTTGGCCCAACCTGCGGACCTGAAGGGAGAAAAAGGATGGAAAAGAGGGGGTCAGACATAAAGTCTGGTGAATATGATAATTCTACAATACTATTACCAAAATAACTGGACTAAGGCATAAGCTGGAAAACAAGAAAATGTCTATGAAGAGCAGATTAAGGACATAGACAATCGCTAAAGGCAACGTTATAGGCGCTCCTAAATACTAAAGGATAAACACTATACTACACCACACCAGTCACCCTAAAGATTCATCCCACTTAGCTTCACTTAGAAACTTTCCCAATGGCTTTACGTACCCCTAGCTGACTACATAGGTGCCGCCTGCCCCTATCTCCACTAGGTGTACCCTACTTCCTATTATTCGATCAGCTCCCTAACTCGTAGATACCCGTGCTGGCCCCACAGTGGGGTGTATCACTCCCCTAAAGTGGCAACCTGATACAACGGACATGCACGGCTTATACCTACACGATGCAACAACGTCTTACCTACCAGCCCGGGTCCACAAACGCATATGAAACCCGTTGGACTTGCGTTGCCACCGCTCCCTGTTTTGGCCTCTTATAGTCAAACCCAGTATGCGTGTCCCGTCCTCGACTTGGGTCGAGCCCACAAAGATACGTTTTGGGATACTGGTTGAAATGGGCCCCCACTATTTACCACAAGCATTCCACCTAAGCTTGTCCCCATTAGTCCATCCCACTTAACCCACTTAGTCATGTTCATTTACATGTGTGTTTGGTTAAGTCTAATCGTATTTCAAATGCCTCTAAAGGCAACCACCGGATTCCTCATGCCACCCAAGGCACCTACTTAACCCCCATGTCCCACCTTACATGATTATCTGGTTAAGTATTTCTTAGTTCATTAAGGCCATAACCTCATAAAGACCTCTCACATTAGACTGGCATTTATGGCAGCTGGATTTGCCGGGCGGGTCCGGGCAGTCTTACACCATAAAAGAGTCTAACCTCGTGTCTTTACAACTGTTATGCTTTAGTTTGGGCCTAGGACCTCTCACATTGGGCCGACATTTGTGACTACTGGATTTGCCGGGTGGGTCCGGGCAGGTTTACATCACAAACGGGTCCAACCTCGTGTCCTAAGCATTGATTATTAATAATAATCCACTTTCCCCCCCCCCCCCCCAATTTTAATAATTCCCTACTTGAATTATTAATTACTTCCAATTTTTAACAATGTCCATAATTGACTCAATTATGGACATCCATTCATGGTATGCAAAATCTTACAAAATTGCACCCAATTTATTAATTCCTAATATTACCCCTACCCCACGTTTGAACGTTTATTCGCAAAATATATGTTAGACTCGAATAGCCTAACTCATAGCATAAAAGAGATTATCATAATAACAACATGTATATGTGACCAAATGAATCATAATAAGGGGTGAAACTTGCATATGTCCAACTTGCATAGATTATACATGTCATGGACCTAAAGGTGTCAACTTGTTCAAAATTCACCTAATATAATCTCAATCAATTTTCATAAACTTACATATGAACATGTGTGAATCAATATCATCTAATTTTTTAACAACATGGTTTTATATGGGTACACCTAACTCAATAGGCAAATTCCCATTATCAAGTTTTATTTAATTATAGTTTCAAGTTTATGGGTACACCTAACCTAATAGGCAAATTCCCATAAACAAGATCCATTTAAATTAAGAAAAAAAAACATAACTTTAAGCATGATCCAACAGCATGATTTTTCAACATAATATAGCATGATTTATAACATGGCATAGTATGATAGTATAACATAGCTTGACATGATTCTCAACATAGCACGACATAGCATAAGAGAATTTACAACATAGCATGACATAGCATATATAATTTACATCATACGACAACATAATAACATAATAAGAGATCCACAATATATAGAATTTACAATTACAAATCACATCACTTTCTTGTGATCCATTCATAACTGAGTCAAATTAGTTTGTAATAGTCTTGTGAGAATCATCATACTCACCAACAAAAGAAAAGAATTAGAGAAAGAGAGATCTTTTGATTTGATTTGTGTAGATTTAGTTGTAGATGATTAGGCTTCCTCTTCTTAGTTTGTGACGGCTACGCTGAACTCCATGGCAGCAGCATGACGGTAGCTTCTCTAATTTTACAAGTGATTTAGGTTTAGGGTCTACCCACTTATTTATAGATTTTAGAATGCATTTAGGCCATTAGATTTAACCTAGAAATAACCGCAGCCGTTCAGACAAGATGGGGTTTATCTTGTTGACTCAGCAATGAGTCAGAAGTGACTCAGCAAACACTCAGCAATATATATATATATATATATATATATATATATATTCTACAATGTACACATTAGATACATCCCCCCTTTTACACACTTATTATTGTTTTTATATACATATTAGATACATCCCCTCTCTTACACACTTATTAATATTTTTATATTCATATTAGATACATCCCCTCTCTTACACACTTATTAATATTATTATATTCATATTAGATACATCCCCTCTCTTACACACTTTTATATTCATATTAGATACATCCCCTCTCTTACACACTTATTAATATTTTAGCAACTTTAGTGTTAATAGAAAATTCGGGGTGTTACATTCTCCCCTCCTTTTAGGATTTCGTCCCCGAAATCTTCAAGTCTGGAAGAATGTATATCCTACCATCCAAACGTCCATCTACTCATCCATCATACACCGGCATCCATTGTCCTTAAAAGACTTCTAATGCTTTATGATCATATGCAAGTGTGTGTACATGTCCTTACCTAATGCGAAATCAGGCGGTCTACTGATTCAGTTGACCTCCTTAATGCAAATTATGTAAGTGTCATGAATCCATTATGTATGCAAAAGATCCTAATTGCTAACATACTACTTCTATATGCGTGCACACCCATTCAACCGAATGCAGCATCCATATGATGGTACAACCATTATACATCCATTATACTAAATACATCCATATATATGCAATATGAAGTGACTGAGCCGATCTAGTGCCTAAAGTGTGTGTATATATGCATCCACGAGCAACCACTAGCAAACACTTGCATCCATTTTGCATCCATCATACATAACATGTCTCAAACACATGTTTCAACCATAGGATTATCCTAACTAAAGGTCAAAGATACTAATGAGAGGACATACTAAAGATAAGATAAGATAAGCTAAGCGATAAAGGAGAAATTAAAAGACATACCCTCAAAAAGAAAAGGGTACAACGAACGCATCTTCTCTTCTGTCTCCCAAGTTGCGTTGCTCTCATCATCTCCCCATTGCACTTTAACCAGTCTGACCTCTCGATTCCTCAACTTTTTGATCTCCGACCCAAGAATGCATGTAGGAGCTCGTCTGATTGTTGCATCACGCTCTATTTCCACCTCTTTAAGCAAGCTCGGCTCTACCACCTCCGCGGTCTTGTGCAAACACTTCCTCAAATGTGATACATGGAATACGTCGTGTACTCCACTAAGTTTCTCAGGCAACTCCACCCTATATGCCATCTTCCCGATCCTGTCTTTTACAGGAAACGGCCCTACAAACCTTGGTGCTAATTTCCCCACGGACCCAAAGCGAACAACATTCTGTAACGGAGATACTTTGATAAAAACCATGTCCCCAATGTCAAACTCAAGATCTGTCCTCCTCTTATCAGCATACGATTTTTGCCTATCTCGTGCTGCTTTCATCCTCCTTCGAATCAACTCAATCTTCTCCGAGGTTTCCCTAACCATATCGGGCCCAAGTAGGATTTTATCGGTAGATTCCCACCAACATGTAGGCGAACGACAAGGCCTTCCATAAAGAGCTTCGAAAGGTGCCATGCCAATACTAGACTGAAAGCTATTGTTATATGTGAATTCTACTAACGGAAGGTGCTCTTCCCATGTACCCCCAAAGTCTAGGATACAAAGCCTTAAAAGATCCTCTAGAATGCGATTCACCCTCTCGGTCTGGCCGTCTGTCTGAGGATGATATGCGGTGCTCAAACATAGCTGAGTCCCTACCGCCTCTTGTAAACTCTTCCAAAATTCGCTAGTAAAGATGGGGTCACGGTCGCTTACTATACTAGAAGGAATACCGTGCAAACGAACTATCTCCTTAATGTATAAAGAAGCCAACCACGGAGCAGTCCTCTTACTTTTCACGGGAATAAAATGGGCGCTTTTAGTAAGTCTATCTACTATAACCCAAATTCCCGTGTTACCCTTCCTTGATCTTGGTAATCCATCCACAAAATCCATTGAGATGCTTTCCCATTTCCATAGTGGAACTTCTAATGGGTGAAGCAACCCACCGGGTTTCTTTTGTTCTGCTTTAACTCGTTGGCACACCAAGCATCTAGCGACGTACTCGGCCACATCCTTTTTCATACCGGCCCAAAAGAAAACCCGCTTCATATCTTTGTACATCTTATCCCCGCCGGGATGAATGGTCATTTTTGAGCGATGAGCATCATCAAGAATGGCCTTCCTTAAGTCTTCATCTTGCGGTACACAAAGTCTATTATCCCTTCGTAACCAACCCTTATCGTCTAGGGTATACCTACGAAGATGGCTTGACGACTCCCCCCCTTTGAGCTTTTCTACTATCTCAACCAACCGTGGGTCGTCTCGCTGTGCCTCACCAACCCGTCCTAGAAGTGTAGGTCTAACCTCCAAGGATGCTAACAGACCGGGTACTAAGTCAACGGAGGGTCTAAAGTCAAACATAGAGATGAATTCTAAGCTTTGTCGTTCAACAAACAACGGACTCAAGGACAACCTTTTCCTACTTAAGGCGTCTGCCACCACGTTACCCTTGCCCGGGGTATATGCTATTTCAAAATCGTAGGAGGCTAAGAATTCCATCCACCGTTGCTGCCTTAAATTCAAATCCTTCTGAGAGAATAAGTATTTTAATGATTTGTGGTCAGTGAACAGTTCGAATTTCTCACCAAGAAGATAGTGACGCCAAGACTTAAGCGCGAAAACAATTGCGGCTAGCTCTAAGTCATGCGTGGGGTAATTCTTTTCATGAACCCTCAACTGCCTTCCACCATAGGCTATTACTCTTCCCTCTTGCATGAGGACCGCGCCAAGTCCCGTCCCACAAGCATCAGTATAGATGGTAAACGGTTTATTCCCGTCTGGCAGCACTAAGACTGGGGCTGAAGTTAAGGCTCTCTTTAAACGTTGGAACGCATCATCGCAATCTTTGTCCCACGTAAAAACCAGGTTCTTCTTCGTTAACCGTGTTAATGGAGCTGATATTTTTGCGAAGTCTTTGATAAACTTCCTATAATAGCCAGCCAACCCCAAGAAACTTCTTACTTCGGTTGCATTTTTAGGGACCTTCCAATCTTGGATGGCCACCACCTTTGCGGGATCCACTGCTATCCCTTCTTTGGAAACCACGTGCCCTAAGAACCGTACTTCCTTCCTCCAGAAGTGACACTTAGAAAATTTTGCCTTAAGGTTATGTGCTCGAAGGGTTTCCAACACTTCCCTAAGATGTAGGGAGTGCTCTTCTTTATTCTTAGAAAAGACTAAGATGTCATCCACAAAGACTACCACGAATTTGTTAAGGTATTCCCTAAACACCCTACTCATCAAATCAACAAAATATGCAGGGGCGTTTGTCAAACCAAAGGGCATCACTAGCCATTCATAGAATCCATCAGGAGTCCTAAAAGCAGTCTTATCTATACTATCCTCAGCCACTCTTAGTTGATGAAAGCCAGTGGCTAAGTCCAACTGCGGAAACACTGAGGCGCCAACTAACTGATCAAAGAGATCGTCAATCCTCGGCAGTGGGTGTCGGTTCTTTTTAGTAAGCTTGTTTAGTTCTCTATAGTCCATACAAAGTCTAAGAGACCCATCCGCCTTTGTGGCAAAAACTACTGGAGCACCCCACTCCGATATACTACGTCTTATGAACCCCTTCTCAAGCAACTCCTTTACTTGCTTATTGAGTTCCCTCCTTTCACGAGGAGCCATGTGGCGCACTGGCAAAGATACGGGTTTAGCATTATCCACAAGATAAATTCGAAAGTCTATCTCCCGCTTTGGAGGTAAGCCCTTCACCTCCTCAAACACATCCGGATATTCCCGGACCACTTCTACCGATCGTAGGTTCTCTACAGACGCGTCAAGCGATTCAAGATAACTTAGCATAACGGAATTTATGGGATTACAAAAGATGTCGAGAGCATTACCAAGGCGAGTCACAAGCCTAACTACTCTCCTTTCACAATCAAGAATGGCCCTATTTCTAGACAACCAATCCATTCCTAAAATTAGCCCATAGCCTGTGAAGCCCAATACATAAGCATCACATCTAAATTCAACGCTAAGTATAGAGATTTTCAAATCCAAACATATCATGGTCAAATGAGCCGAACCCCCAATTGGATTTGAAACGACCAAGGGATCCTCTACTAAACTGGTGTTCAAGTGCAGTGATTCAACTAATGATGCAGAGATAAACGAATGAGATGCGCCAGAATCGAATAAGGTACGGACAGGATGATCAAACAGAAAAACTAAGCTTTCAACAGAAATTGTTCTACCTCTTTCTTGCAGCGGTGGGGCCGCAATAGCCTGAACTTGCCCCCTTGCCTGCCCTGGTGCCATAAGAGCCTGCACCTGTCCTCCCGAGGTAGACCCTGCCCTCTGCCCCTTCTTTGGACAGTCCTTCACTAAATGTCCCGCATCTCCACAATGAAAACAACCAGTCTTCTTTTTCTTTCTACAATCTTTGCTGAGATGGCCAGGCGTCCCACAATTGAAGCATTTCTTCTTCCCTTTGCCATTATTGTTTTTACCACCCTTCTTATTTTGCTGTTGGGGTTTCTTCTGATCCCCTTTCTTTTCAACTGCCTTATCCTCATGCATAAGTGCCATTTCTACTAGCTTTTCAAAGGTGGCTCCCATAGGGATGTGGGTCATAGCCAACCCTTGCAACGGTTCATTCAAGCCTCTAACGAACCTCAAAGCTTTCTTCTCTGGCGTGTTCACCAACTCCAAGCCAAACCTTGCTAACTGATTAAATTTATTGACATATTCCTTTACTGATGAGCTCCCTTGCTTTAGTGCCAGGAATTTTTCCATATTTAAGTTCTCCTCTGCCCTTGAAAGAAACTTTGCCTCAAACCTTCGTCTGAAATCCGCCCATGAATCAACTGGACGTTCCCCGTTAGTGACCTCCCACCAAAACGAGGCCTCTCCCTTCATTAACCAAGCAGCTAAACGGACTTTCCTCCCATCTTCCACTTCAAAGATATCCAACAATTCCTCAGTCTCCTTAAGCCAATCTCTGGCCTCCACAAACGTCTCAGTCCCTTGAAAAGTTTTTCCTCCCATAGCCTTGAATTCCTTGCACGTCTTTGCAAAAGTGTCAACACGAGGAGGAGGAGGAGGAATGGGGGCAACTAGGGGTGGAGGAGTATCCGCTGGGCCTGCAGTGGTGGCCCTAGCCTCCAAGTATCTCCTAAACCACCCTGGAATCGTCACACCTTCTGGGAGATTAAGATCTTCAGCCATGCTGAAACGAAAAAGGAAAGATTCAAAATGGAGAATTCGAAAGATAAAGATAAGGACGTGGCTATTTGGGATTATGTTTTTCATAAAAACTCTCTTTAAATAACATGTTTTTTTTTTTTTTTTTTTTTTTGAAAGCACTTCTTCCAAAAATACTTTAGAAAAAAAATATTTTTCTAAAATTTTTTTTATCTGTTCTGGTAACCTTATGCTCTGATACCACGTGTAACACCCCACGTCCATTAATGTCACTCACAAAGGGAATGCATTAACTTCCATGGAGGTTTTAAGTGAATATAGAACAGTAAAATTACAACAAGACAGATATAAAATAGTACTTGGAAATTCAAAAACTTTATTTCGTTGTAGCAGAAGTCAAAACATGTTTGATTACATCATAACACCACATTCAATGTCAAGTACAATATCTATCTTGATAAAACAAGTACATAATCCCATTACATGAATAGCCATTAAAAGAAAAGATAACAAGCTGGACTTTACTTCAGCAGTCCAAGCTTTCCAGAAGATAAGCGATTCAACTAGACTCCACTAGAACTTGGCCCAACCTGCGGACCTGAAGGGAGAAAAAGGATGGAAAAGAGGGGGTCAGACATAAAGTCTGGTGAATATGATAATTCTACAATACTATTACCAAAATAACTGGACTAAGGCATAAGCTGGAAAACAAGAAAATGTCTATGAAGAGCAGATTAAGGACATAGACAATCGCTAAAGGCAACGTTATAGGCGCTCCTAAATACTAAAGGATAAACACTATACTACACCACACCAGTCACCCTAAAGATTCATCCCACTTAGCTTCACTTAGAAACTTTCCCAATGGCTTTACGTACCCCTAGCTGACTACATAGGTGCCGCCTGCCCCTATCTCCACTAGGTGTACCCTACTTCCCATTATTCGATCGGCTCCCTAACTCGTAGATACCCGTGCTGGCCCCACAGTGGGGTGTATCACTCCCCTAAAGTGGCAACCTGATACAACGGACATGCACGGCTTATACCTACACGATGCAACAACGTCTTACCTACCAGCCCGGGTCCACAAACGCATATGAAACCCGTTGGACTTGCGTTGCCACCGCTCCCTGTTTTGGCCTCTTATAGTCAAACCCAGTATGCGTGCCCCGTCCTCGACTTGGGTCGAGCCCACAAAGATACGTTTTGGGATACTGGTTGAAATGGGCCCCCACTATTTACCACAAGCATTCCACCTAAGCTTGTCCCCATTAGTCCATCCCACTTAACCCACTTAGTCATGTTCATTTACATGTGTGTTTGGTTAAGTCTAATCGTATTTCAAATGCCTCTAAAGGCAACCACCAGATTCCTCATGCCACCCAAGGCACCTACTTAACCCCCATGTCCCACCTTACATGATTATCTGGTTAAGTATTTCTTAGTTCATTAAGGCCATAACCTCATAAAGACCTCTCACATTAGACTGGCATTTATGGCAGCAGGATTTGCCGGGCGGGTCCGGGCAGTCTTACACCATAAAAGAGTCTAACCTCGTGTCTTTACAACTGTTATGCTTTAGTTTGGGCCTAGGACCTCTCACATTGGGCCGACATTTGTGACTACTGGATTTGCCGGGTGGGTCCGGGCAGGTTTACATCACAAACGGGTCCAACCTCGTGTCCTAAGCATTGATTATTAATAATAATCCACTTTCCCCCCCCCCATTTTAATAATTCCCTACTTGAATTATTAATTACTTCCAATTTTTAACAATGTCCATAATTGACTCAATTATGGACATCCATTCATGGTATGCAAAATCTTACAAAATTGCACCCAATTTATTAATTCCTAATATTACCCCTACCCCACGTTTGAACGTTTATTCGAAAAATATATGTTAGACTCGAATAGCCTAACTCATAGCATAAAAGAGATTATCATAATAACAACATGTATATGTGACCAAATGAATCATAATAAGGGGTGAAACTTGCATATGTCCAACTTGCATAGATTATACATGTCATGGACCTAAAGGTGTCAACTTGTTCAAAATTCACCTAATATAATCTCAATCAATTTTCATAAACTTACATATGAACATGTGTGAATCAACATCATCTAATTTTTTAACAACATGGTTTTATATGGGTACACCTAACTCAATAGGCAAATTCCCATAATCAAGTTTTATTTAATTATAGTTTCAAGTTTATGGGTACACCTAACCTAATAGGCAAATTCCCATAAACAAGATCCATTTAAATTAAGAAAAAAAACATAACTTTAAGCATGATCCAACAGCATGATTTTTCAACATAATATAGCATGATTTATAACATGGCATAGTATGATAGTATAACATAGCTTGACATGATTCTCAACATAGCACGACATAGCATAAGAGAATTTACAACATAGCATGACATAGCATATATAATTTACATCATACGACAACATAATAACATAATAAGAGATCAACAATATATAGAATTTACAATTACAAATCACATCACTTTCTTGTGATCCATTCATAACTGAGTCAAATTAGTTTGTAATAGTCTTGTGAGAATCATCATACTCACCAACAAAAGAAAAGAATTAGAGAAAGAGAGATCTTTTGATTTGTGTAGATTTAGTTGTAGATGATTAGGCTTCCTCTTCTTAGTTTGTGACGGCTACGCTGAACTCCATGGCAGCAGCATGACGGTAGCTTCTCTAATTTTACAAGTGATTTAGGTTTAGGGTCTACCCACTTATTTATAGATTTTAGAATGCATTTAGGCCATTAGATTTAACTTAGAAATAACCGCAGCCGTTCAGACAAGATGGGGTTTATCTTGTTGACTCAGCAATGAGTCAGAAGTGACTCAGCAAACACTCAGCAATATATATATATATATATATATATATATATATATATATATATATATTCTACAATGTACACATTAGATACATCCCCCCTTTTACACACTTATTATTGTTTTTATATACATATTAGATACATCCCCTCTCTTACACACTTATTAATATTTTTATATTCATATTAGATACATCCCCTCTCTTACACACTTATTAATATTATTATATTCATATTAGATACATCCCCTCTCTTACACACTTTTATATTCATATTAGATACATCCCCTCTCTTACACACTTATTAATATTTTAGCAACTTTAGTGTTAATAGAAAATTCGGGGTGTTACAATGAATGTGGATCAATGCTAGTTATGTTATCATATGCTATGTGATTATGATGCTATGCAAGTTATATGCTATGTGTTCATGATGTTATGCAAGTTATATGCTAAGTGTTCATGATGTTATGCAAGTTATATGCTAAGTGTTCATGATGTTATGCAAGTTATGCAAGTTATATGCTATGTGTTCATGATGTTATGCAAGTTATGCAAGTTATATGCTAAGTGTTCATGATGTTATGCAAGTTATGCAAGTCATATGCTATGTGATTATGATGTTATGCAAGTTATGCAAGTCATAGGCTATGTGATCATGATGTTATGCAAGTTATGCAAGTCATAGGCTATGTGATCATGATGTTATGCAAGTTATGCAAGTCATATGCTATGTGATCATGATGTTATGCAAGTTATGCAAGTCATATGCTATATGTTCATGATGTTATGCAAGTCATATGCTATGTGATCATGATGTTATGCAAGTTATGCAAGTCATATGCTATGTGATCATGATGTTATGCAAGTTATGCAAGTTTTAGGCTATGTGTTCATGATGCTAGTTATGCAAATCGCTATGATAAACATTGATCCATTACGACACCATGTTATGCAAGTTTGGTGTTTGATTATATGCAAGTTCATATATGATATGTTATGCAAGTTTGGTGTATGATTATATGCAAGTTCATATATGACATGTTATGCAAGTTTGGTGTTTGATTATATGCAAGTAACATGTGCAAGTTTACACCTTTGTATGATATGCATACATATGCAAGTTAACCCCTTTGTATGTCATACATACATATGCAAGTTTACCCCTTTGTATGACATAAGTAACTTATGCAAGTTAACCTCTTTATGACATATGTGATTCATGCAAGTTTGGGTTGATTATTTATGCTAGTTGGGTTTGATGCTATATGCATGTTGACACCTTTTAAACCCATGTTGATGCTAATGTTATGCAAGTTGAACCCATTGTGTTTGTGATGAATCTTCCCTTTTAAGTATGTCATGTCAACGTATTACGCAGGGAACGATGGGGTTAATATTCATGTTAATGAAATGGTGTGAAGTTGGTATGATTATGCATACCATAAAGTGGATGGACATAATTGAGTCAATTATGTACATCGTTAAATTTGTAATTAATTAGGGATAATTAATACAAATTATGGGGATGATTAATTAGGTGTAATTAATCGACTAAGACACGAGGTTGGACCCTTTTGTAGCATAAGACTGCCCGGAACCGACCGGCAAATCCAGCGGCTACAAATGACTGGCCCAATGTGAGAGGTCTTAGGCACAAACTAAATACGTGACAAGTGTAAAGACACGAGGTTAGACTCGGTTATGGCGTAAAGCTGCCCGGACCCAACCGGCAAATCCAGCTGCCATAAAAGATAGTCTAATGTGAGAGGTCTTTACAACGGTTACGTTCTTAATCAATTAAGAAACACTTAACCAGATAAGCATGTAGTGGGACATGAGGGGTTAAGTGGGTGCCTTGGGTGACATGTGGAGATTAAGTAAGTGCCTTGCGTGGCATGTGGAAATCTAGTGGGTTGCCTTGGGTGGCAATAGAAAATACGATTAGAATACTTAACCAAAGTGGAACATGTAATTAAACATGATTAAAGGGTTAAGTAAGTGCCTTGGGTGGCATGTGGAAATCAAGTAGGTGCCTTGGGTGGCATG
Organism: Allium sativum; assembly: GCA_030737875.1. Taxonomy (NCBI): domain Eukaryota; kingdom Viridiplantae; phylum Streptophyta; class Magnoliopsida; order Asparagales; family Amaryllidaceae; genus Allium; species Allium sativum. The sequence goes on from CM060925.1 coordinate 13,113,373, forward strand.
GGAAATCTAGTGGGTGCCTTGAGTGGCAATTGAAATATGATTAGATGACTTAACCAAACTTTAAACATGTAAGTGGACATGATTATTCAAAAGGGTTAAGTGAGATACACTAGAAAATGTGACAAGCTTAGGTGGGTAGCTTGTGGGGGCCCATTTCAACCAGTAACCCATATGTATCTTAGTGGGCTCGACCCATGTCGAGGACGGGACACGCGTACTGGGTTTGACTATAAGAGGCCAAAAACGGGTTAGCGGTGGCAACGCAAGTCCAACGGGTTTCATATGCGTGTGTGGACCCGGGCTGGTAGGTAAGACGTTGTTGCATCGTGTAGGTATAAGCCGTGCACCATTTGTTGTATCGGGTTGTCACTTTGGGGAGTGATACACCCCACTGTAGGGCCAGCACGGGTATCTACGGTAGGGAGCCGATCGCTTGGGGAGTAGTGGGTACACCTAGTGGAGATAGGGGCAGACGGCACCTATGTAGTCAGCTAGGGGTACACGAGACTACTATTAAGATTACTAAGTACAGGGTACACCTAGTGGAGATAGGGGCAGACGGCACCTATGTAGTCAGCTTTGGTAGGGGATGTGATTCATGCCTCGCTCCTTTCATGCATTTTCAATGAGTGCTTGATTGATTTCTGCTGCAGAAGCTTTCTGGTTGGATTTCCATTGGTTTGTTCGATCATTTACCTTAGACCGACTTTTTTCAGCTAGGAAGCGGTATGCTCTGCTTGTTCTGGTTTTGTTCGCTCTAAAGCTATAATCTCAGTTTGTAGATTTGTATGGATTGGATTACTTTGTAATCTTTTTTTCCATGTCCTGGTTTTTGGGCTGATGAGGTTTTTGTTTAGTTATAGTTGATGTCGTTATAGCCCCTATGGTTTGTCTTTTGTGAACCATCAGAAAAAGACGTTTTTTCTTCTTTTTGGTACGATATTTCTTTGTTCAAGCTCATATATGTCTTGTGATGTTCGATCTCATGTATCGTTATGCTCTTTAATGATGTTTGGGTCGAGTTTTATTTGATCATTACTATTGTTCTGTCTCTTCTTATATCATGTATCTTATTACATCTAGATCGTGTGGAATATATGACAAACCATCGACTTGCTGTGGTCCCTCCCTCCATTGGTTGGGTACAGAACAACCCATGAGTTATTTATTTGAGCAACGGAGGTACAGGGTGAGACACTATTATGAAGTTTGTTTAACCCTTTCTACCTCCTTTCTCTCCACATTTGCCAAACCGTCTGTCTTATAAATAGGCATTCAACGTGCATAGAATTGATTGTTGAAATAATTTCACAAGAAAAAATTAACATGCATTTTCAGTGTCGGCAACTGCCAGTTGCTTGAAGCATACGAAATGAAAAATAAATTACTGAACCATAAGTTTCCACACGTTAAATTCAATAACCAAATAGAAAACTAAAAGCTTGAATCTTAACTGCAAATACATATTTGTGAAATGTAATACTAGATCCTCAACCTGGCCGTCTAACAAAAATGAAAGCACACGAAGGAAAGACGAAAATAAACATAATACAAAAAATTGGCATCATCGCAGATACGGCACTGTTACTAAAATCTACGGTTGGCTAATCCCATGTCCCTTAGCTCCCAAAGCGGCTTACTCTCGTTCTTAACGTCTTTCTTTATCGCTCCTTGTATCTTCTTCACAACGAAAAAGTACTGACACAAGCATGTACAGTGAAAGTTCAGATATAGGCACTGAAAGAAATAGAAAACGAATAGGAAACAGAGAAATGTTCACCTGAAATGCTAGAATAAGAGGGATGAAGACCTTCCCTCTGTTATTAGGATTTGGACCATCAATCAGTTTCTGATCGACTGAGATGGATTTGCCGCCATTAATAATTACGTCTGTGATTGTTTGAACCAAATTTGGAATCCAAGGAGTGCGATCCGGAAGAATCTGTATATATCAAATGAGCTATAATAAGAGAGCATATACCACATTCAAATGAACAGGGACCTGGAGCTGAAAATGAACTAGGACAGTATGAAGAACCTATGGAAATGGTACCTTTTCACCATCTTCATTTGTATTGCATCTCCCACTGTTCTCAACCAGGGCGACTGGAATGCCTTTCCCCTGATTTTTTTAAAATTGGCAATTTAATAATCAGTGCGTTTATGTTAAATGCCTCTGTTCGTCAATAGTTTTTTATGTTGTAAGAAGAATGCAGTATTTAAGGTGTTAAATGGGAACGAAGTTAGGCATGTTCTGCGTATCTGTCTTGCCATACTGGGCAAACAAAAACACACAAACAATGGTTGTGGTTTTAGTGGAAATCCCCAAATTCAAGGAAGAGGATCAAGGGCCTATTTGGATGCTTCTTTCGGAAGTAATTTGTTTACTAAAAGCAAATATTAAAAGTTGTCTCTGAATACCGCTACCAGCCATGTGATTTACCTGGAGTATGTATTCCGTATTCGGTGCATGCTCTCTTATATTTTACAAGCACAAGCTTGGTTCTCTGAGATTTTTTGGGGAGAAAGAGGTCGTTTTTTGATGTGGAAAGTTAGTTTGAACTTTATTTTTTATACACTAACTGAAAATTGAAGGAAACATTTAGATTGAACTAATAAAAAAACTCAAACAAACTGACCACTTGACTCACTTGGCTCTACAAAATCAAAAAACCTTCTAAATAAAAGCAAAAGAATGAAAGGGATCCACAAAAATGCTGTAGCCTAAAACAGTATTTCTTCTCTCCTGCAATTAGGAATATACATGCCAAGCACGACTGTATACAATTTTTTAGCTCTAAGTACCTAAGTATAATAAACAGAAAGAGAGTTATGTTTCTACAAGATGAGAGTGGATGAAGAACACTCTTTTTTCTCTCCTGTAATTAGGAACACACACACACACACACACACACACACACACACACACACACACACACACACACACATATATATATATATATATATATATATATATATAGAGTCTATTTAGACACAATTGGTGACACAATTAATCCACACCATTGGATCACCCCATGAATTACACCTCTCCACATAAAGACAACAAGATCCAACGGTTGAGGCTTTGTGTTTCTAAGTTTGTGCCCAAATAGCCACCCTATATATATATATATATATATATATATATATATATATATATATATATATATATAGACACACACACACACACACACACACACACATTGAAATTGATTTTAATGCTTGATCTTATACAACTAAACTTAAAACTCAAATTTCTCCCTTATTCCATTTTTGTTTTATTTTGAAAAATGGAATTGTGAGACCAAATAAGTTACTAATGTGAAATCTTGGCATATATCCTTATGATTACAGAAATTAGCATTAGGTCCCTCCCAATTTTCTTTTATTACATCATTATCCACTTTAAAAAAAATGGTGAAATTCATGGAATATTTGAGTATTAGTGTATTACTAACCTTAACATGCACTTTTGAGATATACATCCATAATTTCGGAGTGGCAGCATATAAAGTAGAAAGTAGAAACTGAGAGAAGTAAAAAATCCAAAAAAATCAAAGAAAAAAAAAGAGAATGTAGAATATAGTTTTAAAGGGAATGACGTAAAACAAATAAGTTTAAAGAGTCACGTGTCTCTAATTCCACTATATTAAACATGTTAATCCAAGTTGAATGATCTTTTAATTGCGGTTTTAAGTAAGTTTGGATTGAAATATAAATCAAATTGTAAAGGAAGAGATCTGATATGAATCGGTATTCATATCATAAGATTTTAAGTTTTTTGAAGCAAGCTTGAAATGAGCAAGGTACTACTATGCAACAAACATTTAGATTAATAATCAGATGTTCGTAGCCTTAAAACAGAATATGATCCACAGTCACCACATAATAGTATAGAAAGAGTTAAAAGTCGGTAAATTGCTTCATGTAAGATATGTTCATGTGCATACGTATGGCAACATTCCTTTTATTTGACCCAGTTAACAGTTTAAACATTCATAAAATGGAAAATGGAATGACTATAAAGATATGCCATTGATTTAAAAACCCGCATTGATACGAACCTCGCGGAGCACCTCGAAAAATGAGAGATAAAACATCCTATAAGGCTCATAAAATGGCTTTTTAGCTCAAAAGCTTACGCCTCAACAGCTTGAAGCATATAAAGCATATGCCTCGTATGCCTCAAACTGTCAAGGCGTACAACTCAAGAATTTATTTTCTTTATTTGCAATAGTATTGATACTAATATAAATTACTAAATATGAATATTTAATGGAAAACATAAAAGAACAAAAAAATTGAAAGTTAGTATTTTCTTACTTTTTAGTTTCAATATCGATAGGATTAAGTAAGATTATTTCTCAAACAACGATCAAGAGCCATGTAACGGATTTTCTCATTGGTATTTAAAGAGAGATTCTTAATAGACTTCACTGAATCTCCACGTAAATTTTGTGAATCGATTTGAATTGATAGAATGAATTAAAACAGGAATTTGCAAGATCGAAATTAAACTCATATGGATTCATGTTATTGCTACATGCGCAAGTAGATTTTATGAATCGATTTGAATTGATAGAATGAATTAAAACATGAATTTGCAAGATGGAAACTAAAATCATATGGATTCATGTTATTGCTACATGCGCAATTAGATTTAAATGATTTGTTTTACTACTTTTTTGCAGGTTAATTTAAAATATCAAATTTCATTTTATGTTTTACATTTTATTTTTACCTAAAAAGTTTACGTCTTAATGTCTCGAGACTTAGCCTTGCCTCACAGACCTGAAAACGCATCATATTCATTTCACGTTTTAAACAAGAGGTGGGTTATATAGCACCCTTTTTATGGGCACCCCCTTTGCATCCGAACGAGGGCCAAACATTTATTATTAAGTAAGTTAGTGGGGGGAGATAGAGTTAGTGGGAGGAGAGAGAAACGAGAATGTGTGGTGGAAATCAGAGGGGCTAAAGGGGTGCTATACTATATGGGGTGCTCTTGAACGCTCCTCCTTAAACAATGATACGTGTGTGTGTATATATATACACATATGTGCGTATATATACATATATATATATAGGAAAAGTCTGAATGAACACAAAATGTTGACACAAAACTAAACACACAAAATCTGAATCATTAAATCTCCCCCTGAATTTCACCTCACACATAAAGACAAACAAATGGTGTGGTCCATATTTTATGTACATAAATTTGCGTTTAATTTTGTGTCCCTATATCAGCTCCCATATATATATATATATATATATATATATATATGTGTGTGTGTGTGTGTGTGTGTGTGTGTGTGTATTCAATTGCACCCCAAAAATGGAACATCCCATTTTCTCCTTGATATAAACCTTGCATTTATATTATAATAAGTGAGTGAGAGGTGATAGAGTGAGTGGAAGGAGAGAGAAGAGAAAATGAGTGGTGGAAATTAGGGGGAAAATGGGATGCTGCACTGTTTTGGATGCCACTAAACCTGCCTCATATACATACATACATACATATATATAATATATTATATATATATGTGTGTGTGTGTGTGTGTGTGTGTGTGTGTGTGTGTATATATATATATATGAGCGTTCCATTGAACCCCAAAATGACCTCTGATTTCCACCACATAATCTCTTTTCTCTCTCCCCCAACTAACTCTCACTCTACCCACTGGCCACTAACTTATTCAAATATAAATGTGTGACTCAATTTGAAGTTAAAAGGAGGTACAACAAAACAAGGGTGTTATAGAGCACGCATATATATATATATATATATATATATATATATATATATATATATATATATATAAGGAGCGTTCCGTTGCATCCCAAATAGTGCATCATCCATAATGTCCCCTGATTTCAATTAGAAGTTATGTTTTTCTCTTTACCCACTCTTTCACTCTCTCCCCCTCAAACAATTATTTAAATAAAAACTTGTGCTTAAGATATAGGTGCTGCAAAACAAGGATGCTATGGAGCTTACCTACACACACACACACACACACACACACACACAGAGAGAGAGAGAGAGAGAGAGAGAGAGAGAGAGAGAGAGAGAGAGAATAAGGATTCATATTCAGAAACCTTAGGCACATAAATGACATCATCATACCAGTACATAAAAGAAAACCATGTCATCACAAACCTGAAGTTCCTTCTTTTTAATTCCGGCACCCAGGCGGACATATTTTAGGAGGGCATCTGAGCGCTTATTCAGATAGTCATCATAATTTAAGCCATCAGGCGGAGACAGTTGAGCATGAGTCAACACAACCACACCTCTCTGCCATATCTCTTTCCCAAGGAAATCAGTAATGGCTTTGACAATTTGTTTATCTAGACTATCAACTCTATATGAATCTAATCGATCCACATACAAAAGCACATCAATTGTCTTGTCTAAAAGAAACCTGTTTTGCCATCAAAAATCACATTAATTAGAAAAAAAACAATGCAGAACAAATTGGATATTTGACAAGTTGAAATTACTGAAAGCCTGAAGGATTTGGTTCGCTGTTTATCTTTAATGCTTTGTAGTTTTAGCATTTTTTTCCCTAGTTCAGTAGTTCAACATTTTTCTTAAAGTGAGTACATTTTAGACATTTGACAACTAGGTGCATTAGGGATTAAAAAAAAAAAAAAAATTTGCCCAACACAATATAGGTTAGATTAACAATTGACGCTATCGTAGACAATAAACTGCCTAATTTAATCCATTAGCTTATCCACATTCGATCCCAGTTTTAAGACAATTTTTTTACAAAAGATGCTGAGATCCTCTTGGACAACATTGTGAAAATATCTAATAAAGGTTTCTCGGATCCCAGACGAGATTTCGGATGAACATCTCAGCCATATTCCAGAAATATATCTCAGGTCAGATAGCTGTCAAACAAAATTAGAAGTTTTGTCTCATCAAGTACGAAAAGGATATCTTAGGGGAAATCTCGGGTGACATGTATGAGATTCAAAATTCTATGGCTATTCCCCCTTCAAGAGCTAGATATGAAAATCTAATTAAAGGTATGAAAAATAGACAATGTCACAAAGTTTTTTTAGGCCTATATTTTGATTTTTTTTCTTTTTGACCTCCATGAATAATTTTTATTTTAAAGAGGAAAAAATACTTGCTCATATTTGCTAGAGGGATTATTAATACGAGACGTATAGGCACGCGCTTCGCGCGTGGTTATGGCACGCGTGGAGCTATTCAACAAAATAAAAAAAATATCATTAGTACATGGTATAATATATTTCTTACCCATTTTATTTTTTTGCATATTTATTTGCTCGATAGTTTCTTTTTATTTTCCTATTCTCATTACCGCACATTAATTTTCTTTTGTTTCTAATTCATGCATGTTAATTCATGTGACCGCTATTCAAACATTTATTTTTATTTCTAGTTTTATTGAAAAATATTCCATTCTTAATACGCGTGCACATACTCTTAAAATAAATATTTCCAGACATACGCATGATTTAATTCCATTTACGATGCGCATTTATTTTCGAATTCGAACATATGCGTGATTTAATTCCATTTATGTTACCCTTCTAGATTTAATTGTCTGCTTTTTTTAATGTTATTCTCATTTACATCTCTATTAATGTCACTAATGACGCACATAACTAATTAAAGGAACACTGCTATTTAACTTTAATAACTTTCTGTTTTTTTCTTGATTTAATTCTTTTATCATATGTGTTTGTTTTTAGTAAAGGGCATTTTCGGTAGTTTGCGTGTAGACCAAAAAAGTGTGACACCAAACCTATTCCGATTATTAATAAAAGAAAAGATGTATTTGTTTTTAGTAAAGGGCATTTTCGGTAGTTTGCGTGTAGACCAAAAAAGTGTGACACCAAACCTATTCCGATTATTAGTAAAAGATAAAAGATTAGTAAAAGATGTAAATTCATGTGACCGTTATTCAAAACATTTATTTTTATTAGTTTTATTAAGAAAAATTCTATTCTTAATACGCGTGCACATACTCTTGAAATAAATATTTCCAGACATGCGCGTGATTTAATTCCATTTACGATGCGCATTTATTTTCGAATTCGAACATATGCGTGATTTAATTCCATTTATGTTACCCTTCTATATTTAATTGTTTGCTTTTTTTAATGTTATTCCCATTTACGTCTCTATTAATGTCATTAATGACGCACATGACTAGTTAAAGGAACACTGCTATTTAACTTTAATTACTTTCTGTTTCTTCCTTGATTTGATTCTTTTATCATATGTGTTTGTTTTTAGTAAAGGGAATTTTCGGTAGTTTGCGTGTACACCGAAAAAGTGTAACACCAAACTTATTCCGATTATTAGTAAAAGATTTAATTCCATTTATGTTACCCTTCTAGATTTAATTGTCTGCTTTTTTTTAATGTTATTTTCATTTATGTCTCTATTAATGTTATTAATGACGCACATGACTAATTAAAGGAACACTGCTATTTAACTTTAATTACTTTCTGTTTCTTTCTTGATTTAATTCTTTTATCATATGTGTTTGTTTTTAGTAAAGGGCATTTTCGATAGTTTGCGTGTACACCAAAAAAGTGTGACACCAAACCTATTTCGATTATTAGTAAAAGATTTAATTCCATTTATGTTACTCTTCTAGATTTAATTGTCTGCTTTTTTAATGTTATTCTCATTTACGTCTCTATTAATGTCATTAATGACGCACATGACTAATTAAAGGAACACTGCTATTTAACTTTAATTACTTTCTGTTTCTTTCTTGATTTAATTCTTTTATCATATGTGTTTGTTTTTAGTAAAGGGCATTTTCGGTAGTTTGTGTGTACACCAAAAAAGTGTGACACCAAACCTATTCCAACTATTATTAAAGATAAAAGATATATATATATGTTAATTCATGTGACCGTTATTCAAAACATTTATTTTTATTTCTAGTTTTATTGAAAAAAAATCCATTCTTAATACGCGTGCACATACTCTTGAAATAAATATTTCCAGACATACGCGTGATTTAATTCCATATACGATGCGCATTTATTTTCGAATTCGATCATATGCGTGATTTAATTCCATTTATGTTATCCTTCTAGATTTAATTGTCTGCTTTTTTAATGTTATTCTCATTTACGTCTCTATTATTGTCATTAATGACGCACATGGCTAATTAAAGGAACACTACTATTTAACTTTAATTACTTTATGTTTCTTTCTTAATTTAATTCTATCTTAATTTAATTCTTTTATCATATGTGTTTGTTTTTAGTAAAGGGCTTTTTTGGTAGTTTGCGTGTACACCAAAAAAGTGTGACACCAAACCTATTCCGATTATTAATAAAAGAAAAGAAGTGTTTGTTTTTAGTAAAGGGCATTTTCGGTAGTTTGCGTGTACACCAAAAAAGTATGACATCAAACCTATTCCGATTATTAGTAAAAGATTGTTATCTCCAAGTTTTTCATTTGTACACACTTTTAAGTTGCAAAAGGAAATTTGTTAGATTTCATTGATACAACATTTCTAAAATGAAAAGGATTTTGTTCACATTTTGAGTAAGTCAGCTTCTTTAATTACATTAAATAATACAATGAAATTATCTAGATGGGAATGAATAATTATGGATGATGAAAATAATCAACCAACTCCTCGATCATCTTATTAAAGAAAGCATTTTATGCTTGGATATATTGTAATCGAAAAAATAAAATAAGTAGACATATATATCCCATATGAATCGATGAGACATTGATTTAATAACATAAATCAAGTACATCAACCCTAAGCAATAGTCGCTTGTATAAAGATGACCATTCTTCAAAGATTGTATCATTCCTCGGATTGTATTTCTTCGTTATCAATTTTGTAATTTTATTCTCAGGAAGTAGTAAAATCCCATTTCACCAAAGTGAATGAAAATTATATCATGATAGTGAAACCAGTTACCACAATAAATATTATATGATTTCTTCTCTATTTGTACCATGGTTCGAGGTTCCGTTCGAAAATGCGAGATCTCGGACATCTCGTCTCGGTTTCGATCTATGCCAGTATGAGATTAGGAGAAAATTCCGTTTCGGTTGAACAACAGCAAAATAAAAGGAAGCAGAAAGATTGAAGGAATTAACATACCCGAATCAAACCAAAAACCCTAATCCGACTTCAAATAGAAACGTGAGATACATCAATCGAGCCGCCTTATTCGATTTTTGTGCTCGATCCAAGTAAAATTGAGCAGTGTATAATTCGAGCATAGCAGACTTTCGTCTTATGTTCGAATTGAACAGTTCGATCATCGTCGAAAGCGGCAAAGGTCTTTTTCCCCCTTTTCCTGCTTCGTATTTTCGTTCTTTATGTTTTTTCTTGTTCTTTTTCGTGCTTGCGTGAATACTGGTTGAATATAGGTCTGGACTTGAGTTTGCATGGGCTTTGGATCTGTTTTATGGTTCTTCCGTTTTCAGAAAATAAAAGATTAGAACAAAAGGCTTTTGTCATATAAATAAGCTGCACTTAGATAACATATCATACTTATGTATGTATATCTAAAAATGACGAAACTTTTGTAGGCTATATTTCTACATGGATTTGCAACATTTATCATTAACATTAAAAGAAAAAAAATGAAAGTTCGGTTTTTGGAGCGAAACCGAAACAAAAATCAAACCGTCCAAAACTAGTAAATTTTCAAATGACCGAAACCAAGTTTCCGAACCTTGGTTTGTACATCTATGATTGCTTATTTTAGTTTGTTTTACTTCCCCATCAACATGATCTTATGAACACTGTTGCATTTTGGGTGTTATCAAAAAAATGTTCCACTTAAATTAACAAAAGATACTTATTTTTCGAAAAATACACAATTGTACGTTTAACTTATTTTAAATCGATAACAGAACGTTGCATACGAACAAAAGCATGAGAGGATCCTTCGCTTTACGCCGAAGTATTTTCCTTTAATTTTGATCTCTACTGGACGATCTTATTCATAAGAGTTACAAAATTAGTGTTTGTGGGCCTTTTGAAGCAATGGTATTTTGTGTTTTGAAAACCAATCAAATCAGTGTAATTTTGATCATTTCTTTCAATTCACCAAACTGGTGTTTATTATCATTTTGTCCTAAAATAAAATATCCAGCTCTACCCAATTAATAAAAATTATTGTTACTTCACCAAATTAACTGTTAAATTTTCATTTCATTTTTTCAAATTAGAAGTAGCTTAAGAAATGTGTTTATATTGACAACATTTTACTTTCTGCTTGGAGCATTGTAGCAACGATCATAAATGAGGTGAAGATAACCGAGGAAATAAATTTTGAGAGACTTCTACAAACCTATAAATCCATGATTGGAAGTTTGCTCATGGATTTAAAAATCATTTGAATATTGTAATCTTATTTATTTCGAAATTTAAAAAATCAAGGTTTAAAATTCTGCCCAGCAATGTCGGAATACCACCGCTTCTGTTTCGGTTCCGACACAAGTCAAAAAGGCATTTCACAAAAATCCAATTTTGGAATTTCTGAGAGCTTACATTGAAAAAAAGATTCATAATATGAAAAATAGTTTAAAACGATATTAAAATTCAAAATTACCTTAGCCTGAATCGTTTATTTTGAGCAGCAAGTTGATATTAAACTCAAATTCTAGCTTTCTCTTCATCTGTTTCAAGTACTACATTTCGCCTTTTTTTCCTTTAGGATTTAAATGAAAGTCAAAATCGCTTAAGCTAGGGCATCAGTGTTTTAAGGAATGGTATCATTCTTTTCTGAATTTTGAGCAGAAAGCGACAAAGGAAAAGAAGAAAGGAGGTTTCCTAATTTTTATTTCATGTATGGGTGTTTTGATAAAAGCTAGATTGGACCAGTGGGCTAAATCGTTACCAAAAAAATTATCTAAGATAACTTACATAAAATAACCATGTAGGTGAACTCGGCTAATGATTTGTATGGTTATATAAATGAAGTTGTGTTAACAATATAACTTTCATAATTTCTCTCTCTCGCCCTCCCTCCCTCTCTCTCTCTCTCTCTCTCTCTCTCTATATATATATATATATATATATACACACACACACACACACACATATACATATATATATATATATATCTTTATTAATAATACAAATACTTCAAAATGGTGAAGCTTTTCTGAAGTTCCAAAAATATCCATCCTCCCCTTTACAACTTAACATGGCTGAAAAATAAAAGGGAGGTCAAACACATCTTTCGTCCTTCACGTTTTCCACCTTCCACTGCTACTGCGGTTAGTCAATGCATGTTCTGAAATTTCCATTCGCTTCTTCACTTCGTTCTCAATGTTTCCCCCTTTTCCAGTTTCCCTCATGGTTTCTTCACCATTCTCAACCCTTAATTAAATAGTCTACCTGATTATTCAAGCTTAACTCATCATGGCTTAATTGAATTTCTGGCTTCAGAATTTTATTGCTTCTCTCTTCTCTCTTCACTTCTTAATTCAAAGTTTGAATATGCTTTTTTCAGATCCGTCACTCCTCTTCAAATCTGCCTGCGGCTGAACCCGTCTTCTGCTTCGACGCCGACATGCACGGTAAAATTACGTTTTTTAATTCCGTCGCTGCTACTAATTGTCATAATTTATTCTTTGTAATTTTTGTTGCTTTAGCTTTCTTCGGATCTGACATTCGGACGAACAGACTCTTCCTCGGATCCCTATTTCAGCCATGCGGTTACAGGTTTGTCAATTTTTAATCTTACCGTTTTCTTGGTTTTTTAATGTCTTGCACATGCACGCTTAAAATGTTCATGATTAGTTATGTGATTTCTGACTATGAATTCGTTGATTTACTAGATTTTCCTTTCTAGATCGAACTGGAGCAGTTTGAATTCCACAAATTTTATTCATTTATTCTAAATCGAAGAGGAGCAGCTCGGGTTCCACAAATTTTATTCATTTATTCTAAATCAAAGCGGAGCAGCTCGGGTACAACACACTTTTACTCAGCTCAAACACATATACCAATTTTTCGCCAGGTAGTCATCAGTTATACATTAATACCCATCAACTATGTATGTCTATGTTATTGACAAATTATTTGAGAATGGTAATATAAAAATGTACTTTGGATGCATAATTCTTTGTTTAGCAGCTCGGGTACCGCACACTTTTACTCAGCTCAAACAGATATACCAATTTTTCGGCAGGTAGTCATCAGTAATACATTAATACCCATCAATTGTGTATGTCTATGTTATTGACAAATTATTTGAGAATGATAATATAAAAATGTACTTTGGAGCATAATTCTTTATTTATCCTACTTTTGTTGGATACATTAATATCCCATTTGAATCTTGATTTTAGCCTGCAAATTTCTTTGTTTATCCAGCATTTTCTGGATATAGACATTCAAAAAAGAATTGCTTGGATGAAAATGAAGTTTGCGGGCACCGACTCACTTTGTGACTTTGAAAAACTTCCAAAGTTAACTACAAAGCTTTCATGGGGTGGTTGGCATTGCATGTATGAAAGCTTGCAAAGAGAATTGCAAGTCTGGCTGTCAATGCCTCTGCTGCTATAGAAGCCAAGCTCAAAGGCTATAATCTGTATTTTGCTTTTATTGAGGAAGGTATTGCACATTGCATTGGTTCATTCATTATTGTTTGACTAATGTTTAAGTACACATATGTTCTCTATCATGCCAGTGATTGGTCATGTAAAGAAAATTATACTGACAATCAGATGACAGATTCTTCAGCTAGAAATACTTGCGTTTTTAAAAAGACACTATAGTTAGCATGCTTACCAATGACCATATGTTTCCAGTTCCATCAATGGTTTATTTGGATTTTAACAGTCAAGCTTATTGCTACCATCCCTTCAGACTAAGTGTTCTTTATATCACGCGTTTTATAAAGTGTTGCAATTAATCCTCTGTTATACTGTTAGAGGTTTGAACGAGTTTATAGTAAAGAAGAAAATGCAAATTAAAAGCATGCCCTTCTATGAAACATGGGCTGCATTATCAAAAGTTTAAAAGAACAAAAATTTACATCAATATGGTTACTAATCATTAAAGGAAAATAATATTTATGTCTTATATTGTACAGAAGCTCAACAGCGCCAACTTATGGTTTTGATTTCAAGTATATTTATGTCCTATACTACTAAAAAAGTATATTCAATATTTTTCTGGATATACGTATTTATAGGTTACAAAATTACTTTTCATGAACGCTTTTGTACTTTCAATAAAACAATATTTTCAAACATTTTTTATCACACTACTTACTTTTTTAGGTAATAGATGTTCGATTGTTGTAAATTTTTCAGCAAGTCATATAATAATTGGAGTTCTATTAATTGAAGTCCTTAGTTTAGTATAGAATTTATTAGACTTCTCTTTAACAGTACATCAAATTTTTGTGCCGGGAACGTAAAAATGGTTCAAACTGATGTCACGTACAAATTCTTTTCTACCCATTATGAGATGTGTTTACCTACCAAATAAGATAATATGATATGAAGGGTTCACAGTTTAACTCAATTCCAGTTTTAGTTAAATTAAAAGCATATCCAATTTGAGTCCCAGTTGTGATGAATGCCTATAGAAAGTTACAGTTTGTTTTATATTTGCTCATTTTGAAATGTGATTTATTTTTATTAAAGTGTAGTTGACTACTAAAAGAAAAACATCGAATGATTTACGAGTTCTTAAATTCAAGCAATTGTATGAGTTCGCTTTAATTTTTTCTGTTCAATTAACATCGATTTTTCCATCAATTGCTTCAAAAAAATCAGCTTCTTAATTTATAGAAATTTCTATGACACCCGCTTATGCCTTTTGGTTGACCTTCACCTTCAATAATCAATTGATGGATAAGAAGCAGATTGGGAAATGACAGGCTTGGACTACAACAAGTTTGGAAACACGGGGGCATCAATTCTGATAACTACACAATGGAGGAAAAGAAGGTACTGACCGATATAGAATATTTTATTTAGTTCGTCCACTGATCATTATGAAATTATTTGTTCGTGGATTGTAGATTTCTTCGCTTGCTTCTATTAATTATGGTTTTTGATCTTCATAACTTGAACGAGAGAAGAAATTGGTGAATTACATTTGTTGCGTGATTTAAGCTGATTATGCATATTTCTTTACTTCAATAACACAGTTTTCTTTTTTGTTTTTTTTACAAGTGGTACGCATGAGTTTCCTTTTAGTTTATATCAAATGAGACAGGAAAAATAACGTAAAAGAATGTACTTTCTGGATAAATGAGTTTTGGACTTTATCCTGCTTTATAGCTAAGGGAATCTCGAGCAGTTACCAAATAAATTGCTAAATTTTAGTTCTCCTACAAGCAACGTTGTTAGTAATCAATGTTTACTGAAATCTGTCACTATTATGTTATCTATTTTTAATTTTCTATTACTTCTAATATTTTGTGATTCAATACAAATTAATACCAAATAATCAGAAAGGATTTGGATAAGGTATGGATCATTTTGGTTTCCAAACATATAGATGTTTGTAAATCTGGATAGATGTCATACTTATACTACCTTTGTAATAATGTTAACTATTAAAATTAAATAACGAGGTTTAAAAATACTGGACAGTGGGATGAATGCAGTATATATGCAACTCTAATATATTATGTTTGTTACACAGGTACAAGTAATGTATCGACTGGCGTACAGACCTATTGTGTTGTCTCTTGCGCATGGTGCATGCACACAACTTTTAGTATCAAAGTACTTCGACAATGATAAATCAGCACAATCAAGTTGATCTCTGGCAGTAAAGGCTCTTCCCAAAGATTTACTCTTCTTCTTTTTTGTTGGATTCAATGATCGAATTAGTTTCTATGCTATGATGAGAATTCAATGATCAAAAAGGTAAACTTTTGTTAATTTATGATTTATGCTTCATCTTGTTTTTGACTAAGTTATGCTTTCTTTTTTCTTTTTACTATAAACTGCACTATGTCAAAATGGAGGCTGTTATATTTACATCAAACACATTGAACCTTACCTTTTATAAATAAATATCTTAGAGAACTGTAGATGGTACGTTTACCATTCCTTTTCTTACTAGGATCTCCTATTAATAATTTTTTAGTCTGATTTTTTTTTTTTTTTTTTTTTTTTTTGTAAAGAAACATAATATTTGATTGTTGTTTTTTAGCTGGAAGAAAGGTTGGTTTTTGCTTGGCTTTATTTTGGGGCAAAGATTTTATAAACCTGGGAGAAAAGAAGGTATTTATATCCAAGCTTACTTAGTTTCATGTCATTTGGCATGTTTATGGACTGTGCGGTTTGGACGTTATTCTCAACATGCGGGCATGTAATGCTTTGGATAGAGTAAATATATTGTTTAGGCTTGGATTTTGCGTTTTCTGAGCTATAATAGGCCATTGAATTAGCTGTTCCAATAACAAAAATGACTATTTTTATGTTAAGTACGTTGCTGTGCTTTTTACTTCATGTAGGTGCTTCTGAGTTTTTCCAAGTACATCTTATGTTGTAAAAAAATGGAGTGCATTTTCTCTCTTGGCTTTGCTGTAGGTTTGGCTTACTGAACTCAATTATTACGTTGTATGTAATCATTTGTAAGAAGTTAATGGCAAGTTAGTAAATGTGAAGTATTTGTTGATGTTGAAAGCTAAGGTTTTATTTGTTCTATAATATGGTGAACAAAGCGGTTCTATTAGGATGACATAAACATTGTTATTTGGCAACTTTTTGATGCCTTCACTTTCAATGATAGAACGATTATATTACCAGTTCCACCTGTCGGTTATTTTCAAATAATATATAAATTAATGTATTCAACCGTTATTAGCCTTCTGATGTCTGAAATCAGTGTTCAACAGTATTACGAGTAAGCTACTCCAAATGGGTCTTAGTTTACTAAAGTAATTCACTTGCTACAACTAATTTATCTACTTTCATGCATTACTTTACACATATAAACAATTTTGGTCACATTTACCTATGTACACGTTCATCGGACGTGCCTCCGTACTGGTGTGTATATATATATATATATAACCATAATTAAAACGGAATTTTTGGAATTACCAAAATTAAAAAATTGTATATCGATTAGAACGGGAACGGAATTTCGAACCTTGTAAAAAATCTTAAACCAAAGTAATTATAAAAAATAATCTATCAAAATTAGAAAATTAGAATTTTAAAAGCCGCATCAAAAGTTAGTAATAAGTTACATATTAAAGGGAAAATGTGAATTTAATTTCCAATGAAACAATAAAATACAAATGAAAAAAAATAAGCAAAGCAACTTTTTTTCTATTTTACTATAGAAAAAACATTGCACTATAAACAATATAAAAAGCATAGTATTTAAAAGCTTTTTAAACTAGAAAATATGAAATCAAAGTTATGTTGCCTTTAAACAATAGTTTTAAAGTGGCAGAGCTAAAAAAAATAACAATCTAAAACAATCGTAACATGTTAAAAGAAATTATCAAAATCACACTACATCATTTTTTACTGATTCATAAAACACCTAGAACCAATACTTCAAAAAGCTAACGAATGTTGTCTTCATAACCAATTATAAATGAAGTTGTTCAGGAACAATCAGAATAGTGTAAAAAATCTTTAAAAAAAACAAGTAACATTATATACAAAGGTTAATTAAATTAGTTTAAGTGTTACTTTCAAGGTTCCAAATATTAGCTAAGGTCTTTTGTGATTTTAGAAATTTCAATCTAATCATGAATTTCAAAGTTTCGCTTTCATAATACTATTCATATGTTTAATTCATTGAAACAAAATGCACAATTGAATTTCAAACGGAAAATATTGATTAATCATAAATACTTATAACATTAAAAAATTATGAAGGCAGCTTCATAACATTAAAAAATTACGGAGGCAGCTATTTGAATATGAAATTAGACACAATTGGTGATACTAGAAATCTGAACCGGTGGATCTTTTTGTCCTTACATGAGGGATGGAATTCCGACGGCAATCTAATAGTGAAGATCCATTGTGTCAGCAATAGAGTCTATATTTTGAGTACAAATAGACTTCCCCAAAAAATATTTGCACATCACTTGTTCTTAATTTGATTGGTTACATCACATATACTTTGCGAATTTATTTATTTTCAAAGTTCAAATTTTGAATTTTGAATCTTTCTATATTTAAAACTCATAATAATTCCATTTTACGTTTCTTCTACAAAGTTTGAAATTCAATAGTTTTTTAATAGAATCGGAATTTTGGCTAAATTCCATTTCGGCCTCTATTTAAATCAAAACATAACGACCAAACTATTAGTGTTTCGGTCGAAACATCAAATCTTAGTTGTTTCCCATGAATTATTAAAGAAATTCTCCTGATTTTTTTAATTGAAAATTGACTTTGCCTAAATTTGCTTTTATACATAACATGGTTTAACATAAATTCATGGCAAGTCTCAACATTTTTTTATCACTTTTTTATACTTATATTTTGTATAACACACATAGATAAACATGCAACTTTATAAATTCAAAATAGTTTTCAAAACGTACGAAAATTAATCCTGTTAACATTTATTATACGTTATGGAACCTCTATCGAAACCCATCAAAAGTGAACTTCCAGTAAAAGTCAGTACTAAAATCCTACATGAACTACGGAACAAAACACCCAAGCGGTGAGTGGCTTAAAGCCCCCCCCCCCCCAACACACAAAAATATTTTTTTAGGAGAAAGGTGAATAACCGCTTCAATGTAACCTCCACCCTTAACCCCCCCCCCCCTTTCCACATCTAGCCAGCAGGTCACATTGAGTATTTGTTGATTCCCTTATCACATCATACTATTAATTATATCAATACTCCTTGTATTTTCCACATCCATATCATTAATGCATATATGATCAGCTATTTTGAAGATAAGACAAACCCTTGATGAAAGAGTAATCTTCATTCTATTAGTTGTATTTTATTTTATAACTGATAAATAACTAGATTTAGCCATGCGATTTAAGAAAAGCTTGATAGAGGTTTTATATATATATATATATATATATATATATATATATATATATATGTTTACATATTATCATAAATTTTGATTTGGTAGCGTATTGAAGTATTGGTCTCGTAATTTGAATATAATATCCAACCCATGTCATGTATTTATGTATAACATAACGTTCTCATTATTTGAACTATGATGGCTAATTATTTGTCATGAACATTTCTTACTAATTGAATTACAGAAGTTACAAAAAAATTATACAATGTGAAGAATATAGGAATTGCATCCATAAAAAATTTGCTTGCTTTCTCGTTTTTTAACTAAAAATAATTTACTTACTTTTGGTTCAGAGAATTTACTCCTCCGGTATTACAATATAATTTGATATATCTGATTTGAGATTTCAGGCCCTCGTAAAATTTCTAAATCCACCACTGGGTAAAAGACTTCACAACGATGAGGGGTTAATATAAAAAATACTGAAATAAGAAACAGTGCTAAATGTTTTGCAAATCTACTCAACATCATTAAATATCGGTAGTGATATGAAATTACGTCTCACTTTAGCAATCAACATCTTGCAAACTAACAGAACAATATGTTTTATTGGTAGATCATCCAAGTAAACTATTGGAAGTAAAACCATAAATGTCAATCAAACTTAATACTAACCTTTTAATAATCTCAAGAGCTTGCTCGTTGACATAGCCACCTTCTACAATTCCAGGAGTATCGATCACATTTAAAGTGAAACCGGCTTGTGTCCTAGAACACATTATAGGCCTCAATCCCTCTGACTACAAGACAAACACACAGAACATAAGTTCCAAATTTCAGTAGATTGTGGATAAATAGAAGTCCCCAGTTACTTACCAGCGCCCAGGATTTAACAGGGAAAAAAATAAATCATTATCCGGTTGGGACTGTAAGTTTTGGAAGCTGTATTTAGAATTATTTGAAAGGAAAAAAAAAATCAACACCTGAAAAGCGCTAACAGTAGCCACTCTTTCGCCGAGTATTGAATTCACGGTTGATGATTTACCAACTCCACCTTTACCCATTACTAGAATAGTCATCGTGTTCACATTCTATATATTAATTAATCAATATTAACCATCAAAAGACAATATTTATGAACGTTAACCTGAAATAGAAAAGAAGAATACCTCTTGTCTCAATTTTGCTAAAATTTCATGGAGTTTAGTTTGAGTAGCGGCAGGAAATTGCTGAATCCCGACCCATTCCCGTGTTAGGAAAGCCATTATTACTTCTCCTGGTTCCTGCACGTTTGTAAAACTAGATTTTGATTGGATTTGAACAAAAATAGCAGGGAATAGAGATCTTGCTTGCCTCCTCGCCTGAAAAGGAGAAAGGAAGAAGTCTTGGAAAGGAGAAGGTTTTAGATAGGGTTGCAGACTGTTAAATACGTAAAAATCGGGGGATAATAGAAATAGTGGCCCGTTCTACAGTTAAGGCCACCTTTATAATACGTGGCCACAATATATTATTTCTTCACTCAGTTATTTACCACTGTACTTCTCCTTAAAAAAATACATACTTCTTTACAATTTCAAATCCTAAACCCTTACAAAAGCAATATTCTTTTGTGCCTAATAAAGATGAAAGATGAAAATAAAAAAGAGGCTTTGAATTGCTTGATTTTCATTGATTTTTATTATAACAGAGAACTTGTTGTTATGGTTTTTTTAATGGTTAAGGTTTTCTGTTGCGTTTTAAGATATTTTTTCCATTCCGTCGGAAATTTCAAGCTTGGAGGATATTAAATTTGACGACGTTGTATTAGAGAATGAAAATGTAAGTTTTGACTTGTAGGATTTTTATCCGTATAACTTACGTATCTTTTTTTTACAAATTGATACATTAATTATTATTTTTTGTCGTTTTGGTTGAAGTATTTGAATGATAATAAATTGGACGATAAACATGATGTTTGTGAAAATGTGATGCAAGATGTTCAATCAAATGATGCAAGATGTTCAATCAAATGACTCAAAATACATGAATGTTGATTTGACGAATCATTTCACAACCGACGAAGTAAATACTCATTTATCAAAATTAAAATTGCTAATATGATTATGAAAATGGATTATTAAATTAAATCATTTCACAACCGACGAAGGAAGTGGAGAAGGAAGCGTTCATGTAGAGGAAGGAGCTGGCGGCCTCTGTATTTTTTTCATATTAATTTAGAAGGTGGCCAGAAGAGGAAATTTAAAATATTTTGAGTGCTTTTAGTTTTGGTGGCCAGAAGTGTAAATAAGGGTATGAACAGTAGCAACCTATTTTTAATGCTTAGCATTAGAATTTTCTTTGGGAAGCAATTAGCATGAGTGATTCAGTGATTTTTTTTTTTTTTTTTTTTACAAAAAAAGGAAATCTATTAAATAATAGTAAAGCAGAACCTTTTAAAGTTATCTCCTTACTACTAGATGTTTTCTCTCTTCTCCTTAATTCTCTCAGTATAGTTTATTTTTAAATTAGTTTATCACTTTACACTTATTTACTATTTTTTCGCATTATTTTACTTCTTCTGTCATCTTACATTTTGATATAGACATTTCAAAGTTTATACAATTATTTATTAACAATTAGCTCTTAACATTTTATATCTAAGCCTACATATTTAAATTAATTTCAAACCCAAAATTTAATTAACTAATATTTTTTTTTAAGTACAAAAAATGACAATTATGTTTTTTGACTCTAAATACCTACACGCCAAATTTTCTATGACCATTTTAGTCTCCCTCAGTTCTTTTCCAACATATCACATTTAGTACCATATTTTACAAATAATTACGTAATATTAAAACTATTTAAATAACTTTAGCAAACTATTATTCATTGATTCGCCAAATAAATCACATCAAGATTAACCAGATTCACACTCTTAACATTTTATATTAAATTCTATATATTTAAATTAATTACAAAACCCAAAATTTAAGTAACCAATATTTCTTTCAAATACAAAAAAGGTAAAATTACGTTTTTTGACTCCAAATACTCTTAACATTGTATATTAAATTCTACATATTTAAATTAATTATAAAACCAAAATTTAAGTAATCTAAATAACCAATATTTTTTTTCAAATACAAAAAATGATAAAATTGTGTTTTTTGACTCCAAATACCTGCACTTCAAATTTTCTATAACCATTCAAGTCTCTCTCGATTCTTTTCTAACATTTTACATTTACTACCATATTTTACAAGTAATTACATAGTATTAAAATTATTTAAATAACTTTAGCAAAATATTATTATTAATTCGCCTAATAAATCACATCAATATTAACGATATTCATATTAACAAAATTGAGAAAAATAAAATATATAAACACGTCAATCACATAACATAAATTATATAAACATAATTAACTATCTCAAGTTCAAAGTTAAACTCATTTACGTCAATATATTTACCGTATATTGCATTGTAATAATAATGTCGAACTCCTATATTTTAGAACTTATTTATTTATTTACAAAACGTTGCACAATATCACTTAAAATTATACATTTAATTCAATAGTTTAAATTAATTATGTGATTTTAAATTTTACAAATGAATTCAATCAAAAATTATTGTTAATTCATCTTATTAATGCTAAATGTGTGATGTTTTAAAATGACACCATATTCATATCAACAAAAGACAAAATTAGTTTTTCTTCTAAATATAAAGCTAAATAAATCACACGGTTTAAATAATATATGTAAACAATAATAATTTATTATACATTTATCTCAATAAATTTATTATAAAGGAAGAAAACATTCCCCGCTTTAAATACTCGTGTTTTAACATTTCTATAATTATATGCTGAATCCCCTCAGTTCTTTCGTGATATTCTGTATTTCAATCCATATGTTTAAACTACTCATGAAATTTTAAATCCTAACTATTTAAATAATCTTAGAATGTATTTAGTCCATTTTTCTAATAGCTCTTAAAAATATATGCTAATTTTACTATATATTAAAAAAGGTAGTTTTTCATGCAACTAAAGATGTATAAGTTACATAACATGAATTATATATATATATATATATATATCAACAATAACGATAAAGTTAATTTGCAAATTAATAATGATTTGTTTATATCAAAATTTTACCATATATTATATCATGAAATTCTTTTTGAACATCAATAACTTCATAACAGAATTATACATTTTATTTTTTATTTCTTTTCAATTCTTCCTGTTATGGTATACAGTTGAACTAACATCGTAATTTTACATTTAACTTATTTTAAAAAAATCTATTAAAAAATATTTGCTAATTAATTGAATAAATTACTAATATACATCAATTTCGACATGTATATCTATATTAACAAAAATGATTTAAAAAATCTCAAATGCACACATATATTGTTTCACCACAAGAAAACTCTTGATTTCCGACGGCTGTAAACCATCGGCAGCCGTTGGAAACTGTCGACAGCCGTCGGAAATTACAGTAGCATTTAGAGGCGTTGAGAAACAGGGCTTTTGACAGCTATCGGCACAACCCGTCGTCAGCATTTCCTACGGATTGAAACCCTTGGAATCAGCTTCTGACGGTTTCCGACAGCCGTCGATAGCCGTTACATATACTATGCCAATAAACTGTCCTAAGTTGTCGGAAATCGTTACAGATTCGTATATCCATAAGCTGTTGGAAAACTATACATTTTTTTTTTGTATTTCAGCTACTATTTAACCTTCCAGCACACCATCATCTCAAACCAACAATTTATAATCCCAACACACAAAAAAAACATCAAAAACACAACATATCAAACAAAAAAACACCAAAAACAAGAAAACAACATAAATACATATAAAACACATCAAGTCTACCATCACAATAATATAAAATACAACAAGTCTACTACATCAACACTATCAAAACAAGTCTACCGTCATAATACGTACAAAATATCAAACCAAAGTCATACACCTCATAGTCACAACAACTCACAGTCATATGTACATGCCCCAACAAAAAAAAAACATACCTATCAATCCATCACTGATCAGCATCGTCTGCAGAACCGGCTGAAGAGGGGAAGCGCCCATACTATTGCACGAACTCTCCCAAGCGCCGATCTAGAAGCTGAGTCGCCTCGATGGCTTGACGACGATTCTGGTCCTTAAGATATGCCACCCTATCTCTTAACTCCTCAATCTCTGCGGCGTCTATAGCAGCTCTAGTCTGCCTGGCCCATCCCTACTGACTGCTAGACTGTAACAATTATTTAAAAATCTTTTAACCATATGCGATTATATTAATAACCTGTAACTCGTAAAAGTTATTTTATTTCTAAACTAAAAATTAAATTAAGAGAAAAATCATTTACTACTTGATTTCCAAAGCCATAACGTATGTTCCACGTTGTTGGATCTATCACTGACTGAAATATAATGTTCTCCTCGTCAATCGTGAGCTGCTCATGTCCAGTCTTAGGTAGATGCTTCTAAAGCTGCTCCATAAACTTCTCCTGCAAGACCAAATAAGAATGTAGATAAAATTAATATCATGATATCTTATTTTATTATAATTTACAATTACTACAAATACTTCTACATAAAATGAAATCTTACATGACCCTTCCTAGATTTGTCATCATGCCACGTATATGTGATGTTCCCGTCTGCATCGACATGCTCGATGGCATGCGTACGAGTGAATACGTCCATATATGAAACTAGGCACATCCTCTCTGCCTCTTGAATTTGATTATTACATACAATTTTACACGTTCAAAATTATATAACATATTAACTTTTTATAAGTCACATTTATAAAATATACCAACTCTTGTCGATACTGCTGAAATGGCTTCGATCCTCGATATGTAACTGGATTTTTATTCCGATTTGCAGAGTTTCTTTTCGACTCCGTCTGTACATTCAAATTTTGATACATTACTTATCGAGTAAATATTTTTGATATTTAAAAAAAGTTAGTACACTTACCTTCGCCTCATCGCTCTCCCAATACCTCAGAAAAACATCCCACACGGCTGATCCTGTAACACCCCACCTCCGCCAGGGTGTCTCTTGCAAGCACTCTGACTTTGGAGGGGCGTTTGAATCGGGTAAACATGCATAATGATATATCAAGGCAGAACAAGATCATATGTATATATGTAAACAGAGTAAATAACATAGATAAAACAGCGGAAGATTTCAAACCATTTCAAAACAAGTCTGGTACAACATAATGTCAACTTTCCAAATAAACAAGTCTAGATAAAAACAACATCAACTGAAAAAAACTGAAATACATAAGTACTATCCCCAAAATAAGTGATAACCATAGCTAGCTTCATGTCAAACCGTACATGAGCTAAATCCCACAAGCAAGCGATCAGAAATCCAAGCTAAGCTCCAATATTCCCACCCTGAAAACCTTGGGGGGGGGGGGAACGGAAGAAAAGAGGCGAAAGAAAACAGGTCAGTCAAAAAGACTGAGTAAGCCCTACTACAATCAATGTAAACTGATAAA
The DNA here is from genome assembly GCA_030737875.1 of Allium sativum. Classification (NCBI taxonomy): domain Eukaryota; kingdom Viridiplantae; phylum Streptophyta; class Magnoliopsida; order Asparagales; family Amaryllidaceae; genus Allium; species Allium sativum. The sequence goes on from CM060925.1 coordinate 13,138,896, forward strand.
GTTAACTGACATGAGAAGCAGGGATGAACATAAGGATAACAACATACTAGCATGATGATTAACTAACAAGGTAGATAAAGGTGTCATCGCATAATCAGGTTTAAGGTTTTGCACCACAGGTGTACTAGCAAACTAACATGACTTGAATAAACACGTATTGATCCCTTGGCCCAAGCTTTGACCCAATAACATGAAATGACCCTAATACGAGGTCCAATAACATGAAGTGACCCTAATACGAGGTCCAATAACATGAAGTGACCCTAATACAAGGTCCAATAACATGAAGTGACCCTAATACGAAGTCCAACCAAACGGTCTAGTCGATCGGCTCCCTATAAGCCTAACTCGTCACGTGTTGGTGTCAATACGACCCAAACATAATTGTAGTCGGACTGTGCCGGGTCCACCCTTCGGGTGTATCAAGCCCTAGGGTGTAAACCCCTGGACACCATAAACATAAGTGCACAGTCTCGATCTACTGGTACCCGTGCATGTTTTCTCCGGCTACGGACTACGTGCACGACCATAGTCCGTCCGGAACTACACCGGCGTACCACTCTGCCGTCGTTTTTGGTCACTTACCTCAAGTCCAGTAATCGTGCCCCCACCCTAGCCTAGTCCCTTGGGTCTTAATGATACAAACTTGGGATTACTACTGGAGTGGACCCCCATTGCTAGGATTTTCTAGTGGGTTAAGTACGGTTTAACCCTCTTGCTAATCATGGATTAACTTGGTTAAGTGTAACGATGAGTTCACGACTTAACCCTGATTAATCTACCAAGCCCAAATTGGTTAAGTATTAAGTGGACCATGACTTAACCCTAATCATGAGGCATTAATTAATTAATGTGCCTTAACCTCTCACATTAGACTTTGTTGCGGTTACTAGTTAAGCCGGTCGGTTCCGGGTAGCTTTACACCACAACTTGGTCTAACCTCGGGTTCAAGGTACAACATGACCAACTTCTCACATTGGGTCCTATTGTTTGTAGCAACTAGTTAAGCCGGTCGGTTCCGGGTAGGTTTACGCTACAAACTCAACCCAACCTCGAGTTGGTCACACTTATATTTTCTAAGTGTCATGTCCATTATGTTTCCAAAACATATTACAAGTTTCAAGCATTTGGGTAGACCTAACTTAATAGGTAAATTCCCAATGGGTAGACCTAACTTAATAGGTAAATTCCCAATCTTATGTTTTTATGTCATTTAAGTTTACCCAACCCCAAACGCAATCCCATCGCTTACATATCGCAATAGCGCATAAAGGATAGAAAGAGGGAACTTGGCATAATCATGACATAAAGGTGTTGAAGCCACAAGTTTAACATGGTGGCATATGAAATGTACATGTGTTCATATACTTGCATATTACATTTTTTTTTAGGCCTCAAAAGCATGCATAAAACTTAGCATATAAGTGATACATGGTGATAAATGACATGTAGAAGTTGCCATAAGTTCGCATTTAGCCTCACATGCAAGTTATCATAAGGGATGTGATAACTTACATGTTGCCAAAATGCAACCTTTAGCCTAAAGCTTGAAGCTTTAAGCTCATAAACCCAAGATAAGCTTGCATAACATGAGCAAAATGATCAACCCAAACTTGCATAACATAACTTGCATATCATATGGCAAACTTGCATATCATAACATAGCAAACTTGCATAACATAACATGATAAACTTGCATATCATAACATGGCAAACTTGCATAACATAACATGATAAACTTGCATATCATAACATGGCAAACTTGCATAGCATAACATATCGAACTTGCATAACATGACATAGCTAACTTGCATATCATGACAAACTTGCATATCATAATGATCAACCAAACTTGCATCATTCATTTAACTTTAGAGTTTAAATATGAAAGTAGAAAAGGGCTTACAATGCTTATGAAGGCACAAAAATATATATAGATTGAGACAAAGCCCTTATGCAATCAAATAAACCCAAAATGCAAGCTCCAATAGAAAAACCCTTGAGCAAAAATGATCAAAACTCTTGCTTTATGATGTAAATATGGAAACTTGACTTGAATGCAAGCTAATGACACTCATACAAGCTTGAAAACACTTGTATGCATGGAAAATCTCTCATAGAAATTTATTTAGGAATTTTATGAAGAGAGTGGAGGCCATGAGAGGAATGATTTTGCCATAGTTTAGTTGTATGAATGAATAATGATGATTTAGGGTTAGGTTAGGGTCTTATTTATAGAGATTAGGATTAGTTTCAACCTTAGGATTAAACCCTAATTCTAATCTCAGCCCTCAAAACCGAATCTGGCCCCCAAACTCAACACAACTCCAAAATGGTGCACCAGGCAAAACTGCCCGGCTGAACCAAGTCGACAGCCAGGTCGACAGGGCTGTCGACTTGGGTCCAACCAAGTCGACTCCCAAGTCGACAGGGCTGTCGACTTGGGTGCTCTGGCGGGAATTTACCCGCCTGGCCCAATCTGACCGTTTTTCGAATTTTGAACCCGAAATTCGAAATCTGTTTTGAACTTGAAATTTTCTGAAAACTTCATTGGGCCTTAATCGGGTCATTTCATGTTATTGGGTCAAAGCTTGGGCCAAGGGATCAATACATGTTTATTCAAGTCATGTTAGTACACCTGTGGTGCAAAACCTTAAACCTGATTATGCGATGACACCTTTATCTACCTTGTTAGTTAATCATCATGCTAGTATGTTGTTATCCTTATGTTCATCCCTGCTTCTCATGTCAGTTAACTTTATCAGTTTACATTGATTGTAGTAGGGCTTACTCAGTCTTTTTGACTGACCTGTTTTCTTTCGCCTCTTTTCTTCCGTTCCCCCCCCCCAAGGTTCTCAGGGTGGGAATATTGGAGCTTAGCTTGGATTTCTGATCGCTTGCTTGTGGGATTTAGCTCATGTACGGTTTGACATGAAGCTAATTATGGTTATCACTTATTTTGGGGATAGTACTTATGTATTTCAGTTTTTTTTCAGTTGATGTTGTTTTTATCTAGACTTGTTTATTTGGAAAGTTGACATTATGTTGTACCAGACTTGTTTTGAAATGGTTTGAAATCTTCCGCTGTTTTATCTATGTTATTTACTCTGTTTACATATATACATATGATCTTGTTCTGCCTTGATATATCATTATGCATGTTTACCCGATTCAAACGCCCCTCCAAAGTCAGAGTGCTTGCAAGAGACACCCTGGCGGAGGTGGGGTGTTACAGATCCCATCCAACTTGGTGTTTTCATGCTTTTCTTCATTGTTGATATGAAATCCTTATATATATTTTTCTCATTTTCTGCATCTAGTACGTCTGAGCCAGCTGTACATCATGTGTCTGTATATCCACCTAAGCCTGTATTTCACGTTAAACAAATAGTACCGCTAAAATATGTACAGTATATCAGCGATTAAAAGAAGTTAAAATGGAGAAACATATATAAGAAAACACTTACTAGGACATCCTACCAAATGACCTCCTGTATGTGAGGAGGGATCAGATCCCACTTCGGCCAACAGGTCGACATCCGAGCCCTATATGTTGAACGTCTAAAATAAGCTTCGAAGGTTGAAGATTAAAAACCATGTGTTAAATATGATATACATAAGTATATAATAAAAAATAATTAACATGCTAAATAAAGTTTACTTTTTACCCTATACTCGTAGGCACCAAGGAGACGACTGGATGTTGTGAGAGTTGCGATCCAAAACCCTCGCCCGAAGAATTCCTTCTAGATGACATACCTGTCACATACAAATCATTTTAAAAGATAACAATAACATCATATTCAAATTTATTTTACAGTTAACTTACACAAATGATATAAGTTGCTAAATAAATGACACAAAACAAAATGAAATCATTTATACCTGTATTTGATTGGGTCTCATATTCCAAGGAATAACATATTACATTGCAGATTTAAGATAAATAAATAGGAAAAACTGCATATGACATAAAAGATGTAAATAATGATTATAATACTATAAAATTTAACAGGGTTACATGAATTGCAAATATACGCCGTATACTCCATAATTACATTACAACTAGAAAGATAATACTCATCATCTACATCAGTCATCATTGTCTTCTGATTCAAAATCGACCTCAGATTCTATGATATCTTCATCTGCACTCTCGAATGCTTCTACCAAAACATTTGTCTCATCGGCTTGAGATCCAAAATCTGCATGATCGACTTCAATTGTTATTTCATTGTTATGCTCAAGTTCTGCCTGATAGGCTCCTTCATCTGGAATATTCTTCCTGTCAAACGTAAATTTGGTCTTTGTTATAAAAACTGCCGACCAATCTGCTTTATTTCTTTTTAGAAACGAGTAATGAGCGTAGTAAACTTGAAATGCTTGTTTAGCTAGTACAAAAGGATCATACTTGTAATTGTACGATGTATGTTTTATTTCAATCAGATTATAATTCATAGCACATTAATCCTAGAAACTGGAACACTACTAAACCAATTGCATTTCAATAGAAACACATCCTCCGCGGGTCGTGAGAAATATGTCAGTTGCAAAATTTGTGTTAAAACGCCATAAAAATCATTTATGTGATTTTCTGGATCGTCACTGCCTTTAATGTATACACCTGCATTGTTCGATAATTTCTCAGCACCGTATTCTTTGGTGTTAAACTTACATCCATTAACAAAGTATATTGGATATGTCTTGACCACTCTTTTTAGTCTTATTGTAAGATGTTTCAACCCTTCATCAATAATACAATTTATGGGTTCGTAAACGTAATTTGTAAACTAAGCAGAAAATTCTTTACTGATATCTTCGTGTGGATGTTCATGTCCATAAACGTTGTAAATATAAATAAAATATTTCATTAGATTATACACACGCAAACATGTAGAAATGAATAAAGCACTAATTGGCATTTCAGATTACCTAACAAATTGTGCAACTTCAGCATAATTTAGAAGAATATAAGTGTCTCACTTTTTTCTTCAGATGATTCAGATATATATATATATATATATATATATATATGCAAAATTAATTTACATTATTTCATATTTTAAGTGCAATTAAATTAATAGGTAACATGTTTATATTTACCTCTCAAATGGATACATCCATCCATATTGGACGGGACCTCGAAGTCATGCTTCAGTTGGAAGGTGACCAGGTAAATGCTCCATTACATTAAAAAAAACTTGACGGAAATATTTTCTCTAATTTGCGAGAAATATAAAAATATCTACTTCAAATTTAAGTAAACGTTCCACTTTTAAAGTAGTCGAACAAAGCTCTTTGTAAAACATACTAAGCTCCACTACTACCATCCAAACTTTGAATGCAGTAGTTCTTTGAACATAACGGGAATAAATGCTCCATCATAATGTGATGGTTGTGAATTTTCATTAAGCCCAATTTACCATTTTCGAAATCAACACATCTACGAAGGTTTGATGAAATCCCATCAAGAAATCTTAACCCTTCAATCCATTTCAACACAAATTTAACTTGATTATTATCTAAGTCATAACATGCTTTGAGTTTTTTCCACCGTCATTTGGTTTCATATGAAGCTCGGGACGTTTGCATAATTCTTCTATATCGCGCCTTGATTTCAAATCATCTTTAGTCTTCCCTTTAACATTCAAAATTGTGTTAAATACATTATCAGATACATTTTTCTTATTGTGCATTACATCAATATTATGATGAAGCAGAAGATGTTTCCAATACGGCAACTTCCAAAAAATAGATTGTTTGCACCAATTGTAAAAAATCGATTTGCCTTCAATTTCTATTTGAACTTCACTTTCATGTATCTTTGGATAATCTTTAACCAGTTCATATATGTTTTCGCTAGACCATATTTTTGGAGGTTGTCTGGTTTCTACTCTATTAGCCAAAAAAAAAATTGTCTACTCTGAAAAGATGATTAAATGGAGAAAACATATATGACAGTCAAACCATAAAATTTTGTTATCATGCGGTAAGGAAAACGATCGTGTTTCTTCCATGCAATATGGACATGCTAGACGACCAGCAGTACTCCATCCTGAAAGCATTGCATAGACAGGAAAGTCACTTGTAGTCCACAATAAAGAAGCATACATACAAAAAAGTTTCTTCTTTGAAATATCATATATTTCAACTCCTTCATTCCACAATATTCTTAATTTTTCAATTAATGGTTGTAAATAAACATCAATTCCTTGTGCGGGATCGTCGGGGCCAGGAACAACAACTGTATAAACATATATTGTGTTTTCATACACATCCATGTAGGTAAATTATAAGGTGTGATGATATTGGGTCATGATGAGTATTTAGCACCAGATTGAGAAAATTGTGAAAAACCATCTGTACATAATTCTAGTCTGACATTACGACTCTCTGCTGCAAAATTGGGATAAGTTGTATCGAAATACTTCCATGCTTCCCCATAGGCTGGACGGGTCAATGTACTTTCTTCCTCCGATCTCACCTTATGTCATATCATACGAGATGCAATTACAGAATATGCATTTAATCTTTGAAGCCTTGGAGTAATGGGTAAGCAATGCATACGTTTGTATGGAACTTCATTTCTCTTCTTCTTTCTTGGTTTATATCTTTCTTGATTACATATTTTACAATTTCTAAGGTTTACGTTATCTTTCCAAAACAAATGTCGACATAAGTTTTTTTAATTTCGTAGTGGTTTTCACACATTAAATTATCGGGCGACATGTGCCTTTTTGTAGCTTGTATAATAGCTGTAAACCAAGCTTCGGTAATGTTGTACATCGCAATGTATTCTGCGATTACCGACCGCTGAGTGCCGCTTTTAAAACCATCCCAAATACGTTTCTTAGCATTATTCAATAAATCATAAATTTTCTTAGCTTCAATATTCAGTTCTTCAGCATTTCCATCATCGTCGTCAACTACAACCATAGAAAACATTGATCGTGCTGCATCTTTGATCATATTTTCAATACGGATCATACTAACATTTTCATGAACAACACTTTCTACTTCAGTCTCTACAAAAGTATTTGCTACAACTTCTTCATGACGATCCCAAAAATAATACTCAGGTACGAATTTGTTTTTGCACAAATATACTTTCACTACATCGGGTAACAAATACTTCAAATGTCTACACTTGCTACACGGACAACGAATTTCTGGATCGCTTCCGTTATTACTTAAAGCGAATTCAACAAAGACATTTATACCATTATAAAAATCTTCTTTTATTAAACATTTTTGTCTTCTTCTTTGGTACATTCAACTCCTCCGATCAACAAAATAATTAATCATTTTTCCTATTTGAGAAATTTAGTCATATGTTCAAAAATGTATTTATTTTCAAGAATACAAATTCGGAAAAACTTGTTTTTTTGGTCGGACAATGCATGTATATAATGATTGAAAGCAAATAACAATTTCATTAAGTTAAAAATAATTTCAAATCTGGCACATTTTTTTAACACAACACATTTACATGGTCAGACATCCTACTTTCCCTTATAAACACAGTAAACATTTACATTTTGTACACTACTTCGTCTCAAACGATTCAACAAAATTTCGACAGTATTTCCCTTTTGTTTCCTACATTGTACACATGTACGCAGGAAATAAAAAGAAAAAATGAACCAAAATTTTGTGAATCGTTTGAAGCGAAGTAGTATACAAAATGTAGATGCTTACGGCGTATATAACTTGTCCCACTCAAGAACAAATCCTACAAATATTGTACCGTATAAATATAAACTGTCGTTTTTTAATTTGACAAAAACGATTATTTATATAACGATCATGTACAACACTCATTGGACGGGATTGAAAACAATCTAGGGGATATTAGCCAATTAGACGTGCGCATTTTACTATAAAAACACAGTTTTACTACAACACAAAAATATTTTATTTTATCACATTCGCTCGACGTATCAATCAACTTAAAGCTAATTTACTATTATTGTCGTTTCAATAGACTTAACTAGAATTTAGACTCATGCTTTTTTGTGCATAAGCCAAAATGTGCACAATGTACTACTCCTAGCTCGTGCATTCAGTTTTTCCTATATCAACTAACACAATACAAGAATGACAAGTGGACAACAGTGAACATCCTCAATTATACAACGGCAGAAACCAAGCTAAATGGGAACATATTCACAAATAACCAAATATTGCACATAAATTTTTTAATTTCACTATATCACACGAAATATGCACATAATAGGATGCTATTACCCACTAATATGCTATTAGAACCAATTACAATCAATAATTACTCCTGATTTTCGATTTAGGACATAAATAGGTTTAGGAAAAAAATTGATTTTTAAGTAAATAAAGAGATTATACCTCAAATTACTTGCCCAACAGGTTAGAGATGAAGTCGGGGAGGATTATACGCAAAGAAATCGATGATTGGGGGTGAAAAAATCGATTTTAGAGCTGGTAGGGTTTCAGTTTCCTGCTAGAAATCTATATTATACTATTAAAGCTAAGTTGCTTTTAGATGGCTCTCAAGCCCTCTCCAGTTTCTACTAGGGCAGAATGTGAGCATGACACGTGTAATGTGCACTTAACCGTCTCTACCTTTTCCCTATTACCAATTTCTTTCCCCTTTTTCTTCTCCAAATACACTCTCATTCACCTAATTATTTCCCCAATCTGCGCTCTGCACCTTCATCTTCCCTGTCCCTTTCTTCCTCGATGGCGTCGTTCTCCCCCTTTCTGCCATACATCTCCCTTCTCTATACGCTCTTTTACTTAACCCTAATTTTAATTTAGGATATCAATTCAAATTCTTCGAGGAGAAAAATGGTGTCCCGAGCTGATTTTCCTGGTAAAGATCTACCATTTGATTTTAGCTCACTACTCCGTCGCTCAATTGATTTCTGGTCATTCTTCCTTGCCCTATCGATGGCGCCTACCAATCATTTTCAGTTGTCCTGTAAATTAACCCCGATGTCTATTGAATGATCATCACGTGTAGGTAATTTACTTTGCCTTTCCCATTCATTTTCTTTTTTCTAGAAGATATGCATGAATGATGGATGATTGAAATGATATTTTCAGGTTGAGAAGTACTTTGTATTCTTGCTGTTTAACATGAAAAACTTGTCTGATAAGTTGGCATAATGTGTGCGTAATACAATCCTATTTGATGATGAAAAAAGTTGTGTTTGTAGTTTCTGATAATGAAAATCAGATGTTATGCACAATTCCCTTAGAGTTTAAGATTTCAAAGTTTTGTCTGATAATATAATCTTCTTCTCTGTCTGCAGTTCTAATTTTTCCTCAATGGCTTCTGTTTAATAACTTGAATTTTGATTTTTCATGAATTAAACCTTTTTAGATGCATCTTACACACTTTATTAATCCTTCCCTAATCTTTTGCTTCTTCCTTAATTCTTATTTTTGGAAATTTTCTAAAATAACATATTTTGATTTACTTAATAATTAAATTTAGCACACTTCAGCTTTAAAAATCTGATCAAAGAGATGATTTTTCAATTGTACCGGTATTTAGCAACATATGATGCTTTAGCCAAATGAGCTAAGCATGATCCTTCCAGCATCTTCGTATGGCATATTGTCAAGTTATGAATGGAATAACTTGGTAAAATGTAAGAAATGACATAAAAATGAACTCTAAATACCAACTCACCTGAGTTTTATTTTTTATATTCAATACAACACACCTTAATGCAAATTCATATAAAAAAATGATTGCGGTATTTGATACTCACACACTCATGAGTGTATGTATGATACATGTATACTTTTATGCTGGGTTTTTGTAACGTCCCGCATTTTTATCGGTTTGTATTTGAATATTTAAATTAGTTTAAATATTGAATTCGTAATATAAGCGGATTTATATATTAATTAAAACGAAGTTGAACGTATAAAAATATATATTAAATATAATCGAGCCCGTAATATCGTGGAAGTTCGTAATTTAACGTTCTGAATTTCGACTGAGTGTATAGGACCCGTTATTAGTCGGATTTCTTCGAAATAAGAAACGATGGGATCTGTTTAAATGTGTCTTCCTAACAGAAGTGAAAATTCGAGATTTCGGATTATAGATTCTGAGTTATATCCAAATCAAATATTCAAATAGTCGTTGTAGAATCATTTATCGACCGTAACGGTTTATTCGATATAACTAGATATCGGTTTCGAATTTAGACAAGATTCTTTTGAGACGCAGTGATAATTTAATTTTTAAAATTTTACTGTAATTTTTAACTAATTAAATAAGTAATTTTTTATTTGGAGTATTTTGCACCATGTAACAACATTTCGGGGTTTCAAAATATGAGTCAACCCACCGATATTATTATATTTTTGGGATCACGACACATCGCTTGACACGACCATATTCTTACTTCAATCCGTAGCAGCACAGACATGAACGAAATTTTACGTAAGGCGTTGCACTTAAAATTTAAAACAAAATTATATACATGAGGTAGGAATTAAAGGTTTCTGGACAATAGTGTATTGTTACCTACCTAAATGCGGTAACACTATAGGAAGGAAAATGTCAAAAACCCACACCACCCAAAAACTTATTTCACAGACCATTTACCTAGAAACTAGGGTAGCTACTGTGATGTACTATGCAGACCATACACAATCCATGCTTTTCCCCATCTCCTAAGATTGAATAGGATATGTTGTATTAAACAAACACAGCTAGTTTAGAACATAACCTACGATCTGAAAATGAAAGCTCATGGCACAACACTATGTTTCACATCTATTCGCACATGCCTAAGAAATGGGCAAACCCACCTATATGTTGGCCTAATACTTAAGAGCAAAGTAATTCAAAGCTATATATATACGGCCTCAGTACTTCTCCTTCAGCAGAAAAGAATTCAAGCGAGAATTTCAAAATTTCTTCACAAATCTAAATTAAATACAATAGAAAACTCCTCTATAATTTCTCAAACAAATATAGTTGGGTCTCATTACAAAGAAAGGTGAAAAAGACTTAAAAATCTGCCATGGCAACCAAAGAAACAACGTACGTTTTGAGGAAAAGTGAGCGAGTTGCATGTGGGGGGAGGAAGTTGTTTGTATTGCGGTGGTATTGTGGACCGTGAAGGAATTTAGTCGGGCAAATTAAAGTATAGAAGGTGGCCATAATGGTTTCAACGTGAAGTGGCAGTATGTTTCGGGTTCATGAAGCAGTTGATGTGTGTAGAAGGTGACGGGGTAGTGCAGTTCTGGAGGGAGAACTGTACATTTATATTTCGCGAATTAAAGAGTTTCGAGTGACCAGGAGAACTAAATAGAGGAGCAAAATGTAAGGCAGTGGAGTTGTCGAAGGGGTGAAGGACGATGTCAACTGTTGTTACTTGAAGTATTGGTTGGTGGGGGAGTACTGATGCTGCAAGTGAGCGCAGGTATGATGGGGAGAAAGTTGGTTGCGGTCATCACAGAAGGGAGAAGGATAGAGGGGAAACAGGTTGAGTATATGAGCTTGGACCGTATGAGTTGTGAAACGTGAAGTGGAAGCTTCATGCATGTACGTGTGATAAAGCACTGCGAAAGTCATGTATTGGAGAACTATAACTGAACCGAAATGTGCCAGAGAAGCAAGTATAAAAATAAAACTAAAAGGAAATGGGCCGTTCAAATAAATTTGGGTCACAGGCTATACAAATGGAACCGGTCTGGAGCGATGTGGAACATGCTACAATTTACGGGAAAATAAAACGTCTGACCGGATCGACTGATGCAAATCGTTATTTAACGGTTAACGCGCAAATGTAAGTAAACTCACTAACTCTGTTCAGTTTAAATATTTTAATTATATATAAATAATGGTTGAATGCTGTGTGCGATGGTTGCTTAAATGATTTACTAAATTATTTAGCTGAAATAATATATACCGTAATATATATACAAACTGTTGATTGAACACTGATGTTGTTACCGGTATGAAATATATGTTGTATATGTGACTAACATCTATGAATGCATGAAAACAAGTCGGAGGGATCCACCTGGATCCCTCAACAATTATATTGTTATTTTATTTATATATTGCATTGTCTGATATAACCGATAATATGTGATTAATTATCATGTGCTTGAAATGTTTGAATAACATGGCCTTGAAATAACGGTTATTTAAATACCGTAAATATTAGAAAGGAATTCAAGTTTAAAAAGGGAAAATCTATTATTTATTTTATTTAAATAATAGGAATTTAATATTGATTGGGTTAGGATGCAATAACTTGTTTCAATTATGTAAAACAAGCAGTTTGACTTAAAAACGATATGTAAAATGGGATGGAATAATTATTGCATTAGTTATAAAGGGAAATATGGCAGCGTATTGCAGTAGTTATAAAGGGGAATACAACAACGTATTGCATTAGTTATAAAGGGAAATAAAGAAGAGTTTTTAAAAATATGGGAAACTAGAAAGTTAGTATTAAATAAAAGGGTCAGTGTTTGTGTGATGTTTGGTTGTACATTTGAATGGATGTTTGTCGAGACCTTTTGGGTTTATTATACGAAAACCACTCCGTATAGGCATAAGCGATGCGAGTTATATTATGCTAAAGACAATTGAAGACGGAGTGGAATGCAAGGGTCGTTCTGTTCCAGAATGGTGTTTTCTGTTTGTCCAGTCCCAGGACCACTTGTATGGACGAGTGTCTGACAGAGTAACCTAATAAATCACGTATAGTTGATCTCTTAAATGTATTACGTCTAGTGGCGGAGGAATTCGTTCCTCTTAGCTTTTTATACCCGTGATATGTTTGGAAATCGATTAGTGAATTGACGGGTTTGACGATGTGGCATTCAAAGTGAATGGTGATCAGATGTTCTGAAGATGGACGTAGCCTCTAGCCTCACAACCAAGAAGTAACAAAAGTTGGGCATGGCAGCATGGTTAGTTGGGTCATCCCCAAGCAGGGTGTAGTGTCACCGATCTAGAGAAAATTCATATTTGTCTTCTTTTCGTTTCTGTACCTTCGGATTACCGTTGGATGGCTAACAACCGTGGGTGGCAATATATTCGATACACTCAAGCTAAATGAGTGGTCGGTCATGTGTGGCCGGGTTGCAAGACGTTCTTGTTGAACCCCAGTGCATACCCTCTAGAGTACACTGATCGGTAGTTGCTCCCATACCTTGTCTGTTGGAATCCAATCTCCAATAAGCGCTCTGCGGTTTTTGATTTTATACTATATATATGTGGAGCATGAGATGCAAGCGTTCTGCTACTTGGTTATTTAATTGAGTAGACATTATTATAATATCATTGGATTTGATATCAAAGTATTTTGGATTATAGTAAGGTAAAAATCGTCCATGTTTATGCGTGGGTTGGTCTTACTATTATCCTTTTGTTTCAAAAGGATTTTCAAAGTTAAAACAGTATGGTTGGAATTTACTCACACCAGTCCCATGACTGACCCAGAGTTTATTTTGTTTTTGTTTTCCCTAAACTCTTGGGTGCCCAAATTTGTACGGGGGGTCAAGTGTTACAGGATTTTACAGATTCACTTGGAGGAGCTCAAAGTAGGAAGCTTCACCATTAGTTATCAAGAGATTATCTCCGCTGTGATATGATGTATTGTACTCTGATAATGGTATGTATATACAATACAGTTTTGTATTTCAAAGTTATGTTATAATACATGTTATTCTTTCCGCTATGAGATTCGTGTTCACTTTGATTCTGGTGTTCTTCTTCTTCTATTCTATTAATTCTATCTTTTCTATCTCATCCTCTAAATACTTTCTATTAATGATCTGAACTTTCGTGCACTTTGAGTTGAATGTGTAGGATATTAGTCAGCTCAAATTGGTACGGATTTTCGGGCCACTACAGTTGGTATCAGAGCTGAAGATTAAGTGATTACCTTGGCTCTGTGGCGTGACTCAGTAGAGATAGGGTTAGTAATACCCTAGATTGAGTATGAGTATATATATATGAGCGCGTATTTGTAGTTAATATTAAAAAAATGTTTTATATTGTGTTGATTGGTCAGTCGAGTGGTTTATGAATTCTGGTCGAATCAGTAATGCAAACTGCGTCGATAAGTGTTTCTAAACTCTTGAACATATTAATTCGACACAGTATGTTTTTAAAAGAGGGTAAATAAAATAATTTTACCCAAAAACATATTTTGATATAAAGAAAGCATATATATTGGAATTATCTAATATATATTGAATGTGTTTGTCGTTATTGTAATCAAATAAGGGCTATAATTGAAATGGTTATATCAATAACCAATTGAATTATTATATAAGTATAATATGTAAAATCAGATGAACTAGATCTGAAATTAAAACCAGAATTGAAATAAAACTCTAGAAACTTGGAAAGGTGTTGTAAATAAATGTTTGGATTAAATATATGGGAATTTTAAAATCCTGAGAGATTTGAAATTGTTTTCCAAGTGTTGTGAAAGTTATTTTGTTGAAAAATTCAAAATGGAAGTGTTTTAAAATGAATTTTTGAAAGTAATATAGTATTGAACTCACTTTGATCACTGGAAAATCAATTCTGATGATGACGGCTGCATTATCAGTGTTCATTTTTGAGTTTCTAAGTGACAGATTACTACCAAAGATTTTGTTTTGAATTATTGTAAGGAAACAAGTTGTTAGAAATTCAAATGTTTTGAATAATATATGATTTCAAGCTGATTTGAAATAAAACCCTGGATTTTGAATTCCTGAATTTAAAATTTACATATGAAGTAAATAAATAGAAAATTTAACTAAGTTAAATAAAATTTGTTTGGATTAGAGGTAATCTGGAATAGAATCGAATTGATGAATTAAGAATTGAAATTGGAGTTTGAAATGGAGTTGGCTTGGATATAAGCGGATGATTGATGTGAGAATAAGCACAGTGGAGATAAATTGGAAATGCATGGTTATATGCTAAAGTGATAGCAAATGGAAGAGATAGAGTTGAAGGCTTGACAAAAAGGCACAAGTTTATATTCTGTTTGGATATGAGATTTACGAGCTATTTTGGCAAGCTGCTTGGCTATTTTATTTTGGATTGGAGAAAGCCCAGAGAGGCGAGTTGTAGTAATACCGAATAAGTCATGCAGAGGAGATGCTGACGAAATTCTTCGAAGATTTAAGCTGTTAGGAAATTTTCAGAATTTCTGAAAGTATTCGTTAATATGAAGGAATTAATATTTTAATTAGATTTAATCGGTTCTGTTGAAACTAAATTTAAGAAATTAAATAAAATATTTTTAACCTGATTATAATACGGATTGTAGCATTTTCCCAACCTTAGTAATTTCGAGGATGAAATTCTTTTATAGGGGAAGGAGTGTAACGTCCCGCATTTTTATCGATTTGTATTTGAATATTTAAATCAGTTTAAATATTGAATTTGTAATATAAGTGGATTTATATATTAATTAAAACGAAGTTGAATGTATAAAAATATATATTAAATATAATCGAGCTCGTAATATCGCGGCAGTTCGTAATTTAACGTTCTGAACTTCAACTGAGTGTACAAGACCCTTTATTAGTCGCATTTCTTCGAAAAAGGAAACGATGGGATCTGTTTAAATGTCTCTTCCTAACAGAAGTGAAAATTCGAGATTTCGGATTATAGATTCTGAGTTATATCCAAATCAAATATTCAAATAGTCGCTGTAGAATCATTTATCGACCGTAACGGTTTATTCGATATAACTGGATATCGGTTTCGAATTTAGACAAGATTCTTTTGAGACACAGTGATAATTTAATTTTTAGAATTTTACTGAAATTTTTAATTAATTAAATAAGCAACTTTTTATTTGGAGTATTTTGCACCCTGTAATAACATTTCGGGGTTTCAAAATATGAGTCAACCTACCGATATTATTATATTTTTGGGATCACGACACATCGCTCGACATGACCGTATTCTTACTTCAGTCCATAGCGGCCCAAACACGAACGAAATTTTACGTAAGGCGTTGCACTTAAAATTTAAAACAAAATTATATACACAAGGTAGGAACTAAAGGTTTCTGGACAATAGTGTATTGTTACCTACCTAAATGCGGTAACACTATAGGAAGGAAAATGTCAAAAACCCACACCATCCAAAAACTTATTTCACGGACCATTTACCTAGAAACTAGGGTAGCTACTTTGATGTAATATGCAGACCATACACAATCCATGCTTTTCCCCATCTCCTAAGATTGAATAGGATATGTTGTATTAAACAAACACAACTAGTTTGAGAATATAACCTACGATCTGAAAATGAAAGCTCATGGCACAACACTATGTTTCACATCTACTCGCACATGCCTAAGAAATGGGCAAACCCACCTATATGTTGGCCTAATACTTAAGAGCAAAGTGATTCAAAGCTATATATATACGGCCTCAGTACTTCTCCTTCGGCAGAAAAGAATTCCAGCGAGAATTTCAAAATGTCTTCAAAATCTAAATTAAATACAATAGAAAACTCTTCTATAATTTCTCAAACAAATATAGTTGGATCTCATTACAAAGAAAAGTGAAAAAGACTTAAAAATCTGCCATGGCAACCAAAGAAACAACGTACGTTTTGAGGAAAAGTGAGCGAGTTGCATGTGGAGGGAGGAAGTTGTTTGTATTGCGGTGGTATTGTGGACCGTGAAGGAATTTAGTCGGGCAAATTTAAGTATAGAAGGTGGCCATAATGGTTTCAACGTGAAGTGGCAATATGTTTCGGGTTCATGAAGTAGTTGCTGTGTGTAGAAGGTGACGGGGCAGTGCAGTTCTGGAGGGAGAACTGTACATTTATATTTCGTGAATTAAAGAGTTTCGAGTGACCAGGAGAACTAAATAGAGGAGCAAAATGTAAGACAGTGGAGTTGTTGAAGGGGTGAAGGACGATGTAAACTGTTGTTACTTGAAGTATTGGTGTGGTGGGGGAGTACTGATGCTGCAAGTGAGCGCAGGTATGACGGGGAGAAAGTTGGTTGTGGTCATCACAGAAGGGAGAAGGATAGAGGGGAAACTGGTTGAGTATATGAGCTTGGACCGTATGAGTTGTGAAACGTGAAGGGGATGTGGTGTTTTAAATCATTCGTTATGGGACCGAACCAAATCAATTATTTGTTAACCATGGAGAGGCGTGTCAAAAGGGAAAAAGAGTCATGGGAATAAATCTGTTGATTTCGATATTAAACCCCAAGACGTATAAGTGGAAGCTTCATGCATGTACGTGTGATAAAGCACTGCGAAAGTCATGTATTGGAGAACCATAACTGAACCGAAATGTGCCAAAGAAGCAAGTATAAAAATAAAACTAAAAGGAAATGGACCATTCAAATAAATTTAGCTCACAGGCTACACAAATGGAACCGGTCTGGAACGATGTGGAATATGCTACAATTTACGGGAAAATAAAACGTCTGACCGGATCGACTGATGCAAATCGTTATTTAATGGTTAACGCGCAAAGGTGAGTAAACTCACTAACTCTGTTCAGTTTAAATATTTTAATTATATTTAAATAATGGTTGAATGTTGTGTGCGATGGTTGCTTAAATGATTTACTAAATTATTTAGCCGAAATAATATATACTGTAATATGTATACAAACTGTTGATTGAACATTGATGTTGTTACCGATATGAAATAGATGTTGTATATGTGACTAACATCTGTGGATGCAGGGAAACAGGTCGGAGGGATCCAACTGGATTCCTCAACAATTATATTGTTATTTTATTTATATATTGCATTGTCTGATATAACCGATAATATGTGATTAATTATCACGTGCTTGAAATGTTTGAATAACATGGCCTTGAAATAACGGTTATTTGAATACCGTAAATATTAGAAAGGAATTCAAGTTTAAAAAGGGAAAATCTATTATTTATTTTATTTAAATAATAGGAATTTAATATTGATTGGGTTAGGATGCAATAACTTGTTTCAATTATGTAAAACAAGTAGTTTGACTTAAAAACGATATGTAAAATGGGATGGAATAATTATTTCATTAGTTATAAAGGGAAATATGGCAGCGTATTGCAGTAGTTATAAAGGGGAAAATAACAGCGTATTGCATTAGTTATAAAGGGAAATAAAGAAGAGTTTTTAAAAATATGAGAAACTAGAAAGTTAGTATTATATGAAAGGGCCAGTGTTTATGTGATGTTTGGTTGTACATTTGAATGAATGTTTGTTTTTACTTCGATAGTTAAATAACCCACTATCGAAGTGTTTTGACCATCGTTGTCAATACGGAGAGACCGATTGGGTTTATTATACGAAAACCACTCCGTATAGGCGTAAGCGCTGCGAATTATATTATGCTGAATACAATTGAAGACGGAGTGGAATGCAAGGGTCGTTCTGTTCCAGAATGGTTTTTTCTGTTTGTCCAGTCCCAGGGACAACTTATATGGACGAGTGTCTGACAGAGTATACCTAACAAATCACGTACAGTTGATCTCTTAAAGATATTACGTCTGGTGGCGGAGGAACTCGTTCCTTTTAGCTTTTTATACCCGTGATATGTTTAGAAATCGATTACTGAATTGACGGGTTTAACGATATGGCATTCAAAGTGAATGGTGATCAGATGTTCTGAAGATAGACGTAGCCTCTAGCCTCACAACCAGGAAGTAACAAAAGTTGGGCAGGGCAGCATGGCTAGTTGGGTCATCCCCAAGCAGGGTGTAGTATCACCGATCTAGAGAAAATTCATATTTGTCTTCTTTTCGTTTCTGTATCTTCGGATTATGGTTGGATGGCTAACAACCATGGGTGGCAATATATTCGATACACTCAAGCTAAATGATGGTCGATCATATGTGGCCGGGTTGCAAGACGTTCTTGTTGAACCCCAGTGTATACTCTCTAAAGTACACTGATTGGTAGGTGCTCCCATACCTTGTCTGTTGGAATCCAATCTCCAATAAGCGCTCTGCGGTTTTTGATTTTATACTATATATATGTGGAGCGTGAGATGCAAGCGTTCTACTACTTGGTTATTTAATTGAGTAGACATTATTATAATATAACTGGATTTGATATCAAAGTATTTTGGATTATAGTAAGGTAAAAATCGTTCATGTTTATGTGTGGGCTGGTCTTACTATTATCCTTTTGTTTCAAAAGGATTTTCAAAGTTAAAACAGTATGGTTGGAATTTTCTCACACCAGTCCCATGACTGACCCAGAGTTTATCTTGTTTGTGTTTTCCCTAAACTCCTGGGTGCCAAATTTGTACGGACAGTCAAGTGTTTCAGGATTTTACATATTCACTTGGAGGAGCTCAAAGAAGGAAGCTTCACCATTAGTTATTAAGAGATTGTTTCCGCTATGATATGATGTATTGTACTCTGATAATGGTATGTATATATAATACAGTTTTGTATTTCAAAGTTATGTTATAATACATGTTATTCGTTCCACTGTGAGATTCGTGTTCACTTTGATTCTGGTGTTCTTTTTCTTTTTCTATTCTATTAGTTCTATCTTTTCTATCTCATCCTCTAAATTCTTTCTATTAATGATCTGAACTTTCGTGCACTTTGAGTTGAATGTGTAGGATATTAGTCAGCTCAAATTGGTACGGATTTTAGGGCCACTACAGTTTTATTAAAAACAAGATGTGTTAAACTGTCTGTTTAATCCCTTTATGTTTTACTGCTTTAAAAATCCAGTATTTCCGCCAACCATTGTTATCATTTTGTTGTTTTATTTATTTTAGTCGTTTATATTCTGCATCTTAGAACTTTCGCTAGTTTAATTGGACTTTAAAGGTCCCTATTCGCTTTTGTATTTATTTTAGTATACCTACCGATAATTTAAAACATGTTGAAGGTTTAAGAATAAAAACTTCGTCTGTAGTGTGCTCTACTGACATCACTAACCTGATTTTTGGATACTTTGTACAACTTTTTTTTATAGTGTAACAGTTCTAAATATAGATATAAGTATAGTTTCTTTGGAGTTTAGAAGGTTTTAAATTGTAGTTTTGTTGTTTGTTTCATGATAATTTTTTAGTTTCGCTTTGGATTGTACTTCCCGGTAGTACAACTTAAAACCATGATTTCTTAAGTCGATTAAGATAATGAATTGTTTGATTATTTGTATCTAAAAGAGCAACTATGTAGAATCCTTATAGCATGTTTATCAAACTTTGTACTTCATATTAAAATTAATTTTACATTGTAAATACTGATATAAAAAATTAAAAACGATTTTAAGCAGTCCAAAAATAGGTCCTATTCGATTGGCTCTATGGTTCTATATATTGCAATTTCAAAGAAATACATCATTTTTTTATTGACCATTTAATTGTATTTTGAGCTTCTAGGAATAAACTGTACCTTTTCTAATATAAAATCAAAATTTTGGCTTTCAATAATCATTTGTATTTTTCCTCTTTTCTTACATAACATCATCCCAATTTTGTTTTATGTTTTCCGTTTCAATTTTCTGGAAAATATGCAAGTGACTATTAATGTGTAACTTGGACGAGTTAAAATAAAAAACTTTGGTGTAGCTTTGGTCAACCTTTACATTATTATTAGTGATATAAGTAAGTGTACTATTCAAATTTTTATAGCATTAAAAGGTAATTTTCTTTTTTAGAATTTTTAATTTCTATTTTTTTAATGTTCGGTACACCTGCTGTTAGACAGAAAATACTATCTTCTACACCTAATGATCACTCAATATTAACTGAGCCTTCGTCCTTCACCACAAGCAGGTTGTGATAGCTGGCATGTTATATGCAAGTACATGTTAAGCTAAAATTCTCCATCAGTTGGTTGTCTAATTTCTGCTTCTTCTCGGTAAGAGTTAGCTATTGATATGACATTCTTTATTTTTATTTTTTTACAAGAGTTTACCTTGGTTTTGCCATGCAAACACATAAAGTCATGTCCGAATCAACCATGCCTTGAACTGAAATTCCCAAAAAAATGTAGCTTCCTCTACAAGTTACTTTACTTATATCTTTGTTCTTGCAAAAAATGTTATTTTTGTTTTTTTTAGTTTAGTTCAATACTGATATGAAACAAGTAAGAGCCAACTTTATGCTAAATTTGTTGAATACATTTACTGCTAGGAGTATGTTATGACCTTTTTTTTAAATAATGTCGTACCATCATATAATTGCACATGAACAATAAATTAATTCAATAGTTTTAGTAATTATGATATGAATTTTGCAGGATATTTCATTCATTTTACTACATGCATAGCATTTTATAATGTTTTATTAATTCCTTTAGCATTTTTGAAAATGGTATGACGAACGGGTAACTAATTTATAAGTTAGTGGACTAGGGAACATATCAATTTTGTACTTTGTTCAATTTTGAATCTAGGAATGATCAGTTTTCTCTTCTCTTTTTAAATCATTGTTCTTCCTTATTAAGTTACACTACTATTAAAGAGGTGACGAGATATAGAAGTTTTTAGGCTAGATCAACAAATTCAGACATCGAATGAATCATTATATAACTTTTTTTTACTTCATATACATTAGATGGGTGTTAGTGGGTTGATTACATTAGAAAAAAATATTAATATACTACATATGATACAGTCTGATGGTTTATAGATTGAAATTCATTCATTAATCATTTCATAACTACTAATTTATTCGGAGGTGGTGAAAATATTTGGTGTTGTACCATAAATATGAATTAACTACCCTCAATTAAAGCTTATATTTTGGGCATGTCATAATCGAAAAGAATTATAATCAAGCAAGTTAAATGAAGAAAGGTTATCCTCATCCGTAGTCTTCTTTTATATATAATACTGAAATTGCCGATATGTTTATTCCAAATAAACATACAAATGTATGTTTTTGTGTATGCCTATATGCATGTGTGTTTGTGTGTATCATGGCTCTTGGCATATGCACATAAAAAACCATTCTAAAGGATTGTTTGTGGTTGTCTTTGTTCAATAATCTGAAGTATTTATGAATCAATGAAACATGAGAAACATTAGTTGAGCTATAGAAAGTGATACCTTACCTATTTGATTTTTTATATCCTAAATAAAAATGTTGCAGTAGTTAAAGTAATTTTTGGGTCATTTGCGAATATTATAGGTCTGATTCTCCTGGTCTTTTGATGTATGCAATAACTAACAAAGGGGTATCCTCCTTGGTTGTGGGGCCTAATGAGGTTTTTTTTAATTAAAAAAAAACAGTGGTTCATTTTATTCACTTCTCATTTACCAAACTTAATGACTTCATTATGTGAAATATTCGTCATCATGTTCTGTTACAAATTTTAGTAAGCTTTAATTACTGTCATTATTTTTGATTTATAAGCATAAATGTATTTGGGTGGTCTAATGTATCAAGGTGAAAAGAATAGCAAGAAGACGGAACTTCTATACAGCTAATAAATAAGGCAAATAAACATATTTATTTTGCTTTTCATAATGAATGCATAATTAGTACGGCTGAAGTGAAGGATTGTAGCAAAAGTTGTTAACATGAAAAATACTTCCACATGAGAATTTATCTTATTAATATTGTTGATTGTATTGTGACAAAACATATATTTTATAGAATATTAAAACCCAAGCATACTTATATCTCTTACTAAATATGCATGCATGTGCTTTTGTGATCTCAAAACAAAAGAATAGTTTTAATTCAAATTGCAGGGAGAAAATTAAATGTGGTCTTAATAGATGGAAACTAAATTAATTTAGATGTAAGGTATCGAAGAATGAAGGTACTCATTCTTCTTTCATGTTTATAAGATTTTTTTTTCTTTTAAAGATTATAAGAAGAAACATTGATAGGGATATGATGATTTTTTAATCTATATAGTGATCATTAACTTGTTTCTGCACTTTTATTAATTTCGAATATTAAATTATGTGAAATTATCCAATTAATTTGCATGAAATGGGTCATTGGCATGAACAGTTTTTATTTTATTTTGGGCTCCATTTTCTTTCACAGATGCTTCATTGGTACATAAGCTGTGGTGCAAGATTTGGTTCAGTGCCTTGGTTCCTTAACTTCATTCACTCTATTGTTGTGCCATGCATATGTATATTTTTCAGGTTCGTAAAATTATATTTGTGTTCAGTTCATTAACGAAATGAGAAGTCAGCAATACGCACCAACCCTGTGCACTACCCTTCATACCCCTTTTCGATTATATTCAAATGTCTTTGGCTATGTTAATTCGCTTTATCCAAGTATTACATTTTTTTCAGCAAGAAGCTTTAGCAATAGATCACTTTGTCCAATTTCTAACCAATATACGGCTAATTTGGTTCCTATCGGCTTATTAATTACCAGTTTTTGGCTTAAACAAAAACATTACACTGTCAAGTTACTCAACTTCTTCTGTGTATACAATGTACAAGTAAATTAGCTTCATTCAACAATGCACATGTTTGCACTTACTGCTTCAATATTCTTCTAGGCCTACGTGTAAAAGTTTTCCTGCATTAATCAAATTTCATACAAGTGGTAGATGTAGTATATATCCGTTTCAGGTATCACCGTTAATACAGCGTGTCTTCGTTCCAACAAGCTTATTAAACCTTTGACTATGGTATTCTTCTTAGCTAATGTACAGTGCAAGAAAACCAGCTTCTTCAATGCTCCTCCTATTTTTATTTACACTGAATAAATATTTCATTTACTATTTCGGATTCTTCATATGCTTAAATGTTTTAATTTTATTTCCCGTAATTAAATTTCTATTTTTTTTAAATGAACATGTCAATTGCTCATTTAAGTATGTTTTATTTTTTGAACAGAACTGGATAATGTACAATAGAGTTGACTTACAGTATCCTTGGACGAAATAATACAGAAGAATGGAATCTGCAGCTTGTAATTTATAACTTAGTATTATCAAGTTAACATATTCATCATGATTAAATCTTGCGCCTATAGTGTTACTATGTTAGGGCTTTGTACTTGCATTTATTTGGACAGTTCTATTTTAACTTTATAATCCCTGATGCATGTATTGCTCTCGCGATGGCTTCAACAGACCAAAAATTTGCTTTCATTCCACTCTGTCAAGTTATCTTATATACATATATGAAAAAAGGTTGTCATGTCGAAAACGAATACCGTGTTTACTTATGTAAGCGGGAGTTGACTAAATGGGTCTATCCAACTATTTTGTAATGGGAAGGAATTTTCTCATCAACGATTAGATTATCAGATTAGAACGTTTATTAAAACTAAATTATAATTTTTGGGTTTAACTGAGTGTGAATGTTAATTTTGGCTAGAGTTCAACGTGGACTTAAAACTCAGGGAAAAGAACATGTATTTCCACACATTTTCATCAAACAACCATTGTTCATTTGCAGGGTACATCACTGCTAGAAGCATTACACGATCCCACCAATAATGCAATGTTTGCAACTTCAAGGACATACTATTTGTTTACGTTAGACAATTTCTGCATGTTGACAATGTTGCAGTTAGACTCCTGTGCTTTTAAACCTCACACAAATGTATATAACTACATGTATAAGTAAACAAATTTGACTTTGTAAAAATTATCATAACCAATCCAGTAAAAAAATACAAGGTATATTAAAAAAAGTTCAGTATTAAAAAAAATTATGGCAAACTGAGAGACGCATAGGAGTCAATAGTGGAAATGTTTTTGCTATACTCACACACACACATATGCATATAGTACTTATTAGTAATATAAAGCAAAAAGTGATTTGAGTTTAATTAGACTTAGTTCTTTCCATTTAATAGGAAATAGGTCAGCTTAATGCTTTGAGAATTACCCATATCACAATGTACAAATGACTTCCTAATATAGTTACCAATGTACTAAATTTTGACTATTACTGGGTATTATTGTGACAAACTTCAAATTCAATTACATTTCTAATAAGCTTTATTAGAGAACAGAAAAGGCTTAAAGAAAGACACAGAGATCTAGGTATGTGTCAAATTACTTTATTCTCTAATTTTTAATTCAATATGCAAACCTAATTCTTTATATCCTAACATCTACTTGCTGAATAATGCATCGTTTTATTGGATAAAGCCATTTCCATAAGAAATCGACAATGTTTTCCTATCGTTATTGACAAGAAATAAATTTTTATTTGTCATCACCAGGTTATACTAACATATAGAGCGATATCCGTGTGCGTAGCACGGGTTCACACTAGTTTTGAGAGAAAGTGGAGAATGGGAAGGAAGACTTATTGCTAAATCTTAAATTCGTTTATAATCGATGGTTTCCGACAGTCGTCGATGGCCCGTCGAAAGTCGTCGGCAATTTGCCATCGGAAACCGTCGCCCTTTACCGTCGAAATTCTCAATGTTTCTTGTAGTGTTTGCGTAAGCTATAGAACATAAATTACACGCAAACAATTAACATAATTTTAATTAATAATTTATGTATTTATCGTATATTGCATAACAAAGTTGTTTTTAATATTAAGATAATAAATACTATTTTTAATAATATTATCGTGTGTAACGCACAGATTACACATTATTCTATTAAAATTGTAAAGCAGAACCTTTTAAAGCTCTCTACTTAATTTTAGGAGTTTTCTTTCTTCTCCTTAATTCTCTCAAGATATTTTATTTTTGATTTAGTTAATCACTTTACACTTATTTAGTCATTCTCACATTATTTTAATTCTTCTGTGATTTTACATTTTTGTTATGGACATTTCCAATTTTACATAATTATTTGTTAACAATTAGCTCCTAAAATTTTATATTTGAGTCTGCATATTTAAATTAATTACAAACCCAAAAATTAAGTAATTTAAGTAAATTTAATTAACCAATATTTCTTTTGAATACAAAAAATTTTAAAAAAAACTTTTTTGGACTCCAGATATCTACACTTCAAATTTTCTATAATCATTTAAATATCTCTCAATTCTTGTATAATATTTTACATTTGGTACCATATTTTACTAAAAAGACAATATTATGTTTTTTTGGGACTTCAAATGACTACACTTCAAATTTTCTATAATCATTTAAATTTCTCTCAATTCTTTTATAACATTTTACATTTAGTACTATATTTATATCCTTTTCGATTCTTTTAAAACTATTTAAATAACTTTTGCAAAATATAATTCATTGATCCGCCTAATAAATCTTATCAAGTTTAACCATGTTCATATTAGCAAAAAAATACAAATAAATAAACACGTCAATCACATAACAAAAATTATACATTTAAATAGCTATCACAAGTTCAAAGTTGAACTCATTTACATTAAAATATCTACGATGTTTATGTTGTAATATTAATGTCGAACGCCTACATTTTAAATTTATTTAGTTAACTACAAAAAACTGCATAATATCACTTAACATTGCACGCTTAAGTCAATATGTCTAAATTAATTAAGTGATTTTGAATTTAACAAATGAATTCAATCAATAAATTGTTATTAATTCATCTGATTAACGCTAGGTGTGAGGTTTTAAAATGTACTCCATGTTCATATAAAAAAAAATGACAAAATTAGTTTTTCTTTCAAATATAAAGTTAAATAAGTCACACAGTTTAAATAACATATGTAAACAATATTAAAGATAATAATATATTATACTTTTATTGCAATAAATTTCACATAAATTAAAGAAAATAAATTCTGCTTTAAATACCTACATTTTAACACTTTTATAATTATTTGACGAACCTCCTCAAATTCTTTCGTGATATTTTACATTTCATTCCATATGTCTAAACTACTCATGAAATCTTAGATCTATTTATTTAAATAATCTTAGAGAATATTTAATTAGTCCATTTTTCTAATAGATGCTAAAAATATATGCCAATTTAATTATGTAAATTCAAATTAAAAAAGTAGTTTTTTATACAACTATAAGATGTATAAATCACATGAACTGTATATATCAATAATAATGACAAATTAAAGTTAATTTTTAAATTTGTCACGATTCATTCTTATCAAGAATTTATCATATATTATATCATAAAATTCTTCTTGAACATAATAACTCTACAACAAGTTTATACCTTTTCTTGCAAATTTATTTTCAATTCTTTCTGCTACGTTAAACATTTAAACTAACTTCATAATTTTCCATTTAACATATTTAAATAAATTGTATTAAAAAATATTTGTTAGTTCATCAAATGAATTGCCAACATACATTAATTTCAACATGTATATCTATATTAACAGAAATAATTACAAAAATTCTCAAATACACACATACATATTGTTTGTGTAAGCTATAGAGCATAAATTACACCAAAACAACAATAATAATTTTAATTAATAGTTTATGTATTTCACATCAAAATTTATTATATATTGCATAAAAAGTTCTTATTTTAACATTAAAATAATAAATACTCTTTTTAATAATATTATCATGTGCAACGCATGGGTTACACATTAGTCTATAACAAAAGCGGAGAAAACTTATCTTTTGTCTGATGGCTTACAAAAACTGATCAAGAGAACGTACACGAACACTAAGCGAAACCACAAAACTGAGACCAGAAACAAAATAAAAGAGCAGGACTAGACCCCAACAAGGCAACCTACCCGACAAACAACAAAGAATATAACCAGTCAAAAAATAACAAAAACAAGACTACACAGTCTCAAAGCCGACAAAGCACCGCAAAATAGGACCAAGCGATGAAAAGTGTCCGGAAAAGCATGGCTCGGATCAGTACCAAAACCACTATCATCACCAAGCTTCAGCCCTCACAACCAAACTAGAAAGACCTGAACAAGTACAACGCCAACACCAAAAGTCGATCTAGCAAACTCCAAGCCAATCAGCCTGCTCTAGCCCTATATGCAAGGCGAGAAAGACCCAATCTCAACCAGTTCTAGATCTAAATCACAGAAAGCCAAACCTAAATAAACCATCTTCAAAGTCAAAACCTTAAAATAAAAAAAATCAACCCCCCTCTCGAGGGCGCGAACCCAGAGAAATGTATAAAGAACGAACCAAAGAAAACGAAGCAGGGCTAAGGCTGCCCATGAAGGTCCCACCTTTAAATGCGAAATAGAATCCTCAATCACCCTCTGAATGATAAGACCCAATAACATGGGCGAATCGCCATAAACAACCCTGTTTCAGGCACACCAGAGATGTCAGCTGTAACGACCCATATTTTACATATTATAAGATCATAAAATAATTCAATTTAATTTCCTAGTGGTCGTATCATTCTTATATTTTAATACATCATTCATGAGGATTTGATACATGACCATGATTTTTATCAAATCCTTTTAAGATCTTTTTGCCCCTATGACTTACCGTTTTAACTATAACTTTTGTTAGGGACCAAATAAGGTGATGTAATTGATATCACTAGATTATGATGGTGGTTGTAGGGGTGTAAGTGGGTCGGACCGGATATGACGGAGGTGTGTCCAAGCTTTGTCCTATAAGAGATTCAGACAGACGCAGACCGGACAAGCATTAAGTTCGAACACTGTTTGTACGAGCCAGACAGCGGGCGAATAATGTTCAAACAAGAAAAACATCAAACATTTTGGATTGGACTGGACTCTGGTTTTTCCAACCTCTGTCCTATAAGAGAACCGGACAGACACAGACCAGACACCTTATAACTTCGGACCGAGCCGGACAACAGACTGTCTTGTCTGATATACATCCCTAGGTGGTTGGTCATTCCGTAGAGTGGTCACATTAAAGATTTGACCCAGCGGTTTAAGAGAAATTGTTGTTTTAAATTTTTATTTCTTGTGATTAGTTTAATTAACAACTAGTATGTTGATTAGTGAGCCCATTAGACTAGTGAACTGAGATTATAAATAGGGTTTGAGGAAAGAATATGGTTCTTCTCCCCATTCTACATATCAGATTGAGCGTCTATGAATCTCGGTTCAACCTAATTTCTTTCTCAAATCATTCTATATTGCATCCAAAGGCAAAATCAACATCAAAGGAGATTGGATCTCCCTGCTTTGCATGAAATTCAAACGTTTTCTTCGTTGTTCAGATTTATTTTAATCTCTATTGCATTGGGTCTAGGTTTTAGTGAGTGATAGAGATCTCTCACATGGTTACTATGGATTATATGTGTTATTAGGTTAATCAAACACCTCATATGCTAATTTTACCATAAATTCGAATCATATATGTATGTTTCATATCTAGATATCCTAAAATAATATAAGCTCATCATATATCATGTAATTTATTTGATCCACTATATTTAATGTGAAATTAGTATCAAATTATGCTTGATTTATGATTATTATGATTTGAATCATGTCGATATGTGTTCATATGATTGTTCATGTTTGAAATTGGATGAATTGTTGTTTAATTGGTTGAATTGTATGTTAGCATGATTTGTTTGTTTAAAATTGTGTGTCGTAGGACTTAGAATCGAAGAATAAAGCAACTCGAAGGTTCAGATGATCAGATTCAGATGGAACTTGGCGGAAGAGCTCTAGAGGACATCGAGATTGCATTTAGACATTTTTGTGCGAAAATACTCTAAGTACATGGAGCGGTATCAGTCCATAGCCTATGGACCGGTACCGATCATCACGGTTAGTCAAGAGGAGATGAAACTTCATGCTGTGAATTGGATGGGTCGAAGCGAAATCGCTCGAAAGCATGGGTATGGACCGACATATGAAGCTTCAGAAAAATGATTCGATACGCGAATGGACCGAAGGGACATATTCGAGATGAAGAATGAAGTGGTCCAACACTTAGCCAAAAATTGGCTAAGTGTATGGATTGGTACTGATCCATAAGAGATGGACCGGTATCGGTCCATCACATTGACGAGTTGGGAGTCGGAGTTTTGGATATGGTAAATAAGGGTCTTCTAGAGGTTGTCGGTGGTCTCTGTTTGTTAACCGCTTCTACGTGGTGGATGTTATCGTCAAAGTAGTGTTGACTCTTCGATTGTAAACTCAGGTGAGAGTGATTGAAGGCAAAAGTGATAAGCAGCTCAAAGTGGAATGATGCTACAATGTAATGGACCGACTCAAGTAGGAATCGAGCTAAAAGATGGTGTCATGGATGGATTATATGATTGGAAGTACCGAGGAATCATCGATAGGTCGAAGGATTCTAGCAGACTCGAAGTAAGGGTATCGGGGAGACATCTATTAAGATCTGAGAGACCAGGTACCTTGGACCGCTTGGGAAGTGATCTAGTTGTCTTGCGAAGCAAACATATGTGGGATGCATGGTAGTCTAGAATTGGGGTTTTCCATTAGCCCTTGATGGATGAAAATGACCAGTCAATAGATATTAACATATTCAAGGCTTTAGCCGGTGATATCTAGGTTATTTCTTGTTCTGGATGCTATGATTTCTTCTGCATTCTCTTCTATTTTCTCTGGGTAGGCTATCACCATAGGATACTAAAGAGAATTGAGGAATAAGAATCCCATTTTGCCTAGTGTCTACTTCTGTGTGTTTGAGTAGCATATTTAATGAGATTATTATGTGTTAACACTTTGGTTGCAGGGACGGGTCAAGTGAGACTTGAATTGTATATTGTCGTATTATCCTATGTAGATGTTGATAGCCTTTTATGACTCATACCAGACTGCTATCTTACTTAAATTTTATTTTTCCTCTTATTACTTTGGGGTGCTCATTAACCATGTTGATGAGAAAACTAACGGAGTACAAGTGGTAGGTTGGTGACGATGACGTTGTATGGTGATGAGCAGGACATTGGCGTACTAGTATCCTTACCATATAGCTATCTGGACGACTTCAACTATTTTGTTTGTTATATACTCTGATGAGGGATGTATTGAGGCTTAATGTATTCAGATATTAAGTTATTGAGATATTTTGTACCTGATATTCTCAGATTTTATGGAGATGAGATTGCTTCACTACCATATACTATTGTATATTTTATAGTCTTTTATTATCCATGTGTTGTGAATTATACAACGGGTTTTGTTTCGGTTTACTCGATGATCGTTCCATATCGGCTTAACACGTCATGCAATGCACTTTTCATTTAGTTTAGTGCAGGATGTATAGGGTGGTCGTCGTACTAGCAGATGAGACAATGAATGATATGGAAGAAGATGGATCGAAGATCCTTTCCATATCCCCTAGCCCACTAGGAGCGAAGAGAACTATGGAGGGAGGGATGGGAACTGGGAAACTGACTAAGCTCCCGAAATGAGCCCAAACCATGATAGTGGACTCGTTATCCTGAAATAAATGCAATGACAATTCCATAGATCCGGACCTGCGATACTGACAATGAGACACAAGAGAAATGTCTATCCTCGTAAAGTTATCATCAAGTGGAAATCCCTCATGGAGGACTTTCTATAAGGATGGAAGCCTTAAGGGGAATGTGCTTATTCCAAATGGAGAGGAAGTCAGTGTCTCTTCCTGTAGGAGCACGGACGGAGTTCCACATCACCTTAAGGGAGAAAGGACATCCGTTCCAGGAGAACCCACGACCATGTATGTCCGAAATAGACTAAACACATTGTACTTGTTTCCACGTCTCGCTAGCATATGAAGGGGCTTTGGAGTTGCCAGTAGGCAGCAGTCTCATGTACTTAGAATGGAAAAAAGAAACCCAAAGAGAGTTGTTGGAACGGAAATGTGACCAAAGCTTACAAGCATAAGCCTTGCACACCTCCTAAGGCTTCCGTGGGTTGAGTCTGCCCTCGCATCTTGGAAGGCAAATGGTATCCCAGGAAATCCAGTGATGTCTCCTTAAATCCACTCAGCTACACTAGAAAAAACGAGGCTAACGACCGATAGGAGCAAAAAAAGCCATAGTGGGCGTTATAGCTGCGAAGACATGAGAACAAAGGGAATCAAGCATCGACTTGACTAGAACCAATCATCCTGCCTAGGAAAGTAGGGTTAAGTTCCACTTTGAGATTTTCCCCCTTGCTTTATCAATTAGGGGTCAAAAAGAATATTGAGCTTACGACCACGATATAGCTTGATGCCAAGATAGGTAAAGGGAAGAGAGGTTAAACGAAAACCAGAGATGTACGAGATCCATAAGACCTTCTAAGGATCCATCAATCTGGAGGTAACAAAACAACTCTTTGTGGCATTGATCAACTGCCACAAGCACTATCCATAGAGTGGAGAAAGGACAGAAGTCGATGAGCGGACTAACGATGATCGTTAGTGAAGATTATAATGTCACCCTCAAAGGACGTAGAAGAGATGACAGGAAACTCATAGGAATACTAAAGTGTTTAATTTTTCCTGCGATAGTAAGGGATTGCATCTCACGGACCAGTGTCTCAGCCGCAATAACAAAGAGCAATGGGGAAAGTGGATCCGCTTGTCGTAGTCCCCTCCTAGAAGGGAAGAAACCTTTGGCCGCTCGTTGATGAGAATAGAAAACCAACCATTGGAAACTAGTCTCCAGACAGGATAAATGAAGGGCTTTGGGAAACCAAACGCACGAAGGACATGGATAATGAAAAGCCACGACATGCGGTCATAAGACCTTAGCCATATCAAGCTTGATGACCACATTCAAACCATTGGTCTTCCTATAGTTTTAGTAAATCAGTTGTTGCATGAGAAGGACATTATCACTGATTTGTTGACCTTTGAGAAATTTAATCTGAGAAGAAGAGATAATGAGGTCCAAAACCAGCATGAGCCTATTGGCTAAAAATCATAGAGATGACTTTATTCGAGAAGTTACAGAGACTAGTTGGTCTAAATTCCAAGCAGTACTGAGGATTCTCATATTTGGGAATGATCACAAGGTTAATAATAGTTCAACTCTCGAGGAGTGATCCTCCAGATAAGAAAAATTGGATCGCTAGAGAGAAGTCCTGATGAATGACCTCTCGAGCACAACGGTACAATGCTACATTGAAACCATTGGAGTCGCTCACGTTATCCTTAGTAAGTGAGAAAATAGCATAATGGATTTACTTTAACAAGAGAGGACAGAATAGCCCAGGAGCCTCAGGAGAAGGAACAAGGCAAGGGATATGAAAAATCAAAACAAAATCAGAGAAATTGGCCAAAGGACACTGTATAATGGACAAAAAATGGGAAATGATGGTCTTATTTACCTCAACCGGGCCAAAGATAGATTCGAACGAAGAATATGATTGATAAAAGGTACTTATTTTTCTTTTTAATGAAAGAATTTTAGTTGGAATCGTCATCGATGACCCATTTGATCTTGACTTTCTACCGAAGGAATTCAAACTCTAAACGCAACTCAAAGTTAAAAGTGGACTGAGCTTGGACCTAATCTGCTTTGTTCGAAACCGAAGGATCTGCGTCAAATGAAGCTTCATCTAGGATGAGGGCTTCCTCCATAGAACAAACTCGATCAAGAATATTATTAAGGCTATGAACGTTCCAGAGTTGGAGAAAATATTTGAGATGTCTAAACTTAAGATAGAAAACAACGATAGGATTACTTTACATCCCAGAAATCCTTAACCATATCATGGAAGGATTGATAGGAGGTCCACATCAACTGAAATCAAAATGAGGTAGGTCCATAAATAAAGAAGGAAGTGCACTTTAGAATCATAAGGGCATGATCCAAATTTGTGCGGTGGAGATGTTCGATCGAGAAGGAGAAACAAAAGCTCAAACCAACCGTCGGAACCGAAAAACCTGTCAAGGCGAGAAAGTATCATGTTGGGTCCTTATTTGTTGTTACACCAAGTAAAGGTAGATCCAAAAAAGAGACTGATGAAGGAATTAAAATCCTCGATCGCAGTAGGATTGATAGAAGAGCCACCAAGTTTCTCTTCCTGGAAAGTGACGATATTAACATCCCCTAATAATGGTTGCATCAAAATCGTGCTAAAAAAGGGATAGAATATCCTACTACAAATACTGATGCTCGACGCGGTCGCATCTAATGTAAACCGCAGAGAGAAGAAATGGGAACGAAACAGAATGAATAGAGCATGAAACAGATAGAAGCTAAGCAGAGTCAAAAATAGGATGCACTAAAGTATCCTCATCCCAAAGGATCCAAATCTTGTTGGAAACATTGTTCATACCCCCACCAAAATTTAATTGGAAGACTAGATTGGATAGCACTTCCGTCTCCCCATGAAAGGTTCTTAAAGCGCCATAATCTGAATAACGTGTTTCTTGATGATGTGCCTAAGGCACGAGGAAGAGGATTCGTTTCCATCACCTTGAATGTTCTAGAATAAAAATTATCCATGAAGAAAATAAAAATAAAAAAAGAAGAGAGCCTCAATAAAATCAGAAAACCAGAAAGATCAGATCAAATGGAGAGTATGACGAGTGGTCCTCATTGTCTACTTTTCAACAGCCAAGGAACGAGTGCAAATGGTATAAAGAGTACGAATCTTAATCTTATCTTTCGTACTCCTCGAAGAAGAGGAACCCGATTGAGAACAAGGCCGAAAGGAAGATGATCAACAAGCATGGAGGAAACAATGACACGAGAGGATGAGAAAATTCCTCGCTGGGACAAAAGATGGTTGTCTAAAAGACAAGATGAGGTATTCGTAGCGAGCTATGATAAACGACTATTATGATCCTTATCTCCTTAACGCAAAGCATATGATAAGGGAACCAGAGGGAGTGGTAGGGAGATGTCGAGACGTTGAATGATAATGTATTTGATATGAAGGGTATTTGAGCAAAATATTTGAATGGAGTTTGTGAAACATAATTTAATTAATTTATAATTAACTAATTATATATTTACTTTAATGGTGAATATATATTCTTTATAATAGTGTAAACCTGTATGTTTCAAGATGTCATAATGTTCGACTCAATCAAACTTGTTAGTAAATTACACTACAATGTTATATTTGTTATTACAAACTCAACGCAAAAATACGTGGGTCAATTAAATTAAATTTGAGCAACATATTCAATTTCTATGAATAATACATCACATACGTAATTTGTTATATATATAAGATTTGCATATTCTGACCCTAATATCAAATAGATCTGGCCTAAATTTACTACTTAACCCATAAATAGCCTGCTTCCTACATCTTCTTCTCCCTCTTTTATTTTTCAATTTCAAACCTTCTTTAGACATATAAATGCATGACGGTGCACGTGCACCACCAATCTGCCCATCAAAATACCACCCGAACACCGCCAACAAACCCCTCTTCTCCTTCTCTCTTCTTTGACACCCTTCGTCTGAGCTCTGAAGTTGTACACCAAAAACTATGTCGAAGCCTATAGCTCGCTCGTTTATTTCCTCCATCTCCATTTCAAAACTCAACCAAAAGGGACCCTACTTCTAACCCAAATTGATTATGGTAACTAACTGAACTCGAACACCCTCAAGCAACTTGAATCATGCCATAAAGCATGCTAGAAAATGAAACTAACAAAGATAACTCACCACACATGATTTTCGTCAATATCAATCAAGTATACCACTTGATTTTGAGCTTTTAAATGATCTAGGCTTAATTCCTTTTGCAGGGTTATGAGCTTTGTCTCTTCTGATTTACTGAGTTTAGAGTTTGGGAAAAGTGAATGGAAGGACAAATTCTTAGTCTTGTAGTTATTTAGTTGTCTACCATTTTTTTCCCTAGTTTTAAGAAGAACCAAGAAGATGGAATAATATTAGCTATGATTTTCCATTATAAATAAATGTTCCTTCCTATCTAGGCTAATATTTAAAAATGTTATTGTTGTTATTATATTAAAGAAAAGCACGATAATGGAGCATCATCATTTATTTTGTAAAATAACTTACACGTTAGAGTACTCTTATACCATTTTATACTCGAGTTATCATATTGTTATTTATATTTTTTAATAAAATTAAAACATTATCATTCACTTTTATAAAAAAAATGAGTACTTAATGTACTGAATTTGAAATTTACACTTAAGAGATCGAATCATTTCATTTTGTAATAAAAAATAAATTATAAAATGTTATTTATTAGCAACATCAAATCATGGTATAGAAATGTAAATTACCAAATTGTTGATTACATCATTTCAATTTTTTCCATTAAAAATTACTTAGTGCAAAACACTAAATACTTACCTTGGAAATTATATTACATATGTCCTTAGTGTACTTAAACGTTAAACTTTTACATAATTATTTAAATTCAAATTTGATTTATTTTGTTAATGTCACATAATGGGTACTTTAAAATATAAAATTATAAATTAAAATATAAATTTACTTATTTTACAAGTAAACTTCAAATCACAGTTTTATATATTATAAAATATTATAAAACTAATTTCATTATGTAAATAAGTGTTAAATATTA
This sequence comes from Allium sativum, assembly GCA_030737875.1. Taxonomy (NCBI): domain Eukaryota; kingdom Viridiplantae; phylum Streptophyta; class Magnoliopsida; order Asparagales; family Amaryllidaceae; genus Allium; species Allium sativum. Next base: position 13,175,163 of record CM060925.1, read on the forward strand.
AATCACATTATTTTATTCTTATAAGATAAAATTTCATAACATTAAATTCTTATTAAATCGTCATATATACATTTAAATACATTTTCAAAATAAGTTTTTGTTTAAAATTACATATATGTATTTACAACAAAATAAAATCTAAGTTTTATATCATCTTATTACATTATTTTTTCTTCAGGTCTTCCATACTCAAATCGGCTTCTGTCTTTCTGGAAATAGCAACAAGAAATTGTGTTCTTCTGCTTCCTTTCCGATCTTCTTCCTCTCTTTGTTTCGTAACCCCTTCTGCTCATTTTTTTCTTCTCCTTAATTTATGTTTCTTGCTTTCGTCTTGCCTGAATTTGTACAGAAGCCATCCTCTCTACTCCCTACGCCCCTTCTCAGACCCGAAACGCCTTGTGGCTTCCTTTTCCCTGGCTTATTATGTTGATGATCCACAAGCTCAGATCTTTGCATAGAGACATGGCACTTACTGAAAAAGATCGGACCAGTCAATCACTCCTACGTCCCTCCATCGAGACTGTGTGCAACTGATGAGGGTAAGGTATGTATTGGTGATGGGTTTTCGGTGGTTGTACTTTGTTGTCTGTGACTTTTTGTGCCTCATAGGTTGGTCACTAGTAACGGTCAACCCCCAATTGTGTGTGGAACACACAAATAACAATCACAAAGTACATAAAGGTAAAGAAAACAGGGGACACACAAGACTTTTTATAGTGCTTCGACAAGAGATAATGCCTACGTCCACTTTATATATATTGATTTTATTTTGAGTACAAGCACAACAATTTTCCTAATTGAAGAAAGAGGGAGAATCGACTGTTTTTGGAGTTAGTCGTGGAGTTTGAGCTTGAGAGAGAGAGAGAGAGAGCTCTTACAAAAGTTGAAGCGAAGAGAAAATTCCCTTTCTATCTTGAGCATGGAGGTATTTATAGATGAAGAAAAGCACTGGGAAGCTGCAATGTGGCTTATCTCTTTTGCAGAGCTTGAACATGTGGACCTCGATCATTTGAAGTAGTTGCGGCAGTTGGTCTCGGTATACTGTTAATTAATAGTATCATCGAGAATTGTGGCTTACATGGCACACGAGGTGTATCAAAAGTAGAGCTTTGGCCGGAAGTGGTTCACTGCCTTTAATGCCTTGAGAATCGGGCTGAGCAATGAATGACTCACTTGGATATTTCCACGTAGATCTAGAGATATCTAGTCGATCCGTCTTTTAGGGAAATGTTTGACTCAGTTGGTCTGGAGGAGCGATTATGTCAGGGAATAAGATGTCGCTGCTCGAAGGGAACTAGCTCAGGCTAAATCTTTTTTGGGCTTTCTGAAGTAAGAGCTGACCGCCTGGGTTGGTCTATGCAGTTATATTAATCTTTTGACATTGGGCTTCGATTCGTTGAACCGTGACAACTTTTGCCAAAAAGTTTGTCAACACTTTGCCCCTCATAGTACATCATTCTTGGTAAAGGAGGCGTGTACTGACTATTGCATCGGAGTCCAATATGTAGACAGCTATGGTTGCGTCGAACCATATTAAGGCCAAAAGTCCGATGATCCCAATGGTTGTATTTAGAACAGAAAACCGACGATCGGTGTAGATCGTATTAAGGTCATAAAACCGACAACCATTAAAGATTGTATTAAGGCCAAGAATGCTATGAAAGTAGTTGACAGCTTCGGTCGTAAGATCCAATACCTGTAGAGATTGTGGGAACCATTCTCGGTTTAGAGATGGCTATGAACTTGGTCGGGCGAGTACTAACTATACTTGACTTTTAAATAGTTGGCGTGCGGTTATGACACTTGGCCTAGAGAGGTGGCAAGTATTATCCATACTCGGCTTACAGAGATGGCGAGTATTATCCATACTCCGCTTATGGAGATGGCGAGTATTATCCATACTCGGCATACAGATGGCGAGTATTATCCATACTCAGCTTATGGAGATGGCGAGTATTATCCATACTCGGCTTTCGCAAGTTGTAACCATGCTCAGCGTATATTTTTTTCGTACTCGACTATTGGATCCGGACATATCAGGTGATGAGTAAGTGATATTTGTAAAGTTTTGGCGAGTGGAGAGTGCACTTGGCTTAGAGAAGGGGCGAGTATAATCCATATCCGGCTTAGGGATTTGGCTTAGATATGGTAGCAGGTATTAACCGCGTGTTACATATGGTGGCTTAGCACTGACCATATTCAGGTCGGGAAGCATCAGCCACGCTCGGCTTAAATCATTCAAACATAGTCCATGTTTGCAAAAGAAAGTTTATTGCTGCTAAAGAGCTATTATAAGGAAATTAAAATACATTCTAAATGGGCGATAACTGAATCCAGAGCATGCCCAGGAGCTAAATCCTAACCCCATACGTGTGTACTTCATCATACCCATTTTATTGAAAGAAGCAAAAATACAATGGACATAAGAAATCTAAATCTTATTAAATGATGATGATGATGATGATGATGATGATGAAAGTGTTGGGCTCAGGGTCCTTTCCATTTCTAGGAGCTCGAGGACCAGCCTGAGGAGCTTAGGCAGAAGATTGTGGCGGCACGGCCGGTGTGGTTTTTTTGACATACTCGGGAAGTTCCCCCCGCCTCACCCTATCCTCGATGAGGTTGCGCAAGTGCCTGCATTCACTGGTGCTGTGACCTGCAATTTTGTGAAACATGCAGTGCTTTCCAGAGTCGAGCTCTTTTTGGGTCGGCTCTCTTCGAGGAGGATTTGGGAAAGGTAGAGATCCTCGTACGTCAAGGTAGATGTCGAGCAGGGAGGAATTGAGCTCGATATACTGGTCATACTTGTTCTCTCTCTAGGGTCGTACATTGCGTTCATTCTTTTCCGAGGTCGTTCCTCTTCCTTTATTCTGTCCATTGGTGTTGGATAGACCTCCATCTTTGGTAGCAAGCACCTCGAGGCTCTCCATCTCAATGCTAGCATCTTCTTATAGGAGGAACTGCTCAACCTCGGAGTAGAAGTCGTCAATATCCTTGGGAGGGTCTCTGGTTAAAGACATCCTGAATTCTAATCGGTTCTGAACACCTGCAATGGCGGTCGTGAGCACCATCGATGGCTTGGGTCATCGACTTATGCTACGGCTGCATTGAATCTTTCGAGGAAAGACCGAAGTGTCTCTCCCAGTTGTTGCTTGATGGAGATCAGGAACATGACACTCTTTGGTCGAGAGATATGGACTCTGAACTGCTCGATGAAGTGGGTGACCAGCATGTTCCAACTGCTGATTGACTCCATTATTAGCTGCCGAAACCACATGACTACTATATCTGTGAGGAAGAGTGTGAAGCACTTGGCCATAACGTTGGTCGATGCAGAGAGTACTTCCATACGGCGCATGTATCGCATGAGATGGATGGTCGGGCCGGTCCGACCATTATAGGGTTCAATGGCTGGAAACTTGAAGTCCGGAGGATTGCAGGAGTTTCTGATTTCCCTGGTGAATGGGCTGTGATGGATATCATCTATATCCTTTTGAGAAGAAGTGCCCTGGGTGAAGCATCTAATAATGCTTGCAAGCTGGCTTCCATCTCCAAGGAATCGTTGCCATGAATCCAGCTCTACATTTGGAATAGATCCAGCACTAGGGTCCACTGAAAGTATGCTCAGAAGGGCGGTCGTTGGTTGGACTCTTCCTCCGAGAGTTGAGCGAAGGTGAGGGTCCATCGCAGTTGTTGGTTCTGGGTAGATTGGTGCCTCTTGAACCTGATGAGAATTGGTCTGAGCCATGCCCGTGATGGAAGGTCCCAGCTGATCCAGCATAGCATGTGATGTTCGGGGATCTTCAGTGCCCCCGCCCGAAGCGATGTTAGAAAGGTTTATGGTAGCGTTTTCTTCCGCCAGGTTGAAAACTAGTATGGTAGAGTGGTCTCCCTGGTTCGAAGGGAAGGCTCCACCGGCTCTTTGTTGGAGGAGGGGAGGCATAAGACGAGTTTACTGTAAGATGCTGGGTTGCAATGGAAATGACATTTATCCTTGTTGATCCAGCCGTGGCTCGGTTGGTCCAGGGAGTCTAGCTATTCCCCGGAGTAGAGGCAATATGGTTGAACGACCTAGATCTTGATTGCATGCCTCTTGGGAATCTATAGTTGCGGCTACGCTAGTCGTTGGAAGCGATACTCTTGGCTGTGATCAGTCGGGAATTGAAGTCGAACCAGAAGGAAGCAAAGGTATGGTCTGATCTACGACCTATATTTATGCAGACCAAAGATCGGTTATTGTCCCGACTTCGCCCGGTGAAGAAATTGATGTTGAAGCGTTAGATCCCTTTTCCACCCAAGCAAGGAAACGGTTCTTCGCTTCTTGCTGATGTTTGATTAGTTCACCCTGAGATGTTATCTAGCACCTGAACTCGGACAGAATTTTGCCCATGCCGTCCTTGGTAAGATATCAGGACGTGTCTTCGTGAGAGGAGGCTTCCTGACTTACCTCTGCAGCATGAGCATCTACTGCATCGACGCCTGTAGGACAAGAGGATGTTGCATCTTTCTTTCGCTTGTTCGCCATGGGTCAGAGAAAGCAGAAGGTCATAGGGTATGTCGGTGCGTGCCCTTCCTGGCGTGCCAAAGTGTTGACGTCAAAAGCTGGTCACTAGTGCTAGTCAACCCCCAATCGTGCATGGAACACACGAATAACAATCACAGAGTACAGAAAAGTAAAGAAAACATGGGACATACAAGACTTTTTATAGTGGTTCGGCAAGAGATAGTGCTCACGTCCACTTTATATATATATATATATATATATATATGTATAGATTTTCTTTTGAGTACAAGTACAACACTTTTCCTATTTGAACAAATAAGGAGAATCGGCTGTTTTTGGAGTTAGCCATGGAGTTTGAGCTTGAGAGAGAGAGAGATCTTACAAAAGTCAAAGCGCAGAGAAAAGTCCCTTTCTATTTTGAGCATGAAGGTATTTATAGATGAAGAGAAGCACTGTGGAGCTGCAACGTGGCTTGTCTCTTTTGCAGAGCTTGGACACGTGGAGCTCGATCATTTGAAGTAGTTACGGCGGTGGGACCCAGTCTACTACTAATTAATAGTATCCTCGAGAATTGTGGCTTGTGTGGCACTCGAGATGAGGTGCATCAAAAGTAGAGCTTTGGCCGGAAGTGGTTGACCGCCTTTAATGCCTTGAGAATCGGGTTGAGCAATGAATGACTTACTTGGATATTTCCACGTAGATCTGGAGATATCTAGTTGATCCATCTTTTAGGGAAATGTTTTACTTGGTCGGTCTGGAGAAGCGATTATGTCGGGGCATGAGATGCCGCTGCTCAAAGGGAACTGGCTCGGGCTAAATCTTTTGTAGGCTTTCTGAAGTAAGAGCCGACCTCCTGGGTCGGTCGATGCAGTTTAATGAATATTTTAACATAGGGATTTGATCCGTTGAACCATGACAGCTTTTGCCAAAAAGTTGGTCAACAATATATGTGTGTTGTTCAAGTGTTTTTGGACCATTTTCGTTTGGTTCGAGTGGGCATTTTTGTGGTGTTAGGTCTGTGTATTCATTTCGCTCACCACATTGTAGCTTAGTAACATGTGTGAATCAGTGCACGAAATTTTGTTGGGTTTGTTGTGGATTGTCCCATATTCTAGCCTTTCATCACCTTCTTGTGTCGTTGTGTGTAGCTAGTTTCTTAAGCGGCCATGATTTAGCTTTGTTATACTATGTCTTATGTTTCCTCGGCTTTAAAAAAACAAAATCTAGCCTTTTTTTCATGGTGAATCCGGTCACTGGTCTTCGAGTTGTGCGTTATTCTATCAGGTCATACTGTAATGGTATTCGGCTGGTGTTGTTTTGTACTTGCCTTGTCTATCCTATGGTAAACAACATGCTATGGTGGTTGAGATGTGAAGTTTCCTTTCAAACCTCTGTGCTTACATACTTGTTAGGTATTGTGTTATCATATAATTTGTGTGATGTTGGTGGCTTCCCGCCATATGCAATGCCATGGAGTAATTTTTGGGTTTGATTTTGTGTGGTTGTTGTGTTTGGTGATGTAACTGCCCTTGCCTGGAAAGAGTTTATGTCACATTTTTTTAGGTTGTGAAATTTGTTGTTTTGTAACCTATTGTAATTTTACTCCCTGCGTGGAGTATGGAAATTGTTTGTAAAATAGTACTCTAGTCATATTAAATATGTTGTAAACCAGTTTAGCTTCAATGGTCAAATCACTCTAAAAACCGACAGTGGTGGATGGTCCACCATAAAAACCGGATGTAATAGATTAACAATCTGCCAATCTTTGTACCTTTTGTAATTATTATTTGTTATAATAATAAGTGTTACAGATCACTATAAAACCGGACGGCTTTACCCAAAAAAATATCTAAGTTTTCTATTTTTAATTATAAATTTTGAAAAGACTATAAAACTATTATTCGAATGTTACAAATAAATTGTCTATCATAAACTAACATTTAAAATGGAATATAATGATTAAAACCCAAATTTAATATTTAAATATTAATAACTTGAACTGATAATATTTTGAGTTGTTATATTCTTCCACCCTAAAATGAAGATCGTCCTCGAAATTTCATCCTCACCCCATCCAAACAATGCTAAAATTTACTTAACAAATTGTATAAGCGCATATGATGAACATAGATCATCCATACCACAATATATGTTTGGATTAATATTCGATACATTACCTTTTCGAATTAGGATCGCTCACCGGATGTCTTTAGTGTGGACTTTGATCAGATTCCTTGATTTTGCAACCTCTGTTCTTCCTGCATAGTCAAATAATATAATAAAGAATTTAAGTTATGTACCAAGCATTCTCACCGTCTATTCGTCATATAGAATGAATGATTAATTCTTATTCGGACCAATGTGGAAAACCTCATAGCCATATACTCAAAATTTAAATCAAAGAAGAACTACGAACAATTATCTAAGTACAACTTATGTACTTAGCCTTGTTAGCTATTACTATACCAATTTCCATTTATTATCTCCGCAAATTTAATAAGTTACTGAAATTTAATTTCTAATAAGTCACAAACACGTAGCTAAATTCTATATTTGAACTAAAAATCTCAACTGTTCAAAATCATCAAAATTTCCATTTCATTTTGTCTAATGAAACTACTAATTAATCTACTCATTCAAGATGCAATTCTAACTTATCGTAATGCATGCGTTATATGAACCATATAATAATTCTTAACCAAAATTTTAAGAATTCAAACATCCAAATTTTATTTGAACTTAATTCAAAATTATACTTCATACATACTTTCACTAAGTATATCAAACTAGAATTTGTTTTTCAAAACAATTTAAACCAAAGTACTTCAATGGTAGCAACTCCCCACTTGGAAACTCGAAAGTGAACATCAATAATTTCGTGATCACTATTGGGATTATTTTCCAGTGACCATAGCGAGTTTAGTACTTTTTTGTTTCATAAAATTGAATTATTTTAGAATATTCAAATCATCACATAATAATAGTATTTTCTTAAAACTATTGGAAACAAATTTTCAAAATACCGATATTTGATTCTCAAATTCTCAATTTAAATCAATTTTTAATTATAAATTTACTTATAATTCATTTTTTTTTATAAAATTAAATTATAGTCCAACATTGATATCAAATGTCTTGTAGTCATATTGTGAATCTAAATTCACATGGAGTGCATTTCAATGTTTATCAAAATCTATTATCTACCCAGCCCATGTAAAAATAGAGAATTTGCTCGTAAACTAGTCAAGCAAAGGAAATCAACCAACTTATGATATTAATTGAATATTTTAGTTTCTATCAAGAAACACTTCCTAAATCTATATAGTCAAATAGCAAAAAATACTTTTATATATATATATATATATAATATGATTTTTGGTGAAATAGTTTCATTTACCAATCTTCAAAACTATGTTGTCTCTGTTTTCCTTGTTCAAGTGTATAAAAACACCTATTCACAACGTTGTAACATCTAACATATAATATATATACCTTTACAAAACAAACTGAATTCATTTAATATACATATATAACATCAGGGTAACCAACTAATACTGACCTGGATAGTTATAACAACTTATTCGAGCATACTCATATAATGAATAAAAAATACCAGCGTAGTGGAAAAAAGAATCTATTTAAGTACGTCTTTAGCTTTATCTCATCTCCTAAGCTCCACACATCTAATCTAACTTGTCAAATATGTTTGGTCTCCCCCAAACATTATCGTGAAATAACGCCTAGGATAGTTCGGAAAATTAGCATGATAAAACTCAAATAACAGGAAACTTTATTTCTTAAGTTTTAAAATCTTTTTAAGTCAATAGTATCTCATAAGACCATTGCGCACATAAACACGGATGAGTTTTTACATTACGATAACCAAAACTCTTTCTGGACTATTCCATGATATTATTATAATGTCTAGATACAACACTTGTCAATTTAGCCGAATTTATTGCGTTTCAGCATAATAGGTATACAACTGAAACTATCAAAAGCTTGTATTGGAGTTTGGATTTCATACAATGACTAGGTAAGGACTACATTTCGATCAAGGCGCCTCTAGAGAAAATGCACTGGAGGGTCAACCTATGGTCCTCTGCCAACATAGAACCGGCATATCACTCAATTGATAATACAGAGCATTTCACCATCGTGGTTGTGATCAACAATCGCACGAAGCATACATAATCCAAAAGGGTCATCTGACCTAGATTTTTTGATGATAATACCCTACCCAGGGTGCTACCCACTTAGCCCTGCTACGTCTTCTCTGTTTAAGCCATTCCCAGTTGATGAGGCTTGAGACTACGTTTTTACCTTTCTTCAGCAAATTTCACTTTGAAAGTTTGCCTTCTATTGGAAATATTTTGATAACATTAGCCTGTACATGTTGTCCGAAATATGACAATCTGAAGGCACTACTCCTATAATATATAATTCAGATCATCCTCATGACTTGTAGCGATTAGCCCTTGCACTCTTACTCTTTCTTGATCTCTTTGTCTTTACTAAATACCACATTTGTCTCTCAATCGGATCGAAGTTTCTTTCGGATAACTTAATATGTTCCCGGTGTCTTCGGAATATCTTTTCATAATTTTCGATAAGCTCAACCCCGGTTCTTTAGAAAATAAATAGCCAAGGATAAGAGTGGAGTTCATTCCCTAAACATTAGCTGACGGATATCCATATCAACCGTCATAATATAACAAACGGGTTCACATATGACATCTCACCCTAAGGCCTACAATAACTAATAATGTTACTAATTAACAGCGTTCGCTGGTGTAGAGAATAGGGATCATCAGGAGCGATCATATGTGTAACACCCTCACACTTTTCAGAGCCCGATTGTCGACAAAAATCGAAACTCAAGCCTATCCAAGAATGGAGAGTATAAATCTGGTACCTACAAATAATGAGCAAAAGAGTGGGGGTGTAGCCCTTTATTTATAGGCATGGAAATGACCCGAGACTGCCAGATTTAATTTTACCAAGATCCGTCCATTGATATAATAAATTTTTTAATAAAGAAACCCTAGCCGCCACTGCTTGGTTCGACCAGCAGGTCGCTCCAGTGGTCGACCGCCAGTTGACCTCCCTGGTCGACTTGGCAGTGTTGTATGACATACGGAATAGAGATAAAAAATATATTACCTTATATATATTATCTACTTTATTTATTTTCCGTCCTTTTTCATATTTCGTCCGTAGCTTTTTCATATGGACTTCGTTCACAAAGTTCCAAACATGGAAGTTGACTAGAATTCCATCACAAACGAAAATGTGTAGATTTCGTGGTCACATTCATTGTTTATGGAAATTCCATTTTTGGAGTCTAATCAAATAACTAAATTAATTATCCTAGAATTCCGGGTTATTACAATTTGTGAGTCTTGAATTTAACAAGTATCAAATACGTCGATTTAGTGCTTTTTTTTTTACCTTAAGTGGATCGATGTACACAATTCTAAATTAATATAATATTAAGGTGGTCAGCACATCTATCCAAAACAAAACACAATAATAAATAATACATATCACAAAACAATTAACACAACTATATACAGATACATCAAGTGTACAATACATAATGATATAAGGGTGAGTGGTTATACTAACCACATTCATACAACAACTCCTAAGGAATGTGTAATGTCAGATCTACATAAATATATTATAGGAAGATCACAAAAAATATGCCTAACCATCAAAAATGATAAGATAGACCAAAGGGAAGTAGGCTAAGCAGATATAAATAGTAGGTCCTAACCTGAAATAACACAGTCTGACCCGAGTATATAAAATACACAAGTCTTTCTAACTTAAACAAGATGATTAGATCATGATAAATGAAGTATAACGTCATAAAGGGACAACTCTTCTCGATAGAGAAAGAGTAACTTCAACTTAAATCAACTTATGGCTCATGAGGTAATTGCAACTAAATAATCCCATAAGGGTGTCATATAATAAGCATCAACAACATCACATAAGGGTTTCCCATCATCAACAAGTGCAAAGTACGAAGACTAAGCTATATACAATCTCAACATATCAACTTATACAACTCGTCCAAGAGTTCAAGCAATATAAAGGTATTCACCATACATAAACCACTAAATAGCTCTTAGGCTACGAATAAACCCCAACATCAACTAGAATGGTGAAACATTCGAAAATCAAAAGAATCCAGAAATTAAGGAATATAAAATCCAGAACATCACCAAGAATGAATATAAATACATCAAAATGGATCCAAAACGATATTAGCATGTGCATCATATATGTAGCCCCCTGGCCTACCAAGTACTATTAATATAATTTTTTGGCGCCTAATATCAACAACGACCCCTCAGTCTAGTGTAAACGATCTTCCAGCCTAGTATGTGCATGTATGTGAGTCCCCGATCTAGTGCTGGCAACAACAACAATGGAATATGCCTTAGACTTCTAAATATTTATCCGAGCAGTGACAACAGTGCGTCCCTTACCACCTTTTCTCACTTACTGGTTTAATACAAGTTAGTCAACTTCACATAATTATAGCTTTATTTGAATAACTCTGAGATTAACCAATATAATCAACCTATGTGTCCCATACCACACTGTTTACTACATAATTTAATTCACATCCTCGTTCCCTCGAAGAGTGAAAGCATGTAGTTTTATATATAAAAAGTTACTTCAAGAAAATGATTTTTGAAAACCATTTGGAAATCATTTTCTGAAAAATCTCTTAATGATAGTGATTTATATTTATATAAAATAGTTTTAGAATAATTATACTTTAATAAATCATTTAAGAAATACTTGTTTTAAATCAAAATCCTTTAGAAACCAATTTAGAAATCACGTGCATGAAAACAATAGAATTCAATAGAAAATCCATCAAAATGATGCATGAAAATTCACACAAAACTCACCAAATCCAAATTACAAATTAGTATTAGTGTCGGCTATCATATAATAGGATTAAGTCTATTGAAATTCACATGAAATAACACTAAAAAAACATCACTATAAGCATGGTTTAAATCATTAAATAGTAACCAAACTTCAGAAAAACAAAGCAATACAACACAAGGAAGTTGGCTCGACCTGGCACCATTTTTGCATAGGTTGGGTCAACTTATCATCGAGTTTGGGTCGACCATAGGATTGACCTAATGGTCGGACCTAGTAAAGAAGCTCTTTCCTACTTTGATTCAAAGTTTAAGTCATATTTCAGTCGAGTTATTGAACTAAATAGGACACAAAATTTGACAATTCAGCAAGAGTAAATCCCTAAATTTAATCTGAAAAAGATTATACATAATCCTAGCATAAAAAGATGAAGATACAAGGCTGCAAAGATCAAAATACAACACGTTTTACTGTAAACACAAAATTCTGTTGAATATAACAACATGATTTTTTTGCTTAATGATAACAAACATAAATTATTCTGTAAATATGTTTGTAATTATACTATTCTGTACTGCATCACATACATAAATAAAAATTTGTTTTGAATAAAATGCTATTGCGCAAGAATTCAATATTCAAATGGTTGTCTATTCAAATAAATAATTATTGCATCATTTGGAATAGTACAAACTTATGGCTCCATTATTGTACATATCACCGTCATATAACACAACTGTACAAATTTCATTTATTGCATTTTGTTCTCACTACAACACTCGGGATTCACTCAGTGTTGCTCTGTTTACACATACAAACTCATATACACTCATTTACACATGTTGTATCTTCAGCTGACCACTCACCTACATACCTGTCATAGAAACAGACACAGTAAAATGGAATAAAAATAGATTTACATTCTAGCAGATATAAGTTTCTTTTTGAATTTTATTTGCCTTAGAATTTTGGTGTGTTTCTCATTATATTTATTGACTTGGTCTGGTATGTATATACATTTATCGAATCCAGACCGCTTGTGATATTCACAGTAATTCACTGTAAATACCACAAGGTATACTATATAGCTTTTGCCTACAGATCAGTCTCAACACAACTATAATGGTCTGTTGATCAAGACCAGCCTCAACTCACATTCGTGGTCTGCTGATGTAAATAGAAAATATAATTGCACAACACACAATACATGTATACACATACATGTGTATATATGCACACATATATATGTATGTATATACACGTATATTGATAATGTGCATGTGAATAGGTTCGACATGCAAATCATTACAGTCCAAAATACACCAAATAAGTCAGGTGCAACCATGTACATGGGATGTACACAAACACAAGGCAAGTCATTATAATTGTGTACACAAGAGGCAACAAAAACAAGTGCAGCATGGGTTAAAAACATGCTCACAACAAAAAATCGAAATGGGCAGTTTTAAGTGCCAAGAGAACACATGCGACCCAAGCCATAGTTTGAGCATCAAGAAGACATGATGCAAGTACTTCATGGAGGATCAATACAAGCAAATGAGATATGGCAAGCAGAAATTTACACAAGAGTATCAAAGTGCATGGGTAACCAACATCTATACAAGAGTGCCAAGTGAACATGCAAGTGACACAACAAGACAAGCCAATACAGTAGTTTGCATGCACATAAAGCGGCATGAACATCAATGTACACGGGTTAACAAATGCACAAAAATACGGCTAAGCAAGTATACAACAAAGTGTAAAGACTAGCACTAGTGGATGTGGCAAAAAGATCTTTGAGTGTGAAGCTACAAAGTGCTCAAGTGAAATGGAAAATGAAACAAAACATGAAATAATAGCAGGAAACAAGTAAAATGGAGGGGATGGACAGAAACCATGAAGATTATGATGCACTAGTTCACAACAACCTAAAATGATCAAAACATGCACAAGCCGGAAATACAAGTATGCTTAGCAATGTGATGTGGACCGCCATACATATACACACATAAATATATATATATATATATATATATATGTGTGTGTGTGTGTGTGTGTGTGTGTGTGTATTTGTACATATGCAAGTGGAACTCCATAATAAACATGGCAACATGGTACAAGTGTGCAATAAGAAGGCATTCATAAAAACCATTTGAATATGCTTGAACTATACATGGCAACACATAAGTGGCAAGAGCAATATTTGTTCATATCAGCGAATCCAACAAGTATGCATGAGAAGTGTAAATAGCATGGTCATGCAGAATCATGTTCGGGGACACACTAAGGCTACAAAGGTTCAAGTGCATGGGTATGCATATGTACAAGGTCAAACAACACTCAAATAATTAGGCCAGACTTGTTGTATATAACCGTGTTGTATACACAATTATATGATTTTTGTTTGATGATAACAACCAAATATATATTATTTTAAATGTGTTTGTTGCTGTACTGTTTCATATATTTATCACAGATAGGAATATAATATTTATATTTAAATAGAATACGACTGTATAGACATTCATATATTCATACAGTACTTTATTTAAATATAAATATTATACTTCAACAGTGCAGATTTACAAACTCCACTATTCGTACACATACACAGATATTACTTCACAGATATTTGTACTTGTAAATAAACTTAATAAAATAGACAAGTGTGTTTGACAACAATAAAATGATATTTTATTTCAAACAAATTTGTTTATTACAAATATCAGTACAATTCTTACATTCTTATACAAAACTCCTCAATACAACTCTTTGTCAGTACATTCTCAATTTCATATTCACTATAACACTCATACATTTTACATTCACTCATATACACTTTTACACACTATTTTTGTTTTCTGCCTTCTGTCTTCTTGTCTTCTGTCTTCACAGCTTTCAGTCCAGTCATCATATCCTTACCTGTCACACATGAAACACACACACAGTATACTGCAATAGAAATAATACCGATCACATGCGAATATAATTTTTATTTTGAAATTTTATTTGCTTCAGAATTTCGGTGTGTTTCTCATCATTTTTCTGACTCGATCTGATTAATCTGACTGTGTCTAGACAGCTTGTAATATTCACAGTGAATCACTGTAAATACCCCAAGGCAGACAACATATATATCTCATTGCAGGGTCAGGGACAATCTGGCCTGGATGGCTGCATATACACACGTATATACACGTGTGCACTGCCACGCCAATCCAGTGTGCAACTGAGGAGTAGCCGCGTAGACCATCTCGACTCAGTGCACAAATAAAGGCATGATAGAGCACAGTAGTGAAATGAAGAAAATGTACACAAAAAAAAAGTGGCCAAGGTAACATACATACATGGCATGGTCGAGACAGTGCAACAATGGTGCAGCAAAGAAAACGGCAAGGAGTTTAATGAGTGCCACAACAAAAATGAGTTCAAACAAATGTGGACATGGGTAGCTCAACACGGTTCAGCCTAGTTATTTCAGCATGCATGTACAAATGTGAACACAGCATGATACCATAGTTGAACATGACAGTATGGTGCAAACTCAAGTATCACAGTTCAAAGTCAAGCAAACGTAAAAGTGCAACAGTATACAACTAATCAAGTTCAGGCTAGTGATTTCAGCCTAGCAAGTAAAATCAAGCAAAACAAACAGGGCTCAGGTGTAGCATTGAAAAGGTCTAGCAAATACAACTCAGAAAATGATTGCGACATGAATCAGCATGGGTGACGAGAAACAGGTGTACATGAATGGGAATAATGGAGCTACAGCAAACATGATTCAGCAATATACATGAAGTATGATACAACTTAGAAAATGCATATACAGGTCAGTAGCAATGTGGTCGAGCAACATGAATGTGCAGCCTAGTTCATGGTGATCAAGTTCTTAATCATTGCTGCGATGGTGGAGCAGCGTGGCAACTAATGGTGCAACATGCAAATTCAAGTGCATATATCAGGTGCATGAATACAAAGAATATACAGAGCAAGGAACATATACACAAGCGCAAAAATATAGCAAAGGAAGCAATTCCAGCATGGCAAAATTTCAGAAATGTTTCAAACGAATTTCCAAAAATGCATAGTGAAGTACATCATTTTTTTTAACACAGTTAAATTTGGCATGGATGATATTAGCGAAGAATGTTTGCAAGTAATTGTTGGATCTAGATTAACCCTAGAGGGGGGTGAATAGGGTTTATTGCAAATTATCGCAGAGTTCAAATATCATAGGATATTAAAACATTCAAAGATCATAGAATATAGCAGAAATAGAAATGCAGAAAAGTAAATGACACAAGATATACCCAGCTTCGGCAAAATTCTGCCTACTGCTGCATTCCTAAGGTTTCTACTAGATGATAGAACAGATCCCGCATACAAGACCATGTACACTTGCGAACCCCTCGCTCCTATTCTAACACTACGCTCAAAACTCTAGACTAGTCTAAATCCCCTAGACCAGATTTCCCCTAGTTTTACAGACGCTAGTAAACTGCCAGTTAACACCCTAACTGGATTCCCCTAGAATTTTACAGACTCTAGAAAACTGTTTGAACGATTACAAAAGAAATAAACAATAAAAACAATAAAACCCCCTTTGTATAAAGTAATATAGGCCTGCCACTTTGCTTTGTCAAAAAAAAAAAAACTTGCTCTCCTCTTTGTTGATGGTGGCTGAGAAAATAAAGTGGGGTTTTGCCCCAAATCAATTCGACTTCGATTGAAAAAAAAAATGATTCTCTGACGATCTTTAACGTTGTTCTTCGTCTATGATTTGGCTGAGGTTGCGATCGAAAACAAAGTGAGTATTACTGATTTGAGCTTGTTTTCTTTTTGAGTTGTTGCTTTTGTTTTTCCATGCACTAATGCCTGTGATGAAGTGGTGATTAAATAGGATTATAGAATCCTATTAATGCTATGATTTCGACTAGTGACTTGGCTTTGATTTTTTTTGTTGCCCCTTTTGAATGCTCTGTAAATTACCTTCTTTGTTGCCAAGTTTGAATTTGAGTGATTTAAAAACTTTGCCACGAATAACTTGTTGATTGCTGGAAATACATTGAACCTTGACAGAAGAATTCCTCACTGATTGTGTATTTGTGGAAATGTTTGACAGCATGTTTCCTGGAAATTAAAAACTGACATGAACATCTCAGGAAATATTTCAAAGACCTTGCCAAATATGTCTCTCTGAATTCTTGAAAAAAACATTTTGCTTGATTGATGCTACAAAAACTATCACCAAAAATGTTTTTCCTAAAAAGTTTTCTTGCCTAGTACCATACTGGAAAAAAAAACTTGTTTCCAGGAAATTTACAACTTGCCATAAATTGTCAATTGATTGCTTTGCTGGAAAGATGTAATAACTTGCCAAAAAATGTTGTTCACTGATTGAGTACTTGCCACAATATTTATTCATTTCTGAAAAAACAATTGTATATGATTTAGGAAATCATTCAATTGTTTTTCTTGGCCCTGAATAAAATCCTTAAATGCATGAAACATTAAAGAGTGTTCAATTTGATTTTTGTCAATTCTGGAAACATAAAAAATGTTTTCTTGCCAAAGATATCTTTGTCCAAAACATGTGCGCTCTTGTGTGATTTAGACAATCATTTAAAAACTTTATTTTGCCATAAAGACTTGAATTGTGGTTTTCTGGAAATTGATTTATTGTGCATGATTTGTTCTGCCTTTGATCACTCTTCTTCACCATTGTTGTCCATATTCATGTGTTGCACCACATGCAAAAACAGTATTCACATGCATTGAAGTTGCTCCATGTTCATGCAACTTGTTCACTTAAAAATTTTGTCGTGACGGGTTGAATATGTACACAGGCCTTGACACTGTTCTTTATCAATGTGAATGCGCACTTGCCAAAAATAAACTTTTTGCCATACTTCTGAAAAACTGAAAACATTTTAGAGAATGTTCTTGCCCAAAAACTGTGCATGTTGATGAACTAAATTGCCTTTTTATATTTTTCCAAAAATGAGACATTAAAGTTAAAAAGAAACTTCCCTTGTATACTTTTTGAATTGCTCGTACACATATTTGTGTAAACCTTTCATGTTTTTCACTAGTCCATTATTTTGTACTTGCTTGACCATACTTGATCATACTGGCTCATGTTGACTTGAGGTATCACCCTAACATGATGTTGCATGCATGCTTGTTGGCTTATCCTCTGCTTATATGTTCCTACAAAATAAAAATGTTTTCTAAGTTAGATTCTGCATGTGCTAGATTTTTCAAACCAGGAAACTGCTTTTTGATTGTGTATTATTGCACCATGCAATTATGAATACATGCATGATAAAAAAGATGTTTTATCCAAATCTTTTCTAGTCAAATTTTACATTTGCCAATGTTGCAAGCTTAATCTCTTTCCTTCTTTTGAACCTGTGACTTTTCTTTTCAAATTTCAAAAGAGATTCCCCTTTTTTTTACCCATTTGAACATGAAAAGAATTCTTTGTTGCTCCACTGAACCTCTGCATGTATATTTTCATCAAATTAGTTCACTTGAGCCTTGCATGTTGTGATGCATGTTGTACATTGTCGATTTTGGCCTTTTTTTTAACATCTTGCTTGGAATGAAGTTTGCTTTGTAGTTGCCAAATTTTCACATGTTCAAAAAATAATAATTGAAACATGCCCTTTTTCACTGATGTACACTTGTGAACATCACCTGCTTGCATACTTGGTTTCTTGCTTTGTTCTTTGGCTTGATAATTTGTATTAGTATCATTGTGAGCTACTTGGACAGAAAAAAAAAATGTTATTCCTCCTTTTTTGTGTTCCATAATTGTAATGTGAATGAGTGAAATGCTGTAGTAAGACAATGAATGTATTTGTGATGAGCGTTTGTAGCGATGAACAAATGTATAGAATGAGAAAAATTGTACTGATATTTGTAATAAACAAATTTGATTGAAATAAAATATTATTTTATTGTGTTTAAACAAATTTATCTATCGTATTCAGTTTATATACAAGTACAATATCATGTGAACGAATATGAAATGTGAAATATTAGTGAAGTGTACAAATAGTGGAGTTGTAAAACTGTACTAGTTGAAAATTGAAATAAAATATTATATTTAAACAAAATACTGTGTAAATATCTGAATGTCTGTACAGTTGTATTTTGTTTGAATATAAATAATATATTCCTATCTGTGATGATATATGAAAACAGTACAGTAACAAACACATTTAAAATAATAAATATTTGGTTGTTATCATCAAACAAAAATCATATAATTGTGTATACAACACCGTTATATACAACAATCTCCCTCTTTTGATGATGACAAACGAATATAAGATTTTGAGCATAATAAATATGTTTGACAGTGAATACTGAACTCCCCCTATTTATTAGCTCCCCCTACAGCAAAAAAACTCCCCCTATAACTGTGCATGAGTAAAAAAATTTGAATAATAATGAATTTTCAAAATTAAAAATATTTATAAAATATTCACTCATAAATCAAAATCTCAACCCATTCTCCCCCTTTTGTTATCATCAAAAGGATATAGAATTTAAAATATAGATGACAAATGACTAACAAATACAATATCAGCTTAAGAGGAAGAACGGTCATCATAAATCTCAATCAGTCAAACAAAAATCATAATAAACTAAGAACTGGTGGCATATTTCACATTGTAGAGAATGACGGATTTACGATGAATTTTATATAAAATGAAGAGATTTACAAAAATATGATTTCCAATTATTTTGTTAAATTTAGCACAAAAACAGTGATGGATTTGGACTATATTTAATAATTCAATTTAAGTGACAAATTCGTATAATCTCAAATCCCAATGGCTATCAATCAACAAATCATAATACTTCATAAGATTTCAACACATTTCACATATTAGAAAGATGGATTGATAGGCTGGTTTTTGTACACCAAGGAGAATTTCAGATTAATTTCAATTTATAGCACAATATTTTCTTTTTCTTTTTATTTTATTTAAGAGCACACTGACCACGCATAACCAGAGCTTGGATTTTTAAATGAGGTCAGTCGCAGCTTAAATTATAAGTTGTCTTATAACCATGCATGACCAGAGCTTGGATTTTTAAATGAGGTTAGAGACATACTTATGTATTAATTATATATTTATCGTTTTCGGCTTCAAAAGAAAAAACTCCTCGATATATACAACCAATATGAATGATAGAAATGTGGTAGGTACAGAAATGGACTATGAAATAAATTTCTAAATTAATTATATTATGAAATATGCTCGACTGTACCGGGATCATTGAAAATTTTCAATTATCACTAATTCTGAAAAATAACATAGTCCAATTTCTATCACAAATATCTTCACTGTTTATTTAAAAAGTTTTTTTTTAAATATTAAACTCTCCACATTAATATAAAAAACATGACGGATGACAGAATAATGGTAGATAAAGAAGAAGGTCATGAAATAATCGCCAATTCAAAGATATTATAATAATTATTCAACCATCATGAAAATCTAAATAAAATCTCCGCTTGATGTGAAATATACTGCAGTCACAATTCATCACAGTTTCAAAATCTAATAATAATTTTGATGAATTAAAAATATAGTTCAATTTGGATATTGATTTCAATTTCTGAATGAATAGTCAATAAATAATTTTAAAATTGAAAATCAATTACAAGAGGGATTTGAAAGATCTATACAAGACATGAGAGATTAAAAATATATACAGCAAAACAAATTCAGTACCTCCACTTTATGTCTCTATTAATGAGGATTGTAACAAGACACTGGAGACAAACAAGGATATCACAAACAAAAGAATTTTAAGCACAAAGCCCAAATAGACAAGACTAACAAATCAGGCTTTTTTTATCAGAGCAGCAAACAGTTCTTCTCAAAACAAGCAGTCATTTAAAGCATTTTTCAAATCAAGATCTTATAATCAGAACAACATGATAACCAATTTTAAAGCAGACTTGTCAAGATGATGGTCACATAAGATGATTCATGATCCAAGATTAAAATACAGTTTATTTGAAATCATTTGAGAAATATGAAACTCTTAAGATTTAGTGAATCAGTCACACCAGAATGTAAATTTCAGATTCAAGATATGTGTGTGATTCAATAAATCAATAACTTCAAATGATTTTAAACAAACATATATTCAAATCAAATAATCATGAAATACCAATAAATTTCAAGACCCAAATTTTTCAAGGAATTTTTCAAAACAATTTCTGACAAGCACATGAGTAATTTCAGATCATTTACATCAAACTTAAGAGATATTCATGATCCAGGAAATTAAAAAAAAAAAATTGAAATCACTTGAATCAATGTCAAGTTTTGAGATATAATGAATCAGTCTCACAAGATTGAGAATTTCAAATTTAAGAGGTATGTGAGATTCAGAATATCAAGTATTTCAGATGATTTCAAACAAAAAGATTTCAACCATAAAATGATCATGAATATAAGAAGAATTTCTAGATGTATCACTGTAATTCAAGACATTTCAAAATATCCAAGCCAATCTGAAAAACAATGAAATTTTCACAACTGAGAAGTAGCAGTGTGCTGTAATGAGTATAATATTTCAAGCTTTTCTAAAATGAATTAGAAGAAACTCAAAACAGCAGAGGTGCGTGAATTTCTATTTAATTTTCAGATCTTCAAAAATTTAGAGTTCACATTAACAGTGTTCAAGATATAACAAGAATACATCAACATTGTTATGAATTCAGAAAACAGAAAATAAACTTCAAAACAATTGCAGATATTTACAAATTTATATTCAAGATCTGAAAAAGACTAAAACATCAGATTTTAATTCAAGTGAAGCACATTTCCAGAAAATCAAGAGTTTTACAATTGGAAGTTAATGAAGCCCAAAAGAAGTTACAATGATATAACAGTGACAAATCAAAACAGAAAACAAAGAAAAATAAACAGAAGGGACAGAAGGAGAAATAACAAAGAAAATAAAAGCAGAGAATATTCACAAAGGCGAGTTTAGAGATCATACCAGAATCCAATGTAAATAAGAATCGCTAACTCAACAAATCTTGGCCAAGGAACTATAAAGAATACAGAAATATAGAACAACTTGAAGTCAATCTCTTTTCAGCACAGCAGTTCCTCAACCTTCTTCGGTACCTAACAGTTGAAAGGATTGAGTGGTCTAACAAAATTTGTAAAACCACTCATAGTTTTGTTAACATCTTTCAGTACCCAAACTTGTTTGTATAACAATCCATTTGAATCTACCTTTGTGCCTTTGGTAACCCAAACATGTTTAGTTTTTCCAAAAATCATTTTATTTCTTTTTGGGGTCCACAACTGTTTAACTGGATTGTTATCAAACCAATTCTTGTCTCGTTTGTGATTTAAAAACCTTTTAGAATTTTCACAATTCAAATTTTCAGAATGACCCATCTTGAAGCAGTTTGAAGGATTTTTAAAATCACACGAGCTCAAAAAATCATTTCCTTTCCCAAAACCAATACCCTTTTTATTTCCCGAAAATTGTTGTTTTTTCAACAACATATTTAAAGATTTTTCTCCGTTAGAGAATTTGATTAGAGTTAATTCAAGTTGTTGAATTTTAGATTTAAGGTCAGAATTCTCTTTCATTAGATTCGAACAACGATTAATACTAATCTTTCTCTTTTCAGTATCTTTCTGTTTCAAAATAAAATTTTCATTTTCAAGGAACTTGATTTTGGTCTTGGATTCAAGAATCTCAGATTCAAAATTAATTTGTTTTTCAAATTCAACTTTCTTGAAATTTTCAATCTCTTTTTCAAGCTCATTTAAAATCAAATCACTTTTCAACAAGCTTTCTTTTTCAGCAATTTCATGTTTGGAATTTTTGATGGCCTTAAAATTATTAAATTCTTTTTGCAAAGAATTGTTTGAATCTTTTAACTCAACCTCGTTATCTTTTAAAATCAAAATTTCCCCTTTAAGCCTTTGAATATTTTTATTGAGATGAACGACGTCAGTTTTCAACTTCAAACAACTTTCATAGTTAGAACTTTCTAACTTCACGACATTTGTAACTTCTGATTCCAAACAGTTAATTTTGCTATATAACTCGTGATTTTTAGATTTTAAAGATTTATTTTTACGATGGAGTTTATCAACGATTTTTGTCAAATCAGTACACATATAAACCAAATCTTCATATGAGAAGCTTTCAGTTTCATTGTCTGTTGAGTCTCTATCGTCTGATCGACTTGAATTTTCATCTGTTTCTTCTTCCGAGCATTGATCCGAATCTGAGTTGATCTTTTTGGGTTTTGAGCTGTTGTTGTCAATTTTTCTGTACCTCGTATTGAGAGTATTCCATATTTCCTGCGCAGTTAAACAATGAGAGATAAGGCCATACTGAACATCATCAATATGGGAATATAAGATATGTGTAGCATGATTATTAAAACATTTATCTTCCTTATCATAACCATTAATAACAACATCCCAACATTTAAAATTAATAGATTTTAAAAAGGATTCCATTTCTGACTTCCAATTTGAAAAATCCGAATCATTAAAAATAGATGGAATGCGACTGGACCAACTCTCTAAGGACTGACAACTAGAATGACCCATGACTCTAGAGTTAAAGAAATAACCTGCTCTGATACCACTCGTTGGATCTAGATTAACCCTAGAGGGGGGTGAATAGGGTTTATTGCAAATTATCACAGAGTTCAAATATCACAGGATATTAAAACATTCAAAGATCATAGAATATAGCAGAAATAGAAATGCAGAAAAGTAAATGACACAAGATATACCCAGCTTCGGCAAAATCCTGCCTACTGCTGCATTCCTAAGGTTTCTACTAGATGATAGAACAGATCCCGCATACAAGACCATGTACACTTGCGAACCCCTCGCTCCTATTCTAACACTACGCTCAAAACTCTAGACTAGTCTAAATCCCCTAGACCAGATTTCCCTTAGTTTTACAGACGCTAGTAAACTGCCAGTTAACACCCTAACTGGATTCCCCTAGAATTTTACAGACTCTAGAAAACTGTTTGAACGATTACAAAAGAAATAAACAATAAAAACAATAAAACCCCCTTTGTATAAAGTAATATAAGCCTGCCACTTTGCTTTGTCAAAAAAAAAACTTGCTCTCCTCTTTGTTGATGGTGGCTGAGAAAATAAAGTGGGGTTTTGCCCCAAATCAATTCGACTTCGATTGAAAAAAACGATTCTCTGATGATCTTTAACGTTGTTCTTCGTCTATGATTTGGCTGAGGTTGCGATCGAAAACAAAGCGAGTAGTACTGATTTGAACTTGTTTTCTTTTTGAGTTGTTGCTTTTGTTTTTCCATGCACTAATGCCTGTGATGAAGTGGTGATTAAATAGGATTATAGAATCCTATTAATGCTATGATTTCGACTAGTGACTTGGCTTTGATTTTTTTGTTGCCCCTTTTGAATGCTCTGTAAATTACCTTCTTTGTTGCCAAGTTTGAATTTGAGTGATTTAAAAACTTTGCCGTGAATAACTTGTTGATTGCTGGAAATACATTGAACCTTGGCAGAAGAATTCCTCACTGATTGTGTATTTGTGGAAATGTTTGACAGCATGTTTCCTGGAAATTAAAAACTGACATGAACATCTTAGGAAATATTTCAAAGACCTTGCCAAATATGTCTCTCTGAATTCTTGAAAAAAACATTTTGCTTGATTGATGCTACAAAAACTATCACCAAAAATGTTTTTCCTAAAAAGTTTTCTTGCATAGTACCATACTGGAAAAAAAAAACTTGTTTCCAGGAAATTTACAACTTGCCATAAATGGTCAATTGATTGCTTTGCTGGAAAGATGTAATTACTTGCCAAAAAATGTTGTTCACTGATTGAGTACTTGCCACAATATTTATTCATTTCTGATAAAACAATTGTATGTGATTTAGGAAATCATTCAATTGTTTTTCTTGGCTCTGAATAAAATCCTTAAATGCATGAAACATTAAAGAGTGTTCAATTTGATTTTTGTCAATTCTGGAAACATAAAAAATGTTTTCTTGCTAAAGATATCTTTGTCCAAAACATGTGTGCTCTTGTGTGATTTAGACAATCATTTAAAAACTTTATTTTGTCATAAAGACTTGAATTGTGGTTTTCTGGAAACTGATTTATTGTGCATGATTTGTCCTGCCTTTGATCACTCTTCTTCACCATTGTTGTCCATATTCATGTGTTGCACCACATGCAAAAACAGTATTCACATGCATTGAAGTTGCTCCATGTTCATGCAACTTGTTCACTTAAAAAATTTGCCGTGTCGGGTTGAATGTGTACACAGGCCTTGACACTGTTCTTTATCAATGTGAATGCGCACTTGCCAAAAATAAACTTTTTGCCATTCTTCTGAAAAACTGAAAACATTTCAGAGAATGTTCCTGCCCAAAAACTGTGCATGTTGATGAACTAAATTGCCTTTTTATATTTTTCCAAAAATGAGACATTAAAGTTAAAAAGAAACTTCCCTTGTATACTTTTTGAATTGCTCGTACACATATTTGTGTAAACCTTCCATGTTTTTCACTGGTCCATTATTTTGTACTTGCTTGACCATACTTGATCATACTGATTCATGTTGACTTAAGGTATCACCCTAACATGATGTTGCATGCATGCTTGTTGGCTTATCCTCTGCTTGTATGTTCCTACAAAATAAAAATGTTTTCTAAGTTATATTCTGCATGTGCTAGATTTTTCAAACCAGGAAACTGCTTTTTGATTGTGTATTATTGCACCATGCAATTATGAATACATGCATGATAAAAAAGATGTTTTATCCAAATCTTTTCTTGTCAAATTTTACATTTGTCAATGTTGCAAGCTTAATCTCTTTCCTTCTTTTGAACCTGTGACTTTTCTTTTCAAATTTCAAAAGAGATTCCCCCTTTTTTTTTTTACCCATTTGAACATGAAAAGAATTCTTTGTTGCTCCACTGAACCTCTGCATGTATATTTTCATCAAATTAGTTCACTTGAGCCTTGCATGTTGATGCATGTTGTACACTATCACTTTTGGCCTTTTTTTTAACATCTTGCTTGAAATGAAGTTTGCTTTGTAGTTGCCAAATTTTCACATGTTCAAAAAATAATATTTGAAACATGCCCTTTTTCACTGTTGTACACTTGTGAACATCACCTGCTTGCATACTTGGTTTCTTGCTTTGTTCTTTGGCTTGATAATTTGTATTAGTATTATTGTGAGCTACTTGGACAGAAAAAAAAATGTTGTTCCTCTTTTTTGTGTTCCATAATTGTAATGTGAATGAGTGAAATGCTGTAGTGAGACAATGACTGTATTTGTGATGAGCGTTTGTAGCGATGAACAAATGTATAGAATGAGAAAAATTGTACTGGTATTTGTAATAAACAAATTTGATTGAAATAAAATATTATTTTATTGTGTTCAAATAAATTTATCTATCGTATTCAATTTATATACAAGTACAATATCATGTGAACGAATATGAAATGTGAAATATTAGTGAAGTGTACAAATAGTGGAGTTGTAAAACTGTACTATTTGAAAATTGAAATAAAATATTATATTTAAACAAAATACTGTGTAAATATCTGAATGTCTGTACAGTTGTATTTTGTTTGAATATAAATAATATATTCCTATCTGTGATGATATATTAAAACAGTACAGTAACAAACACATTTAAAATAATATATATTTGGTTGTTACCATCAAACAAAAATCATATAATTGTGTATACAACACCGTTATATACAACAGTAATCTCTGAAATCAACCCACAATATTTTTGGCAAGTTTATATTTCAAAAATAAATTATTTCCAGAATTTTTAGTAAAG
This sequence comes from Allium sativum, assembly GCA_030737875.1. Classification (NCBI taxonomy): domain Eukaryota; kingdom Viridiplantae; phylum Streptophyta; class Magnoliopsida; order Asparagales; family Amaryllidaceae; genus Allium; species Allium sativum. The sequence continues at coordinate 13,201,458 of CM060925.1, forward strand.
GAAACATTTCAAATGAAGAAGATCATGCAAGAAAACTTTCCAGTTTTTCAGAATCCTTTTATATTTGGGCAAGGAATCAATCGGTTCAAAAACGGAACAAACATATACAAGGCAACAACTTACAATTCGTTTCCAGAAATGTTTTTCAATCATGTAAGGGATCACAAATTTTTTCCCTTTTTTTTGGCAAGTGATTTTCCACAATATGTTTAATGAGTCAATCACACAAATCACGCAAGGAAGTTACAGAGAATCTAAAAGGGAAAATAAAGGCAATATTTATCATTTTTCAATCGAGAATTTCAAAAAGGGAAAGCACACAAATCAGATCGGCCATATATGTGAAATCAAAGAATCGAAGGGTTAGTTAACCCTATATATTGACCATTACATCACAGGCAAGAAATTATCGAAAACCCACAAAATAAATTCAAGGAATTCAAAGAAAACCCAGAAAACTCACATCGTTTTTCGATCGCCTGAAATTCCCCAAAAACAGTGAAACAAGGAGCATTGCAAATCAACAGACATCATCAAGTGATTCAAAGCCATAAGGATTCGATCAATTTCCGGAAGCATCGAATTGATTTGGGGATTCAAGACGAAACCCTAGTTTAGTTTGTCCAGCCGCCATTTTTAGTTGCTAAAGAAGGAAGAGGTCGGCCATACAAAATGAAAGAGGGCGCACCGATTTTTCAAAGGACCGATCCATTTCAATTGGGCTCAGATTGATTTAAAAGGGGAATGAGTTTTATCTTTTAAACTAGGGTTTTGATCTTTATTTTTGTATTGTTTTGTTTTTCAAATTCTTCTGTAAACGATCAACAAATTTCTAGTGTCTGTAAAATACTAGGAGATTCAGTCAGGGTGTTGACTGACAATTGACAGAGTCTGTAAAATCTAGGTTACTGGTTACAGGATAGTAATCGTGGGGAATCTGATCTAGGGGTTTAGATCAGTCTACGGTTTTGAGCATAGGGTTAGAATAGGAGCAGGGTTTGCAAGTGTACATGGTCTTGTATGCGGGATCTGTTCTATCACCTAGTAGAAACCTTAGAAATGCAGCAGTAGGTAGGGTTTTGCCAAAGCTGGGTATATCTGTGTGTGATTTATTTTCTGCATTTCTGTTTCTGCTATATTCTGTGATCTGTGTATTATTATCTATCTCGTTAGGTTTTTAATTCAGTTAAAAACTATGATAAACCCAATTCACCCCCTCTAGGGTTAATCTAGATCCAACATTTGGTATCAGAGCAGGTATTTTTAACTCTAGACTCATGGGTAACCCTAGTTGTCAGTCTAGCGAGAGTCAGTCCAGTTCATCTCCAACTATTTTCACTGGAACAGATTTTTTAAAGTGGAAATCAAAAATGGAAGTTTATTTAAAATCTGTTAATATTAAATATTGGGATGTTGTTATCAATGGATTTGATAGTGTAGATATTACTTTCAATACCTGTGCTATGAAAATGATATTTGATTATCTTAGTACTGAACAGTTTAATCTTATCTGCCATTGTTTATTTGCACAGGAAATCTGGGATACTCTTAATACGAAGTATGGAAGATCTGACAATGGTAGCTCAGAACTCGAGAAAGTCAACTCAGATTCAGAGTTCTGTTTAACAGGATTTACAAATGAAAATTCAGAAGGATCAGATGTTGGAGAATCAACAGATGCTGAAACAGAAAATTTCTCATATGAAGATTTAGTTTATATGTGTGTTGATTTGACTAAATCTGTTGATAAACTCCAGTCTAAAAACAAATCTCTGAAATCTAAGAATTCTGAGTTGACTAGTAAAATGGATGATTTGGAATTACAACTAGAAAATTTTAAAAATTCTTCAAATTCAGATTGCAAAAATTGTTTGAAATTGAAAACCAATCTTGTTCATCTCAATAAAAATATTCAAAAGTTTGAAAAAGAAATTCAAATCTTAAAAGAAAACAAGATTGAGTTATCAAGTTTGAATAATTCTGTACAAAAGGAATTTGAAATTTTTAAGAATGGTATATATTCCAAATTTGAAATTGCAGAAAAGGAGAATTTGTTGAAATCCGATTTGATTTTCAAAGAACTGGAAAACGAGATTGAAAAATCCAAGAAATTTGAGTTTGAAAAAAAAAAGATTTGAATTTGTATTCTCGGAATCTCAAGCCAGAATTAAATTTCTTGAAGATGAAAATATGATTTTGAAAACTGATTTTGAAAAGAATAAGATCACTAAAAACCGTTGTTCAGATTTAATGAAAGAAAATGGTGATCTTAAACTTAAAATTCAACAACTTGAAACAACATTGACTAAATTTTCTAACGGTGAAAAATCTCTGAATATGTTGTTGAAAAATCAATTTTCATCTGGAAATAAAAGTGGACTTGGCTTTGGGAAAAATAAATATTTTGAAAAACGGAATTCAAACAATTTTAAAAATCTTTCAACCTTCATTGAAAAGAATTGACTTGATAAACTGAGCAGTGATAATGTCAAAGGATTTTTGAATCGAAAGCAAAATGTAAACTTGTTTAGAAACAACCCTGTTTGGACCTCAAAAAGAAAAAAATGAATTCATCTAAATTCAAACAGATTTAGGTCCTTAAAGGAACTTTAGTAAATTCCAATGGACTGTTATACAAACAGATTTGGGTACCAAAACGTAAGAAAACAAATGAGAGCGATTTTACAAATTTTGTTAGACCACTCAATCCTCTTAACAGTTAGGTAACGAAGATGGCCGAGGAACTGCTTTGCTAAAGAGAATCTAAATTCAAACTATTTCATCTCATTAAATCATTTGAAGTTCCTTAGCTAAGTCTGTTGAGTTAGAGATTCTGCTTTACATTGGATTCTGGTATGATCTCTAAACTCACCTTTGTATATTCTCTTTGTTTTTTTATTTTTTATGTTTTTTCCTTCCTCTATCCCTTCTGTTTGTTTGTTTTTGATTTGACACTGCTATATTCTTCTTTGTCTGTACTTTCTTCGACTTCCAATTGTATAATTCATATGTTCTGGAAATTCACTTCATGTGTATAACACTTTGATATCTTTAATCTTTTCCAGATCTTGAATTTATTTTGTAAATATCTACAATTGATTTGAAGTTTTTTTTTTCTGATTCTCTAAATTCATAACAGTGTTGATGTATTCTTGTCATATCTTGAACACTGTTGATTAGAATTCTAAATTTTTGAAGATCTGAAAGTTTTGTGGAATTTCACACACCTTTGCTGTTTTGAGTATTTTCTAATTCATTTTTGGAAAGTCTTGAAAATTTATACTCATTACAGCACTCTGTTATTTATCAGTTGTGAAAATTTCAGAAATTTTCAGATTGGCTTGAATATTTTAATTTGTCTTGATTTACAGTGATACATCCTGAAATTCTTTTTTTACTCATGATCAGTGCTGTTGAAATTTGTTTGTTTGAAATCATCTGAAATTCCCGTTATTTTGAATCTCACATACCTCTTAAATTTGAAATTATTAATCTTGTGTGGTTGATTCATTATATCTCGAAACTTGACATCGATTCAAGTGATTTCAAATAAATTATTTCGATCATGAATATTTCTCAAACTTGATGTAAAGGATCTGAAATTTCTCTCATACTTGTCAGGGATATTTTTGAAAATGCTTTGGAAATCTGGTCTTAAATTTCACTATGAATTCATGGTTACTTGATTTAAATATTTGTTTGTTTGAAATTATTTGAAATTATTGATTTCTTGAATCTCACACACATCTCAAATCTAAATATTTTAATTTGGTGTGATTGATTCATTAAATCCAAATATTCTCATATTTCTTCAAATGATTTAAAATAAACTATATTTTTAATCTTGAATCATGAATCATCTGTTATGACCTTCTGAAATAAATCTGCGGAACATCTTCTCTTGACAAGTCCATTTTTGAAACTAATCTATGCTGTGTTCTGATTTTTTTTCTTGAAAAAATCCTTTTGAAACTTTCTGTGTTGGTCAAATCTTCATGCTGCTCTGATAAAAGGAACCATCTCTGATACTGTTTTGAAAATGCTCTCTGGAACTACTTGTTTTGAGTCAAAACTGTTTATTGCTCCGATAAATGAAATTTGTGTGCTTATTTTTGTCCAACTTGTTTTGTGTTTAAAATTCTTTGTTCTGAGATATCCATGCTGGGGTGTGATTAAATTTCTCAATAAAGGAGACTACAATTGGTATCAGCCCTTCATTGTTATTCCCCATCTGTTTTGAGTCTTCACATTGTACAAATTCCACACACTATTTTTTGTCTTGTATAAATCATTTTAAATTCCTCTTGTAATTGATTTTCATTTTAAAATTATTTATTGATTATTCATTCAGAAATTGAAATCAATACCCAAATTGAACTGTATTTATAATTCATCAAATTCATTATCAGATTTTGAAATTGTGATGAATTGTGACTGCAATATATTTCACAATAAGAGGAGATTTTAGTTAAATTTTTCATGATGGTTGAATATTTATTATAATATCTTTGAACTGGCAATTATTTCACGACCATCTTCAGTACCTATCATCCTTCTGCCATCCTCTATGATTTTATATTAATGTGGAGAGTTAATTTTTTTTTTAAAAAAATCTTTTTGGATAAATAGTGAAAATATTTGTGATGGAACTGTGGTTATGTTATTATTCAGAATTAGTGACAATTAAATTTTTTCAATGATCTCGGTACAGTTGATCATATTTCTTGATATAATTAATTTAGAAATTTATTTCACAGTCCATTTCTATACCTACCACTTTTCTATCAGTCATATTGATTTTATATACCGAGGAGTTTTTCCTTTTAAAGTTGAAAATAATAAATATAATTAATACATAAGTGTGTCTCTAACCTCATTTAAAAATCCAAGCTCTGGTCATGCATGGTTATGAGACAACTTATAATTTAAGCTGCGACTGACCTCATTTAAAAATCCAAGCTCTAGTTATGCGTGGTCAGTGTGCTCTTAAATAAAGAAATAAATAATTGTGCTAAATTGAAATTAAACTGAAATCCTCCTTGTTGTTTATAAAAACCAACCTATCAATCCATGTTCTAATCTGTGAAATGTGTTATTATCTTATGAAGTATTATGATTTGTTGATTGATAGCTACTGGGATTTGGGACTATCTGATTTTGTCACTTAAGTTGAATTTATAATTATAGTCCAAATCCATCACCATATTTTGTGCTTTATTTTTTAAAATTCTTTTTGGAAAATAATTGAAAATATATGTTTTTGAAACTCTCTCTCCATAATATATAAAATTCATCGTAAATCCGTCATTTTCTACAATGTAAAATGTGTCACCAGTTCTCAGTTTATTATGATTTTTGTTTGACTGATTGAGATTTGTGATGACCGTTTTTCCTCTTAAGCTAAAATTATATTTTTAGTCTTTTTTCATATGTATTTTAAACTCTGTATCCTTTTGATGATAGAAAAAGGGGGAGAATGAATTGAGATTTTTGATTTATGAGTGAATATTTTATAAATATTTTTAATTTTGAAAATTTATTATTATTCAATTTTCACTTTTCACTCATACACAGTTATAGGGGGAGTTCTCTGTTGTAGGGTGAGCTAATAAATAGGGGGTTTATTATTATTCAATTTTCACTTTTCACTCATGCACAGTTATAGGGGGAGTTCTCTGTTGTAGGGTGAGCTAATAAATAGGGGGAGTTCAAAATTCACTGTCAAACACATTTATTGTATTCAAAATCTTAATATTTGTTTGTCATCATCAAAAGGGGGAGATTGCTGTATATAACGGTATTGTATACACAATTATGTGATTTTTCTTTGATGATAACAACCAAATATATATTATTTTAAATGTGTTTGTTGCTGTACTGTTTCATATATTTATCACAGATAGGAATATAATATTTATATTTAAATAGAATGTGACTGTACAGACATTCATATATTCATACAGTACTTTATTTAAATATTATACCTCAACAGTACAGATTTACAAACTCTGCTATTTGTACACATACACAGATATTACTTCATAGATATTTGTACTTGTAAATAAACTAAATAAAATAGACAAGTGTGTTCGACAACAATAAAATGATATTTTATTTCAAACAAATTTGTTTATTACAAATATCAGTACAATTCTCACATTCTTATACAAAACTCCTCAATACAACTCTCTGTCAGTACATTCTCAATTTCATATTCACTATAACACTCATACATTTTACATTCACTCATATACACTTTTACACACTGTTTTTGTTTTCTGCCTTCTGTCTTCTTGTATTATGTCTTCATAGCTTTCAGTCCAGCCATCATCTCCTTACCTGTCACACATGAAACACACACACAGTACACTGCAATAGAAATAATACTAATCACATGCGAATATAATTTTTATTTTGAAATTTTATTTGCCTCAGAATTCGGTGTGTTTCTCATCATTTTTCTGACTCGATCTGATTAATCTGACTGTGTCTAGACAGCTTGTGATGTCCACAGTGAATCACTGTAAATACCACAAGGCAGACAACATATATATCTCATTGCAGGGACAGGGACAATCTAGTCTGGATGGCTGCATATACACACGTATATACACGTGTGCACTGCCACGCCAATCCAGTGTGCAACTGAGGAGTAGCCGTGTAGACCATCTCGTCTCAGTGCACAAATAAAGGCATGATAGAGCATAGCAGTGAAATGAAGCAAATGTACACAAAACAAAAGTGGACGAGGCAACATACATACATGGCATGGTCGAGACAGTGCAACAATGGTGCAGCAAAGAAAATGGCAAGGAGTTTAATGAGTGCCACAACAAAAATGAGTTCAAACAAATGTGGACATGGGTAGCTCAACACGGTTCAACCTAGTTATTTCAGCATGCATGTACAAATGTGAACACAACATGATACCATAGTTGAACATGACAGTATGGTGCAAACTCAAGTATCACAGTTCAAAGTCAAGCAAATGTAAAAGTGTAACAGTATACAACTAATCAAGTTTAGGCTAGTGATTTCAGCCTAGCAAGTAAAATCAAGCAAAACAAACAGGGCTCGGGTGTAGCATTGAAAAGGTCTGGCAAATACAACTCAGAAAATGATGGTGACATGAATCAACATGGGTGACAAGAAACAGGTGTACATGAATGGGAATAATGGAGCTATAGAAAACATGATTCAGCCAATATACATGAAGTATGATACAACTTAGAAGATGCATATACAGGTCCGTAGCAATGTGGTCGAGCAACATGAATGTACAGCCTAGTTCATGGTGAACAAGTTCTTAATCATTGCTGCGATGGTGGAACAACATGGCAACTAATGGTGCAACATGCAAATTCAAGTGCATATATCAGGTGCATGAATACAAATAATATACACAGCAAGGAACATATACACAAGCACAAAAATGTAGCAAAGGAAACAATTCCAGCATGGCAAAATTTCAGAAATGTTTCAAACGAATTTCCAGAAATGCATAGTGAAGTACATCATTTTTTTAACATAGTGAAATTTGGCATGGACGAAATTAGTGAAGAATGTTTGCAAGTAATCTCTGAAATCAACCCACAATATTTTTGGCAAGTTTATATTTCAAAAATAAATGATTTCCATAATTTTCAGTAAAGGCAACATTTCAAATAAAGAAGATCATGCAAGAAAACTTTCCAGTTTTTCAGAATCCTTTTATATTTGGGCAAGGAATCAATCGGTTCAAAAATGGAACAAACATATACAAGGCAACAACTTACAATTCGTTTCCAGAAATGTTTTTCAGTCATGCAAGATCACAAATTTTTTCCCTGTTTTTTTGGCAAGTGATTTTCCATAATATGTTTAATGAGTCGATCACACAAATCACGCAAGGAAGTTACAAAGAAACCAAAAGGGAAAATCAAGGCAACATTTATCATTTTTCAGTCGAGAATTTCAAAAAGGGAAAGCACACAAATCAGATCGGCCATATATGTGAAATCAGAGAATCGAAGGGTTAGTTAACCCTATATATTGACCATTACATCACATGCAAGAAATTATCGAAAACCCACAAAATAAATTCAAGGAATTCAAAGAAAACCCAGAAAACTCACATCGTTTTTCGATCGCCTGAAATTCCCCAAAAACAGTGAAACAAGGAGCATTGCAAATCAACTGACATCATCAAGTGATTCAAAGCCATAAGGATTCGATCAATTTCCAGAAGCATCGAATCGATTTGGGGATTCAAGACTAAACCCTAGTTTAGTTTTTCCAGCCGCCATTTTTAGTTGTTAAAGAAGGAAGAGGTTGGCCATACAAAATGAAAGAGGGTGCACTGATTTTTCGAAGGACCGGCCCATTTCAATTGGGCTCAAATTGATTTAAAAGGGGAATAAGTTTTATCTTTTAAACTAGGGTTTTGATCTTTATTTTTGTATTGTTTTGTTTTTCAATTTCTTCTGTAAACGATCAACTAGTTTCTAGTGTCTGTAAAATACTAGGGTATTCAATCAGGGTGTTGACTGACAGTTGACAGAGTCTGTAAAATCTGGGTTACTGGTTACAGGATTGTAATCGGGGGGAATCTGATCTAGGGGTTTAGATTAGTCTACGGTTTTGAGCATATGGTTAGAATAGGAGTAGGGTTTGCGAGTGTAGATGGTCTTGTATGCATGATCTGTTCTATCACCTAGTAGAAACCTTAGAAATGCAGCAGTAGGCAGGGTTTTGTCAAAGCTGGGTATATCTGTGTGTGATTTATTTTCTGCATTTCTGTTTCTGCTATATTCTGTGATCTGTGTATTATTATCTATCTCGTTAGATTTTTAATTCAGTTAGAAACTGATAAACCCTATTCACCCCCCTCTCTAGGGTTAATCTAGATCCAACAAGACTAAACTGCACAGGCCAGCAAGTGCATATATATGTGCACTATATTCAAGTGTACAACAGGTACACAAGCATGGCAACTAATGGACACAACAACAAGCACAACATTGTGCAAATATATACAAGTGCATGGCACAGGAGTGGGAAGAAAGGATGTGATCAAAACATGAACAAGCAAATGCACACTAAGGTGATGGACATCAACCAAATGGTGGATATGTGAAGCAGTAAAAGAAATAACCCAATCAATGCTATATTCGACAATAATACCCAGAAATGATCAAATCTGGAATATTTGGCAAGCCTCTAATTTTTCCTTAAATAAAAAAATTGAACATATGGAATATTTATTATTTTAGCAAGTTACAGAAATCAATTCAAGATTATTTATCAAGAGCATTTCAAAAACTTACTGGAATATCAAACCTGGAAAATACAGCAAGTGTGTATTTAGGCAAGAAAATTAAATCAATGTTTCCAGTTTATTTCCAAGAATATAATTGGAACCCAGTTTGATATATTTCCAGAAAATCACAAGAATTAATCAGGGTTTCATGAAAATTGTCAAACAAATTTATCACGCAAGGATAAACAATATTAAGGCCAAGTCATCGTGAAATCATAGAGATTAATGGTTTCGAAACCCTATAAATCAAACCATTCATCATAGGCAAATGTGTGTCGAAAACCACAAATAATTCATTCGAGAGAAAAGTAATAGAAGTACTCTCAAACAAATTCGTTTTTTTATCATAAGCAGAGACCAGATCGCCAACCAAAGAGCAACAACCAATCAAAGTCTTAAGAGAACAATTTTTCCAAAGCTTTACAAGTCGCGATTTGGAGAAAAGGGGGTGAAAACCCAAATTTATTACATCGGTCACCATTATAGAGAAAAGAAAAGATGATATTTCTTTTTCAAGAGTCAAAAGCAAAGGGGGACCAATCATAAATGTTTAAGGATTTTTTGTTTTATGTTGTTTATTTTAAATTGTTTAAATATTTGTAAACTGTTTTCTAGTTTTCTGTAAACTATGCGTCTAGCTATAGGATTTATAGTTAGGGATAATCTGATCTTAGGGTTCGAGATCGGTACAAGGTTTTGAGCGTAGGATTAGAACGGTTTAGAGTGGGTGTTGCGTGCTTATAAGGAATTGTAACTGTAGATATTGTTTTAATTCTATATAGAAACCTCGAGGAATGCAGCAGTAGGCAGGGATTTGCCAAAGCTGGGTAAATTCCATGTCATTTATTTTCTACATTTATTTATTATGTTGTAATCTGTGCTGAGTTATTCTTATATTCTTCAAAACTACAACAAACCTTATTCACTCCCTCTATGGTTAATCTAGATCCTACAGATTCAACATTCATGTTTACAATAGACGAATGTTTTCACAGAAACTAGCAGCAATCTAAGAGTTAACAACATGCACACTTCGTTAAGAAAGAAGCGTAATGCTTACACAAATTTGATTGAAGTTCCAACAAATTTACAATGATCAGGAAGGGAATGTGGAAACTTTTAGGCTTGAGAAGGTCTCACCTACCTGTAGATGCAATTATAGTAACATGCAAAGAAGGATGAATCATACAGTAAACCAGGCTTCTCAAATTGGAGAGATTGATGAAATAAAGTTTGGTTTTGTAGGGACTACCTATAATAATCTCAGTTAACAAGCTTTTTCCCTATTTTATTTTGAATTTGGTACTTGGGGTTTGTAAATTTGGAGAGGGGGTATAATTGGCTTTCTCTATTCGTTTACAGGGAATCTGTAACACCCCGTATTTTCTCTGAATATTAAAATTAACAAATATAAGAACACTTAATTTTTAGAAGAAGAATTGGGTGAAATGGGTTTCTGCTTGAGATAAAGTCCAAGTTCGCGTGAATCAGACTCTGTATGAAGAAGTTATGGAGGTTAGAAGTTTTCTAGTGTAAGCAGAAAATAAATTAAAAATAATAATTAAATAATCATTTCAGTTCAAAATTCAAAAACTCAGAAATCGGCTGAGCGGGAAATCTCCCGCTCAGGGGTGTTGACCCCCCGGGGGTGTCGACATAGGAGTAGATCCCCCTAAGGGGTGTCGACATGGGTGTCGACCCCCCTGTAGGGGTCGACCCCTGCCAATTGTGCTGCACAGTGATGATTTTCTAAGCCATAGGGCTACGTGGCAACTTCTGATTTTCCTGATGATGCATTTTCTTGGACTAGACGGCTCTGATGACTCCTAGGTTGATCTAAAGGCCCATATTAATCCTAAACTTCTATATAATCACCCCAAATCTCAACCCTAGACCTCATTCTATAAAGCCGTCATGTTGTCCATGTCTAAGCTAGCTTAGCTTCCATCTTCTCCAAACTAGAAATCAAGTTAGAAAGCTCCAAACCAAATCCAAACTAGAGAATCAAGCGTCTACATCAAGGGTTAAGCTTAACAAATTCAGAAATCAGATCCCAGAATACAAGATCCGTCCTTTTTCTGCAAGTTTAGTTATTATTCTGATTTGAACACCTAATAGAAATCATGACTGTAATAATCAGATATAGAATTATGCCTAATTCTGAGTCGTGCTTATCCTTTTGTCAAATCTGAATTGCCTATGCCTATGAAACTGTTGTGATTGATATAACGAAACCTATCTTGCCTATGAGACTGTAAAGATTGACATAATGGAACCTACCATGCCTATGAGACCGTTGTGATTGATATGATGGAACCTATCATGTTGTACATTCTATGCTTATGAGACTATTGTGATTGATATAATGGAACTTATCATGTTGTACATCAAAATTAGTGATTCTCTTAAGTCCAATTCTTTCTAATCTTTATACCTATGGTGTAAATTGCTTAGCTTGCCCGCACTTATTGTTAATGTACAACATGCCTATTGGAAATATGATTCTTGAATTGGGTACACCTTTACATGCCTATTTTTCCTTATGTCAATTCTTATGCTCCTTCTCTATTTTTCCCTTTTTATTTTCATTTATGAATACTAGGTTCATTCGGAACTTAGATTGAATCTCGTTATACGTGCGATTATAACACGAGAAAAATTAGGTATAATTTAATGAAGTAAATTTCGGGCATTACAAGTGAATGTTGCATAAAACTTGTACTGGCTACACTTGGAGAATATTGATATAGAAAGACCTAAACTTGAACACATATGACAAATATGTAAATTGGCTAAAGATGAACATGCCTAACCCGAGGTTAGATTGAGTTGCGGTGTAAGACGGCCCGGAATCGCCCGGCACATCCAACAACCACAACAATATAGATCTAATGTGAGAGGTTAGCGCATTAAGCCCAAAAACCTGAGATTAGATTGAGTTACGGTGTAAGGCTGCCCGGAACCGCCCGACACATCCAGCGACCGCAAAAATATAGATCTAATGTGAGAGGTTGGTGCTTTAATGAATGAATTAAAGCTAAGGGAAGAACGGGCTAAGAATGGTAGGGTTAAGTAAATTAAGGCAACACTTAACCAATACAGCATGTTAATTAAACAGATGGGTGGGGTTAGGTTCATTTGAGAACACTTAACTGTTATAACATGTTGATTAGGAAACCCTAGTAACGGAGACCCATTTCAGTAGTAACCCACGTAGATGTATCACGGTACCCTGAACTAGGAAAGGTGGGGCACAATTATTGAGCTGATTATAAGCGGTCAAAATAGCGGGGGGTGGTGCAGCAGTGTAGGTTCCGACGGAGTATGGGCGTGCACGTACTCCGGAGTGGAAAAAGCAGGCACTGGGCATCAATAGTATACACTATGCATCTTGAATTTTTGTCGGATTGCCACCATAGGTGTAACAACCCGTATTTTCAATAAACCGTTATAACATAAATCAAGGCAAAATTAAATTCAAAAATCTGAACCAAGGGAAACGGGCTATGCCATTGCGTTCGTCTCGGAAAAATACGCGAAATAGAGTCCGAGTTTTCGAAAATCGGAGTTCGTATGACCCGGTTAAGGCCCATTGAAGTTTTCAGAAATTTCTATGCTAAAAACAGATTTAAATTTCAAATTAAAAACAGGGATTAGGGCTAATCAGGGTTAGGCGGGAAAATTCCCGCCAGGGGCCCCATGTCGACAGGCATGTCGACAGGGCCCCCAGGGTGTCGACAGCCCTGTCGACAGCCCTGTCAACAGGGGGTGCCCAGGCAGTTCAGCCTGGTGCACCATTTCTGATTTGGGTTGGGTCTTGTGGCTTGGTTCTGGAGAATTCTGAGATCTGACGGGCCAAAACTAACCTAGGGTTAATCCTAGGGCTTAAAACACTCTAATCTTCTATAAATATACCCCTAATCCTACCCTAAAGCCTCATTAATCAATCTAGCAACTAAACTATGTCAATTTGAATCTTCAAATGGCCTCCACCTAAAACCTAGCCTCCACCTTCCTCAAAGTTAAATCCTATGAAGATATGATGATCATACAACCTTTTCTATGTTGTATGAATGCTTAATAACTTGCATACTTCATTAAGTTGCAAGTTTGATTTGCTAAAGTTTGTGTTTTGGGATTTTGCAAAAGGGTTTTTCTTATTTGAAGCTTTGTTTTGGGGTTTTAAAGGGCTTCTTCATCTTATTTGGTGGATTTGTGACTTGTTTATATTTGTAAGCCCTCTTACCTTCACTTTACAAACTCTAAAGTTAATGTTTGGTGAAAGTTGAGATTTATGTGAGTTTAGTTGATTATGCATGCTTATGCGGACTCACTATGTCATGTTTTATATGATTCATAAGTTATGCATGCTTATGCGAACTCACTATACCATGCTTTACATGTTTCATAAGTTATGCATGCATATGCGAGATTACTATGCCATGTTTTACATGTTTCACAAGTTATGCATGCTTATGCGAGTTTATTATGTCATGTTCTACATGTTTCATGGGTTATGCATGTTTATGCAAGATCACCTCACCATGTTATGCAAGTTTAATGGATTATGCATGCTTATGCAAGTTCACCTTACCATGTTATGCAAGTTTAATGGATTATGCATGCTTATACAAGTTCACCTTACTATGTTATGCATATTTAATAAGCTATGCATGTTTATGCGAGTTCACTATGACATGATTTGCAAGTTTAACATGTATGCATGTTTATCAAAATATGTGAAGTTCATCATGTATGTTATGCCAAGTTACCTTTTATACCCTTATGCGTTATGACGAATATGTAAGCGAGATAATAACGTTGGGAGGGTTTGGGTAAACTTAAAAATACATGAAACTAAAAGATTGGGAATTTACCTATTAAGTTAGGTCTACCCCTTGGGAATTTACCTATTAAGTTAGGTCTACCCAAGTATATGTTAACTTGTAAATATGTTTTGGAGTGGACATGACATTAGATAACATGATATGGCCAACTCGAGGTTAGACCTAGTTGTGGTGTAAATCTTCCCAGGTAACCACAACGTGGGGTCTAATGTGGGTAGTTGGTCATGTTGCACCATAAGACCCGAGGTTAGACCTAGACGTGGTGTAAATCTTCCCAGGTAACCACGGATGTCTAATGTGAGAGGTTGGGTGCGTTAAGTAATTAATGCCTCATGATTAGGGTTAAGTCATGGCCCACTAATACTTAACCAATAATGGGGATGCGAGGATTAGATGGGGTTAAGTGATTACACTTAACTAATTTAATCCAGGATTAGTGAGGGGTTAAAACCACACTTAACCCTCTTAGAAACCCTAGCAACGTGGTCTGTTCCAGCAGTAATCCCAGTTTGGTATCATTCACAACCCTAGAGGCTAGGCTAGGGCGGGGCACGATTACTGGACTGATGTAAGCGACCAAAGCGACGGCTGAGTGGTACAGCGGTGCGGGTCCGGCGGGCTACGGACGTGCACGTAGTCCGATGTTGGACAAACTCGAGGCACGGGTACCAGTAGGCTTAGACTGTGCATTATTGCTTAGGTGTCTGGGGTTGACACCTTAGGGCTTGATACACCCGAAGGTGGACCCAGCACAGTCTGACTACATCCATGTGGGCCGTATGGACACCAACACTTGACGTGTTAGGTTTATAGGGAGCCGATCGACTAGACCGTTGGGCTGGACCTTATACTGAGGTCACTTCATGTTATTGGGCCAAAGTTTGGGCTGAGGGATCAAGATCTGTTTTGTGGGTTTGCTAGTACACTGTGGTGCAAAGTTTAATCTCGTCTATGTGATGTCACCTTTATCTATTTCCAGTATGTTCATCTCAGTTCCCATCATGTTGTTAACTTTATTAGTTTATAGATTGATCGTAGTAGGGCTTACCAGTCTTTTTGACTGACCTGTTTTCTTTCGCTTCTTTTCTTCCGTTCCCCCCCCCCCCCCACAGGTTCTCAGGGAGGGGCTACATCTGCTTAGTGGATCTTTGGCTTGCTTGTTGGATAGCTCATGTATGGATCTGAGCTAGCTGTGGCTTATCTTTTATTTCTGGGGATTAATACTGATGTTTTACCATGTATTTTGTTATCACGTATCTAGACGGATGTTGTATTTTGGATCATGACATTTGGATATTATGTACTTGACTATGTTGGTTTTCTGAGATGATGATGGGTTTTTATCTGCTACCGCTGCTTTACTTATATTTATATATATCCTGTCTTGCGATATCTTTGTGCATGTTTACCTTCACAATAACGCCCCTCCAAAGCTAGTACATTCTAAGGAGTGATCCTAGGGGAGGTGGGGTGTTACATTTGGTATCAGAGCACGAGGTTAACAAGATTGAACAAAACTTTTGAAAAAAAAAAACCTTTTTGAAAAACTATTTTCAGAAACCTACTAAGTATTTTCCAAAATAAAGACTAGATTATTTTAAGGCTAATCCCCAAAAGCCATCAGCGTTATCCTTCGTTCCCTTGACCTGATCCTATCTTATCTTTTGTTTCAGTATGGCTGAGAATCTTGACATCCCAGATGGAGTGAACGTACCACTCTGGTATAGGAGACTTCTAGAAGTTAGGGCGGCAGCTGGTCCCGCCAACCCTACTCCCACTCCTCCTCCTGTAGTTGAGAATCCTATCCCTAATATCCCTCCTCCGGTGGTTCCTGCTCCCCCTCCTCCAGCAGTTAATATTCCCCCTCCCGTTGCTAATGTTCCTCCTCCTCCCGTTGCTGAGGCTCCTCTTCCTCCTCCTCCCCCTCAGCCTCCTCAGATTGAGTTTACAAAGGCTTGTAAAGACTTCAAGGCAATGGGAGGCAAGAATTTCCTAGGCACGGAATCTTTCGTTGAAGCTAGGAATTGGCTGAAAGACACGGAGGACTTGTTTGCCATCTTTGGGATTGATGACGAGAGGAAGATCTTATTAACAGTATGGCTTCTGAAGGATGAGGCGGCCTATTGGTGGGAGGCCACCAATGGGACGAGGCCCGTTGAGACTTGGGCCGATTTGAGGGCTAGATTTGTGACCAAGTTTCTATCTTCAACGGAGGCGAATTTACAAATGGAGAAGTTCATTGCATTAAAGCAAGGGGATATGTCTGTCAAGGAGTATGTGAACAAGTTTAATCAGCTGGCCCGCTTTGGTTTGGATATAGTAAACACCCCGGAGAAGAAGGCTCTTCGATTTGCCAGAGGATTGAATGAGCCGCTACAGGGCTTGGCGATGTCACATATTCCGCATGGAGCCACTTTCGAGAGTTTGGTCAATATGGCTCTGCTTCAGGGAGATGGAAAGAAAGAAGTCCAGTCGGGCGATACCCAAGCGAAGAAGATTGATTCTCAAGGCAAAGGCAATCAAGGTGGTCAAAGCAGCCAGGGGAATCAGGGCAAGAACAAGAAGGGGAACAACAACAACAAAGGCAAGGGAAAGTGCAATTACTGTGGCATAGCTGGACATTTTGCTAAGGATTGCAGGAAGAAGAAAAGGAAGCTTAGTGGTGGATGCTTTTCTTGTGGGGAGACCGGGCACTTCAGCAAAGAATGCCCAAAGAAGAAAGGACAGGCTGGATCTTCAGGAGGGCAAGTTCATGCTCTCAATGCCGCTTCAGTTCCCGAGCGAGGTAGTGTTTCTGTTGAGAACCTTGTTTATATCTCTGATCTTCCAGTACGTACCTTGTTTGATTCCGGTGCATCACATAGCTTTATTTCATCTGATCTTGTTGATAGCTTGCACCTCAGTACTAGCTTAGTGGATGATCCCGTTTGTGTTTCGAATCCCATTGGGGGTTCTGCTCATCTATCTATGATATGTGAGGATCTAAGGATCTCTATACTCAGCGTAGAGTTCTTGTGTAGTGCGTATGTTCTAGGTTTCAGGGGATACGGATTGATCTTGGGCATGGATTGGCTGTCTAGATATGGAGCCATTCTGGATTGTGAGCATAGGGTTGTAAGGCTTGTGACTCGCCTGGGCAACACCTTAGAGATTTCATGCAATCCGAAGAATCCCGTCATGTTATGCTATCTAGAATCTCTCGACTCATCAGAGGAGGCCCTTCAGTCTGTAAGGGTGGTCCGGGATTATCCAGACGTTTTTGAAGAGGTTAAGGGGTTGCCCCCTAAACGAGAGATTGATTTTCGCATCTATCTGGTAGATAATGCTAAGCCTGTTTCTTTGCCCGTTCGGCATATGGCTCCGCGTGAGAGACGGGAGCTGAGCAAGCAAGTGAAAGAATTGCTTGAGAAGGGCTTCATCAGAAGAAGTATATCCGAATGGGGAGCGCCTGTGGTGTTTGCAACTAAGGCAGATGGCTCTCTTCGACTCTGTGTGGATTATAGAGAATTGAATAAGCTGACTAAGAAGAACAGACACCCGTTACCGAGGATCGACGATCTCTTTGATCAACTTGTTGGTGCTTCTGTTTTCTCTCAGCTTGATCTTGCTACGGGTTTTCATCAGCTCAGAGTGGCTGAAGACAGCATAGACAAGACTGCATTCAGAACTCCAGACGGATTCTTTGAATGGCTTGTTATGCCGTTCGGTTTGACGAATGCACCCGCGTATTTTGTGGATTTGATGAGTAGGATGTTTCAGGAGTTCTTGAATAAGTTTGTCGTGGTCTTTGTTGATGATATTCTAGTCTTCTCCAAGGATGAGGAAGAGCATGCGAGGCACCTAGTAGAGGTGATGGACACACTCAGAGCACACCAGTTAAAAGCCAAGTTCTCCAAGTGCCACTATTGGAGAAGGGAAGTCAGATTTCTTGGGCATATAGTATCCAAGCAAGGCTTGGCGGTGGATCCCGCTAAGGTGGTTGCAGTTCAGGATTGGAAGACTCCAAGGAATGCAACCGAGGTGAGAAGCTTTCTGGGTCTTGCGGGGTTTTACCGGAAGTTCATCAAGGACTTCGCGAAGATATCCGCTCCTCTTACCAAGTTGACGAAGAAGAACTTAGTCTTTGCTTGGGATATGGATTGTGAGCTTGCTTTTCAAAAGCTCAAGAGAGCCCTCACCTCAGCACCAGTTCTAGCCTTACCCGATGGTGGTAAGATATTTACCGTGTACACTGATGCTTGTGGCACGGGATTGGGTGCCGTTCTGATGCAAGAGGGCAGAGTTATATGTTTTGGTGGGAGGCAACTTAAGGTGCATGAGAGGAATTATCCCACTCATGATCTAGAGCTGGTAGCGATTGTATATGCGCTCAAAGCATGGCGTCATTATCTTCTGGGAGAGAGATTTGAGCTATATACTGATCATAAGTCTTTAAAGTATCTCTTTTCGCAGAAAGATCTGAACTTAAGACAACAGAGATGGATGGAATTTTTGGCTTCCTATGATTTTGAGATATCCTATACCCCTGGCAAGGGGAATGTTGTAGCGGATGCGTTGAGTAGGAAAAGGTTGACGCTAAGTCCTCTATTTGTTGAGATGAAGAATTTAGAGTTCTTGGCGACCTTTGATTTCTCTCTGGCAATGGAGTTGGAGACCGGTTCCTTGGCATCTTTAGAGCTCAGGCCTACCCTTCTAGATCAAGTTGGGGCTTCGCAAAAGGAAGACCCTCAGATAATTGAGATCATGGACAAGCTGGTTCGAGGGGAGACATCTAGTCACCTTGCTCGATATTCTATAGACAATAAGGGTTGGCTGAGGAGGGATGGAAGGCTTTGTGTTCCGATGGTAGAAGACTTGGGGAGGAAAGTTCTTGAGGAAGCACATCGCTCCAAGATGACTATACATCCAGGTGGTGATAAGATGTATAAGGACATGAAGCGCGTTTTCTTCTGGCCTGGAATGAAGAAGGATGTGGCGGAGTTTGTCTCGAGATGTGTTATTTGTCAGAGAGTAAAAGCTGAGTCAAAGAAGCCCGGTGGGCTATTACTTCCGCTAGAGGTCCCGCTATGGAAGTGGGAGAGCATTTCTATGGACTTTATTGATGGGCTTCCAAGGTCCAGGAAGGGGAATACGAGCATATGGGTCATTGTGGATAGGCTCACGAAGAGTGCTCATTTTATCCCAGTGAAGAGCAAAAGGACCGCATCTGGACTAGCATCAGTATATCTTCGTGAGATAGTGAGACTACATGGAGTCCCTTCCAGCATAGTCAGTGACCGAGACCCCATCTTTACTAGTCAGTTCTGGAACAGTTTGCAGGAGGCTATGGGCACAAAATTGAACCTGAGTACGGCCTATCACCCACAAACAGACGGCCAAACAGAAAGGGTGAATAGGGTACTTGAGGACTTGTTGAGGCTTTGCATTCTGGATTTTGGTGGTGCTTGGGAAGACCATCTTCCTCTTGTTGAGTTTGCATATAACAACAGTTATCAGGCGAGCATAGGGATGGCACCCTTTGAGGCTTTATATGGAAGGCCGTGCAAGTCACCTACATGTTGGTGGGAGTCCACGGTTAAGCTTATACTTGGACCCGACATGATTAGGGATACATCCGAGAAGGTCGAGTTGATTAGAAGACGGATGAAAGCGGCCCAAGACCGGCAGAAGTCCTATGCTGACAGGCGAAGGTCCGAATTGGAGTTTGAAGTTGGGGACAAGGTTTTCGTAAAGGTTTCTCCTTTACGGAATGTGGTCCGATTTGGAGCTGTTGGGAAGTTAGCACCGAGATTCGTTGGACCCTTCCCCATCATTGAGAGAATTGGGAAAATGGCTTATAAAGTGCAATTGCCCGAGAAGTTGTCCGTAGTGCATAATGTCTTCCATGTCTCGCATCTCCGAAAGTGCCTACATGAGTCCGCTGAGGTGGTTGAACCTAGCATGCTTGAAGACGTGGAAGTAGAGAAAGAAGCAACTTTAAGGAAAGCTCCGATTCGTATCTTGGGGACAGAGACCAAGAAGCTAAGGAATCGGGAGGTCAGGTTAGTGAAAGTTCAATGGGGTGAAGCCGAAGAAGACGCAACTTGGGAAACCGAGGAGAAGATGCGTGGGCTTTATCCATTCCTTTTTGAGGGTACACTCTCAATCTCTTTCTTTGTTTAGCACATCTTTCTCTTTGCTATCCATGTTTATCTAGTTATCGTGCAAATCTTGTCATGAGAACCTTAGGTAGAAACCCTTTGGATGAAACATGTGTTTGAAACATGTTATGATTGATGATTGCAAGTGGTTGCAAGTGTTTGCAAGTGGTTACTCGTGGATGCATGATACACATTAGGCACTAGATCGGCTCACACACTCCTCATATTGCATGTGCATGAGTGTTTATGCTTATTCTTGGATGAAATTTGTATGCAATCACATGGATGTTGCATATGGGTGTATGGTTGAGCACGCATATAGATATTATACATTATGTTAGGGATTTGCATACATTTGGATACATTTCACTAACATATTTTGCATTGATCATTGCATTAGATAGGTACATATACACACACTTTTGCATATGTTCATACAGCATTTAGAATCTTTTAAGGACAATGGTTGCTCGTGGATGATGTTTTGAGTAGATGGATGATTGGATGGTAGGATACGTTCTTCCTAACTTGAAGATTTCGGGGACGAAATCCTTTAAGGAGGGGAGAATGTAACAACCCGTATTTTCAATAAACCGTTATAACATAAATCAAGGAAAAATTAAATTCAAAAATCTGAACCAAGGGAAACGGGCTATGCCATTGCGTTCGTCTCGGAAAAATACGCGAAATAGAGTTCGAGTTTTCGAAAATCGGAGTTCGTATGACCTGGTTAAGGCCCATTGAAGTTTTCAGAAATTTCTATGCTAAAAACAGATTTAAATTTCAAATTAAAAACAGGGATTAGGGCTAATCAGGGTTAGGCGGGAAAATTCCCGCCAGGGGCCCCATGTCGACAGGCATGTCGACAGGGCCCCCAGGGTGTCGACAGCCCTGTCGACAGCCCTGTCAACAGGGGGTGCCCAGGCAGTTCAGCCTGGTGCACCATTTCTGATTTGGGTTGGGTCTTGTGGCTTGGTTCTGGAGAATTCTGAGATCTGACGGGCCAAAACTAACCTAGGGTTAATCCTAGGGCTTAAAACACTCTAATCTTCTATAAATATACCCCTAATCTTACCCTAAAGCCTCATTAATCAATCTAGCAACTAAACTATGTCAATTTGAATCTTCAAATGGCCTCCACCTAAAACCTAGCCTCCACCTTCCTCAAAGTTAAATCCTATGAAGATATGATGATCATACAACCTTTTCTATGTTGTATGAATGCTTAATAACTTGCATACTTCATTAAGTTGCAAGTTTGATTTGCTAAAGTTTGTGTTTTGGGATTTTGCAAAAGGGTTTTTCTTATTTGAAGCTTTGTTTTGGGGTTTTAAAGGGCTTCTTCATCTTATTTGGTGGATTTGTGACTTGTTTATATTTGTAAGCCCTCTTACCTTCACTTTACAAACTCTAAAGTTAATGTTTGGTGAAAGTTGAGATTTATGTGAGTTTAGTTGATTATGCATGCTTATGCGGACTCACTATGTCATGTTTTATATGATTCATAAGTTATGCATGCTTATGCGAACTCACTATACCATGCTTTACATGTTTCATAAGTTATGCATGCATATGCGAGATTACTATGCCATGTTTTACATGTTTCACAAGTTATGCATGCTTATGCGAGTTTATTATGTCATGTTCTACATGTTTCATGGGTTATGCATGTTTATGCAAGATCACCTCACCATGTTATGCAAGTTTAATGGATTATGCATGCTTATGCAAGTTCACCTTACCATGTTATGCAAGTTTAATGGATTATGCATGCTTATACAAGTTCACCTTACTATGTTATGCATATTTAATAAGCTATGCATGTTTATGCGAGTTCACTATGACATGATTTGCAAGTTTAACATGTATGCATGTTTATCAAAATATGTGAAGTTCATCATGTATGTTATGCCAAGTTACCTTTTATACCCTTATGCGTTATGACGAATATGTAAGCGAGATAATAACGTTGGGAGGGTTTGGGTAAACTTAAAAATACATGAAACTAAAAGATTGGGAATTTACCTATTAAGTTAGGTCTACCCCTTGGGAATTTACCTATTAAGTTAGGTCTACCCAAGTATATGTTAACTTGTAAATATGTTTTGGAGTGGACATGACATTAGATAACATGATATGGCCAACTCGAGGTTAGACCTAGTTGTGGTGTAAATCTTCCCAGGTAACCACAACGTGGGGTCTAATGTGGGTAGTTGGTCATGTTGCACCATAAGACCCGAGGTTAGACCTAGACGTGGTGTAAATCTTCCCAGGTAACCACGGATGTCTAATGTGAGAGGTTGGGTGCGTTAAGTAATTAATGCCTCATGATTAGGGTTAAGTCATGGCCCACTAATACTTAACCAATAATGGGGATGCGAGGATTAGATGGGGTTAAGTGATTACACTTAACTAATTTAATCCAGGATTAGTGAGGGGTTAAAACCACACTTAACCCTCTTAGAAACCCTAGCAACGTGGTCTGTTCCAGCAGTAATCCCAGTTTGGTATCATTCACAACCCTAGAGGCTAGGCTAGGGCGGGGCACGATTACTGGACTGATGTAAGCGACCAAAGCGACGGCTGAGTGGTACAGCGGTGCGGGTCCGGCGGGCTACGGACGTGCACGTAGTCCGATGTTGGACAAACTCGAGGCACGGGTACCAGTAGGCTTAGACTGTGCATTATTGCTTAGGTGTCTGGGGTTGACACCTTAGGGCTTGATACACCCGAAGGTGGACCCAGCACAGTCTGACTACATCCATGTGGGCCGTATGGACACCAACACTTGACGTGTTAGGTTTATAGGGAGCCGATCGACTAGACCGTTGGGCTGGACCTTATACTGAGGTCACTTCATGTTATTGGGCCAAAGTTTGGGCTGAGGGATCAAGATCTGTTTTGTGGGTTTGCTAGTACAATGTGGTGCAAAGTTTAATCTCGTCTATGTGATGTCACCTTTATCTGTTTCCAGTATGTTCATCTCAGTTCCCATCATGCTGTTAACTTTATTAGTTTATAGATTGATCGTAGTAGGGCTTACCAGTCTTTTTGACTGACCTGTTTTCTTTCGCTTCTTTTCTTCCGTCTCCCCCCCCCCCACAGGTTCTCAGGGAGGGGCTACATCTGCTTAGTGGATCTTTGGCTTGCTTGTTGGATAGCTCATGTATGGATCTGAGCTAGCTGTGGCTTATCTTTTATTTCTGGGGATTAGTACTGATGTTTTACCATGTATTTTGTTATCACGTATCTAGACGGATGTTGTATTTTGGATCATGACATTTGGATATTATGTACTTGACTATGTTGGTTTTCTGAGATGATGATGGGTTTTTATCTGCTACTGCTGCTTTACTTATATTTATATATATCCTGTCTTGCGATATCTTTGTGCATGTTTACCTTCACAATAACGCCCCTCCAAAGCTAGTACATTCTAAGGAGTGATCCTAGGGGAGGTGGGGTGTTACAATAGGAATTGATACACCTTATGGTGGGACCAGCACAGGTATCTACAATCAAGCGGGGCCGAATGACACAAGAAATAAATGCATACGAGTAGAAGCCGATCAGAAAAGGGATCACTTTGTTATGAGCATGAAACATTCGTTGGTAGGTGTAGAGAAATGGAAATGAGTGCGATAGTATATTCAGTATATCTTGCCTTATCTTATGTTATCCTTTTGCTATGGCATTGTCCTATGTTCAGTTTATTCATGTCATGATCCTTTTACCTGTTTACATGTTGAATAATCACTGGACTTACCAGGCTTATGTCTGACCCGTTTTCTTTTGCCTACTTTTCTTCCGTTCTCCCCAGGTCCTCAGGGAGGGAACACTTCAGCTTAGTGCAGACCTTTTCCAGCTTGAAGAGAGTAGATGTATTGCTTGGATTCTCTTTTCTTGGGCTATAGCTGTGGTTACACTTTTATTGGGGATTTATGATGCTTTACTACCGCTTTATGCTTCTTTATGTACTTGGAGTTTTAAATCAAGACAGATGTTTTATTGTAATAATTTAGAAGTTGGGTTTTGAGATATTGCTTGTAATGTTTTGACTGTACCACGTTATTTATGAAATAATTTCAGTTTTCCGCTGTTTATACGTCTATCTTGTAAATTATCTGTGCCTTTTACCTAAAATGTTTCACCAAAGTTAATGTATTCCCTTTGTGAGTGACCTTAACGGAGATGGGGTGTTTACCTTGGTATCAGAGCGATGGTTTACCATATTAGATAAAAGTTTTTGAAAACTATTTTTCAAAAAGAAGTTTAAAGAAGCATTTTCAAGAAAAGTGTTGTTTTATTTTAAAAGCATAATCCCCAAAGCCATATGCATTATCTTTCTATTCTTTGTTTTGAACCTTTTCCTTTCGTTTCAGTATGTCTGGGGATCTTGATCTTCCTGAGGGCGTACGATACCTGGCTGTTTCAGAAGGTAACTGGAGGCTAGGGCTAATGACGCAGGCCCAGCAGACGTTCCTCCTCCCCCAGTAGCAGTCGTTCCTCCTCCTCCGCGTGTGAATGCTTTCTAAAAGATATGTTGAGACTTTCGGGCTATGGGTGGAAAGAACTTTAATGGGACTGAGTCATTTATGGAAGCAAGAAATTGGCTTAAGGAAACAAAAGATTTGTTTGTTATCTTCGAAGTGGACGATAGGCAGAAGATATAATTGGCTGTATGGTTACTTAAGGACGAAGCCTCTTACTAGTGGGAAGTTACTAATGTTGAGAGACCAGTTGAAACTTGGTAGGATTTCAGAATGAGATTTGAAATGAAGTTCCTCTCGCAAGCTGAGCGAAGTCTACAGATGGAGAAGTTTTTAGCACTCAAACAAGAAGCCTATCGGTTAAGGAATACGTCAACCAATTCAACCAGCTGGCTAGATTCGGACTGGAATTAGTAAACACTCCACATAAAAAGGCTCTTTGATTCGTTATAGGGTTAAATGAGCGACTGCACAGCCTAGCTATGTCCCATATACCTATGGGTGCGACTTTTGAGAGACTGGTGGACATGGCACTATTACAGGAGGAAGACAAGGATGGCAAGAAAGAGGCAAAGGTGGAAGAACCCCTAGACAAGAAAGTGGAGGGATCGAAGAATGAGAAGATGGATTCCAAGAAAGGCGGGAAGAATAACAAACCCCGTGACAAGAGGAAGTGTAAATTTTGTGGCATACCCGGACATCTAATTAAGGACTATAGAAAAAAGAAAAGGAAGATGGGTGGTTGCTTTCAATGCGGCGAGACAGGACATATGGCTAAGGATTGCCCAAAAAGGCAAGGGCAAGGGCAGAGGAATGGATCTACTTTTGGAGGGCAGATTCACGCTCTCATTGCACCTCCGCAAGAAAGAGGTAGAAATATTTCTGTTGAGAGTTTAGTTTATCTTTCTGATCATCCAGTTCGTACTCTTTTTGATTCTGGCACATCGCACTCTTTTTTATCTACTATTTTAGTTGAATCTCTGCACCTGGATGCCAGTATAGTAGAGGATCCCATGGTTGTTTCAAATCCAATTGGGAGTTCGGCTTACTTATCAATGATTTTTTTGGATTTGGAAATTTCTATACTAAGCGTCGGGTTTAGATGTAATGCTTATGTTTTGGGGTTCACGGGCTATGGGTTGATTCTAGGCATGAATTGGTTATCCAGTAATGGTGCCATCCTCGATTATGAAAGGGGAGTGGTTAGACTTATGACTCGCCTCGGTAACACTCTCAAAATCTCTTGTAATCCCATGAATTATGTTACGCTTAGCTATTTTGAATCTCTTGATGCGTCCGTTGAAAACTTACAATCTGTTAGAGTAGTCCGTGAGTACATGGATGTCTCTGAAGAGGTGAAGGGTTTACCTCCGAAGCGAGAGATAGACTTCCGCATATACCTTGTTGATAATGCAAAACTTGTTGCTTTACCCATTAGACACATGGCTCCAATGGAAAGGAAAGAGCTCAGCAGGAAAGTTAAAGAGTTGCTTGAAAAGGGTTCATAAGGCGGAGTATTTCTGAATGGGGTGCTCCAGTTATGTTTGCAACCAAAGCAGATGGTTCACTTCGCCTGTGCGTGGACTATATGGAGCTAAACAAGCTGACCAAGAAGAATAGGCACCCACTTCCTAGAATAGATGACTTGTTCGACCAGCTCGTAGGTGCCTCGGTTTTCTCCCAACTAGATCTGGCCATCGGATTTCATCAGCTAAGAGTGGATGAAGATAACATAGATAAGACCGCGTTCAGGACCCCAGATGGTTTCTTCGAATGGCTTGTCATGCCTTTTGGCTTGACAAACGCACCCGCCTATTTCGTAGACTTGATGAGTAGGGTGTTCAGAGAGTTCCTTAATAAATTTGCAGTGGTCTTCGTGGACGACATTTTGATTTTCTCAAAAAGCATGGAAGAACATGCTTTGCATTTAAGGGAAGTTATGGATACTCTTCCAGCACATTGGCTGAAAGCAAAATTCTCCAAGCGTCATTTTTGGAGAGAAGAAGTAAGGTTTCTTGGAAATGTAGTGTCCAAAGAGGGGATAGCTGTGGATCCCGCAAAAGTAGTTGCAGTGCAAGATTGGAAGACTCCACGGAATGCAATCGAAGTACAAAGTAATCTCGGGCTAGCGGGCTTCTACAGAAAGTTCATTAAGGACTTTGCGAAGATCTCAGCCCCACTTACTAGGTTGACGAAGAAGAACCTAACTTTTTCCTAGGACTTGGATTGTGATGTTGCTTTCCAACGACTAAAAAGGGCTCTGACAACAGCCCTAGTTCTGACATTGCCTGATGGGAGTGTTTACGGTATACACAGACGCATGCGGTACTGGACTAGGCGCTGTCTTGATGCAAGAAGGCAAGGTAGTTTGTTATGGGGGAAGGTAGTTGAAGGTACATGAGAAGAACTACCCAACTCATGATTTAGAACTAGCTGTCGTTCTTTTCGCTCTTAAGTCATGGCGTCATTACCTACTAGGAGAAAGGTTTGAATTGTTTACTGACCATAAATCGTTAAAGTACCTTTTCTCACAGAAAGATCTTAACTTAAGACAACAAAGGTGGATGGAATTTCTTACCTCATACGATTTTGAGATTGCTTATACCCCTGGCAAGGGCAATGTGGTAGCAGACGCCTTAAGTAGGAAAAAGCTGACCTTATGTCCTCTCTTTGTAGAAAGGCAAAGCTTGGAGTACATGACAAACTTTGACTTTAGACCCTCCTTTGAATTTGTACCTGGTTTGTTAGCATCGCTAGAGATGCGGCATACTCTTTTGGACTCAATAGGAACCGCGCAACGTGAAGACTCTTAGCTAGTTGATGTGATGGATAAGCTAATTAAAGGTGAGACTTCTAGTCACCTCAATAGATACTCCATCGATGACAAGGGTTGGTTGGGACGGGACGAAAGACTATGCGTCCCACAAGCAAGGGATTTGGTGAAAACCATTCTTGAAGAAGCACAGCATTCTAAGTTGATCATAACCCAGGTGGGGACAAGATGCATAAAGACATAAAAAGAGTTTTCTTTTGGAATCGCATGAAGAAGAATGTAGTTGAGTTTGTCTCTAAATGCTTGATATGCCAGAAAGTCAAGGCAGAGCAGAAGAAGCCTGGTGGTCTGCTTCATCCTCTAGAGGTCCCACAATGGAAATGGGATAGCATTTCGATGGAATTTATTGATGGGTTGCCTAGGTCAAGAAGAGGCAATACCGGTATTTGGGTAATAGTGGACAGGCTCACTAAAAGCGCTCACTTTATACCTATTAAGAGTAGGAGGACTGCCTCATCATTAGCATCCATTTATCTTAAAGAGGTGGTCCGACTGCATGGAATACCCGCTAGCATAGTAACCGATCGAGATCCTATCATTTCGAGCGAGTTTTGGAAGAGTTTGCAAGAGGCTGTAGGCACACAACTATGCTTAAGCACTGCCTATCACCCTCAAACCGATGGTCAGACGGAAAGGTGAACAGGGTATTAGAAGATCTTTTGAGATTATGCAATCTTGATTTTGGAGGAACATGGGAGGATCATCTTCCTTTGGTGGAATTCGCCTACAACAATAGCTACCAAGTCACCATAAGCATGGGACTCTTTAAGGCTTTATATGAAAGGTCGTGCCGATCACCAACTTGTTGGTGGGAGTCTACAGACAAGCTCGTATTTGGGTCTGACATAATCAGAGAAACTTCAGAGAAGGTGGACTTAATACGAAGACGAATGAAGACCGCACAAGATAGACAGAAGTCCTACGCTGATAGAAGAAGGACCGACCTTGAGTTTGAGGTTAGAGACAGAGTTTTTCTTAAAGTATCTCCTTTGAAGAATGTCGTTCGCTTTGGGTCCGTAGGAAAATTGGCACCAAGATTTGTAGGGCCATTTCCTATAATTGAGAGGATTGGGAAGATGGCTTATAAAGTAGAGCTGCCCGAAAGATTGGCTGGAGTTCATAATGTTTTTCATGTCTCTCATCTACGGAAGTGCTTACATGAGTCTGCAGAAGTTGTGGAGCCGAGCATACTAGAGGAAGTAGAAGTGGGGCGAGAAGCGACGGTGATAAGAGTTCCAACTCGTATCTTGGGTACAGAAGTTAAAAAGATACGCAATCGTGAGGTCAAGCTAGTTAAAGTTCAGTGGAGTGACGCTGAAGGAGACGCGACTTGGGAGACTAAAGACAAGATACACGCATCCTACCCTTTTCTTTTTGAGGGTACATTCTTGATCTCTTTTTCCATAAGTTTACGCATGCTTGTATCTACCTTTTAAGTATATCTCCTCAGTCCTATTCTTAATCCTTAGGTAGAAACCAATGGATGTAAACATGTATTTAAAACATGTTATGATTGATGGCTGCAAGTAGTTGCTAGTGGTTGCTTGTGGATGCACATACACACACACATTAAGTACTAGATCGGTTCAGTCACTTTCATATTGCATATGCATATATGTATTTATATGCGGGTTGAAACTTGATGTGCTATCATATGGATGTTGCATTTGTATGAATGATTGTGCACTCATGTATCAGTTACAAAATACGATTAGGAATAATTGCATACATGATGGACTCATAGCACCGACATGATTCGCATCAAGGAGGTCAACTGAAATAGTAGACCACCTGATTTTGCATTAGATAAGGGCATATACACACACTATGCATATGATCATGAAAGCATTAGAAATCTTTTTAAGGACATTAGATGCCTGTGATTGATGGTTGAGAAAATGGATGTTGGATGTTAGGATACATTCTTCTTAACTTAGAGATTTCGGGGACGAAATCCTTTAAGGAGGGGAGAATGTAACACCCCGTATTTTCTCTGAATATTAAAATTAACAAATATAAGAATAATTAATTTTTAGAAGAAGAATTGGGTGAAACGGGTTAAGCCAATGCGTTCGCCTCGAAATTCTGCTTGAGTTAGAGTCCAAGTTTGCGTGAATCGGACTCCGTATGAAGAAGTTATGAAGGTTAGAAGTTTTCTAGTGTAAGCAGAAAATAAATTAAAAATAACAATTAAATAATCATTTCAGTTCGAAATTCAAAAACTCAGAAATAGGCTGAGCGGGAAATCTCCCGCTCAGGGGCGTCGACCCCCATAGGGGGTGTCGACTTAGGAGTCGACCCCCCTATAGGGGTGTCGACATGGGCGTCGACCACCCCTGTAGGGGTCGACCCCTGCCAACTATGCTGGACAGTGACGATTTTCTAAGTCACAGGGCTACGTGGCGACTTCTGATTTGCCTGATGACGCATTTTCTTGGACTAGACGGCTCTGATGACTCCTAGGTCGATCTAAAGGCCCATATTACTCCTAAATTTCTATATAATCACCCCAAACCTCAACCCTAGACTTCATTCTATGAAGCCGTCATGTTGTCCATGTCTAAGCTAGCCTAGCCTCCACCTTCTCCAAACTAGAAATCATGTTAGAAAGCTCCAAACCAAATCCAAACTAGAGAATCAAACGTCTACATCAAGGGTTAAGCTTAATAAATTCAGAAATCAGATCCCAGAATATAAGATCCGTCCTTTTTCTGTAAGTTCAATTATTATTCCGATTTGAACACCTAATAGAAATCATGACTATAATAATCGGATCTAGAACTATGCCTAATTCTGATTCGTGCTTATCCTTTTGTCAAATCTGAATTGCCTATGCCTATGAGACTGTTGTGATTGACATAATGAAACCTATCTTGCCTATGAGACTGTTGTGATTGACATAATGGAACCTATCATGCCTATGAGACTATTGTGATTGACATAATGGAACCTATCATGCCTATGAGACTATTGTATTGATATGATGGAACCTACCATGTTGTACATCCTATGCCTATGAGACTATTGTGATTGGTATAATGGAACTTATCGTGTTGTACATCAAAATTACTGATTCTCTTAAGTCCAATTCTATCTAATATTTATACCTATGGTGTAAATTGCTTAGCTTGCCCGCACTTATTGTTAATGTACAACATGCCTATTGGAAATATGATTCTTGAATTGAGTTCACCTTTACATGCCTATTTTTCCTTATGTCAATTCTTATGCTCCTTCTCTATTTTTCCCTTTTTATTTTCTTTTATGAATACTAGTTCATTCGGAACTTAGATTGAATCTCGTTGTACGTGCAATTATAACTAGGGAAAAATTAGGTATAATTTAATTAAGTAAATTTTGGGCATAACAAGTGAATGTGGCATAAAACTTGTACTGACTACACTTGGAGAATATTGATATAGAAAGACCTAAACTTGGACACATATGACAAATATGTAAATTGGCTAAAGACGAACATGCCTAACCCGAGGTTAGATTGAATTGCGGTGTAAGACTGCCCGGAACCGCCCGGCACATCCAGCGACCGCAACAATATAGATTTAATGTGAGAGGTTAGCGCATTAAGCCCAAAAACCCGAGGTTAGATTGAGTTGCGGTGTAAGGCTGCTCGAAACCGTCCGACACATCCAGTGACTGCAACAATATAGATCTAATGTGAAAGGTTGGTGGTTTAATGAATTAATTAAAGCTAAGGGACGAATAAGCTATGAATGGTAGGGTTAAGTTAATTAAGGCAACATTTAACCAATACAACATGTTAATTAAACATATGGGTGGGGTTAGGTTAATTTGAGAACACTTAACCGTTATAACATGTTGATTAGTAAACCCTAGTAACGGGGATCCATTTCAGCAGTAACCCACGTAGATGTATCACGGTACCCTGAACTAGGCAGGGTAGGGCACGATTACTGGGTTGATTATAAGCGATCAAAATAGCGGCAGGTGGTGCAGCAGTGTAAGTTCTGGTGGAGTATGGGCGTGCACGTACTCCGGAGTGGAAAAAGCAGGCACTGGGCATTGGTAGTATACACTGTGCATCTTGAATTTGTGTCGGGTTGCCACCATAGGAATTGATACACATACGAAGAAGCCGATTAGAAAAGGGATCATTTGGTTTTGAGCACATAATAGTAGTTGAAACATTCGTTAGTAGGTGCAGAGAAATGGAAATGAGTGCGCTAGTATATTCAGTTTATCTTGCCTTATCTTATGTTATCTTATTGCTATAGTATTGTCCTATGTTCAGTTTATACATGTCATGATCCTTTTACCTGTTTACATGCTGAATAATCACTAGACTTACCAGGCTTATGTCTGACCCGTTATCTTTCGCCTTCTTTTCTTCAGTTTCCCCCCTAGGTCCTGAGGGAGGGAATACTTTATCTTAGTGCAGACCTTTTCCAGCTTGAAGAGAGTAGATGTATTGCTTGGATTCTCTTTTCTTGAGCTATGGCTGTGGTTACACTTTTACTGGGGATTTATGCTGCTTTACTACTGCTTTATGCTTCTTTATGTACTTAGAGTTTTAAATCAAGACAGATGTTTTATTATAATAATTTAGAAGTTGGGTTTTGAGACAATGCTTGTAATGTTTTGACTGAACCATGTTATTTATGAAATAATTTCAGTTTTCCGCTGTTTGTACGTCTGTCTTGTAAATTATCTGTGCCTTTTACCTAAAATGCTTCACCAAAGTTAATGCATTCCCTTTGTGAGTGACCTTAGCGGAGGCTGGGTGTTTCAGAATCAGAAGAAGCATCCGAGGAAGGATACATACTATTTTAATTTTCAAATATTTCTTTCTTTTGTTATTTTGTTAATGGACTTAAGTTAAGCCCTAATCTCCTTTATTAGTTTGAGTATATTACATTATTGGCCTAATTATGTAATCATGTTAACGTTAACACCTACCAACACATATTTATATACTTTTACATTACTTTAACACATATGCTTACGTTTCAACATTGTCTTGACTTTACAAAATTATTACAAACTTATATAATATTGTTTTAAACAATTTAAATACTAATTTTATCATAAACATATAAAAATTTACATTTTATTCAAAACACTTATTTTATATTCTACCTACTCAAAACTTACATTTTTTATTATTAAAAATTACAAGAATATCCCTTTCTTGTTTAGCTTAATTCAACAAACCATTTTAAAACTATTTACATGTTTATATATAAATTTTCCATATTTTGGCTTTTAATTAGTACCCGACATTGGTTTGTAAACATGTGACGACCGCCCATAACCCTTGCACTAAACAAGAGGAATAATGCGCTGAAAAGTGTGCCAGGCAGCTATAGCGATCATCAGAGTAGGAAAACAAAATTTGTCGTAGAACTCACAGTGCGAGGATAAAATATAATAGAACATATACAACAGGTAATAGTAGTGAAGCATCATATGGCAAACTTTTCAAACTTTCACAACATCCTGAAAGACTATCCCAACATCATAGGAAATATCAAGTATGTACATATGGCTCACTACAACATTATAGAGCAACTCAAACAGCGGAAACATAAACACTATATAGTAGTAAAAGTAATACGCCAGCCTCCTGCTCGTCTTCGCACAGCAACATTGTCCTCACTAATCACTTGTCACCTGCTACCTAGTCTGCCCATCCACAACCGGATGAACAACCCAAGGTAATAAGAGGAAACATAAAAACTTGAGTTAGATAACAGTCTTAATAAGCGATAAAACAACTAACAAACTTCATCAATAAAGCATATGAGAATGGATAGATAAACATATTAATCTACCCAAAACATCAGAGAAGAACTCAACTCTCGTCTTCCCCGCATTGGACAGTGATAGCCGTTACGATAACATTTCAACCATACATCCATGTAAACCAGAACACCCATTCAATCATGGCAAAGTACTCATGACATCCAAATTATATATCTTATATAAACCATCCTAATCGAACTCAACATCCCTCAAGCACAAGCCCCAGAGGCCTAAACCAATATCAGATAAGCACCCAAGAAACATCTCCTGACGCTGGACAATCTACATGAGACGGTTCAAACAAGGAAACTAATCAACCATGACAGACTCTGGCTATCACCGCCAATCCTATTTCGAAACCATAATTAATCATATGACGGTCAACCTTGCCATATGTCAAGGGCTAATGGTAACCCTAGTTCTAGCATAAACTCCATACGCCCTTCAACGATACGTATGTATATGTCCAACCTTGACAACTAGGCCTTTCAACGATACCCAGGGTACTCGACCTAAAACCGGTCTTTTAGGTGCTTTGAGCCTGCTAGAACTTACGATAATGATAATATCTCGACATTCGCATCTCTAGTCATCCAACCCGAAGACTTTTCATAGCTCAAGCAACATTCTTAAGCAACCATTATCCACCAACTCACGACCTTTGAGTTGTCACCTCATTCGTTGTTCTACACTGATCAACGAACACCTTTTAACACTTCGAACCTTCCTACTTGAATTTACTTCGAAGTCACACCATCACCAAGCCAATCACATCAAAGCGTTGCGGCTAGGGTTCGGGGGGTTGCCCCCAGAAAAAAAAAATTAAAAGCCCTTTTTCTTCAAATCTAGGTCGTACCCAAAAATATAAATCTTCCAGAAAATGACCTTGTTCGACCGACCAGAGCGACCAACCCTTCACACTGCTCGACCGACCCGTAATCATCTCAGCGGAGACCGATCAACCCTGCTGCTTGATGCAACCACTTCTGGCTCGCTCGACCCAACCACTTTCGGCTTGCTCGACCCAACCACTCCTGGCTCGCTCGACCTAACCACTTTTGGCTCGTTCGACCCACTACATGTGTGCTCGACCCATCTCATCCAGGCCTTCATCACCAGGTCCGACCGACCAGGAGTGGCCGACCCAACTGACCCAATTTGTCCACTTCACCCCCGTACTTCACGAATGAATGACCGACCCGAATAGGACCAACCGACCCTGCATTTGTTTTCCTCCAAGAAAACCTTCCGATGGTTCGATCGACCCACCATGAATGACCGACTAAGCCTTGCTCGACCCAAAACCTGCACATTTCCATTTCAACTCCGATTTCGACCACAACTTCACCAAATCACGGATTCGAAAAAACTAACTCATCCAATATGACCACAAACATGATATGAAATCAACAATATCACCAATATGACAATTCCACCATTAATTATGTAAAATTCACCAAAATTACCATAAATGTATATATGAACAAAACCGTGGATTTAACTTGCAAACTCATATGAAATATCATAGAAATTACCGGTTTAAACATGCTAAGTTAGATCATAGGGTGATTCATATGAAAATGGAATTGTCATGGTATAGATCTATGGTAAAACACTTGAATTTGATGAAAAACATGATCAAACATTCATATACTTCATTGAATCCATGTGAGAGATGTAAATCACTCATTGATTCTCCAAAACAAGCAAAAATGATAGAAATATGAATTCGGACAGCAAGCACATCACACCAAACCCCTTGATCCAATGAATTCTCACTTCGAATGACGTAGATCTAGCCTCCAATAGTGTAGATCTTCAATTTCCCAAGCTTGGATTTCGATTTTTAATGGTGGAAAGGTGTTAGAGGAAGGAGGAGCACAAGGCACCAAATGAAAGAATGAAAAAACCTAAACCATTTCCCATATCCCTCACTCCCTATTTATACCCTTCCATCAGCCCACTAATGGGCCTCCCCAATTCAGGCCATTGTGGCTTACCAAACCTGGACAACCAACTGAAAAACATTAAAACAGCGATTTCTACCAAACCGCTGAGCCAAATCTTTAATGTAACTACTCTACGAAAGGCAATCATCGTTTCCTTTCCAATGGGATAAGTCTTACCCTCTGATTCGACTTGAGTCAAAAGTTATGCCCTGTACAAGATTGATAGGGGCAAAATGGTCACAAACAAAATCGGTAAAAATTATGGACATGTCCCACATCCTCATAAGCAACATATTAAAATATGAGAATAATCCAACCCTTAGGGAATAAAATAAAAATATTTTACGATCCTCCGATATGTAAAATGCAGGCTATTACAAAACATTTATTTTACGACAAAATCATTATTTAACCAATATTGCAAAGTCTTTACAATTAGTCAATCATTAAATCCATATTTTTACCATAAATCACTATTATAAGATTATCAAACTTTATTATCCATATTTATAATTTATTTAACAACAATTGATGGACCTATTTCCTTTTTAACACATATTTAGTTCCAACAAATACATAATTCACATTAATTCCCCAAATTAACATAAGCTAATACAAAACCCATTATTTAATCAACTTGGATAATTATTTAAATTATTTTCTCCAAATAATATTTACTTTCCCTAATGATAAATTACTAATATCATTATATTATATTTTATTATTATTATTGGTAATCATAAAACCATGGTTGTTATAGACTCCCCAATAAAAATTGTGTCCCCGCAATTTCCTAAAAGGAGATATTATATTCAGCTCAGTTTATTTCATCAAGAAAAAGGAAATAGACAAGTTTGAATCAGAATTTCTCACCCTCGATATCGGAAAATAAAAGTCTAGGAAAAGTTGGTTGATGAATTATCTGGTTTCCTAAGTGCAATCATTAGGATTATCAGACCATAAATATTCACAAGCGGAACGTTCTTGTTCTGAAGGCGTTTAACCTCAGAAGCAAGTGCACGCATAGGATGTCACATAATAGATAAGTTGGTCGTGATCTTTATCTCCTTCAAAACATGAAAATCAATAATATAATCCGAATAAAGAAGACACTTCCGAACTTGACATACGGGAAACACGTAATGAATACTAGAAAACTGAACTACAAGTGCTACTCAATATGTAACGGGACCGATACGCTCAGTGATGGGAAATGGTCCTATGCATCTAGGAGCCAACTTCTCAGACTAGCTAAAACGTACCACCTCTTCAAAGGAGATGCATAGATTTAAGCAAGATCACCAATGGAGAACTCTAAAGGCTCCCTTTGGTTGTCTACGTAAGATTTTTGTCTTACTTTTAGCCTTTTTCATTCTCTCACGTTTAAGGTTAATCTTCTCTAAAGCTTCACAAATAGAGTCGGGGATTAATATCAGCTTCTCTTCGAACTCTAACTGGTAAGAAGGTGATTGACATAGCATTCTGTATAAGTATCGAAAGAATCCATACCGATACTGGATTGAAAGTTGTTATTATATGACAACTCTACAAGAAGTAGAGGGTATTCCGAAGTACTCAAAGCTTTTTGAAGACTCTGCTAAAAATTGATAGCAAAAAGCGAATCACTGTTATAGATAATGGAATTAAGAATACCATGAAGTCTCATGATCTCCTTAATATATATAGCTTAGATGGAAGAGAATTTTTCGTATTGGACTTAATAAAGAGCATTACAGAGTAGTACTGTCCATCAAAGTGGAAAATAGGCTGGTTAGGAGCGATCATTCGTAATCTTGCATTGGACGAGTATTGAATACATTGATTGAGTGTATAAAATTTTCTTTTCTTACCTCGTGTGGATCGATGTACTCAATTCATCTAATACAAAACTAGGCTAAGGATCGTATTCAAAATAAGTCATGACATATTACGTATAACAGATCACAGAACAAAATACATATAGGTAGAACAACAAAATACAGTAGATACATGTGCTACAAACTCGAATTGTTTCATGTGAACCATGTACACACACAACAAGTCTCAAAAGAATAAATACACAAAAGATACAATACTTATTTGCACAATTTATGAAATAGCTTCAGGAAAGATTGTCTAAGGTGGTACAGCTAAACCAAAGCCAACAACAAGCCAAACCTAAAACAACTTGGTCTGACCCGAGTACAAATACACGAGTTAATCTAGCTTAAACATAAGAACGTAAAAAAAGATTCCTTTCTATTATAAAGGAATAGAATAACTCATAAAAACATATTTAACAAAAGAAAGATTCACGAATTTAAACTCATATTACTCATAAACACCGAGAACACAAGCTTAAATATTTCCATCGATATAGATTACCCAAATTGCAAATTGGGATAACTATAATTTACAGCCGTGAGACATGGGATCAACATAATAATATTTACTATAGTCGATAGCGTTATCTTTGAGCTAAACACTTGTATCATCCTTTAAATTTCAAAGGGCATCAAAACACACACACACATACCAAATGATCATTAAAATCCTCAAATATTGCATAAAACATTCATAAGAGTTTAATTTCACTATAGTGATCACAAATATCAAATTCTCGAATTAGTTGTGAGGCTATAAGGGAAACTCGCCATAATATAACACCAAAGACGGATCCAAAGTATTTCAAACATTGAAATACCAAAACCACCAAAATGGATCCAAAACATCATAAATTATTGCACATGCATCATAAATGAGCTCCTACCAGAGCTTATGTCAAGCACTATACATGTATTTAGGCATCGATTGCTACAAACCCCCCTCCCCCACCTCGGATGATTATATCTTGACCCCCCAGTCAAGAGAACATGTACATAAGACTCCCTCCGAAGCGAGTACTGGGATATACAAACAACAAATAATGTGCCATAGACTTCCAATTAGTAATTTGAATTATGAAAATAATACTTTCTATACTGTACGTTTTCATTAATCGATTTACTATAAGCTAGACCACTTCACATTAGAAAACATCAAATATCTTCGACCATCGAGATAGGAATTAACCGATAAAGTTAATTTACGTGTCCCATACCATGTGATTAACTATGGGGTTTAAATCATAGCCTCGTTTTCTCAAAAGGGTGCAAAAATGTGTGATTATATATATAATACTTAGTTTAAGAAAACAAGTTTTATAAAACGATTTAAAAAACAATTTGAGTTATTTCTATAAAATCTGTATATTACAAAAATATTAATTTTTGCTATTGCTTTATGATGATTTTATTAGTAAAACCCAAAAAGAAGATATATTATTTGTCCCAAAGCTAATGACACACATATATATAAGAAAATTCATTTTTGAAACCTTTATAAAACCGTGCATGGTTTCACGAAGAAACTCACGAATTTCACAAAGAATCAACACTTGAAATCAACATGAAACTCATAATTCAACTACAGATTCGATATAATGTTGGCTTATCCAAAATAGGATCAAAGACTTAACAACATCATCAAATTATAGTTTAAAATCATCAAAGGAGCATGGAAAACTCACCTGGATTCAACAAATATGCATACCAATTCATATGCAAAATCTGAAAATGGGACAAAATATGCAAAGGGAAAGTTACAAACCCAGGTTTGAAACCTTCTCCGGGTTCAAGTTTCAGGTAAGTTTTGGATAACCCAACAATTTCTGAATAGTCTGAAAATCTGTAAGCACAAACTGAAACAACATATATTTCAAATAGAAAATGAAGTATTAAATTCCAACATGATATGAAAAAGATACGAAGTCTCAAACTTGGACACCGGTCATGTTGAATTCTGATCAGGTCAGAAATCTTCTCCAGTTAAAATTTGACACCTGATTTGAATGATCGAGTGATCTTGGGATGGTCTAAAAATTTGCAAATGTAGAGATAAACATTCAAACTTTTCAAAGAAAAAAGAATCATGCAAATCAGATCAAAACTGAGTGAGATACAGGGACCTGAACAATGTTTTCACCAAGTTCAGAAATTCAAGTCCATCAAGCGATTTTCCTTGGGAACAATTGACACATAATGTCGGTGCATCAACACATATGAGGTCGGCATATATGAGGTTTGTGTCGAAGCGCCCCACAGAATATGCTACATGATGATTTTCTGGTGTGTATATAACTTCGTAAAACATTTTCTACATGCCACAGGTACCAGAATCACTCCACAATTGATATGCAAAAATATTAGCACTCATACTATAGATTGAAATAAGAATTATTCAAACCAAACCAAAACTGAGGGAAATATGAAACTTCAAAGTTTCACTCTGGCACTATTTGTGCATATAAGTTTTTCTAAAAAAATTCTTAGTTACAGTAATCAACCTATCCAATCAAACCCGACATATAACCTAATTAAATCTTTAAGCTAAAGTGTGTGAGTTGTAAAAACTCATCTTGGTTGGATTTCACTCATAATTGACCTTAAATAGTCTCAAGATGGGAGCTTTTGAAGATAAACAACCCGTAGAGGAAAAAAAACTGACATGCAACTGAAAAGTTTATTGTAACTTTTATTTTGCATCCAGCAGGATCTGAGATGATTTAATTCCTGCTTGAGCTTAATTTGACAAGGAGTGTAGGATAACAAACCCTCTTTTTAATTTGATTTAGAATAGAGATTGACATTTGAAACATAGGGGAAGAGGGAAACCGTGATTCTCTATCTTTTTTTCAGGAAGAAGAAGAGGGAAGAGAAATGTACATACTGGAAGAATGTCTCCAGGTCCCTCCTTCCTTAAATCATCATTTGGGCCTAAAGATAACTTAATTTGGCCTAAATGTTAATTAATTTGGTTAAGTTAATTCAAATAGGGTCTTAGTCATATAAAGTACCTAATTTGCTTATGGTTTACCTCTTATAACACATAACACACCACTTAGCCATGTTTTAGGTCCATTAAAATTTACATAACATATTAAATTTTTTAACAAACCCTTAACACATATTTTAATATGTTAAAATAAAAAATTACAATTTCAATTCAAATTATATGTTTTGTCATTTTATGAAGAAATGCACATTCTCCATTTTTAAAATTGTACAAACCATGTTATTTTGGCACAAAAGATTTGTACAATCATATTAAAAATAGTTTTGATACACAATAAGATTTCAATCAATATTTTATATTTGTTATTAACAACACAAAATTTTAAAAATATTGTTGTTTTTTCCAAAAACTAATTCTTAACAACATCTTTACAAATTTATTCCATCAACATTATACTATCAGTTTGAAATTTTCTTAACCGTTTCCAAATATGGTTTTAAACACAATTCTTATTCTGTTATGTAATTTCAACAACTTACGTTTCTATGCACTACTTTATAAATTAATAATTATCTTGTTAAAACAACTTTGCACTTAATACTGAAAATATATCTTCACTTAAATATCGATTGCTAATCAATATTTTACATTTTCAATATTCATTAGAACAACTAGATATAATTGAAAAATACAAATTGAATTAAATCTTCTTATTGTACTAAATATATTTAATTTATTCCAATACACACAATTCTATGAACCACAAACTCTTTATTTTTACATATTAAATTATTATACAAGTTAGGCTCATGAACTAGTACTTTACACTCCTTGGTTTTAAATTCACAAAACATATTATAATCTGTATAACCTGGGTACCTAAAAACCCAGGTAGTTACAGACACTCCCCTTAAGTAAATTACGTCATCACAATTTACTTAAGATAACACATATATGTTTCTTTTTAATAACTCATCCAAAATTTTATTCATTTGGAAAATTTAGTTCAAGTCATTAAACACACGACACTCAAGACTGCATTCTCTTTTACCACTTTATCACACATAAAACAACAAAGGTAGAGATTTTTAAATACTTAATTTGCCAAGACTTTAATTCTCATCTCAAGTCAAATACACATAAGATTTAAACTATTATGATTTATCTTTCATAAGGGATATCTTTAAAATACACACTCACCTTTCTCTAATTTCCAAACAATAACTAATGTTGCCTTGCCATCAGAGGTCTTTTAATTTCCCAAATAATGGTTGATGCCTTGATTATAATATCAAATAGCCTCACCGTTTGTCATTTATTATCACTAACTTGATAGCTGCAATTGCCTTTTAATCCCAAGTATGCGAGTGTATTTCAAAAATATTACTCATGTTTAAGATAGCATCTTATTTAATGCAACTTTTATCCTCAAAATACTTTATATTCATTCATTTAATATTTTTTTTCACTTGAAAACTTATTAACTCATTTTGCATAATACTAAGCCACCAAATTTATAATGGTTTTTTCCATAATTTAACTGCAAAGTCAATATAATATTGCTATTGTTTCGCCAATTCTACTACAATCCTCGTCTCGTCAGTGGTTTAACACTATCCTCACAAGAATAATTTCAATTATTCTTTCCTAAAATTTAATTCATTACACAATATAATGTGATTAATCATCTAATTTAAGTGTATAAGAAATTCTTATCAATATTGTTGATAAGACGCACTGATTAGAACTTTTAAAATACCCAACGGGCAATCCAACACGATAGATAATAATAAATTTTTAGTTCACATGGTTTTCTTTATTATTTACTATCACAACCACTCTTACTTTTATTTCAAATAAAAATAGCCCAATGCCAAGTTTCGCTAGATATTCTATTGACTTATAATTACAAGTCAGTTAACTTTAAATAAACACTTAATTATCGATATTTACCATTCCTTAATCCCACTTATAGTTTCATTATATATAGGACAATCAAAACACTTCACTTATTTCCGTTGCGCAACTCTAATTCATTTCAATTTAGCACTCTTTTAACCTAAAATGAATTTTACTTTCACTATCTTGGATTTAGTTCATTTAGCCAATTCATTTTATCTCATTCAATAATCAACTAGAAACAAGTGGATGGGGTTTAAATTTCATCAAAAAAATCAAACCTAAGATTTTAAACACTGAAAGGATTTAATGGGATGGAGATTACTACCGAGATAAAATACATATGACATGATGCAACTCATGGAACACTACGGAATGAAATACATTCCTAGATGTATCTCAAAAGCCAGGATTCCACAAGACTCAAATGACGAGGATCACAGGTTGAGGATTACAATAAAAAAATAAAAGTGGACAAAGTTGTTATCAGTCCATGTTATAACCTATGTACCATTCTGATTCTGTTCTATTTCTCTCGTACTTGGTTCTGAACCTCGCTTTCCCACCTCCAGACCCACCCTAATAAAGAGCATTACCAAGTAATACTGTCCATTCGAGCAGAGAATATGGTTGGTTAGAGCGACCATCCGTAATCTACATTAGATGAGAATTGAATACGTCGATTGGGTGTATAATTTTTTTTCTTACCTCTTGTGGATCGACATACTCAATTCATCTAATATAAAACTACGATAACTAAGGACCGTATTCAGAATGAGTTACGACATATCATAGATTACAAAATATAATACATTTATGTACAACAATAGAATACAATAGATACATGTGCTACAAACTCGAATGGTTTCATGAGAACCATATACATACATAACAATTCTCAAAAGAATAAATACACAAATGACAATACCCATCTGCACAATTTATGAAATAACTTCAGGAGAGGTTGTCCAAGGTGATACAACTAAACCCGGGTCAACTACAAGCCAAACCTGAAACAACTCGATTGCCTAGCTTAAAAATATCAGTATAATAA
This sequence comes from Allium sativum, assembly GCA_030737875.1. Classification (NCBI taxonomy): domain Eukaryota; kingdom Viridiplantae; phylum Streptophyta; class Magnoliopsida; order Asparagales; family Amaryllidaceae; genus Allium; species Allium sativum. Next base: position 13,244,561 of record CM060925.1, read on the forward strand.
TATGAATGCAAAATACGGTCGTGAGAAATTTCTTGTCATAAAAGAAGGAATCATATAATCCCAAGTAAACATAAAAAAATAGAAAAGATGATTTTTTTTTATATATTAGAAAGAAATAGAATAACTCAGAACAACAGATTTCATGAAAGTGGATAAATCAAACATCCTTCCTCATAAGGCTCGCAAGAGGAAGAACATCGCGGGAAAAATCCTCAATGAATTGACAGTACTAACCTGCCAATCCAAGGAAGCTAGGGATCTAAGAAATGTTTTTCGGCCTTTCCCAATTTTGAATGACTTCAATCTTCGATGGATCGACTGAAATGCTATTAAAATATCAACATGGCCTAGAAATTTCACCTTATTCTCCTAGAAATGACACTTGGATAATTTAGCCTTAAACTGATGCTGACAAAGAATACTCAAGACGATCCTCAAGTGCTGAACATGATAAGCGTCTGCCTTACACTACAAGAATTGAACAGTATTGCAACGGACACTTCCAACGACCTCCAATGGCAGTTGACCAATGGCTTCCAACGGAAGCCAAAATACGTATCTGTATTCCGTATGTAAAATATACGCCGTTGGAAACTGTTTGCGGCTGTTGGTTTGAAGCCGTTGGAAGCCGTTGCCCCCCCCCTTACATGGACTGGAGCACAAATCAGCCGATGCTACTTCTTCTTCTTCATTTCTCAAAACCCACGGTTTACCACAAAATCCCCAATATTCCCCCCTTTCATTTCTGAAATCGCCAATTTCGCTCCATCTTCCGCCTAGGGTCTCTTCTACTCTATCAAAGCACTCTCTCATCCTCTCTACTCTCCTATTCTCTCCGATTTTTAGGTATGTGTTTATCCTAATTTTTGTTTAATACCTTATGTTTAGTGTAATTGAAGCATAATTAGAGTATGTTTGTGTGTGTAGTGCTGTTAATTAGTTGTTAATGTGGGGTTTAATCATTTTAGTTGCTAATTTAGGGTTTTTAGTAATAAATTACTTAGTTGTTATTATGATCTAGGGTTTGAATTAGTTGAAGTAGTTGTTGTTATTGAGATTGTGTTTATAGATTTTATTGATTATGTTTGTAATCTGGGGTTTGATTAGTTAAAGTTGACTATGTATATATGCATATATATAGTGTTATGTATATATATATACACGTATATATCGTTGACACTCTATGCATTTGTTTATTTGGTTAAGGCCCAATTCATCGAAAACAATATTTAATTTGTCGAAAACGTGTCGTGGAAATACATATATTTAAGTTTGTGTTTTTTGGGCTAAGGCGCACAACGGCGCTAAGGCGCACAAAGGCGTACAAAAAGCACTTCAATCACAAAAAAGCAAATCATATAATATGTTATATTCATAAAGCCTTAGAGAGTTTTTTTGGCCCCGTCTGATAAGTATTGTATATAATCGTGATATGATGTTCGTTTTATTAACGGAACAGACATTTATATTCATTGTATACAATATTTATTGGATTTGTCCTTTGTATTGGACAAGTTATGAATACAATAACGAAATTAAATCTCGTAAAATATTTCATTTTAAACAGTTCTCAAAATTTCAAAAGCACTTCCTTTATGTTCCCTGTGTACACACAATTGTGTACTATTCAGGGAACTAAACGGAAGTGCTGCCGAAATTTTGTTGAATCGTTTAAATTGAAAAGATTTACGCGATTTAATTACGTTATTGTATTTGTAATGGGAGGTAGGATAACCCACCATTAAATGATCAATTGACATAACATGCATTAATCACTAAAATTGTTTTAACACATTATCAATGCAAAATTTATCATCATAATTAATATGTAAAAGAAATGTTTTCATTAAAATACAATCTTAGCGTTTGAGCGATCGGACACAAAAATTATGAATCTAATTTTATATAATTCTTTCTAATTTTATATGTACTTAGGAAAAATGGACGATTATTTTATTGATCGAAGCTGGATGTACAAACGAAGAGAAACCGATGGCACAATAAACAAACATTTTATTAAAGCGTGTTTATTGATTTTGCTTTAAGTAACAATGGAAACGACGTCGAAATCCGTTGTCCATGTAGTAGATGCAAGTTATTGAAGCATTTGATACCGCAAATGGTTAGAGTTCATTTGCGTCTGTACGGTTTTGTGTCGAACTATTTAGTTTGGGATCGTCATGGAGAACCGTTAGCATCTACTTCTATACAAGTTGAGGAGGTAGCGAATAATGAAATTGCCACGACGAATCTCGTAGAACAAATGGTTGAAGATGCTGCATGTTCTATGTTCCCGGTTCAACAATTTAATGAAAACGTTGGTAATGATGACGATGGTAATGATGAAGAAGAACCAAATATTGAAGCCAAAAAATTATATGACTTATTAGATGCCGCAAAAAACCCTTTGGGAAGGCTGTGAAAGCGGAACTCAATTATCAGTAACTGCTGAATACATTGTGATGAAATCTAAATACAACCTCACAGAAGCTGGATTTACAGATGTTGTACAAGCTGCGAAGCGGCATATGCCTCCCAACAATTTAATGTGCGAAACCATTATGAAGTAAAAAAAATGATGTCAGCCTTTGGTTTACCGTATCAAAAAATAGATACATGTCTAAAGGGTTGCATGCTATTTTGGAAGGAAGATATCAAGCTTAAGAATTGTAGAATATGTAATCAAGAAAGATACCAACCAAGAAAGAAAAAGGGAAAGGAAGTCCCGTATAAACGTATGCATTATTTACCGATTATTCCTAGACTTCAAAGGTTATATGCATCTTCTGTAACCGCACAACATATGAGATGACATAAGGTGAGAACACAGGAAGAAGGTATGTTAACACACCCATCTGATGGGGAAGCATGTGAGCATTTTGATCAAAAGTATCCCAATTTTTCATCTGAGAGTCGCAATGTTAGACTAGGTTTATGTACGGATGGGTTTTCACCATTTTCTCAATTTGGTTCTAAATATTCATCCTGGCCAGTAATTGTAACACCTTATAATTTACCTCCGTGGATGTGTATGAAAACTCCTTATATGTTTCTTACAGTTGTCGTCCCTGGTCCTGATGATCCGACACAAGGAATCGATGTTTATTTACAACCGTTGATTGAAGAATTAAAAAAATTGTGGTATGAAGGGGTAGAAACATATGATATTTCCCAAAAGAAAAACTTTCGTATGCATGCTTCTTTGTTGTGGACAATTAGCGATTTTCCTTCTTATGCGATGCTTTCAGGTTGGAGTATGGCTGGTCGTCTAGCTTGTCCGTACTGTATGGAAGAAACAAGAGCATTTTCTTTACCTATTGGAAAGAAAATTTCATGGTTTGACTGTCATAGATGTTTTTTTCATCTTAATCATCCTTTTAGAAGGGATAAGAAAATTTTTACAGCTAATAGACTTGAAACTTTACGACCACCTAAAGTATGGACAAGTGAGGAAATTTATGAACTTGTACAAGATTTTCCCAAGATTCATGAAATCGGAGTACAGACAGAAATTCAAGGTAAATCATCAATTCATAATTGGTGGAAACAAAGCATATTTTGGGAGTTGCCTTATTGGAAAGATCTTCTGATTCGTCATAATATTGACGTGATGCATAATGAGAAAAACGTGTTTGATAACGTAATCAATACAATTTTGAATGTCAAAGGGAAGACAAAAGATGATTTGAAATCCAGACATGATATTGAAATCCAGATGTTAAAGGTAGTGGTGATCCAAACGACCATATACACGATTTTTATGGCGTGCTAAACCAGATTCTGCAAGTGACATATTTCACAAGACCCGCGGGAGAAGTATTTTTGTTTAAATGCAACTGGTTCAGCAATGTTCCAGGTTCTGGAATCAACGTGCACCCAAAATATAATCTTATAGAAGTAAGACATACGTCCCATTATTATAAGTACGACCCTTTCGTACTTGCCAAACAGGCTCTTCAAGTATATTATGCCCCTTATCCTTCTATGAGAAGAGACAAAATAGATTGGTGGGTTGTTTTCAAAACAAAAGCAAGGTTTACATTTGACGGGCGTAATATTCCCGATGACCAAGCTTATCAAGCAGACGTCGAGGAAAATGCAGAAATAGTAATAACCGACGATCAAACAGATTTTGGACCTCTAAACGATGAATCGAATGCATTAATTGATGTATTTGAGACTACAGATGAACCATATATGGAGGAGGAAATAGAGTCGGAATCTGAAAGTGATGAGGACGACTAACTAATACTCCCCATTTTCAAAAGGTAATTTTATGTTATGACATTTCTATTATCAAGTAACCATATATTTATTTTTATGACATTTCTATGAATCAAACTCATATGTTAACTAGACATGTCTATGAATCAAACTTATATTTAACACTTCTATGAATCAAACTCGATCATATGTTAACTAGACAAATCTATGAATCAAACTTATATTTAACACTTCTATGAAACAAACTTGTACTCATGTTATGACATTTCTATTATCAAGTACTCATGTTATGTAATACCATGTTTTTACATATAGGTCGTTCATGTTATGTTATGTCATGTCATGTTATGTTATGTTTTGTTATGTTTTTGTTTGTAACAGGTATAGCGTCAGGTGGCGAGGAGGGTGGTCCATCGTCGGAGTTATCCCGTCCTGTGGTCTGGCTTAAGCCAAAAGCATCAACAGGGTAAAAACTAAGTTTTTAGTATAAATTTAATTTATGTACAATAAATTATTTAAATTGTTGTTCTAGCAACCATGTATTTTTTTTTCCCGTTTAACACAGGGGGTTTGAGTTGGAGCCGTCGAATACCGTTTTAAGGATATCAAAACGTGCTTATCAGGCCTGCATGACTGCATGTTGGCCCACTTGGAGCTCGATACCCGACTTAGTTAAGGAGACCATATGGTAGGATTTTTTGGTACGTATGTATGATATAACATTTCTTATATTAAGTACATGCTCCTATTTGATAACTTTATATGTATGCTATTTATATAAAAAGTGCAGGGTGCGGTGGATCTCCAGGAGACGGATTTGGATCTCGTTAAGCGCCACTGGAACAGTAAAGTAGTAGCAAATTACAGACAAACAATGAAAACTTTAAAATCAAGTGGGAAAAGGCAGTCTTGGGTGAGCGAGTCAGTGTGGAATGATCTACTTACTTATTGGAATAGTAATGAGGACTTTCTGGTAAATTTTACTGCATATTTTTAATTTAAATTGTTCGGTTCAATTAGTATGTGATTTAGACTAAGACATTATTTTTTAAATTTAAATGTATAGGCCTCGTCTGAGAGAAATGCAGCTAATAGGAGCAAGAATCCGGTTATGCATCGAGGTGGGTCCAAGTCATTTCAGCATCATCGTGAGGATCTAGTATATTTTGTAATTGCACAGTTTAAAATTTTAATTCATAACTAGTTAAAATTAATAGTTGATTTAAGTTTAAGTTTTAATTTACATGTGTGCATGCTTATTTCAGGAGAGAGCGCGTATGGCTCCTGTGTCGTACTGGGATGTTTTCGAGCATACACATGTATTGAGTCAGACTGACGACACAGGCTCAGTTTCGTACACTTGGGACCATGATGATAAGCCGCATGAGAGATATGTAAGTATAAAATAGTTAAGTAGACTTATAATTTAATTAAAATAGTGTTATCTAAATTTATTTTATTTTTGTTTAACAGGAGAAATTTCAGGAGCAAAGGGCGCAGGTACTGGAAGCTACATGGAGGACTGAGCTGACCAAGGAAGATGAGGACAAGATATTTGATGCTATCATGAATCCTGCTACCCGAAACAGACGATATGGTTATGGAAATCTAGAGGTAATACTAAAATTTATAATAAAAACTCAAATGTATTCGAACTACTATTATGAAATACTGAAAATCTGAAATTATATATAGATTACAGCATCTCAGCAGATGTATCAGAAGGCTCGGGAAAAGGAAGAAATCGCACAGTTGAAAGCACAGATTGCAGAGCTTCATGAACGTGATCGTCGCCGTGAAGAGCAGATGGAGTTGCTTAACCAGCGATTGGCGCAGTACATTGCCCAGCACGGTACGACACCTTCATCTTCAGGGGGAGAGAAGGTTAGCTTGTTTTGATGTGTTTTGAGAGTTGGTGAGGCTTGCTACATGCATGGTAGTTGTATATGTTTTGTTATGATGGTTTGGACATGATGTTATGATGGTTTGGTGATGGTACGGTTTGGACATGGTGTTGGTTATGTTGTTTGGAGATGGTTATGTTATTTTGGACATGGTGATGGTTTGGTGTTGTTTTGGCGAAGTTTGGTGGTAATGTTATGTAAGTATTGGTTAATTTATGTATTTTGTGTTTGTTTTTTATTTCATATTGTGTTTGGGTGTATATATGGTTGAGATTGTGAGTTATATGCTCGAAATGGAGCAGTTCAGAATGTTTTATATTTGTTGTGTGGCTTGTAGTGGTAAATCTAAAATCTGTAAAAAAAAATACACTCAATTTCCAACGGCGACCGACGGCCTGCGACGGCTTACAAGTCATTCAATACAAACGACTTCCAACGGCCTATTTGCTCAAAACATCATATACATGTCCTTATTTATCAGTTGGAAGCCGTTGGAAATTAAGCGTCGTTTGCGTTGGAAGTCGTTGGAAGCCGTGTATCCGTATACCAACAGATTGACCAACGGCTTCCAACGGGGTTTCCAACGGCCGCCAACGGCCCTTGGCCGTTGGAAACCCCTGTTCCTCTTGTAATGTTAGAATATATAAGGATGTCATCAATGAAAACCAAGACGAACTTATCGAGATACTCCTTGAAAACTCGATTCATGAGATCGACAAATTAAGCGCGCTGGGGCATTTATTAAAATGAATGGCATAACGAACCACTCACAAGAACCACATCGAGTGTAGAATATTGTAAGAGGATTGCTATGCTACGCAACTCATAGCCGATAAGAGCTAATGGTAAGGTCAAGCTAAGAGAATACCTTAGCACCGCTCAATTAATCGAACATGTCGTCGATCCTAGGAAATGGATATCTATTCTTGATGGTTAACTCATTAAGGTTGTAGTAACCGATGCAAAGCCTAAGAATTCCATCGGACTTCTTCACGAATACGACCGTGGCATCCCGCGGCAAAGAACTAGACCGAATGAGCTGTTTGGCTTCAAGTTCTAACAATTACTTCTTGAGTTTCTCATTTTCTTTTGTAGACATCCTCGTGGGAGGATGATTAACTAGTGGTGCACCTGAGATGAGATCGATGTGGAATTCAGTTGTTTGGTTAGGTGGCAAACTCAAAACATGATAAAACATATCATGAAAATCACAAAATAAATAGAATCCAAGATATATCATCCTCATCTCAAGATTCGAGAGCAAATAAAGATGCTTGGGGTTCTTAATCAACATCCCATAGAATACGAGATAACAAACTATGTGAATCAGAATGCCTAAGATATAATGCTCTCTCGAAAATGAGATTTAGGCTTTGTATATCGAACGAGCCAATCCACACCCAATATCATACAAATCTTAGGAAACGAATAACATTTGGATTCACACAAAATGAAAATCTATATAAAATAATTTTAACATTTTCATACAACATGCTAAGTGTTGCAGACCCTCAATAGGATCTGCAATCCTCAGTAAAGTACGAAGATATTTCACATCAAAAGAAATAACAACTATAAGTTCCTTAGATACGAATGAATGCAATACACTCATATCAAATAGAACTCGAATAGAATGATCATTGAATAAGATAGAACCTTCGAGAAGGAAAAGCACCATAGGGTTGACAATATCCACCTGATGCCTCCACCATATTAAGCTTGCAAGGATTAAAATTCTTGGGAGCAACATGGAATGAAAAAGACTAAAAACCCTTTCTTGCAAACACGACATATGCGGGGCTTGGGACAATCTCTAGCCAAAGGATCACTAAAGCCGCAATTATGACATCCCCTTTTGCTAGAAGGTGCTACATTGGGCTGAGGGATATAACTAACAAGCTTTTCTACTTACTATGCTGAAAAGGCTTAGACTTATGGAAAAGAAACTTCTTATTCAGGTTCTTATGAACCTCTATCTCATACTGCTATCTTTCTCCTTCTTGACCGCTTCAAGTGAAGCACTGAGTCAACAAGCTCCTTAAAAGATAGCTTAAGCTACAATATCAATGACTTCTTCAAGTATTTCTTCAAACCAAAGTGAACTTGAGTTTCTTCTTATAAGATATACTAATATGCTTGATACCATATTTGGGAAAGGCCTTGAGGAAGCTACATACTCGAAAATAGAAGTCTTTCCTTGCTTCAATACAAGGAAATGACGGCAAGAATGGCTTCTCCAATTCGGGAACAAACTAGAGCTCAAAATGTTTCTTAAACTGCTTCCAATCAAAGGTGGACTCATCGATCTTAATAACAAGGAGCCCGCATCAGTCTAGAGAACATTCTGCCAACATGTTCAATACTACAAGAAATGCGATGGTGATAAGATAAATCCACATAAAAAAATATGTGCTCGAATGAATGCAACCATGCATGAACCTTAAGAATAGTCTCAGAGCCTGTGAAAGGGTTTTCTTTTAAGTGGGCGAAGTCTCTACACATACGTGCAAAGGAAGACTTGCGCGAAGGAGAAGGTCGAGCAGTAGCCGGGTGCTCGCTGTAGAACAGCTCCATAAACTACTCGACTGACATTCAAATGTCCTCTTGTAGTGGGTCGTTGGACTGCCCAACATTAGAGACATCGACAGTACCTTTGTCAGCCGTAAACTGAAAGGATAAAATAAGTAAGGATTATTCACAGGGGAAAGATATGTTAAATTGTATTCAGTATGGAATGCTACAGAATTAAAGATGCATTCCTAGATGCATTTCAACTTATATCTACCCGTAAAGACATGAAAGGTTAAGGACACGATTAAGACTAACATCGATTAGGGACTATTTTAACACTTATATTATACTTCAATGTATTATAATATGTGCATTGTTCTGTGTTCATCATACTTTGTTCTGGGTTTGGCTCTTGTACAAGTCGTGACGACCCACCTCGAGGTCTACACTTACAAAATGTATCTGCTAATATAGAGAAAGAATAGTTCAGAACGAACACCTGACGGTCTTGTATTAAACAAGTATCAAATACGCTGATTTAGTGCTTCAATTTTTTCTTACCTCAAGTGGATTGACGTGCCTAGTTATAGCTTAATGCAATGCTACAGTGGCTAACGGATCTATCCAAAAAAAAAATATAATAACGACAAATAACAAAGATCATAGAAAAAGAGAGACAACTATTTACAAATACATCAAGAGTACAATACATATTGATGCATAAGTGAGTGTTTATATTAACCACATATATACAGCAAGTCCAAAATAATATGTACATACTAGAGATACACAAATATACTATAGGAAGACTACACAAAAAATGGCTCAACATAAAAAGATGATAAGATTGACTAGGGCAGAAACATGCTAAACAGATATCAACAACATATCCTAACCTGAAACAACTTAGTCTCACCCGAGTGTATAAAATAAGGGTCAGTCTAACTTAAATAAGATGATTAGATCATGATAAATGAAGTATAATGTCATTAGGGCACTTCTCGATAAAATACATGGGTCAGTCTAACTTAAACAAGATGATTAGATCATGATAAATGAAGTATAATATCATTAGGGATAACTCTTCTGGATTGGGAAAGACTAACTTCAACTTGAATCAGCTTATCAGTCATGAGATAATTGCTGCTAAAAAATCCCATATGGGTTTCATAAAATAGGCATCAACAACACATAGGGGTTTCCTATCGTCAATAAAGTGAAAAGCACGAAGGCTACGCTATATATAAAAAATCTCAAAACACATAGAAACAACAAGGAGGAAACCATCATAATATCAACGTGGAACTTGTTCGAGAGTTAAAGCAACAAATATGTATTCACCATATGTAAACCACCAAACAGTACTTACAATATAGATAAATTCCAACATCAACTAGAATAGTTAAACAATTGGAAATCAATAGAATGTTGAAATAAAGGAATATGAAATCTAGAAATATCACCAAGAATGAATATAAACACATCAAAATGGATCCAAATCAACATTTGCACATGCATCATATGAATGGCTCCCTCGGCCTGCCAAGTACTATTAATATAAATTTCTGGCACCTAATATCAACAACGAGCCCTCTAGTGTAAATGCCACCTTCAACCTTGTGTTTGTGTGTGTATATGGCATGTCGGCCTAGGTTTGGCAACAACAACATATCGTGTCTCAAACTTTCAAACGGTAATCCGTACAATGACAACATTGCATCCCATACCACGTGTTCTCTCTTATTGGTTTACTACAAGTGGGTTAACTCCATATAAGTGTAACTTTAATTGAATAAATCTTGGATTACACTACACAATAAACCTACGTGTCCTATACCACACAATCTACTACATCATTTAAGTCACATCCCTATTCTCGCTGTAACGACCCAGGTTTTTTCTGACCGTTCAAATCGACAATAATCCACACATGTCGACCCAACCAAACCACAAATATGGGTAGTTATTGGGAAAATAAGAAAAAGGAAGAAAGAAGAGAAAACCAATCACAGAATCTCACAGCAGAAGGACAACATATAATAACAAATAGCAGTTGAAATGCAATATTGGTTATAACATTTAATGATTATCAGAGTTACATACACATACAGATGTACATAATAAGTAGCAGAAATAAATGCAGTGGAAATAAATACTTATAATTTATATATGTACCAAATCTTCGTCTTCGATCTCCAAGGCAAGGTAAACTTCGCTAACTACAAACTTCTGCTGACCCGAGCATATTGCATAAAAAGAAACACAACAAACACTCGGATCAGCACTAAATCATTCTCATATTAGTCAAATTAAAATATGAAATAACATTAATGTCATGGATACAGTAACTCAAGAGATGTTACGAGATTTTTCCATCTCTCGAGGATCCGTTAAACTAATACATACATAGTATAATACGCTATTATGATAGTGTATATCCAGTAAAGAAAATATTATAAAAATAGCGTAAGCGGGATTACCATAATACTCTTACCCCGTTTACAGGCATTAACAGTCTATATAGTACCCTAAATTCACTGTACTGGCATTATCATAGGGCACTACATAGAAGGCAATGCTAAATCAAAATCGTATGGGGCTCGATATGGATAAATATGACAAGGCACTCGAGGCAATGCCCAGGGTAGGATTCTACCAATTGCACTCCCGGACCGGTGGTTACGCATAACAGCCACTACCGCCTACCTCGGATCACACTTCCAATTCAAATGGGCCCAAATAATAATAATAATAATAATCATAGCCATAGAGATAGTATCGAAGAAGTGTGTCCGATCAAAGGTGCTACCTCAATTAGTCACGGTATAACTCCTGTTTTAGTCATTTCAATTCTGACCCGAAGGTCAGGGCTATTTCATCATCGTTTATCTCCTTCGATTCAATAATCGCCTCCAAGTCATCGTACTCATTCTGGATACGTCATAACGTTCACAGTTGTCAAAGTGGTATCGACACTGACAGAGAGTATGCCATTTGCCGACTCCGACCTCTTTAACAACCAACGCTTATATTTTCTACATCGGTCAGTTCTTTTACATTTCACAAAGATTTGCTTTCATATCCCAAAATATCATATTTTGCTTCGAACCAAATTTATATTCAAAATGTAGAATATAATTTCATATCCACGTATCTCGATCATTTCAAACCGATTATATTCAAAGATAGAATATATTTCCAATCCTTGTATTATAATCATATAATATTTTAAGATCAACTTATATTCAAAAAAAATAGAATATAATTTATATACAAGATTATACTTATCTCAAAACCGATTTTTGTTCAAAAATCCCTTCATATTCAAATAGAATATATACTTCATAAGCCATTTTGAATACCTTAGGAGATATATTTATAACCGGATAGGATATAATTCACATTTCCATATAAAAATCGGTTAAAAATCGATTCATCCTCAAAGAGGATATAACTTAAATCTCAACTCCATTTGAAACAATGGTTTAAATCCAAACACCTTTCATTCGGAAGAAAATTTATGATCATTTAATACTTATGAAAAATAGATGCTTATAAGAAAATCTTTATAATATAAATATATATATATATATAATATATTGGTTTTAAAATGAATAATGGTAATTTAAAATATTAAGTGTACATAAATTAAAAGTTTACTAGATAGTTTGCATAATAAAATATAAAGAAAGTTTATTTATAACAAAGTAGTTTACAGGTAAAGGTTAAATAATAAATTTAAGGAAAGAATAATTTATTTGAAATCAACAGCGTAAATATATATATATATATATATATATATATATATTCTTTAACCATAATCGTTCCTTTCTTCCGAACTTCAAGTACTTGAACCCATACCCCGGTCTCAATTGAGTTACATAGTTCAATATCTTGTTTCAAACGCCATTCCATTAAACTTTTTCAATTCAAAGAATTCAAACCCATATTCATATTAAATTTTAAAGCATCTCAGAGTCTCCTCGATTAACTTTATTCCAATTAAATTCCACGAGAATTTATTACATTCAAATCTACACCATTTACTTGCATAATTCTAAATCATATTCAAACCCAAATTTGAGAATTTTCAATTGTTTGGGATAATTCCCTTAACCCTTTTTAATCCACATTCCAAGTTCAGATTTTTAAAGCAAAAGGCTTTATCGAATATCGGCACACTTCTTTTAATAAAATCTCCAATCCCGAGTATTTAAAATCATTTAACCGACCGATGTCCATATATAATTTTCTATTCTATGGCCAAGTGCGATTAAATTTAATTTCTCAATATTTCAGGGATGGATCTATCATTTCATTCCAAATCAGGGTCACAGATGTTTATCATTTCAATTTGTGTTATTAATTTATTTTCATCGATAAATCCCGGGTTTATTGGATGCCCGTAACATTAGGGTAAATGGGGTTTATCGTCAAACAACATACACATTCATATACTGAGTAACGGAACATGACAACGTCCATTTAGAAATCAAACCAAAGCATCCATCACAACCATTCATCCAATTTTTTATTATAAATCTGTTTCACGGTTTTGCAAGGTTCAAATTTCCAATTAGTAATGTAATTAAATTAAATAACTAATTTTTGTCCTAAATTTCCTGATTAACATCCTTACATGTCAGTTTTTCAGGCGAAAATCATTAATCAAAACACAATCATCCAACCAAACTTATTTCACAATCTAATTTAATAAATATGGGAATAATTCAGTATTTCGTAAGTGAGAAAATCACTCACCTTTGGGTCTTAATTGGATTGGATGTCCAAAAGAAGTCCAAAATTTGACAGTCTCCAAACGCCGCCAAACCAGCGCCAAAAATGTCTGAAATTCCGCCACGATCCCAACGCAACAAACCGTACTCGAATCCGACCTCGTATGAAGAAGTTATTCACATTTTATCATTTGAATTCAAATTATATATAAAATTAAATAAAACAAAACCCACCAATAGCAAGATGACACGTCAGCACCTCCCCTCTAATTCATCCCGCTCATTTATCTACAGTGCTCAACGGGAAGAACCCATCTCAACGAAACTTTGACCGATCAAAGCTCTTCACTCTGGCCGCTTTAGAATCTGCGACTACCACCATTTGCTTCCTCTCCTCCGATCGCACCTCCTGGTCCCGTCGCCGTCTCCTCCGGTCAACAGTGGACCCCACTCCGACATGCTGAACGTAAGCCCAATTCAGCACAAAACACCCAAACCCCGGCGAATTACTCGACGATAGAACAAACGAACACCACCAGTATGTTCTCCTAGCCGATAGCGACAAAACCAAGATCCCTAATTTCACGATTGAAGCCCAGATCGGAAATCCCCAATTCCTCATTTAGCATTTCAAAAATCACCCCCTTTAACCACGGATTTCAGTTGATTTAGTCACTGCATGTAGGAACTAATGATATATCTGTAGCTTCGTATCGTCGAGTCCTTCGTTTTGACATATAATTTGATAGGTTTTGGAGAGATTTGATTTTGAAGTTGTATTTTGATTTTGTGCTAGGGTTTCAGAATCTCCTCTAGCCATTAAATAAGTTTTGAAGGAGAAAGTTGTACGTATAGTGTAAATGGGCTGATGGGTGGAAAAATGAATTTTATTTATATATAAAAAGGAGGCCCATGTATGAGAAATAACCAATTATCATGTTACATTGATCTCTTTCCCACTTTCTCTCGTATGGTTAGACGACAAGTATGATTATAACGCAAACTGAAATCTTACCATAATTCACCGTTCCGGATCCAGTGAAACTGGTTTCGTCGGATTCTGAGACAGTAGCCAAAACCGTTAAATCTCATAGTTAATTAATTAATAAAATATTCAATTATTTGAGTAACTGTTTTAATTCAATTTAAATATTTATAAAAATTCCATTTACATCCAATTTCAACATAAATAAATTTTTATAAATAAATTTCACACATTTTAAATATAAATTTGATTATTTGAATCTTTGATTTGAATTTCAGTTATTATTTCCCAACTTAGAATTCTCCAGTTACCAAATTAAATTTGAATTTCCATTATAAACTAAACAACTCAAATTTATTAAATAAATAAAATATAAATTTTCAAATTGCAACAATTCTAAGTATAAACTAAATTTAAAATCTACTTATACTCCATTCAAATAATCATCATCATTATAATAAACAAAATTTGATTTTTATCCAATATTATTCTATTTTATTTATTTAAATTGAAAATCAAATATACAAAAAATATGGGATGTTACATTCTCCCCCACTTAAAATCTTTTCGTCCCCGAAAAGAGAACGAAATAAGGTATTAAACAAATCATACTTTCAAATTCGTACTTATAAAATAGCATTTATAACATAAGTTATATATAGTTGTAAAATCTCATAAATTTTTCTAACTTCCGAAATCACGGAAAATTTCGGTAGCATCTCCTTTGTACGGAGAGGTCCGGAAAATCACAAATATATATAAATACCCAAAATCTTCATCCCATCACTCGATGGGGTAACCCAAAAATGGGGAACACAATATCCATCTAACTACAAAACCATATAACCCAAATACGTACCTTCTTTAGCGTTTGTTAGCAATCTCATTTACCTTAGCGTTTAGCATTTAGCGCAAACGAGCTCCGAAGCGTAGCGCGACTTCCCTACACCTGTTACATACTCATATACGCATAAGAATTAAACATATATACGGTACATAGCAAATATATATAGCTTACACAACATATACCAATCATTTCAACTATAAAACCAAAGTGTTAACGACTGACCAGCGAACAAAATGAGGTTTATCACCCTTCAAATGATGGAATTTGACCAACAGACACTATGCAAAAGTTGCAGCATTTGTTCCAAGCTTTCTGAATTGTTCGGATTCGTCGAATTCAGATAATTCGTTCAAAGTCATGACCATTTTAGTGAAGGCGAATGCTTCAGCTCACACAATGAAGAATGCAGGTCTGAGTTGTTCAACCCAGTTTTTAACCCTTTAAACATCAAATTTTACCCAGCACATTAAATAAAAGTTTTAGTTTAGATCCTGGTCTTTCCGAATTGTACTCGCACATTAAAATCTGACGTTCCGTTCGGAAGTTGTGGTCAAAAAAATATAGGTAACCGCTTCAGATTTTAATTTTCTGCGTATACAACTATGACTAGTTCTTGGTTTTCAACCTAATAGACCTGGAAACTAGGCAAGGCTTCATTAATACAAAATTTATCTCAGTTTCTAAGGTTTCCGAAAAGTCCGGAATCGTCAAATTCCGATCAGCCATCAAAAGTTATGATCATTTTAGTTTCAGCCTATCGAATAGTCAGGTTACGCATATGCACCGACTTATTTTTGTTATAGTTTTTAAACTTAGGACTTCAAAATTTAAGCAAGTCTTGACCATCAAAGATGGATTTTCGTTCCATTTGTCTCATAAATGCCTTATCTTTTATTGCTTACATACATTTATATTAGCTTCATCTTTATTAGGTAAATTCCATTATCGTCCATCCTATTAAAATTCAAACTTCAATTTACCCATTCATTTGTCCTTGTTCGTCTATTCAATACCTAACTTATTTCATAATCTAAGAAATGGGTTTTGCATTCAATCGCTTACTTCAACCTAATATAATTTCTATTCCTTTCCTTTGTTTTATTCCAAGCATTAATTTCTAGTTAAACTTGACTTCATTCTAACCTTTTCAACTATCTTGATTTGTATTAAATCCTTAATTCATAACCTTGGTCGATTCACCAAATTTCATTCCTTATTTCGATTTACTACATCCATATTATACCAAGCCTAGTTCCATTTATCCATATTCCATTAGCCATACATTCGAATCAATTCCGATTTTTGATTCATTCTAATTATTCAAGTTTATTCTTACTTTGTTTCATTTTTTTATACTTGGTTAAGTCGACCAATTCCCATTTCTCAAGTTTACTTCACTTATTCTAATTCATTCAATTTAACTGAATTTCATTTAACTCCAAATCTTTTGCTATTCCAATTTAATAAATTCAACTTCAGTTTCTATTTCTTATACTTTTCTTTCATATTTCCGATACTCAGTTTATTTTCACTTCTTCCTTTGATTAAGTTAACTTCCAATCTATATCAATGGATTAGGGTGTTATGGTTTGATATACACCATTCCATTTGATCTCTTTATTAAACTTTCATTTACTTACTTAACCACCCATCAACATAAATTCCAATTAAACATATTTAAATTTCTTAAGTTGATTTCTTTAAGTAAATCCATTGACCCAACCCGAGTTACATTTATATTTCATTTCTGTATTTCAAATAATATTCGATTTCCTTAACTCTGGTTTTATACATAGTTCTTAACCTTATCCTTTGATTTCTTAAGTTAATCTTTAGTTAACTCGATTCCTCTACACGAATTAAGTTATATTTCATCATTCCTACGCATATTTATATTCTACATACGGTCTCAACAAAGTTTTTCCTATTTGGATCTTCTATCTCTTTATTTCATATGTACACTTACTCGTCATTTGATTCTCCATTACAAATCCTCCGATCATTCATGCCTTATTAACAACTTAAATCTCCTTGTTCCTCCTCGAGCAAATGTGATGAACTTATTAATTACTTCAAGTCTTGAGTTATCACTTTTATTCCATCATCTAATCTTCAATTTATTCTAGTTATTCTAGTTGAAATTTGATTTCGCGGTCAATTCAATTTCTTTAACACTTATATCGACCAAACTAGTACTTTACCTAACTTCATTATCGTTCGCGTTTATGATTTTTAAACAATGGTTTCTCTTTTCTTAGTACTTAAGTTCATTTTATGGCTTTAAATCGAAATTCTAATGAATCGAGTTACTTAAATACCTAAATCAACATTATGAGTTAAAATGAACTTAAAACTTTAAATTCCGGGTTTGTAAACTAGGTTTAGAATAATATAGGCATACATCTTATACTATCTAAATTTAAATCCAATTCCTTAATTACAAGAGAACATAAGAACTTTGATTCCAGTTTAATTTAAATTCAACTTTAAATACCGTACTAATACCTTTATAAAAAAAATTATACCATAAGGAAATTCAATTCAAAACCCTTTTCAAACTAGTTATGAAAGTACGAAGTGGTCTCACCCAATTAGACGCTTCAGAATAAACATCGATAATGTGTGCATTCATTAACGAAGTCCTTTCTGATGTCTAAGAAGGGATTACCCACTTATTCCTTTAGAAATCCTTTGAAACTATTTCCAAAACTATTCCTTATAATACGATATTATTTCAAACTTTGTCAAACTATTTCAAAAGCCTCCCAGAATCAAGTTTCAAGGTCATTTCTATTTTATCGCAAATATTATGTAACTATTTATACCCAAGAGATTTTTATTCTCAAATATTTTATAAAACCATTTGATTTTCCTTATTAGATTTATTATCAAATCAACCATAATAGGTATTGTCTTAAAATTATTACTAACTAATAACGAATGAATATGCACTTAAAGCCAATAATATTATATTTAATATATATAAAATATAATCGAAAATCTTATTGTGTCAATCCGTTCTATTTGATCATTTAGAAATTCCTATCGATCCTATGGCGTCCCATAAATCGGCCAGAATCTATAAATATTCAACGGAACAATCAACACAATATAAAACCATTTTACATCAAAATACAAATATGCTCTCTTGTATATACTCTCAAACTCATTCTAGGGCGTTTCTAACTCCATCTCTAATGAGTTAATTCCCAAACAGAGCCAAGGTTATCGCTAACCATCACTCTGATACCAACTGTAACGACCCAGATTTTTTTGACCATTCAAATCGATAATAATCCACACATGTTGATCCAAACAAACCACAAATACGGGTAGTTATTTGGAAAAGAAGAAAAAGTAAGAAAGAAGAGAAAAACCAATCACAGAATCTCACAGTGGAAGGACAACATATAATAAGAAATAGCAATTGAAATGTATACATTGGTTATAACATTTAATGATTATCAGATTCACATACACATACAGATGTACATAATAAGCAGCGGAAATAAATGCAGTGGAAATACATACTTATAATTGATATATGTACCAAATCTTCATCTTCGATCTCCAAGGCAAGGTATACTTCGCTAACTGCAAACTTCTGCTTACCCGAGCATATTGAATAAAAAGAAACACAAAAAACACTCGGATCAGCACTAAATCATTCTCATATTAGTCAAATTAAAATACGAAATAACATTAGTGTCATGGGTACAGTAACTCAAGAGATGTTACGAGATTTTTCCATCTCTCGAGGATCCGTTAAACTAATACATACATAGCATAATACGCAATTATGATAGTGTATATCCACTAAAGTAAATATTACGAAAATAGCGTAAGAGGGAAAACCATATTACCCTTACGCCGTTTACAGGCATCAACAGTCTATACAGTATCCTAAATTCACCGTACTGGTGTTATCAGAGGGCACTCCATAGAAGGCAATGCTAATTCAAAATCGTATGGGGCTCGATATGGATAAATATGACAAGGCACTCGAGACAATGCCCAGGGTAGGATTCTACCAATTGCACTCCCAGACTGGTGGTAACGCATAGCAGCCACTACCGCCCACCTCGGATCACACTCCCAACTCAAATGGGCCCAAATCATCATCATAGTCATACATATAGTATCGAAGAAGTGCGTCCGATCAAAGGTGCAACCTCAATTAGTCACGGTATAGCTCCTGTTTTAGTCATTTCAATTCTGACCCGAAGGTTAGGGCTATTTCGTCATCGTTCATCTCCTTCGATTCAATAATTGCCTCCAAGTCATCATACTCATTCTGGATATGTCATAACGTTCACAGTTGTCAAAGTGGTATCGACACAAATAGAGAGTATGCCATTTGCCGACTTCGGTCTCTTTAACAACCAGCGCTTACATTTTCTACATCGGTCGGTTCTTTTACATTTCACAAAGGTTCGCTTTCATATCCCAAAATATCATATTTTGCTTCGAACCAAATTTATATTCAAAATGTAGAATATAATTTCATATCAACGTATCTCGATCATTTCAAACCGATTATATTCAAAGCTTGAATATATTTCCATATCCTTATATTATAACCATATAATATTTCAAGATCAACTTATATTGAAAAAATAAAATATAATTTATATCCAAGATTATATTTATCTCAAAATTGGTTTTTGTTCAAAAATCCCTTCATATTCAAATAGAATATATACTTCATAACCCATTTTAAATCCCTTAGGAGATAAATTTATACTCGGATAGGATATAATTCACATTTCCATATAAAAATCGATTCATGCTCAAAGAGGATATAACTTAAATCTCAACTCCATTTGAAATAATGGTTTAAATCCAAACACCTTTCATTCGAAAGAAAATTTATGATCATTTAATACTTATGAAAAATAGATGCTTATAAGAAAATCTTTATAGTATATATATATATATATATATATATATATATATATATAGAATATATTGGTTTTAAAATGAATAATGGTTATTTAAAATTTAAGTGTACATAAATTAAAAGTTACTAGATAGTTTGCATAATAAATTATAAAGAAAGTTTATTTATAACAAATAGTTTACATGTAAAGGTTAAATAATAAATTTGAGGAAAGAATAATTTATTTAAATCAACAGCGTAAATGTATATGTGTATAATAAAATTCTTTAACCATAATCGTTCCTTTCTTCCGAACTTCAAGTACTTGAACCCATACCCCAGTCTCAGTCGAGTTACATAGTTCAATATCTTGTTTCAAACGCCATTCCAACAAACCTTTCAATTCAAAGAATTCAAACCTATATTCATATTAAATTTTAAAGCAACCCAGAGTCTCCTCAATTAACTTTATTCCAATTAAATTCCATGGGAATTTATTACATTTTGAATAATTCCAAATTATATTCAAACCCAAATTTGAGAATTTCCAATTGTTTAGGATAATTCCCTTAACCCTTTTTAATCAACATTCCAAGTTCAGATTTTTAAAGCAAAAGACTTTATCGAATATCAGCACACTTCTTTTAATAAAATCTCCAATCTCGAATATTTAAAATCATTTAACCGACCGATGTCCATATATAATTTTCTATTCTATGGCTAAGTGAGATTAAATTTAATTTCTCGATATTTCAGGGATGGATCTATCATTTTAATCCAAATCAGGGTCACAGATGTTTATCATTTCAATCTGTGTTCTTAATTTATTTTCATCGATAAATCCCGTGTTTATTGGATGCCCGTAACATCAGGGTAAATGGTATTTATCGTCAAACAACATACACATTCATACACTAAGTAACGGAACATGACAATATCCATTCAGAAATCAAACCAAAGCATCCATCACAACCATTCATCCAATTATTCAGGATAAATCTGTTTCACAGTTTTGGAAGGGTCAAATTTCCAACTAGTAATTTAATTAAATTAAATAACTAATTTTTGTTCTAAATTTCCTGATTAACATCCTTACATGTCGGTTTTTAGACAACAATCATCAATCAAAACACAACCATCCCACCAAACTTATTTCACAGTCTAATTTAATAAATATGGGAATAATTAAGTATTTCTTAAGTGAGAAAATCACTCACCTTTGGGTCTTAATTGGACTGGACGTCCAAAAGAAGCCCAAAATTTGACAGCCTCCAAACGCCGCCAAACAAGCGCCAGAACGTTCGAAATTCTGCCACGATCCCAACGCAACAAATCGTTCTCGAATCCGACCTCGTATGAAGAAATTATTCACGTTTTATCATTTGAATTCAAATTATAAATAAAATTAAATAAAACAAAATCCACCAATAGCAGGTTGACACATCAACACCTCCCCTCTAATTCATCCTGCTCGTTTATCTACAGTGCTCGATGGGAAGAACCCATCTCACCGAAACTTTGACCGGCCAAAGCTCATCACTCTGGCCGCTTCAGGATCCGTGACTACCAACATTTGCTTCGTCTCCTCCGACCACACCTCCTGGTCCCGTCGCCATCTCCTCCGGTCAACGGTGGACCCCACTCCGACGTGCTGAACATAAGTCCAATTTAGCACAAAACACCCAAATCCCGGAGAATTACTTGACGATAAAACAAACGAACACCACCAGTACGTTCTTCTAACCGATAGCGACAAAACCCAGATCCCCAATTTCACGATTGAAGCCCAGATCGGAAACCCCCAATTCCTCGTTTAGGGTTTCGAAAATCACCCCTTTTGACCATGGATTCCAGTAGATTCAATCACTGCATGTAGGAACTGATGATACCCGTAGCTTCGTATCGTCGAGGTCTTCATTTTGACATATAATTTGAAATGTTTTGGAGAGATTTGATTTTGAAGTTATTTTGATTTTGAGCTAGGGTTTGATAATCTTCTTCAGGCATTAAACAAGTTTTGAAGGAGAAAGTTGTACGTATAGTGTAAATGGGCTGATGGGTGGAAAAATGAATTTTATTTATATATAAAAAGGAGGCCCATGTATGAGAAATAACCAATTATCATGTTACATTGATCTCTTTCCCACTTTCTCTCGTATGGTTAGACGACAAGTCCGATTATAACGCAAATTGAAATCCTACCATAATTCACCATTCCGGATCCAATGAAACCGGTTTGTCGGATTCCGAAACAGTAGCCAAAACCGTTAAATCTCACAGTTAATTAATTAATAAAATATTCAATTATTTGAGTAACTGTTTTAATTCAATTTAAATATTTATAAAAATCCCATTTAAATCCCATTTCAATTTAAATAAATTTTTATAAATAAATTTCACACATTTTAAATATAAATTTGATTATTTGAATCTTTGATTTCAATTTCAGTTATTATTTCCCAACTAAGAGTTCTCCACTTACCAAATTAAATTTGAATTTCCATTATAAACTGAACAACTCAAATTTTTTAAATAAATAAAATATAAAATTTCAAATTGCAACAATTCTAAGTATAAACTAAATTTAAAATCTACTTATACTCCATTCAAATAATCATCATCATTATAATAAACAAAATTTGATTTTTATCCAATATTATTCTATTTTATTTATTTAAATTGAAAATTAGGTATACAGAAAATATGGGATGTTACACTCGCAAAGAGTGGAAAAATGTGTATTTTCATATAAAGATACTTACTTCAAGAAAACGAGTTTTAAAACGATTTTCGAAAACTATATGGAAATAATTTCATGAAAATTTTCTTTTTATTAGAGATCATATAATATAAAGTAATTTTAGAATAATTATACTTCAATAAATTGATTTAATAAATACTTGTTATAAATCAAACATCTTTAGAAACTGACTTGGAAATAATGTGTATGAAATTTGAATTACGAATTGGTGATAATGTCAGCATTCTTATAGTAGGATCAAGCCTATTGAAATTCACATAAAACAACACACGAAAATCATCAATAGAAGCAATGTTTAACTTAGAAAATAGTAATCTAACTTAAAAAAACAAAGCAACACAGGGAAGTAGGCTCGAATTGGCACCATTTTGGCATAGGCCAGGTCAACCTATCATTGAGTTGGGTCGACTTAGTGGTCGGACCTAATGTAGAAGCTCTTTTCTGCTCCGTTTTAAAGTTTGAGCCATAATTCAATCGAGTTACCGAACTAATTAGGACATGGAATTTGACAAAGAAATAAGAGTATAACTCAAACCATTATAAGATTATAAAACTTTATTTTCCATAATTTAAATTTATTTAACAACTGTTGGACTCATTTAATTTTTAACACTTATTTAATTCCAATAAATCCATAATTCATCTTAATTCCTTAAATTACCACAAGTTAACACAAAACCCATTATTTAATCAACTTATATCATTATTTAATTTGTCATCTCTAAACAATATTTAATTTCTCAATTAATAAATTATAATAATCATTATAATTTATTACTATTATAGGTAATCACAAAATCAAGGTTTTTATATTTCCTCGATATATTTTCAAAGTAAGATTTACGGTTTAGATTTGATAGTCGGTTATTTTACTATTAATAATACACATAAACAATCATTTACGATATTGGTTTCCCATAGCAACTCACTAATCCTCTATCAATTAATTTCTTATTAATTAAATTTTATTATCGCTTGCTCCAAAATGTTCAGATACTTAACCTTCGATATAAGTAGGTATTTCAATACCAATTAAGATGGGTTCTTATTTCTAATTCACATGGGTTACTAGAACCGAAACCACTTTATTTCACTTTTAAAAAGATTCATCTTTAACAAATCATTTATGAAAAAAATGATTCATTTATGAAAAAATGATTTACATTCCAATATAAACTCTCGAGCTCACTAATATTATCCATAAGATAAAAATTGAAGTCGTTAAACTTAGGGTATTTATTTGCCACTCAGACCTTGACTCGACGTCACCTTCAGCTTTGAAATAATAGAATCTTACTATTTCAAGTTTTAAATGTATAACTTAAGTTGATCAAAATTTCACGTTCCTTTCATTTGAAAACAATTTTAAAAACTCATCTTTCGTTTAAAATCATGTTTTACTTAATTCCAAAGCAAGTTCCAATTTATATCACGTTTTACTTAATTTATTTCTATAGGAAATTCCTTGATCACAAAAGACTTATTAGCTCTAAGTCCACCTTCAAATCCAATATTAATTTAAAGATTATTCTTAAGTTAACTAAATTAAGTTGGCCCTTTCTAGTTAGCATATTAATTAACTATAACAACGGGTGTGGTGTTGGCTTTGTTGGGCACTTCGTGGTGCTCCGTTTGTCTGTGTACCTTAGCTAGTCGTCTTGTTGGATGCTGAGTTGTCGTTGTGATGTATGTTAAGGCTTTTGGTTGGTTTTGGAGTGTGTATGAAGGTTTTTTTCCTAGGATAATGGAGAATGGTTTTGTGCCAAGTTTGCAGCCTTGGTACTCTCTATAGACATGTCAGGAACTAGGTCATTACTGTTATTTGATCTGCTGATTTACCTATCTTTCTCAGCGATAGCTTTGCGAGAAGCAACATGGTAATTGGTATTCAGGTCATTTTTTCCTGTCCTTACCTGTCTGCTCAAGAAATCTCCAATGGATATCTACAAAGGTCAAATTCGATTTAGTGAAATGTTCTTTCTAGCTTAGCTGTTTGCTGCTATGCCGAGCTAGTATGATAGTGCTGCTTGTCAGTATTTCCTGCTGCATGTGACCCTCTCCATGTCATTTCACAAGCATCCCGTGCCTAATGCTACACTATGCGACTCAACAAGTTTTGTTGTACTGTGGTGATGTTATACTTTTGTACAGTGAATGGTATTCTTAATTTATTTTGTACCTATAGTGTTTTTTTTGTAGCTTGTAACGTAATTGCACTTCTATTGAAGTATGCCATGTAATTGTAATACTCCCTACGTGGAGTTTGTGACTATAGTCTAGAAATAACTTCTAGCTCCAGTGTTGTTACCTAGATAAGATAGTGGCGAACGGTCCACCTTGAAAACTAACATGATGGACGTTCCACCTTAAAAACCGTTTTTAGTAGGTTGGTAATCTACCAGTCTCCTATATTATTGTAATTATTATTTATTATAATAATAAGTGTTTGCGATCACTTTAAATACCGGTCGACCCTGCCAAAGAAAACTAATTATCTTAAATATATTTAATAAAATTATTCAATTAAGTTAAATCCACATTATTGAATAGGTTAGTTAATTCTAAATCACACTAAAAAGTAATTAACAAGTCTAATCCTTGTTATTAAAACAATTAATTTTTTAAATCCCATACTTAAAATAATTAATTAACTTAAAAAAATATTAATAGATAAATCAATCAACATAAAATAATCATTTGGAAAAATGAAATCAACTTAATCACCTTTAATGTAAGATAATAATAATGTTAAAAAATTATTAGTTAAATAATAATTAATAACACTTAAAATTTAAATATTTATTTAACCTTTATATAAATAACTAAATAATAATTTCCCTTAAATAAATAATTTAAAACCTAAATAATATTATTTAATAATTAAATAATAATTTAAAATCTTTATTTATAATTAAATGAATATTAAAAACCTCTTTTGAATAAATAATTATTTTTTAATCCTAATCATTTAAGTTATAATTGATTCTTTAATAGTTCATTAAAAAAATTAACTTTGATTAATTTTAATAATTTTAGTTAACTTCTAAATTGAAACTTAAGTATAATTTCACTTAAAAACTTTGTTACTAAGTACATAAATAGTAAAAAAAATCTTAAGTTTAAAACATCATTAATGAATAATTATTGACTTAAACACTTAGTTAATAAAATAAATCTTTAATAATCAGATCAAATTAAATTTTTTTATAAATACTTAATTAATTATTCAAATCTTTAGAAAATCTCTTTTTGGATATTCCCAAATGGAATTTTTAGCTATAAAACCAATTCCATTAAGGAATTTCCATAAATGAAACAATTTCAAAAAAATTAGGCTTAGCGATCACACGATACTTTAAAATAAGTTATTATAAATTTCCATATCCAAATGGGTTTCATATGTCAATATTACATATATTATAACCAGT
Source organism: Allium sativum (assembly GCA_030737875.1). Lineage (NCBI taxonomy): Eukaryota > Viridiplantae > Streptophyta > Magnoliopsida > Asparagales > Amaryllidaceae > Allium > Allium sativum. The sequence goes on from CM060925.1 coordinate 13,270,836, forward strand.
TTTCAATGGTTATAACACTCAATAATTCATAACAAAAAGTTAATTAACAATATAATCTATAGCAATCAATATTGATAATATTTTATCATGCAGTTTAAACCGTCACTTAGCAAGCACATGATTGGGTTTTATTCTACTCAAAAAATGTCCATAATGATCTATACTATTAAAAAATAACTTGACAATATTTTATCGGCCTAAATAAAGAACACAAATTTAAGGTGTGTGATTTAAACGATGTTATTATTTGACATAAAGTTATTTAAAACCTATTCGTTTCAAGATGCCACAATTTTCTACTCAATCAAACTTATCAATAAATTATGCTACTATGTTTTCTTCATTGTTACGAACTTAATGCAAAACCCCGTAGGTCAATTAGATTAAATTTGAGAAATATATTCAATTTCTAAGATGAACACATCGCATACACAATTTTTTACATAAGTTTTGCAAATTTTCTTACCCCAATATTAAATAGATCTTACCCCAGTTCACACCTCGACATATAAACAACCCACTACCCTTTTCTTCTTCTTCTTCCGGTTTTCTTTTTCGAATTCAAACCTCTTTTAGCTATATCAGTGCACGAAGATGCACATGCACCACGAATCCACCCTCCAAAACGATGCCCGAGCATCGCCAACAAATTCGTCTTCTCCTTTTATCCACTCCAACACGCTTTGCTTGAGCTCCAGCGTTCTCCACTAAAGCCAGTTCGAAGCTTGTAGCTCGCCCAAAATTTTACGTGACATTTTTATGCATCGAAATCCATCAAAATTCACTAATATCTACGCCTCCTCTATTAAAACACTCCAACACCATTTATTTCCTCCATATCCACTCCAAGACTCGGTCAAAGGGAACCCTAGATCCGTCCCAAGCTGACCATGGTTATTGGCTAAACCTGAATACCCTTAAACAACTTGACTCATCTCATAACCCTCATCAGAAAATAAAATTAATAAACATAACTCACCACACTCGGTTTTCGTGAATATCAATCAAGTATACAACTTGATTTTGATCTTTTGAATGATATAGGCTTAATGTCTTTTGTATATTTATAGTATTTCTCTTCTCTGCATTTTTCTTTAATGAGTTTGGAGTTTGAGGAAAGTGAATGGAAGGATAAATTTTTGAACTTGCAGTTATATAATTATCTGCCATCGTTTCCCCTGGTTTCAAGAAGAACTAAGAAGATGGAATAATATTAGGTATGCTATTGTTTTTATTTCATTATAGAATGGAGAAAATAATTTAAAGGAAAAAGTTTAATAAAATATAATTTGAATGGACGCTAACTTTTAACTTTTGTCTCAAGTACAAGCACCAAATTTCTCCATCGTGCCGCTTCACTTTCATTTCCTCTACAAAATAAAATTTTCGATCTTCAATAAATAATGGCAGCCAAAACATGAAATTACATTCTTCAATAATTAAAAGTCGGGGTTTCCTCACATAATCGACTCAATCAATGGATGTAAGTCCGCAGATTCCAACAGATTCTACCCAAAAAATGAAGAGTCGACAATCTCAAAAACTAGGGCTTCCATACGAAAAGCTAAAATTTCAGAAACTAGGACTTCTCCATGAAAATCTAAATTAGGCACTTATGTTGATTCCATTATTATTCACGAGAAAAGACGAAGAACAAGAAGGTTAATGGAAACTGAAACCGAGATAGAAGATTAGTTAAAGGAACAAAAATTGTGTGATGAAATAATCAGTAGGTAAAGAAAAAAGGTATAACATCTTTTTTTTATATAAAGAATAATTTTAAAATGAGAGTTCAATATATCATCTCAATAGATTCATGCATCATATAGAAATATTAAATGATTGACGAACATAGCATTATTCCGGGCTTAAAAGATGGTACATAACCATAAGATGAATAGTTACAGAATGATAAGTAAATATAGCAATGTAAACAAATGATAGAAAAATATTGTATGACATAATTATAGTTGAATATGTCAGTTTGTTTTGCTATGTGTATTATGGTGAATGATAAATGATAGACAAACATATAATTCATTGTTTGGAAGATGATAGACAAGTTAGATGAGTAGCAAAATAATGATAAATAAATATTGCATTGAAAAAATGATAAACAAATATAGCATGACATAGTTATAGTTGAATATGTCACTTTGTTTAATGTGTATGTTATGGTGCAATGATAAATGACAAAGGAATATAGTATTCACTGTTTGGAATATGATAGACAAAAGTAAGATGTATATCTATAGAATGGTAGACATACATATCATTGAAAAAATGATAGACAAACATAGCATGATATAGTTATTGTTGAATATGTTACTTTGTTTTCTTAATGTGTTATGATGCAATGATAATGGAAAATAACATTTAGTATTAGATAGAAGATAGACAATACCAAGATGTACAACTATAGAATGATAAACAAATATAACATTAAGAAAAAATGATAGACAAACGTAGAATGACAAAAATTATAGTTGAATATGTTACTTTATTTGATTAATGTGTTATAATGGAATGATAAATGATAGAGGAACATAGCATTAAGGATTTGGAAGATGTAGACAAAAGAAAAATGAATAGCCATAGAATGTTAGACAAACATAGAATGTGAAATAGAACTATACCCAAGATATATTGTTTAACCGAACAAACTAAAAAATGCAAAAGACGTCTATATTCAAACCTAAGCAATTCTTATAGGATGTAAAGGACATCCATATTCAAACCTAAATATGTACTAATGGATTATAAAGGACGTCTGAATTCAAACCTAATCGGGTACCTTTTGAAACCAATCTATACACAATATATATTGTTTAACCGAACAAACTAACAAATGCAAATGATGTCTCGATTCAAACCTAAGCTGGTGCTTATGGGATGCAAAGGACGTCCGGATTCAAACTTAATTGGGTACTTATGGGATGTAAAGGACGTCCAGATTTAAACCTAAGAGGGTAATTATGGATTGTAAAGCACGTTCGGATTCAAACCTATTCGGGTACCTTTTGAATGCAATCTATACCAATATGTATTGTGTAATCGAACAAACTAAAAAATGCAAAGAAACCTAAGCGGGTACTTATGGGGTGCAAAGGACATCCAGATTCAAACCTAAGAGGGACTTGTAGGATGCAAAGGATGTCAGGATTAAAACCTAAGCAGGTACTTATGAATTGTAAAGGACGTCCAGATTCAAACCTAAGCGGGTACTTATGGATTGTAAAGGACGTCCGAATTCAAACCTAAGCGGGTACCTTTGGAAATCAGTTTGTACCCAATATATATTTTTTAACCTAACAAACTAAAAAAATACAAAGGACGTCCAGATTCAAATCTAAGTGGGTACTTAAGGGGAGGGGACGTCTGAATTAAAACCTAAGCGGGCACTTATGAGATGTAAAGGACATCCAGATTCAAACCTAAGTCGGTACTTATGGATTATAAAGGACATTTAGATTCAAACCTAATCGGTTACCTTTTGAAACCAATCTATACCCAATATATATTGTTTAACCGAACAAACTAAAAAATGCAAAGATGGTCAGATTTAAGACCTAATCAGGTACTAATGGAATGTAAAAGACATTTGAAATCCAAACCTAATTGGGTACTTATGGGATGTAAAGATGTAGTAAAATGATAATTAATGTAGAATTGTAAGCACAAAGCCCAGTTAAGGTAGAATAAAAGACATTTTAAATGATAGTTTCGTATACCATATAATCTGATACTAACGATAGATAAAAATAGCATTAAAGTTTATTGTGTATATAATGATTCATTCATAATTTTTGTGTGCAGGAATCAACAGTGAAAAGAATGAAGAAAACAAAGGCAACATCAGGAAAAAACAAAAAAGGATCTCAAGATAAAATTTAGTATCATTATAGCTTGCTGCCAATGATCAAAATTTTCCACAAAATTATTGAAAAAGGGGTGATCTTATTGATCAGTTAATTTTTTTCAAAGAAAATCCCATTTGAAAAGTTTATTCTTGTCCTTTTCAAAGAAATTTTTACCATTCTGCTTTCACTAAATCATCCACATCCTTAGATGATATAAGAAACATTTTCTATCGAGTAACAAGCTTTTAAAGGGGGGAATGTGTTTCTAAAAATCAACAAGAAGATATTTCAATTCTGTTTAGATTAGCTATGTCTTGAATTAACATTTTTCTAGTACCTAAAATGAGTTTACAAGCGCTTCCAGAGAATTGTAATGACTTTGTTCTAAGAAATTTTGGTACCATAGAGCACATCACCAAAGACCTTACAATTCCAAAAATAAACAATGTACTGGAAACAAAAAAATTCAAAATGAAAATGATTTTCCAAAACCGGTCTTAATTCTTGCAATGATCACCTTCTTCTTCCCCCATAATCAAAGATATTTGTCATGGGGAAACATTCCTTATATCATTGATCTAAACAAGATAAACTCAGTATCTTAGCTAGTTTCGATCCATCATTCATTGATTAGCTCTTTGATAGCTTTTAAAACAAAGCCAAAAAACGTGTCAAATTGTACCATGCTCCCGATGGTAAGTACAACATTTTAACTTCATATTAAGGCATTTATTTCTATAAATTAAATTATACAAATTATATGTTTGAACAACTAATATTTTATTTGTAGTTTTCCCTATGTAAGCATGTAAGTTTGATATCACCATTTGCAAACTATTTTTCTACCTTACCAAGATTTGGAAGGTGGAATGTTGCAAGCATAAAAAAGGTTATTTCAAGAGAACTTTAGGCAAACATGGATGACAGAAAGGTATAATTTATCACAAAAATACAACAATTACATAATTATAGATAAATATATCTTAACTCAGAATATATTGATAGTAGTCATGTTATTATAACATAGTCATGATTTAAATGATAGTTACATATACCATTTCCGCAAAAAAAGAATTTTCTGTAGTTGTTTCTAAAGAATGATAGTCAAATATAACATCAAATGGAAAATGATAATTATACATAGCATTTGTTAATTCACTGTGTGTTACTCATTCATTTTTATTTATGTTATTACATAGATTTTTGTTGAAATGAGAGATATAAAAGAAGATGAAAAACACTTCTTGAAGAAAACCCCTAACATAAACCTCTTCAAATTGAAGCCAACGAAAATACAGGGATGTAAACAGAAGAAAATCTGGAAGAGACAACGAAAGAACAAGTAGAGTATTGCAATGATATGTTAAGAATTTGGAACAGAAACTGAAGAAGAAAGAAGAAGAAATTGAAAATGAGCAACAGAAAAGAAAGCATGTTAAAGGTCTTGTCATAGGGATGAGAAAGTAAATAAAAATGTTGGTATCAAAATAAATACAAGAAGCATAACTACCAACATTTGATTTTAAAATAACACAACAAATGAAGATGCTGAAACAAGAGGAAGAACAACAGGATCAACATAAAATTTCAAAGAATACAAAGGAACTTCTGCCAATACATGAAAACCCCCCGAAAAAACCAAACTCTTTAGTTTAGAGGGTTAAAAAGCGCCAATGAAGGAGAAAACCAATGAGGCATAACTACCAACATTTGCTAACCTACTACGTTTTTTCTTAAATGAAAAACCAATAGATATGCAGTTGTTTTACTGTTTATATTCTCATTATACTTCTTCTTCTTACAAGTCGATATTATGGTTATTCTTCAACTTTTTCTAATTACACAATCCAAATTTCATTTAATCTCACCATCTAATGGTAGTTCCCTCTTTTTTTTCTATTCTCTTATGTATCTAAATAGATAACAAGATCTTTTTTTTTTTTTTTTACTTTTCAGATGCTATTATCGTAAAACTCATATGATGATGACTATTCATCTCCATTTTTCTCAAAAAACTCATATGCTTCCATGTGTCAGCTATTTAATCGTCTTAGACTTTTATTTACATTTCCTATTATCGTTTTTTTAAACGAAATACCAATTGACATGCATTTGTTTTATTGTTTCTCTTCTCAGTGTACTTCTTCTTCCTATCAATCAATATCCTGGATATTCTTCATTTTTTTTCCAATTACACAATCCTAATTTCATTTATTCTCATCATCCGATGATAGTTTCATCTCTATTTTTTATTTTTGTGCCCAATATACAGTTCATGACTATCCATTTTTAGTTTTCTTCGAAATCTCATATGATGTCTGTGTGTTGGCTATTTAATTATTTTAGAAATTTATTTACTATTTCCTACTATGTTTCCTCTTAGACGAAATACCAATAGACATGAAGTTGTTTCATTGTTTATCTTCTCATATACTTCTTCCTATCACTCGATATCATGGTTATTTCGGTTTTTTAATTACGCGGTCCTAATTTCATTTAATCCCATCATTTGATGGTAATTCCATCTCCTTTTTTATTTTTATTATCCTATCAATCTCTAAAAATAAAATTCACTTTCTTTTTAGTGTTATTATTGTAAAAATCATATGATGATGAGTTTAGTTATAAGATTATATGTCTTGCTAAAAAAACCAATACTTAAGTAGGTAAGCAATTGTTATTTTTCTTTATTGGTGTTTCAATATATTTCCTCAGGGAGGCTTACAAAATGTAGTAAGAAGTGACATATGTATCAAAAGAAGAAACTCCTATATTATGAGGTAATTTCTTATATATTTTTTACAATTTTATATTCTTTATACCACATTTTAAGCACTATCAATTTTCAAGTGCATCATCTATCCAAAAAGTGAAAAAAATGTTATAGACTTTGGGCCTTGAAATAATACAAAACATTTCTACTAAATTAACTCATTTATCAATATGTAGGATAAAATATTGAGGTTAATACTTATATATTCCAGTAAAGTATTCACTAATACCACAAACAGTTATTTAATTATTTTGATTTTAGAATGCAAACTGTTCTTAACTAAGTTATGCATACCATGTTTTAATTGTAAATTAACATGAAATTTCAAATTGAGCAAGCTCACAAATTATATACAATTTTGCTAGCATAATTTCCAAGTACTTTCTCCTTTCCATTTAATTAGGAGTATGATTGTTTTGTTAATGATAAATTTTGATGATCCAAAAAGATTAAAAAGGAAGCTTTATAGATTATAAACATGATGTTGAGGTACAATATCTAACTTAATCATATAATATTTGCCAATTGATTGTGAGATCTAGATATCAGACATCTATCAAAAAATAAACCATTTATTAGTATGTGTTAATATTTTTGTGATTGATACAATTTTATATACAATAATGAGATTAATATACCATATACTGAGATGTTGACTCATTGCTACGATTTTGTACACAATAATGTGATTGATACGATTTTATATACAATAATTGACGACCTTTGAAAAATATACATTTAGAAGAAAAAAAATCTCTAAAATAAATGGCAAGTGTAAAAATTTTCTTTATGATACTCCTACTTATTAATAAATAATTTATTATAAAGAATAAATTATAAATTTGCTTATACAAATTTTACTGTGTTATTTATACATATTTTTTTTCAAATCAAGAACAATGATTTTCCATATTTATCAATAAAAATTTGGTATACATATTAAATCCTTTCTTTTAGGACCTATCAACAAATTAACAGTATAAGCTGATTAACATTATTTAGATAATATAAATATAATACAATTAAGCTTAAATGTATTAATATAAAATAAAATAACTAGAAACAATTGAGTAATTTTAGTAAATATGGAAATCTAAAGTGGTTAGTATTTGAATGGGAAATGGTTAGTAAGAAGTAACACAATAAAGTTGGACTAATTTAAAAGTTGCAATCTGTATAAAGTTCTTTGAAAGTGAGTTGACTCATTGTTTTCGTATCCGTTATTTTTGTCTTTTCTCATACATTAATTCTTACCCAGTTCAAAAAAATAGTTTCATTCATTTTTGTTATTTATATTTTTTTAATATACAAAATGGACAATCCTTTCATTTATATATCTTGACATATTTAACCAATTGGTTAAAAGGTAAGCAACTTAAAGTTAAATTAAGCTTTCTCCATTTGGGTAATAAGCTAGGGCATTGTCAAAGGGACTCCACATTTGTTTAATGGGAAGATAATTTTAAGGGGACTCCAGCTTAATTTTTTTTGTTAAGGGGTGGTCTAGTTTTTTTTAAATAAAAGAGACCTAACTACCCTTAGCTCATCACTTATGTTAAACTCTAACTTACTAGATTCAGCGTAAGTAATAAACATGCGAATTATTAAACATCTCAATTACATAAATTCGATGTAGCATACTAGATCAAAATTTTTGTTTCTACATTTATTTAAATTAACCATACCAATTTCAGTATGAAATTACAATTAATTACTTAATCCGATGCCTTCTGATAACCTAGGAATTTTTTTGTGTCTGCATTGCATTAACTATATCCATTTTTTATTTTTATGTGCAACATTAAATTGTAAGCATTAATTAAGATTTAGGTTTTATGGTTTATATTAATGAGGATTATAGGGGTTAATATTGGAATTTTGATTTACATGTTCAAGGGAGGCTAATTTATTTTTTCCTCCCCATAACAATTATACAATAAATAAAAATTGGTCCTTACCTTAACCAAATGTGGAGTCCCTTTAAAAAAAACCCATAAACTATTCTATTACTTATAAAATTTTCAATTTGAAAGGAACAACTTTTTACCAAACTTATGAAAATAATACTAATAACAAATTTGCAATAGTTGATATTACATGCGTCTCTAAGTTGAAATATAAAAATATCAAAAATCTCCTACGTAAATAAGAAAAAATTAATTAAAATTAATTTTTTTCCATGTGTTTTTTATTTCTTACTAAATTCACTTAATCTTCTTTCATATGTTTACTTTTTTTAATCCAGCTCATGTTTGACGCTTTAAATATTGTAAATATGTTGAGTTTGTCATTCAAAAATTAAAGGGATTGTTAAAGGGACTCCAGTTTTAGTTAAGGGGAGGACAAAATTTAAATTATTGTTCAATTGTTAAGGGAAGGATCAAAAAAATTAGCCTTCCCTTAAACATTTAATTGAAAATTCCAATATATACCCCATAATCTTATTTAATGTAAATTTTAAAAGATAAACCCTAAATAATGAGCATAATTTAATGAAATAAAAATTGGGATATAGTTAACATAATGGAGACATAAGAAAGTTGTGTGGGTGATCAAAAGATACCGGATCAGGTAAGTTAATGAATATCATTTTGGAATTCGATGGTTCAATTTAAAATACTTAAATATTCATGAACAAATCTGATCGAATATGTAAAATTGGAACATTAATTGAGATGCAGATGTTTTTGCGCCTTGGAAATGATAAGAAATTGTACTCATGCATATGCAAATCAGCGCAAAATATAAAAAGAACGATAGTGAATTATATGTTGTGACAAGGGGTAGTTTAGTCCATGTTTTTTCTAAAATAAAAAAAACCAAACCCTCCCTTAACAATTTTTTTAAAGTGGAGTCTCCTTAAAATTGTCCTCCCCTTAACCAAAAGTGGAGTCCCTTTAACAATTCCTAAAGTTGATAACTAAAGAACATGCACTACATCAGAAATGCAAATTAAGCAGTGCTTTGGGTCGTATCTAATGTGATTACGTAGTTCTTTGGGCCGTATCAAATTTGGGTGTCTTTAATGATTAGATACAGCCTTTAGCCATATCTAATTTTCAGCTAGCTACGACCATTAGCCGTATATAATGATAAATTAGATACGACTTAAGGCTGTATCTAATGATAAATTATATACGGCTTAAGGCTGTATCTAATTGATAATTAGATATGGCTCATGGCCGTATTATTGGAAAAAAATTCCCAAAAACACGCCTTGGGAATAAAACCCAACCTTGTGGAAAAAACAAATAGGAACGGATTGATGGTAAGGCAAAACAAACGATAGATAGTCACTGGCAAAACAATCACGAATCAAACAATAAAAGAAAGAACATAAGAGATTTATAGTGATTCCACTAACGTCTTTTTAGTGTACGTCCACTTAGGGAGAGGAGATTTTATTACTTTTTTAAATATGAAAATATTACAAAACTGATAATAGTGAGGAAGAAGAAATACAATTTTTAGAGATGATACATACATTTACTTAATCCTTATCATTATATAAGGGTTAAAACTTGGGGTTGAAGTAATTGATTTGTGATTATAAATCAATGCCTAATTAATTCTTCAATTTATTTGCTAATTCTTCAATTTATTTGCTTCTGATAAGATTTCTTGTTTAATAAACCAATTAGAGAATTAATTCCTTACTTCAATATCATAAAAAAACTGCTTTATTTTCTTCCACTTATGTAAGTAATTTATTGCCCTATCTAATTATACAAAAGAGGCAATAAATTTTCTGATATCTTCCGAATCTTCTTGGAAATATTATATTACTCAAATTAACAATATTTGCCAAATCTTCTCTAAATGAAAATATTGTATCACCATAATCAATAATATCTTCCAAATTCATTTGCAAATGGAAATATTATATCAAGAAATCTAACACGTATCTAACTGAAAATTAGATACGGCCTAAAGCACTTCCTAACTGGTATTTCTAGTACTAATAAAATAGGCTGATCAGACCAATAACATGAACAAAAAGTTGACCATACCTATAACATGAACATGAACAAGCTGACCTGACCTATCAATATGAATAGAATAAACAATTTTGAAGCATTTTGCCTTATACATTGATGTTTAAAAAAAAACATGTGCGCAAAACAACTCAAATATTCAAATACATAAAACAATACATGTCCAAATTTCTGGCATGTCCCCTTCTCCACCTGCAACTAAACATGTTCAACTTTATGTCATGTCCAAACAAAACCACCACTTCTTACCTCCTCAAATGCATTCAATTTAAGCTTGCAAGCCTTGTGCGCTTCTTAATCCTTTTTTGAACCAAACTACTATCTCCTCCAATCTTCCTGTGCATGCACATAATGCTGACATGACCACGTTGCAATTTAATGCCTCTTCCACTCAAAATGCCACTCGTCCTTTTATTGCTCCACTGCTGAATCAAACCTCTCTCCCCTTTAGCGGCGCCATGCATGCTAACAGCTTAGGCTTGCCCGATGTCCATGTAGAACCCCCCCTTTAGTGGTCTTTGAACTATCTCCTGAACATGTAAGCAAATACCATATAGTGTAGCATTATCTAGCACCTGCATATAAACAGTTATCAGTGAAGAGTCACTGATCTAGAAGTACGAAGGTTCCAAACAAAAATTCATACTGAATATCAAAACATCGGAAAATAATCACACTGAATGCAATGTGAATGATTTCAATTTATTCTTTGTAGAACATAGAGACAGAGAACACAAAACATACCTTCAACTGAAAGATAAAAGATAAAGCTACATTGTCAATGCTGAAGCTAAAATAGTTTTAACAAATTAAGGACATGTAAATTTTAAATACCTGACCAAAAACTAGTTCATTCAGATCACTCATAAAGGAGTTCTCTCCAACATTCGAGCCTACATAGTAAATTCACCGGTCAAGAGTAGAAACATACAATAAAGAGCTTATACAAATCATCATTTGAAAATATGACTATGGAAGGATTCATTATCATGAAGGGCATCCAGTGCGGTCTGTTACATAATGAGCTTTCAGACTTCAAAGGCATCAGTTACACATCAACCATAATCTGCATTTTTGACTTGCATGAAACCAAATAACAATTAATTGGCATCAACCATGCTTTTATATAAAGGACAAAAATAACAACCACACAAATACCTGAGATCTACATGTTTACACATCCAATAGAAATGCCTTTATTAACAGCAATGGAGAAAGCAACATTCCAGTGCGAATTAACAACAATGCAGGAATGATTCTGTTGGAAAAATGATTCATTTTTTATAAAGATGAATTATTTAAAAAAATTGGATAAGTGTGAGGTGACTCATATATGAATAGCCCCACATCATGAGACTATATGAAGTGAAAAAAAAAACAGTTTTTTCATTTGACTTGGTAAAACAAATTAAGATCCATTTTTTTAGATCTGAACCGACTTCCTCTACATGTATTACCATGTTTATTTATTGCCAAACTACTCTGAAAAAAAACTTTTTATTCTTATCTCTCTCTTCTTCTTCCTCCACCATTAAAAGTTCTTCAAAAACAAAATCAGAACAAGCAGTTAAATTTAAATCGAAAGTGCAAATCTGAATTAGTTTGTTGTGCAAACAAATCAATTATTTTTTCTTAGAAGGCTGTTTTTATCCCAGAGGCGGCAGCGACAAGTATGAACTGGTTTGCACCACCGACCAGATCGCCGAATCGTCATCAAGAAAGCGACCTAGTTCACAATTCAGCCATTGTTTCCCAACAATTTGAAGACGATCTCGAAACAATGGCTGCAACCCTAACTTGCTTCAAGGTACCGCCATCTTCCTCTATCTACTCAACGCTTTGAAATCTTACTCAATTTGTAACTGTGACCCCTTTTACTATCTTCTCTGGCAACGAGATATCGAAAGAAATAGTAGAAAGATTTGACGTGAAATCCAGGTTTGCCGTCATCTACATGAAATCAGGGTTAAAAGGTGGACAATTTGGTAGGCATAGAAGGTGGCTTCACACTGCAGTTACGTAGTGGCATCATGAAATCCAAGTTTGTGAGAAATGGATCGATGGGCTGCAGTATTCTTTATTGTTGTGGCACCCACCAGGATGAGCATCTGAGAAAGGTAATATAATTTTTTAAACCCTTTCTAATGCATGCTTAAATTGATAGCTGATTGTGCCTGGTATTATGGAAAATTCACTAGAAAGGTATCAGGTATTAGGTAATTAACATATTCTATTTTGGCTTGTTAAATACCAACATAGAAGTTTCTTGGCTATGCCTTCTTTTTCAACGAGCTTAAGTCACCTTCTGAGTTGCATTTTAATCAGAATTCTTTAGTAAAGAAAAATAGAAGCCAAAAAGTAAGCTTATATGTATGAATTTCATTGGACATAGAATGATACAATCTATAAGTTACTGTTGGTTGTCATTGATCCAATGGTCTTAAAGAACTGTAAGCATGTCATCTTTGTAGTTGTAAAATGGTAGCATAGTGGAAATTGGTTTATAAAACTTCGAAATTTGATAACTAATCATGAACCCCGCTCGTTATCTTGTACTATAGTTTTGGGTCACACTAATCACTTTGCCTGAGTCCTAAGAGTGTGCATTATTTGATTGGAACTATGTTAACTGACTGAACCTAAGTATTTTTTGAACACAAGTGTTTTGATACCTTGGTTTATGTAGTCTCTATATGTGATTATTAAATTTACCATGTAAGTTGTTTACCATTAATATAGTCCACAAGTGTGTTGGAATGGTACAAATGCAGAAAATAATATTTTATGTGAATAACTTATGTTAGTCTATGAGTTTACGTATATTTTTCTATAAGAAAAATATAATTTTTCAAACATATTAACATCTCAAGCAATAGTAAGCCTCCACAGTCGGTCAGCTGAGAATAGAATGAGAATCCACAAGGAAACCATAAAGGACAACAACAACCAACCAAAAAGAATGATTCTGGACAGTTGCTTGTATATTACAACTGTGGAAAACCAGGTCATATGGCACGACAATGTCGGAACAGGCTAAGCCCTGCACTGTAGGCAAACCTGACTGAGAAGCCTTTAACGGCTACGACTACTGAGATTCACTTTGATGGTGGATCAGAGGGTTGGTCGGTAGACACTGGTGTTTCTCGCCATGTCTGCTATGATGGTGATATATTCACAATTTACATGGCTGCTGATGATCAGAAAGTGTTGTTGGGAGATCCTTACACCACTAAAACTGTAGAGATTGGTAATGTGAAAATAAAGCTTACAATTAGAAAGACAATGTTTCTTAAAGTTGTGATGCATTTGACATGTTTGAAACATTAAAAACTGAAATTGAGTAATAAGAAAATTAAGAGAAATCATAGTGATAGAGAAACAAAATATGAATCTAGTTTATTCTGATTTTTTTACATGGTATAGTACATGAGAGAACTGCACCATATTCACTTGAAATGAACGGTAAAGCTGGAAAAAAAATAGGACCTTTACCGAATTAGTAATTGCCATCTTATTAAATTTTGGTGCAGCAAAACATTGGTGGGGGGATATTTTAATTGACTGCATGCTATGCTCTGAATAGAATCCCCTGATCTAAGAATAAAATTTCACTTTATGAAATTTTAAAGAATTATAAATCCAATGTGTTATATTTTAGAACTTGGGGTTGTTTAGCATATGCTCGCATTCTAGACCTTAAAAGAATAAAATCGGCAAGTAGAGCATATGAATGTGTATTTATGGGCTATGCTATTAATAGCAAAGCATACCGATTTTATGACCTAAATGCATATGATATAATTGAATCAAATGATGCCAATTTTTATGAAACAAAATTTCCTTTTAAATTAAGGAATAGTGGGGGCACTTCAAGTATGCCTATTAGAACAGAATTTAATGAAAATTCTGAAGCTGAACCTAAAAGAAGTAAAAGAGCAAGAACCGTAAAAGACTTTGGTTCGGATTTTTGTGCTTTTACTATAGAGGAGGATCCCTTAAACCTCCAAGAGGCCTTATCTTCTTTAGATGCCATTTTTGGCAAGAGGCTATAAATGTGAGATGGATTCTCTGGAATCCAATAAGACTTGGCATTTGGTAGATTTACCCCCCCCCCATTGTAAATCTATAGACTGTAAATGGGTACTTAAAAACAAATTAAAACATGATGGCACTATTGATAAATATAAAGCACAATTAGTAGCTAAAGGTTTTAAGCAAAAAGAAAATATAGATTTCTTCGACATTTTTTTACCTGTAACTAGAATTACATTCATTTGGGTATTAATCTCACTTGCTTCTATTTGTTATTTATTAATACACCAAATGGATGTTAAAAACACATTCTTTAAACGGTGAATTAGAAGAAGAAATTTATATGGACCAGCCTGAAGGATTTGTAGTACATGGTCAAGAACATAAAGTACGCAAATAAGAAAAATCATTATATGGTTTAAAACAGGCACTTAAACAATGGCATGAAAAAAAATTAATAACACAAACATTTCTTATGGTTTTAAAGTTAATGAAAGCGACAAATGCATTTATTACAAATCTGAGAATGACATTTGCACTATTATATGTCTTTATGTAGATGACCTTCTCATCATTGGGTCAAATATTCATTCCATAAACTCAGTCAAATCCTTATTAAGTGCCAATTTTGATATGAAAGATCTAGGTAAGGCGAGTGTAATCCCTGATATTAAGATTCCTAGGTAAAAAGTGGGATTTTCTTTGGATCAATCTCATTAAATTGAGAAGACGCTAAAGAAATACGATTACTTTGATTGTAAACTTGTATGTACACCATATGATCCCAGTGTAAAGTTATTTAAGAACACTGGTGAATGTATAAGATAGTATGTTTAAGAGAGCATCATTGGCGGCCTTCAGATGCCATTAATTGTACTAGACCCGACATTACCTATGTCGTGGGATTATTATGCATGTTTTTCAGTAGACCTAGTATAGAGCATTAACATGCTAATGAGAGGGTTATGAGATACCTATAATAAACTATGAATCTTGGATTACATTATGAAAAGTGTTCAGTTGTACTTGAAGGATATTTTGATACAGGCTGAAATACTTTATCTGATGATTCTAAAGGACCAGTGGCTATATATTTAGCATCGCTGAAGAAGCTGTCTCTTGGAAACCCAAGAAACAGACTATTTTGACTCAGTTTACTATAGAGACTGAGATAATAGCACTAACCATAGCTAGTTAAGAAGCAGAGAACTAAAGAAATCTTCTATTTGAGATCCTCATATGGGAAAACCGACATCAGTGGTGTAATCGATTGCGATAGTACCGCGGCTATTGCAAAAAGTATAGAACCGTTATTACAATGGTAAAAGACGACGTCGTAAGTACAATACTGTAAGAGAATATCACATACATAGTGATGAAAATTTTACGACTATTGAAAGAAGGACAGAACCGATATTACAACGATAAGAAATGACAGTCGTATGCACAGTATTGTTAGAGAACATCTCATATGAAGTGATGACAATTTGGCAGATCCTTTGATGAAAGAACTTACCAGAAAGAAAGTACTTAATGATTCTAAAAGATTGGGACTATTGCCCAAAGATTGTGGAATCACGCACGATGGTAACCCGACCTAAATGACTGGAGATCCCAAGAACTAGGTTCAACGGGTAAAAACACGTTATGTAGTGATAGTAGAAGAACATGCAAAAAATTTATATTAAGAAGCATGTATGCCTGAAGTGATTAGATGATGAGTTGATAGAAACTCTTAATGAGATCTATACTTTAATTGGAATGGAGTACCTACCTTCAGGATTACTCTTGATAGACTCACCTATGTGAATGTGGAAATGTGGCCGTTTCCTATGGAGTTTTGGGCAAGATTCCTAGAGCGTTCACTAAACTAGGATAGACGTGCATGACCATTAATGCACGGGCTTATTTGATTGCACTATAGAAAAGGTTGTGTGTGGTCTGATGTCAGGAATAGAGTTTAAGACTACATGTCACTCTAGTAAAAACTGAATCTTATTCACATGCAAAGGTTCAAGTCAGATGACACCTTTGTTTATGCACAATCTTATGTTTCTAGAAATGCTCGGAATATTTTAAAAAAAAAATTCAAGTGGGGAATTGTTGGAAAAATGATTCATTTTGTATAAAGATGAATTATTTAAAAAAATTGGATAAGTGTGAGGTGACTCATATATGAATAGTCCCACATCATGAGACTATATGAAGAGAAAAAAAATCATTTTTTTATTTGACTTGGTAAAAAAAATTAAGATCCATTTTTTTAGACCTGAACTGACTTCCTCTACATGTATTACCATGTTTATTTATTGCCGAACTACTCAGAAAAAAACAACTTTTTATTCTTAGCTCTCTCTTCTTCTTCCTCCACCATTAAAAGTTCTTCAAAAACAAAATCAGAACGAGCAATTAAATTTAAATCGAAAGTGCAAATCTGAATTGGTTTGTTGTGCAAGCAAATCAATTATTTTTTCTTAGAAGGTTGTTTTATCCCAGAGGCGGCGGCGACAAGTACGAACTGGTTTGCACCACGGACCAGATCGCCGAATCGTCTTCAAGAAAGCGACTGTGACGGCCCGCCCCGCACCAGCCGACATTTCCTATGAAAGTGCGATGTGCCGATGTCCAACCAGCACGGGACGGTCGCCAAAGAAAGGAAAAAGAAGAGAACTTATTGGTAGACTAACAAAGAACCTGTAGAATATCTCACAGCGCATGGAATAAAATATAATAATAACATACTTTGACATAAAACAAGCGAGACAGTGTATAAGCTGAAAACTAAACATCATAGCAGCGGAAAATCCAAATACAGCTTATGTTCCACATCATCATTATTACAACTTTAAAACTGTCACTAAAGCGAAAGAAAGGAAAGGTACACTACTAATGCCCAAAGTAGTGACCAGCAGCGACACAGGGAGAATATATGTAGATGATACGTAGAAGCCTCCTGCTCGTCTCCGGTTCAGCTACTCGTGCATACCACCTAACCTGTCTCTGGTCTGCCCGTTTAAGAGCACCCAGAGTAATAAGAAGAGACATAAAACTCTGGGTCAGACAAAAGTATGGTATGAGCGATAGGCATCAAAACAGAGCAATAACAGGTATACTAAACCATACCTTAACCTGGACCTGCAACCAAAGAGTTAGCATAATATACCGCTCAATACTCTAAGGTGCCACTAACATATGGTGTAAAGAATACGAGGAGGGGTGTGCATGTCATAGTGATAACAAACAATCAAGCATAGCAACCATCCTCACATCTCTCACTCAGTGCGTAAAGCATACGATATCCACCACTTTGATCACCATATTCCTTGCTATGATCACTCTGCCCCATGGAGTCATAATGACACCACTGCACTGATCCATAGCCACTAGTCATTGCTATATCCACTCTGCCCCCATGAAGTCATAACAACTCCACTGCACTGGCTCATAGCCATGCTACGATCACTCTGCCCCATGGAGTAATAACTACCCCACTACACTGATACGTAGCCTAACGTCCGTCTTGGTGGTGAATCAAAGCTATAGACGTTGATAACCCCTTAGCACACGTCCCCCAGCCAAGTCCAACTCATGAAGTTGACCTGTTAGTTCCCAACTGGACCCTGGATACAAACTTCCCATTTGGACTACCTTTGCATCTCGGGTTGGGGTCCTCATCTTGGTTCGGCCTCCATTCGGTTTGGTTGTCCAGAGGCGGTTTAGATCGGTTGTGGTTACCCTCCTTCTGTTCGTGGGCTCCAAATCGACTCATGGTCATCACATCGGATCGGTTCATGTTTCCCCCGTCAGATCGGGTCGTGATGGAGCTCCGGATCAGGTCGGGTGCATCGGATCGGAGCTTCAGGTGCAAGCAGCTTGTGGATCCCTGATCGGTTCGTGATGGTACTCGGAGTCTCCATGTGGCGGTTCGGGTCGGGAGCTTCAGGTGCGAATAGTCCTCTAGCTCGTGGTATCCCCATTCACGATCTGGTCGGTTCGGGGAGCGATCCGATCTGGTCCGGTTTCCTGCACAATCTTCCTGCACTTCTTTCCAGCGATTGTTTTACGCCATTTGATGGCGTTTTCAACCAAGTCTATTTTTTCTAAACAATCACAAATCATTCCAAACAGTCATAGTAACATGTATAATCAATCATAAACACCAAACCAACAATATGATAGGTTAAATCAGATCAAACATAGCCAAAATCTCATATTTTCCCCTTAAGCATGTTTAAGAAAAACTAATGATATGATTAGCAAAACTTAACCAAATTAACCAAATTTTCTAACAGAGGCCTAAAACACTATTTCAAAATTTATAAATATTTTTCTAGAATTTTATCATGTTTAAATTCGCTAATCAACACTAATTACCCTTAACTAACCATAATTAGTGAGGAACTGTGCAAATCACTCACCTTTGTCACAAATAAAATATCAAATCTGAAATGATTCTATGTTTGGCGCTGTTCCCAAGGCTATACAGTAGTTCTATCTCGAATTTTGTGCTAATCCTCTTTGATTTGATATAGATTTGGCTTAATTAGCGATTAGAAGGTGATTTGGGGTGTTTTAGCAAGTGGAAGCCATTGCAAGGTTGAGAGGAATGTCTTAGGCGGCTGGATAATGA
This sequence comes from Allium sativum, assembly GCA_030737875.1. Lineage (NCBI taxonomy): Eukaryota > Viridiplantae > Streptophyta > Magnoliopsida > Asparagales > Amaryllidaceae > Allium > Allium sativum. Next base: position 13,290,126 of record CM060925.1, read on the forward strand.
AGTAAAATTCATTTTTTAAACCCTAACAGCCCCCTTATACTCTTAATTCAAAAATTCCCCGGTGGGCTTAGCTGTTAATCACCCGGTTCAACCCAACTAAGCTGTTTTTCACCATCTGAAACTTGTTTCAGCCATATCTCCCAAACGGTTAGTCCGTTTGGCTAATGTGACCACTCTACGGAAAGGTAAACCATCATCCGGATCTAATGGAAGTGGTTTCAGGTCAAAACTCCTTTCTAATCAAAAGTTATGGTCGAAAAGGTTCAACTAGGGGTAAAACGGTCATTTAAAAATCGGCAAAAATCATCAACATGGGAAATGACCCCAATAGTCGTCTCCCAAAGTTTCATAACCATACGACTTCGTATGTGAATGAAATAAATATTCTACGATCCTTCGATGCGTAGAATGCAGGTCATTACATTCTCCCTCCCCTTAAGAAATTTCGTCCCCGAAATTCCTTAACCCAAAACATACAAAGGATTCCGCTTGCCTACCAGCCATATACAACAATCAAACATGTAAAACAAACCCATCCTAGCATGCGAAAAGGCTAAATCGAAACGGAAATCTTACCAGGTGAAGAGTTCTGGATACGTCTTCCTAATGCTCTCCTCTGTCTCCCAGGTACAGTCACTCTCATTCTCGCTCCATTGAACTTTGACTAATTTCACCGCCTTCCTTCGAAGTTGCTTTGTATCGTTCCCAACAATACGCATAGGCTTGCGGTTCTCAACCGCCTCAGGTTCAACCTTGATATCATCCAACTGATCAGGTGAAACAGCCATATCGGGATCGTGTACGAATTTTCTTAACTGGGAAACATGAAATACGTTATGAACTTCTGCCATCTTCTCTGGTAATTCAACTTTATATGCCAAATTCCCAATTTGCTCAAGAACTGGGAATGTACCAACGAATCTTGGTGTTAACTTGCCTCCCCTGCCAAATCGTATCACGCACTTCAACGGAGAAATCTTGACAAACACCAAGTCGTCAATGGAGAACTTTAATTCTCTCCTCCTCTTATCAGCATAACTCTTCTGCCTATCTTGGGCAGCCTTCAATCACTGTTGGATAACCTTAATCTTAGCTGAAGTTTCTCTTATTACATCTGGTCCAAGCACAAACTTCTCACCAGTTTCTAGCTAACATGACGGTGAGTTGCACGGTCTTCCGTACAAAGCTTCAAATGGAGCCATACCAATACTAGATTGATAACTATTATTATATGCAAACTCTACTAGATGCAAATGGTCATCCCATGATCCACCAAAGTCTAATATGCAAGCTCTCAAGAGATCTTCTAATACTCGATTCACCCTCTCCGTCTGTCCGTCGGTTTGAGGATGATATGCGGTACTGAGATGTAATTCTGATCCTAACGCCTCTTGTAAGCTCTTCCAAAATCCACTAGTAAACAATGGATCTCGGTCACTCACAATGCCTTTGGGTACTCCATGAAATCTCATTACCCACTTTACATATAGTTCAGCTAGCTTAGCTGTCGTTCTATTCGACTTGACGGGTATAAATCTTGCACTCTTGGTCAATCGGTTCACAATCACCCAAATGCTATCATGGCCCGACCTAGTCCTTGGTAACCCATCAATGAAATCCATTGAGACTTGTTCCCATTTCCATTCTGGAATTTCTAATGGTTGCAACAAACCACTAGGCTTCTTTTGCTCAGCTTTAACTAGTTGGCAATTCATGCATTTGGATATAAACTTCCCAACGTCTCTTTTCATCCCTTCCCAGTAGTAGGTCTGCTTCATGTCTCGATACATCTTGTTACCACCGGGGTGTATAGTCAGTTTTGAGTGATGACATTCTCTAAGCACTTCATCTCTCAGTCCATTGACAATGGGCACAACTAGTCTTCCATTCTTTCTAAGCCATCCATCTCGATCAAGCCCATACTTATTCATCTCTTCGTCGATTCCCATCTCTAACTTTGAGATGATTTTCAGTAGGTTAGGATCGTCCCTCTGACTGGAACCAATCCGATCAATCAAAGTGGGTCTGATCGTCAAACTTGCTAACATTTCTGGATCCAATTCGCACTTTGGTCTGAAATCATACCCAGCGATATACTCTAGTTGCTTCCACTCTAGAAACATAGCCCCTAAACTGGCATGTCTTCTACTCAATGCATTAGCCACCGCATTGCCCTTTCCTGGTGTATATGCGATGTCGAAATCATAGGAAGCCAAGAATTCTAACCATCTTTGTTGTCGGAGATTTAGATCCTTTTGAGAGAAAAGATACTTTAACGATTTATGATCGGTAAACAACTCGAATCTTTCTCCCAACAGATAATACCTCCACATCTTCAATTCAAATACGATCGCTGCTAATTCCAAATCATGGGTAGGGTATCTTCTCTCGTGCGGTTTCAATTGCCGACTTGCATAAGCTACAACCCTACCTCCTTGCATCAATACAACACCTAGCCTTGTACCACATGCATCCATATATACCGTCATCTCTTCATTCCCCTTAGGAGTGACTAACACTGGTGCACATGTCAACTTTTCTTTTAGACTCTTGAATGCACTTTCACACTTTCCATCCCAGACGAAAGCTTGATTCTTCTTGGTCAACTGAGTCAACGGTGCTGCTATCTTGGAGAAGTCTTGGATAAACTTACGATAATATCCAGCTAATCCCAAGAAACTTCTTACGTCTATTGCATTTTTGGGCGTAGACCAATCTTATACCGTAGCCACCTTTGCAGGGTCCACGACAATACCATTCTCTGAAACAACATGGCCCAAGAATCTCACTTCCCTCCTCCAGAAGTGACACTTAGAAAACTTTGCTTTCAATTGGTGTTTTCTTAACACCTCCATCACTATTATTAAATGTTCCTTATGTTCTTCCTCTGTTCTCGAGTAGACCAAAATATCATCCACGAACACAAGAACAAACTTATTCAATTGATCATTGAATACTCTATTCATAAGATCCACAAAATATGCTGGTGCATTGGTTAACCCGAATGGCATGACCAACCACTCATAGAATCCAGACGGCGTCCGAAATGCCGTTTTAGCTATACTCTCAGCTTCCACTCTAAGCTAATGAAAACCTGTCGCGAGATCCAACTGGGAGAACACTCTCGCGCCACTCAATTGATCAAACAAATCATCTATCCGTGGTAGAGGATGCTTATTCTTCCTCGTCACCTTATTCAACTCACGGTAGTCCACACACAAACGAAGGGAACCATCTGCCTTGGTAGCAAATACAACTGGTGCTCCCCACTCAGAAACACTTCTTCTGATAAATCCCTTCTTCAGAAGATCGCTTACTTGCACCCCGAGCTCTCGCTGCTCCCTCAGTGCCATACGACGAAGTGGCATCACTATAGGTCTGGCATCTTTCACTAAATCAATACGGAACTCAATCTCTCGGTGTGGTGGAAGTCTGGTCACTTCCTCGAAGACGTTCGGATACTGGCCAGCCATGGGCACATCTGACAACTCATCATGTGGGATGTCGAGAGAATTTAAAAAACTAGCCATTACCCCATCACTAGGTAGACCACCAAACACTACCCTCCACCCATCATCTGCTCAAATTATCATCAAAAAGCCCTCATAGTCTACCACCACCCCGTATTTTTGGAGCCAATCGACTCCCAAAATAATGCCAAACCCAGTAAAGCCCAAAAACAAAGCATCACAAACATGCATCCATGATTCGATAAGACCACATTTCGACAAATCATGCTAAGGCTAGTCGAACCACCAATCGGGTTCGTCACTGCTAAAGGTCTATCGACTATCTCAGGTTTCAATCCCAGCCTATCTACTAGGTCACTAGATATGAAGGAACGGGAAGCCCCGGTATCAAAAAATACTCGAACATGAACATCATAAACAGAAAGCATACCTTGAATGACGACATTCTTTCCTTTCTCCGCCGCAGTTGGGGCATTCGACGAAGAAGGAACAACATTGATAGCATATGCTTTCATAATATGCTTTTCTTTAGTGGGTTGCGGACACTTGTCCTTGTGATGTCCCACTTGGCCACAGTTGAACACTTCCTATCCGCTGGCTTGGCCCTACATTCTTTGGCATAGTGGCCCTTCTTACCACAGCTGAAGCACTCAACATCTTTCTTACTCTTTTTATTCTGGCCATCCTTGGTTTGATTCTGCTTTCTCTTACTCTGAGAACCATTCTTGCCTCCACCGCTTACTTGCGGCTTTGGCTCTTCCGCATACAACCTCAGTCTTTGGCTTGGGGTATAGACTCTCCGATCTCAAGGCTTTCCCCACAATCGATTCAAATGTCTTATCGACGTGGTTAATAAGCCTTTCCCCCAAGTACTAATCCAAGCCTGTTATAAACTTCTCATTCTTCTTCTCAGGAGTGTCAATGAGGGATAACCCATACTTTGATAAAGTATCGAATTCTGCAATGTACTCCGAGACTGCCCTACCATTTTGCTTAAGCTCCAGAAAGTTCCTAAGCAACTCTGACTTTTGGGCAGCTGGGAAATTTCTTTCACTGAATCGGGCCTTAAACTGATCCCATGTAACTTGATCCTCTGGAGTAGCTGCCTTAATAGCGTTACACCAATTCATTGCCTATCCTTGCAGCTGACGGGACGCTAGCTTTCTTTTCATCGCATCCTCGATACCTAAGTCTTTGAAGATACGCTCACAGCTATCCAACCGATCCTGAACTTATGTAGTCGATTCCGTCCGTGGAACGGCTTTCCACCAAGACTAGTGTAATCCTTGCAAAGCTTGGTGAAATCGACTCTAGGCGCCTGCACCACCACCATGTGCAGCATTGGGAACTGCTACTTGCACATTTCTAAGCATCTCTCTCATGAAGTCAGTAAACATAGCCCTCATGTCAGGAGCATTCCCATTGTTGGCTCCTCTACCAGCACCCCTCGTATATCGGCTCATCGTTCAATCTGTAAAGAGAAACGATTAACCATCCTCTTTATGGTATCAGTGCAGTGCGACTTCATCCTTAGCTATACTAATAGGATATATATAGCTTTTGAAAACCAAAATAATCACAAATACGTGCTCTCATATACGTATTATCTCTTCCTGGTGTCTATCCCTAGGTGAACTACGCAACTTAGAGCTCTGATACCAAGTGTGACGGCCCGCCCCGCACCAGCCGACATTTCCTATGAAAGTGCGTTGTGCCGATGTCCAACCAGCACGGGACGGTCGCCAAAGAAAGGAAAACGAAGAGAACTTATTGGTAGACTAACAAAGAACCTGTAGAATATCTCACAGCGCATGGAACAAAATATAATAATAACATACTTTGACATAAAATAGGCGAGACAGTGCATAAGCTGAAAACTAAACATCATAGCAGCGGAAAATCCAAATACAGCTTATGTTCCACATCATCATTATTACAACTTTAATACTGTCTCTAAAGCGAAAGAAAGGAAAGGTACACTACTAATTCCCAAAGTAGTGACCAGCAGTGACACAGGGAGAATATATGTAGATAATATGTTGAAGCCTCCTGCTCATCTCCGGTACAGCTACTTGTGCATACCACCTAACTTGTCTCTAGTCTGCCCGTTTAAGAGCACCCAGAGTAATAAGAAGAGACATAAAACTCTGGGTCAGACAAAAGTCTGGTATGAGCGATAGGCATCAAAACAAAGCAATAACAGGTATACTAAACCATACCTGAACCTGGACCTGCAACCAAAGAGTTAGCACAATATACCGCTCAGTACTCTAAGGTGCCACTAACATATGGTGTAAAGAATACGGGGAGGGGTGTGCATGTCATAGTGATAACAAACAATCAAGCATAGCAACCATCCTCACATCTCTCACTCGGTGCGTAAAGCATATGACATCCACCACTTTGATCACCCTATTCCTTGCTATGATCACTCTTCCCCATGGAGTCATAATGACACCATTGCACTGATCCATAGTCATTAGTCATTGCTATATCCACTCTGCCCCATGAAGTCATAACAACTCCACTGCACTGGCTCATAACCATGCTACAATCACTCTGCCCTATGGAGTAATAACTACCCCACTGCACTTATACGTAGCCTAACGTCCATCTTGGTGGTGAATCAAAGCTATAGACGTCGATAACCCCTTAACACACGTCCCGCAGCAAAACCCAACTCATGAAGTTGACCCGTTAGTTCCCAACTGGATCGTGGATACAAACTTCCCATTTGGACTACCTTTGCATCTTGGGTTTGGGTCCTCATCTTGGTTCGGCCTCCATTCAGTTCGGTTCCCATGAGGTGGTTCAGATCGGTTGTGGTTACCCTCCTTATGTTCGTGGGCTCCAAGTCGACTCGTGGTCATCACATCGGATCGGTTCATGTTTCCCCCGTTAGATCGGGTCGTGATGGAGCTCCGGATCGGGTCATGACTTCGGGTCGGGTCGGGTGCATCGGATCGGAGCTTCAGGTGCAAGCAGCTCGTGGGTTCCTGATCGGTTCGTGATGGTACTCGGAGTTTCCACGTGGCGGTTTGGGTCGGGAGCTTCAGGTGTGAACAATCCTCCAGCTCGTGGTCTCCACATTCACGATCGGGTCGGTTCGGGGGGTGATCCGATCCTGTCCGGTTTCCTGCACAATCTTCCTGCATTTCTTTCCAGCGACTGTTTTACGCCATTCAACGACGTTTTCGACCAAATCTAATTTTTCTAAACAATCACAAATCATTCCAAACAGTCATAGTAACATGTATAATCAATCATAAACACCAAACAACAATATGATAGGTTAAATCAGATCAAACATAGCCAAAATCCCATATTTTCCCCTTAAGCGTGTTTAAGAAAAACTAATGATATGATTAGCAAAACTTACCCAAATTAACCAAATTTTCTAACAAAGGCCTAAAACAATATTTCAAAATTTATAAATATTTTTCCATAATTTTATCATGTTTAAATTCGCTAATCAACACTAATTACCCTTAACTAACCATAATTAGTGAGGAACTGTGCAAATCACTCACCTTTGTCACAAATAAAATATCAAATCTGAAATGATTCTCTGTTTGGCGCTGTTCCCAAGGCTATACAGTAGTTCTACCTCGAATTTTGTGCTAATCCTCTTTGATTTGATATAGATTTGGCTTAATTAGCGATTAGAAGGTGATTTGGGGTGTTTTAGCAAGTGGAGGCCATTTCTAGGTTGAGAGGAATGTCTTAGGCGGCTGGAAAATGAAGTAAAATTCATTTTCTAAACCCTAGTTAGCAGCCCTCTTATACTCTTAATCCCAAAATTCCCCAGTGGGCTTAGCTGTTAATCACCCGGTTCAACCCAATTGAGTTGTTTTTCACCATCTGAAACTTGTTTCAGCCATATCTCCCAAACGGTGAGTTCGTTTGGCTAATGTGACCATTCTACGGAAAGGTAAACCATCATCTGGATCTAATGGAAGTGGTTTCAAGTCAAAACTCCTTTCCAATCAAAAGTTATGGCCGAACAAGTTCAACTAGGGGTAAAACGGTCATTTAAAAATAGGCAAATATCATGGACATGGGAAATAACCCCAATAGTCGTCTCCCAAAGTTACATGACCATACGACTTCGTATGTGAAAGAAATAAATATTCTACGATCCTTTGATGCGTAGAATGCGGGTCGTTACAGCGACCTAATCCGCGACTCAGCCATTGTTTCCCAATAGATTCTCATGCGCATAGTCATTCTACTATGATTTCGAATTATAACTATTTACCTCATTTTCCACAATCGCCCTTAACGCCTTATTTTCCTTATCAACATGACCATCAGCAAGCCATTAATATGAATTTGCATTCCAGTCAAATAACAACTTTGGCACAAACAACTGCTCAAGAAGTTAAGTTTAGTCAGTCTGGAAGAAGACTGTTGCAATAAACAAATTCATGTAAAAGCGAAAAGAGATTTTTTTCTTCAAACGACCATGAGTGTGCTCAATTGCTGAGCCTATAAAAGCCTGAATCCAAGAATTTACATATATGCTTGTATGAATGGCATAAAATTACTGGGCATGGTTTATAAAATAAGCTAAACACACCTTACGTCTGTTGAAACCACTTGTGTTAACGAACAAGCTCTGCGTTAGCAACATGCTTCACTACTTTGTAACATGCTAATCACCAATATATAAGAACTACAATAACCATAACTATATAAAAAATAATTTATTATTATCATATAAATTTATACATACCTAAAAATTAATAAATTGCACTTACAGTAACTTGATTCCATTACAACATCAGCAGCAAGTCAGGGTGAAGTAAGCCAATGACATCATCAATAAATTCAAGTTGTGTTTGAATACCAAATCTTAGAATAACCCAAACAAGATACTTTTGGATGTCAACATTAAGATAGAGCTAAAGAATCAAAATATATCTAGAATTAAGATAGATCAGGGTGACTTAATGAAATGATCCACACATCAAATATATCTTCAAACTCGCTGCATAGAAAGAGACTATTTTAGCAACTCATATATTGGAGAAACTATAAGTTAACAATTGGTCTCAGAGTACCTAGGATCGCTCCAAAATGAGGTTTTATTCAACTCAAGTACAATTAATATCACGTTCAAACATTTAGCAATAGCAACCATCTAGCAAAAGCATCAACAAGGAGGGGACTTTCTGATTTAGGATCTGACCATGGCCCAGTTGACCGTGACCTCCATTCCCCCACGAAAAAACTTCACTTTTTCTGATAATATTTCAAAATTTGATAAGGAGACCATCTATATTTCTGCATTTGAAATATACATTGGATATTTAACAATTTCACCTGTCAATGCTATAGAATGGTATCTTCCGCTGGCTATTTGACTGAGGTTGTTTGCTTTGCAGTGGGTGAACGTTGTTGAAGGAGTGGAGACGGAAAATTCTATCAGAAAGGAAGAAGCTTCGGTTAATTTTGTTTAGGAGATCATGTTCGGCGAGTGGATTGAATTTTGATTTAGGGATTGTGAGAAATGAAAATTTGCGGGGGAACTAGAGCGAAAATATGATGCAGCCGTATCAAAATGGATTGATCCGAAGTTTCGAAGATGTTGGGTTAGATTTTAAGGGTTGGAGGTGGTGCAGATCGCAAAGAAAATTCTAAGAAATGGAAGCACAATTTGATACGGCTGTGAACTTTAGCAAATTTGATACAACTTAAAGCTGCATCAAATCTCTGCATCCTAGTGTGCCAAATTCGCTGTTTTGATGTGGTGATGGCTCATCATGTTATGTTTTGTTCTTTTATTTGAGATCGACCTTTTCATATCTACAAAAGTGTTGTAGGTTCGAAATAGAATAATGAAATTAGGATTTTGCTATTATGACCGACATTGAATTTTGGCTAATCGATAGACTGGCTTATTGAGAGGTATTTTTGGCGAAATCATGTAATTGGACAAATTATCCCTCTTAAATTTTGTTTTCAATGTTAAAAGTGTAAAAGATGGTTTTTCCATAGTAGCGTATCAATGGAATTGATGGCTCAAGAATTAAAATATTAATTTTAATAAGAATTTTTACTTCTTATTTTAACAAGTATAGAAAATTTTCATCCCATTTATTTATGTCTGTATTTTATTTAGGACTAATAATTTTGTTTATATTATTGTTGGATTACATTAGTGCAATACATAGTTTGATTTTTATTAAATATTAAATTGGTATAATGTTTTACTCAACTCAAATACTTAATTATCCTTAATTTGTTGATTAACTTTATTTTCAACCCAATCGTAGTCAAATGCGCCTATAAACAAAAACAACACCAACATTAATTTGAAAATTAATGCTAGTTACATCCCTATTCCATAAAAAAGCTCTAAAACCGTTTTATTCTACCAAGAAATTTACCAAGGTATTAATCGTTTCCTTTTTTTCATTTCTTACTAAATTTGAAAAAAAATTCTTTTATATATTCAATCCATATTTGAGTTTTTTGTTCTAAATAATGTATATGTGTTTATTCTTCTCTCTAATCTTAATTAAAATTTTATTTTTCAAATGTCAGATGTGCGTTTTTTAGTAATAGATTAGAAGAATATTATAATTCATATGACTCACAAAACAATTTTATTTAGTATAAAGAGAGGTATTCTTAAATTTGTTACATGAATAATCATTAATTTACAAACGTTTTTAAAATTTGAAACTAATTTCTTACTAAAATACAAGAACTTTTACTCTTCTAACTTTTTTTTAAAAAGGTCAAAATATGCAAGTGTGTATGTTATGTTATATTAAGCCATATGTTAATTGATACAATAGTTACAAACCAAAGGATATGTTCACATTGATTACTTATTTGAAATTAATTGCATTATAACATAAGTATTCATATGATTATGACTATTTTTATTTCTTTTATTTTTGGAAGAGTTGTTAAACTTTTTGCTACGTGACTACCACAAAATCTTCTATTGGTTGGTAAAAACAATAAATTTCACTGTATACTTTACTTGTGTAAGTAGCTCATTTATGTTGGCTATTGAAGACAATTTCACCTTTTTCCTTTAAATTTAACTGTAGATATTTGTTTTTTTAAAACTTGTAAATCTTATTTACACGTTTTTGATGCTTTCTATCGACACGAACTTATTTTTCAATCAAATATTTTTATTTTAATCAGTATATAGTTTAATATATTTTTCAATGGTGTTATTCAGTTGACCATAAAAATTTAAGCAATCTCTGATTTCCGTTGAATGCAGACTATATCAATTTTTTCTAAACTCCACATGAAACTGTAAGGTAATTTATTTCTTACAAAATTATTCAAGCATGTTTATCATTTATGATTTTTAGTAGTTTTCTAAAATATTAGCAAAACCAATTACGATCCAAAAGTTAATTTGTACCCTCATACAATAGAAAAAACTATAAAATTACTCATTTCGAAACTTATGCGAACTCTGTGTGCGTAGCATGAGTTTGCACTTTTATAAAATGATATAACAGAAAAATCATATTTTAGAATGACTTTAAAAATGATAAAAAACTAAGTATAAAATGATATAAAAGTATATATACCAAACTATGAATATATTAAGACTTAATTAATATAAATAAGAAAATTAAAAACATAATATCTATAATAAAATTAGTAATAAATTTGTAAGTAAAACTTATTTGAATTATGTGTTAAAATATATTAAGCATAATTTTGAAAACAAGAGTTAAATAAAGATGAGGAATTAAAATATTTTTAAAAATAAAGAAGTATAATTCTAAGATAAGGAAGTAATTTTGAAATCATTTGCAAAAAAGATTTAAAAACAAAAAAGTAATTATTAGGTATGTGTGCTTCTTTGGCAAACTTATTTCAACGCATTGAAACTATTGATTTACCATTGTCATGGTCTACATTGTCACACGATCCAAATTTCAATAAATTCCCCAAGTCCCCAATATCAACTTAATTTTTAAACGATAAAACAACTGCTAAGCAGGGTCAAAATAGTAACAGCGTCTAAATAAGCATCTCCAAGGGTTTTGGAGAAAATAAAAGCGCTCTCCATGGCCATTCAGAGCCAACGTGGCACGCTCCCATTCTCTCTCTCCTGCAGCTCAAATCAACAACGGAAGCAGCTACAATGTCCTATTAATATATTATTTTTATAATAATATAATTACTGTGACGACGGCTAATTAGAGAAGACCGAGCGAGGGAGATGGGAGAGGTAGAACGAGACGGAGAATCGATGAAAAGCAAGGGCTTGAATGTCTTTTCACCTCAATACTACGCCGTCTGCGCCGTTGGCGGCATGCTTAGTGCCGGCACCACGCATCTCGCCATCACGCCTCTTGATGTTCTCAAAGTCAATATGCAGGTATCATCAGTTACATACTTCGTTAAACGTTTTTCTTCATTCCGTGCGTTGCTATTGGTAATTTTTGTGATACTCATTTTGGTGTATTGCGACTTTGATTTGTTGATGCAAAAATTAAGCATCGGGGTTATAAAATAAGGGTTATGTTTTTGGTGAGGTTTCGGACTTAATTGCTACGTTTCAGACTGATATAGCGAGAATGAATAACGTCAATAAGTAAATTGAATGTTGCCTGTTTTATTTTTTTTAGTTTCGCTTTCCATCATTGATTTTAAGTTGTCCTACCTTAATTTGTATTCTTTGGATTCATAATAGCTATTGGGACTAAACTTCAAATGCCTTAGCTAAATCTGAGTTTGTTCATGCCTAACCAATGTGTATATTAGGAGGAAAAAACCATTGGGAAAATTTTCTTCGCAGTTAAGTAAAAATCTCTCAGAAAGACCTATATGATAATAGAAATCGAGTTGGTTTGGTCTCCTGGGATTAGGTTTCAAAATTCAAAATTCAACAATCAGCCAATATAAAAGAAAGCAAGCAGCGTGAACTTTTGCATGAAAAGTTATCGTGCATCAGCAGTCCTTTCTCTAGATTTTTAGCATTGATTTTGCACACTGTGGTTTATGGAACCAAATGAAGAAGTTAATATTTACTCCCCTATGAGTTCTTTTACTCTTTTCATTCCAATGCCATATAGTTTTTCCATGACATTAACCATGTTGGTTTTGCAATTCCTAAAGCACTCAATGGTTTGGCGGTAAGGTACACTTTATTGAATGACAAAATCTGGCTTATATAGAAATCTGATTACAGGAAGCTGAAAGCTACCACGTTGTACGTCTGGTTGTGGGTCTAAACCAATTCAAGCAACTGCACTAAAAACAGCAGCAACAGATCTGAAGAAATCTGGCATATATTGACAAAAGTCATGATGTCAGAAATCTATTCGTGAGTGCTGCAATGCACGAGCTCAACTATTCCATTCTTTGTCAAGTCACATAAAAAATGGAATTTCATATTTATACGCTTGCTTCGATTTTTCTAATCTTTGTGGTAGAGCTTTTATCAGAAAACAGAGTTTACGCTTACTTGGAGCACTTCCCATTCTTTTAAAGCACTCTCCTTTGCCAACTTCCTTGCCAAGTACGATATGCAGTTGAAAAGACTTCAGCCACTCTAGTTGAAAGGTTTACCCTGAGTTTCTTCTTTGATGACCACGGTGCAGCCCATTTTCTAAGCATAAATACATTGTCTGAAATACTATTGCAATTTCAATGTCTCTGGGATAGCCTGAGCTTGTAAATTGCACCAGATCTTCAACTCCCCTTCGATAAGTAATTCCTAGACCAACTGTGTTTTTCTGAAGAACTCTTTTGATAACTTCCAAGTGAAGTTCAGTAGGCATTTCCATGTGCTTGCAAATTGAGCTTACTGATCACATTAGGTTTGGTCTTATGGTTATTAGATACATCAAGCTGTCAGTCATTTGCGTATGAGTTGTGGCATCTACAGCAGCTCCTCCACCTTTGAACAGTCTGAACCCAAGAACAATAGGGTTCTTTACTGAATTACTGGCTACCATCATACATTCCTAGGTTTGGTCTTATGGTCATTAGACACATAAAGCTGTCAGTCATTTGCGTATGAGTTGTGGCATCTACAGCAGCTCTTCCACCTTTGAACAGTCTGAACCCAAGAACAATAGGATTCTTCACTGAATTACTGACTACCATCATACATTCCAAGGCGTTTCAACACCTCAACTGCATATTTCTTTTGGTTAAAGAAGACCCCTTGTTCCTTTTGTACAATTGTGTCTCCAAGATAATATATCATCTTACCAATATAATTCATACCAAATTCCTTGATTGTTGATTGCTCAAATCTCACAAACATGTTACACTATTTCTGCTAAAGCTCAAATCTTCAGCATAGGACTTTTAGGATAAAAGTGCTGAATTTGCTCAGAATAGCATTTTTGTATCCTTCTACGATTGTTGCTTGATTTTGCTATGTCATTGAGGGGGGGGGGGGGGGGGGGTGTTTAAGCCATGCAACGCCTTTCTCAGGTTGTAGACTGTATTCTTAGCCCTTTTTTCTCAAAATTCGTGGCTGATCAACAAGCACATTTTATTAGTTCTCCATGCTAGAAAGTCCAAATGATAAACATACCATCTCCTTTGTGTTACTACAGTCTAGAACAAGAGTTGATCCCAATTGCATCTCGTCAAGCTGATCTAAACACCTTATGATAATCAACTTCATATTGCTACGAACAATCTTCTGCTATGAGATGAGGCTTGAACATGTGTAACTTCACCTTCCTTATTCAGCATTGTCTTGAAGGTCCACTTCACATTTAGTTTCTTGGCTCCTCTTGCCGTGTTCTTGGGTTTCAACTTGGATTTTCTTTTATGGCCTTTACTTCAAACTCTAATGTCTTAGGATCTTCAAAAACAGTGAACATTACCGTTTGTGAGCTTCGTGTTCGCTTCTTTTTTAGATAGTCCCTCACCAAACACAAATCTTTCATCCAAAATGATGAACTCCTATTATTCCTTTGAACAGGACTTGCAGAGGAATTGTCACCTGAACTTTGTTCAACCCATTTGTTTCATAATCAATATTTGGTAGTTTTTCACTTTCGTTCTCCTCATCACTTCACCCTAATGCATCATTCTTTACTTCATCTTCATTAACTTTCAAACCTCAAGTCAAGCAAAGATCACATCTCTACTTGTAGTTATCTTTATCGAGTTAGGATTGTGCAATCTACATGCCTTATATTCGCTACCCAACAAAATTTTCTTTTCACTCCAATCATCGAAGTTTGATCATCTTGCTTCAGGAACTTGAACCCTAAAATTCTAAAGTAATCAACAGAGGGTTTATTTCACTCCAAGCTGCTTCAGATGTTGTGTTCCTTACTGGTGCAGACAGATTCCAATTCAGCACAGGAACAACCCAGTCCACTGCTTCCGATTAAATCCTTAGGTATCCTCTCCCTTGAGTGTGTGTGATATACACGATTCATGATTGTCCAAGATTAGCTTTGTCGTAAATCAGCTGCGAGTTGTCTTGCAATACCAATTCATTACAGATATGGTTGAACTCATTGGAAGTGAACACCACCGTAATAGAAATTATAGATCTAATCGATAAACAGTTAAATCTATCTCTGAACACAAATAAACATCAATTATAGTGAAAGCCTTAAACGATTCAACCTGGATGATGCAAAACAATCAATCAAGCAATGTCTCAATCGAACATAACAAACAATCACAACAATAGAGAGAACAACGAAAATTTTGCGATGAAAAAATGGCAACGAAGTTTATAATGGTTTGTCTTGCTACTATACGTTCACTTTTGGAATAGCTTTGATTAATACCATAGAGAGTATGGTTGATCGCCATATTTTTCTTTAGAGCGATTTTATGGGAATAAGAGCTGAAAAAATTATAATGATGGAAACCTTAGTGCAATAGAGTGAAACTCTAGATCAAATTGATGACTTCATTCTAACTTTAGCTTCTCTTTATGATACAAGAAAATTGCAACCAAAATTGACAAAAATGTCCCTGTAAAGTGTAAACGTTGATTTAGCTAGACGAACTCCTCACATCAGTTTATCAAACAGTGACTGATGCAATCAAACGAAATCTTTAACATCAGCTAAATAATTGACTATTCAGAGAAAACAGTCACCGATCTCCCCAAAACAGTCGGCTTTTTGCCCTAGGACAATCAACTGAGTATGCTTAAAATTACACAGTTTTTTGTCGAGGTGGATTATGTGCTTTCTCCATTAACCGGTCGACTATTTAATTTCTGTCAGTTGATTGATTCCCATAGCAAATATTTGTAGTCTGTTTGCAAACTCCTCCCTTCAAAACGATAACCCTTTCATACAAGCTCCATATCGTAAACTGTTGGAAAACATATTCAATACTCTACATTTGATATATAGTATCACCAAAATTCAGCCTCTGATTGAGTGCAGAACTGAACTGGATGTCACTTTCCTTCTCAACTTTTGCATGATACCTTTTAACCATTCCAAATGCCTCAGACTTCTTTGTTAAGAAATCAGTTCAGGTCTTTCCACTATAATCATGCATACAATTAAGCAAATACCTCATTTGCTAAGAGATTCTGACTTCATTGGACTGTAAATATCTACATGAACAATAAATATTAACAGCCGCATATTCCTGTGAATTACCTGAAGTATGTATTGTGGGTTAGATGCATATTTTCTTAGTCACAAACGAAACTTGGTTCTTTGGGTCTTCAAATAAAGGTATGGTGATGGTCTATACAAAATTCTTTTTGTGATGATTTTTCAATGTTGTTTCCCTTTCATGCACATTCATAACACACCTTGGTTGAAGCTACATGTTTTCGTCAATGTAATACCATTTTCTTACAACAAAGAGGTCTTAAATTTTTAATCACTTCTCTATGCCCTTTCATGCAATTAGAACACACCTTGCTTAAGTTTCCTCATTGTTAGGAAATTATTTCAAAAAAACAAATTATATTGGAGGAGAGGAAGAATAAGACATGAGAAACAAAGATAAAGAGGACTACATATTTATTGGATTACTTGATTATTGTTCTGCTATACACCTACTTATAGTTATATTATTTTGAACCAAAAGTAATTATATAGTAGGAAAATTTTGTAACTTGGGAAAAAAAATTACAAATACTAAATATTTTTTACATTTTTCTTAATATATTGATAATGTTCTTTAACACCCATAATCCTTCATTTATTCCATGTTTTTTATCTCACTTTTTGTATCTTTTTGTTTGGATGTTTTTTTTTTCCATTGAGATCATGTTTTCTTAGGGCAGTCCAAACTTATATTCATGTCAAAATTGATAGTCAGCGCAAACCGTTGAGAATGTGTGTTATAATTGCTGATTTAAAAATAGATTCAATGGGGTTCAAAGTTTTGATTTTTAAAGTAACTGTGTGTGTAATTTTAAAGGATGATCTTGAGGTTAGAAGTCAAATAATAACGAATTTCTTTCAAATGTTTTGACGAAAAGAACCGTTTCAATGAACGTGTAATAACAGACATGGATCCTTGTGCTTGCATAAAATTGCAAGGAATTTACAATATGCAATGTGACATTCTAGGTGTGGTTGGCCCTGTATAAGAGTGGATAACATAACTTGAATGAAAATATTCTCGGATTGCAAGATTCGTGCAAATCATTATGGCGCTGTGTGCATGTACAGTGCCATATCTTGTGGGTTTTTTTTGGGTTGATAATGAGATATTATATTTATTCAAGATAACATCCAGTTGATATCTTGAATGTTCGAACTTATAACGTGTGCAACCTTAGTCTAAATCATCGTATCGCTTGTCTCTTTAGCTAATGGTGCTCGACTATGTCATAACTTGAATTTTGAACTGATGGTCCATAATTTGGACTAAATTTGATGGTTTGGGGACAATAAGTGTTAAAAAAAATTCATCGATTTGTATAGATTAAATATTCAATTATCCTATTTTCTATTTCAAAATTCAATTTTTAAATTTTAAATTCTGATCATCAAAATATCCAATTTTGCCAATCATCCATTTTCTAATTCATTTATCTTAATTCTTACATTCCCAACATTTTTTTAGCAAGACGATTTAATTAAATTAAGCAAATATCAAACAAACATGCAACTATACAATTTGAGCAATTCGGATCCAGCCATTTAAGACGGTCAGTTTCCAAATCATGCAATAATCCAACCACCTTGCAAATTAAATTTCCATTTTTAATTTAAATTTGAGTTTGAAACTTGAAGTCGAATGAACTTAAACTTAGGGAGGTAGAAGAAAATGAGACTTAACTATAATCAGTGGGCAAGGTTAAGACGATGCTGCATTTTGATGGCATTTGCGATGGATGGAACAAAGAAGATGGTTGCTGGTCAGGTTTTTAATTTTATGAGACGAGATAATAATACAGATAAAATCCTAGTGCAGTCATCTGATATGCCAGGTCCCGCCTCTGTTTATATAGGAGGGATCTGGATCCCCAACCTTTAAATCTCAAATTATACTCGTTCAACTTTAGTGGGGAAAAATCATGCTGAAATGAATTTTGTTGATGTGTTCTATTTTTTGGTGGGTCATTAGTACAGAAATTCAAAATATTTTTATAACTTTTAGCTCCTTCAAAATCGTAAGAAAATAATGAAAATGGAAGAATAGGTTCAAAAGAGTTCACCGTTCTCCGAGATAGGTAGGCACACAAAGGGAAAATACACTACTTGAATTAGCGGTTTCTCAGGCATGGTTCAAAAGAACGTAAATGGGGTTTGGATTTTCGTCCTGAAGGTAGGCTGGGATGATGTTTTTTTGGCTGAACGTGGTATGCTAGGATTGCCTTCTTTGAGTTTTTCATGATTTTGTCAATTGAATAAAATCTCGGGTTTATATCTTGGTCAAAATGGGCGATATTTAAAACACTTACAACTAAAGATGCTGCCAAATCTCGGATCTCGAGTAAGATCTCGGATTTTCATCTCGGGTGAGATGAGCGATATTTAAAAAACTTACAGCTAAAGTAGTATATTTTGTAAATTTGTATTTATTTTCAAGAAGATTTGGAAATTATTCAAACTTTTGTAAAGACGATGCTGCTATCAATTAAAACATTGGGATGGGATCTTTAAGATCCTTCCCATGTTTCCAAAATTAATGCACTAAAACTCTCTGGAAAATCTTCTGAATTGTACCCTTAGTTATTACCCATTCAAATAATTAAAAACATTGTCAAATCGTCTTGCAAAATCATGATTGTCTTCAAAAAAAAAAAAAAAAATCCCGCTTCTTGTATATTTCATCCAAAATTTTGAAAAACAAATTAAAATCCTATATCAAACTGGTAGAAAAAAAAGTTAGTACATGATATAAATATTTGCAATAAAATCTGCATTTATCTTAAAAAAAAAGAGAGGTAATTTTTGCAATTTATAGGGAAAATTTACAGAAGATAAAATTGGAAATTTCATATATTTCTATATAAATTAACTTGCAAATTCTAGGGGATTTTATGGATTGAAATATTGCCAAAAATAATTCTCAAGAGGTAATTCAAAAGGTTTTATTGTGATGAAGTTTTTATGCATTAAGCTTGGGAAAAACTGGTTCATTCTATTATAATATACTTACAAAATTTTGTTTCAACTCGATATCTTTACAGAAAAAGACGAAATGTGTGAGGGGGAATTAAAGGGAGAAGGAAGGATTCAGATCCTTTCTATAGGTTCACCCTCCAAGAGCCCTCCATCATTTGCAAAAAAAACTTCCGATTTGAAATGAGATATATTTGTAGCCATTTCAAAAAATTTACTTCGTTAATTTTGCAAGTGTATATGAATCATTGAAAACATTTATTTCTGTCATCGGTTTGAAATGTAATATTAAAGGGGATGTAAGTTTCAGAATGATTTAAAATTTAGCTTGGACAAACTTGCTAATAAACATAACATATATGAAATAAAATGTTTTATTTTAGGATCTTTTGTAAGAAAACAAACATTGAGTTTATAATAATGGGACCTAGATTCCCCCATACCTACGTATGTGTTTGTCTATCTATAAGGAGAGAATCTTAGCCCCCTCCATCAAGATATTTTACATAAAAATTAAACTGTTTTGAAACACTGGAATCTTTCAACATCGTAAATTAACGAGTCATCAAATATTTGGTTTTGATAATAAAAGTAGTATTTTATCAAAGCAGTGCCCTCATGTTGATGTCTTGAGATTGGAATCCATGACTTTCATAACTTTAGGCTATAACGTCATACCCCTTACCATTTGAGCTAGTGGTATGTAACGAGGCACTGAGTAGACACCATGCACTCTAACTGTTGGTGCGAAACGAAATTCGATGGAGTCTGAAGTTCTGAAACAGTCCCCCCCCCCCCCCCCCCCCCCTTCCCTTTCAAATTCATTTCCGCCCATTCGTAGACATGTTTCCAATTTTTATTATTATTATCAGTCAAACTGTGCAGTGTGCATTATGAATATTTGCTGTCTGGACTACAAATAGTTACTTTACCAAAATTTACAGCTAGGACTACAACTATTTGTAGTCTACGCTGCCAATATTTAAAGTCTACCCTGCAAATATTTGTAGTCTGAACAACACATTTTTGCTGGAAATAACGACATCGATGTTTCGTGAAACTTGTTTTTGAGAAGGGGTTTTTGAGTATTAACTTTGAAAATGAGGGGTTGATACCAATCCCATATAAATAAATATAGGTTGTAGCTTTTATGTGTGACAGAGAGAGGAGGGCGGCGTTTTTTTTGGGGGGGGGGGGGGGTGTGCAGGCTTGGTGGATATAACATTGGGTTTGGGTTCCTTTTGCTTCAGAGACACATCATATATGCTAGATGGATAGGGCAGGACGGCCGATTGGGGCATTTGCATGGGAAGGTTGTGCACGTGAGTGTGTGGATATTTAAGGCTTCATTGAGTGGCTCTCTCTCTCACAATCGCCAAGGTATACAAATAGGTCTAGATGTATGCTTGTGCGCGTGAGACCCACACGAGCTATTGTAACTCTCCCTTCGGGAGACTCTGGCTATATTCTCCATCTAATTAATGGAGAATATATGTCCAACAATGATTAGAGCTAGTATTGTTGATCATTGCTTACATTCTCCATCAGTTGGTGAATATAGTTCCAACAATGATTAGAATTAGCGTTGTCAAACATAGTTAATCATTAGCTGCACTCTTCATCTATTTGGTGGAGTGTAAAAGTACACTGAGTGTGCTTATCATTTCCTATATCCTTAAACCAGAATAACATTTTAAACTAGTTAATTAACCTAAACTTATGCTTATACCTAATGGAATGATTTTAAAATTTCACCTCTTTCATCACCTCATAATTATTTCAAAATTCCAAGGACATGTTAGATAAAGGATTTTCTTATCCCATTAACTTGTTCAGTGTGTCCATTCATGTAGTCAAAGTTTTTTTTTTTTTTTTTTTTTTTTTTTTTTTTTTTTTTTTGTTAGTATGAGTTGGATGTGAATCTAAATGAATATATTAAATATTTTAGTATGAGTTGGATGTGTTTTTTATTGTGGTTTTATTTAAATTTAAATCGTAATGTAAATCAATTTGTAAAGGGTGGGATCCGAACTGAATCGGGATTTAAATCATAAGATTTTATGATTTTTGACAACAATGCATATGATTGCTATTGGTTAAATTCCACGCCTTCCTCCATTGTTCATGCAGATTACAACATTTTTCTTACATTGCAGTATGTGTCCATTGGCCACCCTCCTTGAATCATTTTTCCTATTATTAGAAATTTATAGTATTCCATTTCTGCTCTGCTTAGGTAAATCCAGCCAAATACAACAGCATTTTTTCCGGATTGCACATATTAGTAAAAGAACACGGCCCTTCGTCTCTTTGGAGAGGTTGGGGTGGCAAGCTCTTTGGATATGGTGCTCAAGGTGGTTGCAAGTTTGGACTCTATGAATATTTCAAGAAAGCGTATTCTGATAAACTGGGAGCACAAAATAGTAGTTTCATTTTCTTCATAAGCAGCGCATCTGCCCAAGTCATAGCTGATGTTGCTCTGTGCCCTTTTGAAGCTGTAAAAGTGCGCGTGCAGACTCAACCTAAATTTGGAAAGGGCTTGGCTGATGGTTTTCCAAAGCTATATGCTATGGACGGCTTATCCGGGTTAGTGTATTACATTGATTTACCTTTTTTCCTTTCTGTTCCATCAGTAGTTGAAAATAATAACCAAATGTTACTTCTGATGCAGATTTTACAAAGGGCTGTTTCCCTTATGGGGCCGGAATCTTCCATGTAATTACTTATTTCCATTTATATTATGTCATGCATATCACCTCCTTTTTATTTTTTTTTATTTTTTTTTTCTGACAAAAGGGAAAAAGAAATAAACTTCACATTTTATGCTGCTTGTTCATTTCCTTCTGCTAATGATGTTTAGTTTATATTTCTGCAGTTTCTATGATAATGTTCTCATCCTTTGAGCACACAGTGGACCTATTATATCAAAAAGTTGTACAAAAGAAAAAAGAGGAATGCTCAAGAGCTCAACAATTAGGGGTGACTTGTTTGGCCGGTTATGCATCTGGGGCAGCTGGTACCCTCGTCTCAACTCCAGCGGATAACATTGTTTCTTCACTTTACAACAAACAAGCTAATAGTGTTCTTGAGGTAATTTCATTTTGTATGCGTACATTGAGTTACTTCTTGAATGACTTATTTTACGATATGCACAGGCTATAAAAAAGATCGGGTTTGTGAATTTGTTTACAAGAAGCCTCCCGATTCGGTTCGCTCTTGTCGGACCTGTTGTGACCTTGCAATGGTTCTTTTACGACACCATCAAAATATTTAATGGACTGTGAGTATGCTATCTTTAATTAGTGATCACACACATACATACGCCCATACAAACATTCATGCATGTCAGTTTTTGCTTACAAACAAAGAAAATAACGTATTATCATGCAAATTATTTCAGGCCTACTAGCGGAGGCATAATTAGAGATAAAGTCGCCGCGTTGGCTGAATAAAATTTCTGAATCGTTAACATGCTAATTTTACTATGGAGCCAGCATTTCCGCAGAAAGATCATCTATTTGAGTGTTGTTTCTCTCTGGGAAACCTCCATTCATGGTTAGAGGTATCTAAGCTGCTGTAAGGATTGCTGTTTGAAATAAGGAAGTTTACTTCGCCTGTACGCTTCACCACGTTGTTAGGTTACTGTCGGTTACAGTGTCGAATTACTCATGTATACCAAAGAGAAGATAAGGATGTGCATTCATCTCATTGTATCAAGCAAATTGGGTATGGATTATAAATTTTAACTGATTTTTGATAAGTGGGTTAACATGGTACTTTGCTTGGGCAGAGAGCACTCATTGTATGTCTGCCTAATTTAGTGTTATTTATGCGTCGCAGCTGTCTTTGGTTAACACGTGTGAAAACCTTTTAATCATATCAAGCAGTTTATGCTCTGCTTGCACTGTTGCATTTTATCCATGATGCTGTATGGATTTTTCATTTCTTTTCATTTGGATGTCTTAAGAGTTATGTACTCGATTGTTTATAGTTCTGCAACATTTCTAAAAGTGAAATAAACAAACAATATTTTCCATAAACTTATTGTCGGATTTGTGGTTTGGCTAATTATGAATGCCCATGAGGCGTACGTTTTTATTATTATTACCTTTGTCTCTGCTATTAAGAGCAACTCCAACTATTTGGGTGCGGAAATTCGATTTTCCGCACTTCAAATAGTTGAAATGCTCAAATTCCCCAACAGTTTTTAAAACCAGGCATTTGTTCAATAAACGCTTGGTTTTCCGGTGTTTGTTCAACAAACGCCGAAATCCTCGCGTGTGTTAAACAAACGCGAGGAACTCAGACATTTGTTGAACAAACGCCAAGACTCCGGCGTTTGTAGAACAAACGCTAGGAACTTTTTCTTGAATTTTGATACAACTAATAATCATATAAAAACAAGTGGTCATGATCATAATGATACTAGAAATATTTCGCATAACAATGCAATTAACAATAAACATATAGTACAACAGGTCATAAAAATACTACAAGTAATGATACTAGATGCCAACTAAGACATTAAAGCAGACGTAAGAAATAGTTACTTAACCAAACCACATGTTACGTTAAATCTCAAGGGAGACTAAAGTAGTTCTAAGTCGCCTAATCATTACGGCCAAATCGCAACTGTTCAATAACATTTTGGAGACGTCTAATCTTTCGTTCGAGTTCGTTTGCATATGCTGTTCCCTTTGGGCACAAAGGTTCATCTATCCATTCTGTGTAATTGCATCCATTCGGGTAGAATGAGCATTTCTGAATGCGTCGTCCTATATTGTTATTGTTGCCTTCTGCTCGAACCACAACTTCGACCGCATAACCGCAGTAGCAACAAATTGGATAAGAATCAACTTCTTGTTCAAAAGAAGTTTGAACATGTGGTACTCGATATACCAAATACCTCAGCTTCTTGTCGTGGTTAAGCGATCGACTGTTCGTACGAAAGTTGAACCTGTGGTACTTGAGCTTCATGTGGAGGTTGTACGTTCCCCTGTTCATTCGGTGGTTCATCCTGAGGTCTCCTTTGGTTTAGAAACTCAAGTTCATCCGCAAGCTCCTGAAGTCTAATCCCTTATACGCCTGTTCATCAGAGTCTGGAGATGATGACCAAAAAGTCATAGTTGTGGGAATACATAGAGTAGCTGGAAACAAAGTCGTCGAGTGAGGTAAGTTGTGAGTAACTTGATAGAGATATATAGTTGTGATTTACGTGCTGCCTGACACTATTTCGCTTGACGTAATACTGTACAAAATCTTCTTTTACTACTGGCTCGATTGACGTAATACTAGGGAATCTGCTTTTATTAATGGCGTGATGTGAACGGTCACTGGAGCTTTGCGTGCTGCAATTTCCAAAGCATTTATGACCAGTAATGCTCATGTGGATGACCTAGTTCGAAATGTTTAATTTGTGTATTGGCGTGATTTTTTAAGTTCTTTGTGTAATGAAATGTCTAATTTAAACAGGGATGACCCTAGTTTTAAATGTTTGACCCGGTTGGTTTTGAGTGATTAAAAAAAAAAATATGATGGGATATGTCACTACAGGGAATCTGCTTTACGTACTGTCCTACACTATTAAACCTGACTTTGTACTGGAGTGAATCTGCTTTACGTACTGTCCTACACCATTTCCTAAGCATTTCAATGAATACCATAACCGAGGAAGACCCAAATATTGAAATAAACAAACATATGTTTGAGTTAGTTGGTTATGTTAGATAAAATAAAGATAAAGTAAGCTTGCGAAATAGATTCACGATACATTATCATGACGCATTCATGATATAAGTAAGCTAAACAGCACTTAGCCCGACCAACTTCAAATTTAAACAATTACAACTTAATCAGTGCCGAAGCGTGTTAGCCAGCTGTAGTGAACTTCATAAGCTTCATGACCAATGAAATCTCTTCCATATTATAATTGGTAACGTGCATCGAATGCGGGTGTATATGCTTGAAATATATCTTCATGACTAATGAATTTTCAAACATTTTGATAAAGCCACTGTTGATTTGTACGTATGTTCTGTCCATTCGAACTGCTTTGTGTCAGTGATACTTTAATATGTGTTGTCGTAGAAAAGCATACGTTGCTGTATTGCAGCTTTATTAATTTTGGTGCAATATAAGATTTGACAACTTAGGGTACAATACTTGTTATGTATGAAATAACCACACTTAATTAGGATACAACATTTGTTAATTAGGAAATAACTACTACAACTTAGGATATAACTCTTGATTCCAACGAAATTGCAAATAAATTAGGAAATAACTACTACATCTTGGGATACAACACTTAATTAGGATACAACACTTGTTAATTAGGAAATAACTACTACCACTTAGGATACAACACTAGGATTCATAGTTTCTGGATACACCGTAGCGCCCATGAAGCATTTCAGCCTTTGCCACTACATTCATTCGTTCCAAGCGACTAACCTCAGCTTGCATTTCAAGTGCGTACTGAACACCCCTCTTCGATAACGGTGGATCGACCCAACAAAAAAATTAAAACTTTGCAAACCTTGACGATTCTGCGCGTCAACGTATATTCTGCAACCATAAAAGCGACGACCTGCATTCGTCTGGCTTTTAGAAACAAGAACATTGCAATCGATTCTGCAATAGCATAGTATTGTACGACCCGTCATGCGTCATGCTGGAGCTTGACTTATCTGGGTTTTGTGGAGCAGGTACTTCCTTCAACCAAGAATTGTGGGTTTTTTGAACTGGTCCTATACGCTGGACTGCTAAGTTCGGTTGCGTCGTCCTAAAGAGTTCTGACTCCGCTTCTGTAGCTTCTACTTAAACATCTTCGGATGGTTGCTTATTTCGTTCGTACTCTTTGTACATTTGATCCATGGTTTCATCATCGACCTCCCATTCAGCCATGTTGATCTGCATGTAAAGTGGGTCATAAAAATAAATCAGTTAGTATTGACAAACCAAAGAGAACATAACAATATATGAAAAAAGAAACATGCAAACAAATTTACTACTTAAAATACCTGTTGCACTATTCTTCAACACAAGTAAATCTTAATGACAAGAGGAAAAGAGACAAGGGTGCTATTTAATAATGTGAAAATGACAGAATATAATATCCAATAAAACCTGTTTGCGGTATCCAATGCAGGGCATAATGCGGTATCCAATGCTGACCATCATGCGGTATCCAATGAAAACTAGAGCGTGGTAACCAATGCAGACCAGAACGCGGTATCCAATGCAGACCAGATGCGGTATCCAATGCATAGAGCGTGGTAACCAATGAAGACCAGAACGCGGTATCCAATGCAAGGCATATTGCGTTATCCAATGAAGACCATCATGCGCTATCCAATGAAGACCGGAGCGTGGTAACCAATGAAGACCAGAACGCGACATCCAATGCAGACTAGAACACAATATCCAATGCAGACCATAGTGCGATAACCAATGAAGACCAGTGTGCGATAACCAATGCAGACCAGAATGTGGTACCCGATGAAGACTAGAATGCGGAACCCGATGAAGAACAGAGTGCAGTAAACAATGAAGACCACTTTAATAAAGAAAAACTATGTATATTAGGGGGTAGACTTACAACATCTATTATCTAAACATTATTCATCATTCTGAGTATAATCTCAAATATTTCAAGAGTCAAAAATGTCAACTAAAGCGTGTTTGTTATTCGATGATAACGATAAAGAACTTGATATTATGGTGGATGATCATTTTCGTCGACAAAGGGAGCTAATAGCTGCACTACATGTAGATGGTGAATCTAGCAAGAAACATGGTGGTTCTGTTGTAGGGCATCGATATAAAAATCAACATCATTCGTGGCACAACGAGAGACTAATGGAAGACTATTTTGTTTCAAATCCAATGTATACAGCTCAAGAGTTTAGGAGGAGATTCTGAATGAGACGTCCTATGTTTCTTCGAATCCTAGAGTGTATTAAATAACATGATTCGTACTTTATCTATAAATGCAATGCTTCTTTTACAATGGGGCTCACTAGAATTCAAAAGATGACAGCCGCGCTACGTATGATAACATATGGAGGTCCTGCTGACGCTCAAGACGAAAACTTGAAAATGGCGAAAAGCACAGTATTAGAATGCATGGACCATTTCTGCCAAGCAATCGTAGACGTTTACGGTAACCAATACTTGCGTAGACCAAACGAAGCCGATATTGCAATGTTATTGGATATGCATGGTAGCAGAGGATGACCTGGAATGTTAGGTAGTTTAGACTGCATGCATTAAGAGTGGAAGAATTGTCCAACATACGTTGGAGCTTATCATGGTAAGTCTCATACGTCAACTATTATACTTGAAGTTGTAGCGTCGTACGATCTATGGATATGACATGTTTTTTCAGAATGTCAGGTTGAACAATGATTTGAACGTAGTTGAACGTTCAACGTTGTTTGACGATTTGACAAACGGTAGATCAATTCCGTATCATTTTACGTTAGAGGGAAACATGTATGACCACGAATATTATCTAGGTGACAGTATATACCCACAATGGAGTAACATTGTCAAGACAATACCGAACCCACAAAACAATAAATAAGCAAGGTTTGCAGCAATGCAAGAAGGACAAAGAAAGGATGTAGAAAGAGCATTTGGCGTTCTTCAAGCCAGATTTGCCATAGTCAGTAATCCATGTAGACTTTGGTCCCCAGCTAAAATGACTAGGATAATGTACACTTGCGTTATTTTACATAACATGATTATAGAGGGCGAAAGAGACATGGAAGATGATTTCAATTACGACAGCATTGCACCACCACATGAGATTTGGCGCGAAAATATGATTGAAGCAAACTAGAGCTAGAGTTTCACGTAGCAAGCCAAATGTCCTACCGTAACGCTCACATTCATCAAAGACCCCATAATGATTTAACAAACCATCTTTGGAACTTTGTTGGAAGTCAGCACAACTATTTATGTTTAGCTGCTGTGTTTTCGTTGTTTTAGTATTTCTAATCTTGTACTGTAATCATTAATCGTTAGGTGAAACTATGTATCCGTTAATAGTTCGGTGAAACCATGTATCCTTAGCTTTTGTAACTGTTTATCGTTTTTGTTTAATTACATTTTGGTGTCTAAATTTCTACGTCAATTTGAATAATTTAAATACCACAAAAAAATCTTCATAACCTTCCATAAAATGAATAATAAAGGTATATTAATTATTACTAACACATTCAGCCGAGGGGTAATTGTGATAACTAACCCACGCGTCTATTAAACATGCGCCTTACTCCAAGCGCATGTTCAACAAACGCCTGGATTAAGGCGTTTGTTCAACAAACGCCCGAAGGGTTTACACATTCTGTAACTTTCCACCCAGAAATCGACACTTTGAAAGGAATCTAACCTCGACGCGATAATGGGTGTACATTTCACACATTCTGATTTCTACGTTCTTTTTGGAGTTGCCCTAATGATTAGAATTTCATGAAT
This sequence comes from Allium sativum, assembly GCA_030737875.1. Lineage (NCBI taxonomy): Eukaryota > Viridiplantae > Streptophyta > Magnoliopsida > Asparagales > Amaryllidaceae > Allium > Allium sativum. Next base: position 13,318,606 of record CM060925.1, read on the forward strand.
AGAAGTAACTCGTGTCAATTTTCAAAAAATGTTTTCGTTTACTCTTCTATTTACCATTTCATTCGTAACATGTTTGTTTCATCATTCTCATCACTAATCCTAATCTCCATGGCGATTCAACACCAGTATCAATATTTATATAAATTTTTCATGAAATAAACCCAATATTCCATCAAGCATACCTACAACAACTCATGTCTATTGAAAAGAACATCTACATCCATACACAGTAAATGACAGACATAAAATATCAAATTCAATAACACATGTTAATATTTACAAGAAAAAACGATTAAATACAGTCTTTACCTACTCATCATCCTCCCCTGACTCCTCCTCCTTGGGCATCCTCCCGTGCTCTAATAAGCATGTGGTAATCCACTCATCAAGCACAATCATTGATCCACTCTTCCGTTGGTCATGAAAGTCGATCATCTACTGACGGAGTAGAGCTATCTCCTTCTCTTACCGTGATCTCCTGTAAGCCTCTTGGATCGTCACTGCTTGTAATTTACTTTAATGGGAGTTATAATTTATGATCCAGGATTAAATATGATTTATATGTTAGTTAGTGAAACAGTTTACCTCCTGGTTTTAAAGTCATAATGCCTATTTCGAGTAGACGGGTCAATGATAACATCCCAGATACGGTGGTTCTAGTCCAATGTAAACTCACGAACTTTGAACTATGCCACTCGAGCGACCTCCATCTTATATCTCTTCTGCGATGACGAACTGTAAATTGACACAATACATATTTAATTCAATTTTTTTTTTGAATCTGAAGTATAAAAAATTAAGCATGTTTGTCATCATAGCTTAGGACTTAGCGTCCTTCTAAGTATACGAGACACTGCCATCATCATCTATCTGCTCGATGACATGAGTGTGAGTTAAGACCTTAGCCAGTGTAGGCTCCTAATGTAAACTCAACAACTGAAGTTATACGAAAAAACAACGTTACTAATATGATTAAATAATGTTACAATTATTTATAAGAGATAGTTGGCTAAAGTCCATATTAAGTTTAAAAATACAAAAAAAAAACTCCATGTCTTAAAACTTTATAAATTAAGTTCCTGTTTTTTGAAAATCATCAAAAAAACAAAAAAATCAACGTAAAAATTTACCAAACTTCGAAACTTAGTTCAATACATAATCATCTTCATATTCATGTAAGAAAATCAAAAAAAAGTTATTTTTTTTTTAAAAAAAAACTTCACATTTTAGCAAAAATTCTGCAAATTTTCATAAAATTGCAGACATCACAGCAATAATATCAAAATGTTGTATGAATTTCTGCAATTTTTCTTACTGCTTCAAACTTTCAAATTCAATGCTTGCACGTATTCATGTTGTGATTTGTGACATGAAATCAAATATGTGATTGAAGAGGATGTAATCAATTAATTGAAATGATTAATTGATTGATTGACTAATTACTTTGATTAATTGATTGGTCGATTGATTGATTGATTGGTTGGTTAATTGACTGATTTGATTGATTTTATTATAGAAGGAAAGAAATAAATGATTATATTCTGGATATTCTTCTGAGAGGCAAATTGGATATTTTCCTAGGCCTTCTATTCTCCTATAAAATCAACTTTCAGGATTGGATTATGGTATGACCGAACTGAGTTAAGAGATTGAGAGGTTATGTGCCTCTAGGGCTTGTGCCCTGGAGAGGAAGATTAGGAATTGAGGGCTGAGAGAAGCTATTCCTATTGGTGCCTTAAGATTGTTCAATGGTTTGCTGTCTTTCTTCGTTGTTCTCCTTGTCCAACAAGAGTTATAGTCATCTAGATATTCTTTCCCTTTCTAAATAAAGTTGTTGATTCATTGTATTATGTTTATTTTTGGTTGTTGATCCATTGTATGTAAAAAAAATTGTTTTGTTGAATCAATAAAGAGGGTGGTTGGGTGGAATATCTTGTATTTGTATGTGTGATTTCATATTTGTGTTGTTTTCCGTAGAAATCATCTTTAGGTAATTGGGTGATTAAGATCCTGATCGCTTCCGCAAAGGCGCACAAAACCACAACAGTTGGTATCCTAGCTAGATCATCGCAAATCTTAGAGTGATTTGGGATGCGAAAAATTAATTTTTTGATTTGGATATGATGACGCTTCCGTAGATGACTATTTTTGATTGGGGATTTTGAAGGCCTCAATGGTTTTGGTTGATGGAGATGAAGAGAAGCCCTATGATATGGATGAGGGAAGATGGAAGAAGACGAATATGTTGGCAATTGGTTTGATTTGTCTGTACCTTGGTGATTCAGTTCATGTTTTTGACTTGGATCTTCACATTGATGATGCTCGAGGGATCCGGGGTGATCGAGGAAGGAGCTCAGATCAAGTGGTAGACATGTGTCGATTGAGGTGTGGTCGTAGTTCTTTTAAACCGACTGGGTGTATCTCATTGCCTTGAAATCGAGGTTGCTAGGTGTATTTCGTTGCCCTGAAATCGAGATTGTTGGGTGTATCTCGTTTCCCTAAAATCGAAGTTGTGGGCTGTATCTCGTTGCCCTAAAATCGAAGTTGTGGGTTGTATCTCGTTGCCCTGAAAATCAAGGTTGGTCTTAATTAATAGAGGTGTCGTTGAAAGAGCTAGATGACTTGTTTGGTGATCGTTGGAGTGTTGATATGAATTCAGATTAGGATGGAGTAATTTGTGATTGGTGGTATCACATGTCCATGAGAGTCGGATGACTTGTTTGTTGATGTGATTTCATATCAAGGTGGAGTGTTGTGATTTGCGACATAATATCACATATGTTAATGAAGAGAATGTAATTAATTAATTAATTAATTGATGTGATTGATTAATTGACTAATTGATTTGATTGATTGGTTGGTTAATTGACTGATTTGATTGATTGATTTTATTATAGAAGGAAAGAAATAAATGATTTTATTCTGGATATACTTCTGAGGGACAAATTGGATATTTGCATATGCCTTCTATTCTCCTATAAAATCAGCTTTCAGGATTGGATTAGGATATGACCGAATTGAGTTGAGAGATTGAGTGGCTGTGTGCCTCCAGGGCTTGTGCCCTGAAGAGGAAGATTAAGAATCGAGGGCTGAGAGAAGCTATTCCTGTTGGTGCCTCCAAATTGTTCAAGGATTTGCCGTCATTCTTCATTGTTCTCCTTCTCCAATAAGAGTTCTAATCATCTAGATATTCTTTCCTTTTCTTAATAAGGTTAATGATTCATTGTATTTTGTTTATTTTTGGTTGTTGATCCATTGTATGTAAATAAAGTTTGTTTTGTTGAATCAATAAAGAGGGTGGTTGGGTGAAATATCTTGTATTTGTGCGTGTGATTTCATATCTGCGTTGTTTTCCATAAAAGTCATCTTTAAGTAATTGGGTGATTAACATCCTGATTGCTTCTGCAAAGGCACACAAAACCACAACAATTCAAACATCACACTATTATAGAAAAATCATCAAAAAATGATAAACATTGCATAAAAATGAAAAATATATTACTTCCAATAAAATTGCAGAACAAGAAGCAATCATACAGAAAAACTGCAGACATATCAACATTTTTTCTATATACTAAGACATGTCTGCAGTACACTATGTGACTAATTGCAGATATGTCTGCATTTATTCACAATAAACGCAGACATTTCTGCACCTGTTTTTCCATTTATATTACCTGCAGTACACTAAGAGAATATTTGCAGATATGTCTGCACTTATTCACAATAAGTGCAGATATTTCTAAAACTTTTTTTGCTAGTAATCTTCTGTTGATGTTCACAATTAAAAAAAAAAAATTAAGTGACAACGCAAAAAAACACAAAAATAATTTGCTATAGTAAAACAGGGACCCGCTTTACGTTAAAAGTAAGGGAGAAATCCGCTTTGAATTAAGTTTGGTTTTAAGTATGTATCCTAAATATTCATTATTTATAAATGCATTTTATGACTTTATGATTTTCCTCCGATGTTGTTGGAAAGATTTAAACCCATCGCGGTGCAAAGCATGATTTTTATTCCTGTTTGCACGGTACCGCTCTGATATCTTCTATAAATTTGAATATACGATTAACTTAATTGATATACGAACTTAAACATAATATAAAAATGAATTTATACAACTTACCTTCGCTTCGGGAGTTTCCCATAGCTGAAGAAACTAAGCCGATACATCACCGCTCATCCAATTGAATTCTTTTTCACCCTTTTAACTTTCGATGTGGCGTTTCTGTAGTTTTTCGCATTCTCTGATTTCAATGGTTGACGAGGACATCCATATCTTGTTGATCAATGCAAACAGTGACCTACATGTTAAAAAAAAGGTTATATATATTATATTAATTTTTGAATGAATTATAAATTTTTACTTACTGTCACGTCAACGAATATGACATTCATGATATGAGCAGGGTTGTCGTTGTAATAAGCCCAACAGCCTGATATCCTGCTCATGTAGGCCTTTTTGGAAACTTATAAAGTAAAGTCTGCAGACTGAATCTCAAAACCCCTGTATAAAATATGATATAGGTCTTTAAAAAAATTTAAATAATAAACATGTAATGATTAGTTACTTATCCTGCACTCTTAGGCATGAGCTTTGCCACCAACCGTAAATTCGGCATTGTGCTGCTGACACCTATAGAAAGAGAAGGCTAAGATCTTATGGAATGTCACATAGACATATCTGTCACAAACATATCATTTCATATAATGCTAAAACAAATCAGGTCATTGTTAGAAAACATGTTTGATTATGCATCATCACATCAAACTCAGAACATACATTATAGCAATTCATTATATCAGTTCACAAACTCAGAATATACATTATATCAATTCATAAATTCAGTATGTAACATCAGTTCATTATTGGAAAAAAAATCATTATACAACTTAACTCAAAATATGGCTAAAAAATCAAAATATACATTATACGACATATGATACAAAAGTTTTCGTCGTTTTCTGATTCAGTCTCGATCTCGTATATTATATCATTTTCGTCTGCACTCTCAAATGTTTCTATTAAAACATTTGATTAAATCATGCAACGACCCTAAATCAATATCATCAATTATTATTATTTCATCATTTTGTTCCAGATCCATTTGATACGCTGCTTCTTATGAAATATTAGTTCTATCAAATGTAAATCTTGTCTTTTTTTTAAAAACGGTATACCAATCTGCTTTGTCTCTTTTTATGGATGAATATGGAGCCAAATAAATTTGTAATGTCGGCTGGGATAACACGAAAGGATCATACTTATAACAATGTGTGGTATGCTATATTTCTATAAGTTTATATTCTTTATGCAAGTTGCTTCTATTATTTGGAACATTGGTTAACCAGTTGTTGAATAAAATAATTTTTTTTGTGTGTTGTATATAATATGTCAATTCTAAAATCTGTGTTAAGATGCCGTAAAAGTTTTTGTATGCTCGGCTGGCTTGGCACTATCTTTGACAAATACACCACTGTTATATGTTGATTTTTCAGTACCATAGTCTTGGTGTTGAATTTAAATTCATTGAAAAAGAATATTGGACAAGTCTTGGCATTTCTTTTTGGTCTGAGCGTAAAATATTGTAATCCTTCTTCAACAACACAGTTTGTTGCATCATAAACATAGTTCGAAAATCATTACTGGGATCGCTAGATGGATGTAGTGATGTATGTGTGAGTGTGTGTACATTATAATTATTATGTAATGATGTAAGTATAACTGGAATATGAATTTATTGTTACTTAACAGATGGTGCAATTTCAGCACAATTTAGATGAACATATATGTGCTACATGATAATCTCTACTATTTGACCATATTTCCATACATTTTCCAATAGGTTGGCCATATCGTCAAAAAATAGGTAACATTGCTTGACAAAAATCTTGTTCAACGGCTTCATCATTACATGAGCCACTTACAAATGATAAGTTCACATGATCACTGAAGTAATAAGAAAAAAATAAAGTTTTTTCTTCAAGATAAGATTTGCAAATCAAACCTTCAACTCGTGTTTTTTATCTAATATTTTTCTTTAGATGATTCAAATACTTATTAAAAAATTATTTCAATTTAAATGAAGTAAATTTGAAATTTAAACTGACATAGATTTTATGGATATTGAATATCACCTATCAAATGGATACATCCATCCATATTGCAATGAATCTCAAAGAATTGCTTTAGATGGAAAATGAACAGGTGAATACTTCATTACACTAAATAAATCTAACAGAAATATTTTCTATAATTTGTAAAGCAATATTGAGATTTCTACTTCAGATTTACGTTGACGGTAGATTTTTAATGCTGTCAAACAAAGCCGTTTATAAAACATACACAACTCCTTTATAATACTCCACACTTTTACAGACAATAGTTCTTTGAAAGCACTGGTAATAAATATTCTATTATGTTATGATAATTATGACTTATCATCTGAGATGACCCCCTAATTTAATCATATTTTTTACTAAATTTATTTGATTTTTTTTAAAACCTGGGTCATCTTCTCAAAAAGGGTTCCTTTCTTTTCTTTATTAATTTTAGGATCCATTCATCCTAATATAAAAATATCAGTTTGTTTCCAGATTAAATTATATTTTGCATATATGAAGATATGCAAGCCTCTTGTTGTTTGAATTTAGAGTTTTAAAGATAACAACAAGTAAAATTGATTATTCTAAATTTAATCAATTATACACAGCAAAACAGAGTAAAGTTGTTAACATTTCAATACAAATTCCTTTTATAAATTTTATTCAAATTTAAATTGTTTAAATTCTCTTATTTATATAAGGGGTTTGTTGACGTCAAAAGTTGGACACTTGTGACAGCCAACCCCCAATCGTGTGAATAACACACGAATAACGATTATAAAGTGCAAAAAAGCAAAGAAAAAGAGGGAACACGCACAAGATTTTTATAGTGGTTCAGCAAAAGACTGTGCCTACGTCCACTTTATATGCATTTATTTTCTTTTGATTATAAGTACAAAGCTTTTGCTGTTTGAAGAAAGAAGAGAAGATGGGTATTTTCTGAGCTAGCCATGAGAGAAGCTTAGAGGAGAAAGCTAAGAGTTCTTGGAAAGAATGCGGCCAGAGAATTCCAAGAAAGGTCCTTAGAATCTAGAGTTCAGGAGAGGTCCCTTTCCTCTTTGAGCTTTGAGGCATTTATAGGTGAAGTGTTGGGCTGAGCGAGCCGCCACGTGGCCTTCCCCCTTTTCGAAGCTCGGACACGTGGAGCTCGATCATTGGTAGCAGTTGCGGCGATAGGACCCTCTACACTGCTCATTAATAGTATCCTCGGAAATAGCGGCTTACGTGACACTCGAGATGAGGTGTATCAAAAGTAGAGCTCTGTTCGGATATGGTTGACCGCCTTTATTGCCTTGAAAGTTGGACTGAGCATTTGAATGACTCAGCTAGATATTTCCATGTAGATCCGAGATACTTGGTCGATGCGCCATTTATGGGAGCAATTTTCTCGGTTGACTAGGAGAGGAAATCTTCCAGAGTGAGATGTCAGCTGGTAGGAACTGGCTCGGGCCGATGCCTGAAGGAGGCCTGTTTCGAACTGAGCTTTGACTGATTGCGCATTGCTGAAGGGCGCATTTCTGGTTATTGGGCTTCGATCTGATCCGTGGTAGCTTTTTCCAAAAAGATGGTCAACAGGGTTTAAATACAACACAATTACCACACTAAAAATTGTTACAAAAGTGTTTCGAGCTTCAATTGTTTAAATATCCAGATGGTTCCGATATTTGATTTTCCCTAGATTCTACCATTGCTATAATTCATTTATATTCAAACTATAAGGTGTAGAAAATATACATTATGACCCCATAAAAATCCAGGTATGTAAGCTTATCGCAAAAGTACATCTTTGTAATACAAAATCACTTAAAAATATACATAACATATTCTCAGGCATTGTAACATCCCGTAATTTTTAACGATTTAAATTCCGATTTAAATCAAAATTTTATTTTGAAATTATTCTATGGTTTTTCATAACGGGTATTCGAAATTTGTAATACGTACAGTGAGATGTAGCAACTGTAAAAATTTCATCGGAAAATTTGACTGTTGTCGGTCGCGCAATTTTCAGTGCAAAGCTGCGCATATTAGTTCAAATTTTAACGATTTTAAAATCTCTCCGAAATCAGTTCGTACAAGCATGGAAAATATTCTATTCGTTGTCAGCAATTCAATGGTGAAATTCGTTTCGCGAAAATCGGACGTTTTGACCTCCGTTTTCCGTCCGCATTTTTACGGTAAAGGGGGTCCGTAACGCATTTTTGAACGGAGCATCCTGGCACTGCAAATTTTATACCGTTGTGTCCGTCTCGTCGCGCTGATTTCCGCAATATATTCATTTGTCAGTTTCAGTGTTCAGTTCGCGCTGAAATTGTGAAAATTCTTGCACAGATCATTTTTGAAACAGAGTCATTTGAGTTCGATTTGTCCTTTTTCCGATCTTTCATATTTTTTTAGACATTTTGGGTCTGCAAAAGATGTACTTTTATTTTACTAAACCACTCAAATAAATTTTTGTTCACAAAATGGGCACTTCCTTTCCAAAGCTACACATATTTCAAAGCAATACATGCCTATTTTTCAAGTATGCACGTTCATTCTTGTTTCAAAAGCAACGCATTTTGTTTAAATAAATATTTAGCCTATGCGTTTGTTTCTCCATTTCTCAAAAGCCATTTTCATTTTTATTCCCAAAATGCATGCATGCATGAGTTGCCTTAGAACAATACACATAATTTATTTAATGCATGCGTAGCTGCTTACTTTTGTTTCAATTTTCTACTTACTTTTGTTTCAATTTCAAGTGTCAGCAAACCCATGCGTTCATTTCATTGCAAGACCATGCATACCCTCTTAGATTCCCTCATGTTTGTCTTTTCACATCTGCATCGATTTGTTTGGATTTTTAAATTACACGTTTTCAGCTGAAAGGTTGTGTGGGTTTACCAATACTTCACGTTTAAATTCCTTACCACGTCTTTACCATTTGCTAAAGAACCGCTCCGCCTTTTACTATTTCCTATACCATGTTCACTGCTTGCATCCCCATTCGCATTCGCGGATATTAAATGGGCAACTGCTTCTTCCAATTTCATTGTTTTAGTCGACTCTTCCTTCTTCTTCATTGAACGCCCAACACGTTCTCACTATCCGCCATTATTCCTATCACCCTCCACATCCGTTTACCTCTCCACCTCCCTGTTGCCGAGATCCACCTAAAACCGCTGTCCAAGCCATCGGCCAACCCCTAAACCCTGAAGGCTCTAACCACCTGACTGCCACGTCCAAGATCCGCTGACCCCATAGATCCGCACCCTGCCTCACCCCAACCCTGAATCCGCTTCTCCATTAGCCCGCCTGACCAACCGAGACACTCCTACCGTGCTCGCTACGCCATCAAAACCGCCCTCTCCCCTCCTGAAGACATACGCTGGTCTGAAAACCAAAGTTGACCACGCCTGAGCACTGACTTGAGCATCCACTGAGCCGCTCCGCGTTGAATCCCCCTTACGTGTGTGAGTGTGTTATAACATATATGTTTGTGTGTTCGCTGTATTTTGTCTGTAGCTGTGTTTAAGTTGGTGTTTGTTATATATTTATTTATATAATATGATTTTTGGTGCAGGTTGAATTTTAAGTATATATATTTGAAGTTAATGTATATATTTTTTTTGTATATAAATATATAATATTTTAGAAAAGAGCATTGGTTGTGTTTTATGTTGAGTGTGGTGTTGAGTCCGGAAACCATTTTCCCAAACCCCAATATCCATACCAATCCGTTGAGAAACCCCTGACCGTCTCTTATAAAATAAAATAAATATTGGTGATCGTCGAGTTAAAATCATTTCGAATCGTGCCTGGGTGCCGTCATCTCTTTCTGTACCAAAGCCGTCTGTCGTCTTCATTTCTGTACCACGAAAGGTGAGCTTATCTCACACCTGACTCACATTTTTCATCGATGTTAGATCAATAATGAACTGTTATATGAAATGTATAAGATTGCTGTTAGAAATTGTTTGATTTGATATATATGCACATTTCATATGTGACACGATATATTCATATGACACGTAGTTGCACTGATGATATATATGTTGTGATTGTTATTTGTGATTGTTGATACCCCTAGTTTACGAAAAATCACTAAGGGTTGAAATGATACATACCCGAACGGACGTTAGAATAGGGAAAAATCGTTATGGGTTGAAATGATAGACCTGAACGATTTTTACTGAATTTGGGATCGCGGGTTGAAATGATAGAACCGTTGAATTTTTATAAATTACGGGTTGAAATGATAAATATCCGTATCACTTGACCATAGGGTAGAAAACTATATACGGACACCGTTGGTCATGTTTTCGAAGTAAGGGAATTTAGAAATTTTGATTTTTAAATAATTACTTAGGATTTTATATTTTTATATTATACTTTAAAGGATTATTTTGTAGATTTTAAATTATATGTTTAAAAATGATTTTATGAGTAAATATGTATTTAAATGTTTATTTAAGATTTTACTTATAATTTATTCATATAAGTATTTTATTTTATTTTATTATAATAAATATTTCTTTAAATTTATATTATTTTAAACTTATATATGTTTATAATCTATATTCTAATGAATTTTAGAAGATTATAACTTATATATATATAACTACTTTCAAAATTAATTTTCTTATATATATTTTATAAACTTTAATAATAAACCGAAGATGGATAAGTAAGACTTGCGATTTAAATTCGAGGTTTAGGACTCGAATTTATATAACGATGTTTATTTAACGAATGAACTGATATATGAAATGAATTTGAACTCGGATTGGTTTAAACTTATGAGATATTTTGAATTGTGAAATTGATTCTAAATTTGAATGTTTTGAATTTAAGAGAAAATGTATTTTGAATTTATAATTGATATGGAATGAATTCAATTTTAAGTAACCGAATGTGAATTTGAATATATAGATTTTATATTTGGAATCGAATTTATAATCGTATAGTTTGAATTGGAATATTTGTGAAATCGTACTTATAAGAATGGTTTAAATAGGTATGAACTATTTGAATTGAAATATATGGTTTTGACTTGACTTTTTAGTAATGTATTTGAATTTTTCGACTTAAGTTATAATTTTGACATGATTCGTTAAAATTGAAAATGTAAGATTTGATTCCAATTATATTAACTGAGCTTGAACTTAAGTATTGGATTTTGGAATCGACTTAAACTAAATTATTTGAATTTATAAATAACGGTTTCGAATTTCATGACTTGAATTGCAAACCACAATATGTTTTGTTTAAAAATTGAAATATAAGTTTTTGACTTGAATTGTACATTTTAAATTCGAACCAAAATGTTGAATCCATGTAAATCGATTTGAAACGTTTTCTTATAAAGGTAGAATTTGAATTGTTTTAAACTTGAATTTTGCGAATATAAACCAAACCAAATAATTATCGAAGTTAAATGGTTTGGTATCGATTTAGATAGAATTGAGAAATTTAAGGTATAACTTAAATATAAGTCGATTTTGGATTTGAGATTCAATATGCGAATACTTTCGAAAATTTTATCAAAGTTAAAATGTTATAGTATTAGTTATACTATATTTGAAAATTTTACGATATGGTTCTAAATCGATTTGAGTTGTTTCCAAAATTTTAATATGTTCGAAGTTAGATATTAAATTTTGAATTCAAAATTTGAACTTGAGATTTCGTATAAACTATTTTATAAAGTGATTTATAAAATAATCACTACGGTGTGAAAAATGTAAACGATTGGTTGTTAAAGAGACCGGGATCGGATATTGTCATACTCTCTGCCAATACCGAAAACCACTTTAACAACTGTATACGCGGTGGAGTTCCAGAATGAAGGGGATGATTTGGCGAACGACTCCATTTTTATTTCATATTAATTACGAGACCCTGACTACCTTGAGTCAGCTTGATGTGGCTAAAACAGGAGCTATGCACGGACCAAGTGAGGTCATACCTCTTATCGAGCACACTTCTTCGATATTATTCTATTACTGTTGAGATTCGATTTGGGCCCTTTTGATTATGGGAGTGTGTATCGAGGTGGGCGGTAGTTGCTACTATGCGTTACCACCAGTCCGGCTCTGCAAACGGTGAATCCACCCTGGCATTCCTTGCGTGCCTTGTCACATGCCTTATACGAGCCCACTACGATTTTGTTTTGTACTATTTTATATGGAGTGCCCTCTGATCAACCCTAACCCTAATCAGTTAAAGAAAGCCATCGCCCTTTTTCTAAACCAATGGCTGATTCTTTCCAAACCAAATTCCCCTAAAACTTCCAATCCATGAATTATTCCAACAAGATTGTAAAACGAAATTCGAAGAGCACTTTGAGATTTCCGTGATGAACGGATACGATCGGCTATGGGTTTGTAAATCGTATGAAATCGGAGCTCAAAGTTCCTCCGTTCGTAGCTGGATTCCGACGTCAGGGGACCCCCGAACTTGCCCCAATTCCGGGCGCCGATGGAGGTAGTCATGGCGGTTCGAGTGGTGTGTTCTGATCGAGGTCACGGTGACCCTAGGAGGTGGCGACGTTGAAAGGTTGGTCGATGATGGGTTCAGGAGCTAGCGTTTTGAATGAAGAAGCATTAATAGTGAGGGTTTTCCTAGTCTATGTAATAAAACATTGTTAATTTCAGATCTTTATATAAATAAAATTGTTTTTAAATTTCTGATCTTTATATAAATAAAAGTGTTTTTAAATTTTAGATTTTATATATAATAACATAAAAATAAAAATGTAATGTTTTTAAAATGTAATGTTTCTAAAAGATAAAAATTAGCATTGTTTCAAAATTAAAATGTAATGTTTTAAAAATAAATATCGCATTGTTTTTGAAATAAATATCGCATTGTTTTCAATATAAAAATCGCGTTGTTTTTAATATAAATATCGCATTGTTTTCAATATAAAAATCGCATTGTTTCTAAAATAAAAATAGTATTGTTATAAAACAAAAATAGTATTGTTTTAAAATAAAAATAGCATTGATTTTGTAAATAAATAACGTAGTATAAAAATACGTTTTTTTACAAAATAACTTTGTGTTGAAAATCTGAATTTTCCAATATGATTTTTATATATACATAACGTAAATAAAAAAAATATGATTTTATATATATAGCTTTAAAATAAAAACATGATTTTTAACTTATATAACAATTTATAAAAATGTGATTTTTATAATGAAATAGAACTAAAAAAATAGTAATTATTTTAAAAATAGAATTTTTACATACATAACTTTGATTTAAATTGTGATCTTTATATATATAGCTTAAATAAAAATATGATTTTTATTATAAATGACTTTGTTTTTAAAATATGATTTTAAATATATATATATATATATAATAGTTTAAAAATGTGATTTCTATTTTATACAGCATGGTATTAAAAATATGATTTTTAATATGTATACCGCGTGAAACAGATTGCGATCGGACTGACTGAAAGCAGAACGGAACTAAAACCGTCCAGTAAAGAATGACGGAGTGGAAACCAAAGGTGAGAACTCCTCACTAAAAATTCTGCATAGTTATTTATTTATTTTTATAAATGAAAAATTTATATAGAATTGCCAGTGTAGATTTTTTAACAGTTAAATTATTATAAACTGTATACGGTACATGTTAGATCACTTTCCTCATCCACAAACCATGGACAATTTAAATTGACTGTATTGTGTGTTGTTGAAATGTTTAACACATTAAAAATATTAATATTAATGTGATAGTGAAATTAAATTATAAATATTCATTTATAATTTGAACAGTGAAAATTGGTTAAATAGAAAATAATTCAAACTGAATTAGAATTGGTTAAATTTATTAACCAATAATTTATTTAAATAAAATGTTGTTTGAAAACCCCGCACGGGTATTGTGATGATATTTGACATATACTATTCCCAATAGTTAATTATATGTCAATCGATGGATTAACAGGCTGTGATGAGCGTTATTTATTTATTTCAATGCTCACACAGTTGTAAACTTCACTTTGGATGTGAATGGACTGTTTAATGATTATTTATCATCATTATTGAGTACATGCGGTGTGTGAAATCCATATAACAAAAATTATATGGTAATTGTTTGAGTCGCATTCCGATTCAGAAATAAAAGATGTTTTATAATAAAAAGGACATTTTAGAATAAAAGATGTTTTATAATAAAAAGGACATTTTAAAATAAAAGACATTTTATAATAGAAGACATTTTAAAATAAAGAACATTTTTAAAATAAAGAACAATTTAAAATAAAGAATGTTTTAAAATAAAGAATGTTTCAAAAAATGTTTCAAAAAAAATTCCATTTTTATTGTATGTAAGTATCATTAAAAAGATTCATATTTTGAATAAAAATGTTTTAACAACAAAAATTTCATTTTTGTTGTATGTAGGAATCATTAAAAATATTCATCTTTTGAAATAAAATGTTTTAACAATAAAAATCACATTTTTATTGTATGAATAAACAAATAAAAAGACTCATACATTAAGTTATGATTTTTTTCGTTAAAAATGCAATCTTTAACTTGTTAATGAAAATAAAATAGTCATATATGGAAATATATCTTGTTCGTTAAAAATATTGTCTTTAACATGTTAGTGAGAATATCTTGAAATAAAGAATATTTAGAAACAAAGAATATTTCAAAATAAAGAATCTTTTAAAATGAAGAATATTTTAAAATAACGAATATTTTAAAATAATATTCAACAAAGAATAAAATTATGATTTTGATGTCCAATTTTGGATGGGCACAAAAATATAAAAATATGAAGCCGAGTTAAGTAGTAAACGCCATTTTAACCCGAATGGTTTATCGATCGTTTTTATTTATTTTATAATGAATATCGAAAAGAGGAGATTTCAAATTTTAATATTTTGAAAATATTATCATTTTAATATGATAAAGATATAGAATATTCAATTTTGATTTAAAATTGAAAATGAAGTTAAAATAATTTTAAAATGAATTTATAAATTACGATTTCAATGGAAATCGACGATATATATATTATATATATTTAGTGGCCTGAATAGAACGCGCCGCGTTCGTTCGCGAATTTCGACCATTAATGTCAAATTGATGTAACGAGAGATCCGACTGTCGGATTCTCCTAAAACTGGAACCGTTGGGTTCGTATCGAAAAGAGATTTTCAATGAATATAAGAGGTTTGAAATCTAACGGTTGGATTTGGTATTATGTCCAAATCAAATTTGGAAAAGGTCGTTGTAAGTGTAGTTCGGTAACCATTATTGGAAACCGACTGTAAGAGCCTTAATAAAATTATAAAAAATATGTAAAAATTATGTAAAATCATAGTAAATGATTTGGAAAGATTTTGGATGAAAAATTCCAATTTTGCAATGATAAAAATATATTTTTATCAAAATGAACTAGTTATCAACCAGAATAATATTCCAGTATTTTTAAATAAATAAAATAAAATTGGATTTTGCGTTTGTCATGAATAGTGTCTTCATTCACACTGTTCTTAAACCCTGTGTGAAAGGATATAAATCTTTTATTTAAGATTATTAGAGTTTCCCATTATATTTAGTAATCGGAATAAAATGAAATGTGAGTTAGTTTTATTGTGAGCTGTGTTTTTAACGACATTTGTTCTTTAACCCAATTATCAGTGAAAATATAATTTTGGAATTTATAAATCTTTTATTAAGATTTAAATTAAAATTTTCCATGGTAAAGTTCTCCAACTTAATATATTGAATTGGAATCGAATGGAATTCGATTTAATAATAATCGAGATGAGCTATGTAAAAGAAGACCGTTACTATATATGGAATTTAAAAGGCTTTGCCGTTATTCCATTTATATTATTAGTCTGATACGGAAATTTATATCAATTATATATTGATCTGATTTCTGTGAAGATTCCATACTTAATGGAAGATGATTTTGGGTTTATCATGAGCTGTTTTTTAAATGACATTGGTTCTTTAACCCAGTTAAACATAGAATTTATTTTCCTAAAGTTCAATAATAATTAAATAATGATTTTTGAGATTAAATTTTAATTAGATTGAAATGGGAATGAGATAATTAAATTCATCGAATTTTTGAAATGATCGAGAATGGAGTACCATCCGTTTCACTCCAGACGATAGTTAAATCTTTAATTAGATTTGAATGTTAAATGGTAATTAAATTTACCGATATTACAGTGGGTGTTAGATATAGAGTACTACTAGTTTTGCTCCATGGGATGAATAGGTTGGGATTGGGATTAATAAATAAATGATTGTTTCGGTAAGGTTTACTAATCCCGACTAGAGGATAAACCTTAATTTGGTTTAGAATTGATAAAAGATAAAATAAATCTTTTGATATGAGATCCAAAAGAAGATTAAAGAATAAATTTAAAATAATTTATCTTTGATAAAATTAATGGGAACCTCTCCCTAATAATATGAATATTTTATTAAAAGAATATTCTGAATTGAAATGACGCGTATGATGTGTTTTTATAGCACTTGATTATAAAATATGCGAATTATTCGGAAAGACCGGGTTTAACCCATTCTGAATAATTAATACGACGACCAAGAGTCGAAGATGAAGACGGCGGTTGAAGACTGGAGTTCTTCACATCGTTTGGGTGATTACTGATGTCTTGATTGTGTCGTACACCCAAGACAAGGTAATAAATGGTGATCGTTCAAATGTACTTGGAGATCGACGGATATGCGGGCACCTCTCTCCTGTATTGGACATATGGGACAAGGAATAAGGTACCTTCGGTTTCGTTTAGACCTAGAACGGACTTGTAAATGGATGGTATGTCTGACGTTGTATTCCTTTATGCTGTATTCGTTGGTCTCTGCTAAATATATATCTGTTTGGTGGTGGAGAATTTATTCTCTTGCTTAACACCCTTCTCTGAGATGTGCGAGCTTAGAGGTTATATATTGGCAGAAATCAATGGTATGGTATGGACTGACAATGTGGCATGCTAAGATGCAAATGATCAAAGCTTTTGTTAAAAAGCATAGCCTTGTGGTTGATGATCAAAGCACAACTTATTTAGGCATAGCTTTGTGTATAGCGTTACTTCGCGAGCCTCACGCCCTGGTATGAACCAGAAATAGGAGAAGGACCCCAGGAAGAACATGTGTTTCTTTCTAGCTAGAAGTGTTGTCATGATATGGAGCCAGACATTTTACTTATGTGGATGATGAAATAAGGTGCCTTAGATATTGAGTCCCTAGTGGCTTAGATTTACGGCTCATATGGTGGGGAAACGTAGTGTTTAGGCATAACTAATCCACTAACATATGTATGGACTGGCTCTGGCGCTCCTAGGGTTCACCTGAGTTTGAGTCCTAAGACATGGGCTAGATTGTCTCGAATTCAGTAAGGACTACCTCTTGCCTTGTTTCATAGATGGAAATCCAACTTCCAATACGACATCATCCAGTTTTGATTGTAGAACTAGTATGGCGACATGATATATAGTACCCATGCCGTCTATGATTGATACATTTATATTTGAAGGTGTTTTTAAACAATATGCACTTATAATAATATCAAAATGATTTGTTTTATACGTATCAAGCATGTTTGGCTATTATAAGGGAAAACTCTATCCTCCAGCATGCGTTGCATTGTGTGATGGGGCCTAAGTCTTATAATAGCTTCATTTTTCTAAAAAGCATTGCATCGTTTTATTCTAAACTAAGATTCCTGTGGAGTAAACTCGTTCCGTGTTATACGGCATGGTCCCATGATATCCCCAATTTAAAATTTAAGATTACTAACTGTTTTGAGTTCTCACACCAGTCCCATGACTGACCTGGAGTTTTTTTTTAACCTATACTCTGGGTGCCCCTATTTTCCATACGGGCAGCTAGTAGTTTTGGTTTTGCAGATATTAAATTCACAGGATCCTGGTTTGCAGCTGAAGCGATATTCGGAAAGCTCTGTATCCGTGTATTCCTTCCAGCTATGTTATGTATTATTTTCCGCTGCTATTTAAATGTAATTTAAATCTCTGATATTGTATTTCCAATGTGTAATATTCATTCATACTCTATAATGTTCTTGTACTTTGATGTAAATTGTTGTAATAAGCAATGAAATGTTCTTCTGTTTGTGTTCTGAATTGCCTTATTGTCAATTCAATCTGTGCTTTCCTTTACGGGGAAGTTTGGGTCGTTTCATAACGACTTGAAATTTATATAAAATAAGGTTAGAACATATAATTTATAATATAATTAAAAAGAGCTCGCCAGCGGCGCGGTAGTTCGTAATATTACATTTTGAACTTTAAATGAATGTTTAGAATCCAATATAAGTCAGAATTCGTTGTAACAAGAAAGTTCAAATCTAGTGAACTATAGTTTTCTAACGAAAGTGAAAAATCAAGATTTCATCATGTAGATTGTAAGTTATGTCCAAATAAAATTTGCAAAAAGTCGCTATGAAATCATTTATAAAGCGTAGCGAATTATTAAATAAAAAATTATTTTATAATATATTGAACATCGGTTTAGCTTAAAAATGGAAGTATTGAGTTTTAAATCCAACATAGTTTATTCTGAAGCTATATGAAGTTTTATTTGGATAAATACGAAAATTATATTTTGTTTCTCAAAAATTTTGATTATTTTGAATTTAAATTATATTTTGTAGAATCAGTTGAATATGGAAAAATAGCATTTTTTAAACAATCTCGGATTTTGATGAAACCACATTGTAACACCCCACATCCGTTAGTGTCACTCACAAAGGGAATGCACTAAGTTCTGTGGAGCATTTAGGGTAAAAGATGCAGATAAATTACAAGACAGACAGAAATTAAACAGCGAAAAATAAAACTTTACTTTATTGGTAAGATAGTTTGTACAACAATTGTTTTCCAATATCAGAGTATCATCTGTCTTACAAAATAAAGAAGCATAAAAATACATTTATATTCCCCAATGTAGCATAAGCTAGCCATAGCAGTGAAAAGGAGAGTCCAAAGCACTTTGTCCAAGAATCTTCAAGCTTGGGAAGAGCAGTGGTCCAATCTAACCTGAGCTGAACTATTCCCTCCTCAACTACCTCGGGGGGGGGGGGGGGGGCGGAAGAAAAGAAGACGAAATAAAAGTAGAGTCAGACATAAAGCCTGAGTAAGTCTAGTGACTATTCAGTCTATGGATAAGAAAAAGAGAATGATAAGTATATGCTGGAAATGGGAAAGCACCCTAAACTAAGTTAAGTTATCTCGAACCGAATATACTATCGTACCCCATACTAATCTCTGCACCACCTAACTAGTGTCCCAACTAGTAATGATAACGTGATCCCAATCCCTGTAATTTTTGTTGTCTTCAGGCGTACATTTATTGTTTATGACCTGGATCTAATCTAGGATTTACGCTGTCTTCCAAACGATGCCCTCTAGTCTAGGACACAGTACTTAGAGTGGTATATGTTCCTAGACTTTTTCCACGTATGTGTCGCGAATCGTTATCGCTTGTCTAGATGCACATGTCCTGTAATGTGCGGCCCGAGTTCCGTGTCAGGGCTACTCTAGAAATACGGAACTCGGTCGGGAGCTTTCAGATATCCGCCGATGCAGATGCTAAGGTCTGTTTTTTTCTAGTGGCTATGGTCCCACTCGACCCCTCCCTCACCTAATGAAAGGCCATCCTTGAAAAATGAGAACTATGCGCAGGCCCCCCTATGACCCACTGTTCTATGGCCATCCGCAACCATAACTAGATAGCAAGTATATGGTCTTTTGGAGTTCTCCGCCTTTCCGCTTCACGTATCTCGATTGACTCAAGATGGTAGGTAGACGACGAGTTGCTATCACAGGGCTACCGTCTTCTCGCCGAATCACGCTGGTCCATCCTAGTCTTTAGGTTGCCATATTTTGCAACCAAGGCATACCCTTGGTTCTTCTAACGCAAACCTTAACCTCTGTGAGCCCAGGAGGATCATCTACAGCCTCACAGAGGGATACCAAGAGTACCCTCACGTCCCCTCGAAGCCTCGGGCTTCGTAACCCAATTTGTTGGAGCCTTCTAGAATCAGACGGACGTATGCTCCTTCTCGTGTTCTACTAAGATTTACTACTTAGTTTCTTTCCTTCATCAAGTTGGTTAAGTGTCATTAGTCAATTCAAGTTAACTTAACCCATCCCTTTTGTCATATTATACTGGTTAAGTGTTGCCTCCTTGTGTTAACTTAACCTCACCATCTGTTTAACTAACTTGTTACAACGGTTAAGTGTCTCCTTATATAACTTAACCCTACTACTTGTTTAATTAACATGTTATAATGGTTAAGTGTTGTCCATTCACGTTTAACTTTACTACAAGTCAAATTACACTGTTTAAGTGTTCTTGTTACTTAACTCTAATCATTCATGTTATATTGGTTAAGTATTTCTAACTTACTTAATCCTAACCCACTTGTCAAATCAACTTGTTATCATGGTTAAGAGTTCTAATTTTACTTAACCTCAATCACTTGTCTCACTAACATGTTTCTATGGTTAAGTGTTCTAATTAACTTAACCCCAATCACTTATCTCACTAACATGTTTCTATGGTTAAGTGTTCTAATTAACTAAACCTCAATCACTTGTCTCACTAACATGTTTCTATGGTTAAGTGTTCTAATTAACTTAACCTCAATCACTTATCTCACTAACATGTTTCTATGGTTAAGTGTTCTAATTAACTTAACCTCAATCACTTGTCTCACTAACATGTTTCTATGGTTAAGTGTTCTAATTAACTTAACCTCAATCACTTGTCACACTAACATGTTTCTATGGTTAAGTGTTCTAATTAACTTAACCTCACTCTCTAGTCCAGTTTAATCATGTTAGAATGGTTAAACATTTGCTTAACCTTACCCACTCCCCTAGTCAACATATTAAATTGGTTAAGTGTCCAGATTAACCTAACCCTACCCACCAATTTAGTTAACATCTTGAATTTGGTTAAGTATTAATTCAATTGACTTAACCCTATCAATCCTGACTTAGCCTTAATTTATTAATTAAAGCACCAACCACTCACATTAGACAGATATTGTTGTGGTAACTGGACAGCCGGTCGGTTCCGGGCAGGTTTACACCACAAATCATGTCTAACCTCGGGTATTTATTGGGCTCAATGCTATTCCACCCACATTGGATAGGTATTGTTGTGATTACTGGACAGCCGGTCGGTTCCGGGCAGGTTTACATCACAACTCAATCCAACCTCGAGTTAAGCATATCGTATTTTCTAAGTTTACATATTTGTCTCTTTTCAATTTTATATGTAAATGTTTTGTGGCCCATTATCCAAATTCGTTATTCTTGGGTATAATAATTTATACCACTTAAATTTCACAAGTCGTTGGCATGTGCCAAACATGCCAACACATATATTTTAATTAAACCCAGCGTTATTTTCCCCGTTTGTACGTTCGCAATATTATAACATATGTTGGGCTTCAACATTTCAGCCCAACTTAGAAACATAAAAAAAAGAGGCTTAGAACATGATATATTCTAAGGAACATAAAAGGGGTGTGTGAACGCATGAACTTGCAACATAGCGATTTAACTAACATAAATTATGTGGTGCATGAACTTGCAATATAGCGATTTAATTAACATAAATTAGTGGTGCATGAACTTGCAATATAGCGATTTAATTAACATAAATTATGTGGTGCATGAACTTGCAATATAGCGATTTAATTAACATAAATTAGTGGTGCATGAACTTGCAATATAGCGATTTAATTAACATAAATTATGTGGTGCATGAACTTGCAATATGGTGATTTAACTAACATAAATTAGGGGCTTGTGTACTTGCATTGTAATAGCATATAATTTTGACATAAATCATAAACCTAAACATGAGTCATGGGTTTCAATCTATTCATGTAAACTTGCATTTAAAATATGAACCTAACTAAATTAGGTGTCCCTTGTATTAGCATATGATTTTTATAACAACATAAGCCTAAAAATTATTTTTATTTAGACATAACACTAAACATAAACTAGTCATTTCCATAAAGTCACTATATGTTCACAATGATGCTTACTTATTTCACTAATACAAAAGTATAGTTTAACTTGAATTATGAGGCATATTCCAACATAAACTTATATGAATCATGTTACCCAAATGGATCCATCTACACTTGAAATGATCATAGGCATATATATACAAAGATCTAAATCATGTAGGCATAACAGTGAATTATGTTTACATAAGTCTCAACTTGGTTGTAACAAAATATATACAACTTCTTATTAACCACAACATATAAATGTCAATTTCCAACATGAATCGTATACTTGCAAGGGGTGTTACTTTTCATTGCAAATGTACAATTAATCCAATATCATGTTAATTATACTACAACATCCCAAATCCATTTATAATAAAATCAGAACAACATACAATTATGAACTAGCATCGTTACAATTAAAGTACGATTCCATTTTCATTCTACACAAATCAAGTCTCAATTTTTATTCGTATCGGAATAGTACTCTACTTACAACGTATGACGAATCTTGTATTCAGGATTCTGAATTCTGAATTTGGTGATGCTATCCTTTGAGGTTGACGTTGTTTTGATTTATTTGTTGTAGTTTTAAGCTTTGAATCAACTATTGATCGTCTGTTAATTTGACGGCTACTCCTAGTCTCTCTTCAGCAGCATGACGGCTCCTTCTTTTTTCTCTTTTTTTGTGTGAATTAGGTTGTGAGAGCTATGTTGTTTATATAGAGTTGCAAGTTAATTTGAGCCATCGATGAAGCCAAGGTTAATACAAGTCGTCCGTTCTAAAGAGAAGCCAATTATGTTCACAATTTAAGGGCTGTAAATTACTCCTATTTCAAATTATGTCATAATTACTTTCTTAATGTACATTATCAACATTTATTATTATTTATCAATCCATCAAATATAAATACGTACACATTAGATACATCTCCCCTTTACACATTTATTATTATTATTATTATTATTATTATTATTATTTTTTGTATGCACATTAGATACATCTCCCCTTTACACATTTATTATTATTTTTGAATTAGCAACTTTAGTGTTAACGGAAATACGGGGTGTTACATATATGATCCGTAATGATAAATTATTGTAAGATTCCAAATTTAGGGCCAATCGGAGTTAGTATGTGGCCATGCGAGCTATAAACGCTCAATGCAAACACATATGTATAATAAATCGATAATTTAAGCTCGAACGAGTGCTAGTTGAGAAAACGGACTCGAATTTCTACGAAAGAAGTTTCATTAGGACCGTAATGACAAACCATAGTTGCATATCAATTTTCACCATGAACGGAGTTCGTATGTCTCCGTGTGAATTTTTGAACAACGAATACAAGTAGCGATACAATAAAAATTTGTAAACTAATATACGAGACTTACCCTATAAGCTAAATCCCTCACCTACAAGTGCACCCCAACTCCAGCCCAAACAAAAACCCAATTTGAGCCTCAACATTTTGCAAATAAGTCCCTCCTTTTAATTTAATTTTAGTCTCCCAAACCGTCAAGGATTAGCCAAAGTGCCCAACATGAACGTTATTGATCATGTTGAGAGCTACCTACGGTATAAATTTGGTGGTGATTGGAGGTTAGAGGTGCTCGGAACCTGGCCCGAGGCATGGGGGTGTGAGTTTCGGATTTTTACGTTTTAGCGGCAAACGAAGGCCATAGTGACCAACTAGGAAGTTGGAGAAGGGAGAGAGGGCTACAACTTTATAGTTGGGATTTGGCCTGAAAATGGCCGTGATGGTAGTGGCGTCGATTTCATCAGAGATGGATTGTTTTGAGAGCAACAAATGGAAAATCATGAATTTCAGCGAATGGGTGGCGATTCAGACGAAGTGGTCAACTTGAAAGTTGTTCGTGATGGTGAGGTCGAGGTGCTAGCCAAATTTCGTGGCATTTGGTGAAGCGAGGCGACGGAGGTGGAGCTCGAACCAATTTTCAGAGGCGGTTTGGGGGTGGGCCCCGACCAACAAAGGGGTGTCGTGGATAGGAGGTTCTAGTGGTGGGCGGGCTGGACCTTCGACGGTCCCTGGTGGATGGCGCGAGCTTGAAAGGGGAGAGAGCCATGGGTTTGAGCAAATGAAGAAGAAGGGTAATTATATTAATATTTAATTAATGTATTATAAGTTCATACGATTATAACTTGATCATATGGACTCAGAATTAGACAAAACAAGATCCGTTGGAATTGTGGAGTCAAGACTTCACAACAAAGCTAATTTAGAGTGATTTGGAGCTAACTGGAAATTTGGGTTAAATAAAACCCACGTTCAATTTAACTCAAAAGCGATTGTTACTATAACAATCAAAAATCATGGTGAGAACTCCTAAATTTTCTTGAAAGTTATTATAATCTTACCTGATTATATATTGATTGCTTGTGGTTGCAATGGTTGCTTCGTGATTGATGGATGTTTATTTACAATTTTTTATACTATTTATGTATATTTAAGCATTAACAATTATAACGCTTATTTTATGACTGTTATTTGATGGATGATGGACTGTTATGGTTGTTATTATTATTTTTCACACAATTGACACCACAAATGTGAAATTATTTTGGAATTGATTGAGAAGGGTTCCATTGGAATATTAAATGAACATTATATTCATTTAAGTGGAATTTGATATGAAAATGAAAAATGAATTTTTATATTCGAAACATTTTGTAAATGAAAGTTAAGACGATTTCAAACAACTATTGAAAAGGTTGAAATGGATTTGAAAGAGTTTTGAATTAGAAACGACTTGTTCTAATTTAATATTGATTTTGAACAGTAAATTCAAAAATGAATTCAAGTTAGATATATAAACGAAGTTTCCAACTCGAATTGATTGTTCCATTAATCTTATTTATTTTTATAATGGATTTCAGGAAAATTAGGATTTCAAAATATTAGAATTTGAAAATATTAGTATTTTAATATTATAATAATAATGATAGAATATTCAATTTCGATATAAAATTGAATTTGAGATTGGAATCGATTTTAAACGAGTTTATAAACATTTTATAAAATACGTTTGGATTAAATCGATGAGTTTCATTTTTTAAAAAATATGGTTTAAATAGAACGTGTCAATAAACAACAATTTGCGAATTTCAACCATTAATTTCAAACGGTTGTAACTAATGCAATTTAAATCGGATTTCCCTGAACTTGGAAACGTTTGTTCCCTATTAATGATATCTTTCAAATGAAAGAAGAAATTTTGAATTTCAACTTATGTTTAAATCTATTTTTGAAAAGACCGTTGTAAACGCATTTCAATGGCCGTAATTGGAAATCGATTGAAAAGGCTATATACAAATTATTAAAAATACTAAAAAATTATGATAAATCATAGTAAGTGATTTCAAAGAGATTTGCAAAAGAAATATGAAGTTTTGAACTATTTTTCGATATTTTTGTTTTCAGCCTAACTTGTTGAATATGGTAAATAATGTTTTTGACATTTAAAGTAAAATACTGAATAAATAGTTTCCAAAGATATTATATATGGTTTATAAAATTAATAAATTAATTTAAAATATAAATAGAAAAATGATTTGAATATGACTAGCCCTACAGCGATAGTCCGTGAATGTCGACCATTGACTTCAGATTGACGTATAGGGAGATCCAACTATCAGATCTTCTTGAAACAAAAAGCATTTGGTTCGTAATGAAAAGAGTTTTCAATTGCAAAAGAAAATTAAAATATCCAATGGTTAGATCTTAAAATTAGTGCAAATAAAATTTGAATAAAATTGGACTTGAATGGAAATGATCTTCGAATATTTGGTATTGATTATCGTTGTGAAGACATTTACTGTTTTGAGGAATTTGGAAAATGTTTACATCGTTATTCCAATTATAGTATTTGTTGATTATACGAATTGGTGTTGAATATAAGTTGATTTAAATTCTGTTAAATCTTATATTTGATATCAATTGAATTTGGGGTTTGTTGTGAATGACATATTAAATAACGTTATTCTTTTAACCGAACTATGACGAAGATATGTTTTGGAATAGAATGATCAATCTTCTAAAATAAGATTTAATGAAGTTTTCCAATTAAAAAAATAAATTGGAATTGATTGAAAATCGACTTAGTGATAATTGAGATGGGTCTCTATGGATAAAGACGTTTACTATTTAAGGAATTTAAAAGGCTTTACCGTTATTCCGCTTATAGTATTAGTCCGATATTGGAATTTATATCGATTATAAACATATATGATTTTTTTGAAGATTCCATTTCTAATGGATGTATGATTTTGGGTTTATAGTGAATAATGTTTTAAATAACATTCGTTCTTTAAACCAGTTGAAGGAAAAGATGTTTTTTCAAGATTAGTTGAAGTGAAATCTTTATTTAATTCAAATAAAGAGTTTTCCCTAATAAACGATAATGGGAACAAGTTAAGAATCGCTTAAAAGAAGATAAGCGTGTTTTTCGTGTAAGTGATGAGATAAGAATCGTAAGTATGATTTTGGGTTAGAGAGCTTGATTTGAGTTAAGTTTGTGAAATGAGACTTTATAATCTTTTGAAATGATTTCCAAAGAAAGATTCGGACAAGAGTATAAATAAATCTAAATATGTGATAAGATTTAAGGGAATAATTCCCAATGTTAAGAAAGATTTGAGTAAATGAATATTATAAAATGAAATGAGACACATGATATTTTATATATCAATTATGGTTTGTAAAGATGCGCTAGCTATTCGAAAAAACCGGGTTTCGACCCATTCTGAATAACAATACGATGAGTATTGAAGATACTGAAGGCGGTGGTCAAAGACCGGGGATCTTCACATCATTTGGATTATTGTTGATGTCTCAATTGGGAAGTACACCCAAGGCGAGGTTATAAGTGGCAGTCATCCAGACGTACTTGGAGATTGTCCGGATTTGCAAGTGCCTTTCTCCTTTATCGGACGAGGAATAAAGTGCCTTCGGTTTCGTTCAGACCTAGAATGGACTTGTAAATGGACGTGTGCCTGACATTGTATTTCCTAACATAACCAGTTGGTTTCTATTGATGTTATATCAATTAGTGGTGGAGAATTTATTCTCTTAGCTTAACACCCTCCTAAGACTTATGTACTCAGACGGTTATATATTAATAGACACCGGTTATATGTTGTGAACTGACAATGTGGAATGTTAAGTGCTGAGCCGATCAAAGCTTTTTATTGAAAACAGAGCTTCGTGAATGATAATCAAAGCATGGCTGATATAGCATAGCTTTGTGTTGAAATGTGACTTTAGAGCCTAACAACCCATGAACGACCGAAAACAGGATGATGGACAGTATGGATAAGGACATACGTTTGCTTTAGCTAAAAAGTGATGCCATGGTATGGAGCCCAGGCAAGTTTACTTATGTAGATGATAGATTGAGGCGCCTCAGATGATGGCCAAATACGACCGGGAGACGTTATGC
Source organism: Allium sativum (assembly GCA_030737875.1). Lineage (NCBI taxonomy): Eukaryota > Viridiplantae > Streptophyta > Magnoliopsida > Asparagales > Amaryllidaceae > Allium > Allium sativum. Next base: position 13,346,218 of record CM060925.1, read on the forward strand.
TTAGGAAAGATTCTAATCAGCCTGTTAGTGCTGGCCAACCCTGGCTCTTCGAAGGATCACTTGTGTGTGAGTCCGGGGACATCCCGCTAGAGTTGTTCCGAACGGTTAAGGAAGATCCTTTGCTTTGGTCATTGATGGAATGCAACTTTCAATACGAGCTTTCCCTTTTCACTTGTAACCTAATAGCCAACATAATGAGATGGGGTATTCTGCGAGCTAAGATTTATGCATTTGCTTTCGAAAGTGATTTCGACACTATGCACTTGTAATAATTAAAGAGAATTTCGTGTATCAAGCATGTTTGGTTATTATAATGTAAAAGTCTTTCCTCCGGTATGCGTTGCATTGATGATGGGACTTGAGTCTTATAATAGCTTCATTTTTCAAAAAACATTACGAGTAGTTTATGATTGGTATTCATATGGAGAAAACCCATTCCGTGTTATGGTCCTGTGATTTACCCAACTTTAAATTAAAAGTAAATATTTGTTTTAGTTCTCACACCTGTCTCAAGATGGATCCGGAGTTTATTGTTTCCCACCTAAACTCTGGGTGCCCATATTTTCTGCATGGGCAGTCTGGTAGTTTTGGTTTGCAGATATTTTATAGAGAGGGTGTTTGATTAAAGCTAAAGCTGTGTCTAGAGCATTTTATTTCTTCCGCTGAGCTTATATTTTCCGTTGTGTACATGTTATACTCCGATATAGTTATTTCCGCGATGCATGTATTTAGTAGTGCACTTTGATATATTATGTACTCTGATATATTCTGTACTCTAATGTAGAAGTTATTGTAATGGTAATGAGAAAGTTATTTTGTTCAGTTCTTATTGGTTGTAACCCCAAGCGATACGTCTTGTTGATCGGTTTAAGTCGGTTCGAACCGCGATGCAGGACGGGTCGTCTTATTATGGCTCTTTGCGGCAAATGCGGGATATGTCCTATCAAAATGCTATCATGCTTCTCTATCCAAAGGATTTGCCAGAGTTCCATATTCTTGTATTCTCACGCTGTACCATTACATATGACATGCCATGACTGAAGATGCATATAATATTTGAAGTAAATGGTTGATGGGTAAATAATGCATTCTCCTGTATGAAACTTCCTGTCCTTTCTTGTTTCTTGGTTTGTATCTTTCTTCATTACATATTTTGCAGCTTCTAAGATTAATGTCATCTTTCTGATACGACATGCAACCTTTTATACAAGTATCTATCTTTTGGTATGGTAGACCAAAAGCCGACATTAGCATTTTCACTTTGCAATGACTATCGTACATTAGATTATTGGGTGGCATATATATTTTTGCAGCTTGTACAAACGTTGTAAATCCAGCTTCTGTAAGGTCAAATTTTGATTTCATAGTGATATACTCAGAGGTTACTGATAATTTGGTTCCACCTTTTACAACCACCCCACAACGGCCTCTTAGCAGCATCCAATAATTCATGATTTTTTTCCCTCCTACTTTCGGTTCTTCTTCGATATTAATGCCATCATTGTCAACTTGAATGGTAAGGAATATTGACCTACCATACCTTATACTGGATTCGTCATTACAAAATCGGCCTCTGATGCTATAGGATTTACTGTAGGTGCAACAAATTCTCCATGACGCTCCCTCAAATAATAACTTGGCACAAAATCAGATTTATGCTAATGTACTTCAATTGTATCTAGTTTCCAAAATCTCAAACAGTTGGCACTTCCAACGAAAGGTAACAAAGTTCCTTGTTATTTCCATTATTAGATACCGTGAATCTAATAAATCCGTTTGCACCATTGTAGAAATGTGCTTTCACCGAACCTTTCGTTCTAGTTCTAACTTCATACGTCCTACTATGGATGATAAAATAACAAAGCATTATTCTTTATTTAAAAGTACATGTTAGTAATTTTGATAACACATATGTAACTTCTGTCTAAAATACATTAAATCCTCTTAGGAACAACTAAAGGTCTCATGCATCAAACCTCTAAAAGACAATAAAACTTTTTGGGACTAAAGACTTCACACATAAGGTTTTTGTCTAATTTTGGCAGCACTTCACTTTACTTCTCTTCTACGCATAACTTTGCATCGAAGAGATATATTTTTGCTGTTGTATTTTCTAAAATAAAATAAATCCTTTTGAGATTAAAGGCTTTACATGCCACCCTTTTGTCTAATTTCGAAAGCACTTCATTAAGTTCTGTTCTACACATAACTTTATATCCAAGGGGTATATTTTTGCTGATGTATTTCCTGAAATAAATTAAAACCTTTTGGGATTAAAGGCTTTGATTTTTGTTGTAGTATTTGTAAAATAGTACTTAACCCTTATTTTAAAATTAAGGTTGTATTAGTTTCAATTTTTTTAATTTCGATTTTAGAAGAATATTTGACTTTTTATATTTAATTTTCAACTTCTTATAAAATCGATTTTAGTAGAATATTTGTTGCTGCTATTTTCATTTTTTAATTTCTTAGGGAATAAATTCCATTAGAATATTTATTGTTATTATATTTATTCTTGAACTTTTTATAAAATCAATTTCAGTACAATATTCGTTGTTATTATAACTTTTTTTTTTAGAAAAACAAATTTAGTAGAATATTTGTTCTTGTTAGTATTTTTAGAAAATTTATTTGACTAGAGTATTTGTTCTTCTAATATTCAATTCTTAACTTTTTCGAAATCGTTTTTAGTAGAATATTTGTTGTTATCATATTTACTGTTTAATTTCTTTATAAAATATATTTTAGTACAACGTTTGTTCTTTAAATTCGTTTCTAAACAATATAGAAAATTGATTTTTGTGTAGTATTCGTTGTAGTCGAATTTATTCCTTTACTTTTTACAAAATCGATTTAAGTATAATACTTCTGAATTATTTTTAGCTAAATTGGAAACTTTAAAACATATTTTAAAACTCATATATCTGTTAATTTTTTTATGTAAACTATAACAAATATTATGTTACGCCTATCATTCACGTGAACTTATCAATAAAATATTAATTAATAATTATACACTAATTTTCAAAATTTAAATCCACTAAATTTTTAATTATAAAATAAAAAAATACTATGAGTTACTATCCTGAAATCAACTAACACACTATATTATCATCAAGAAGTGCACAATATTCATCAATTTCTAATCGATAATTAGCTAATTTCATAACTTAAGGTTTTAATCATATTCCTAAATCAACTAATAATCTATTATTATCATCTAATATAGTTATTTATCATATTCAAACACACAAACATTAAAATTTACCGAAATTGGTGTTAAAAGTTATACTTAAATTATGTCAAAAGGAAGAAAATAAAGGATGGAGAGCGAGGATGAGAAACTGAGGACGATGGAAGATGGTCGGAGAAGGCAAGGCAGCGACTTGTTCCAATGACGAGGGGGAGGGTTAGGATTTTATCAAATTTCGCTTCTTGGTTTTTGTTTGAAAGGGAGAAAGTGGAGTTTCTATGTTTAAATTCATGGGTATATTGAATTAAGCGACGGCTAGCATCGACCGCATTTTTTAACTGACATTAGTCGTCGCTAGCCTCTGTCATCTTTCCTTCCATTTCTAGTAGTGTATATGTTCCCTTATGTGTACATCTGTCGTCATGTTATGGGTCGTCCACTTCATTCTTTTCATTCCCTAATGTTTTGCTCATGAAAAAATAACCAGAGTAAATTAATTTTCCATCTATAAGAAATATCGAGCCTTTTGTACGTACGTTCTACAGCCGTGATTATCAATATATGTTGGATATTTGTCTACGATGATACATATGGAGTTTTAAATTGCATTTATTTTCTGAATCAGTCCTCTCTACATTCACCTTTTTTTTCTTTCTATTTTTTATTTATTACATATTATTCTATTTGTATTCATGTATTCTAATATAATACTTTCATGATGATTCACTTCTTTCACAGATACGTACTTGTTTCATGTGAATATAACATGTGCTTTTTTGTTGCTAAATTTATTATGCTTAGGGGAGCATATATATGTTATAGGTTTGCCTCATTCTTTATGTTGTTTTTTAAAAGCATAGAGTGTGTTCGGTTTATCCTTTTTAATTTTGAATTTTATTACAAACAAATGTTCGAATGACATACGCATATGGCATAAAACTACCATTTTAAATTAACACAAAAAACATAAAAACAACATTTTATTAGTTTTTCTATTTTAAGAAATATTGGAAAACTGATAGACAATTTATCCGTTCATCGTCTTTTTATCCTCTTCATTGTCCCCTCCGTCATCCTTTAATTCTTCCCACATTCTATAATTAACATTGAAAACCCATGACACAAAATATACCAAATACCCCTCTAATTTAATGAAAAAGTAGGATATTTTATGCGAGCTACTTATTAAATGACAAATTTCAGTAGTGGCAGTTCGATTTATATGGAAGCGCTGAATTTTTTGTCAAACAATGATATTCTCAACTTCGCTTATGATACTAATTGTTTTGAAAATGCTTGCTTTTTTGCATGTAGAATCATTAGATAGTAGCAAACAAACTAAAAATTTGTTTCCCTTGCAAAATTTTGGAGAACATTCAGACAACTTTTCTCCCATAGTTTCGCAGATCTGGGAACAACCAACTCTACATAGGAAGAAAGATGTCACTCTTTGTTTCCACCTTTAGACTGGTAAATTTGAAAAAGAAGGGAAGATATGGTGTGAAATCTTAAGAAAACAAGGGTACTTATTTTTATTAATAGTTGTTTTGAAGATGTTAAATTTTAACTCAACCATGAATTTTCCAAAATACCCCTATATGTAACTTTTAAGTGTCTTACTAATCATTTGTTTGTTTGAAGGCATAAACTTTTATTTGAACCGTGAACTTTAAAAAAAAATACCCTTATTAATAGCTGTTTAAATATTTGCTGCTTTATAAAACCTCACCAAAAATTGGAAGGTAAAATCTCTTCACAGTTACTTAAGACGTATTATAAACTAGATGTTGATTCCAATTATTTAGTGTATAATTATTTAAATATAAGATCTTCCTAGATAAATCAACGAATACCTTTAACAATAATTGTAATATCTTTAGTGTTTCAATTTTTTGAAATCGGCTTGAACTACCATAAATGCCATATACTTATATTATTGAATCCTAATATCACTTAAAAATATAGTATAGAAAATAAAATTTATTTAAAAATTCATTCTTTGTCAAATAATAATAAAAATAAAAGTTAAAATAAAACAAAATTTTGATGTTTCAATTTAAAAATAAAAATTCGAATCATCTACATATAAACCATTTTCTTTTGATTTTTTTTTAAAATACACAGTTTATAGGACATGCAAGAAGCGCGTGTCTTAATCACATGCAAAGTGCATGCCGTAACGCTCGTAGTCTATAACTGAACCAATTAGTTAGTTGAGTTTGGACTAAAGGTATGGTTTACATGGTAAATTGGCTAATGTTAATTAGACTATTATGTTATTAAAAATTCTATAAGATAATGAGCTGCTGATGAAATTTATATATGACAAATTTTAATGGTGAATTCTTGCAGGATAATTTTATCCTATTTAATTTTTGGGAATATTATGTTATTTTTCATGGTTAATTAGCTTAACTATGTGTAATGGAATGCATAATTAGATAAATAATTGAGAATGTATCAACACTACGTAGAGTTATCTGAGCTCTCGAGAAATCTCCCTATTTCTCAATCAAATTTAATTTGCTACTGACACATGTATTACCAAGCCCAAATATCTCCTCTGTGGATTTCCTTAACTAAATATTATTTCTTAAAGAAACTCATTAAAGTAAAAAATTCCATTTATCTCTCCTCCCTTTTTCTGAACCCTAATCGAAATATAGTGCAATTCCCATTAATTTGACTTGGTAGATTTAGCTTAACTCCAACACTTACCTCCACTGCACAATCGTTCATTCAATACCAACAACATTCACACCCGAAATTGATGATCAAACAATCAATCATTGTTGTTTCAATACTCTTTGATTCCTTAATTATATATCCATGTATTTCATAGACGGGTTACCAAGGTTAAACCAACAACCCATACTTTAAAGAACTTGAATTTCAAAAAAAAAAAAAAATCAAAATTCAAATCGACCAATGCTAAATTTGCTTGATTTGGTACCTATAAGAGAGCATGAGCATAATCAAAGATTAATAAATATAAACTGATAGCGGAAACTAAAATAAAATATAATCACTGGTTATTGTCACTGCCTTAGAATTAGTGGAATTTCTTCGACAATAATCATCACATCATTATCGAGCATGAGAGAAAGAATACTTCACCAACACCCAATTGCATCTAGTGTGTTGATGACATGTCCTTCTAGTTCTATCGTATAGGTTGTAATAAGGAGGGGGTCAAACAGTATTTTGTTGACTGGAAATTTTACGTACTATCCATAATATCAACTTATACTAATTATTTTTCACTTGATTATCATGTATCTGTATCTAGGATATCTAGAACAAGGACTAAATGTACAACTAGTAGTCTACCCTTAGTTCTTTTGTGTGAAATACCCATGACGTCTCTTAATCACATAATACTTCAAATTAATCTTTTAGCTACTTAATACTTCAAAATCAACCTTTAAGCCACTTAACACTTTCAAATATGAAGTGGGCACCTATGATTAACGAGTTCAATCCTTCCTTGACCTCACTAAACTTTGGTCCTTTAAAACCTCTAATCGAGATAAACCCCATCATAACCAGAATATATCAAAAAGAGAATATACAGACTTTGACCATTTAATTACTCACTGAGGTAGGCCCTACATCATTTAATATCCATCTCCAAAGTGGACTCTTAGGGCAACTCCAGTGGGTTCAGGGCTTAATTTTCAGAGCATTGAATATTAATTCCTGAATGGGAGAGGTTCCGCCAGTGGTCTGACACCTATTTTTTAGACGTCAGATCCAAGCGTTTATTTTATAGGCGCCAGGATTCTGACGCCTTTAAAATAGCCGTCAACCCTCCATTATCTCCTTTCCGCTATTCTCCTTCCTAATTTTCTGAAGAAATAGAGAAGAAACTATTTCTTCCCGCCATTTTCCTTCATAATGGGAACAGACACAACGATCCTGACGCCTATTTTATAGATGCCAGAATCCTGGCGTCTATAAAATAGGCGCCAGGGTTCAATTCAAGATCCTGAATCTTAGCCTTAATTTTAAGGTTGAACGGAGTGACTGGAGGGGTTTTCCCTTAATTTTCAACCCGTAATCTGAGCCACTAGAGTTTCCCTTAGCATCATCTGTGGTCTATTGATCCTAACTACCAAGATCTATGACCACTAATTAAGGCTTCTCACACCACTATTCGATGGTTAAAATTCTACTGTACTTATCATTAATTAAAATTGCAGCAATGCAAGACATATTATCTATGCTACTTAATACCATTAAACGAAAAGCATGCATACTTTGACCATGTAACACCTCAGTAAGGCCGACCATATATCTCGCCTTCAAGCGTACTCCACCATACGATTGTCTAGCTGACACCACAGGACAATTCTTCCAACCATATAATACTTTTTATTTAGAAACCACAATTTATTGCTCATTAATGAACACAAATACATTTCCTATTTTTCTTAACGATTATGCAATCTACTCTTGCAATTAATATATTTCCTATGTTACACATAGATAACTAATTTCATTTTTTTATTTATTAGCGCAGTAATTATATATAAATCTATTCTATCAAAAACTTATACTCTAGTCCCATCTAATTACTAGAATATACTTCCATATTTAACTTGCTAAGGAAAGATTTTTTTCCCCCTACAATTTCCTTAAACTAATCTCAAATAAATGGTAACAAAAGATTAAATCCATTTGAAATTACAAAGAATGGTTATTTCCTTTTATCTGGAATAAATAGTGCAAATTACATAGAATAGACGGGTACTTTGCATGTCCCTTTCCTCTTATTTGCATATATTCCTTATTAAATAAAACATTGTCTTTTTTTTTTGAAAAGAGGAAAATGGAAATAATTTATGAAAATCAAAAACGTTCTTCCCATAATTTGGACTATGGAAAATCCAAAACCTAATAAAAATGTGGGCAATAACATAAATTGGGTTAATGTCCTATCTCCCAAATTATAGATCGAGAATAAAACCAAAAAAATAAAACTGACAAATCTTTAGGACTTCCAGATCATTATGCAAACATAAATATAAAACAAAAGTATGAAGGCAGTGATTCTTAGTCAAACAATTTAAGCCCACAACTATGTTTAGGTAAAAAATCAAATATATATGCCAATGATATAAATTTAGTATCATAAACAATTCATAAATTTTCCACTAGTCTAAAAAGAACATTCAAAATCTTCAAATCTAAAGCAAAACCATATAATCAACTCCAAATCCATTTAGTTCCTAGAAAATATGTATAAAAAGGAATATATACATATACGTGTGTGTGTATATATATATATAAGAATACAGATCTGGGAGAGGATTTAGGATTAGGAAGAAAAATAGATCTAAACCTAGAAAGTTGTACCTCTAAAGCGCAAGAGGTTGATTTGTGTCTCTTCCACCTATTCAATTTCTATTTTTCTCTAAATTGGATATATATATATATATATATGTAACCAATTTTCAATATATATATATATATATATATATATATATGAAAATACTCTATATTTGTAATTTTATAGGAAATGAAGAAGAAGAAATGATAGAGCTTCGTTGTTTAATTCAGAAAAATTGCAGAAAAGATGGAAGGGATATAGGGCTGTCAATGGATACCCGAAAAATCCGAAATCCGTCTGCATTCCGCATCTGAAAAGCGGATAAATATCCGATATTCGGAAAAGCGGATGCGGATATAGGCATATCCGCATCCGAAAATTATTCGTCCGCTTTTTTCCACAATTATAGCTTATATTATGTGTACTTTAACATAATTAAGTATACTAATCTATTATTTTGCAAAATTGAAAGCCTATTAAACTCATGCATATTGCTCAAAATTATATATTATCATCATATTTATTTATTTTTGGCACTTTAATAATCAACTGGGTTGAAAAAGTTTAATACTAACCTTAAAAAATTCATTTATGTTCATTGATTTGTCGACTGTTGGTGGAGCGGATAATTATCCGATATCCGTCCGTATCCACGGATGCGGATATCCGATATCCAAAAATTGTTTCAGATGCGGATGCGGATATGGCACTATCCGCATCTGAAAGTATCCGTTGACAACTCTAGAGGGATATACCTTTATTATAGGTACAAGAACCAACCTCAACCATTAAATTAAATTATACTAAATATGAACCATAAGGCCATGTCAATTCTTACCCTCCACACATAGGCCGGTCAACCACCCTCTACCCAAGGGTTAATCGCCCCTTAATAAAGGGTTTACTTAGGTGTCCCAACAATATATGTTAATTTTTATATTTTAATTTGTTTTTGTTCTAAATTTTGCCTTTCTTTCGTACCTTTTCATGTGAACTCCAATCATGAAACTCCAAAATGAAAGTTATTATGAATTTGACCACAAATACAATGATGTAGGTTTCATGGTTAAATTCAATCGGTTGGACAAATTACATTTTTGGAACCTAACTAACTAAATAACGCCAAAATTATGAGGTGTTATGTAACAACCCTGGTTTTGGGTGTCGGGTAAATAGATTTTAATGAGATTTTGTAGTTTAAGTTTAGTGGAAATAAATATGAATTTCATAGTGAACAACTCCTGCAACCATTTAGGTGTATGCATAAAAATTTCATGGATTCATGAGTAACCGTGTTAAAAGGAGAATAAATTGAGTTTGTGTGGTGTGATTAGGAAACAAAATCAAGCTATGTTTATTTTTTGAGAGAAACAGTTATGCAGCGTGGAGCTACATAGTCGATTAGATAGATAAGTTAATTAATATAGCTGATCTACAAGCTAGATCGGTAGCCAAAATAATACATTTGGTATCAAAGCTGATCCCTATAGCTTCCAACAGAAACAAAGCCAAACAGAATATTCGTAATATATACAAAAAAGAGAAGTCAAACTACTATGTGAAAACTAAGAAGAGATGATCAGTGCTGCCTCCTTGAGATCCAACCAGACGAATCTGCGCTGGTACTGCCCTGGGATTCTACATGTTGAGTCACCGTAGGAAGGGAAGTCTGAAAGGTGCCGAGTGAGCGGATTCTTACCAAGTATGAAAGAAATGGGAGATACATCTACAGATGCTTACAAAAATGCTTTTAGGTTTGCAAAAGATATAAAGGTTGAAACCTTGTAATGTGTATTTATAATCAGAACATGCGTTAAAAAATTTCGTTTATGTTAGATGCAATAGCTCTTGTGAATTTTTGCTAATAGTGAATTTTATTGTAAAAGATGGAGTATTTCAAAATGAAATGAGTTGCAAATAAAATAAAAAGAAATGAAATATTGATTAGGAATCAACATTTAAGTGTTGAAAATGTTTTGATGTGGTTTTTGTGTTTATTGGACAAGTTAGTAAAGTCTTGTGTAACTTTAAGTATTAAGTATATAAATCTTAATAAAAGAAAGTGTAAATATGAATTTTAGCAAAAATATGAACTTTTTGATGTTTATAAAAAACCATGTTTTAATTTGGTTGAGAAGATTTTATACATTGTTATTTATAATTTTAGAGTTATACATGGTAATTTGGAAATGTTTGGATATTAGAAATAAATTAAAGCAAGATACCTATGCATGTTTGGGCTAAAAAATATGTTAATTAGTCTAGTTTGGGCTAATCATATTTCGTTTAGCCTATTTGGGTCAAATCCAACCCAAAACCATTTATGTGTTGGGGGGATCTGGAAAAAGAACACGTACTCTTTCTTCCTTCAGACATCTTCTTCTTCTCCTAAAAGAATCCTCCCACACTATTATTAAAAGTTACAAATCCAGGAAAATCTATTGATTAAAATCTAAGAGAATGCTATTTAATCTCTCTTCTACAACATATCATCCTTGTTGAGATATTCAATCTCTGGTCATAAAGACAAGAGAGATACAGTAAGTTTTAGGCTTGAATGTCAGCTCTCAGCCATCCATAAGCATCAGGAAATTTTCTCAAAGCCAAAAGGTAGTGTTTTGCAAGCTATGTGACTCAAATTTATTCAAACAAAGTCAAAGTGAGTGCAAGCTCACACTTTCTAGCTTAATGTGATGTCCTGCATTCAATCAGTGGTTATCTCTGCCAAATACGTAGTTTGTTGTAACAAGTTATGTTATTTCTAAGTTGCAGAAAAACTATGCCCAAGTTCATGTTTGTGATTGTGTATCTTCTTTTTTTCATGCCGAAATGTGGTGAAACCTTTTTCAGTTGATAGTCAAGTTGTCATACTTTATGCATGTCAAATTTTAAACCATTCTAAGTTGTATAAGTCAAGCAAAATCCTTGTCGAATTTGAGTCCAAAGAAGAAATTTAGCCTATATAAAATTGCGTAAGTTGGGTCGACCTAAATTCTTCTTAGGTCGACCCAAGGGTCGACCTAAGCTTAGTTAAGTTGACCTTAGGGTCAACTGTTAAGATATGAGTATTCTCTTCATACAAACCGACTATGTACAATTGCCTTTGGGCTTATATCTCTTTTCTTTATATTGGGCTTTATTCTGTCAGCCCACTTCGCTATATATAAAATAGCGTTACATGTACATTCTATGTATTCAATTTCTTATTATCAATACAAGTTCAGTTTCTATTCATTTTACATTTCATAGAAAATTTACATGGTATCAGAGCTGATAGGCCAAACAGCAAAATCAAATTAAAGAAAAATCAAATCAATTGTGTTTCTGATTCAGAAAAGAGGATATAGTGCAAGTCTCCTCAGAAAGATTTCATCATCGGAGATCATCCCCTTCTGAACGTGCAGTGCTCTGTTCTTATCAGATCTGAACTGTGCGTGCCTTGCCGGAATCATTCACGGCGGCTACAACAGTTCTTTCACCGACCATCAGAGATTATAATCTCGTCATTTGGATTTTTTTTCTCTCTGTGTGAAACAGAGACTCTTGAATCTTGAAAAGAAACAAGAACCACTGTGTTCACTTGTTTCTTTACCGTTGTGAACAGGCTTCCACTATTATAGCAGTGACCTCGCCATATTCCTGATAATCAACTTCTGACAATCTTCTTCCAGCATCATGGCCGGTGGAAGCACTGAATTATCATCTGCCACCTCAAGAAACGATAACAATGGCCCACCACCACCTTCTTATCAGCCTCTAGTAAAGCCAAAGAGCCAAGTTATTACCATTCCTCTCGATGAAAACAACTATTTGATGTGGAAGCTCCAAGTTGAAACAGCCTTGAAGGGATACGACCTCCAAGATTATGTCAAAGGAACTAAAGTCACTCTACCTGCAATGACCACAGATGCACAAAATAATATAGTCAGCAACCCAGAATTCATTCACCATCAAAAACAGGACAACTTACTATCCTCATGGTTGTTATCTTCAATTAGTGCCAATTTGTTGTCACAAGTCATTGGTTGCAATTCATCTTATGAAATTTGGTCCACAATTCAACAAATTTTTAATTCTCAATCGGCAGCAAGAATCATGCACTACAGGAGAGAATTTCAGAATGCAAGAAAGGGTGATATGAGTATGCGTGAGTATATTTCTAAAGTAAAAACCCTATGTGATAAACTCAAAGCTGTTGGACATGTAATTTCAGACAGTGAACAAATCTTGACTCTAACAAACGGTTTAGATGAAGAATATGAGTCCCTTGTCACATATATTGCTACTCAAACCAACCTACCAGATATACAGTCTGTGTACTCAGCCCTATTGGCACATGAGGGTAGAGTGGAACAAAGGAAGGCTATCCGGAGTGAATTCAGTATAAATCTAGCATCAAATTCAAGAAATACCAGTCAAAATCAACAAAGAAACACACCTGGATATGGCAGAGGAAACCCTCAAGGACAGAGAGGTAATGCAAATCAGAGAGGCAGAGGAAGAGGCAGATCCAACAATAACAACAATACATACAGAGTAAAATGTCAGATTTGTGATAAGCCATGACATACAGCTAATAGATGCTATTTTAGATTTAATACTGATGTTAACAATGCTCAACAAAGCAACCAGAGAGGCATGAATGCTAATTTAGCACAGACAAACTTCCAAGGAAGACACAATAATGAGGGGTCCACATCACAAGCTACTGGCAGTGATGATAGTGTCAAGAATGATGACATAAATACTGAAGACTGGTTTCCAGATTCTGGGGCAATAAATCATCTTACTAACAACCTACAAAATCTAAATCTGGGTAACAAAAGCTATTCGGGTACGCAAGCTATTCATACTTGTAATGGTGAAACGATGAATATATCACATGTTGGAACAGGATATGTTAAAGGTAAAAGAAAATTATATCTCAATAATCTTCTTAGAGTTCCTTCTGTTAAAAAGAATCTGATTAGTGTATCACAATTCACTAATGACAACAAGGTATATTTTGAGTTTCACCCTAATTACTGCCTAATCAAAGACTTGCTAAGCAAGGAAATATTGTTACAGGGTAGGTTGAGTAATGGCCTTTACAGGTTCAGCCCTATGAAGTCAAGATTGAGCCATGAGAAGAACACTTGGTGTTGCAATGTCAATATTCAGATTAGTAATGACAATGAAAACCATTCTAATGTTGTTAACAACAATAATTGTGTCCAAAATGATTTAAACATTTGGCATTGTAAACTTGGACACCCTAGCTATGACATTGTTATGCAAATTTTAAAAGGCAATAATATTTCTTTTAAACACTCACCTGTTCCTACTATTTGCACACACTGTCAACTTGAAAAGAGCCATAAATTACCTTTTGGTAACTCTGAAACTGTTTACTCTAAACCCCTTGAATTAGTTACAGCAGATTTATGGGGACCTGCACCATTAAGCTCAAGACAAGGACAAAGGTGTAACACCCCACTCCCGCTATGATCACTCACTAAGGGAATGCCATAGCATCGGTGGAGTATTTTAGTGAATATAGAACAGAAAAATTACAACAAGACAGATATAAATAGTACTTGAAATTTTAAAACATCATCTCATAACAGCGGAAGTAAAACATGTCTGGTTACATCATAAAACCACAATAAAGGTCAAGTACAATATCCATCAAAATAAAGAAGTACATAATCCCACTCTCATACAATAGCCAAACAAAAGAAAAGATAACTGGATAACTGGAGCTTTACATCTATCCAAGCTCCTAAAGACTGGAACAGCAATCCGATCAAGCTCCACTACTGCTAGGATCCACCGTAGGACCTGAGGGTTGGGAAAAAGATAAAAACAACAGGGTCAGACATAAGTCTGAGCGAGTCCTATAACTTTAACAATACAATCGTTAAAGTAACCAGAGAAGACATAAACTGATATACGGTAACATATAGGGATGAATGGGTACCCTAAGCAGTCAACTAAACGAAGATAAAGGATAAAGACGCATCTACCCTCCCTAAGGTAAATTACTAAACTGCACCACACCAGTCGTTCCTAACTTAAAGGTTGATCCCACCCAAGGACTTATAAAATTTACTAATTAGTACCTGCGTACCCCTAGGTGACCAAGTAGGCGCCACGGGGCCCTACAATCCACTAGGTGTACACACTACTTCCCATTCGATCGGCTCCCTAACGTAGATACCCGTGCTGGCCCCACCGTGGGATGTATCATTCCCCAATGTGGCAACCTGATGAAACTAAAGGTGCACGGCTTATATCTACTCGATGCAACAACGGCTTACCTACCAGCCCGGGCCCACTCACGCATATGAAGCCCGTTGGACTTGCGTTGCCACCGCTAACCCGTTTGCCTCTTACAGTCAAGCCCAGTATGCGTGTCCCGTCCTCGACATGGGTCGAGCCCACAAAGATACGTATGGGTTACTGGTTGAAATGGGCCTCCACAAGCTACCCACCTAAGCTTGTCCCTTTTTCTAGTATATCCCACTTAACCCTTTAATCATGTTTTAATTACATGTTCTATTTTGGTTAAGTATTCTAATCGTATTTTCTATTGCCACCCAAGGCAACCACTAGATTTTCTCATGCCACCCGAGGCACCCACTTAACCCCTCATGTCCCTCTACATGCTAATGTGGTTAAGTGTTTCTTAATTAATTAATTAAGAACGTAACCTTTGTAAAGACCTCTCACATTAGACTGTCTTTTATGACCGCTGGTTAAGCCGGTTGGGTCCGGGCAGCCTTATGTCATAACAGAGTCTAACCTCGTGTCTTTACATTAATTACGTATTTAGTTTGTGCCTAAGACCTCTCACATTGGGCTAACATTTGTAGCAACTGGTTAAGCCGGTTGGGTCCGGGCAGTTTTACGCTACAACTGAGTCCAACCTCGTGTCTTAGTCAATTAATTACACCTAATTAATCACCCTCATAATTTTATATTAATTATCCCTAATTAATCAAGTTTTCTTAACATGGGTAGACCTAACTTAATAGGTAAATTCCCATGGGGTAGACCTAACTCAATAGGTAAATTCCCAATACATAGTATGGGTACACCTAACCAAATAGGCAAATTCCCATACTATGTTTATTTATTTTGTGTTATGCATAATTATATTAATTTCACACAATCTTATTAACTTATGCATTTAATTACCCCATCGTTCCCACGTAATTTCGTTCATGATATAACACATATAAAAGGTGTCAACTTGCATATGAATGAACATGTTTCAAAGGTGCCATCTTGCATATTAACAAACACATAACTTGCATATGAACTTGCATAACATGTCACATAACTTGCATATAATATGTCACATAACTTACATATTCATTTTGCATAACAAACTTGCATATTAGCTTATAGACTTGCATAATGTGTCATCATGAACTTGCATATTAATAAACATGTAACTTGCATATTTACATACATGTAACTCGCATATTAACAAACATGTAACTTGCATATAAAGAAACATGTAACTTGCATATTTACATACATGTAACTTGCATATTAACAAACATGTAACTTGCATATTAACAAACATGTAACTTGCATATTTACATACATGTAACTTGCATATTAACAAACATGTAACTTGCATATTTACATACATGTAACTTGCATAGCATATTACCATGAACTTGCATAACATGCATATGATTACATAACCCACAACTTGCATATTTAGCATCATGCAAACATAACATACATCATATTAAACTTGCATAAGCTTACATACTCAACATGCATAAACATAAGATTAATGCTAACATCATATCATATGATTCAAAGCTCATTAACCCACATACAAAACCATAAATCACATCACATCTCATCTAATTAGTTTACCAAAAGATCATCAAAGTGATAGAAACTCACAACTAGCAACTTTGAACACCAAATGAAGAAGATTAAGATGCTAAGAAGGGATTAGAAGTTGATTAGAGAGTGATTAGTATGCAACCCTCTTCATAAAATTAGTGGAGGCCATGAGAGCTAGCATTTTGCCATAGTTTAGTCACTAGGTTTAATTATGAATGAATTAGGGTAGGTTAGGGTCTTATTTATAGATTAGGCAAGTGTTTTAGGCCATAGGATTAACCCTAGATTCAATCCAAGCCATCAAAGCATGTCTTGGGGAAGAAGTCAAGTGTAGGAACCATCTAGGGCCTTTAGATTAAAGATGGACCATGAGAACCATTCAAATGCAAAATCTGCACTTGAGCGAATCGGCCCACGGGTTGACAGCCAAACACCCTGGATTAACCCCTAGTCGACCCAGCGGGCTCGGGTCGACTTCAAAAATCGGCCGGTTCGGTTATTCCCCTCTCCCAATTCGCTGTTTTGAGCATTTTTGCATATTTATTTATTAAATTTTCAATTATATATATATATATATATATATCAATATATATATATATATATCTACACAACCCATTTCACTTAATTAAGTATACTTTAATTTGGGAATTTTCGTGAAACTTCGCGAGGCCATATCTTGGTCATACGGACTCCGATTTTCGAAAACTCGGACTCTATTTCGCGTATTTTTCCGAGACGAACACAATGGCATAGCCCGTTTCCCTTGATTCCCATTTTAGAATTAAATTCTGCCTCGATTTATGTTATTACAGGTTATTGAAAATACGGGTTGTTACATTCTCCCCTCCTTAAAGGGTTTCGTCCCCGAAATCTTCAAGTTAGGAAGAACGTATCCTACCATCCAATCATCCATCTACTCAAAGCATCATCCACGAGCAATCATTGTCCTTACAAGATTCTAAATGCTGGATGGATATATGCAAAAGTGTGTGTATATGTACTTACCTAATGCGAAAATCAGGCGGTTACTGATACAGTAAACCTCCTTAATGCAAACCATGATAGTGCCATGCATCCAATATGTATGCGAAACCCTATTGACACATACAAATTTCTACATGCGTGCACAACCATACACAAAAATGCATCATCCATATGATAACACAGCTATGATACATCCATCAGTCTAACTACCACATCCATTTATGCAATATGCAACATGAAGTGACTGAGCCGATCTAGTGCCTAATGTGTGTGTATATGCATCCACGAGCAACCACTAGCAAACAATTGCATCCATATGCATCCATCAACCATAACATGTTTCAAACACATGTCTCAACCATAGGTTTTACCCTATCTAAAGGTCATAGGTATTAGCGAGAGGATATACTAAAGATAAGATAAGTACTAGACAAGCAATAAAGGAGAAGTTAAAAGACATACTCTCAAAAAGAAATGGATACAAAGAACGCATCTTTGCTTCCGTCTCCCAAGTAGCATTGCTTTCGTCATCTCCCCATTGCACTTTAACTAGCTGAACTTCTCTGTTCCTCAACTTCCTAGTTTCTGACCCAAGGATGCGAGTAGGAGCTCGTCGAATCGTCGCATCACGCTCTACCTCTACATCTCTAAGCAAGCTCGGCTCTACCACCTCCGCGGTCTCATGTAAGCACTTCCTCAAATGTGATACATGGAATACATCATGAACACCACTAAGTCTGTCGGGCAACTCCACCCTATATGCCATCCGTCCAATCCTTTCCTTAATAGGAAACGGCCCAACAAATCTCGGTGCTAACTTCCCTACGGACCCACAGCGAACAACATTTCTCAATGGAGATACTTTGACAAAAACCATGTCCCCAACCTCAAACTCAAGATCCGTCCTTCTCCGATCCGCATAAGATTTCTGTCTATCTTGCGCTGCTTTCATCCTTTTTCGAATTAAATCAATCTTCTCTGAAGTCTCTCTAACCATATCCGGCCCAAGCAAGATCTTATCCGTAGATTCCCACCAACATGTAGGAGATCGACAAGGCCTTCCATAAAGAGCTTCGAAAGGAGCCATACCAATACTGGACTGAAAGCTGTTATTATATGCGAACTCCACCAAAGGAAGATGTTCTTCCCATGTACCTCCAAAATCCAAGATACAAAGCCTCAAAAGATCTTCTAAGATACGGTTCACCCTCTCAGTCTGACCGTCCGTCTGAGGATGATATGCGGTGCTCAAACACAACTGAGTCCCTACCGCCTCTTGCAAACTTCTCCAAAACTCACTAGTGAAAATAGGATCTCGATCACTCACAATGCTGGATGGTACGCCATGCAATCTAACAATCTCTCTAACATAGACTGAAGCAAGCCATGGAGCGGTCCTCTTACTCTTTACGGGTATAAAATGGGCACTCTTGGTAAGTCTGTCTACCACAACCCAAATTCCCGTATTGCCCTTCCTCGATCTCGGTAACCCGTCGATGAAATCCATCGAGACACTATCCCACTTCCACTGTGGAACTTCCAATGGGTGTAGCAACCCACCGGGTTTCCTTTGCTCCACTTTAACTTGTTGGCACACTAAGCATCTAGCCACATACTCGGCCACATCTTTCTTCATACCGACCCAGAAGAAAACTCTCTTCATGTCTTGGTACATTTTGTCTCCACCGGGATGAATAGTCATTCTTGAACGATGTGCATCATCCAAAATAGCCTTCTTCAAACCCTCATCTTGCGGTACACAAAGTCTACCGTCTCTATGCAACCATCACTTATCATCTATGGTGTATCTACCCAAATGGCTGGACGACTCCCCTCTTATAAGCTTCTCTACCAACACAACCAACTGTGGGTCGTCTCGCTGAGCCTCGCCAATCCGTCTCAAAAGAGTAGGTCTAACCTCCAAGGATGCCAACAAACCAGGTACAAAATCAACAGAAGGTCTGAAGTCAAACAAAGAAAGAAACTCCAAGCTTCGTCGTTCCACGAACAATGGACTCAAAGATAGCCTTTTTCTACTTAAGGCGTCTGCCACCACGTTACCCTTACCAGGGGTATACGCTATCTCGAAATCATAGGATGCTAAGAACTCCATCCACCTTTGCTGTCTTAAGTTTAAATCCTTCTGAGAGAATAAGTACTTCAATGATTTATGGTCGGTGAACAACTCGAATCTCTCACCAAGAAGATAATGGCGCCAAGACTTAAGTGCGAAAACAATCGCGGCCAACTCTAGATCATGGGTAGGGTAATTCTTCTCATGCACTCTCAATTGTCTCCCTCCATAGGCTATTACCCTTCCCTCCTGCATCAAGACTGCGCCTAATCCTGTTCCACAAGCATCGGTATAAACAACAAACGGCTTACTCCCATCTGGAAGCACTAAAACTGGAGCGGTGGTCAAAGCTCTCTTTAACCGTCGGAAAGCATCATCACAATCTACATCCCATGAGAAAACCAGATTCTTCTTCGTCAAGCGGGTTAATGGGGCTGATATCTTCGCGAAGTCTTTGATGAACTTCCTATAATATCCTGCCAACCCCAAGAAACTTCTTACCTCGGTAGCATTTCTAGGAACTTTCCAATCCTGGATAGATACTATCTTTGCGGGATCCACAGCTATCCCTTCCTTAGAGACCACATGCCCTAAGAATCGCACTTCTCTTCTCCAAAAATGGCATTTAGAGAATTTAGCTTTAAGACTATGCGCTCGAAGAGTCTCCAACACTTCCTTGAGATGTAAGGCATGCTCTTCTTCATTCTTGGAAAAGACCAAGATGTCATCCACAAAAACTACTACAAACTTATTCAGATACTCTCTGAACACTCTACTCATGAGATCAACAAAGTATGCGGGGGCGTTTGTCAACCCAAATGGCATCACTAGCCACTCATAAAAACCATCCGGAGTCCGGAAAGCAGTCTTCTCTATACTGTCCTCCGCCACTCTTAACTGATGAAACCCTGTAGCTAAGTCCATCTGCGAAAATACTGAGGCGCCAACCAACTGATCAAAGAGATCATCTATTCTCGGCAATGGGTGTCTATTCTTCTTTGTGAGCTTATTAAGTTCTCTATAATCCACACAAAGTCTGAGGGACCCATCCGCCTTCGTGGCAAACACTACTGGAGCTCCCCACTCCGATATACTTCGCCTTATGAACCCCTTCTCAAGCAACTCCCCTACTTGCTTATGAAGTTCTCTTCTCTCACGAGGAGCCATGTGGCGTACTGGCAAAGACACTGGTTTGGCATTATCCACCAAATAAATTCGGAAATCTATCTCCCGCTTCGGAGGCAAACCCTTTACTTCTTCAAACACATCCGGATATTCCCGGACTACTCTGACAGAACACAAACTTTCGACCGAAGCATCGAGCGATTCAAGATAACTTAGCAAAACAGATTCCATGGGATTGCAAGAGATCTCGAGAGTGTTACCCAAGCGGGTCATGAGCCTGACAACTCTCCTTTCGCAATCAAGAACGGCACCATTACTGGATAACCAGTCCATGCCCAAGATCAACCCATAGCCCGTGAAGCCCAATACAAAAGCATCACATCTAAACTCAACGCTAAGTATAGAAATCTTCAAACCCAAACATATCATAGACAGATATATGGAGCCCCCAATTGGGTTTGAGACAACCAAGGGATCATCAACTAGACTGGTGTCTAAGTGCAGTGACTCAACTAACGATGATGAGATAAAAGAATGCGATGCGCCAGAGTCAAACAAAGTACGAACTGGATGATCAAACAGAAAAACCAGACTTTCAACGGAAATAGTTCTACCTCTCTGCTGAATCGGTGGAACTGAGAGAACCTGAACTTGCCCCCCTGACTGAGGTGGTGCTATAAGAGCTTGCACCTGGCCTCCTGAGGTAGACCCCGTCTTCTGCCCCTTCTTTGGGCAGTTTTTCACAAGATGCCCTGCTTCACCACAATGAAAGCAACCGGTCTTCTTCTTTTTGCGACAATCCTTACTGAGGTGTCCTGGTGTTCCACAATTGAAGCACTTCTTCTTCGTCTTCTTTTTGTCACCATTGCCTTTTCCGCCCTTGCCTTGTTGTTGCTGTTGCGGTTTCTTCTGATCCCCCTTTTTCTCTGGTGCCTTAGAATTCTTATCATCCTCATGCATAAGTGCCATGTAGACAAGCTTCTCAAAAGTGGCCCCCATAGGAATGTGAGTCATAGCTATTCCTTGCAATGGTTCGTTCAAGCCTCTAACGAACCTCAAAGCCTTCTTCTCCGGTGTATTCACCAACTCTATGCCAAACCTTGCTAATTGATTGAATTTGTTGACATATTCTTTCACCGTGAGATTCCCTTGCTTCAAATTCAAGAACTTCTCCATAAACAGATTCTCTTCCGCCCTTGAGAGAAACTTAGCCCCAAACCTTTGCTTAAAATCTGCCCAAGAGTCAACAGGGCGTTCTCCATTAGTGACCTCCCACCAGAATGAGGCCTCTCCCTTCATTAACCAAGCCGCCAACTTGACTTTCTTTCCCTCTTCCACTTCAAAGATATCTAGCAACTCTTCCACTTCCTTAAGCCAATCTCTAGCCTCTACGAAAGTCTCTGAACCAAGAAAAGGTTTTCCTCCTATAGCCTTGAACTCCTTGCAAACCTTAGCAAAATTATCCACTCTAGGCTGAGGAGGAGGAGCGGTTGTCTCTGGTGTAGTAGCATTGGCCGGACCCGCAGCCGCGGCCCTAGCCTCTTGCAACCTCCTATACCATAGTGGTATAACTAAACCCTCCGGGATGTTAAGATCTTCAGCCATGCTGAAACGAAAGAGGAAAGATTCAAAAAGGAGATTCCGAAAGATAAAGATATGGCTATTGGGGATTATGCTTTTCTTTTTCAAAAACTTTTTCTCTTAGAAGACATGCTTTTAAAAATCCTTTCTTCGAAAATACTCTTAGAAAGTAGTTTTTCTCAAAAATTTTATCTGTTCTGGTAACCTTAAGCTCTGATACCACGTGTAACACCCCACTCCCGCTATGATCACTCACTAAGGGAATGCCATAGCATCGGTGGAGTATTTTAGTGAATATAGAACAGAAAAATTACAACAAGACAGATATAAATAGTACTTGAAATTTTAAAACATCATCTCATAACAGCGGAAGTAAAACATGTCTGGTTACATCATAAAACCACAATAAAGGTCAAGTACAATATCCATCAAAATAAAGAAGTACATAATCCCACTCTCATACAATAGCCAAACAAAAGAAAAGATAACTGGATAACTGGAGCTTTACATCTATCCAAGCTCCTAAAGACTGGAACAGCAATCCGATCAAGCTCCACTACTGCTAGGATCCACCGTAGGACCTGAGGGTTGGGAAAAAGATAAAAACAACAGGGTCAGACATAAGTCTGAGCGAGTCCTATAACTTTAACAATACAATCGTTAAAGTAACCAGAGAAGACATAAACTGATATACGGTAACATATAGGGATGAATGGGTACCCTAAGCAGTCAACTAAACGAAGATAAAGGATAAAGACGCATCTACCCTCCCTAAGGTAAATTACTAAACTGCACCACACCAGTCGTTCCTAACTTAAAGGTTGATCCCACCCAAGGACTTATAAAATTTACTAATTAGTACCTGCGTACCCCTAGGTGACCAAGTAGGCGCCACGGGGCCCTACAATCCACTAGGTGTACACACTACTTCCCATTCGATCGGCTCCCTAACGTAGATACCCGTGCTGGCCCCACCGTGGGATGTATCATTCCCCAATGTGGCAACCTGATGAAACTAAAGGTGCACGGCTTATATCTACTCGATGCAACAACGGCTTACCTACCAGCCCGGGCCCACTCACGCATATGAAGCCCGTTGGACTTGCGTTGCCACCGCTAACCCGTTTGCCTCTTACAGTCAAGCCCAGTATGCGTGTCCCGTCCTCGACATGGGTCGAGCCCACAAAGATACGTATGGGTTACTGGTTGAAATGGGCCTCCACAAGCTACCCACCTAAGCTTGTCCCTTTTTCTAGTATATCCCACTTAACCCTTTAATCATGTTTTAATTACATGTTCTATTTTGGTTAAGTATTCTAATCGTATTTTCTATTGCCACCCAAGGCAACCACTAGATTTTCTCATGCCACCCGAGGCACCCACTTAACCCCTCATGTCCCTCTACATGCTAATGTGGTTAAGTGTTTCTTAATTAATTAATTAAGAACGTAACCTTTGTAAAGACCTCTCACATTAGACTGTCTTTTATGACCGCTGGTTAAGCCGGTTGGGTCTGGGCAGCCTTATGTCATAACAGAGTCTAACCTCGTGTCTTTACATTAATTACGTATTTAGTTTGTGCCTAAGACCTCTCACATTGGGCTAACATTTGTAGCAACTGGTTAAGCCGGTTGGGTCCGGGCAGTTTTACGCTACAACTGAGTCCAACCTCGTGTCTTAGTCAATTAATTACACCTAATTAATCACCCTCATAATTTTATATTAATTATCCCTAATTAATGAAGTTTTCTTAACATGGGTAGACCTAACTTAATAGGTAAATTCCCATGGGGTAGACCTAACTCAATAGGTAAATTCCCAACACATAGTATGGGTACACCTAACCAAATAGGCAAATTCCCATACTATGTTTATTTATTTTGTGTTATGCATAATTATATTAATTTCACACAATCTTATTAACTTATGCATTTAATTACCCCATCGTTCCCACGTAATTTCGTTCATGATATAACACATATAAAAGGTGTCAACTTGCATATGAATGAACATGTTTCAAAGGTGCCATCTTGCATATTAACAAACACATAACTTGCATATGAACTTGCATAACATGTCACATAACTTGCATATAATATGTCACATAACTTACATATTCATTTTGCATAACAAACTTGCATATTAGCTTATAGACTTGCATAATGTGTCATCATGAACTTGCATATTAATAAACATGTAACTTGCATATTTACATACATGTAACTCGCATATTAACAAACATGTAACTTGCATATAAAGAAACATGTAACTTGCATATTTACATACATGTAACTTGCATATTAACAAACATGTAACTTGCATATTAACAAACATGTAACTTGCATATTTACATACATGTAACTTGCATATTAACAAACATGTAACTTGCATATTTACATACATGTAACTTGCATAGCATATTACCATGAACTTGCATAACATGCATATGATTACATAGCCCACAACTTGCATATTTAGCATCATGCAAACATAACATACATCATATTAAACTTGCATAAGCTTACATACTCAACATGCATAAACATAAGATTAATGCTAACATCATATCATATGATTCAAAGCTCATTAACCCACATACAAAACCATAAATCTCATCACATCTCATCTAATTAGTTTACCAAAAGATCATCAAAGTGATAGAAACTCACAACTAGCAACTTTGAACACCAAATGAAGAAGATTAAGATGCTAAGAAGGGATTAGAAGTTGATTAGAGAGTGATTAGTATGCAACCCTCTTCATAAAATTAGTGGAGGCCATGAGAGCTAGCATTTTGCCATAGTTTAGTCACTAGGTTTAATTATGAATGAATTAGGGTAGGTTAGGGTCTTATTTATAGATTAGGCAAGTGTTTTAGGCCATAGGATTAACCCTAGATTCAATCCAAGCCATCAAAGCATGTCTTGGGGAAGAAGTCAAGTGTAGGAACCATCTAGGGCCTTTAGATTAAAGATGGACCATGAGAACCATTCAAATGCAAAATCTGCACTTGAGCGAATCGGCCCACGGGTTGACAGCCAAACACCCTGGATTAACCCCTAGTCGACCCAGCGGGCTCGGGTCGACTTCAAAAATCGGCCGGTTCGGTTATTCCCCTCTCCCAATTCGCTGTTTTGAGCATTTTTGCATATTTATTTATTAAATTTTCAATTATATATATATATATATATCAATATATATATATATATATATATATATATCTACACAACCCATTTCACTTAATTAAGTATACTTTAATTTGGGAATTTTCGTGAAACTTCGCGAGGCCATATCTTGGTCATACGGACTCCGATTTTCGAAAACTCGGACTCTATTTCGCGTATTTTTCCGAGACGAACACAATGGCATAGCCCGTTTCCCTTGATTCCCATTTTAGAATTAAATTCTGCCTCGATTTATGTTATTACAGGTTATTGAAAATACGGGTTGTTACAAAAGGTATTATCTTTCCATAGTTGATGCATATACCAGGTATACCTGGATTTTCTTTCTCAAAGCCAAGTCAGAAACATACAATGCAATGCTGCAGTTTATAAATTTTATAGAAAAGCAAATAAACTGCAGTATTAAAATCATACAGACAGATGGGGGAAGTGAGTTTTTACCTTTAAAACATATTTTTAATCAAAAAGGTATTATTCACAGAACCACTTGCCCATATACATCTGAACATAATGGCATTGTGGAAAGAAAACACAGACACATAGTGGAAACAGGATCAACATTAATGTCTATGTCTTCCCTACCTTTAAAATATTGGAATGAGGCATTCAACACAAGTGTATATCTAATAAATAAAATGCCTACAAAATTTTTGCAAAACAAATGTCCTCATGAAGTTTTATTTGGAAATAAACCAAATTACACTTTTCTAAGAACATTTGGATGCTTGTGTTTCCCATGTCTCAGACCATATAACAATCATAAACTTTCTTTGAGATCCAGTCCATGTACCTTTATAGGATATGCAAGTAATCAAAAAGGGTACAGATGTCTGGATGATAAGGGAAGGATTTTTGTGTCTAGACATGTGGTTTTTAATGAGTATGTGTTTCCATTTTCAGATAAGAAAAAGGATAGAAATCAAAAGCAGGATCAGTCCAGAACTACCATGGGGGTTATTCCTACATTGACTGAATGGACTGAAAAAGCTAATGATAATGAGACACCACCATTAACTATTGCTACACCAACTATTTCCAGCACCAGATCTGGTTATAGCTCAAGTGAATATTTAAGTGAAAATGGTGATCAAGCACAAAACTATGACAGTCAGGACAACAATTATCTACATCAGAACAGTGAAAATGAAGCAACAGAGAGTGGCAGTGAAGATAATAATGCTCAAGCTCAACCAATTAGACACCACATGATCACAAGAGCAAAAAGTGGCATTTTTAAACCAAAAGTGTACAATGCAACTACTGAAAATGCAGACAATATGGAACCAGTCACATATGAACAGGCTGTGAAACAAAAATTATGGTGCAAGGCTATGAATGAAGAGTATGATGCTTTGGTTAAGAATAAGACATGGAGTCTTGTGGCTGCACCAAAAGGTAAGAACATTGTGTCATGCAAATGGATTTACAAATTAAAGAAGGATGCAGAAGGAAAAATATGCAAACACAAAGCCAGACTTGTTGCCAAGGGGTTTACACAACAATATGGTTTTGACTTTACTGAAACATTCTCTCCAGTAGTCAAGCCAACAACCATCAGAATCATGCTGAATCCAGCTGTTTACAATGGCTGGGATATAAAACAATTGGATGTATGCAATGCATTCTTAAATGGGGAACTACATGAAACTGTCTACATGCAACAGCCAAAAGGGTATGTTTGCAAAGGAAAAGAAAACTATGTATGTCAGTTACACAAGGCCATATATGGACTAAAACAGGCTTTAAGAGCATGGTATGTTAAGCTGAAGAACACTCTAAATGACTTGGGTTATGCAGCAACAAAGTCAGACAACTCTTTATACACTAAAACTCATAGTCAAGAATGTGTCTACATACTTGTTTATGTTGATGATATTCTTATAGCAGGAAGTGACAACATTGAAATTAACAAGGTTATATCACACTTGGATAAAACTTTTGCTATTAAAGACATGGGGGAAATGAAGTATTTCTTAGGCATACAGGTTCAGAGAAGATCAAAGTCAGAAATATTTCTATCTCAAAGGAAATACATATCTGAAATTCTCATCAAAGCAAACATGGACAAATCCAAATTCATTTCCACACCTGTGACTAGCAATTTACGTCTGTCAAAGCACAAGGGTGATAACATTGACAACAACACACAATATCGAAGTATAGTTGGAGCACTTCAATATCTAACTATCACAAGACCATAAATATGTTTTAGTGTAAACAAGGTGTGTCAGTTTATGGCAAACCCTTTAAGTGAGCACTGGAAGGCAGTCAAGAGGAATCTACGTTACTTATAGCGAACTATAGATTATGGTTTAACAATAAAAGCAGGTAAAGATATTAATTTGAGCACTTACAGTGATGCAGACTGGGCGAATGATCTAGATGATCGAAGACCTACATCTGGATATTGCTTATTTATGGGACCAAACCCTATTTCATGGTGCACGAAGAAGCAGCCGACTGTTTCGAGGTCCAGCACTGAAGCGGAGTACAGGGCCATCGCATCAGCCACCGCCGAAGTCATCTGGGTGGAAACCCTAATCAGTGAATTAGGGTTAACTTTTACAAGGAAGCCGGCTCTCTGGTGTGACAATAAGAGCTCAGTCTCCTTATCCATCAATCCAGTCCAGCATTCATGGATGAAACACATCGAAATCGACCTCCATTTCATCAGAGAAAGAACGAAAGCAGGAAAACTCATGATTAAGCACATACCAGCCTTTTATCAGAAGGCTGACATCTTGACTAAGGCTTTATCAAGGAGTAATTTTGAAAGATTAAGGAAGGAGTTGAATGTTTTCGATGGCGGCGCAGAGCAAAAGGATGAGAACCCTAGATCGGTTTGAGGGGGCATGTTAAGATATGAGTATTCTCTTCATACAAACCGACTATGTATAATTGCCTTTAGGCTTATATCTCTTTTCTTTATATTAGGCTTTATTCTGTCAGCCCACTTCGCTATATATAAAATAGCGTTACATGTACATTCTATGTATTCAATTTCTTATTATCAATACAAGTTCAGTTTCTCTTCATTTTACATTTCATAGAAAATTTACATCAACCCAAGCTTAGTTAAGTTGACCTTAGGGTCGACCTGAGCATTTTAAGGGTCAACCTGTGCCTACGGCTTGGACGTGTATTATTTTCTGTTGTCTCTAGCTCTTGTTTAGTTGATTACTGAAGGATTTCAATGTGTTTTAGAGTGGCTTATAAGACTATATACTAAGTTTTTTCTTAGGATTCTTCCTACAATGAAAAAGAAAACATTATCTTTGATCCAAATTCCAGATCAACAAGTTTTCCATGTGAATATTTACTTGTACGTTTCACACAGATTCATATTTCCATGTGCACATTGCACATGTTTATAAGCTGTTTCAAAAGAGCTTTATTTATGTATAAGAATCGTTTTAGGATAAATATTCTACATTATTGATTTCTAAAATTATAATTATTTAAAAGTTATTGATATAATTTCCTTTTAAAAATGGATTTTCAAATAAGTGATTTCCAAAAGCGTTCCAAATCATTTTGAAAGCCCAATTTTTCAAAGTATATTTTCTTATGTAAAACTACAGATTTTTGCACTCTTCAAGAGAACGAGAATGTAACTTAACGATGTAGTAGCCTCACGGTATAAGACATGAAAGTATATTATATTAGGTATTTCCAGATTTTAATGTGGAATTAGCTACTGGATAGTAAACCGGTAAGTGAGAATGTGCGATATGGGATGCACTATTTCCATTAACTAGGTTACTGTTTGAGAGTGTGTGACATAGTCTGTGACGTTGCCAGCACTAGACCTTCGGATCATTCATATTAGACCTTCGGGTCATTGGCTTTCAGGGCATCTGTATTATCTGAGGACCTTCGGGTCATCTGTGTCATTTATAACCTTCGAGTCGTCTAGGATTGGTACTTTATATATTGATTAGTACTTGGCAGGCTTTGACCATCGTGATATGCACATGCGTTATTGCTTCGAATTGTCATCCATGACCTAGATCCAATTTATGATATTTCTAGATTTCATTAATTCCGATTTTTAGATTCTATGAATTCTAAATGTTTTAACCATTTTATTAATGGTTATTGTATGTCTTTATAGCCTTAGAGCTATCTGTGTATTTATACATGGTGATTACATTTCTGGGTTTTGAACTCCTTACCGAGTCCTATATTTTTTTATTTTCGTCATTTCCATTATGTGTTTGTATGATTTATGTTTTGATAAACTCTATCCTTAAATTTCGAGTTGTCCGCATTGATGGAAACACATGTGTCTTGCGTAACTACCTCACTTGAGAAACTTATATGTTGATTCTGTGAATCTGGCTCTTGTGCATATGTCCATCCATGTCTATTCTATTCTTTTCCAATGAGAAGGAATAAAATCTTATGTGTCATTTTATTTATCTTCTCATGTGTTAGCTGGTATGTTCAAGCTAGACCGACCCGAGTATTTTATACTCTGGTCAGACTGAGTTGTTCAAGGTAATATCAAGTGGTAGATTCGTGTTTTGAGACTTTCTCCTTGGGTCATCTACCTTGAAGCTATACGCGGTTTATGTAATTGCGTATTCATTACTTATGTACATTCATCTCTTTGGGACATGTGTATTTGTATTTGGTTTATCTTGAACCATTTGAGTATGTAACACATGTGTTTGTAATACTCCACTATATGTATGTACTATGTTTAGTGATCATTTATTTGTGTTAATGTCGTATTTAGTTCTAAATAAGATCCTTAGCAACCATAGTTTCATATTATATGAACTGAGTATGTTGATCCACTTAAGTAAGAAGGAAAATTTTATATACCCAATTGACGTATTCGATACTCATTTAATGCAAGACTTACGGATGGTCTCCCCTAACTAGCCCTATTCTTCGTGCCAATAAACAGAATTATCTTGGAATTCTCTTTACTAGTGTGAGTCCTGAGGTGGGGTGTTACATGTTACATTATTCCTCTTTAAAACAATTCATTCTTAAAATTGTATAAAACACTAAGCCAAGGTTCTAGCTTAAAATTATCCTAAACTAAGACAACAGTTGGCGTTCAACCACTTTTCATTCAACCGTGCACAAGTACATAGTGTATTATATATCATAACACATACATAAAAACATGTATGTCATTTTCAAGAAAAATAAAAACATGTATGAAGAATGATTCTAAATTGGATTCTTATATATGAATGCATTTGTTTAAAAAACATTTTTGAAAACATGGTGCTCCTTTCTTCCAAGATTCCCCATACACCTATAGTAGAAGCATGGCGCTACAAATCTGCGTCTAATTCTTACCATCCAAATGTTGTCACAATTAACAATCACTCTCTAGTCGCTACTCATATGGTAGAAAAATAGGAATTTACTTAAGGATTTTAATATTTTTATTACTACATAAGCTTCTTTTCTTGTAGTACCATGGAAATTTCCTCGTTATCCTAAAAATTCTTCAAATTTTCCTATGGTAATATGCCAAACGAGACTTGTTTTCAAGCTCTAAAACATGATTGAGCCTTAAAGATTGACTCATGCACATCACCAATAAGATTTGGAAATAGAAACTCCAAGGCTAAAATAGTTTTACTTATCATCGTTAGCATTTTTAACATACAATCGATTCTAGTGCGCCGCTAAGTCCACAAATTCTAAGTTATGCACCTTCCCTACATTTAATATATAGCCCTCAAATTTAAAGATTTTAATTTTTTCCCCTTATCTTTTTAAAACTGTACATGATTTGAAATATTCAAAAGAAAATTTTAACTTTACCCTAGAATCAATATAGATAAAATCTCAAAATATTATTTAAAAGGCAAAAATAGTTTAAAAACAAACCTTTTAAATCAACAGAAACTCTTCAAATATTTTTTAATAATTCAAGCCACATTCTAACATAGTCGAAACTTGGATATGCATAAAATGCGTAAACCAAATTCTACCACTAATCTTGTCCTATAAATCTTAACATCTTAGAGAAAGTATCAACACCTAAAAGATTTAAAGCTTTTCAAGAAGCATGCGTAATTACCCATGATCAAAACGAACCCTTAATATGTTCTTAGTTAAAATTCATTACCAACCAAATTGCACTATACCTTCCAAACAAACTACAGTCTTACATTTCATTTAGAGGTATTTAGGAGCATGTTATAAGATTCCATATTTATACTGTTCCATAATAATAATTGTTTATGATCCAAAACCAATAATATAGAAGGTAAACAAGCACATTTGTATAACGTCATATATGCATCTTCTTGAAAACAAGCCAGTCAGCAGCGTAAGTTATGAGTGAGTTCCAATTTTTTTGACCCCATTGGACCTTCGTTGGGCCTACGCTCAATTTATTTAGAACATTTCTAAATCATTTTAAATAAATCATGCATTTTATTTAAATTTGGATAGTTTGTAATATAATTTTAATTTTGATTTGTTTTGATTATCCACATGTATCATACAAATATATGTGTGTCTTTATGCGCAAATTGTTAATTTGTAAAGGGTACAACATGTTTGTATATAGATGTTGGGATTAACATCGTAATATACATATTAGCTCATCTTTTATGTTTTGTATATTGTCTAAATATATGCAAGAATATATACATATATATATATATATATATTGTAATATAATGTATAAAATCTACTTCATTATAAAAATCAGAATATGTAACAACCTGATCTTTTAAGATACAATAATTACTTAACAAATTAATTAATAAAATAATAAGTCTTAAATTTGTCAAAATTTGGCTGTGGAAGTTGCACTGTTGGATCCATGGAATTTTCTGGTTAATGCACATATTTGGTTTGCAAGAAACAAAGTTAAAACAAAGAAGTTATTGGAAAAAAATCAAAGAAGAAAACGGGAAAATATACATACATATATATATGCACAACGTGGGTCAATCATCGACCCAAGTGGTGATCACGTCGACCCGCCCACGTACCTAGGCAAAAATTACGCCCAGGCGTGTACTGTAACGAGCCGATATATGCTTTATTATTTCTGAGCTTAGTTTGCAAGTTTTTATTGGTTACAAATTTAAATTGAGCTGACGTACCAGGCTCCTATTGGTCACGCAATGTGGCTAACCTCGATTTAATCTAAAAATACAATGGCCTAATGTCCCTAACTTAACCTATAAATAGATCCCTAGGCCTAGTTCATTCCTCATAACACAATCTCTTCCTCGCGGGGTTCTTTCTTTTTGAGATAGACTTAACCTAAAAATACTAGGGGATTTTTTTATTAAAATAAATATTTATATATACATATATTTATACCCTTTTGAAGGAAGGATCTACAGGGTCCACGGAGGAACGCTTAAGACCATGGGTGAGTTTTAATTATTTTAGATTTTTAATAATTTAGGAAAATAGGGTTTCTAATAGTTGTAGAGTTTTTTTGTAATTTTTCTGTATAGTTTTTTATTTTTTTTGTTGGTTTTATGTAAGTTAGTATTTTATGTACGTATATTTTTGAAAGTTATTTTCTACAGTTTTTCTTTCTTTTTCTTATAGTTTTATTTTATTCAAATGTCGTAAGATATTCTCTCGGTTTTCTTCCCTCTTTCTGTGTTTTTCAGTTGTTTTATAGTTTCTATACTGTTTGTTGCTTATACCCCAAAACATACCTAGATCTGTAAATGTTAGTATTTTGTCAACTAATGTAATCCTTTCTATTTTATACATAAAAATAATAAAATTTAAGAATAGTTATGCAAATATGGATAAAAGATATAAGACTAAATTTACAAAATAATGTGCATAAATTATAGATTTATAATTAAAAAGGAATTGGACTAAAATAGGAAAATTAGAATATTTATTTGCTAGGATGCTTACTGACAGCATTCCCTTTTCGGTTTATAATTGATGGTTTCACAATCGATGGAGAAGGAGGTTAGACAAGCTTATGTAGATTAGTAGTGATCGATTGGTAGTATTTGGAATATATCCTAATTTTTTTATGAGGTTCAGTAATTGAGATAGTGCAATCAATCGAACAAATTTATAATCGTACAGCTGAAGTTAATTTATTTGTATATCATTCCAATATGTTCACCTCTTGTAGTTGTACACGGACACTTACCCAATCTTACACTAGAACTATTACTGGGTCTATCTTTCCTTTGTTGTCAATCATGCTTGTAATAACATCACTTACCAGGTTTTATGTCTGTCCCCCTCTTATTTCTTCATTTGTTTCCCACTAGGCTCACGGGATGGAGGCGATTAGTTCTGATTTTTTTAGAGGATTGTTCTTGGAGATTCATTCTTGTTACATATATATTCACCTTTTTTATATTATTTTATGGATTTGGTTGTATTGTTGGATATTTTAAGGGATATTCATATTATACTATGATTTGTGACTGTGATATGGTTTTCATGAGACCTGTGGTTTGGAACCGAAATAACTTGTGCTTTATGAAATAAGTGTTGTGTTTCAGTTTATAAAAATGATTATGCTGTATTTATATTTTTATGTCTTATGAATCTTTGTCTCTATGATGCATGTATTTATACCTATAACACTTCACATTTCTTAGCATGACTCTACTTTGAGAAATGTTAAGGTGTATGAGGTGTTTCATTTAGTATCAAAGCCTAATTTTGAAGGATTCCTAAAATTTCTTATTAAAAGATTTTTTTCAAAAGAAAGTAGAAATTCAAAACAAATGCAATTTTTGAAAATAAAAGTTTATCCCTTCAAGCCAAATGCAACCTTCCTTTGATTCTTTCAAAATCTTAAATTACTCTCTTCCCTTGCGTAGTATGTCAGGCGACCCAAATCTTCCAGAGGGTGTCCCATTCCAGGTTGGTTTTGCAGATATCTTAATGCTATGACACCATTCGAAGATTCAGAGCATATGAAAGATCCAACACCCGCTACTGCGGTTCTTCTTAATCCGCTGTCGACTTCTCTAAGCTTTGTAAGGATTTCTCGAATCTTGATGGTAGGACTTTCTCAGGCACGAAGACTTTTGTAGAGGCTAGTACATGGCTAAGGAGTACAGAGCGGAATTTTGGATTGTTAGTGCTTGGGGATCGTCAAAGAGTTCACCCGGCCATTGGCAACTGAAAGAGGAGGCATCTTATTGAAGAGAGATAGTCGAGGTGGAGAGAAGAGATATTGATTGGGCCGTATTTAGAGATCGATTTGAAAGGAGATTCTTATCAAGGGATGAGGAAGAGATACAGCTAGAGTGATTTCATAGATTGAAGTATGGAGACCTTACTGTTAAAGAATATATCAATCACTTTAATGAGCTATCGAGATTTGAGATGGGTCTGGTTAATACAGCTCAAAAGAAAGTTGTTAGATTCATGAAAGGGTTGAACCAACCCCTCCAAAGGTTAGAGATGACACATGTACCCATCGGGGCGACATTTGAGACATTAGTGGAGATGGCTCTTATGCATGAGGACGTGAAGGAAGGGGTTAATGATGGTGTACACCCTGTAAAAATAAACCTAAGTTAAATTATTTCAAAATAAATAACAATAATTAATAATTATTTAACTGGTTGAAAATAAATTTTTGGATATTTAAGAATTGGGCCACGAAAGTATTGTAGTTGCGTTCGTGGTGAGATTCTGATCCGTTTTCATGTTTCATTTGCTGAAAACGGAGCCCGTATGCAAAAGATATTAATAAATTAAGTTGTGCATATATATTAATGTACAAAGTTTGAATTTCAAATAAATATATATACAAACTGGGAATATATTAATTTGGATAATCATGAAAAGAATATTCCTTTTGAATTCAAACTTGTGAGTATATATTTATACGTTGTAGGGGACAAGAATAACTCACATAAGGCAAGAAATAAACCAAATTAATTAGCAAACGATTCAAAAGCATTGTTCAGAAGATGGTTTTTCCTGGGCTCGACCTCAAAAGGGGGGTTGATTGTCCCTCTAGGAGGAGTGTCAAACGGCCGGGTCGACCGCCTTCCTGTAGGAAAGGTCAACTAGGGTTGTTTTATATAGGGACTTATTTATAATTTATATCAAATGGAATACTTAGATTTAAACAAGTTAATCTAACGATCCATATACATAATGTCAACTACAATTAGACCCTGAAACGCTTGCTCCAAACCCTACAATCATTCTTTTCCGCGCTTACATGATGCCTTTCTTCCATCTCTAATTCCAGAAAATAAAAAGGAGGTTAGGTTTCTTCTATTTCTCTAATCTATTCTATCTTCTATGATCTTTTTCTAACATAGATTTAAAATTATTCTAGAATTTAGATTCATATGTATATATAAGATTTTGATATTTGATTCTTATATATATATATATATATGTATATATGTATATATATTTAAAAGTTGGGAGCACGTTCATTCTTAAAGGCCAATTCCAAACCTTATACTATTCAATCTTGTGATTGCTTTCTCTAATAACACTGTGAGTTGAATCCATCTGAGTAGCTATTTTCCTATAATTTGTTAGTTTGAATTTTGGATTATTGTGCCTAGGATGGTTAGGTTCATACGAAAAGAACACAACATTGTAATCCCTCAAACCATCCATTTTATTCATGTGCACAAGGAAATTGTCAATCTATGTATGTTTGCGGTATTATGATTATGGAATTAATAAAAGAAAAGCTTGATTGTATTGTAATTTTCTATGTTTTGTCGGATTCATTTTATTTTTTTATATAGAATTTCATATGTATGATTTTGTACAAAAACTTAAGATTTGGATGTAATTGTGAACTAATAGGTTTAAATATCTATTTCTTCAAAAATAGTGCATTTGAACGTATTATTTACAAGATATTCAAATATTAAGGTTTTGTATGCAAATATACATAAAAAGTGAATCCGTTACAAAATAGGATATATATATATATATATATATTGGGTGTATGCACTAGCACTATGTTTGTGTTTTATTAATTAAATAATCACGTCAAAACTAGGTTGGTTGTTGTTGTTTATCCCATTTTGATTGTTAAATGTCAATATGTACATTTATGCCTTGATTGAAGTAAGTATGGGAAACAATAACTTATACACCTCTAATTTGAAATAGGGATTGATATTTTCAAAACGTGGCTAGGATGTTAATTTTGTTCACTTAATTTGCGTTAATATTTATATATAACTATAGCGTAAACAATGTAATAGTTATACGTATTTGGTGTGTAATAAATATGTTTAATTAGGAATTTGAATTTAAATGTCCCCACTGGAATTTGTATGTTGGTGAATGCGTTAATGGTCTTAGATATATTGGAGGCACGTAGACACGAGGTTAACCATTACTTGTATTCGAAGTCTGGCCGGAACCGACCGGCATATCCAGTATCCAGAAGTAAACCCAGTTAATATGAGAGGTCTCGACATTATATTTAATACACTATGAAACAAGTTTAGGACCAACTTGTAATAAATGCCTGTCCGGAATCGCCCGACAAATCCAGCATCTACAAGTAGACAGTTTAATGTGAGATGTCTAGTGTTTGTGTATTGTGTGTGTGAAGTAGGCCTGCCTTAGAAAAAAAGTATTAGGTGGTTGACCTTCCTCTTGTTAAGTGGTTAGGACTAGGTCCGGTCTTAAAGTTCACTCCTTGGTTCAGGACCCAAGTCATGGGACCAACTCTTCGAGGATTTAATGGTTGTTGGGTCCTCCTTTCTCCTATAAAGGTGTTAAATGGTCTTATTAGACGATAATATGAGTAGGGTAGTTCTTCATGTAATGTCTGCTTTTTATCTAGGGTTTACTTAGGGTTGACTTAGGGACTATATATATATATATATATATATATATATGGTCAGAAAGGAACCACCGTTTATGGGAAGTATTAAGTGGCTAGGAGTTCACCCGTAGGAATAACTAGATAGTAACAAGAGGGCCCATCGGGAGGGTTCTTTTAAATGAGTTCCTGACCCTTGTCCGCTATTAAGTGGTTGTTACTATTACTCGCTTATAAAGAGAGTATATACATTATGACGTTGATGTTAGAGACAAGGTCTTAAGTATTCAGGGGTCCGCCATAGGGTATTAAGTGATTGTAGGGATGTCCCCTCTTAGTAAAGAAATAAATGGCCTTAAGTGACTAATAATAACCCGCCTCTTGGGGTATTAAGTGACTGTTAGGATGCCCTCCCTTAAATGATTTTGTGGGTATTAAGTGACCGTAAGTACCACCACCCTTAGATTTACATATAAGTCTTAAGTAATTATTACTATGTCCTCCTTATATGTTTGCTTGTGCGTAGTTTGCTTACGTAGACATAACATGAAAATTTAATACTGCCAAATTTTAGGGAATAGTCATTCCAAAATTCATGTGTATTTCAGTCACCAGAAATTTATGTTCTGATCTCCCTCCTCTTAACATTAACAGGTTAGTAGGTGAGACTGTTGACTGAGGATGAGGGATGATTGCTTGGAAAAGGATCCTCTCGAAGACTTAGTTATAGTGGCAGTAGCTTTATTACTATTATTATTGTGTAATTGGGATAATGAATAATTTATTCACCTTGTACCTTTGAGACATGTTGTATTTCTTGATTTGTAGTTTTAATAAATGGTACTCTATTATATGCTATTATAGTTTATCCCTTTTGCTGTGTGAGATTCTGATTATCGTTTATATTGTTATGTGATACCTATTTTGTATATCCTTATAGGAACCAATGATCCACTTAGAGTGGCCCTAAGTTCCAATGGGCCTTTTTTGGGTTCGAATTTAGGCCCATTCCAAGCAGTTTGTTACATTTGGTATCAGAGCATAAGTTACCCGATTATAGAGAAATATATGTATGAGAGACGTATTTGTTATTTGAAAAGGTTTTCAAAACTATATATTTATATATATAAGTACTATACTCCAAAAACATATGCATTCATACTAGGCAACCTTATCATTTTTTTGGGGCCTTGATACTATCGTAGGAAGTCCACCAAAGGGTTTTTCCTTTTTTCATGTAGTAGAAATAGCTGACAATTAGTCCGAACAGGGAAACCCGGCAAGACCTCGTTACTTGCCAGAATGGTTCCAACATTATTTTAGGATTGTGGAACAAGTCCCTGTTGCCAATCCTGCCCCCAATGGAACCAGCAGCTCAGCCTATTAAAAGGGCCCTCAATTTACCTTGCTTTTGCAAAGATTTTATAAGTTTAGGGGGAAAGACATTTACGGGAACTGAGAACTTCATATAAGTTAAAGCGTGGATCTGCGAGTGTGATAGGATTATTAATGCTACCCGATGGGATGATCAACTTAAGCGTAGGCTAGCACCCTGGCATTTGAAGGGGGGGCCCTAGAGTGGTGAAACCTTATTTCATAAGAGAATGTAGGCAGAGTTTTCAGCTGGGCAGAGTTTAAGACACGTTTTGAGGCTAAGTTCAAAGCTAATGATGAGAAGAGTTTGCAACAAGAGAAGTTTATCTAGTTGAAGCACGATGATTTGGATCTAAAAGAGTATGTGGCAAAATATACTGAATTATCTAAGTTTGGTAGGGCGTTAGTGGATACTCCAATGGATAAAGTCCTTTGGTTTGTTAAAGGATTGAATTCACCATTGAAGGAGATGCTTTTGGCCCAAATTACTTTTGGAGCTACATTTGAAAGCCTTATTAAGGAGGTTATCTTATATTCAGTTGAGAATGTTAAGGAGGTTAAGACTGACAAAGGAGAAGGTACTTCAAGTAACAGGAAGAACAAGAAAAAGAATTTTTGACTTAAAAAGAACAAGGGAGGCAAATTTAAGAGGAATGCTAAAACCTATTCTATATGCCACATGTAAGGGCATGAAGCGAAGGATTGCAGCGTGAACTTAGCAAATGAAGAATTCAAAGGAAAATGCTTTAACTGTCATGAAGATGGACACTTAGCAAGGAACTGACCTAAGCCGAAGGTTGTGCGAAGTGGCCAAAACTATGCCTTGCAAGTAGCATCGATTTATAGTGAGCCCATAGGGATGAAGGAGAGCCTGCATTGAAAGGTATAATTTCTATCTTAGGGATTTCTTTGCGTACACTATTTAATTCGGGAGCCACGCACTTGTTCATTTCTAGGATGATTGTTGATGCTTTGAAACTTCCCATATATTTTGTTAGCCATCCGATAGTGGTGTCTAACTCTATCGTAGGGACCATGCAACTTTATGTTGTTTGTAAAGACCTAGTATTGGACATCGGTGATGTCAACTTCTTTTATGATACTTATGTGCTTGAATTCGAGGGGTATGATCTAATTTTGGGTATGTACCGGCTATCATTTTATGAGGCCATCTTAAATTGCGATAGGATAATGGTTTTTAAGGAAGCCGTAGAGGCTACAACATAGAGATTCCTTGAAGGACAAGGAAAAGAGATTCGGCTTTATTCTCCTTATCTTCTGACTTTGAAAGACCATCTTCTGTACTGATAGTATGTGAGTTTCCCGATATTTTCGGGAAGGTCATAAGACTCCAACCCCACCGAGAGATATCATTTAGAATAAGCCTTGAGAAGGAGGCAAGGCCTGTAGCATTGCCTTTGAGGCACATGGCTTCTAAGGAAGTGAGAGAGGTTGACAAACAAATCTTGGAATTATTGTAGAAAGGGTTTACTCGTAGGAGTATCTCTGAATGAGCATACCAGTGGTGTTTTCCACAAAGTCTGATGGATCTTTAAGATTATGAGTGGACTATAAGGAACTTAATAAGTTGATTAAGAAAAACATATATCCCTTACCAAGGATTGACGACTTGTTTGACCATTTGTGAGGAGCCTAAATATTTTACTAGTTAAATTTAGCTACTAGATTTCACCAATTAAGGATGTCAGAAGATAATAAGCCCAAAACTGCATTTAAGACGCCTAATGGATTATTCGAATGGAAGGCTATGCCTTTTGGTTTAACAAATGCCCAAGATTTCTTTGTAGACCTTATGAGTAGGGTATTTCGTGATATACTGAATAAGATTATGGTAGTATTTGTGGACAATATCCTTATCTTTTCCAAAGACGATAAGGACCATGAGGATCACTTGAGAAGGGTCCTTGGAATTCTGAGGAAGAACCAATGTAAAGCTAAATTCTCGAATTGCCACTTTCGGAAGACAGAAGTTAAGTTTCTAGGACATATTATTTGGGGAAAGGGACAAGCAGTAGATTCTGCAAAAGTAGCAGTCCAAGAGTGGTGGATACCTCGTAATACGACGGAGGTAAGGAGTTTTCTTGGGTTAGAAGATTACTATCAAAATTTTATTAAGGACTTTGCGAAGATTGAAACCCCTCTAGCCCAATTGACAAAGAAGGACCATAAGTTTGTGTGGATAGAGAAATGTGGAATTGCTGAGAGATTAAAGTAATCTCTCACAAGTGCACCTATTTCGAATATCTCCGACGAACCCAAGATGTTCACTGTTTTTACAGATGCATGTATGACCGATTTAGGAGAGGTACTCATGAAAGAGGGGAGAGTAGTTGCCTACGCAAATAGATAACTCAGGGACCATGAGAAAAGGTACCCCGTTGATGATTTGGAGTTAGAAGTAGTGGTTTTTCTCTTAAGACGTGAAGGAACAGTCTTCTTGGAGAGAAGTTTGAGTTGTTCACTGATCACAAGTCTCTTAGGTATTTGTTTTCTCAGAAAGACTTGAACCTTTGATAGCAGAGATGGATGGAATATCTTGCAACTTTTGATTTTTCTATTCAGTATACCCTTGTAACAACCCGCATTTTACATATCGGAAGATCATAAAATATTTTTATTTTATTCCACGAGGGTTGGATCATTCTCATATTTTAATATGTTGATTATGGGGATGTGAGACATATCCATAATTTTTACCAATTTTGTTCATGACCATTTTCCCCTATTAGTTTTGTACTGGGCATAAATTTCTACTCAGGTCGGACTAGGTGGTGAGACCTGTGCCATTGGAAAGGGAATGATGATTGCCTTTCCGTAGAGTGGTTACATTAAAGAATTGGCTCAGCGGTTTGTGAGGAATCACTGTTTTAAGGTTTAACAGTTGGATGTTCAGGTTATGGGAGCATTAATGGGCTGATTTGGAGAGGCCTGTTAGCTAATGGAAGGGTATAAATGGGGGTGGGAGGTATGAGAAATGGTTTAGTTTCTCTATTCTCTCATTTGGTGGCATATGCTCCTCCTTCCTCTAACAGTTTTCCACCATTAAAATCGAGATCTAATCTTAGGAAATTGAAGATCTACACAATTTGAGCTAGATCTACATCATTTGAAGTGAGAGTTCATCGGATCAAAGGGTTTGGTTTGAATTTCTTGCTGTCCGGAATCTTAATTCATTGATTTTTGCTTGTTTTGGAGAATTGATGAGTGATATGCATCTCTCACATGGATTCAATCAAGTGTATGAGCGTTTGGTTATGTTTTTCATCAAATTCAAGTGTTTTACCATATATCTATACCTTGGTTAGTCCATTTTCATATCAATCACCATTGGATCTAATTTAGCAAGTTTAAACCGGTAATTCCCATGCCATTTCATATGTTTATGCATGTTAGATCCATAATTTAGTTTATATTTTCGTTTGTAACGATTTTGATGAATTTGCATAATTTTGGTGAGAACTGTCATATTCATGTTGATAGTGATTTCACAATATGTTTATGGTTATATCGGATGAATTAGATGAGTATATTTCTTCGAATTTATTGTTTGGCGAAGTTTTGGTCGAATTCAGAGGTGAATGGGGTCTGTGCAGGTTTTGGGTCGAGCGTACAGGCCACAGGTTGAGCGTAGTACAATGTGCAATACAAGGAAGTACAAAAAGGGATCGATCGTGCACATGCATGGCTCAGTCGTGCATGGGTAGTCATGAATGGAGGGTCAGTCGGGGAAAGCTTTGAGGGGTCGTCGGTCATAATGTGGTCGGTCAGTTAGTGTCCCAGGGTGTTGGGTTGGCTTTGGTTCGAATGGAGGGTTGGTCGGTCGAGCATCTGAAACAAGGTCGGTCGGTCGAGCATCTGAAACATGGTCGGTTGGTCGAGTATCTGAAACAAGGTCGGTCGGCTGGATGGAGCTGGGTCGGTCGTGCATGACTTGGCAAAGCATGGGTCCGGTTGATGGTCCATGTGGGGTCGGTCGGTCTCTAACTGAGATGTGGGGTCAGCCGAGCGGTGTGAATGTTTGATTGGTAGCGCCAGGGTCGATTGCATAGGGTCAATTCTATAAAAAAAAATCAGTTACGACTCAGATTTGAATTAAATGTCTAAAAATATATTTTTTGGGTACGCCTCCGAACCCTAGCTGCAGCGCAGTGATGTAGCTTGGCTTAGTAATGTGGTGACTTCGTAGTGAATTCAATGGGGAATGATGAAGTAAGGTGATTTGTTCGTCAGATGTGACGAATGTGGAGACGACTCAAGGATGTATTGAGTTCGTGTGAAGTGATTGCTCTAAAATGTTCAGAGCATATGAATAGTCGTAATTGATAACAACTAGAGATGAGAAGGCAGAGGAATTATCATTGTCGTAGGTTCTAGCGGGCTCAAAGCAAGGGTATGATGAAAAAACCTGTTGTAGGTCAAGTACCTTGGGTGTCGTGTATGGCCTAGACACGTGTTGTGTATATCGTGTGGGGTTTTTACTAGAACCGGGGCATCGAGTATTGTCCTTGACAGTTGATGGCAAATTGTTTAGCCAATCATACGATTAACGATGGTTTCAAACCAAGGATGGTGGTGATAGCCAGAGTCAGTCATAGACGTTTGAATGCTTGGTTGTATTGATTGTACCATCTCACAGTGATTACTTTGTTGTATTCCAGTCCATGGATATTATTTTCTAGTTGTTATGAAAGTTTAGTGTTTTCTGCTTCACTAATAATACATGTTGTATATGTTCTATTATATTTTATCCTTACGTTGTGAGTTCTACAACAGGTTCCATTGATCTTTACCTACCTTAATGATCGTCCATAGCTGCCGTGCACACCCTTTAGCGCATTATTCCTCTTGTATAGTGCAGGGGTTATGGGCGGTCTTCACACCCCTGGGAAGGGTATCGTCGTGGCCGACGCATTGACTTAAAAGCACACTATTCTTAGTGCAATCACCGAATGGAGACAGTTAATGTTTCTCTTTATTTTTAATTTGCAATCACCATATGAAGCAGCTTAAGGATTTCTTAGAACTATGGAGATAAGGCTAGTTTTATTAGAAAGAATCAAGAGTGAGCAGGACCCTGATGATGAGCTGAGGGCGTTAAACAAAAAAGTTTTGAGGGGAAAATCTTTCCCTCATTCTAGTAGATATTCTGTTGATAGCAGTGGTAGCTTGAGGAGAGAGGATGGATTTGTGTCCCTAGGTGTATGGTTCTTAGGAAGGAGATTCTGGAAGAATGCCATAGGTCAAGGATGACCATTCACCCCAGAGGTGAAAAAATGTTTAGGGACATGAATAGAAGCTTTTATTGGGAAGGAATGAAAAGAGACATAAAATAATTTGTTTCGAAATGTTTGACTTGTCAAAGGGTGAAGGCGGAACAAGGGAAGCCTGGAGGACTATTATTACCCTTGGATATTCCCACTTGGAAATGGAAACACATTCTATGGACTTTATTGATAGGCTTCCTAGGAATAATTAAGAAGTGAAATGAAGCCATTTGGGTGATAATCGATTGGTTAACTAAGAGCATCCATTTTATTTCCACTAAGAAGAACAGGACCGCCACAATGTTAGCCTAGTTGTATGTTAAGGAGATTATTATACTACATTGGATTCCAACTACTATAGTTAGTGATAGAGATCCATGATTTACTTGCAAGTTTTGAAAGAGTCTTCGGCA
Source organism: Allium sativum (assembly GCA_030737875.1). Taxonomy (NCBI): domain Eukaryota; kingdom Viridiplantae; phylum Streptophyta; class Magnoliopsida; order Asparagales; family Amaryllidaceae; genus Allium; species Allium sativum. Next base: position 13,390,367 of record CM060925.1, read on the forward strand.
AGCTTGGGGAACGACTCTAAGTTTAATTACAACCTATTATCTGCAAACAAATGGCCAGCCAGAGAAAGTCAATAGAGTCTTGGAGGATTTACTCAGAGCATGCATAATTGATGTCAGAGGAGTTTGGGAGAAACATTTAACTTTGGTTGAGTTTTCGTACAATAACAGTTACCAAGAGACGATTTGGTATGGCCCCTTACGAAGCTTTGTATGGGAGGCCATGCAAATCGCCAACTTGTTGGTGGGAAACTACCGACAAGGTTTTACTAAGACCATATCTTATCCATGAGTCAATGGAGATTATCGCTTTGATTCGGCATAGAATGAAGGTTGCTCAAGACCGATAGAAGTCATACGCAGGTAGGAGGAGGAGAGAATTGGAGTTCAATACAGGAGACTTGGTATTTGTTAAGGTTTCTCCTCTCAAGAAGAAAGTTCTATTTGGGAAGGCTAGGAAATTAGCTCCCAGGTTTATTGGGCCCTCTCAGATTTCGGATAGGATCAGGAAAATGGCTTACCGTGTGGAGCTTTCCAAGCATTTATCGGGGTTCTACAATGTTTTCCATGTTTCTCATTTTCTCAAATGTCTTTACGATTCGGCCGACAAACTCGAGCTTGATCATATTGGGGACATAGGAAGCTTCGAGTTGGAGTCTAGGGTTCCCCATGCCACTGTAAAGATTGTGGAGCACGAAATCAAACAAATCCGCAATAATTTATTCGCAAAGTCCGAGTTCAGTAGGGAGATAATCCTATGGAAAGCACATGGGAAACAGAGGAGAAGATTAAGCTTACTCATCCAGAGCTTTTCTTGGGTAATTATTCTCTCCAAATTTCTCATTTTTGGTTGCATTGTAGTTGCTAGATTGGATAGTAGGCGATGGCTGCAACACTGATGCACAATGCATTCATATAGAATTATATGCATATCAGGATTTTTTGCATACATATTGCATCACTTATTACACATACACGCTAGGATTGAGATCATTATTAGCAAGTATGCGGTTCATAATCACTATGAATTATGGATGCGTATAGACGTTAATTAAATAACATAGGTGTACCACATGGTTTCTTAGAGCGAGTTGTGTTCTTCGCCCCATTAAAAGATTTCGGGATGAAATCTCTAATAAGGTGGGAGAATGCAACATCCCATAGAAATATACCTAAGTTAATTTAATTTAAAATAAACAATAATAATTATTATTAATTTATTGGGATGAAAATAAAATTTTGGACAATTATGAATTGGGCCACAAAAGTATTGTGGTTATGTTCTTGGTGATATTCTGATCCATTTTCATATTTTATACGATGAAAACAGAGTCAGTATGCAAAAGATATTAATAATATTTTTTTAATAAAATATATATAAGATACATCAGTTTTTATAGTGGTCCAACCATTGCAGCCTACAAGAGCTAACAACACAGGAGCTAGACAAGATTGTCTAGAATACACCACATCTCCATGAAGGGAGCCATACCATACAGGCAGAGCACATTGCATGACCAAAAGACCAAAAAAGTACACCAACCAACTGCAATGCAGTCTACAAAGGGTGCATAAACCCGCGCTAAATCAGCAGTAAATAAATAGTACCAAAAGATAATCTGCCTCCAATAACGTGCTATGAAGAACACCAGCACCCCAACTACACAGCATTAACAAGCGAGGCCACAAAACAAAAACAACCACTAGTAACAAAAATACTAACCAGGGACTCCAAACATCGTTACCCTAACCCAAACCACACACAACAACCACTAAAAAATTCCAATACCTTAGAACAGACAACACAAAGTAGCCAGCAAGACAGATTCCAAGAGAACAAACCCATCACCATAAGAAGAACCAACTCAGTCAATCCCAAAAGCCGAAGCCAAATTCGCAACAACCCATAGCAGGTCAATGGAACACAACAGAAGTGCCTAGCAGAAAAAGACTCAGCATACCAAGCAAGGGAGAAGAGACGCGATGTAACTCAGAAGAAATAGGCAGAACAACCGAAACCATACAAATCGCGACATGGTGCAAGCGAGAAAGAGGCCAGAAAGCACACATCATGATGGAGTCAAGAAGCTACTGCACCCAAAGCAAGAAGAACCACAACTAGAAGTTGTTGAATCCCACCGATCTGTCCACAACAGCAGCACTAGCAGACGAAACTTGACACAAGAACAATAGTGGAAAAGCAGCGGGGTTTCCAGCAAAGATAATGATTCCGCACTTAGGATTGGAGTCGATGATTGCAGAAAGGAAGCAAAGGGAAGTTGGAGGGGTTGCGGATCAAAGAGAATCCGGGGGACCAGCACATCAACACTCCAATAAACCATGGCTAGCACGCACGAGAATAACTCGAACAAGGACAAGTTGGACAAAACCAACGCAAACCACTAACACCACAAACAACACAGAGATCACCATAAAATCCCAAAAAATGAGCAAAGGAAATATACCAACCATGCAACGACTGACTAGTCGTACCAAGCATAAGAAGCTAAAACACAAATAGAAATACTTTTGAATGAAAATCGAAAATGGCTTCTCCAACCGGTACGTAATAGAGCTGGGCCCAGGAGCATCAAAGTGGTGCAGTCTTTGACAGAGAATAAGAGGACTGGGGAGTTCAGAGTAGGCTGAGGAGGTAGCAAATGAATTTTCCCTAGTCGTTTCATGTTGGAAAAAGGTAGATCTGAAATGAACCTCCAAACGAGGCAAACACCAGACAAGCAAAACCTATTATTCGAAGGGCTCAAGAGCACCTGATGTCGCTGCAGTGAGAGGCAAGTAATGATCTGAAAGTGAGAGGCAAGATAATCATAAATTAAGTTGTGTGTATATATTAACGTACAAAGTTTGAATTTCATATATATATATATATAAACTTGGGATATATTAATTTGGATAAGAATGAAAATAATATTCCTTTTGAATTCAAACTTTTGTATATGTTTATACATAGTAAGGGACAAGAATAATTCACATGAGGCAACAAATAAACCAAATTAATTAATGAACGATCAAAAAAGTAATGTTCAGGAGATGGTTTCTCCTGGGCTCGACCCCAAAAGGGGGGTTGACCTCCCCTCTAGGAGGGGGTCGACCGCCTTGGTCGACCATCCTTCTATTGGGGGTGTCAACTGCTCTTCTGTAGGGAATCCCAATGAGGGTTGTTTTGTATAAGGACTTATTCATAATTTATATCAAATGGACTGCTTAGATTTAATCAAGTTAATCTTACGGTCCATATACACGATATCTACTATAAATAGTTCTTGAAACCTCACTCCCGACCCTACGATCATTCTTCTCCGTGCCTCCATAATGCCTTACTTCCGAATCTAATTCCAGAAAAGAAATAGGGGATTAAGTTTCTTCTATTTCTCTAATCTATTCTATCTTCTCTATCTTATTTTAACATAGATTTAAGATTATACTGGAATTTAGATTCATATGTGTATATAAGATTCTAATATATATATATATATATATATATTCGAAAGGTTGGAGCATGTTCGTTCTTGAAGGCCAATTCCATACCATATTCTATTCATTCTTGTTATTGCTCTCACTAATAGCACCGTGTATGGAATCTATCTGAGTTGTTATTTTCCTATAATTTGTTAGTTTGAAACTTAGATTACTGCACCTAGTATGGTTTCATTTCATATGGAAAAAACACAACATTATAATCCCTCAAACCATCCATTTTGTTCATGTTCTTACGATGAAATTGTCAATCTATGTATGTTTGTGGTTTTGTGATTATGGAATTAATAAAATAGAAGCATGATTGTATTGTATAATTTTCTATGTTGTGTTGGATTCGTCTTATTTTGTTTTTATGAAATTTCATATTTATGGTTTTGTACAAAAGGTTAAGATTTGGATGGAATTGTAAATCTAATAGGCTTAAATCTCTATTTCTTTAAAAATTGGACATTTGAATATATTATTTACAAGATATTCAAATATTAAGGTTTTGTATGTAAATATACATAAAAAGTGAATCCGTTACAAAATAGGAATTATATATATATTGGTTATATTCCCTATGTTTGTCTTTTATTAATTAATTAATCTAGTCAAAACTAGCTTGCAAGTAATACATTAGTAGTTGTTGTTTTTCCCATTTTGATTGTTACATGTCAATATGTACATTTATGCCTTGAATGAAGTAAATACGGGAAATAATAACTTGTACACCTTTTATTTGAAATAGGGATTGACATTTTCAAAATGTGGCTAGGACATTAATTGCGTTCACTTAATTTTTGTTTATATTTACATATATCTATAGCGTAAACAACGTAATAATTATACGTTTTTAGTGCACAACAAATACAATTAAATTAGGAATTTGAATTTAAATGTCCCCATAGGAATTTATATTTTTGTGAGTGTGTTAATGGCCTTAGATATATTGGTGACACCTAGACACAGGTTAACTGTTACTTGTAGTAGAATTTTACCCAGAATTGACCGGCATATCCAACATCTACAAGTAAACTCGGTTAATGTGAGAAGTTTGAGTGCCATAGGCCATTAGTTTTAATACACTATGATACGAGATTGCGACCAACTTGTAGTAGAAGCCTACCCGGAACCCCCCGACAAATCCAACATCTACAAGTGGACGGCCTAATGTGAGATGTCTAGTGTGTATATGTATGTATGTATGTATGTATGTATATATACATATATATTGTGTGTGAAGTAGGCCTGCCTTAGGAAAAAGGTACACTACAAGAAAAAGACATTTTCATAGCGTTTGAAAAAACGCTATAAAAAGATACGATGGCGTTTTTATAAACGCTGTATATCAACATGTTGTAATATGTCAAGGGTCTATAGTAGCAACCTAATAATCGCAATAAAAAACACGCTATAAATGATGTTACTCATAGCGTTTCTGAATTGCTGTTAAATGCACGATTTGTAACATACAAATTCCTATCTATAGCGTTTGTTACTTGCTATAAAATTTTACGCACAATTGTGGTATATGTTGCTAATATTTATAGTGTCATTTAATTGCTATTTATAGCAACCATAAACGCATATATAATCATTGTTTGAATACTATAACAACTACAAACGCTGTAGAAATTTCATAGCCTGATTATTATAGCAACTATAAATGCTATAGAAACACTATAGAAAGTTGAGTATTTTATAGCGTTATTTACTTGCCATGAAAGCTGTTTAATCATTGCAGAGTATCTTTATTGCACTAGAATAGTGCTATAGTATGTATAACAATTATTAAAAGTATTTCACACACAATATTAAACATATAAATATTTATAACCAAAAGTATATCATACAAAGTTCGAAGCATACAAATACTTATGATCAAAAGTAACCATTCTTACAATTGTTGCTTACCAAAACAATACATACAAATAAGAACAATCCATACAATTGTAGCTAACCAAAATGATACATATTAAAGGTAAAGATGTATGAACATCAATGCAAAATACATTTGAAGGTGAATGAGTGTGACGACATATTTTTTCATGCCTTTCACCTTAGCGTAAACCTAGAGCATCATACAACGCCTGTCAAAAAAACATACGTCTATTAGTTATAAAATGTAAACATAAACTATCATGAATAGCAAAATATGGAGGAAAGTAATTATGGTAAAAAAAACACTCAAAAGTGACAGCTAATATATGTATATTGCAGAAGCAATTTGATGTTCTGTTAGATACGCATACATAAATGGATTTTCTGCATACATAAGATGTATATGTATGTATGGGACATGAATTACTAAACAGATTATATGTATGTGTGCATACAAAAGCAATTGCTAAACGGAGTGCGTGTGTATGAGTATACATAAGTGTGTTTTCAGCTATTTAACAGAGTATATAAAGAATATATATGACGTGCAACTTCACATACTAGCTGAATCATTTCTTATTTGGAGCTTTTACAGATGGTCTTGCAAGTATATTCAAATAATATCTCTAACAGTAGAACCCATGTTTGGTGTTATATAAATATGATAATTCATGAATTCACACTGCAACAGAAAAGTGAGGCATCATGTTTACTCCAGCTAGTCAGATTTAAACTGCATTCAACTCGATATAGAGAGAAGCTCGGTTACAATCTTACATAAAAACATCACCAACGTTTCCCTATCTAGTGCACATGTCTCCTTTAGCAGTGCCCGGGATAAGCAAGACGTACGCAGTTTTGCATACATTATTGAAGAGATTTTCTGAAGCTTGATCATTAAATCAAACATCCACAAATTTCAAAGTGGACACGTTTGAATAAAGGTTACAATAGATTTACATGTTTAAAGGAAACTATGCTATACAAACAACATATATGAAATAAAGCTAGGAAAAAATAAAACTTACTTATGCTTCAATCTTGTTTTCTACGGTGATAAAATGTAGCCTGGTTTCTTCTACTACAGCATCAACAATCTTCACATCAAACCTGAAAGTAAAGTGGAAATTACATACAACTTATACATCACCTATATTTTCAATGTGGAAAACAAACTGCTGGAAGGTTTTGATATTGGATCACCCATATGCACTGCTAATGTATAAATAACATATAAGAATTGTTGTTTTATTCCCAGATTATACAAAACTACATTCATGTACGCTTCTGAAAATGATTCTTCAAAACAATCTTTTAAAAATGTGAGGACAGTAGAATTCATTATAGCAGGGAAGATCATGGGTTCATGAGGAATAAATCAACTTCCTTACTGTAGGACCTAGTGTCTCAACACCAGGATTTTCAAACTTCCCAATTCTGGTCTCATATAAAACTTCCTGCATTCAATAGTTGAACTTCCCCTTTTTTAGTTTGTTCTTGTGAACTTATATTATTCCCAACATTTAGAAAAACTGACTGAAACTGAACAGAAAAAACATGTAAATCTACTATGCAATAATATGCTATAATTATATGAAACAATGTTTTATGTGCAAGATAGATAAACTTGATATTAATCATTTACTCTTAGCAACTTCACATGAAGAAGGAATGACAACTGCACGGCAGTTGCATTCCAAGTTTAAGTGAAAAAGAATAAATATTTTCCTTTTCTTCCACCTCGACCTGCATGCGCAAGTGGAGGAAAAACAAAAGAGAAAGAAAATTACACCACTACCTGTATGCACAGGTGGTGGAAGAACGGTAAAAAAATACTCATCTGCCTTTGCGAGTGAGCTTGCATAGCCAACTCCACCTGCATGCACATGGATATAGATAGGCGACAACTTATGCACCTACTATACTGTCTCGAGTCCAAGGGTGAGGGGTGTAACATCCAACAAAAGAATATCTGAAAATGAAAAAAGAAAAAAAACTTGGGCTAGATAAACTCTTATTTTAGTTGGAATTTTCAGATGTGGTAAAAAATTTATATGGTAAATGACAATAGAATACTCTTTAGCATGCGTTGCAGAAGTGAAGCGCTTGGCAAAAATCCAACGACAAGTCTTGACTATAGAATAAAGCTAAAATTTCATGTACCAGCTTGGGTACCAGAAATTCATCAATTCGGTATAACATAAAACAAAAGATTGTATTATAGTCATAGTAAGTGAAACAGGCAGAGAAATGTATGCAATTGATAACATAAATTGTGATGTAGTTTAAATTCAAACACCAAGATACACTAAATTATTCTAAAAGTATTGTTCTTTGTTTAAAAATATAGTAAAAGAAAGCTATATATACATAGATAGTGGCACTAGAACATAAGTGAAGAATCATGCAATTTTATAGAAGATCATAAAAAAAATTACAATTAGAAACTGATCCTTTTCGGTTTCGAAATTAATGTACAAAGCATTGCACCAGAGAAGAGGACCAACAAACTTTTAGCCCCATATACCATATTTGAATATTATCGCATGGAGTTCACTAGATTTCCTACTGTATACAATAAGATACATACTAGGCTCCTTAGTATATGTGAAATTCAGAGCCTACCAAGGTTAGTATAATAAATAATGGGTGCTACTATTCACACCTCGGTTTGCACTTCCGGCCACCTTTCTAAATTTAATACAAATGAGTATTTTTTATATTCTTCCGGCCACCATATGTTATTCCTTCACTCAGTTATTCACCACTTTATTTTTCTTAAAAAAACACGTACTTCTCAACAATTTCAGACCCTAAACCCTAACAAAAGCAGATAATGTGCCTAATAGAGATGGAAGATAAAGATAAAAAAGAGCTTAGAATTGTTTATTTTTTATTGTTTTCTATTATGTTATCGAATATGTTATTAGGTTTCTTTTAGTGGTTAGGATTTTCCATTATGTTTTAGGATAATTTTTCCGTTCAGTTGAAAATTTCAAGTTTGGAGGACATTGAATTTGATGATGTTGTAATAGAGAATGACAATGTAAGTTTTGACTTGTAGGGTTTTTATCTATATAACTTACGTATCTTCTTTTACAAATTGAGGTATTTTAATGATGAAAATTGGATGATAAACATGGTTGTTATAATATGATGCAAGATGTTCGATCAAATGACTCATAAGACATAAATGTTGATTTGATGAATCATTTCACAACCAATGAAGTAAGTACTCATTTATAAAAAGTAAAATTTCTAATGTGGTTATGAAAATGGATTATGTTAAATTTTTTCTTGAACTATTTGTTTTTAGGTATTTTATTCGCATAGTACATTGATGTAAGGGAGGAAGAAAGCGTTTGTGTAAAGGCAGAAGCTGGTGGCCTCTGCATTTTTTTGTTATTAATTTAGATGGTGACCAGCAGTGTAAATTTAAAATATTTGAGGTGCTTTTAGTTTTGATGTTCAGAAGTGTAAATAGGGGTATGAATAGTAGCACCCTAAATAATAATAAATTTTCCTCAGTATGTGTGAAATTTCAGACTTCATTATAAAAAATAAAAATAAAAATAAAACATTCTTTTAGTCGCAGTTAAAGCAACCAAAATCTTGGCGCCGAATAATTTATGTATTCAAGGATGTACGAGTCTAGACTAGGCAAAGATCTGTTATATACATATGATTGTAGACATTGTTTCACACGCTAAATCGGATTTCCATCCTCCGATTCACAGGTGCGCAACTCCGTTCTTTGTTTTCATATTTATTGATTTTCACTTTTTTTTTTGTTTACACCAGCTAAAAGACATTATTTAAAGAAATATTTGAGATTACATGAAATATCAATGATGAATCTATTATGGGTACTCCAAAATATCATTCAGCAAAACAAAATGGGTATAAATAATATCTGATGTATTATCAAACAATCAAACATTTAGTTATGTAAGAATTGATGAACATCATTGTTATGTAAAACAAAATGTGTGTGAATTCCACACATTTAAGTGAAGCTACGGCATATTTTTGGATCCTTTATCCAGATATATCATCAAACAATCTGCATTTCTTTAAAGGATTGAGAATCCCATATAAATACCCATCACATCCTCCTCCATTTTTTGCTCAAAACAAACTCGGATCAATGAGATTTTTTTGAAGATATCTTCTATTTGTTAAGCAGCATCACATTTACAACCTTTGAAAAATACATTTCCAACAGATGGTTAAATATCTGCATTTTCGACATCCTAAATTCACTTGCAATTTTAATTAAGTTAAATGTATCAAAACAAATCAAATTCTTATACGGATGATCCAGCTAACAAACATAGCATATGTACAAAATTCATTTGATCTGAAATCTTATTGAACAAAATGACGGAAGAGGGGATTTCTAAGGAGGATCTTGATTTTTCCTCTTGTTTAAAGCACTAATCATTCGTACTTACCATATTATTTTTATTAACATGCTAACAAAATTTGTATATATTACTTCAAAATTAGCATCTGACATTTTTCAAACATTGGGATAAGTTCTTGACCATATTTTATCAAAACGGACATCGACTCCTTTGGAGTAGAACCTAGACATGAAAACTGGAAATACATTATTACCCCTAAATGGAAGGATACGCTAAAATGATTATGAATCAATAAGCAAATGGGACATGGATGCAATTAATAAAACAGATGGTTTAAACATTAGTTATCTTCCACTTAAGAAATCCCCTGAAATATTCATCCAAAAAAGGAATGCCAATAAAAAGTTTGAATTTGTGATTAAAGTATATTTCAATAGATGCTTCTGCATAAGTACGTTTTAAAATGGAAATTTTTACTGATTAGCAATTATACTAAGTAAGATGTCTTACTTTCTTTCATTAAGAAAATATCATCGGTCTTTAAAAGCAAAAGGTTAGCACATGACAATTTAGGCTTTTCTAGCACCTACTTTCAAGTGCAGTTTATTAAATAATCATCGAACTATAGGGACTGTAAAAGGTCATTGTCAGTATAGATAGGTGTTATAAGTTTTCAAGGAATGTATATGTTCAGCCTGAGTAAATCAGTTATACCTGAATGGAAGTTCTAATACAATCACTGATAATATAGCTACTATACAGTTTGCATAATCAAGCTGTTTTGGAATTGGACAAATCAATAGGGATAACATTAGTATTTTACCTTGTCTGCGTCTACATCATGGATGATAGTAGTAATGATTTCCTTCTGGTTTGGTGCAAGGTTATCAACAAAACACTCCCTGAGCTCTTCAATTTCCATGTATCCACTCTTGTTCTGATCAAAGAATGTGAAGGTTTTATGCATGTGCTCATCGTTTCCTATCTTTCTAAGATGAATTGAAACTACGATAAATTCTTTATAATCCAGTGTTCCATTTCCATTGGCATCGGCCTTTCAATTGTAATAAACAACTGAATCACGTTTCCTAATAAATTTGGAATATATTTAAATTAATTTGCAAAAAAAAAAGGGAATTGGTACCTAGCAGACTAATCAAAATAGATGCCAAATCAAACATAAATTTCACATATATGTTCAGAAATAACGTAGTCAGTTTGTGAACTAAAGCAAACATAATTTATGCAGAATACCAAGTTGAACAGTACATGAAATGGCAAATGTCAGTAGAACGCATGCAAAGATCGATTCCTACCTCCCCTCTTTGCTGTAGAAACCTTAAACATTGATTTATTTTCATGAACCATTCATCGAATATGTAGACATAAAGGGACATGGTAAAGAAGGATGGAGGATTATATCTGATGCATGCTCCCATCAACAGTTTATAAATAAACTAACATAACATTAGAGAATAAAAACAACAAAATGATAATGGCATATAACAAACTGTCCACAACTGATTTTAAAAAAGCTAAAACACTCTGATTCTGATGGACACAAACAAAAATACGTACCAGAACAATTATTTTGACCTAAATAAAAATTAAGACAGAACCCAATAGAAGGCGGCCACTAGAAAAGTAGCACACAAAAGCAAAAGTGAAGAAGAAGCAGCGGAAGCCATAAAAGCATTAGACTATGGTAGGGCAGGTTGCTGATCGGAGGAAGGAGACTAAGAGGGTGGTAAGTTGACCGGAGAGTTGTCAGGAGGGGAGACAGGAGGAGCAGGGGGGAGTGATGATAGGAGGAGAAGGGGATGGAGAGGGCATGACAGGAACAACAGGCCGAGGAGAAGGCACTGCTGGAGGTGAAGGCGGAGAGAGAGGGGTGATAGGAGAGGGTGAAGGCATGTTAGGGGGAGTTACTGGAGCTGAAGCTGTTGACAATGAGCTGCTCGGTGGGTTTATGAAGGGATCAGTGGTGAGGTTGGTGGAGCTGATGAAGGGGTCACAGGTGTGGTTGGTGGTGCTGGTGATGGAGTCACTGGACCAAAGCACCTGGATCTGGAGCTGGTGTCCCTGCACTAACTGCATATCTGAATTCATATTAAAATTTGACTATCAGATCAATCTTATCTCACAAACTGCATATTTAATTTTCACTAACTTGATTGGAACTATGTATAATAAAAAAAATCTGCTGAGTATTTGCTGTTATTTGGAATACGAAACCTTTAAAAGAATGGTATCTCATCACAAATTATAAACTTCATAACGACACAATATAGAGTATAATATCCACATACTGAGATTTTCCTTATATTTTTTTTGCAATATTAACGAAAAATGCAGGCTTTGATGGAGTACGTAAACTTAACAAAATGTATATCATATCTGTAATTTACGTTTTGGAGATGAAGATCAAAACATAATATTACTAAAAAATAAAGAGCTAATTAAAATGTATACAAATATTGTTCAGATGAAAAACAATTCAACTAAAAAAAGGGAATTTATTACTAACAGAGGTGGTTGTTTTAATTAAATAAGGAAAATTTTAATTAAAGCAAAAAATATTTTTGATAATTTATCAAAATAAATAAATTTGCATTATTTTTCAGTCATTCTAGCAGGTTTTAAAAGTTAAGACAAAAAACAGCAGTAGGTGCCAAAATTTTGCTTCAACCCAACAAAATATGTTGGATCATCAATAAGGCATATCATCACATAAAGTAATACAAAAATTTAACTAAAAAATTTGCATAAGCAATAACTAAAAGAAGAATGTAGAAACATAATATAAAAAAGGAGTACCATTGCAACTTTTAAGATCAGGTACTAGCACGCCACACTGATTCGGGAAATCTATGGTCACTCTTGTGAAATTCAGCTTAATACCAAAACTCGGCGCCAGCTTTAGCACCCGCATACACAACCAGGAATTTTCGCCACCTCGGATTTCACCTCATTGCAACACATGGTAGAGGGTGCCATATTGGTGCTCCCTTGCTCGAGGTAGCTCAAGCAATTCACCATCCCAACATTACTTGGTAGCATTAGCTTTCCAATGGCGGAAGTGCTGCTTTAGCTACTATTGAGATCAGGGATATTATAAGAATAAGAGTTAGATATATGGACTTGGCCATTGCTTCTTTTTTTTATGTGGAGAACTGAAGAATTCGAAGATTGGTTGTGATATGTAATGTGAGATCATTAACATTTAGAAAAGGTTGTCAAAAATCTTTTTCTTCCTTATATAGTGGATTATATAAAAGATATTTTTCGATGTAAATTGGTAAACATAAAATCAAATTCGTTATGGAAATGGTAGTTCTAACAAAAACAATTTGGTTTCAGAATAAGAAAACCAAACTTACAGACTCATAAGGCTGCTCAAATACGAAAAGTAGGACCAATGTTGTATTGTCGCCACCGAAGTTTAATTTCAATGGCGTCCATATTGAATGGCCACTCCGGCTGTCAAGGGATTTCTACTGCAAAGAACCCAAGGACGATGAAGATGAGCACAAAGACGGTTTTGCCTATGGAAGAAGAATTTTCCAAACATATGAATTATCTTAACGAGCTAAATGGCAAGTGAGGAGAGAGTTGTAAAAGCTAGTCATGATGTTATTTTAAACAGCAAAAAGGTTATTTCGAGGTACATAGACTTAACAAAGATAATAAAGATGAAGTTTTAAACAAGGCAGAGAGTGATCTTACATCGGTCACCAATCACTATACGTTAAGATTAGTAAATGAACTTAAAGGGACTTATTTTTGGAAGCTTAGAAGAGCTTATACTTTTGGAATTCAGGAGTATGTTGAGGCTGCGACATTCTTTAACTTCTGCAAGACCGGAAGTCTCTTAAATCTTGAAAAGATCAATGGTAACTTGCTACCATTGAGTAATGATCATGAAGAACCCCTACAGATCAACACTCTGGATTATCTATTAGGGCTAGCAGACTTAACTGGGGAGCTTATGAGACTTGCAATTGGTCGAATATCAGATGTTGAGGTTGAATATGCTGAAAAGATTTGTAGTTTTGTCAGGGATATTTATAGGGAGCTTGTCCTTCTTGCACCTCTTGTGGATGATAACGTTGAAATGAAGAAGAAAATGCATGTAATACTTCAAAGTGTGGTGAAGATTGAAAATGCTTGCTTTGGTGTATGTGTGAGGGGGTCGGAGTACATTCCAATGCTTGGGAGCAGCGATCATAATTACTCATTTATTGTTGTTTTAGATTTTGACTAATGAAGTGCTCTCCCATAATTCTTGACTTACACACAGGGAAGCATGCCGTTAGTCTGAAACCCTTGAAATAGACTAGTGCAAATGACAAATTGCTTGTGCAAGAGGAACTGGCGACCTATAGCTTATTTGTATCTTGAACTATTGAATATACATATAACAAATATCTTTGTGGTAGTCTGGTAGAATATTGTAGGGTTAGTTCGTGTAAAACTGAGGGTTGATTCCTATGCTAGCTTTATGTTCTGCAGCATATTTCCCACCTAGTAAATTAACAGAATAATTTTGCTAGACAATATATCAAAAAAATTGATTTTCAAAAAAAAAGAAAAGAAAGAAAGAAACTTACAGACTCATAACGCTGTTACTGTCTTATACATAACTACAACTCACCGAGCTTTTGCATCAAGTGCCTACTTCTGAAAGTGAAATATGTTGAATAGAACAGAAATACCTAATGTTTCTTGAGTTGTTAACCGCTTCTTAGGATTGGGGTTCGGCGTTCTCCTTGCAAGATCTTTTGCATTGTCCGAAACTATAGGCATGGATCTCTTCGAAAGTCTACAACAGATCAAATAATATCTTGTGCAACTCCTTTCTACACACAAAAATAATCAACAAACTCCCAATCTCTTCCTAGAATAACATGCTTTTACTGTAATATTACTTACTACCCAACTAAGATTGTTATTTTATACACCTGCCCAAAGTGGTGGAACACCGCAAGGGAAAATGTACAGTATAACTCTGGCACTCCAAACATCAATTCAGGCCATAATTTCTTTTCAAAACCTCAGGTGCCATGTAGTAACGACTGGCAACAATCTCAGTGAATTTCTTGCCTACATTATTACAATGGACCATCATAAGAACATATATAGTTGCCCATGAAATACATGATGATCGAAAACAACTAGAGTATGTACAATAAGTAAAATACGTACCAGGTTTGAAGAAAACCGATAGCCTAAAGTCGCCTTATGTGCAGCAGTTTCCTTCTTATTTGCAAACAAAATTTTCTAGCTTCAGATACCCTATGCATCACTCAATGCTTGTGAAACACCTGAAACAAATTCACAATATATTATCATCAATCAACACATTTAAAACAAAAAATTCCCATCTTTATTTACAAATTGCCAAATCTACAAATAAAGATCTGATATTTTTCAAAACAAAAAGTTTAATCGAAAGTGTGGATTGAAACTACTTAATGCTCTACTAAAGAACAGAGATTGAAAATATACAGAAGTTTCGGGTTCGCAAAGTTTCATGCTTCAGCTTCATTGAAGGATTTGAGATTCCCTGAGAAACCGACCTTCATCACAGGATCGCGTTTTGTGAAGAGTCGTGCACTAACCGATAGTGGAGCATGCATAGTTTCAAAGTGAGAAGGAATTGAAGAAGGGATTCATGAGTGAGAGAGACACGAAGGTGAGGTTCGAAAGTTAAGCAGGTTAGGGATTGAAGCGAAGGTAAAAAGAGGGACTATTGACGGGTTACGAAAATGTAAGGGGAAATTAATGTTCGATCGGCAATTTTTTCTGTTTCGTTAATTACAGCATGAAAACAAGTTGTCATTTAACATAAATGACCACTAATTACTTAATTATAGCAAGGCAAGTTTTCATGCAATCCTTGTTGCTATCAATGTATTATTTCCTTGTAGTGGTATTAAGTTGTTGACCTTCCACTTGTTGGGTATTAAGTGGTTAGGACTAGGTCCGTTTCTAAGATTCACTCCTTGGTTCAGGACCTAAGTCATGGGACCCGCCCATCGAGGATCCAATGGTTGTTGGGTCTGCTTTCTCACATAAAGGTATTAAACGGTCTTATTTGATGATAACGTTAGTAGAGTAATTATCCATGTACTGTCTGCTTCTTATTTAGGGGTTAGTGAAGGCTGACCTAGGGACGATATATGTAACACCCCGTATTTCCTGTGAATATTAAGTGGAAAATTAAAAAATACTTAATTTTAAAAGTAGGAATTAAGGTAATCGGGTTACGCCATTCCATTCGTCTCGGAATTCTGCTTGAGATAAAGTCCGAGTTTGCATAAATTGGACACTGTATGAAGGAGTTATAAGCCTTAGAAGTTTGTATATGCACTAGGAAGATTATATATGAATATTATAAGTCCAGAAGGTTCAAAACAGGTCAAAAATTCGAAATCAGCCAAAGGGAAGTGGGCGGGAAAATTCCCGCTCAACAAGTGTCGACCCCCCTAGGGGGAGTCGACATAGGATTCGACCAGCCTATAGGGGAGTCGACATAGGTGTCGACCCCCCTATAGGGTGTCGACCCCTTATCTAGATCTGGACGAAAATTTCTGACCGACGTGTTTTGGCTGATGTGTCGCTCCCTGATTCGTTGTATGACGTATTTTTCTGCTATGAACGATCCTGATGACTTCTAGACTGATCTGAAGGCTCTAAATCTCCCTATACACCTATAAAAAGACCCCTAAACCTATTGTTTTCTACACAAGAATTCATAAGCACTTATATGCTGCTAATACCTAAAGTGGCCTAGCCTCCACCTTAATCAATCAAATTAGAGTTTTCAAGGTAACAATCAAAATCTACATCAAAGGAATAACTAATCAAATTCAGAAATCAGATCCTAGAATTCAAGACCTGTAATTTGTAAGTTCATGTTACTTTCAGAAATAAAAGTTAATTGTGATTCTGAAATTGTAATAAACCTAAATCTGAGATTATGCCTATTTCTATCTGTCTTTCTATATCCATTGGATCTATCTCATTGATAATATTATGTCCATTCTTTGTCTCTTCTTTCCTTCTTCCCTTTTTGTTTTTATAGCCAGGCTACTGCGAGCCTGAGCCAAATCTTATAAGAGATGAAAGTATGTTGGAAATAAAGTTAGGCATAGTATATGACTTGAACATGACCAGCGCAAAAATTGGGCATAATATATGATTTGGACATGACGAGCGCTAAAATTGGGAAAAGTATTAAATTATGTGTAATTGGGCATAATTGATTTATAACGGATTTGAGGGCATAACACAAGTTGAATTTAGAACATAAAGTGTATCGAACATATGACTTGAGATTTGAGGCATAAAATATATTGGACATATGACTTGGGGTTTGAGGCGTAAATTAAACTGTAAACATATAAGGCATAGTACAGGTTGTGGTTTAAGACCAAAAATTGGGGCATATTATATATGAAAGTTTATGACTTGGAAGAAGGAAGTGGTATATGGCTTAGGCATGGAAATCTATAGTAAGATAGGGAGAACTGTTAAATGTGAACACGCCTGAATTGTGATTTTGGGTAATTGGCATGCATTGTAATTAAAGGCTATAATTTGGTATAGTTTATACCGTGAATCATGATTTAGGCTTTTTGGAGAATATTTTGTGCGGTGCAATATGACTAAACCTTATGGCGTGTGTTGTATTGTGAATTATGACAATGATTATGGGCATGTAATTTATAGGCTTAATTTATGATTAGGCGAGATATGTTAATGGAACTTCAAGTGAGGCTTAATCTGTTAAACTGTCTAATATGCTGAAATCTATTGAAAATGAATTGGTAGGGCATAACTTGAAATTAGCTTTGTTGAGGTATAACTTGAGAATTGGAACATGACTAGTTTTGTGAATTTGGGATAATTAGCATATAAAATCTAGACTTGGACATGTATGGTAAATATGCTAAAAGATAAACATGCCTAACCCGAGGTTTGATTGAGTTGCGGTGTAAAACTACCCAGAACCGCTCGGCACATCCAGTAACCGCAACAACACCTATATAATGTGAGAGTTTAGTGCATCATGCCTTAGAAAAAACCGAGGTTAGATTGAGTTGTGGTGTAAAACTGCCCGGAACCGCACGGCACATCCAGTAACCGCAATAACATAGATCAAATGTGAGAGGTTGGTGCATTAATAAATCAATTAATGTTGATGAACAAGACATGTTAAGAATGGTAGGGTTAAGTTAACTAAAGCAACACTTAACCGTTGTAACATGTTAATTAGACAAGTGAGCAGGGTCAAGTTAACCAGTACAACATGATGAATGGGTAGGGTTAAGTTAAAACAAGAGAGCAACACTTAACCAATATAACAGGATGTGTGGAAGGGTTAAGTTAACATAAGAAGGCAACACTTAACCAGTGTAACATTACAAGTGGATGGGTTAAGTTAACTTGAATTGATTTGATGACACTTAACCAATACATCATGATGAACGTGTGGGGTTAAGTTAATAAGATACACTTAACCAATGTAACTTGATGAACGAATGGGGTGAAATACTTAACCAATATAACATGATGAATGGACGGGGTTAAGTTAATAGGAAACACTTAACCAACCCAACATGACGAGTGAGAAGGGTTAATAAGAAACACTTAACCAACATGACATGATGAGTGGGTGGGTTAAGTTAACATGAATGGACAACACTTAACCAATATGACATAATGTGTGGGAGGGTTAAGTACATATCGGTTTGATGGGTAATATTAGAAAATATAGGCCCACAAACTTAACCATTAAGTAAACATGTTTGAATCAGTGGGAGGGTTAAGTACATATCGGGTTGGTGGGTAATATTAGTAAATATAGGCCCACAAACTTAATCAGTAAAGAAACCTAGTAACGAGGGCCCAATTCAGCAGTAACCCATATAGATGTATCAAGGTACCCTGAAACTAGGCAAGGTGGGGCATGATTACTGGGCTGATTATAAGCGGTCAAAATAGCGGCAGGGGTACGTCAGTGTAGGTTCCGACGGATTACGGGCGTGCACGTACTCCAGAGTGCGAAAAAGCAGGCACTGTGTACCAGTAGTTATACACTACATCTTGAATCGTGTCGGGTCGCTATCATCGGGACTGATACACCTTATGGTGGGACCAGCACAGTGTATCTACACACAAGAGAGGGCCGATTGACACAGACACAAGGAAAGTTAATACGAGTAAGGAGCTGATCGATAGGGTAGAAAGGGTACATCTAACATCATCATGGCAATTAGGCTGATTGAGGTAAAGATCCTCATACTAGATGCACACCTGAAGGCTACCACAATTGTGGGTATTGGGATCACGTTACCATATTATCATTTTACACAGATTACTAGTTGGGACACTAGTTAGGGGGTGCATAGATATAGAAATCAGAATAACAAGGTAGTAGTGAAGCAAAGAAAGAGTAGAAGCGCATTTAGTTTATCTTGCCTTATCATATCTATGCTAATCGTATGTTATCTTGTTATCCTTGCTCTCACGGTATTGTCTTATATTCAGTTTATTCATGTCATAATGCTTTTGCCTATTTATATGCTGAAAGTCACTAGATTTACCAGACTTATGTCTGACCTAATTTGTTTCACCTCTTTTCTTCTGCCCCTCCGGTTCACAGGGAGGAAATGTTGCCACTTAGCTCAGTTTTTCTTTCCAAGCTAGAAGATAGTCGATGTATTGCTTTGGACTCTCTCTTCCACTGCTATGGCTGGTTCATGCTTTATTGGGGAATATCGTTGTTATATTTTTATGCCTCTTTTATACTTGGAAGTTTTTGAATCACGACAGAAGTTCTATGTATTACTTTTAAGTATGATTGAGACAATTGTTGTAAAGGCTTGACTGAACCACATTGTTAATAAAATGACTTTATTTTCCGCTGCTTTAATTGTCTTCCTTGTAATTTATCTGCACCTTTACCTAAAATGCTTTACCGAAGTTAAGGCATTCCCTTTGTGAGTGACCTTAACGGAGGTGGGGTGTTACACTTGGTATCAGAGATGAAGGTTATCGGATCAGATAAAAGATTTGAAAAATTATTTTCAAAATGGTTTTAAAAGAAACATTTTCAAAAGAAAAGTTTTGTTTTAAAGGCATATTCTCCAAAGCCATATGCACTATCTTTTGATCCTTTGTTTGAATCCTTGTTTCCTTCTTTCCTGAATCTCGGGGGCTCTTGGCTTTCTGGGAAGTAACCTCATCGCGGCATGGTTCCGTAGGCTTGATGAGACTACGACACCTGTTAGAGGGAGAAGAAGTTCCCAACTTCCATCTATAGCCTCAGTAGGTCCACCTACGGCTAATTTTTCTTTCAAGCTTTGTAGGGTTTTTCCGTGCAATAGAGGCAGCTTTCAAGAAACTTGTCAACAAGTTACACAAGGATGCCAAAGATGAGAATAAGGGAGTTTGGCAAGGAACACAACCCAAGGATGAGAAACTCATGGATATGAACTTGGTTCACGAAGGAGGAAAGAATAGGAAAACCTAAGACAAGCGGAAGTGTCGTTATAACGAGTTATATAATTGAGGACAAGGGCAAGAACAAAGGACAGGATTTTCCGGAGGGTAGGTGCATGCTCTCACCGCCAGCTTACCTGAGAGAGAGGTAGTAAAGCTTCGGTTGGAAAAGTTTAGTCTTTCTTTTCAATCATCCTGTTGGAACTTTGTTTGATTTTGGCGCTTCACATTCTTTTCTATCTGCTTTCATAGTTGAGTCTCTACACCTTAGTACTAGTAAGGTAGAGGATCCCATTATTTGTCTCAAATCCAGTTGGTGGTTTGGCTCATTTATTTGTAAGGATTTGAGAATAGCTATGTTGAGTATTGAGTTTAAGTGTAATGCTTACGTTTGTAGTTTCATGGGCTATGGGTTGATTCTAGGCATGGATTGATTAGCTAGTAATTGTGAAAGGAGGGTAGTTAGACTTTTGACTTGCTTCGGGAATATCCTTGAGATTTTGTACGATCTTAAGGGATTAGTTAGGCTTAGCTACCTAGAATCACTTAATGCATCTATCGACGATTTGCGATCTGTTAGAGTAGTCCATGAGTACTCAGATGTTTTTAATCAGGTTACGGGTTTATCCCCTAAAACGTGAGATAGACTTCCGCATATATCTAGTTGACAATGCAAAGCCAGTTGCATTACCTGTACGACACATGACTCCAAGGGAAAGGAAGGGCTCAGTAAACAAGCAAAAGAGTTACTTGAGAAAGGGTTCATAACGCGAAGTACTTCTAAATGGGGTGCTCCAGTCGTTTTCATTACAAAGGCGGATGATTCACTTCACTTGTGCATACATGATATTTTAGAATGAGGAAGAACATGCTTTGCATCTAAGGGAAGTCTCGGATACCCTCCAAGCGCATCAACTTAAGGCGAAGTTCTCCAAAAATGTCATTTTTGGAGAGAAGAAGTAAGGTTTCTAGGACGTGTGGCGCCCAAAGAAGGGATAGCAGTAGATCCTGTAAAAGTAGTTGCGGTGCAAGACTGGAAGGTCCCAAGGAATGCAACAGAAGTAAGAAGCTTTCTTGTACTAGCGGGCTAATATAGGAAGTTCATTAAGGACTTTGCGAAGGTATTAGCCTCACTTACCAGACTGACGAAGAAGAATCTAATCATCTTAGTATATACACTTGGTAACATGGTTGGCATCTGTTTATTTTCAAGAGATAGTTCTGGGAATATTAGCATGACACGACAGAAGTTGTAGTGCCAAGTATACTATAAGAAGAAAAGGTGAAACGATAGGCGACGTTGAAATGAGTTCCAACTCATATTTTGGAAACAGAAATTAAGGAACTATGCAATCGTGAAGTTAAGACAGTCAGAGCAATATGGAGTGAAGCTCAAAAAGATGCAACTTAGAAGACTGAAGACTAGATATACGCATCATACCCTTTTTGAGGGTATATCCTTGATCTATCTTTTTTCTGTAAAATTTATTTGCATGCTAGTCTTTATCCTTTAAGTATATCCTCTCAGTTCTATCCTCGATCCTTAGGTAGAAGCCAATGGATATAAACATGTGTTTGAAACATGTTATGTTTGGTGGATGCAAGTGGATGTAAGTGTTTGCTATTGGTTGCTCGTGGATGCATATACACACATTAGGCACTAGATCGGCTCAGTCACTTTCATATTGCATATGCATGAGTGAATTTTTATATATATGAATTGAAACTTGATGTGTTATCATATGGATGTTGCATTTGTACGAATAATTGTGCACTCATGTAGAAAGTATGATTAGGAATAATTGCATGCCTAACGGACTCATGACACTGACATAATTCGTATTAAGGAGGTCAACTGAATCAGTAGACCGCCTGATTTTGCATTAGATAAGGACATATACACACACTATGCATACAGTCATGAAAAGCATTAGAAATCTTTTTAAGGACAATGGACGCCTGTGATTGAATGGTTGAGTAGATGGATGTTGGATGTTAGGATACATTCTCCTTGAGTTGGAGATTTCGGGGACGAAATCCTTTAAAGGAGGCGAGAATGTAACACCCCGTATTTCCTATGAATATTAAGTGGCAAATTAAAGAATACTTAATTTTGAAAGTAGGAATTAAGGGAAACGGGTTACACCATTGCGTTCGTCTCGGAATTCTGCTTGAGATAGAGTCCGGGTTTACTTAAATCGGTCACCGTATGAAGGAGTTATAAGCCTTAGAAGTTTGTATACGCACTAGGAAGATTATATATGAATATTATAAGTCCAGAAGGTTCAAAACAGATCAAAAGTTCGAAATCAGCCAAAGGGAAGTGGGCGGGAAAATTCCCGATCAACAGGTGTCGACCCCCTCTAGGGGTAGTAGACCCCCTCTAGGGGGAGTCGACATAGGTGTCGACCCCCCCTAAGTGGAGTTGACATAGGAGTCGACCCCCCTATAGGGGAGTCGAAATAGGTGTCGGCCCCCCTGTAGGGTGTCGACCCTTTTCCAGATCTGAACAAAAATTTCGGACCAACGTGTTTTGGCTAATGCGTCGCTCCCTGATTCGCTGTGTGATGTATTTTTCTGCTATGAACGATCCTGATGACTTCTAGACTGATCTGAAGGCTCTAAATCTCCCTATACACCTATAAAAAGACCCCTAAACCTATTGTTTTCTACACACGAATTCATAAGCGCTTATATGCGGCTAAAACCTGAAGTGGCCTAGCCTCCACCTTATTCAGTCAAATTAGAGTTTTCAAGTAAACAATCAAAGTCTGCATTAAAGGAATAGCTAATCAAATCCAGAAATCAGATCCCAGAATTCAAGACCGTTCTGTAATTTTTAAGTTCATGTTACTTTCAGAAATAAAAGTTAATTGTGATTCTGACATTGTAATAAATCAGAATCTACGATTATGCCTATTTCTATCTGTCTTTCTATATCCATTGGATCTATCTCATTGATAATATTATGTCCATTCTTTGTCTCTTCTTTCCTTCTTCCCATTTTGTTCTTATAGCCAGGCTACTGCGAGCCTGAGCCAAATCTTATAAGAGATGAAAGTATGTTGGAAATAAAGTTAGGCATAATATATGACTTGAACATGACCAGCGCAAAAATTGGGCATAATATATGATTTGGACATGACGAGCGCTAAAATTGGGAAAAGTATTAAATTATGTGTAATTGGGCATAATTGATTTATAACGGATTTGAGGGCATAACACATGTTGAATTTAGAACATAAAGTGTATCAAACATATGACTTGAGATTTGAGGCATAAAATATATTGGACATATGACTTGGGGTTTGAGGCGTAAATTAAACTGTAAACATATAAGGCATAGTACAGGTTGTGGTTTAAGACCAAAAATTGGGGCATATTATATATGATAGTTTATGACTTGGAAGAAGGAAGTAGTTTATGGCTTAGGCATGGAAATCTATAGTAAGATAGGGAGAACTGTTAAATGTGAACACGCCTGAATTGTGATTTTGGGTAATTGGCATGCACTGTAATTAAAGGCTATAATTTGGTATAGTTTATACTATGAATCATGATTTAGGCTTTTTGGAGAATATTTTGTGCGGTGCAATATGACTAAACCTTATGGCATGTGTTGTATTGTGAATTATGACCATGATTTTGGGCATGTAAGTTTATAGGCTTAATTTATGATTAGGCGAGATATGTTAATGGAACTTCAAGTGTGGCTTAATTTGTTAAACTGACTAATATGCTGAAATCTATTGAAAATGAATTTGTAGGGCATAACTTGAAATTAGCTTTGTTGAGGTATAACTTGAGAATTGGAACATGACTAGTTTTATGAATTTGGGATAATCAACATATAAAATCTAGACTTGGACATGTATGGTAAATATGCTAAAATATAAACATGCCTAACCCGAGGTTAGATTGAGTTGCGGTGTAAAACCACCCAGAACCACTCGGCACATCCAGTAACCACAACAACACCTATCTAATGTGAGAGGTTTGTGCATCATGCCCAAGAAAAACCGAGGTTAGATTGAGTTGTGGTGTAAAACTGCCCGGAACCGCACGACAAATCCAGTAATCGCAACAACATAGATCAAATGTGAGAGGTTGGTGCATTAATAAATCAATTAATGCTGATGAACAAGACATGTTAAGAATGGTAGGGTTAAGTTAACTAAAGCAACACTTAACCGTTATAACATGTTAATTAGACAAGTGAGCAGGGTCAAGTTAACCAATACAACATGATGAATGGGTGGGGTTAAGTTAAAACAAGAGAGCAACACTTAACCAATATAACAGGATGTGTGGAAGGGTTAAGTTAACACAAGAAGGCAACACTTAACCAATGTAACATGACAAGTGGATGGGTTAAGTTAACTTGAATTGATTTGATGACACTTAACCAATACATCATGATGAATGTGTGGGGTTAAGTTAATAAGATACACTTAACCAATGTAACTTGATGAACGAATGGGGTGAAATACTTAACCAATATAACATGATGAATGGACGGGGTTAAGTTAATAGGAAACACTTAACCAACCCAACATGACGAGTGAGAAGGGTTAATAAGAAACACTTAACCAACATGACATGATGAGTGGGTGGGTTAAGTTAACATGAATGGACAACACTTAACCAATATGACATAATGTGTGGGAGGGTTAAGTACATATCGGTTTGATGGGTAATATTAGAAAATATAGGCCCACAAACTTAACCATTAAGTAAACATGTTTGAATCAGTGGGAGGGTTAAGTACATATCGGGTTGGTGGGTAATATTAGTAAATATAGGCTCATAAATTTAACCAGTAAAGAAACCTAGTAACGAGGGCCCAATTCAGCAGTAACCCACATAGATGTATCAAGGTACCCTGAAACTAGGCATGGTGGGGCATGATTACTGGGCTGATTATAAGCGGTCAAAATAGCGGCAGGGGTACGTCAGTGTAGGTTCCGACGGATTATGGGCGTGCACGTACTCCAGAGTGGGAAAAAGCAGGCACTGTGTACCAGTAGTTATACACTGTGCATCTTGAATCGTGTCGGGTCGCTATCATAGGGACTGATACACCTTATGGTGGGACCAGCACAGTGTATCTACACACAAGAGAGGGCCGATTGACACAGACACAAGGAAAGTTAATACGAGTAAGGAGTCGATCGACAGGGTAGAAAGGGTACATCTAACATCTTCATGGCAATTAGGCTGATTGAGGTAAAGATCCTCATACTAGATGTTCACTTGAAGGCTACCACAATTGAGGGGATTGGTATCACGTTATCATATTATCATTTTACATAGTTTACTAGTTGGGACACTAGTTAGAGGGTGCAGAGATATAGAAATCAGAATAACAAGGTAGTAGCGAAGTAGAGAAAGAGTAGAAGCGCATTTAGTTTATCTTGCCTTATCATATCTATGCTAATCGTATGTTATCTTGTTATCCTTGTTATCACGGTATTGTCTTATATTCAGTTTATTCATGTCATAATGCTTTTGTCTATTTATATGCTGAAAGTCACTGGACTTACCAGACTTATGTCTGACCTAGTTTGTTTCGCCTCTTTTCTTACGTTCCCCTCCCCCCAGGTTCACAGGGAGGAAATGTTACCGCTTAGCTCAGTTTTTATTTCCAAGCTTAAAGATAGTCGATGTATTGCTTTGGACTCTCTCTTCCACTGCTATGGCTGGTTCATGCTTTATTGGGGAATATCATTGTTATATTTTTATGCTTCTTTTATACTTGGAAGTTTTTGAATCAAGACAGAAGTTCTATGTATTACTTTTAAGTATGATTGAGACAATTGTTGTAAATGCTTGACTGAACCACATTGTTAATAAAATGATTTTATTTTCCGCTGCTTTAATTGTCTGTCTTGTAATTTATCTACATCTTTTACCTAAAACCTCCACCGAAGTTAAGACATTCCCTTTGTGAGTGACCTTAACGGAGGTGGTGTGTTACAATATATACATATATATATATATATATATATATATATAGAGAGAGAGAGAGAGAGAGAGAGAGAAAGGAACCACTATCTAAGGGAATTATTAAGTGGCTAGGAGTTCACTCGTAGGGACAACTAGATAGTAACAAGTGGGTCCGTCAGGAGGGTCCTCTTAAAATGAGTTCCTGACCCTTGTTTGGTATTAAGTGGTCGTTACTATTTATCGCCCTATACAGGTAGTATATACATTATGACGTCGACATTAGAGACGAGGTCTTAAATAGTGAGGGGCTTACCATGGGGTATCAAGTGACTGTAGGGATGTTCACTTTTAATAAATAAATAAATGGTCTTCAGTGACTAATAATAACCTGCCTCGTGGGGGTATTAAGTGACTGTTAGGATGTCTTCCCTTAAATGATCTTGTGGGTGTTAAGTAATTATAAGTATGTCCTCCCTTAGATTTACATATAGGTCTTAAGAGACTGTTAGGATGTCCTCTTTATATGTTTTCTTGTGTGTATGTTTGTTTATGTAGACATAACATAAAAAGTTTGTACTGCCAAATTTTGGGAAATAGTCATTCTTAAACACATGTGTATTTCATTCACCAGAACTTTATGTTCTGACCTCCTTCTTCTTAACATTAACAGGTTAGTAGATGAGACTATTGACTGAGGATTAAGGATGATTGCTTGGAGGGGCAGCCTCTCGAAGACTTATTAATAGTGACAATAGCTTTATTACTATTATTGTTGTGTAATTGGGATAACGAATGATCGATATTCCTTGTACATTTGAGACATGCTGTATTTCTGGATTTTTGGCTTTTAATAAATGGTATATCTATTTTATGCTATTATATTTTATTCTATCTGATGTGTGAGATTCTAGTTATCGTTTATAATGCTCTATGATACATGTTTAACATATCCTTATAGTAACCAATGATCAGCTTAGAGTGGCTCTAAGTTCCGATGGACCTTTTCTGGGTTGGAATTTAGGCCCGTTTCGGGTGGGTTATTACAAATGGTAAAGAGGAAGTTTCCTAATCCGTGAGCTTAAAGAAAAAGTGGTGGAAAGATAAGAAAGGCAACAAAAGAATATGAAAGGTCTTAGAAAGAGAAAATCAAGAAGGACATCAAGTGTCATGGATGTATAGTGTTGGGTCGTTACATTAAGGATTATAGGAAGACTAAGATGAAATACAGTTCTATAATCAAGGACAGCCTAGACATATTAGTAGAGCTTATCCCCAGATGACAAGGCGGAGGGTTAGTGCTTCAATGGCTCAGGTACATGTCTTAGAGGAAGCTCTTTCTAGTGGTGGACCAGACAGAGGTAGGAAAGTCATGGTGGAAATTCTGATTTTTATTTTTGAATTCCCATTCGTACTCTCTTTGACTCATGAGTATCTTATTATTTTATGTCTAACGCTTTAGTCGGTTGTTTTCTCTTATACATTTCTTTAGTCATAGATCCCATAGTTGTTTCAAACCCCATAGGTGGTTCTGCGCATTTATCTATGATTTGCAAGGGTTTGGAAATTTTGATACTAGATGTTGAGTTAGACTGTGATACCTATGTATTGGGATTCTCGGGGTATGGGATGATCTTAGGGATGGACTGGCTAGCCATGTTTGGGTCTATCTTGGACTGTAAGAGGAGTGTTGTTCGATTAGTGACATGTAGTGGTCAAACCCTCGATATTTCTTATGACCCACGAGAGTCAGTCATGCTGAGTTTTCTTTATTGTCTAGATCCATCTATTGACGATATTGATTCTATACTTGTAGTATGTGAATTTTCAGATGCGTTTTAGAAGGTGAGAGGGCCATGTCCTAGGCAAGAGATTGATTTCTGGATTTATCTCAGCAATAATGTGAAGCCCATAGCATTTCCCGTATGGCACATGGTTCTAAGAGAACAGAGGGAACTTAGCAAAAAAGTGGATGAGCTGTTGGAAAAGGGATCCATAAGGCGGAGTATTTCTGAGTGAGGGTCACCAATCATCTTTGCTACAAAGGCGGATGATTCTCTACGACTTTGTGTGGACTATAGCGAGTTGAAATAAGCTAACGAAAAAGAATCGCTACCAACTCCCTCAGATAAATGATTTGTTTAACCAGTTGGTTGGCGCATCAATGTTCTCTCAGTTGGATTTAGCCATTGGTTTCCATCATCTCTAGGTAGTAGAGGATAGTATAGAAAAGATGATCTTTCAAAAACCCGATGGATTTTTTGAATGGTTCATTATGCCTTTTGGGCTAAAGGCATAACCAATGCACTAACCTATTTTGTAACACCCCATAATTTTAACAACACTAAAGATGATAAATTAAAGAATAATTTAATAAATGTTCGGAATTAAGTGAAACACACTACTCCATTGCGTTCATCTCGGAATTCTGGTCAAAATAGACACCTGGTTTGCGTAAAATGGACACTGCATGAAGAAATTATTAAGGTTTGAAGTTTGTATACATATATGCCAGTTATATGTATATAAAATAAGCTAAGAATTCAAAATCAATTCAAATGCAGGAGATCTAGGATGGAATCGGACCTGTTAGGGGTCGACACACCCTAGGGGTGTTGACCCATGGGTCGACACCATAAGGGGATGTCGACACCCATGTCGACACCCCCCAGATCCGAACCAGGATCATTTCTGTGTACTTGGACTTGTTTTCTGACCAGATTTGTGACCCTTGGGCTATAAATAAGACCATATTCTCGGTGTTTTATTCATTCAAATAATGGAGAACTAAATGCTACCTCTACCTAGATTGAAAATAGCCTATTCTTCTTCAACAATCAAGTTATTCAAGTTTATAGATCTGTGATTCTATATCTGTAATCCTCTTCTATTTCTTAGATCCAGTCGCGGTGAGTCTACGTTATTTTTAGATCTAAATACATAAAAGTTAATCTTGACATGACTATAACTAGGATCTAAGCCTGCGACTATTTGAATCACATCAGATCTGCCATAACCTGTGTATCTAAGTTATTCTCACATAACTATGAATTAGATTTAAGCCTATGACTATTGAATCATGTCAGATCTGCTATTATTTGTATATCTGATTCATTAATTAGATCTCATCATGCTTGTTTACGACCATGACATTATGCCTAATCAGTTCTATTATCACTTGTTCATCAGATCTGCTCCTATATGTTAGTTGCTTGCCTATTTTACCGTTATATGCCAATCTTGTTATTATGATCATTTCTGTTCTCTTCCCTTCTTCATTTCCCTTTTTATTTTTATGTAGCCAGGCTACCTTCGAGTCTAGGAATGCCGTTGAAATATGCGAACACGTAAAATTAGGAGCGAGGGAAAAACGTTAAAATTGGGGCATAATTTGTATTGGGAAATTTGGGCATAAATTGAATGTAATATAGGAATGTGGGTTTGGGGCATAAACTACAATTGTGATTAAAAACCTGAATTTTGGGAATATGGTTCATTATGAACATAACTTGGATAAGGGGAATGTAAACCTATAATGACATAGGAATAATTGTTAATAACAGAAATGCCTAGAATTACAATAATTAGAAACTATAATCGCGCTTAGACACGAGGTTAGATTACACTTATAGTGGAAGTCTGCCCGGAACCAACCGACATATCTAGCGACCACAAGTGGTGAATCTAATGTGAGGGGTCTAAGTACACAAACACATGACATGTTGAGGCCCGAGGTTAAGTCCGACTTATGGAAGAAGTCTACCCGAAACCGACCGACATATCCAGCATCCACAAGCTGTAGGCTTAATGTGGGAGGTCTAGTGGATTATAACCATAAATGAATATATGAAAAGAAATTGAATACTTAATGTAACACCCCACGTCCATTAATGTCACTCACAAAGGGAATGCATTAACTTCCATGGAGGTTTTAAGTGAATATAGAACAGTAAAATTACAACAAGACAGATATAAAATAGTACTTGGAAATTCAAAAACTTTATTGCATTGTAGCAGAAGTCAAAACATGTTTGATTACATCATAACACCACATTCAATGTCAAGTACAATATCTATCTTGATAAAACAAGTACATAATCCCATTACATGAATAGCCATTAAAAAGAAAGATAACAAGCTGGACTTTACTTCAGCAGTCCAAGCTTTCCAGAAGGTAAGCGATCCAACTAGACTCCACTAGAACTTGGCCCAACCTGCGGACCTGAAGGGAGAAAAAGGATGGAAAAGAGGGGGTCAGACATAAAGTCTGGTGAATATGAT
Source organism: Allium sativum (assembly GCA_030737875.1). Lineage (NCBI taxonomy): Eukaryota > Viridiplantae > Streptophyta > Magnoliopsida > Asparagales > Amaryllidaceae > Allium > Allium sativum. Next base: position 13,420,828 of record CM060925.1, read on the forward strand.
AATTCTACAATACTATTACCAAAATAACTGGACTAAGGCATAAGCTGGAAAACAAGAAAATGTCTATGATGAGCAGATTAAGGACATAGACAATCGCTAAAGGCAACGTTATAGGCGCTCCTAAATACTAAAGGATAAACACTATACTGCACCACACCAGTCACCCTAAAGATTCATCCCACTTAGCTTCACTTAGAAACTTTCCCAATGGCTTTACGTACCCCTAGCTGACTACATAGGTGCCGCCTGCCCCTATCTCCACTAGGTGTACCCTACTTCCCATTATTCGATCGGCTCCCTAACTCGTAGATACCCGTGCTGGCCCCACAGTGGGGTGTATCACTCCCCTAAAGTGGCAACCTGATACAACGGACATGCACGACTTATACCTACACGATGCAACAACGTCTTACCTACCAGCCCGGGTCCACACACGCATATGAAACCCGTTGGACTTGCGTTGCCACCGCTCCCTGTTTTGGCCTCTTATAGTCAAACCCAGTATGTGTGTCCCGTCCTCGACTTGGGTCGAGCCCACAAAGATACGTTTTGGGATACTGGTTGAAATGGGCCCCCACGATTTACCACAAGCATTCCACCTAAGCTTGTCCCCATTAGTCCATCCCACTTAACCCACTTAGTCATGTTCATTTACATGTGTGTTTGGTTAAGTCTAATCGTATTTCAAATGCCTCTAAAGGCAACCACCAGATTCCTCATGCCACCCAAGGCACCTACTTAACCCCCATGTCCCACCTTACATGATTATCTGGTTAAGTATTTCTTAGTTCATTAAGGCCATAACCTCATAAAGACCTCTCACATTAGACTGGCATTTATGACAGCTGGATTTGCCGGGCGGGTCCGGGCAGTCTTACACCATAAAAGAGTCTAACCTCGTGTCTTTACAACTGTTATGCTTTAGTTTGGGCCTAGGACCTCTCACATTGGGCCGACATTTGTGACTACTGGATTTGCCGGGCGGGTCCGGGCAGGTTTACATCACAAACGGGTCCAACCTCGTGTCCTAAGCATTGATTATTAATAATAATCCACTTTCCCCCAATTTTAATAATTCCCTACTTGAATTATTAATTACTTCCTATTTTTAACAATGTCCATAATTGACTCAATTATGGACATCCATTCATGGTATGCAAAATCTTACAAAATTGCACCCAATTTATTAATTCCTAATATTTCCCCTACCCCACGTTTGAACGTTTATTCGCAAAATATATGTTAGACTCGAATAGCCTAACTCATAGCCTAAAAGAGATTATCATAATAACAACATGTATATGTGACCAAATGAATCATAATAAGGGGTGAAACTTGCATATGTCCAACTTGCATAGATTATACATGTCATGGATCTAAAGGTGTCAACTTGTTCAAAATTTACCTAATATGATCTCAATCAATTTTCATAAACTTACATATGAACATGTGTGAATCAACATCATCTAATTTTTTTAACAACATGGTTTTATATGGGTACACCTAACTCAATAGGCAAATTCCCATAATCAAGTTTTATTTAATTATAGTTTCAAGTTTATGGGTACACCTAACCTAGTAGGCAAATTCCCATAAACAAGATCCATTTAAATTAAGAAAAAAAAAACATAACTTTAAGCATGATCCAACAACATCATGATTTTTCAACATAATATAGCATGATTTATAACATGGCATAGTATGATAGTATAACATAGCTTGACATGATTCTCAACATAGCACGACATAGCATAAGAGAATTTACAACATAGCATGACATAGCATATATAATTTACATCATACGACAGCATAATAACATAATAAGAGATCCACAATATATAGAATTTACAATTACAAATCACATCACTTTCTTGTGATCCATTCATAACTGAGTCAAATTAGTTTGTAATAGTCTTGTGAGAATCATCATACTCACCAACAAAAGAAAAGAATTAGAGAAAGAGAGATCTTTTGATTTGATTTGTGTAGATTTAGTTGTAGATGATTAGGCTTCCTCTTCTTAGTTTGTGACGGCTATGCTGAACTCCATGGCAGCAGCATGACGGTAGCTTCTCTAATTTTACAAGTGATTTAGGTCTAGGGTCTACCCACTTATTTATAGATTTTAGAATTCATTTAGGCCATTAGATTTAACCTAGAAATAACCGCAGTCGTTCAGACAAGATGGGGTTTATCTTGTTGACTCAGCAATGAGTCAGAAGTGACTCAGCAAACACTCAGCATATTAATAAACTTCTATTCATGTCATAAATATATATATATTTTCTACAATGTACATATTAGATACATCCCCCTTTACTTATTATTGTTTTTATATACATATTAGATACATCCCCTCTCTCACACACTTATTAATATTTTTATATTCATATTAGATACATCCCCTCTCTTACACAGTTATTAATATTTTTATATTCATATTAGATACATCCCCTCTCTTACACACTTATTAATATTTTTATATTCATATTAGATACATCCCCTCTTCTACACACTTATTAATATTTTTATATTCATATTAGATACATCCCCTCTTCTACACACTTATTATTATTTTAGCAACTTTAGTGTTAATAGAAAATTCGGGGTGTTACATTCTCCCCTCCTTTTAGGATTTCGTCCCCGAAATCTTCAAGTCTGGAAGAATGTATATCCTACCATCCAAACGTCCATCTACTCATCCATCATACACAGGCATCCATTGTCCTTACAGACTTCTAATGCTTTCATGTTTAAATGCACAGTGTGTGTATATGTCCGTATCTAATGCAAAATCAGGCGGTCCACTGATTCAGTTGACCTCCTTAATGCAAATTATGTAAGTGTCATGAATCCATTATGTATGCAAAAGATCCTAATTGCTTACATACTACTTCTATATGCGTGCACACCCATTCAACCGAATGCAGCATCCATATGATGGTACAACCATTATACATCCATTATACTAAATACATCCATATATATGCAATATGCAATATGAAGTGACTGAGCCGATCTAGTGCCTAAAGTGTGTGTATATATGCATCCACGAGCAACCACTAGCAAACACTTGCATCCATTTTGCATCCATCATACATAACTTGTCTCAAACACATGTTTCAACCATAGGATTATCCTAACTAAAGGTCAAAGATACTAATGAGAGGACATACTAAAGATAAGATAAGATAAGCTAAGCGATAAAGGAGAAATTAAAAGACATACCCTCAAAAAGAAAAGGGTACAACGAACGCATCTTCTCTTCTGTCTCCCAAGTTGCGTTGCTCTCATCATCTCCCCATTGCACTTTAACCAGTCTGACCTCTCGATTCCTCAACTTTTTGATCTCCGACCCAAGAATGCATGTAGGAGCTCGTCTAATTGTTGCATCACGCTCTATTTCCACCTCTTTAAGCAAGCTCGGCTCTACCACCTCCGCGGTCTTGTGCAAACACTTCCTCAAATGTGATACGTGAAATACGTCGTGTACTCCACTAAGTTTCTCAGGTAACTCCACCCTATATGCCATCTTCCCAATCCTGTCTTTTACAGGAAACGGCCCTACAAACCTTGGTGCTAATTTCCCTACGGACCCAAAGCGAACAACATTCTGTAACGGAGATACTTTGATAAAAACCATGTCCCCAATGTCAAACTCAAGATCTGTCCTCCTCTTATCAGCATACGATTTCTGCCTATCTTGTGCTGCTTTCATCCTCCTTCGAATCAACTCAATATTCTCCGAGGTTTCCCTAACCATATCGGGCCCAAGTAGGATTTTATCGGTAGATTCCCACCAACATGTAGGCGAACGGCAAGGCCTTCCATAAAGAGCTTCGAAAGGTGCCATGCCAATACTAGACTGAAAGCTATTATTATATGCGAATTCTACTAACGGAAGGTGCTCTTCCCATGTACCCCCAAAGTCTAGGATACAAAGCCTTAAAAGATCCTCTAGAATGCGATTCACCCTCTCGGTCTGGCCGTCTGTCTGAGGATGATATGCGGTGCTCAAACATAGCTGAGTCCCTACCACCTCTTGTAAACTCTTCCAAAATTCGCTAGTAAAGATGGGGTCACGGTCGTTTACTATACTAGAAGGAATACCGTGCAAACGAACTATCTCCTTAATGTATACAGAAGCCAACCACGGAGCAGTCCTCTTACTTTTCACGGGAATAAAATGGGCGCTTTTAGTAAGTCTATCTACTATAACCCAAATCCCCGTGTTACCCTTCCTTGATCTTGGTAATCCATCCACAAAATCCATTGAGATGCTTTCCCATTTCCATAATGGAACTTCTAATGGGTGAAGCAACCCACCGGGTTTCTTTTGTTCTGCTTTAACTCGTTGGCACACCAAGCATCTAGCGACGTACTCGGCCACATCCTTTTTCATACCGGCCCAAAAGAAAACCCGCTTCATATCTTTGTACATCTTATCCCCGCCGGGATGAATGGTCATTTTTGAGCGATGAGCATCATCAAGAATGGCCTTCCTTAAGTCTTCGTCTTGTGGTACACAAAGTCTATTATCCCTTCGTAACCAACCCTTATCGTCTAGGGTATACCTACGAAGATGGCTTGACGACTCCCCCCTTTGAGCTTTTCTACTATCTCAACCAACTGTGGGTCGTCTCGCTGTGCCTCACCAACCCGTCCTAGAAGTGTAGGTCTAACCTCCAAGGATGCTAACAGACCGGGTACTAAGTCAACGGAGGGTCTAAAGTCAAACATAGAGATGAATTCTAAGCTTTGTCGTTCAACAAACAACGGACTCAAGGACAACCTTTTCCTACTTAAGGCGTCTGCCACCACGTTACCCTTGCCCGGGGTATATGCTATTTCAAAATCGTAGGAGGCTAAGAATTCCATCCACCGTTGCTGCCTTAAATTCAAATCCTTCTGAGAGAATAAGTATTTTAATGATTTGTGGTCAGTGAACAGTTCGAATTTCTCACCAAGAAGATAGTGACGCCAAGACTTAAGCGCGAAAACAATTGCGGCTAGCTCTAAGTCATGCGTGGGGTAATTCTTTTCATGAACCCTCAACTGCCTTCCACCATAGGCTATTACTCTTCCCTCTTGCATGAGGACCGCGCCAAGTCCCGTCCCACAAGCATCAGTATAGATGGTAAACGGTTTATTCCCGTCTGGCAGCACTAAGACTGGGGCTGAAGTTAAGGCTCTCTTTAAACGTTGGAACGCATCATCGCAATCTTTGTCCCACGTAAAAACCAGGTTCTTCTTCGTTAACCGTGTTAATGGAGCTGATATTTTTGCGAAGTCTTTGATAAACTTCCTATAATAGCCAGCCAACCCCAAGAAACTTCTTACTTCGGTTGCATTTTTAGGGACCTTCCAATCTTGGATGGCCACCACCTTTGCGGGATCCACTGCTATCCCTTCTTTGGAAACCACGTGCCCTAAGAACCGTACTTCCTTCCTCCAGAAGTGACACTTAGAAAATTTTGCCTTAAGGTTATGCGCTCGAAGGGTTTCCAACACTTCCCTAAGATGTAGGGAGTGCTCTTCTTTATTCTTAGAAAAGACTAAGATGTCATCCACAAAGACTACCACGAATTTGTTAAGGTATTCCCTAAACACCCTACTCATCAAATCAACAAAATATGCAGGGGCGTTTGTCAAACCAAAGGGCATCACTAGCCATTCATAGAATCCGTCAGGAGTCCTAAAAGCAGTCTTATCTATACTATCCTCAGCCACTCTCAGTTGATGAAAGCCAGTGGCTAAGTCCAACTGCGAAAACACTGAGGCGCCAACTAACTGATCAAAGAGATCGTCAATCCTCGGCAGTGGGTGTCGGTTCTTTTTAGTAAGCTTGTTTAGTTCTCTATAGTCCATACAAAGTCTAAGAGACCCATCCGCCTTTGTGGCAAAAACTACTGGAGCACCCCACTCCGATATACTACGTCTTATGAACCCCTTCTCAAGCAACTCCTTTACTTGCTTATTGAGTTCCCTCCTTTCACGAGGAGCCATGTGGCGCACTGGCAAAGATACGGGTTTAGCATTATCCACAAGATAAATTCGAAAGTCTATCTCCCGCCTTGGAGGTAAGCCCTTCACCTCCTCAAACACATCCGGATATTCCCGGACCACTTCTACCGATTGCAGGTTCTCTACAGACGCGTCAAGCGATTCAAGATAACTTAGCATAACGGAATTTATGGGATTACAAAAGATGTCGAGAGCATTACCAAGGCGAGTCACAAGCCTAACTACTCTCCTTTCACAATCAAGAATGGCCCTATTTCTAGACAACCAATCCATTCCTAAAATTAGCCCATAGCCCGTGAAGCCCAATACATAAGCATCACATCTAAATTCAACGCTAAGTATAGAGATTTTCAAATCCAAACATATCATGGTCAAATGAGCCGAACCCCCAATTGGATTTGAAACGACCAAGGGATCCTCTACTAAACTGGTGTTCAAGTGCAGTGATTCAACTAATGATGCAGAGATAAACGAATGAGATGCGCCAGAATCGAATAAGGTACGGACAGGATGATCAAACAGAAAAACTAAGCTTTCAACAGAAATTGTTCTACCTCTTTCTTGCAGCGGTGGGGCCGCAATAGCCTGAACTTGCCCCCTTGCCTGCCCTGGTGCCATAAGAGCCTGCACCTGTCCTCCCGAGGTAGACCCTGCCCTCTGCCCCTTCTTTGGACAGTCCTTCACTAAATGTCCCGCATCTCCACAATGAAAACAACCAGTCTTCTTTTTCTTTCTACAATCTTTGCTGAGATGGCCAGGCGTCCCACAATTGAAGCATTTCTTCTTCCCTTTGTCATTATTGTTTTTACCACCCTTCTTATTTTGCTGTTGGGGTTTCTTTTTCAACTGCCTTATCCTCATGCATAAGTGCCATTTCTACTAGCTTTTCAAAGGTGGCTCCCATAGGGATGTGGGTCATAGCCAACCCTTGCAACGGTTCATTCAAGCCTCTAACGAACCTCAAAGCTTTCTTCTCTGGCGTGTTCACCAACTCCAAGCCAAACCTTGCTAACTGATTAAATTTATTGACATATTCCTTTACTGATGAGCTCCCTTGCTTTAGTGCCAGGAATTTTTCCATATTTAAGTTCTCCTCTGCCCTTGAAAGAAACTTTGCCTCAAACCTTCGTCTGAAATCCGCCCATGAATCAACTGGACGTTCCCCGTTAGTGACCTCCCACCAAAACGAGGCCTCTCCCTTCATTAACCAAGCAGCTAAACGGACTTTCCTCCCATCTTCCACTTCAAAGATATCCAACAATTCCTCAGTCTCCTTAAGCCAATCTCTGGCCTCCACAAACGTCTCAGTCCCTTGAAAAGTTTTTCCTCCCATAGCCTTGAATTCCTTACACGTCTTTGCAAAAGTGTCAACACGAGGAGGAGGAGGAATGGGTGCAACTAGGGGTGGAGGAGTATCCGCTGGGCCTGCAGTGGTGGCCCTAGCCTCCAAGTATCTCCTAAACCACCCTGGAATCGTCACACCTTCTGGGAGATTAAGATCTTCAGCAATGCTGAAACGAAAAAGGAAAGATTCAAAATGGAGAATTCGAAAGATAAAGATAAGGATATGGCTATTTGGGATTATGTTTTTCATAAAAACTCTCTTTAAATAACATGTTTTTTTTTGAAAGCACTTCTTCCAAAAATACTTTAGAAAAAAAAAAATTCTAAAAAAAATTTTTTTTATCTGTTCTGGTAACCTTATGCTCTGATACCACGTGTAACACCCCACGTCCATTAATGTCACTCACAAAGGGAATGCATTAACTTCCATGGAGGTTTTAAGTGAATATAGAACAGTAAAATTACAACAAGACAGATATAAAATAGTACTTGGAAATTCAAAAACTTTATTGCATTGTAGCAGAAGTCAAAACATGTTTGATTACATCATAACACCACATTCAATGTCAAGTACAATATCTATCTTGATAAAACAAGTACATAATCCCATTACATGAATAGCCATTAAAAAGAAAGATAACAAACTGGACTTTACTTCAGCAGTCCAAGCTTTCCAGAAGGTAAGCGATCCAACTAGACTCCACTAGAACTTGGCCCAACCTGCGGACCTGAAGGGAGAAAAAGGATGGAAAAGAGGGGGTCAGACATAAAGTCTGGTGAATATGATAATTCTACAATACTATTACCAAAATAACTGGACTAAGGCATAAGCTGGAAAACAAGAAAATGTCTATGATGAGCAGATTAAGGACATAGACAATCGCTAAAGGCAACGTTATAGGCGCTCCTAAATACTAAAGGATAAACACTATACTGCACCACACCAGTCACCCTAAAGATTCATCCCACTTAGCTTCACTTAGAAACTTTCCCAATGGCTTTACGTACCCCTAGCTGACTACATAGGTGCCGCCTGCCCCTATCTCCACTAGGTGTACCCTACTTCCCATTATTCGATCGGCTCCCTAACTCGTAGATACCCGTGCTGGCCCCACAGTGGGGTGTATCACTCTCCTAAAGTGGCAACCTGATACAACGGACATGCACGGCTTATACCTACACGATGCAACAACGTCTTACCTACCAGCCCGGGTCCACACACGCATATGAAACCCGTTGGACTTGCGTTGCCACCGCTCCCTGTTTTGGCCTCTTATAGTCAAACCCAGTATGTGTGTCCCGTCCTCGACTTGGGTCGAGCCCACAAAGATACGTTTTGGGATACTGGTTGAAATGGGCCCCCACTATTTACCACAAGCATTCCACCTAAGCTTGTCCCCATTAGTCCATCCCACTTAACCCACTTAGTCATGTTCATTTACATGTGTGTTTGGTTAAGTCTAATCGTATTTCAAATGCCTCTAAAGGCAACCGCCAGATTCCTCATGCCACCCAAGGCACCTACTTAACCCCCATGTCCCACCTTACATGATTATCTGGTTAAGTATTTCTTAGTTCATTAAGGCCATAACCTCATAAAGACCTCTCACATTAGACTGGCATTTATGGCAGCTGGATTTGCCGGGCGGGTCCGGGCAGTCTTACACCATAAAAGAGTCTAACCTCGTGTCTTTACAACTGTTATGCTTTAGTTTGGGCCTAGGACCTCTCATATTGGGCCGACATTTGTGACTACTGGATTTGCCGGGCGGGTCCGGGCAGGTTTACATCACAAACGGGTCCAACCTCGTGTCCTAAGCATTGATTATTAATAATAATCCACTTTCCCCCAATTTTAATAATTCCCTACTTGAATTATTAATTACTTCCTATTTTTAACAATGTCCATAATTGACTCAATTATGGACATCCATTCATGGTATGCAAAATCTTACAAAATTGCACCCAATTTATTAATTCCTAATATTTCCCCTACCCCACGTTTGAACGTTTATTCGCAAAATATATGTTAGACTCGAATAGCCTAACTCATAGCCTAAAAGAGATTATCATAATAACAACATGTATATGTGACCAAATGAATCATAATAAGGGGTGAAACTTGCATATGTCCAACTTGCATAGATTATACATGTCATGGATCTAAAGGTGTCAACTTGTTCAAAATTTACCTAATATGATCTCAATCAATTTTCATAAACTTACATATGAACATGTGTGAATCAACATCATCTAATTTTTTTAACAACATGGTTTTATATGGGTACACCTAACTCAATAGGCAAATTCCCATAATCAAGTTTTATTTAATTATAGTTTCAAGTTTATGGGTACACCTAACCTAGTAGGCAAATTCCCATAAACAAGATCCATTTAAATTAAGAAAAAAAAAACATAACTTTAAGCATGATCCAACAACATCATGATTTTTCAACATAATATAGCATGATTTATAACATGGCATAGTATGATAGTATAACATAGCTTGACATGATTCTCAACATAGCACGACATAGCATAAGAGAATTTACAACATAGCATGACATAGCATATATAATTTACATCATACGACAGCATAATAACATAATAAGAGATCCACAATATATAGAATTTACAATTACAAATCACATCACTTTCTTGTGATCCATTCATAACTGAGTCAAATTAGTTTGTAATAGTCTTGTGAGAATCATCATACTCACCAACAAAAGAAAAGAATTAGAGAAAGAGAGATCTTTTGATTTGATTTGTGTAGATTTAGTTGTAGATGATTAGGCTTCCTCTTCTTAGTTTGTGACGGCTATGCTGAACTCCATGGCAGCAGCATGACGGTAGCTTCTCTAATTTTACAAGTGATTTAGGTCTAGGGTCTACCCACTTATTTATAGATTTTAGAATTCATTTAGGCCATTAGATTTAACCTAGAAATAACCGCAGCCGTTCAGACAAGATGGGGTTTATCTTGTTGACTCAGCAATGAGTCAGAAGTGACTCAGCAAACACTCAGCATATTAATAAACTTCTATTCATGTCATAAATATATATATATTTTCTACAATGTACATATTAGATACATCCCCCTTTACTTATTATTGTTTTTATATACATATTAGATACATCCCCTCTCTCACACACTTATTAATATTTTTATATTCATATTAGATACATCCCCTCTCTTACACAGTTATTAATATTTTTATATTCATATTAGATACATCCCCTCTCTTACACACTTATTAATATTTTTATGTTCATATTAGATACATCCCCTCTTCTACACACTTATTAATATTTTTATATTCATATTAGATACATCCCCTCTTCTACACACTTATTATTATTTTAGCAACTTTAGTGTTAATAGAAAATTCGGGGTGTTACACTTAACCTAGTTGAATCCATAGGAATTGTATATGTTAACTTGAGTAGGGGTTAAGTAAGCTTGTATGAATCAGTGGCAGGGTTAAGTATATCTTCAGGGTGGTGGCTAATGTTTATATACATAGGCCCACAAACTTAACCTATGGGGTTATGCAATATTTTACTCTAGTATGGCATAACCTATAGGAAAACCTAGTAGTGGGGATACAAGCGTAGGGGGAAGCTTGTACCATCTTATATGTGGGACCCGTTTCAATTAGTAACCAATATATAGGTATCAAACGAGTACTCCGAACTAAGTCAGAGTCAGGGCACATTTACTGGGCTGATTGTAAGAAGTCCAAACGGAAGGGGCGGTGTTGGCGGCGCATGCCGATGGAGTCATGTGCATGGATGGGTCCGACAGAGAAAGATAAGACACCGTGACACCTGTAGATATGATTGTGCACATCCGAAAAACAAAGGGTTGCCACTTTAGGAAGTGATACATCCTACTGTAGGGCCAACACAAGGTATCTACGGAGAATGGAGCTGATCGATTGGAATAGTAATAAGGGTACATCTAGACACTTGTATGTTTAGGAGCCAGTTAATACCCTTAAGGGTAACTCCGGTATGTTGGGTTGCCTATTGATTGTATGAGGTTAAATCACTCACTAGAAATATGCCTAAGTTTACCATCTTAGAGTTGTTGGGATCATTTCATTCTGGTTATACTAGTATTGGTGCAAAGAAGAAGAGAAAGTATTAGAGAAGCGCAATATATTCTATCATGTTCATCCTGTTTACCTTGTCATACCTGCTTTTTTATGATGTTATCTCTCTTATCCACTTTATATGCCTATATGATACTTTTACATATTTATATGCTAAAAGTAACTGGACTCACCAGACTTTATGTCTAACATAGTTTGTTTCCTCTTCTTTCTCATTCGTCCCCCTCCCCCCTAGGTTCTCAGGGTGGGAATACTTAAGCTTGATCAGGATTATGCTTTCCTCTTGCTTGGAGCTGTTTAGATGTACTTCTTGATTTCATATCTCTCTACTATGGCTATGCTTTAAGAATTATGCTTCTTTTATTATTGTACTTTGATGTTTTAAGTGATGTACTGGGTTTTATGCATTTCAGACATATGATGTAACCATGTTTTGAACTACGATGTTTTCTGCTTAATAAAATTTTAAATTCCCTTGTTATTTTATATCTGTCTTGTAATATTTCCGTTTCTGTTTACCTACAATGCTTCACAAAACTTAACGCATTCTCTTAATGGGTGACAATAACGGACGTGGGGTGTCACACTTGGTATCAAAGCTGAAGGATACCAGATCGGATAAAAGATTTTGAATTTTTTTTCAAAAAGGTTTTAAAAGGAAGCATTTTCAAAAGAAAAGTCTATTTCGAAAAACATATTCCCCAAAAGCCATATGTAGTATCTTTCGATTCTCTGTTTGAATCCCTATTTCCTTTTCTTTTCAACATGTCTAGGGAACCTAATATTCCTGAGGGCGTTACGATACCAGGCTGGTTCCGTAGGTATCTAGAGGACACGACACCCGCTGGTGGCCAAGCTGACGTTCCTCCCCCAGTTGCACTCGTTGTTCCTCATCCTCCTCCTCTTCCGCATGCTGATAATTTCTCTAATAATATGTAAAGACTTCTGTGCTATGGGCGGAAAGCCATTTAATGGAACAGAGACTTTCTTGGAGGAAAGAAATTGGCTTAAAGAAACGGAGGATTTGTTTGGAATTTTCAAAGTTGAGGATCATAGGAAGATTCAATTGGCTGCTTGGCTGCTGAAAGATGAGGCTTCATTCTGGTGGGAAGTAAGCAAGCAGGGCGCCCAATGGAGACTTGGGATGATTTTCGACCAAGATTCGAAATGAAGTTTCTTTCTCAAGCCGAGCAAAGTATGCAAATGGAAAAGTTTCTGGAACTCAAGCAACGAGGCATGACTGCCAAAGAGTATGTTAACAAATTTAATCAACTGGCGAGGTTTGGGTTGGAACTTGTAGATACACCGCATAAGAAAGCTTTGCGGTTTGCTAAAGGACTGAATGAACCCCTCCATGGGTTAGTTATGTCCCATATTCCGATGGGAGCAACTTTTGAAAGGCTTGTTGATATGGCATTGATGCATGAAGAAGATAAAGCTAAAAAGAAAGAACCTAAGGTGTAGGAAACACAAAACAAGAAAGTATGGCCCAAGAAGGGACAACAGCAACAACAAAAGAAGGGCGGAAAGGACGGCAAGGCAAGGGATAAGAGAAAGTGTCATAATTGTGGACGCGAGGGTCATTTGATCAAAGACTGTAAAAGAAAGAAGAATGCTTGTTTCAGTTGTGGAGAAATCGGACACTTTTCTAAGGAGTGCCCGAAGAAGCAGGGACAAGGTCAAAGGGCAGGATCCTCTGGAGGGCAAGTGCATGCTCTCGCGGCCAGTACACCTAATAGAGATAGGAAAGTTTCTGTGGAAGGTTTGATTTCTCTTTCCAATCATCCTGTAGAACTCTTTTTGATTCTGGCGCTTTGTATTGTTTTATATCTGTTTCTTTGGTTGAGTCTCTGTACCTTAATACTAGTATGGTAATGGATCCTATTGTTGTCTCAAACCCCATTGGAGGAACGGTTTATTTATCTATGATTTGTCGGGGTTCGATAATATCTTTGTTAAGCATTGAGTCTGAATGCAACGCATATATGCTCAGTTTTATGGGCTATGGTTTGATTCTAGGGATGGATTGGCTTGCCATGTATGTTGCCATTCTGGATTGTGGGAGGAGGGTCGTTAGACTTCTGACTTGCCATTGGAGGACCCTCGAGATTTCTTGTGACCCAAAGGGGTCTGTCATGCTTAGTTTACTAGAGTCACTTGATGCATCTATCTATGATCTTCGATCTGTACCTATAGTCTGTGAGTATCCTGATGTTTTTAAGGAGGTTCGGGGCTTGCCTACGAGACGGGAGATTGATTTTCATATATACTTGGTGGACAATGCAAAGCTAGTTGTATTGCTTGTGCGCCGTATGGCTCTAAGAGAAAGAAGGGAGCTCAGCAAGCAAGTAGGGGAGCTACTTAAGAAAGGGTTTATTAGGCGAAGTATATTTGAATGGGGTGTTCCGGTGGTATTCACAAGTAAGGCAGATGGTTCACTTTGCTTATGTGTAGACTATATGGAGTTGAATAAACTCACCAAGAAGGAAAGACACCCACTCCCGAGGATAGATGATCTGTTTGACCAACTAGTTAGGGCATCAGTTTTCTCTCAGTTAGACTAGGCCATGGGGATTCATCAGTTGAGGGTGGCTGAGGACAGTACATACAAGACCTCTTCTAGGACTCCAAATGGTTTCTTTGAATGGCATGTGATGCTTTTGGATTGACGGATGCACCCGCCTATTTTGTTGATCTAATGGGTAGAGTGTTTTGGGAGTTTCTAAATAAGTTTGTTGTAGTCTTCGTTGATGACATCTTAATTTTCTCGAAGAGAGAGAAAGAGCGTGCCTTACATTTAAGGGAGGTCTTGAAAACTCTCCGTGTGCATCATCTTAAGGTGAAGTTCTTCAAATGCCATTTTTAGAGAAAGGAAGTGAGATTTTTAGGGCATGTTGTTTCTAAAGATGGGATAGCAGTGGATCCTGCGAAGGTAGTTGTAGTTCAAGATTGGTAGATCCCAAAGAATGCAACAGAGATGAGAAGTTTTTTGGGATTAGCAGGCTATTATAGGAAGTTCATTAAGGACTTTGCAAAGATATCAGCCCCACTCCCCAGGCTGACGAAGAAGAGTTTGACGTTTTCATGGGATATAGATTATGACGATGCTTTTCAAAGATTGAAGAGGGCTCTGACAACAACCCTAGTTTTGACTTTGCCTGATTGAAACAAGGTATTTACGATATACACTGATGCATGTGGTACAGGGCTTGGTGCGGTTCTGATGCAAGAGGGAAAGGTAATATGTTATTGGGGTAGACAGCTAAGAGTTCATGAGAAGAACTACCCTTCCCATGATTTAGAGCTAGCTGCCATAGTATTCGCGCTTAAGCCTTGGCACCATTATTTGCTTGGAGAGAAGTTCGAGTTGTACACTGATCATAAATCTCTCAAGTGCTTCTTCTCGTAGAAAGATCTTAACTTAAGGCAACAAAGGTGGATGGAGTTCCTAGCATCTTATGTCTTCGAGATTACTTATACCCCTAGCAAGGGTAATGTGGTGGCAGACACACTGAGCAAGCAGAGGATGGCCTTAAGTCCTCTGTTTGTGCAAAGGAAAATCTTGGAGTTTATATCGACTTTTGACTTAATGCCCTCCACCGAGTTTTTGCCTGGCTTATTTGCATCATTGGAAGTGCGACCTACTCTTATGGGTCAGATAGGAGCTTCGCAGCAAGAGGATCCACAGATTTTAGACATCTTGGATAGACTCAGTAAAAGGGGGACTTCTAGTCACCTCAGTAGATATTCTATAGACGATAAAGGGTGGTTGCGATGAGATGGAAGGCTTTGTGTTCCCCAAGTTGGGAGTTTGTTAAAGACAGTCCTAGAGGAACCCCATCATTCTAAGATGACTATTTATCCAGGTGGTGATAACATGTATAGAGATATAAAAAGGTTTTTCTTTTGGGCTGGGATGAAGAAAGATGTGGCGGAATTTTTTTCTCATTGTTTTATTTGTGAGCAAGTCAAAGCTGAGCAAAAGAAGCCCAGTGGTTTACTTCATCCTTTGGAGGTTCCACAGTGGAAGTGGGAGAGTGTCTCTATGGATTTCATCGATTATCTTCCTAGATCAAGGAAGGGCAATACTAGTATTTGGGTTGTAGTGGAAAGACTTACTAAGAGCGCTCATTTCATCCCAGTTAAGAGTAAGAGGACGACAGCTTGGTTGGCAGCAATTTATGTTCGTGAGATAGTCCATCTTCATGGAGTACCTTCCAGTATTGTAAGTGATCGTGACCCCATTTTCACCAGTGAATTTTGGAAGAGCTTCAAAGAATCATTGTGCACACAGTTGTGTTTGAGCACCGCTTATCACCCTCAGACCGATGGACGGATGAAATGGGTGAATAGAGTCCTTGAGGATCTGTTAAGACTGTGTGTCCTAGACTTCGGAGGGACTTGGGAAGAGCATCTTCCTTTAGTAGAGTTCGCCTACAACAATAGTTATCAAGCTAGTATTGGCATGGCATCCTTCGAAGCATTATACGACGACCCTGTAGATCACCGACTTGTTGGTGGGAGTCTACAAATAGACTTCTACTTAGATTGGATATGGTTAGAGAAACTTCAGAAAAGGTTGACCTTATCCGCAGGCGTATGAAGACAGCTCAAGATAGACAAAAGTCATACACAGACTAGAGAAGGAATGACATTGAGATTGCGGTAGGAGACATGGTTTTCATCAAGGTATCACCTTTGAGGAATGCGTTTTGCTTTGGATATGTACGGAAATTGGCACCAATATTTGTAGGGCCATTTCCCATAACAGAAAGGATTGGCCAAATAGCCTATAGAGTAAAGCTACCAGAGAGACTGCCCGGTGTTCATGATGTTTTCCACGTTTCTCATTTAGGGAAGTGTTTGCATGATTCCACAAAAGTAGTTGAGCCGAGTATGCTCGAAGAAGTAGAAGTGAAACGGGAGGCACAGTTAGGCGAGTTCTGACCCGTATTCTTGGATCAAAGGTTATGAAGCTTCGCAATCAAGTGGTCAAGTTGATGAAAGTTCAGTGGGGAGATAACCAAGAAGATGCAACTTAGGAGACCGAAGTCAAGATTTGCGCTTCGTTCCCTTTTCTTTTTAAGAGCATGTTTTTAACTTCTTTTCTAATGGTTTTATTTATACTTGTTTCTATCATTTAAGTATATCCTATCGGTCGAGTCTTCGACCTTTAGGTAGGAATCCCATGGATGTAAGCATGTGTTTGAGACATGTTATGTTTGATGGATGCAAGTAGATGCATGTGTTTGCTAGTGGTTGCTCGTGGATGCATATACACACATTAGGCACTAGATCAGCTTAATCACTCTCATACTACATATAGATGTGTGTGCATTTTTCTTCTTTTTATGGATGGAAATGGATGTATCATCATACGGATGTTGCATTTGGACGAATGATCGTGCACACATATAGAACTTACATGTTATAATAGGATTTTTTGCATACATGATGGATTCATGGCACTAACATACATTGCATTAAGGAGGTCGACTGAATTATTAGACCGCCTGATCTTTCGCATTAGTATTGGGATATATACACACACCTTTTCATATGTTCATATAAGCATTAGAAGCCTTTAAGGACAATGTATGTCTGTGATTGGTGGATTAGTAGATGGATGATGGATGGTAGGATATACATTCTTCTTAACTTGGATATTTCGGGGACGAAATCCTTTGAGTAGGGGAGAATGTAATTCCCCATAATTTAAAACACTAAAGATGATAAATTAAAGAATAATTAAATAAATATTCAAGAATTAAGGGAAACGGACTGCGCCATTGTGTTCGTTTCGGAATTCTGGTCAAAATAAACACTTGGTTTGCGTAAAACGGACAACGTATGAAGGAGTTATAAAAGTTTGAAGTTTGTATACATATAAGCCAGTTATATATATATATATATAATAAGCTCAGAGTTCAAAATCGGTTCAATTTCGAAGGCGGGAGATCGGGGGGGGGGGGGGGGGGAGCAGACCCATTGGGTTGACACCATTTGGAGGATTTCGACACCCATGCTGACACCCCTATATCCGAACAAGGATCATTTCTGTGTATGTGGACTTATTTTCTGATCAGATTCGTGACCCCTAGGCTATAAATAAGACCCCATTTTCGAGGTTTTATTCATTCTAAAACAATAGAGAACTAGATGCTGCCTCTTCCTAGATTGAAAGTAGCATATTCTTCTTCAACAATCAAGTTATTCAAGTTTAGAGATCTGTGATTCTATATCTGCAGTCCCTCTTCTATTTCTTAGATCCATTCGTGATGAGTCTACGTTATTTTTAGATCTAAATACATAAAAGTTAATCTTGACATGACTATAACTTGGATCTAATCGTATGACTATTTGAATCACATCAGATTTGGGGTTTATTACTCTTGTACTTGCTGTTTTATTTTCCAATTATTTCTTCAATTAAGAGAAAGAAAGAGAGCAGTAGGAGAAATATTTTATCAATTTAACCCGTCAAAAATTTGAACCTGCCCCAAAAATGTTCTTTCTTCCACTACTAGTATAGTCTTCCAGGTACCTGTGGTTATTACATAACCTATGTATCTAAGTTATTCTGACATAACTATGAATTAGATCTAAGCATATGACTATTCAATCATGTCAGATCTACTATTATTTGTATATCTAATTCACTAATTAGATCTCATCATGCCCGTTTATGACCATGACACTATGTCTAATCAGTTGTACTATCACATGTTCATCAGATCTTCTTCTATATGTTAGTTGCTATGCCTATTTTACTATCATATGCCAATCATGTTATTATGATCGTTTTTTTTCTCTTCCCTTCTTCTTTTCCCTTTTTATTTTTATATAGCCAGGCTACCTTCGAGCCTAGGCATGCCGCTGAAATATGCGAATACGTAAAATTGGGAACAAGGGAAAACGTTAAAATTGGGGCATAATTTGTACTGGGAAATTTGGGCCCAAATTGAATGTAAACAGGAATGTGGGTTTGGGGCATTAACTGCAATTGTGATTAAAAAACTGAATTTGGGCATATGGTTCATTATGAACACAACTTGGATAAGGGGCATGAAAATCTATAATGACATAGGAATAATTGGTTAATGACGGAAATGCCTATAATTACAGTAATTAGAAACTGTAACCGCGCTTAGACACGAGGTTATATTACACTTGTGGTGGAAGTCTTCCTAGAACCGATCGGCATATCCAGCGACCACAAGTTGGGAATCTAATGTGAGGGATTTAAGTGCACAAACACATGACGTGCTAAGACCCGAGGTTAAGTCCCACTTATGTAAGAAGTCTGCCAGAAACCGACCGGCATATCCAGCATCCTCAAGTCATAGGCTTAATATGGGAGGTCTAGCGCATTATAACCATAAATGAATATATGGAAATGAAATTGAATACTTAACCTAGTTGAATCCATAGGGATTGTATATGTGAACTTGAGTAGGGGTTAAGTAAGCTTGTATGAATAAGCGGGAGGGTTAAGTATATCTTGGGGGGTGGTGGGTAATATTTATATATATAGACCCGCAAACTTAACCTGTGGGGTTATGCAATCTTTTACTCTGGTATGGCATAACCTATTGGAAAACCTAGTAGTGGGGATACAAGCGTAGGAGAAAGCTTGTACCTTCTTGTGTGTGGGACCCGTTTTAGTCAGTAACCCATATACAAGTATCAAATGAGTACTCCAAACTAGGTCGGAGTTGGGGAACGCTTCCTAGGCTGATTGTAAGTGATCCAAACGAAAGAGGCAGTGTGGGCGGCGCATACTGACGGAGTCATGTGCGTGCATGGGTCCAACAGAGGAAGATAAGACACCGTGACACCTATAGATATGGTTGTGCACATCCGAAAAACAAAGGGTTGCCACTTTAGGAAGTGATACATCCTACTGTGGGGCCAACACAAAGTATCTACGGAGTAGGGAGCCAATCGATTGGGGTAGTAATTAGGTACATATACAATCTGGTATGTTTACGAGCCCGTTATTACCCTTAGGGGTAACTCCGGTATGTTAGGTTGCCTGTTGATTGTACGAGGTTAAACCTCTCACCAGGAGTATGCCTAAGTCTACCATCTTATAGTTGTTTGGATCATTTCATTCTGGTTATACTAGTATTGGTGCAGAGAAAAAGAGAGTATTAGAGAAGCACAATATATTTTATCATGTTTACCTTATCATACCTGCCTTTTTATGATGTTATCTCTCTTATCCACTTTATATGCTTGTCATGATACTTTTACTTATTTATATGCTAAAAGCAACAGGACTCACCAAACTTTATGTCTTACCTAGTTTGTTTCCTCTTCTTTCTCTTCCGTCCCCTCAGGTTCTCAGGGTGGGAATACTCAAGCTTGATTAGGATTCTGATTTCATCTTGCTTGGAGCTGTTTAGATGTACTGCTTGATTTCATATCTCTCTACTATGGCTATGCTTTAGGAATTATGCTTCTTTTATTATTGTACTCTGATGTTTTAAGTATAAGACAGAAGTTTTAATGATGTAATGGGTTTTATGCATTTCATACATATGATGTAACCATGTTTTGAACTACGATGTTTTCTGCTTAACAAAATTTAAATTCCGTTGTTATTTTATATCTGTCTTTTAATTTTTCCGTTTTTTTACCTACGATGCTTCACGAAACTTAATGCATTCTTTTAATGAGTGACATTAACGGACGTAGGGTGTAACATATTTTGTGAATCTGGTAAGTAGAGTCTTCAGGGTTATTCTTAATAAGTTCTTGGCTACTTTTGTGGATATTTCAGTATTCTCTAGAAGCGAGCATGAGCATTCCTTACATTTGGGAGAAGTTCTCTGTTTTCCCCAAGCGCATTAGCTGAAGGAGAAAATTTTGAAATACCATTTTTGGCAAGAGGATGTGCATTCTTAGGGCATATGATTTCTAGAGATGGGTTAACTCTAGATCCTGCCAAGTTGGTGGAGGTATAGGATTGAAAGGACCCCAAGAGCATGACTACGGTAAGGAGCTTTCTAGGTTTAGCAGGGTACTATAGAAAGTTTATCAAGGACTTTGTATGGATCTCGGCACGCTTACCCACCTCACTAAGAAGTATTTGGTATTCGTATAGGATGTAGATTGTGAGGATTCCTTCATGAGATTCAGGAAGGCTCTTACTAGTCCACCAGTGTTGACACTTCCGAATGGATCTAATACATTTACGGTATATGCCAATGCATGTGGGATTAGCTTGGGTGCATTATTAATGCAAGAGGGTTGGTTCATGTGCTATGGAAGTAGGTAGCTTAGGACTCATGAGATGAATTACCCTACTCATGATTTGGATTATACGCGATAGGATTTTCTTTCAAGTCATAAAGACATTGTTTACTTGGCCAGAGGTTCAAGCTATATACAGATCATAAGTCTCTATAGTATTTGATCTTGCAGAAGAATATAAATTTAAGACAACAACGTTGGATGAAGCTCTTGGCATTATATGATTTTGAGATATTTTAAATCCCTACTAAAAGGAATGTCAATGTAGATACCTTAAGTAAGAAGATGGCGTCTTTGAGTCCTCTGTTTGTAAAGTGGGGAAATTGGAGTATGAATCAATTTTTGATTTTAGACCATCTACGGACTATGCCCTTGGATTATTGGCATCTTTGGAGGTACAACTACATTATTGGAGCAGAATGGACTAAGACAGTGAGAGGATCGCGAGCTAGTGGATATTTTAAATAGACTTGATAGAGGAGAGACATATAGACATCTCTAACATTATTCAATGGATAGTGGTGGATGACTGCATTGAGATGGAAAACATTGTGTCCCCCGCACTGATGATTTAGAGATGCAGTTTTATTTGAGGCACACCATTCTAGAATGACCATTTAACCTGATGGGGATGAAATGTATAGGGGTATGAAGATATTTGTCTATGGGACTGGCTTGAAGAAGGATGTGGCCTATTTTGGGGCCAAGCTCATGGTCTGTCAAAAAGAGAAGGCGGGGCAACGGAAACATGTTATATTGTTTCAGGCATTAGATGTGCCACTATGGAAGTGGGATAGCGTATACATGGATTTCGTCGACGGGTTGTCTAGATCTAGGAAAGGTAACACTAGTATTTGAGTGATAGTTGACTGATTGGTGAAGAGCGCCCACTTTATGCTAGTCAAGACCAAGAGAACAGCTTCTTGGTTGGCTTTTGTATACATTAGAGATATCGTTCAACTCCATGACATTCCTACTTGCATTGTGAGCAATAGGGATACTATATTTATTATTGAGTATTGGAGGAGTCTGCAAAAGGCATTAGGAACACAGCTTAGGATGAGTACAACTTACCACCCTCAGATCTTTGGACAGACTGAGATGGTATACAGGATTTTATAGATTTGTTGAGGCTGTGTATCCTAGACTTCTGAGTGACATGGGAGGAGTACCCAATTTTGGTATAATTGCATATAATAATTAATTCAGACAAGCATTGGGATCATCTCCTTTGAAGAATTGTATGGACGAACTTGCAAATCATTCTAGAGTTGGTAGGAGACAACCGATAGATTGCTGTTGGGGCCAGACATGGTGAGAGAGGATTCCGAGAAGATCGACTTAATAAGGAAAGGAATGAAAGTGGCCCAAGATCGGCAGAAGTCCTATGCCGATAGTAGGAGGACAGATTTGTAGTTTGAGGTCAGGGAACTAGTTTTCGTGAAGGTATCGCTACTTAGGAATGTGGTGAGTTCTGGTTTGGTAGGTAAGTTGGCTCCTAGATTTGTAGGACCATTCCCTATCGTGGATAGAGTAGGGCAAATGCCATGTAGAATTAGACAACCCTCACTTGCATAAGTGCTTACATGATTTAGCTATGATAGTAGAGTCCAATCTATTAGAGGATTTAGAGATTGAGAGAGAGGCATCTGTTTGTCGCATGCATACGCAAATTCTAGACCATGAAGTGAAGAAGCTTAGGAACAAGGAAGTATGACTAGTAGAAGTTCAATAGGGAGATGATGTGAATGAGGCTATATGGGAAGCCAAAGAGAAAACATGCAATTCATACCCATTCCTTTTTGATGGTATGCTTTGAGCTTTTCCATCATTAGCTTTAAATAGGTTATGTCTTTCCTATCCTTTGAATAAGTAGACCTTGGAGTACAACTTATGAATGATAGGATTTGGTTGAAACATGTTGATAAAACATGTATGTATGATGTGTGCAAGTGGTTGCAAGTGTTTACAAATGGATGTAGTTAATGCATATACACACACTATGCACTATTAGTGATCAACAAACTGGAAACTAACCCTATGCATATGGATGTGTTTACATTTTCACTTTATTTCCATGGTAGATATAATGGATGGTTATATAATAATTGTTTAATATGAATGATATCTGAATCACACATGTAGAACTATCTATTGTCATTAGGATTTTTGCATACATTTGGATACACTGCATAAGCATAATTGCATAAAAAGAAGATTGACTGAATCAGTGGATGGCATGATCTTTTGCATTAGTAAGGGATATACACAATGCACTATTGCATAACCACATAAATTGCATTAGAAATCTTAAGGACAATCAATGCTAATGGATGATGTTTGAGTTGATGGTTATAGGTATATGGATGAAAATACTTATCTCATTCTTCTGTCCTTGGAGATTTCGGGAATGAAATCATTTAATGAGGAGAGAATGTAACAATCCGAATTTTTATGACATAGTAATTAACTAATGAATTAAAATGTAAAGTTGTAAAATTGTAAGAATTTGGCTATGGAAGTTAAAATATTAGGTCCAAGGCTATTTTCTGATTAATTTACATAATTGGTTTGCAAGAAACATAGTTAAAATGAAGAAGCTATGGTGAAAATAAAATCAGAGAAGAAAACGAATATAGACACACACACACAAGGCGTAGGTCGACCCAGGCAGAGTTCGGGTCAACCCACCTACTTGCTTGGGAAAAAATCATGTCGAGACAAGCACTGTAACGAGCTGAGACATATTTTATTATCTTTAAACTCAGTTGACAAGGTTTTGTACGTTAAATTTAAATTGGGCCGACGTGGAAAGTTTCCATTGATCGTGCGACTGAGATGGCCTAGATTTAATAAAATCCAACGGCCTAAGATCCCTAGCCTAACCTATAAATAGACCCCTAGAACTAGCTCATTCTTCAAAACACAATTTCTTCCCCATTCGGTTCTCTCTTTTTTATACGGACCTAACCTAAAAATTTTATGAAAAAATATTTATATATACAAATATTTATACTACTTTGTAGGCAGAATCTACAAGGGCAACAAAGGAATTCTTTAGACCATGGTTGAGTTTGTAATTATTTTAGATTTATGGTAATTTACGGAGTAGGGTTTCTAATAGTTGTATAATCTATGTAGTTTTTCTTTACAGTTTTTGTTAGTTTTCTATAAGTTATTTTCTATAATTTTTCAGTCTTTTTCTTATAAATTTATTTTATTTAAGTATTGTAAGGTATTCTCTCAATCTTCTTCTGTCTTTCTGCGTTTTTCCGGTTATTTTACGGTTTCTTACCTATTTGTGGTTTATGCCTAAAGCATGCCTAAATTTGTAAATATCAGTATTTTAACAACTGACATAATCTTTTTTATTTTGCGCACGGAAATAATAGAATTTAAGAATAATTGTGTAAAAGAGGACTAAACATATGAGTCTACATTTACATAATAATGTGCATAAAATATAGATCTGTAATTAAAAAGGAAATTGATTAAAATAGGAAAATTAATGTAGATTTGCAATTAAATTATGATGGAAATTTTAATTGGAGAAGACTGATAATATTTACGAAAGAATTATTATGATTTGTACAGAAATACATAGAAATCATAAAGGAAAGATTAGGCTAAATAGCAAATATAATTATTACACGAAGGTTATAGCTAAACGAAATGATGGAATTGCTTATTATTAACATAAACTTAAAACTGAGGTTAAAATTAATATACATGTACTGGTTATGGTCTGTTCTAGCAGCACAAGGCTGACTTAGGAAAATAAGCAATATAAGTTAATAAACACATACTTGTTGTGGCCTGTTCCAGTAATACGGGGCTAATTGGGAGAAATAAGTAGTCAAAGAATAAGGCCCGAATCAAGGGAGATTTGTGCTAAGGCGCAAATTATAATATTTGTTTGTTAGGATCTATATCGACAGCGTTCTCTTGGTTTATCACTAATAGTCTCACAATTAATGGTGGCGAAGGTTGGGAATGTTTATGCAGATTAGGACAAATAAGGGATCAACAGAGATAGGGTCATGTGTAGGCGCGTTCAAATAGTGCATTGAGCGTGCATGTGCATCGACGGGGGAAAATAAGTCAATACTGCGTCCAACAACGTTTATGTTATGTCTTCACTAATGGGTCGGATCGGATAAAATCAAAGATCTATAGTGATATAAGCTACCTTGTAAGATGGTAGATTAGTAGCAGATCGATAGGTGGTATTAGGAATATATCCTAATCTTGTTTATCAAGTTCAGTAATTGAGAAAGTGCAAATAGTCAAATAAATCTATACTGGTATGCTTCAGGTATATTTCTTCGTACATCATTCCAACATTTTCACCTCTTGTAGTTGTACAAAGACACTTACCCTACTTGACACTAGAACTATATTTGGGTCTATCTTTTCTTTATTACTTAATCATTCTAGTAACTACATCACCTCCCCCCCCCCCCCAGACTTTTTATTTGACCCACTCCTCTTTCTTTTCTTCCCACCAGGCTCATAGGGTAGATGCGATTAGTTCTGATTTTCTTAGAGGATTGTTCTTTGAGATTCATTCTTATTTCAAATATTACCTTTTTAATCTTATTTCATAGAGTTGGTTGTATTATTGGCTATTTTGAGGGATATTCATACTGTCCTCTGATTTGTGATCGAGATATGGTTTTAATGAGACATGTGGTTTGGAACTGAAATAACTTCTGGTTTTATAATTAAATGTTGTGCTCCAGTTTGTAAAAATGCTTCTGCTATATTTATATTTTTATGTCTTGTGAATCTTAAACTCTGTGATGTATGTCTTTATAACGCTTCACATTACTTAGCATGGCCCTACTTTGGGAAATGCTAAAGGATGCGATGTGTTTTAGAATATATGTAAATATATGTAATGCACTTTGTATGTATAAATATATATACATATGTGTGTGTGTGTGTGTGTATGTTCCATTATTTATAGGCATGCATATTATATTTAATAATTTCTTAATTTATACTTATTTATTTACATCTATGATATAAAATATTTTATGACATGTAATTTAAAACAATTCACATATATATAGCTACAGTATTATATATATATAAACATGAATAAATTAATAACAATATATATAATTATAATTTTATACATAAAAGCTTAATCTATACATAATATATATAAATAATTTAAAAATTATTTCCAGATTGAAACATAACGTATCTAACAGAAAAATGTAATTCAATATTATTTATTTATATATTTAATAAATTGTTTTGGCTATGTTTATTTAATATAAAATAATTACATGTCAAAATTCAAATTTTTGTAAATAGTGGATCACGATATAAGTGTTATAATTTTTTTCTAAAGATTTCTAAATTTAAAATATTATTTGTTAAAATTCAAATACCGCTTGATAGAAACTATTTCAGTTGTCAAAAATATGAAAAATTTATTAAAAAAAATCTAAATTTTTTTGTGACTTTCTATATACGTGAAGTAATTTTATAAAATATAAATTCTACTCATAAATGAATTGATTATCTTCGATGCCGTAAATAATTTGAATCGTTTATAAATGGGTTAAAAATATGTATAAATATAAAAAAACATTTTGCGAATTTCATAATTCATATTATGTATAAATAGAAGAAAGACAAATATGATATATATATATATATGTGTGTGTGTGTGTGTGTGTGTGTGTGTGTGATATATGCGTATAAGTAATTTTTGGATTGAAAAATGCTCTAACATACATAAATATAAATATATAATAATTTATATATGTATATATATAACAAATGATGACAAAATTGATTTTTTACAGTAATTTTTCCCTCTTCATAATTTTCATAATAGGGTTATAGCAATACGCACATAATTAAACAAATTTGAGACAACAACATATACCAAAAAAATTTCACCTGACTAGAAACACAATAATAACATATTTGAATAGATTTGGAATAGCTGAATTACAGTTCATGAAATATAATATGATATCTATGATATAAGGCAAAAATAATAATTGATAAAGCCCTTGAGTCCATGCAGAAGCAATGAATTCTCTCCTTTAAGTATTCTCATATTCGTCATATTGTTAATTTGAAATTGATTACTTTTACTATCAAATAGTATTTAACTTGAATTGATTTTAGATCAAGAACTAGTTTGTAGATGTATTTCGACCATAGATGAGAGGAGAAATGGAGGCTAGAAGACCTAGAAATGAATAAGTTTAGATATCCCTATTTATAGTTGCATAAGAAGGAAAAATAGACAGATCAGATTTACCCATTATCACTTAATCTTAATTATATATCTCCAAACCCATTACCCATGTTTTAACCACCCCTTACCCTTCTGAAAATAAATTCTTTGTAGCTATAGTGACAAATTTTATTTTTGTTTAAGCCCAAGCCAAAATATGATGCAATTAAGTCGAATTTCATTACTTACTATTGTCATATATCGATTGATATATTTATAACTATTATAAATAAGAGTATATATGCATGTCTAGATAGGCCTACATTTGATCATATTGTCTATGCCTTTATACTTGCACCCTAGCAGTAGATTTGCTAGCATAAACTGAACCTAAAGCAGCATAACAGTCAAAAAACCAATTTCTTTTGTAATTCTAAAGGTTTATCCTTTTGTTCTTTTGTTTGGAAATGGAAATAATACTTGTACTTTTACATATGCTCTTTTAGGATTTTAGCTAATGTAGGCTCTAAGCGGAAACGGATCTGAATACTTAATTCTTTTACAAAATGGCTTCATCTCTACCTTTAATATAATTTAACGAACATGATTTCAATAATGTCTTTCATAAAATTTTAGTATACCCTCACTTATTAACGGGGTCTAACCAACACTTTACCACCAACACCACTGTACCCTTCCCAACCGTCTTTCAACAAAATTCCATTATCAATTTGTAACACTAGAACGTTAGTAGAAAGAAATTAGAGGGTGAGATAAGAAAGAAAAAAATATTAGAATTGAAGAAGAATAACTAACAACACAACATAGAGTCTCACATCGCAGCGGAACAAAAATATAATATAGAAATAAATCTTTATAGAGAGCTTTGAAATAGTACTTACAATCATCAGAGTACATCACATATCTGACAGTTATAATAACCTGTCCTCATGTACAACACACAGCGGAATAACAACTAAATATCATATGTCTGAACATCTCCAGTTCGTCTCTAGACCTCGCACCATCCGACAACCTGAACCTGTACGACCCGGTCTAACCCAAGCATTACAAACAACGGGTCAATCTGGTGAACCAGAGTGAGAAAAACACACTAAGTTTATATGTATCACACAAGTTGATTTTAAAATCAAAATCTTTTTGAAAGAAAAGGATAATCGTAAGACCAAACCCACACATAAATATGAATGGTTTTTACCTTACGACAACCCAAAATATTTTTGAAATCAATGTTTATTCTGATATTATAATAGTGCCTAAATACAAATAATATCAATCTAGCAGAACGCTTGCATCTCACGCTCTACATATGTAGTATATAATCAAAACTGCGGGCTCTTATTGGTGAATGGATTTCCATGGAAAGGGATGGGCAACCACCTTTCCGACAATGTACCTCTGAAGATGAATACATTGAGGTTCAACAAGAACATCTCGCAACCCAGGCTAAACATGACCGACCCCTCACTTCGCTTGAGAGCACCGAATATATCATTACCACGGTTGGGGGCCAGCCAACCGAACCGATAGCATACAAATAAAATAAAGGGACAATCAAAGGCATTTAATTTCACTAGATCAGATAATGATATACCCTTTTGATGGGTACGACCCACATAGCCATGCGACCTACCCGATTTTATACAATTTCCCGATTGAAGAGGCTTGAGGTCTAAATTAATTAATAATCAATTAGTTAATTTTTCATTTTAATATTATTATTTAATTCTTTTGAACATCGGCCACCATTCACTTTGAATGCCACATCGTCAGATCCGCTGGATATCACTTAATTGATTTCCACAAAAATACTCTAAGCGTTAAACTAAGAGAAGTGCCCCTCTCTTCGCCACCAACAGAAATACGTTTGTAAAAATCAATGTATATAACTCCTTTGGAAATACTCTGTCAGACACTCATCCATACAAGTCATCCAGGAACAGGATGAACCGAAGGTACCCTCCTACCACATCCTATATAGGTATCACCCCAAGGATCAGTAGCGAGTAGTCCTTGCAATCCGAAGATTCCAATCACGACATAATCACTGTCAAAATATCTCCAGGAGCTACCCAGAGAAATTTATCAAGTAGTTCTTCTGCTCATGAAGATCAACGGTCTTCAATGCTCCACTTTCTATCAACATCTTTACGTATTTGCTGGTTCGGAATGGTTTTCGAATATAATTCGATCCCGGTCTTTCCGTACCAACAATCGTATTTGGTCAAATTTGATAGTCGGTTATTTAACTATCAAATAAATAATTATGTGAATGAAATGAGTTTACTGATTCAGTACTCGGCATTACTTGGCCTTGTTAATTAAATATCTGTTAATTATATTTCTTTAAATTTTCCAATATTTGGAGTTTATCTTTTACTTCTTATAACAAATAAGAATATTCTAAAAAAATCATTTCATTCACCGATAAACTTTTTGAACACAGCTTTTAAAATTATTTACGAAAATCATAACTTATGTTTACCTCACTTTCTCTCGTTTATAAATGTAACGACCCAGTTTTTTGCAGTAGTTTTATAATCTATAATATATAGATTATATTTTAATTTAATAAATTAAGATTTTATATATTTGGGAATATATTAGGGAAATTCCAAATAAATGTCTTTGTTGATAGTTTAAAATTCTTTAAATAATGTTATATATGTTTTATCATTTGTTTGTGTTTTAATTGCTCTTAAAACTCATATGAAGTTATAAAATTATTTTATAACATTGATAAGCTCAAACTTATTTAAATTAGACTAAGCGCATTATGGATATATTAGCATGTTATATAGTCAAGGGTGTGGTGTTGTAACAAATCCTACTTAAATTGTTCTTTTAAAGAGTTATATAAATTGAGTTACTTAAAGTAAACAAGGAGATAAACTTATGTGAAGGTCACGTATCTACTGTATAATGTTTACAAATTTGTAGACAATCAAAAGAGATGAAATTGTAAATCACTTAACCTATAACTTTATGTAATTTTTCAACAAGAATATTTGAAGACACTTTACTGTTTTAGTATCTGATAAGTCAACCAAGGACAAATCTATAGCTTTAAATGATAAAACAATCTAAGTTCCATGCATCACTATGTATTCATTTCGGTTAAAGTAGTGGATGGAAATCTTATATGGGTTGTAAAGTGTGATGCAACTTTGAACACAGGTTGCATTGTTTTCTTAACAACGAACAACTGTATGTATTCAACCAATGCAATTTCCAAATTGTTTGTATGTCCATCCTTACATATTTAAAGCAGAAAGACTAATGAGTACAGTCAGGAAATATTAACAATTACTAAACATATCATTGCACAATAATCTCACTGATATAGTATGTTATATGACAATATATGTAGGGATATATATGTTGGAAAATGAATGAGCAACGAAAGAGAAAAGTGGGAAGAAGAAGAGATAGGGGTAGCAACATTTAAAGTCCCACATCATAGAAATATTAGCACAATCTCTCCTTATATATTAGAAGCCAAATAGGCTTATGTAAAATAAAAAAGAGAGGGATGATAAAAGGATGTGGACTTGGCCATATTAAATATATTAAAAAGTCAAAGATAAGGGCCTTGGGCCTTGGGGCTCTTGGGGTCTCCTGATTGGATATGGCCGACGTTGCTGATTGGGCTAGTGCACTGACATGAGAATATTTTTTCTCAGAATTTTAAAAGGTGTGTCTGTTCAGTCCAGAATTCGAAAGGAATGTCTGTTAACTGAACGAATACAACCATTTGAATTCTCAGCATATGCATATTAATAACAGAGCGGTTAAAGGGTCGCAACCTTTCCTATTCTGACGGTTACTGATGCATGCGAACAGGCACTCCTCCTTGCCTATATATACACTGCCCAAAACAAAGACAGAATTACTTTTTCTGCTGCATTACTCCTTCTTCTTCAACGTAATTCTCTGATCTTGTTTCTATAACCAACTTCAGTTCGTCGGAGCTCCGTTTGCTGGCACTAAGCTACGGAGTTGGTCCGTTTTATCCTGGGAAACAAATTGCAACTACGTCGATTGGTGTATACGACGACAATATTGTTTCAAGGAAACAGAAAAGTTCTGGACTCGGACATTATTTAAACAGAATACTTTCTGTTTATCTTTGATTTTATGCACAAATCGGTTACGCTTTCTATGATTATTGTAAACATAGTTTGACGTGACAATTGTGACATAATTGATTAACAGTGATTGTTGTTGCTGTCTGTTTGTAATACAATTGTGTAATTACAAAAGCTCTAACAATCTTGAAACAATATTTTGTTGCAGATGACGAAAAACAGCAGCACTGATTCTGCACCGATTCAGACGGTGAAAACTGCTCAGCCAGCGCCTGTGCTTCCGACAATGGCTCTGTCTCATGGCGAAAGGCCAGAGAAGTTCAATGGAATCAATTTCAAGCGCTGGCAACAGAAAATGTTGTTTTATTTAACAACACTAAGCCTTGCAAAGTTTCTGACTGAAGAGGCTCCTGTGGTAGACGAACTCGAACCTGACGCTACTAAAGTAGAGGCACTTAATATCTGGACAAATTCAGATTTCATGTGCAAAAACTATATTCTGAATGGTCTGGATGATAGCCTCTACAATGTCTATTGTACTTTTGCAACGTCCAAACAACTCTGGTTGGCTCTGGAAAAGAAGTACAAAACTGAAGATGCAGGCATGAAGAAATTCATTGCTGGAAAATTTCTAGACTTCAAAATGGTTGACTCAAAGACAGTGATAAGTCAAGCTCAAGAACTGCAACTTATCATCCGTCAATTAGAAGATGAAAAGATGACTCTTAGCGAGACTTTTCAAGTTGCTGCAACTATTGAGAAATTGCCTCCTTCTTGGAAGGACTTTAAAAATTACCTTAAGCACAAGCGTAAGGAAATGACAATGGAAGATCTCATAGTTCGGCTTCGCATTGAGGAAGATAACAGAAATTCTGAGAAAAAGATTTCTCAGAATATTGCTGCCAAAGCAAATGTTGTTGAGTCAGACAAAACTAACAAAAGAAAAAGGGAGAATGCTCCTAAGAAGTCAAAGAAATTTCTGGGTTCTTGCCACAACTGTGGAAAGAAGGGGCACAAAGCAGCCGAATGTCGTGCGCCTAAAAAGAAGAAGTTGGAAGCGAATACGGCTGATGTTTCGAAAGGCATTTCTGATATTGATTTATGTGCAGTAATATCAGAATGCAACCTTATTGGCAACTCAAAGGAATGGTTTGTAGACACTGGAGCCACTCGACACATATGTGCTAACAAGTGGATGTTTACAACCTATAAAACTGCAACTGATGCTGAACAACTTTTTATGGGCAATTCTTCCACTTCCAAGGTCGAAGGCAAAGGAAAAGTTGTGCTGAAACTGACTTCTGGAAAGGAACTGACTTTAAATGATGTTCTCCATGTTCCAGAAATTCGCAAGAACCTGATTTCAGGATCGTTGCTGAGCAAGCATGGCTTCAAATTGATCTTTGAAGCTGACAAATTTGTTCTTTCCAAGAATGGGGTGTATGTTGGAAGAGGTTATGTGTGTGATGGTTTATTTAAAGCAAATGTAACCACTATTGTACCACGCACTGAAATGAATGAAAGTGAATCTTCTGCTTATATTGTTGAATCTTCTAACATATGGCATTCTAGATTAGGGCATGTAAACTTTGATACATTGCGAAAATTGATTAATCTAGAATTTATACCAAAATGCAATATAGATTCCAACTATAAATGTCAAGTTTGTGCAGAAGCAAAATTGACAAGAACCTCGTTTCATCATGTTGAACGAGTGACAGAACCTCTAGACTTAATACATACAGATGTATGCGATTTGAAAATGTGTCAAACTAGAGGTGGAAAAAGGTACTTTATTACATTCATTGATGATTGTACCAGATACTGTCATGTGTATCTCCTTAGAAGTAAGGACGAAGCATTCGAAATGTTTAAACAGTATAAGGCAGAAGTTGAGAATCAACTCAACAAGAAAATAAAATCTTTAAGAAGTGATAGAGGAGGAGAATACGAGTCTCCATTTGAGGAATTCTGTGCTGAACATGGAATTATACATCAAACTACAGCCCCGTATTCACCTCAATCCAACGGTATAGCTGAACGGAAAAATAGAACTCTTAAAGAAATGATGAATGCCTTACTAATTAGCTCTGGCTTGCCAGATAGCTATTGGGGAGAAGCTATTCTTTCGGCAAATCATATTTTAAATAAAATACCCCGAAAGAAAATATCTAAATCTCCTCATGAACTTTGGAAAAACAGACCACCATCCTACAAATACCTAAAAGTGTGGGGGTGTCTTGCCAAAGTAGAGGTACCAAAACCAAAGAAGGTCAAAATTGGACCAAAAACAATTGATTGTGTATTCATTGGATATGCACAAAACAGTGCTGCATATCGATTTTTGGTACACAAATCTGAAATTGATGATATTCATGAAAATACCATCATTGAGTCGAGAAATGCTAGATTTTTCGAACATGTATTTCCCTTGAAACATGGTACTGAAAATCATGCACCTAAGAGACCAAGGGAAATTGAAGTTCCTTACTCTATTGAGGACGCTGAACAAAATAACACTCAACAAAGTAGTGTTGAGCAGCAAGTGGAGGAACCAAGAAAAAGTAAAAGGTCAAGGACTTTAAAAACCTTTGGACCGGACTTCTATACATTTATGTTAGAAGATGATCCATTGACATACAAACAAGCTATGTCTTCCAACGATGCCCCTTATTGGAAGGAGGCAATTAACAATGAAATTGAATCCATTATGTCAAATCATACATGGGAATTGGTTGATTTACCTCAAGGATGTAAGGCCTTAGGTAATAAATGGATATTTAAAAAGAAATTGAAACCTGATGGTTCAATAGACAGGTACAAAGCTCGACTGGTAGTCCAAGGATTTAGACAAAAGGAAGACCTGGACTATTTCGATACATATTCACCTGTAACGAGGATAACGTCAATTAGAATGCTCATTGCAATTGCATCCGTACATGACTTGGAAATACATCAAATGGATGTTAAAACTGCATTCTTGAATGGTGAACTAGAGGAGGAAATCTATATGAAACAACCTGAAGGATTTCTAAGCTCAGAAAATGAGCATAAAGTTTGCAAATTGGTAAAATCACTTTATGGCCTTAAGCAAGCTCCAAAACAGTGGCATGAGAAGTTTGACAATACTATGTTATCAAATGGATTCACGATAAATGAATCAGATAAATGTGTGTACATAAAACATACACACATTGGATATGTCATTGTTTGTCTTTATGTTGATGACCTATTGATCCTAGGCAACAACAAGGCCATAATAACATCTACAAAGGATATGTTATCCTCTAGATTCGATATGAAAGACCTAGGACTGGCTGATGTAATATTGGGTGTAAAAATTCTTAGAACACCACAGGGATATGCATTATCCCAATCGCATTACATCACCAAAATACTTGAGAAATTCAAGCAATATAATGTAACTATTGCAAAATCACCAGTAGATATGAACCAAAATTGGGTAAAGAACACTGGTGACGGTATTTACCAATTGGAATACTCTCGTATACTAGGAAGTATCATGTATGTTATGAACTGTACTAGGCCTGATATCGCATATGCTGTAAGCAAACTAAGTAGATTTACCAGCAATCCTGGTAAACATCATTGGAAAGCGATAATCAGAGTTCTAGGATATCTAAAGTATACACAGAGTTATGGTCTATACTATACAAACTATCCTTCAATAGTGGAAGGATACAGTGATGCAAATTGGATCACTGGATCAAATGATACAAAGTCTACAAGTGGATACGTGTTCACATTAGGAAATGGAGCGATTTCATGGAAATCATCCAAACAGACTTGTATCGCTAGATCTACGATGGAATCAGAGTTTATTGCACTAGATAAGACTGCAGAAGAAGCAGAATGGATTCGAAGCTTCTTGGAAGACATTCCTAATTGGAGCAAACCTATGCCTCCAATATGTATACATTGTGATAGTCAATCAGCTATTGGAAGAGCTAATAGTACACTATACAATGGTAAATCTAGGCATATTCGTCGTAGACATAAAACGATAAGACAACTTCTCTCTAATGGGGTTATCACAATAGATTACATTCGATCTAAAGATAACTTAGCGGATCCACTTACAAAAGGCTTGCCAAGAGAGAAAGTTCAAACCTTATCGAAGGGAATGGGGCTAAGGCCTATAGACTAAAGGTTTTTCTGAAATGGAAACCCCACCTAGTTGACTGGAGATCCCAAGATCTAGGTTCAAAGGGACAACGAAGTTTTAGAGAAACTTGATGGCACTGTTATACACAAACCATTCCTATGATAAGTCAGTGCATTATATGTTGAATAAGGATAAGTATTAGTACTTTTAATGATGTCTGTACTTGAGGAATTAAAGAATACCCTTTACAGAATCACCTACGTAAGTGCGAAGGCGCCGCTTCAAAGAGAAATTACGAGGCCAAATTCTCTAAGCACTTATGAGACCAGGCTGGTGTTCAAGGCAAAAACGAACACACACAGAGAACGAAGGGTTATAAGAAACATTTATCGTGTGTTATCTACTTTGGAATTACACAAAAGGCTTACAGTTCAAGGACAGTCTATGTCTACTGATTCGCCTGTGATTCAAATAGGTAATCACTAGGAAAGTTCAAAGCCCTTGTGCTACTTTAACCGATGCGATAAATGGTTCGTGAAACTAAGATCGATTGCTCATTCATGTGGGGGATTGTTGGAAAATGAATGAGCAACGAAAGAGAAAAGTGGGAAGAAGAAGAGATAGGGGTAGCAACATTTAAAGTCCCACATCATAGAAATATTAGCACAATCTCTCCTTATATATTAGAAGCCAAATAGGCTTATGTAAAATAAAAAAGAGAGGGATGATAAAAGGATGTGGACTTGGCCATATTAAATATATTAAAAAGTCAAAGATAAGGGCCTTGGGCCTTGGGGCTCTTGGGGTCTCCTGATTGGATATGGCCGACGTTGCTGATTGGGCTAGTGCACTGACATGAGAATATTTTTTCTCAGAATTTTAAAAGGTGTGTCTGTTCAGTCCAGAATTCGAAAGGAATGTCTGTTAACTGAACGAATACAACCATTTGAATTCTCAGCATATGCATATTAATAACAGAGCGGTTAAAGGGTCGCAACCTTTCCTATTCTGACGGTTACTGATGCATGCGAACAGGCACTCCTCCTTGCCTATATATACACTGCCCAAAACAAAGACAGAATTACTTTTTCTGCTGCATTACTCCTTCTTCTTCAACGTAATTCTCTGATCTTGTTTCTATAACCAACTTCAGTTCGTCGGAGCTCCGTTTGCTGGCACTAAGCTACGGAGTTGGTCCGTTTTATCCTGGGAAACAAATTGCAACTACGTCGATTGGTGTATACGACGGCAATATTGTTTCAAGGAAACAGAAAAGTTCTGGACTCGGACATTATTTAAACAGAATACTTTCTGTTTATCTTTGATTTTATGCACAAATCGGTTACGCTTTCTATGATTATTGTAAACATAGTTTGACGTGACAATTGTGACATAATTGATTAACAGTGATTGTTGTTGCTGTCTGTTTGTAATACAATTGTGTAATTACAAAAGCTCTAACAATATATAGTATATACATAAGATATATGTATATATATAAGGATTTAAAGTTTGCATATATAACATAAAAAAAGAGATAATTTAAGTACATAGAAAGGAATGGAAAGATCAGCCTGCAAGTGTACAAAATCTTGACAGGGGGAAAGCAGGCATTTAGTAGAAACGAAAGCAAAAAGCTTGCATCAGGGAGGTAGGTCAGTAAGATTTGATATCCTACAGAGTAAGGCAACGATAGCCATGTGCAAAGACCGGTATTGGCTTGAACCAATATTCTGTTTGAAGGGATCAGAAGCAAAATCTTATGCATGTGCAAACTGTGAAAGAAGGATAACATAGCAGTGATTGATGTAAAGGCTAGCTAAGGGATAGGAACTGATAGACAACCAATAAGGTTATTTTGCTTGGGCGTTAAACTGGTATTGTAAATATATATAAGGTACACAACAAGGACATGGCATATTAAATGGCGAGTAGGAGCAAAATTGGAGATAGTGTAAGGGTGTTCAATCAACATCAACTCACTTATATGCAAACCTCCCTACCATACCACCTACCCGACCAAAAGCCTAAATTCTTGCACTTATAAATAGCCAGTAAAATCCTACATCTACACAGAAATTCGCAGAAACAAATGAATAACAAAGGCAGTGGACAAGATCATGAGAATCGAGAAATTTGAAAACAGGGCAGCAAACACAGTTTATGGTGAGTATACTCCTTAAAAACTTCTATACTATTTTTATAATTTATTCTTGTGTATGTATGCTTGTATGATCGCATCATATTGAATTAAGTTAGTGAAGTTTTTAAGGGTAGTTAGCTTAGGATTAAACTGAGAAACAAAATGTTATAGCAGCAGTAACATTCATGAGCAAACATTTAAAATTTTCCCACTACTATGTTTAGTTCGAAGGGGATTCGAACCATCTGTGGGTTGAGATATTTGATCGAGATAACGATGTTATTTAAAAGTTAATCTTTAAACCAGTTAGAATAGGATCTGACTATTGGAAATTCTGAGAGGCATAAGCGAGAGCAGTGAAACAAAATGTTAACAAAAGTGAACTTATTTGGTGAATAAACTCTTTTTCTCAATTTTGTATGTCATGATGCAAATATGATCGTGAATATGTGGTATTGAGTTGATTTAAGTTATTCAAACCTTGAATGTGTGTAAAAACCTTGAACTGGAAAACTGGAAAGAAAAGAAAACAGAGAACACAAAATTAGAAAGACAGTAAGGTATAACCTCTATGAATAAACATCTTAATTTCTCTACTGTCAATTTCATACTATGTGCATATGTACAATCTATATTATCTAAAGCATTGATAATGTTTTAAACACCAGCTAAGTTATTTTTAAGTACAAATACTATTGAGAAATATTGTTAAATTCTGTGTTTAGCTTAGTACAATGGGTTTAGGATTTATATGTTTGAGATTTAAGACTCGACCGTGACTAATAAATGTGTAGTAGTGGAAAATTTACATTGAAAATTATTTGACTTCATCTAGGGTCATTTACTATCTTGTTCTATGTGAAGCTGAGAATACAACTACCCTTATAGGCATGTTCTGTTTGTAGTAGAAGTATTGATTGGTTTATGTTCAAAAATCAAAATCACATGCCATTACAGTATTGCCACTGGGTTTCTTGTTGATCTATATGGAAGAAAGCACTTTACTGAATTGTTAAGACCCATTAATATTATACTACGTATCTCTTAATTTGTGTAAATCTTATTTATACATATAAGACTCTTTAGAAAAGAATAAATACATGCTGTCCTATCTGAAGCACTTAAAAATTTCATGAGAAATGCAGTGCTGTGAGTATTGGAATAAACTCCCCCTTGTTAAAATCTAGACCTTGAATCCAAATCAGGTATAGGATCTGAATCCAACATGGAAATGATTTATTTAGGGCTCAAGTTTAATTTAAAAATAGTTTCATCCCAAAATATATAATTTATAAGTTCAGATATCCAAAATACACAGTAAATGGATTTTTTAACTTAAATTTTGATCATCATAATTATGGGAATCAGGGATACCAGTGTAATAGTATGGAGAAATCATGATTTTTAAAAATAGAAATCACGATTTTTAATACCATATATTTCGTGATATGATTTATTGTTGGATTCGGAGAAAAAAAATCAAATTCTTGAGATTGGGTTGATGGAATTAGAAACTGTTTCGGGTGGAGCTTCAAGGAAGGTAGTTGAAGCCATTGTCGGAGTTGTATGGTCTCCGATGGTCCAAGGAAGACGGGCGAGGCAAATATAGGGTTGAGGCTGTGCTTTAAATGGCTTCAGTTTGATTCGGTCTTGTAGCCCCTAGGGTTGATCGAGTGATCTAAATTTTTGTCAGGGGAAGCGTTTTGGAATGGACTTTAATGCGGTGGTGGCAGCATGCCTAAGGGTGGTCGGAGGTGATCGTGTAAGAGCGATTTGGGGTGGCGACAGGGTACAGTGTTTCCTTTACTTTTTGGTTTAGGGGTTGAGAGGTGAGTCTTTTGATCAAGGGTGGCTGAAGCTTGACCGATGTGTCGTGGATGATCTGGGGCGGCGCGATGGTTTCAGGAAGCTTGGAGGAGTGGTGCACGTACACAGAAGAATGGTGTACATGTGAAGTCATGCATCTGTGTTCCTGAAGCAAGAAAAGGGGAAAGGAAAGGAGAAGGCTTTGTGAATGGTTTGGTGTGGACGGTTCGCCTGGTTCACCATGAAGTAAGCATAAATGGATATGGACTTTTGTGCTAATGGGCCAGTATGGGCCGGAAGAAAACAAAGACAAATATATATATATATATATATATATATATATATATATATATATATATATATATATATTGAAAAATATATACATGAGACAAAGGAAATGTTGTTGTAATCTTATGTTTAATTTAAATCATTCTATATTTATATATTATAAAGTGTAGCAAAGGGAAGACGGGTTAAAGAAGTCGATGGGAGACAATTTGGCTAAACGGGCTTGGCTATATTGGGCCCGTTAATATACTTTTAACTAATTTAAAATTTAAATTGGAATTAAAGATAGTTGTATAATTAAATAAGTGAATAACAAGAAAAGGATTGGAAATCTATTTCGTAATTGCAGAACAAAGGTTAACATGAAAACTTGAAGTTCGAATCTGCAATGTTACAAATATATAAATTATTATATATATATAATAGAAAAATAAAATCAATTAATGCATTTCCAAAGATTTTGATAAATAAGTATTATGGAATGAGTCGTGCTTCAAGATCAGATATTTCAACTATTATTAGTAGAAATAAAGCGTTGAATTAGTATTGGATGTTAATGATGTGCTGAATAATTATGGTTAATCATCTGTTGTGCTATGAAGTGATAAATTGAATATAAACGAGTTAAAATAAAATGTTGATATGTTTTATTTAATTTTAAATCTTCTTGTGTTGATTATTGTTCTGGAAATTTGAAATAAGATTGTATAAGTTAATTTAATTGACATGTTATGAAAATATATATGATATGAAACGAATTTAAATAAATAGTTTTTACTCATTTACACTGTTTAAATTTGATAGTTAAAACACCGATTATCAAATAAATATTCCTACGTATTAGTTCAAAGAGACCGGGATGGGAACTAGACCCAAAACCACTTCGAACCTACTGTACGTGAACTAACTTGCAGGGACGATTATACGATTCAAAGAGTTGAAGACCGTAAATCTTCATAAATGGAAGAACTACTTGTTGAAATTCTCTGGTTAGCTCCTAGAGATATTTCAGCAGTGATTCCGTCGTAATTGAAATCTTCGTATTTGCAAGGACTACTCATTACTGATCCATGGGGTGGTTTCTATATTGGATGCAGTAGGAGAGTACCTTCGGTTCATCCTATTCTTGGATGACTTGTATGGACGAGTGTCTGACAGAGTATTTCCTAAAAATCACGTACGTTGATTTTTACAAATATTCCAAGTTGATGGCAAAGAATGGCCCTTCTTTTACATCCAGAGTATATTTGTGGACGTCAATTAGTGATTTGACGGATCTGACAATGTGACATTCAAAGTGAATGGTGGCCATATGTTCTAAACGTAAATTCTAACTTCAAGCCTCATCAACCGGGAAATGACAAAAATCGGGCAGGCAGCATGGCTACATGGGTCGCTCCCATTAGGGTGTATAATCACCTATCTAGAGAAATTTTGTTTCCTTCTTAAATCTATTTTGATGCTGTCCTTTTTCAGGAAACGGTGGTTTGAGCCCAACCGTTGGTGATATACATTCGATACACTCAAGCGAAATGAGTGGTCGGTCATGTGTGGGCCGGGTTGCAAGACGTTCTTGTTGAACCCAGTGTATTCCCCTCTAGAGATACACTATCGGTAGGTGGTCCCATACCTTGTCATAATCGGAATCCAATCTCCAATAAGCGCCCGCGTTTTTGTTTTATACTATATATGTGGAGCGTGAGATGCAAGCGTTCCACTAGATTAATATTTGTTTGTATTTAGACATTATTATAATATCACAAAAATATATGATTTCAAAAATGTTTTGGGTTATCGTAAGTTAAAAACCGTCTGTATTTATGTTTGGATCGGTCTTACGATTATCTTTTCAAAAGGATTTTTAAACGTAAAAACAAACTGTTTTAAAATCGTTTACTCACACCAGTCCCATTACTGACCCAAAGTTTATTTTTTTGTGTTTTCCCTAAACTCTTGGG
Organism: Allium sativum; assembly: GCA_030737875.1. Lineage (NCBI taxonomy): Eukaryota > Viridiplantae > Streptophyta > Magnoliopsida > Asparagales > Amaryllidaceae > Allium > Allium sativum. Next base: position 13,462,207 of record CM060925.1, read on the forward strand.
TGCCTAAATTTGTACGGGCAATCAAGTAGTTTCAGGATTTTACAGATTCACCTGAAGGGGCTTGGAGCAGGACACTTCGACGTTTGATATATAGAATTATTTCCGCTGTGTCGTATATATGTTGTACCCTGATGATGTATGTAAGTACAAATACAGTCTTGTATTTCAAATGTTATATAATATATTTTATTTAGTTCCGTTGTGAGATTCGTGATAATCTGATTCTATTGTGTTATGTTCCTCTTTTTCTTCTATTCTAACTTTCCTTCTTTCTATTTCTCACCCTCTAATTTCTTTCAATTAATGATCTGTTAATTTCTAATGCTTGATTAGTCGATATGTGATACATGATATATATTTTTCTCGATGATCCGGATCGGAACTTTTCGGGTTGTTACAGTTGGTATCAGAGCAATGGTTTGGTAATAAAAGGTTTTGTGGCGTAACTCGACAGAGATAGGGTTAGTATTACCCTAGATTGAGTTTGAGTGTATATTTATGAGCGCGTATTTGTTAATTTATAAAAACTATTTTATAAAGTATTAATTAGTTTATCGAGTGAGCTATGAATTCTGGTCGATACAGCAGTCAAAACTATATCGATAGGTGTTTCTAAACTCTTGAATAGAGTAATTCGACACGGTATTATAAAAAAAAAGTTGGGTAAATGAAATAATTTTTTCTCAAAATTTTATTTTGATATAAAAATTGGCTGTGTTGGTTGCTATTATAATCTGGAATCAGGTTATAACATGAATGGTTATATATTGAATTTGTATAGATAATGAAATATTCAAATAAGAAAACGGGAAAAATATGGAGAAAAACATAAGGTTTTGGATAAATTCAAAGGTTTTGAATTTAGAATGGAGTAGAGATATTTGATTTCAAACTATTTTGAAACAAAATCAGGAGTTAGGATTCTTGAATTGGAAAATTCAACTGGAATATGATTAAAATAGTAAGGTTGAGTTGAATAGAATTAAACTGGATGGGAGTTTCAAAGGAGAATTTGAAGCAGATAAATATATTTGAATAGTTTGATACAAATAAATGGTTGAGTTTAATGATTTTCTGAGTATTGATCTGATGTTGATTTCGGTCTTCGGGGTTGATACTTAGAGGGTTATTTCTTACCGGTTTACAGTTAGGAGCTGATAAATATGCAAGAATAGTAAGGCATGAATATGAAATGGAACTGTTTTCTAACTGTAATAACAGATATTCGTAAGTAATGAATATGATTGTGATTTATAGCTAATTGCTGACGTATTAATTACAGTAAAATATATTGGGTAGATAATTTGTGTGTCCTGGATGCCTTGGTTATTATGATTATGAAAGGATGACCCATGTATATGTCAATATAGGTCTAAAGATTTTGAACATAACTAGAATCCCCTCATTACTCTTTAATTTCGAGGACAAAATTCGTTTAAGGGGGGTAGATTGTAACGCCCAGTTTTTCGCAGTAGTTTTATAATCTATAATATATAGATTATATTTTAATTTAATAAATTAAGATTTTATATATTTGGGAATATATTAGGGAAATTCCAAATAAATGTATTTGTTGATAGTTTAAAATTCTTTAAATAATGTTATATATGTTTTATCATTTGTTTGTGTTTTAATTGCTCTTAAAACTCATATGAAGATATATAATTATTTTATAACATTGATAAGCTCAAACTTATTTAAATTAGACTAAGCACATTATGGATATATTAGCATGTTATATAGTCAAGGGTGTGGTGTTGTAACAAATCCTACTTAAATTGTTCTTTTAAAGAGTTATATAAATTGAGTTACTTTAAGTAAACAAGGAGATAAACTTATGTGAAGGTCACATATCTACTGTATAATGTTTACAAATTTGTAGACAATCAAAAGAGATGAAATTGTAAATCACTTAACATATAACTTTATGTAATTTTTCGACAAGAATATTTGAAGACACTTTACTGTTTTAGTATCTGATAAGTCAACCAAGGACAAATATGTAGCTTTAAATGATAAAACAATCTAAGTTCCATGCATCACTATGTATTCATTTCGGTTAAAGTAGTGGATGGAAATCTTATATGGGTTGTAAAGTGTGATGCAACTTTGAACACAGGTTGCATTGTTTTCTTAACAATGAACAATTGTATGTATTCAACCAATGCGTTATAGGTAAGGTTAGGCCTTGGTTTAATTAATTAAAAATTTAAATTATAAAATTATTGCTAAACAAATTACTGTATTAACGTTAACCGGCCGATGACCTTTCTCCCAAAAGCTCCGTTCTTCTGACTAAAGCCTCACCAAGCGTCCGTCCAAATGTCCTCGGGTATTTGTTCATTTCCAAAGTGTTGAAATGCCTTTATTCAGGAGAACCATCCCAGTTCGTATACTCTTCGCCATTCAACCCACACCGCACCACCAATTGATCAATGCCCCTCTTCTGTTGTTCATAAATGTTCCAAAAAGCAAACACGCTGACCAATTTAAATATCCCACTGTTTGAAAATAATTGATTTAATTAATTAGTTAATGATCATGTATTAACTTAAATAAATTACTGTTTAAAGTATATTATACCAGTTCGAAAGAAAACATGGCCGATTACAAAGTTCCTTAGTTCACGTTGCGTTCCTGGTTGTTCACTGTTCTTAAGAACGCTGACCTTCACTCACCGGACTTCTGCGTTCAAACACATGGATAAATTAACTAATTATTTGATTAAACTATAACAAAACTAATTTCGGTTTACATTAAATTTAGGTGGATCTGTTTCCTTGTAAACCATCTGCTACCTTCAATTCCATTTAGGAATAGGAATGCATCGCCTGAAGCGCCTCAGGCTGCTCGAGCCTCGCCGTAAGCATGGCGTCCCCCAATCACACCCTTCATCCATAAAAGAAGCACAACCTCCTCCCATTTAAACGCCATTTCCGGTCATCTCAGATCAAGAAAAATCTCACGACAGTTCAATTGAAGCATCTCGCCAAGACAATTGTTTTTGTGTTTGAAACCATTTTGAAATGAAGAGTGGATGAAAAGACTTGGATGGAGAAGGCTTGGTTAATGTGGTTCGTTGATTTGTTAAGAGGCGGCGGCGGAAATAGTTGGCCGCGCGTGAATGAAAAGAAGGGTTTTGACCAACTACGTTATATATACAGGAATAGGAAATGGACTAATGTTATTAATATCTTATTATGCCAACTTTTGCATGAAGAAATACTTTAAATTACCTACATAAATCCCACGTTTTTGACAAACAAATATGTAATCCTAGCATAAAAAAAAAAATATTCCGACCCAATGCGGAAGGTTTCGTCGAATTCCGAGGTCGTTTGTGAAAAGCCCTCTATAAATATCGATGAAAAATCAAGCGTTAAAAATTCTATAATTACAGAAAAAATCCAGAAAATATGAGACCTTGACATTTTACTTGACCTCTTCCTAACAGATCCAATGAATCTTGTTTCATTGAATTTGGAGTTTGTTTGGTCAGTCGTCTATTCATTTAAAGTTACCCCTGTCTAAATTTTCTAAACAAATGCATTTTTGGCCACCGAAGTCACATACGATATCGGTTTGCCACAAAATTTGATTTTCTTACAATAATTTAATGATACGGTTCCAATGAAACTAATTTCATCAAAAACAGATACTGTTTGCAAAAATGGTTATTTTTAACGCTTATGTAATATTGATAAAATAATATTTAAAATTCGAAAATATTTCAAATAATAATAGTAAATTATTATCATCATATTTATCCAATAAAATTATCATATAGTTATACAACTCCACATCGTCGATTTCGAGTCAAGACGGTGTCCAAATTATATTAAAACCTATTATTTCAATAAATAAACGTTACATTTTAATAACGATTTCCATAGCGACTAATTTAAAATTTGAATTTGACATAACTAACAATTCGTAACACGAAATCTGAACTTTTGTCCATATGAAAACCATTATCAACAAGATTCAAACGATTCGTTTTTCACAGAAATCCGACTTATATTGGATCCTGTATATCCAGTTAAAGTTCAAATCATAAATTTCGAATTACCGCGCCATTTCAGGCTCGTTTATAATTCAAATATAAATTAACATTTAAAGTTCGTTTTAACAAGCGAATTCAATATTAAAAACAATTAATATTCCAAATATAATATTTAAAATAATAAAATATATTAAAATTTGATCACCAAAAATATGGGACATTACATTTTCCCCCCTTAAATGAGTTTCGTCTCTGAGATTACTAAGGTAAGAAAAAGTGTTACAACCCATTCATTTTAAAATCCAATTTATTTTAAATTGAAAACCAATATAAATTTTCAAAAATATCGAAAATTTTCTAACACCTTAAATTCTCGAAAAAATTCCGCAGAGTCTCCCTTATACGGAGTGACATCTGCGATATCGCAGGAACAAATAATATATATACATCGACCCACATGGTCGGAAAACAAAAACCAAAACCCAAAATTTATATTTTCGCGTAGGCGTACCTTTTATAGCACTATTGAGCATACTTTCTCGACTTATATGCAATTATTCAACCAAATTCAATACTCTAGCCATCTAGCACTTGTACTTTACTCAATTCGATACATAAGTAACAGATATATGAAATTATTAGATAATATCTCACTTAATCAAGTAGTATAACAACACCAATATCCAAAATCAAACACACATCATTATTTATGTGTAAATTCAGGGCCTGTTAAATCATTCATTTCCAATTCACATTCGATTCCATTCCAATTTATAATTCTGGAATTCATTTCTTAGTTTACCATTCATTCAATTCCATTAATAAACAATTTGTGGAATTTTATTGCAAAACTTCCAAATAATCAAACGACACACAATCAGCTCAGTCAATCATTCAAGTGAATTCATATTCAATATTAATATTTACTTATTATATTCACTTGGGTTTAATATCAATTGATTTGATTGATTTCCATTTCGTTATTATTAATACGATTTCCAAATCTCAATTTAATTTATTTAATTCAAGCTTAACATCCATTCGGATTTAACATATTTTAGTTTTCAATCGACTAGTATTCGATTGATTCCACTCAATTATTATTCATTCACTAAATTTTCAAATTTCAAGTCTATTTTATTTGATTTCAATATTCATTCTTATTAAATTTCATACTTAACCAAGTTCAGTTCTAATTTCAAATTTTTAATCCAATTTGAATATCAATCAAGTCAATCAACAGCTAAAACAATATCTTAATAATTTAATAAAATTATTTCTCTTCTATACAAAAATATAATTTGGGTAAAATTATTTCATTTACTCTCTTTACAAAACAATACTGTATCAATTGACAGTTCAATTCTTCTCAGCACTTGAATAAATCAAACAACACAATACAAAACATTTGCATATAGAATTTACAAATACGCTCTCTCATATAAACACTCAACTTAATCTAGGGTATTACTAACCCCATCTCCATCGAGTTATACCACAGAGCCAAGGTTATTCCTAAACCAATAGCTCTGATACCACAGTAACGACCCGAGGATTTTCGATCCCGAAAATCGACACAATACATCATGTCGACTATTCAAGCATCAAACACTGGAACATTAATAGAAAGAAATTAGAGGGTGAGATAATAAAGAAAGAAATATTAGAATAGAAGAAGAAGAACTAACAACACAATACAGAGTCTCACATCGCAGCGGAACAAAAATATAATATAGAAATAAATCTTTATAGAGAGCTTTGAAATAATACTTACAATCATCAGAGTACATCACATATCTAGACAGTTATAACAACCTGTCCTCATATACAACACACACCGAAATAACAACTAAATATCATACGTCTGAACATCTCCAGTTCGTCTTTGGACTTCGCAGCATCCGACAACCTAAACCTGTATGACCTGGTCTAACCCAAGCATTACAAACGATGGGTCAGTCTGGTGAACTAGAGTGAGAAAAACACACTAAGTTTATATGAATCACACAAGTTGATTTTAAGTCAAAATCTTTTTGAAAGAAAAGGATAATCATATGACCAAATCCGCACATAAATACAGATAGCTTTTTCCTTACGATAACCCAAAATATTTTTGAAATCAATATCTTCTCTGATGTTATAATAATGTCTAAATACAAATAAATATCAATCTAGCAGAACGCTTGCATCTCACGCTCTACATATATAGTATACAATCAAAACCGCGGGCGCTTATTGGAGAATGGATTTCCACCTATGGCAAGGTATGTGACCACCTTCCGACAATGTACATCTAGAGACGAATGCATTGGGGATTCAACAAGAAATCTTGCAACCCTGGCTAAACATGTCCGGCCCCTCACTTCACTTGAGAGTACCGAATATATCATTACCACGGTTGGGGGCCAGCCCATCAAACCGATAGCATACAAATAAAATAAAGGGACAACCGAAGGCATTTAATTTCACCAGATCAGGTAATGATATACCCTTTTGATAGTTGCGACCCACATAGCCTTGCGACCTACCCGATTTTATACCATTTCCCGGTTAAAGAGGCTTGAGGTCTAAATTAATTAATTAATCATTATAATATTATTATTAATTCTTTTGAACATCGATCACCATTCACTATGAATGTCACATCGTCAGATCCGCTGGATATCACTGAATTGATTTCCACAAAAATACTCTGAGCGTTAAACTAAGAGAAGTGCCCCTCTCTTCGCCACCAACAAAAATACGTTTGTAAAATTCAATGTATATAACTCCATTGGAAATACTCTGTCATACACTCATCCATACAAGTCATCCAGGAACAGGATGAACCGAAGGCACCCTCCTACCACATCCTATATAGGTATCACCCCAAGGATCAGTAGCGAGTAGTCCTTGCAATCTGAAGATTCCAATCACGACATAATCACTGTCAAAATATCCCCAGGAGCTACCCAGAGAAATTTATAAAGTAGTTCTTCCGCTCATGAAGATCAACAGTCTTCAATGCTCCATTTTCCATCAACTTCTTTTCGTATTTGCTGGTACAGAATGGTTTTCGAATATAATTCGATCCCGATCTTTCCGTACCAACAATCGTATTTGGTCAGATTTGATAGTCGGTTATTTAACCATCAAATAAATAATCATGTGAATGAAATGAGTTTACCGATTCAGTACTCGACATTACTTGGCCTTATTAATTAAACATCTGTTAATTATATTTCTTTAAATCTTCCAATATTTGGAGTTTATCTTTTACTTCTTATTATAAATAAGAATATTCTAAAAAAATCATTTCATTCACCGATAAACTTTTCGAACACAGCTTTTAATATTATTTACGGAAATTATAACTTATGTTTCCCTCACTTCTCTCGTTTATAAACTAATACCATTCCAAGATAATCGTGAAGTCGTTCATGTTGGGGTATTTTATTTACCTCTCAGACCTTGACCAACAACATTCATAATTTCATAATAGATAGAAGTTTATTAACCACACGTTTTCCTTTGAAAACCTTATTTATATCTCAACATCGTTTACTTAATTAGTTATTAAGTAAACTATTATTATACTTATCGATTAATCTTTATTAATCCTTTTTAATATTATACTCGACTTTCGATTCTATTGTAAACATTCTTTGACTTGTTTGCAACAACAATATCATATTGGTCTTTATAAATCATATATAACTGTCTTTAACAAATCTAATATAAATATCTTAATAAATCTTATATAAATATATTTATAAATCTTACCTTTATATCCTTTACAACTCTTATATTGACATCTCATACAAATCCCTTTTATCAAAATACTTCATTTATCATCTGTAACAAACGTTGCAGATTTCATTTCTAAATTCTTAACTTTCATTTTATTATACCTTTTCAAATTATTACGACAACTTATGCGTTGTCTAAATCACATAGCAATCCTTTTTAAAGATCTGTAGTTTATAAATCAAATAGACCAATTTATTATTTGTAACAATTATTACAAATTCATTTTTCAAATCTCTCACTTCATTTACAAATCCCATTTGTAAATTATTATCGACAACAAATATTTCGATTACATTTCAATTCCTAACTTCCATTTACAAAATCGTTTGTAAATCATTTATGACAATTTATATTCATCGCCATTTTCAAAATCATTTACTTAGCTTATATTCTCAATTCCGCTTAACATTCCGAATTTCGGAATATCACATTCCGAACCTCGGAATAAATCCCACTTCGTCATTTCATACCATTTCCCGATTTCTTTTTCTGACTTCAAATATTCAGTAAAAAATTGATTTAAGCAATCAAATTCGCTTAAAATCCTTTTAACAACTTCGTTATAAAAACACGGGTTTTTAAAATAAAACTCGTTCATAAACTCTTTTTCACCATTCAATTCGATTCATTTCAACTTCGATCACCTTTTAAATGGATTTCAATTAAAAAGAAACCTCTTAAATTATTATTAATTGAAATAATAATTTACTTCATCATTAACTACTGTATAAGTGGTTAACTTCTTTATTGACTAAAATAAATAGTAATTTTCCTTTAAAAAAAATTATTAAAATTTAAACAAATATTCATTAACTATTTCATTAGATAAATTCAAATCAAATTGATTTAATAATCAATCCAGTTAAAATGGTTGACTTCATCAATTCAAAACACGGTTATTTCGTTAACCAGTTCTAGTTAGTTCCTTGTTTAAATTAATTAATAATATAATTAATTTAAATAATTTCATTTAATTGTTTCTTACAAACAATAAATATTGGTTATAAATAATTATATTAATCCTTGCTCATTTGTTAATTCATCTTAGTAATATAAGAATTAGCTTTATAAATCATTTAATTAGTAAGAGGAGGCAAGTGCTTCGCACATGACTGATTTTTTGGTACAAAAATGTTGATTGGTGGTTAAAACAATCAACATACGTGTGTCTGGTTTATTTCCCTTTTATAAACTTCATTTTAAAGAATATATTTAAAAATCTATATTCAGTTATAAAATAAATTTATAACTTCATTACGGTCGATTCATCCGACGGAAAATCTATATTTACACAATGATTGATTTATATGTCATATACTGCCGATTACTTAACCGATATCACCCACTGGTTTAAAATGAAACAAATGTTGAATTTCATGTTAACAATCAACAATCAAATTAATCATTTCAAACAGATAGGTTTTAATTGTTCATATAATGATAATATGAAAATAGATGACATTAAATGTATTTGAGGGATCCAAGGGATCCCTCTAACCTGTCCTTCCCTGCATTTAAGTTGGTTATCTTAAATAAAATCATTCAATTCAATTTAACTGATATAATAGTAAATAATAGCCATTTAACAACAACCAATTTATTTAATATTAACAAAACAATTCAAACAATTAATACGTTTATTTTATAAACGTGACCAATAAGGTAAGTTGCCTTAATTGAGACCAATTGTCAAAATAACGATTTGGTTTTTCACTGAAATTAAACAGTGTTTAATTTCAAAAATTCAATCAACATACAAATATAAAATTAACAAACAATCAACCATTAACAGCCATAATAATCATTAGTAATCATAGCACACAATTATAAAAACCCAACTTATATAAAATATAAGTGGGAAAAACTGAGCGAGTTTAACTCACTTTGATTTGATTTGCGGTTGAAACGATTCAATTACAGTCAAATTAAACAATAGTTTAATTTAACTGCAAATTTCCACAGTATCTAGCTCAATCCAGAACAGTTCCAAGATGTTGAATTTATCACCATGATTTCAACGCCAGTTACCAATTCTGGTTTCGTAACAAGAAGTTATTGCCTATATAAAGTTACACTATTTTAATTAAAATTAAATGTTCCTTAAGTTAAAATAATTACTAATTACATTTTTAAATAATAAAGGCCACCTGATTTCCTTTATTCCTTTAAAGGCTCATTCCCGTAGCTCCATCTTCATGTTTTCAACATCCTCATTTGTCCAGACCTGATTACAAATCATGCCAGTTAATCGAGAAACCGTCCACCACTCCGAACATAGACCCACCTACGTCAATCAGAATGCATAGCCTAAAGCGCCTTAGGCTGCTCGAGCCTCGCCATAAGCATGGCGTCCCTCAGTCACACCCTTCATTCGTAAAAGCAGCACAACCCCGCCCATTTAAACGCCATTTCCGGTCATCTCAGATCGAGAAAACCCATCACGACCATTCAGTTGAAACATCTCGCTAAGATAATTGTTTTTATGTTTGAAACCATTTTGAAATGAAGAGTGGATGAAAAGATTTGGACGGAGAAGGCTTGGTTGATGCGGTTTGTTGATTTGTTAAGATGAGGCGGCGGAAATAGTTGACCGCGCGTGAATGAAAAGAAGGGTTTTGACCACTACGTTTGGTATATATAGGAATAGGAAATGAACTAATTTTATTAATATTTTATTATGCTAACTTTTGCATGAAGAAATACTTCAAATTACTTATATAAACCCCCGTTTTTGACAAACAAATATGTAATCCTAGCATAAAAATATATTCTGAATCCAATGGGACAGGTTTCGTTGAATTCCGAGGTCGTTTGTGAAAAGCCCTTTGTAAATATCGATGAAAAATCAAGCGTTAAAAATTCCTATAATTATAGAAAAAATCCAAAAAATATGAGACCTTGACATTTTACTAGACCTCTTCCTAACGGATCCAATGAATTTTGTTCGTTAAATTTGGAGTTTGTTTGGTCAGTCGTCTATTCGTTTAAAGTTACCTCTGACTTAATTGTCTAAACAAGTAAATAGAAACAAATGCATTTTTGGCCATCGAAGTCACATACGATATCGGTTTGCCACAAAATTCGATTTTCCTACAATAATTTAATGATACGGTTCCGATGAAACTAATTTCATCGAAAACGGAGTCTGTTTGCAAAAATGGCTATTTTTAACGCTTATATAATATTGATAAAATATTATTTAAAATTCAAAAATATTTCAAATAAAAATAATAATAAATTATTATCATCATATTTGTCAAAATAAAATTATCATATAGTTATACAAATCCATATCGTCGATTTCGAGTCAAGACGGTGTCCAAATTGTATTAAAACCCTATTATTTCAATAAATAAACGTTATATTTTAATAGCGATTTCCATAGCCACTATTTTAAAATTTGAATTTGACATAACTAACAATCCGTAACACGAAATCTGAATTTTTCTCCTTCATATGTAAATCATTATCAACAAGATTCAAACGATTCTTGTTTCACAAAAATCCGACTTATATCAGATCCTGTATATCCAGTTAAAGTTAAAATTGTAAATTTCGAATTACCGCGCCATTTCAGGCTCGTTTATAATTCAAATATAAATTAACGTTTAAACTTCGTTTTAACAAGCGAATTCAGTATTAAAAATGATTAATATTCCAAATATAATATTTAAAATAATTAAATATATTAAATATTTGATCACCTAAAATACGGGACATTACTGTTTCCTATGCTGGCTTGTTTGTTTTTTCTTTTTGATGTTTCTTACTTAAACTTTGTACAATCAATATTACCATATATGTGGTACTCTTATACATATTAATTTACATTGTGATTTGTTAATCTAAAGTTGCATAGCGACATGCATGTTATTGTCTTCCATGCTTTAGAAATTTGTTTCCAAATATTTCTTGAAACACAAACTCCACAACAGTTGACATATATCTAGTAGAAAATGAATTTAGTTCTATGTACAACTATGGCTAATCCTTTTGTCTGGAACTTGACCTTTTTTTCCTCTATATATGGAGCCGTCGGTGCTTTAATGAAGAATTATGAATGTTGGATCAAAATTTTATTTAATAGTATGTCATAATGTAATCAATGAACAAAAAAATTATAATGGCCTAAGATCCCTAAACGAATCTATAAATAGACCCCTAAACCTATTTCATTCTTCGTAACACAATTTTTTCCCTGCTAAGTTCTTTTTTCTTTTAGATGGACCTAACCTAAAATTTTTAGAGGAAAATACTTATATATAAAAATATTTATGCCCTTTTGAAGGCGTGATCTATGGGGGAACGAAGGAATGCTTTGGACTACGGGTGAGTTTGTAATTATATTAAATTTATAATAATTTAGGAAAATAGGGTTTCTAATAGTTGTAGAGCTCTATGTAGTTTTTCTTTACAATTTTCTTACATTTTTTGTTAGTTTACTATAAGTTAGTATTTTCTACAGTTTTTCAGTCTTTTTCTTACAAATTTATTTTATTTAAGTACTCTAAGGTATTTTCTTAGTCTTCTTCTGTCTATTTGTGTTTTTCAGTTATTTTACGGTTTCTGTACCTACTTGTGGTTTGTGCCTAAAACAAGCCTAGATCTGTAAATATCAGTATTTGGACATCTGACATAATCTTTTTTATTTTGCTCGTAGAAATAATGAAATTTAAGAACTATTATGTAAATGTGGATTAAACATATGAGACTATATTTATAGAATAATATGCATAAAATATAGATATGTAACTAAAAAGCAAATGGAATGAAATAGGAAAATTAATGTAGATTTGCAATAAATTATGACATGGATTGTCATTGGAAAAGACTGAACATATTTACAAAAGAAATACTATGATGATTTGTACATACACACATAGAAATCATAAAGGAAAGATTGGTCTAAATTGCAAATATAATTATAACACGAAGGTTATAGTTAAACAAAATGATGGAATTGCTTATTATTGACATAAACTAAAACTGAGGTCATGTGTACTGGTTATGATCCATTCCAGCAGCATAAGACTAATTTGGAAAAATAAGCAATATAAGTTAATAAACATATACTTGTCGTGGACCGTTCTGGCAATACGGAGGCTGATTGGGGGAAGCAAGCGATCAATGGAAAAGGCCCGAATCAAGGGGGATTTGGGTTGAGGCGCAAATTAGAACATTTGTTTGCTAGGATATGTACCGACAGCATTCCCTTTCAGGTTTATCGCCGATGGTCTCACAATCGATGGTAGTGGAGGCTGGGCATGCTTATGTTGATTAGGACAACTAAAAAATCAACAGAGACAAGGTCATATGTAGGTGTGTTCTGACGGTGCAATGAGCGTGCATGCGAATCGATAAGGGAAAATTAGTGCAAACAATCAAATAAATCTATGCTAGTATGGTTCTAGTATATATTTTTGGTATATCATTCTAGCATGTTCACCTCTTGCAGTTATACACGGACACTTACCATATCTGACACTCAGGCCCTGCCCTTAACCGAAGCGGCAGAAGCTTCGCTTAGGTCCCCGAAATACAAAGGGCACCAAAATTCATGCGATAAATAAAAAACCTGAATCGCGATCTATGAATCGGCGGATCTAACGACCGACAACGGACTCAACCAGAACGGCAAGAGAGTCTCTTCATCTCCTCCACGCAGCAGTCTCCATTTCCACAGCCGCAAAGGAAACATGCTCCAACTCTTCGACAGCTAGGGCACAACACTAAATGAAAAATAATGCACAAAATCTAAAATACAATTGAAGGTAATAGTTCTACTTAATTTGGATTTTCATTTATGTATGTTTAAAATTTCAAATGTTGAGTTAGTTTTGGTATTGCAACAAGATAGTAATATGTTGTTTTAGTTTAGACCTGTTGATGGCTTTTGTCATTGAGAAGTGCAAACTTGTACTTTAGCATATTGGGTGATTGGCATAATTTTAAGAGCGTAGGAATAAAACTAGCCTGTCATGTTTTTGTTTAAAATCTGGGCATGTCTTAGACTGGTGGAGAAGTAGAAGTCAGTGGTGATAAAATTAAAGTCACAAATGGAAGGACTGTAATTTACTAAAATTGACATTTGAATTGATGTAATGTGATGTTCAGTCTTTGTAAATATATGTTTCTGGTAATGCTATTTTGTTAAGTAAGATCACAGCAATATCCGATCTATTGTTATTTAAGATTGCAAATGTTGTCGATAGATATTTGCTTTTATTTGTAGTTATTACAGTCGCATGACATGATTAGTCGAAGGCTCTAAAAATGTTCATAAGCAATTAGTTAACTTCACTATGTAACTTAAATTATCCATATAAAGTTATTTTTCTCATCTTATTATTTGTAAACATAGATTAACTTGATTATTAAATTAAAGATGATAGCATTAGTTATTGTTTTAGGGCCTCAGTTTTCTAATTGGCTTTAGGTAGCAAAACTAGTAGGACCGACCCTGCTGACACTAGAACTATTTTTGATATATTTTTCTTTATTACTCAATCATGCTAGTAACTACATCACCCACCAGAGTTTTCATTTGACCCACTCCTCTTTCTTTCTTTTCTTCCCACCAGGCTCATAGAGTGGATGCGATTACTTCTGATTTTCTTGGATGATTGTTCTTCGAGATTCATTCTTGCTGCAGATATATTTTCCTTTTTTATCTTATTTCATAGAGTTGGTTGAATTATTGGTTATTTTGAGAGATATTCATATTGTATTCTTATTTGTGAACGAGATATGGTTTTCATGATACATGTGGTTTGGAACTGAATTAACTTCTAGTTTTATAAGTGAATGTTATGCTTATATTTGTAAAAATGCTTCTACTGTATTTATATTTTTATGTCTTGTGAATCTTAGTATTTGTGACGTACGCCTTTGTGCATTTATATAATAATTCCCACTAATCTTACCTTTAGTCCGAAATTTAAATACCGAAATTGCCCCTAACTTTTTAAATATCGCCTAATATCACCTATGTGTTATTTCACATTTCACGGAATATTCATCAAATGATATTCACTACTTGAACACCTTCCAAATTTTCCTCATATCACATTCCCTTTTCACAATGTTACTAATTATCTTTCACCACAAAATTTCTTTCCCAATGTTAACAGCATTAATTAATGAATTTAATAAATGTTATCTGATTTGTAATTAAATGCAAAATTACATGCTAAAATTTTGATATGAAATTGTTGATGCTGCATGATCAAACCTTGGATGACTCCTTCTTTCACCGCTTTAGCTTTCTTTCTTTTGGTAATATTCATTTACCATTTTTTACCTTCAACTAAAAACTAGGAACATAGTTATTCTACTATTCAATTTGCTTAACTTATCTCCAAATTTCCTTCTATATTTAATATTTTAGATGTTCACTAGATTAACGACTACCATAAATTGCTTCTTCTTAACAAAGTAAGAAACCAGTCTCCTTATCACTTTTGTGTATCATAACAAACAGTAAATATTGTGCTCATTTTATTTTTTGATCTATGAAATATTTTACATTACGCCTCTTGTGTAATAACCCGAGATTTTAAGTGTATTTTTATTTGATTATTTAGTTTAAATTTTGATTTTTGATTTTATTTTATTCATTTAAAACTCGGTTTATTATATTTTATAACTATTTTGATTTTGAATTAAAAACTAAATTTATCTTGGTTTTATATAACAAATGAATTTGATTTGATATGAATATATTTTAATAACATTTTCAATTTCGATCTTATTTTGTATATAAATTAAATCGAGTTTATTTAGTTGAATTTGAATTTATTTTTATATTTTAAATAGTAAAGTTGTATTATATAATTTGTTTTCGATATTAATAAAAATTATATCCTCGATTTAAATTTTATAATATTCTATAATTTCTCGTAACGGGGATTTAAAACTTGAAATGCGTATAGGGAGATATAGTAGTAGAGAAAATTTCATCGGAAAATTTGAATGTTTGTAACGACCCAGAAAATCTGAACCAATTTAAAAATTTTAAATTGGCTAAAATAATGGATTTTAAATATTTAAAATAAATATTTTAAATAATAGCAATGAAAACTGAGTTTGAATCGACAATTGAAAACGAATATAATTAATTATAATTATAAACAGGGCTTGAAAAGGCGCTGCAGTTTCAAAAATGGAATTCAAACTTTGTCGGACTGTACCGGGTGTAGAACAATCCGGATTTTAGCGAAACCAAAAACATTAGGATCTAATTGGTAATATATTTCTAACGAATCTGAAAAATCGAAATTTCATAGCGGGAATCAAAAGATATGTCCAGTTGAAAATTCAGAATAGTCGCTATGGAATTCAAGCCCTTAAAAATGGAAATTTTGCAAACGACCTCGGACTTCGACGAAACCACTTTTGTTGGGTCCGTGATGTCAAGTTATTGCTAGATTCTAAATTTCATAATTTTTCGAATCAATATGTGAGCGTGGCAAAGGAAAACGCGTTTGGCCAGTTTCAGTTGATTTTAATCGACTGGAAATTGGCCATTTTTCAAACGGTCTCAGAATTCGACGAAACTAGTTTTGTTAGGACCGTATCGTCAATATGAAGCTAGAAAATATTTTTCTGCAATTTATAGAGTTCGTATGTGACCCTGGTAATATGAAATGTACGTTTAAAGTTCAATATAGTGATTTAAATGTAAATTTAACGAAAACTAATCATAATAGCCGAATTGGCTAACAAAACATATCCCATTGTGTTCGAAATGGGGGTATTTAGCTAGGGGCGACAGTTGTTGGGTTTGATTTCGAGTTCGTATCAACATAAGGGTATTTTCAAAATTAAATAAATTAAAATATTTTATATACAAGCCCATTCATTTCAAAACCCTAGTTCATTAATTACGGCCACCGTCATCATCATTTCAAAGGCCAGAATCACTCAGATTTTCACCCTTCAAATTCTTCAAATCCACACTATGAAGTTCGAAGCTATTAATTGAAAATTAAAGAGCTTTTCACGCTCTCCAAATCAATACCAAGAAGACCGATTTTAATTAGGAACTCTGTTCGAATTTTGTGGCCAAACTGCCAACAGTCGGGCTCGATTTCTGGTCAAGGACGACCACCGGATGGGGCGTGCTTCAGGGCGGAGGAAGGTGGGGGAGTGGCGCCTCGACTGGTGACCTCGGATCGACGGTCAACCTCTCCGACGAGCGTGCGATGGGGGGGAACCCTAATGGGTTCGGTTGTTCATTCGTGGACTGTAAGTAACTTTGTTTTTTTTTAATTAATATAAATGCAGTTTTTTTTAATTAATATAAATGCAGTTTTTTTATAAATATAAATGCAGCAGTTTTTTTTATAAATATAAATGCAGCAGTTTTTTTTTATTAATATAAATGCAGCAGTTTTTTTTATAAATATAAATGCAGTAGTTTTTTTATTAATATAAATGCAGTTTTGAATAAATATAAAGGCAGCTTTTATTTTCATTTTTTTTTAAATATATATAGCATTATGACAATAAAACTAGAAAGGTTTTAAAATAAAGTTAGAAAGGTTTTAAAATAAAATTAGGATTGATTTTGAAAATATAAAACAGGATTGTTTTGGAAAAATAAAATACTTTCAAATAGAAAATATAAAATAGACTTTGACTTAAAAATAAAATTACCTTTGATTTGAAATTAAAATTATCTTTGTCTATAAAATATTAACCATAGTTTAAAAATGAGATTTTAAAATGGGGAAAGACGAGATTTTTAAATAGTAAAAATATGATTTTTATATATTGAGTAGCGAAGAAAAATTCGATTTTTATATATTGAATAGCAAAGAAAAAATTCGATTTTTATATATTGAATAGCGAAGAAAAATTCGATTTTTATATATTGAATAGCGAAGAAAAATTCGATTTTTATATATTGAATAACGAAGTAAAAATTCGATCTTTACATATGTAGTGAATACGGGCAACGAAAGCGACAAAAGGCGAGAACGGTGAAGATTTATGCAAAGAAGAGTCGTGGGATTGAATTACCTATTCGGTGAGAATTTCTCACTCTTCAATTTCTTTTTCTATATATATATATATATGTGTGTGTGTTGAAATAAAAGTGAATTGCTATATAATATATATATATATATATATATATATATATATATACGCCCCTCGTCCACAAACCATGGACGATATTTATTGGTTGAAATTGGGTGAAAATTGATTGATAGCGAATGATTGTTTGGGATTGTTTATGGTTGATATTGATTGATTGAGGTTGAAAAATACCCGTTGGTGGTTGAGAAATATTTGGTTGAAACCACATAGGATTAGTTTGTGGAAATGAAATAAATACATATACATGCCGCCTGCGTGCGAACTAGATGCATGATCCCCATTATCAAAAACCGCGAGGTTTTAAGGTAGAGCGAGGAGCCGTACTAGGGACGGTCCCGGTTTTAACTACCCTGCCGTTATGCTGCCGAAATTTTGAATAATGTTCGTGTGTTTGAATTATTTTCATTTGCTTAAACTATATTTATTCATTGAATAGAAAACCTTCATGTGTTGAATTGATATTCATTCGTTGATTAGAAATTCATGTGTTGAATGGTATTCGCGTTTTAAATATAAAAATCACATTTTTATCTATATATAGAAACTATAGAAAACCTTCATGTGTTGAATTGATATTCATTCGTTGATTAGAAATTCATGTGTTGAATGGTATTCGCGTTTTAAATATAAAAATCACATTTTTATCTATATATAGAAACTATAGAAAACCTTCATGTGTTGAATCGATATTCATTCGTTGATTAGAAATTCATGTGTTGAATGGTATTCATATTTTGAAATAAATTGTTTGATAACAAAAATCACCTTTTATCGACTATATGAACTGTGTAAAATAGTCTCGTTTTGAAAGAAATTGTTTTATAAGAAAAATCCTATTTTTATCACCAATATGAAATATATAAAATAATAGTGTTTTGAAATGAGTTGTTTTACAATAAAAATCACATTTTTATTATATGCATGAATCGTTAAAATGTGAAGTGTTAAAAATAACCACTTGTTCAAATAAATATATATGAAGTTGAATAGAAAATGATAAATGATAAGAACTGTATATATATGTACATGCATATTCATTGAACAGGTTATAGCAAAGGGGCTAGAGAAGAGGAATAAAATTTTGTGCCCGACAAATAGGTATACATTTACTGTTTTGTTTGGGTGATGATTTTATGAGCCTGTTGGCATTTTCTTTTTCTTTTTGAGATTAGAAGGACCGGGAAAGCTACTTGCGATTTCCCGATGCTCCCGGTGCAGGGGAGGTTATGGCGAAATTTTCCAAAATTTTAAAGCGTTAGTGAAATATTTGAAGTGAAAACGATATTGAAATTGTTGAATGAACTATATTTATATAAATATATAAATATAAATAAAATTAAAACGAAACGTGGCCGTGCAGTTCGTGTTTTGAAACAGTGTTTTCGAACAACTAGTACGGGAAATCCGACCATTGGATTTTCCCGAAACCTCAACCGTCGGGTTCGCCTTGGAAATATCTTCCCAACGGCACCAACTTTGTAAAAATCCAACGGTTGGATTGTCTGGAATGTTTAATTCAAATCCGAAGAAAAACAGCGCCAGAAGCGATTATATTTATATATAAATATAATTATATATTTAATCGAATAACGACGCTGCAGTTCGTATTTTGAAATCGAAACTTCAAACGATTGTACCGGGAGATCCGACCTTCGGATTTTCCCGAAACTGGAACCGTTGGATTCGTTTTGAAAAGACCTTTCTAATGATATAAATTTTGTGAGGATCCAACGGTTAGATTTTCAGATATGTGTAAATCAAATCTGAAGAAAAACAGCGCCACAGCCGCTTTATGGCCCGAAGCGTCGTTTTGAATAAATTAGCTATTTTAAAATAAATAAAAATAGCGATAAATAGTTATAAAATATCATAAGCGATATGGAATGGAAATAAACTGAATTTGCTCGATTTATGTGGCTTTTGATGGTTGAATGTGTTTGGTGTGAAAATTACATTAAAGAACAAGATTGGTGTTGTCAAATAATTTAACCATTGAAATAAATTAATTTGAAATTGTAAATATACGTGAATTATTTGAAAAGGCCGAGTTAATTCTCATTTCAAATGATTGACCGACGATTGAAATTCGAAGATGAAGACGACGGTCGAAGACCGGAGATCTTCACCTCGTTTGGATGGTAACCGAGGTCCTGATTGGGAGGCATCCCGAAATATGGATAATGAGTGGTGATCGTCCAGACGTACGTGGTGATCGATGGGTTTGCGGGGTATTTAGTGCCTCCGGTTTCGTTCAGACCCAGAACGGACTTGTAAATGGACTGTGTGTCTGACATCGGAGTTTATTCTGTGTTGATTGATTTCTGTTAAATATACATCTGTTTGGCGGCGGAGAATTTATTCTTTTGCTTAACGCCCTTCTCTGAGACGCACGAGCTCAGAGGTTGTATATCAATGGACATCAGTCGCATGGCATGAATTGCCTGTGTGGCATGCTAAGATGCAGTGATCAGGACTTCTGTTGAAAAGCAAAGTCTTGTGGTGATGATCAAAGCACCGCCTGTGTGGCGTAGCTTTGTGTATAACGTGAATTCGCGAGCCTCACACCCCGGTATGAACCAGAAACGGGAGAAGGACCTCAGGGAGGGCATGCGTTTCTTTCTTGCTCGGGTGGTGTCAGTGACCTACCAGCCCTGACATTTATATACTTTTCACCTATATGGTTGTTGCTGTTGCGAGGCGCCTCGGTTTGGTCGGACAATTCGAGTCCGATGGAGTCATTCGTTGGCTCGTTTACGCCCCAAAGGGCGGGGAAACGCAGTGTTCAGGAATTTTAATCCACATCGGTGGACCGGCCCTGACGATCCAAGGGTCACTCGAGCTCTGATCCTGAGGGGCAGGCTAGAGTGTCTCGAATTCGGTAAGGACTATCTTTTGCCTTTGTTCATGACGGAAATCCAATTTCCAAATACGACATCGTGCGGTTTTGATTGTATATATATATATGGCGACATGATATATGGTACCCATGCCGTCTATGATTGATAGTTATGATTTGAAATTGTTTTCAAAACATATAAACACTAGCAATAATATCAAATGCCTTTGTTTTATTCGTATCAAGCATATTTTAGCCATTATAAGGTAAAACTCTATCCTCCGGTTTGCGTTGCATTGTGTGATGGGAACTGAGTCTTATAACGGTTTCATTTTTTATAAAAAGCATAGCGATGTTTAAAAGGAAGATTTGTTTTAAAGCACTAGCAATCCAATGGAGTAAACCCGTTCCACGAAAGTGGCGTGGTCCTGTGATTAGCCATATTATATATGTGTTGAATGGATTTCTCATACCAGTCCCATGACTGACTCGTAGTTTGTTTCACTCTCAAACTCGGGTGCACCTTTTTCTACACGGGAAGCCTTGTATTCAGGTTTAGCTGGTTCTTTCTGGATAGCTAGAGCTGAAGATGGATTCTACCATTTATCTCTTTTTATGCTGTTCAGCTCCTATTGTACATATTTTGTTTATTTCCGCTGTAGACATTTATGTATAGCTGAACTGTATTTGTACTAAGTAAGATCCTGTATACTATGTAACTCTGATGATTACTTTTATCCAGTATATTCTATTGTTCATTATCTGGTGTATTTATTTAATTTTGTTCTGCTATTATCTGTTTCTGTGTTATATTCCTAAGATAACCCTTGTCTCCGTCGGAACGGGATTTCGGGGCGTCTCAACGTGGTATCAGAGCTTTGGTTAAGCTTAGTTCTGGAATGTAACATTTGAACGAACTCGTCAGAAGTAGAACCAGTAGTGTTCTAGGACGGGTAACTCTATACAGATAGGATCAGCAATATCCTAGTATAAGCAAAGCAGAGTGAAATTACACTTCGATAGACGCATTTACATTTGAAGTATTTGTCTCTATATTTTAAATTTTTCTTTTCTGTGACCTGACACTTGATCTGCCATTTGCAGAAGTACTAGAAAATGAGTGCCAGAAACAGAAGGAATACAGAACCCGATCTAGAGGCTCTATTAAAGAGATATCGAAATCTGAACGGAGCACAATTCTCTGGCAATGAATCTATAATTCAAACTCAAGCCTGGATGAGTTCTGTCGAAAGAATTTTTGAGCGTATCCAGCTGAGGGATGACCAGAAATGGTTAGTAGCATCTTGGGCGCTCAAAGAAGAAGCTTTAATCTGGTGGGAAACAATCATCAAAGATAATCCAGAAGGTGATATCACCTGGGACAGATTCAAAGTGATTTTCCTAGAAAGATTTACTCCTCCCAAAGCAACCGAGAGATTATGTGATGAATTTTCTTATCTAATACAAGGTGATATGACCATCCCAGAATATCATAAGAAATTCAACGAACTTGCTCACTTTGCTCCTCATCTGATTCAAGACCCAAAGAGGAAAAATCTGAGATTTATTCATGGCCTGCAAAGGAGATATCAGAATAGTGTAATGAGGAATGTGAAGCTCCCTTTTTCTGAAATGATATACATGGCTTATCAGTATGAAGATCTCCATAAGAAAGGAATGTTGCGCGACGAAGAAGAAGTCTGTTCTAGTGACAAAACAGAGTCAGAAACTGATATTCCTAAAGCCAGTATGAGGTCTGAGGTCAATAAGAGGCCCAGTGCCAAGAGAAAAAGGTCTGAATCTGGGAACGAACGAATAATGACCGCCACGTGCTCAAGCTGCAATAGAAAAGGACATTTGGCGATAAGTTGCAAATCTTGGAACCAACAAAGAAAGAATAAGTTCCCACCCAAGAAGGGATTTCAAGAGAATAGAAAATGTGGTGGATATCATCAGTTGGGTCATCTTTTAAAGGCCTACCCGCTATTCAGAAAGACTGAAATAGTTCAAGTAAATGAAGTAGCAGAAACTTCCGAGCCCTCAGCTAGTCAAGAAAGGGCCGATGTTTTAGAAGGCACGCTTACTGTCAAAAACATTCCAGTTAAAGTACTGTTTGACACAGGCGCGTCACGAAGTTTCATTGCCAAAGATGCAGCTAGGAAGCTGGATTTGAATTTGAAAAAGCTGAAGGAACCCATGACTGTCCAGAATCCGGTTGGGGGTTCCATTGATCTCAGTTGGGTTTGTGGAGTGCCGGTTTCTTTCTCTCGTTATCGGTTTCCTACCATCGCCGTCGTCATGAATTTTAAAGAGTTTGATCTTATCTTGGGGTTAGACTGGTTGACCAAATATGAAGCTGAAGTTAAATGCGCCGATAGAGTCGTAAAGGCGAAGATTAAATCAGGCGATTATATAACCATTCCCTGTGAAGGTCAAAATGCTAATAGAAAAGACTTCTGGGCAGCTTTGAATGTTTCTCCATCCCAAATAGAAAATGTCCCTGAAATCACAGAGAATATTCCCGATCTAGTGAAAGATATTCCTGTCGTCAAGAGCTATGCGGATGTGTTCGAAGAAGTTGTTCGCTTACCTCCGCAGAGAGAAATAGATTTCAGGATTGCTTTAATTCCCAATGCGAGGCCGGTAGTTCACGCTATTCGAAGAATGTCCTTGAAAGAGAAAGAGGAATTAGACAATCAAACACGACAGCTCGTATGGAAAGGTCTGATCAGGCCTAGTTTCTCTGATTGGGGTGCAGCAGTGGTTTTTGTCCCAAAATCTGACGATACTCTACGGTTATGTGTGGATTATCGTGATCTGAACAAGCAGACAATAAAGAACAAATATCCATTGCCGCGGATTGATGATTTGTTGGATCGATTAAATGGCGCACAAGTATTTTCACGAATGGACCTAGCTACAGGCTTCCATCAACTTCGAATTGCCGAGGAGTGTGTTCCAATGACAACGTTCAGAGGCCCCGACTTATTCTACGAGTGGTTAGTGATGTCGTTCGGCTTATGTAACGCTCCAGCTTACTTCGTCGATCTGATGAACAGAGTGTTCAGAGGGGTTTTGAATAAATTTGTTCTGGTTTTCATTGACGATATTCTAATCTTCTCTAAATCAAAGGCCGAACATGAAAAGCAGCTGGAACATGTTCTAGAAATCCTCAGAAAGAATGTATTGAAAGCCAAGTTTTCCAAATGTATATTCTGGCAAGATGAAGTGAAATTTCTAGGCCATGTTGTATCGAAAGAAGGAATCGCTGTGGATCCAAGTAAAATCACAGCCATTCAGAATTGGAAATAGCCCAGTACCCCCACTGAAGTCCGCAGTTTTCTCGGATTGGCTAGCTATTACCGGAAGTTCGTTAAAAACTTTTCGAAGATATCTGGTCACTTAACGAAGCTTACAAAGAAGCATTCTAAGTTCAAATGGACTCCAGAAAGTGAGGAGGCTTTCGAAGAGCTAAAGTTAAGATTGACGACAGCTCCAGTGTTAACCATTATTGATGGCAACCAGGATTTAAAAGTATGGACTGATGCTTCTAGAGAAGGCCTTGGCGCAGTGTTAATGCAAAGGGGTCAAGTGATTGCTTATGCTAGCCGTCAACTGAAGCCGCACGAGAAAAACTATGTAACTCATGATCTTGAGTTATTGGCTATCATATTCTCTTTGAAAATCTGGAGACACTATCTTCTGGGCGAGAGATTTGAACTGTTTACAGATCACCAGTTGTTAAAGTATCTGTTCACTCAGAAGGACTTGAATTTGAGGCAGCAACGTTGGCTGGAGTTCCTTGCAGCATATGATTTTGAAATTATATATACTCCAGGAAAAGCCAATGTCGTGGCTGATGCGTTAAGCAGAAAGAATGAAATGATCGCCAGTTTTATTATCACGACTTCATTGCTAGATAAGATATCTGCTCTTCAGGAGGATGATCACTTCATTCAGAAGATCAGAGGGATAATTCAACAAGGCGAACCCTCGAATTTTCAAGTAGATAATGATGGGATTTTAAGGCTCAACGGTCGAATCTGTGTCCCTAACATTCCTGAACTTCGAAAGGAAGTACTGGATGAATGCCACAAGTCAAAACTCAGTATCCATCCGGGAGTAAGCAAAATGTATAATGACATCAAACGCACTTTCTGGTGGAAGTCGATGAAAAGGGACATTTCCTTATATGTTAGCCGATGCCCTACTTGCCAACTAGTCAAGAGCGACCAACAGAAATTGGCTGGATTATTACAACCACTAGAAGTTCCGGGTTGGAAGTGGGAACATATTTCTATGGATTTCATTGATGGTCTGCCCAGGACCAGAAAAGGAAATGACAGTATTTGGGTGATCGTAGATCGTTTCACGAAGACCGCCCATTTTATACCTGTCAGATCGAACAGAACTGCTCAGAGTCTGGCACAGATATACTTCAGGGAAATAGTTAGACTACATGGAGTGCCGCTCAGTATAGTCAGTGATAGAGATACAATATTCACTAGCAAATTCTAGGAAGCATTTCAAGTCGAGCTGGGAACGAAGTTAAACCTAAGCACCGCTTATCATACTTAGACAGACGGTCAGACTGAGAGGGTGAATCGCATTTTAGAAGATCTATTGCGGGCTTGTGTTCTAGATTTCGGTGGATCATGGGAAGACCATCTGCATTTGGCTGAATTCTCTTATAATAACAGCTACCAGGCGAGTCTGACAATGTCGCCATTCGAAGCATTGTACGGTAGACCGTGCCGATCTCCTGCTTGTTGGGTCGAGCCTGGAAATAGACTTGTGTTGGGTCCCGATATGATTCGAGAAGCTGCCGACAAAGTTGATTTTATTAAGAAGCGATTACTCGCCGCTCAAAGCCGACAAAAGAGCTATGCTGATAGAAGAAGAAGATATATATCCTTTGAAGTTGGCGACTATGTATATTTGAAAGTATCGCCGATGAGAGGAGTTATCCGGTTCGGTAAAACTGGAAAGTTAGCGCCCAAATTCATAGGTCCGATTCCTATTCTGGAACGGATCGGTACTCTCGCTTATAGGGTCAAACTGCCTAATTGGTTGCCTGAAATTCATGATGTATTTCACATATCTCAACTTCGAAAGCACGTACATGATCCAGACTTGATCGTGGAAGAAGCAGCTCAGCATGACATTGAAA
Source organism: Allium sativum (assembly GCA_030737875.1). Classification (NCBI taxonomy): domain Eukaryota; kingdom Viridiplantae; phylum Streptophyta; class Magnoliopsida; order Asparagales; family Amaryllidaceae; genus Allium; species Allium sativum. The sequence goes on from CM060925.1 coordinate 13,488,106, forward strand.
TTACCCCAGAATCCGCTGTGAGAAGAGAGCCGCTAAAGATAATAGGCAAAGAAACCAAAGAGCTGAGGAACAAGAAGGTTCGCTTAGTCAAAGTGCAATGGAGTGGAGATCCGCGAGATTGTACTTGGGAAACGGAGGAGAGCATTTAGAAGGCTTGTCCTAGATGACGAGTAGATATCTCTGATTGACTCTGGTGCAAGGTACATTTACCCTACTTTGCACTACCATTCAATTCTCTACTCTATTGTTATTTTCTTTTCATAGACGTGCACTTTTAATTATATAGTCTGAATGATTTTTAAAGGGTATAGGATTTGATTAGTATATCTTTGAAGGTTAAAAACAGTTGGATTGGTTGTTGTGTTGTGTGATTGTAGATTTATCAAACCACTTTCGACTTTGTTCCTTTTCGGGGACGAAAAGTTTTAAGTGGGGGAGATTGTAACGACCCAGAAAATCTGAACCAATTTAAAATTTTTAAATTGGCTAAAATAATGGATTTTAAATATTTAAAATAAATATTTTAAATAATGGCGATGAAAACTGAGTTTGAATCGACAATTGAAAACGAATATAATTAATTATAATTATAAACAGGGCTTGAAAAGGCGCTGCAGTTTCAAAAATGGAATTCAAACTTTGTCGGACTGTACCGGGTGCAGAACAATCCGGATTTTAGCGAAACCAAAAACATTAGGATCTAATTGGTAATATCTTTCTAACGAATCTGAAAAATCAAAATTTCATAGCGGGAATCAAAAGATATGTCCAGTTGAAAATTCTGAATAGTCGCTATGGAATTCAGGCCCTTAAAAATGGAAATTTTGCAAACGACCTCGGATTTCGACAAAACCACTTTTGTTGGGTCCGTGATGTCAAGTAATTGCTAGATTCCAAATTTCATAGTTTTTCGAATCAATATGTGAGCGTGGCAAAGGAAAACGCGTTTGGCCAGTTTCAGTTGATTTTAATCAACTGGAAATTGGCCATTTTTCAAACGGTCTCAGAATTCGACGAAACTAGTTTTGTTAGGACCGTATCGTCAATATGAAGCTAGAAAATATTTTTCTGCAATTTATAGAGTTCGTATGTGACCCCGGTAATATGAAATGTACGTTAAAAGTTCAATATAGTGATTTAAATGTAAATTTAACGAAAACTAATCGTAATAGCCGAATTGGCTAACGAAACATATCCCATTGTGTTCGAAATGAGGGTATTTAGCTAGGGGCGATAGTTGTTGGGTTTGATTTCGAGTTCGTATCAACATAAGGGTATTTTCAAAATTAAATAAATTAAAATATTTTATATACAAGCCCATTCATTTCAAAACCCTAGTTCATTAATTGCGGCCACCGTCATCATCATTTCAAAGGCCAGAATCACTCAGATTTTCACCCTTCAAATTCTTCAAATCCACACTGTGAAGTTCGAAGCTATTATTTGAAAATTAAAGAGCTTTTCACGCTCTCCAAATCAATACCAAGAAGACCGATTTTAATTAGGAACTCTGTTCGAATTTCGTGGCCAAACTGCCAACAGTCGGGCTCGATTTCTGGTCAAGGACGACCACCGGATGGGGCGTGCTTCAGGGCGGAGGAAGGTGGGGGGGGGGGGGGGGGGGGTGGCGCCTCGACTGGTGACCTCGGATCGGCGGTCAACCTCTCCGACGAGCGTGCGATGGGGGGGAACCCTAATGGGTTCGGTTGTTCATTCGTGGACTGTAAGTAGCTTTGTTTTTTTTCAATTAATATAAATGCAGTTTTTTTTTAATTAATATAAATGCAGTTTTTTTTATAAATATAAATGCAGCAGTTTTTTTTATAAATATAAATGCAGCAGTTTTTTTATTAATATAAATGCAGCAGTTTTTTTTATAAATATAAATACAGTAGTTTTTTTTATTAATGTAAATGCAGTTTTGAATAAATATAAAGGCAGCTTTTATTTTCATTTTTTTTTAAATATATATAGCATTATGACAATAAAACTAGAAAGGTTTTAAAATAAAGTTAGAAAGGTTTTAAAATAAAATTAGGATTGATTTTGAAAATATAAAACAGGATTGTTTTGGAAAAATAAAATACTTTCAAATAGAAAATATAAAATAGACTTTGACTTAAAAATAAAATTACCTCTGATTTGAAATTAAAATTATCTTTGTCTATAAAATATAAACCATAGTTTAAAAATGAGATTTTAAAATGGGGAAAGACGAGATTTTTAAATAGTAAAAATATGATTTTTATATATTGAGTAGCGAAGAAAAATTCGATTTTTATATATTGAATAGCGAAGAAAAAATTCAATTTTTATATATTGAATAGCGAAGAAAAATTCGATTTTTATATATTGAATAGCGAAGAAAAATTCGATTTTTATATATTGAATAACGAAGTAAAAATTCGATCTTTACATATGTAGTGAATACGGGCAACGAAAGCGACAAAAGGCGAGAACGGTGAAGATTTATGCAAAGAAGAGTCGTGGGATTGAATTACCTATTCGGTGAGAATTTCTCACTCTTCAATTTCTTTTTCTATATATATATATATATGTGTGTTGAAATAAAAGTGAATTGCTATATATATATATATATATATATATATATATATATATATATATATATATATATATATATATATATATATATATATATACGCCCCTCGTCCACAAACCATGGACGATATTTATTGGTTGAAATTGGGTGAAAATTGATTGATAGCGAATGATTGTTTGAGATTGTTTATGGTTGATATTGATTGATTGAGGTTGAAAAATACCCGTTGGTGGTTGATAAATATTTGGTTGAAACCACATAGGATTAGTTTGTGGAAATGAAATAAATATATATACATGCCGCCTGCGTGCGAACTAGATGCATGATCCACATTGTCAAAAACCGCGAGGTTTTAAGGTAGAGCGAGGAGCCGTACTAGGGACGGTCCCGGTTTTAACTACCCTGCCGTTATGCTGCCGAAATTTTGAATAATGTTCGTGTGTTTGAATTATTTTCATTTGCTTAAACTATATTTATTCATTGAATAGAAAACCTTCATGTGTTGAATTGATATTCATTCGTTGATTAGAAATTCATGTGTTGAATGGTATTCGCGTTTTAAATATAAAAATCACATTTTTATCTATATATAGAAACTATAGAAAACCTTCATGTGTTGAATTGATATTCATTCGTTGATTAGAAATTCATGTGTTGAATGGTATTCGCGTTTTAAATATAAAAATCACATTTTTATCTATATATAGAAACTATAGAAAACCTTCATGTGTTGAATCGATATTCATTCGTTGATTAGAAATTCATGTGTTGAATGGTATTCATATTTTGAAATAAATTGTTTGATAATAAAAATCACCTTTTATCGACTATATGAACTGTGTAAAATAGTCTCGTTTTGAAAGAAATTGTTTTATAAGAAAAATCCTATTTTTATCACCAATATGAAATATATAAAATAATAGTGTTTTGAAATGAGTTGTTTTACAATAAAAATCACATTTTTATTATATGCATGAATCGTTAAAATGTGAAGTGTTAAAAATAACCACTTGTTCAAATAAATATATATGAAGTTGAATAGAAAATGATAAATGATAAGAACTGTATATATATGTACATGCATATTCATTGAACAGGTTATAGCAAAGGGGCTAGAGAAGAGGAATAAAATTTTGTGCCCGACAAATAGGTACACATTTACTGTTTTGTTTGGGTGATGATTTTATGAGCCTGTTGGCTTTTTCTTTTTCTTTTTGAGATTAGAAGGACCGGGAAAGCTACTTGCGATTTCCCGATGCTCCCGGTGCAGGGGAGGTTATGGCGAAATTTTCCAAAATTTTAAGGCGTTAGTGAAATATTTGAAGTGAAAACGATATTGAAATTGTTGAATGAACTATATTTATATAAATATATAAATATAAATAAAATTAAAACGAAACGTGGCCGTGCAGTTCGTGTTTTGAAACAGTGTTTTCGAACAACTAGTACGGGAAATCCGACCATTGGATTTTCCCGAAACCTCAACCGTCGGGTTCGCCTTGGAAATATCTTCCCAACGGCACCAACTTTGTAAAAATCCAACGGTTGGATTGTCTGGAATGTTTAATTCAAATCCGAAGAAAAACAGCGCCAGAAGCGATTATATTTATATATATAAATATAATTATATATTTAATCGAATAACGACGCTGCAGTTCGTATTTTGAAATCGAAACTTCAAACGATTGTACCGGGAGATCCGACCGTCGGATTTTCCCGAAACTGGAACCGTTGGATTCGTTTTGAAAAGACCTTTCTAATGATATAAATTTTGTGAGGATCCAACGGTTAGATTTTCAGATATGTGTAAATCAAATCTGAAGAAAAACAGCGCCACGGCCGCTTTATGGCCCGAAGGGTCGTTTTGAATAAATTAGCTATTTTAAAATAAATAAAAATAGCGATAAATAGTTATAAAATATCATAAGCGATATGGAATGGAAATAAACTGAATTTGCTCGATTTATGTGGCTTTTGATGGTTGAATGTGTTTGGTGTGAAAATTACATTAAAGAACAAGATTGGTGTTGTCAAATAATTTAACCATTGAAATAAATTAATTTGAAATTGTAAATATACGTGAATTATTTGAAAAGGCCGAGTTAATTCTCATTTCAAATGATTGACCGACGATTGAAATTCGAAGATGAAGACGACGGTCGAAGACCGGAGATCTTCACCTCGTTTGGATGGTAACCGAGGTCCTGATTGGGAGGCATCCCGAAATATGGATAATGAGTGGTGATCGTCCAGACGTACGTGGTGATCGATGGGTTTGCGGGGTATTTAGTGCCTCCGGTTTCGTTCAGACCCAGAACGGACTTGTAAATAGACTGTGTGTCTGACATCGGAGTTTATTCTGTGTTGATTGATTTCTGTTAAATATACATCTGTTTGGCGGCGGAGAATTTATTCTTTTGCTTAACGCCCTTCTCTGAGACGCACGAGCTCAGAGGTTGTATATCGATGGACATCAGTCGCATGGCATGAATTGCCTGTGTGGCATGCTAAGATGCAGTGATCAGGACTTCTGTTGAAAAGCAAAGTCTTGTGGTGATGATCAAAGCACCGCCAGTGTGGCGTAGCTTTGTGTATAACGTGAATTCGCGAGCCTCACACCCCGGTATGAACCAGAAACGGGAGAAGGACCTCAGGGAGGGCATGCGTTTCTTTCTAGCTAGGGTGGTGTCAGTGACCTACCAGCCCTGACATTTATATACTTTTCACCTATGTGGTTGTTGCTGTTGCGAGGCGCCTTGGTTTGGTCGGACAATTCGAGTCCGATGGAGTCATTCGTTGGCTCGTTTACGCCCCAAAGGGCGGGGAAACGCAGTGTTCAGGAATTTTAATCCACATCGGTGGACCGGCCCTGACGATCCAAGGGTCACTCGAGCTCTGATCCTGAGGGGCGGGCTAGAGCGTCTCGAATTCGGTAAGGACTATCTTTTGCCTTGGTTCATGATGGAAATCCAATTTCCAAATACGACATCGTGCGGTTTTGATTGTATATATATATGGCGACATGATATATGGTACCCATGCCGTCTATGATTGATAGTTATGATTTGAAATTGTTTTCAAAACATATAAACACTAGCAATAATATCAAATGCCTTTGTTTTATTCGTATCAAGCATATTTTAGCCGTTATAAGGTAAAACTCTATCCTCTGGTTTGCGTTGCATTGTGTGATGGGAACTGAGTCTTATAACGGTTTCATTTTTTATAAAAAGCATAACGATGTTTAAAAGGAAGATTTGTTTTAAAGCACTGGCAATCCAATGGAGTAAACCCGTTCCACGAAAGTGGTGTGGTCCTGTGATTAGCCATATTATATATGTGTTGAATGGATTTCTCATACCAGTCCCATTACTGACTCGTAGTTTGTTTCACTCTCAAACTCGGGTGCCCCTTTTTCTACACGGGCAGCCTTGTATTCAGGTTTAGCTGGTTCTTTCTGGATAGCTGGAGCTGAAGATGGATTCTATCATTTATCTCTTTTTATGTTGTTCAGCTCCTATTGTACATATTTTGTTTATTTCCGCTGTAGACATTTATGTATAGCTGAACTGTATTTGTACTAAGTAAGATCCTGTATACTATGTAACTCTGATGATTACTTTTATCCAGTATATTCTATTGTTCATTATCTGGTGTATTTATTTAATTTTGTTCTGCTATTATCTGTTTCTGTGTTATATTCCTAAGATAACCCTTGTCTCCGTCGGAACGGGATTTCGGGGCGTCTCAATGTTTGACGATCGCGTATTTTTCGGTGCAAAGCTGCGCATAACAGTTCAAATTTAACGATTTTATAATCTCTCCGAATCCAATTCGGAAAACATGAAAAATATTCTATTCGTTGTCACGAATCCAACGGTAAAATTCATTTCATAAAATTCGGACGTTTTGATCTTCGTTTAATTGTTTTCTCGTGCCCTTTTTCCTTTTAAAAGCGGTCCGTAATGCCGTTTTGAACGGAGCGTCCTGACACTGCAAACTATATATCTTTGGGACCGTCTCATCGAACTGATTACCGATACATATTCGTTTGTCAATTTCGGTGCGGGGTTCACGCTGAAATTGGAAAAGGCTTGCGCGGTTCATTTTGAAAATAGAGTCATTTGAGTGTGACGTGTCCCTATTCTAATCCAGCAGATTTTCGTAGCCATTTTGGGTCTGGAAATCCAGTCTATAACGTTCCCATGGCACGTGAAAGGACAAAAACGTGGATAGATAATACTAAACGCATGGATATGAAGGTGGCATCCCATGTTAATTTAAACTACCACCTATACATTTACATTTTTCCTAAGCTTACTATTACATTACAACCTGTAGCCTTCTCCTTTCCTAAAGTGAAACACGTTTGCTTCCTTCCCCTTCTACTACCATTTCAAACATAATTAACGTGCATGCATCATGTTATTTTGCTTTGTCTTTGCTTTGTCTTTATATTTTCAATGCATGCGCTTAAGATGAAGCCACCCACTTGAATCCAAGCCCATTATTATATATATACATATATAAAAAGCGTAATATATATATTTGAATGCGCCTCCTGAAACGTTCTTTCATCCTTCCCTTCATTATTACTTTTTGCTCTTCCGACTGTTTGATTCTTCTTGCGGTTCCAAGACTTTCGAACCCGACACATGAAGCAAATAGCAACAATATATTTTGCATGTCACTCTAAAAAAAAATTAAAAAAAATGAAAAGAAACTGAAACGTGTTTTGGAATTGGTATCCATGCTGGAATTTTAATTTTGCAGACTACAAAGTTAACATGTTGGAATAAATTAAAGTTAATACAACTATAAAGCAAACAAAAAATTTTGAATTGGTAAATACGTGACCTAGTAAACCGGTGATACTTGGGGCGTGTGATTATGGGATCCGTGCCTGACTCTTGGCCCTGTGATTTTCTACATTTTACTCATGTTATAACTGCTCCTCCACCTTTCCCCACATTATTTATCCCCTTTTTCATTTGTTTCTTCAGCAAAATTCGTCTTGCCTCAAAACTGATAATGGTGTATCCCTCAATCCAAATTTTCCCCAATTAGTGGCCTTCCACCTTCACCCAATAAATCCCCACTGACGCAAATCAACTCGAGACCACTTCATGTCGCCAACCTAAAGCCGTCGCCTTGAAGTCAGTCACCACTGTGGAGACTGTAAACCATAACCGCACTGTCCGTTGCTTCCGATTGAACTGCCACGAGCTCCAGATTTGTGCGCCGTTCAACAACTCCATCACTGCACTTTTTTTTTCTTCTTCGCGTTTTGAGGTGAGTAACTGCTCACGATTGATTAATTCCTGTTCAAGTATTTTTACTTTGGTATGAACTATCCCTCTTGTTAATTTGTATTGCATGCATTTGTAGTTGTACATCTAAGATAAGTTGGTTGCTACATCATGTTTATGGCCTACAGAATTGCTTATTGGCCTGTAACACATGCAGGCAATTATTGCTTCATTTTGTAAGTAATTGTGGCAAACTTTGAAAACCTGTTGCCTTATTTAAACCTAGTGACACTTTTGTTCCATGGGATTGGCTTGTTATAATAGCCTGTAGAAGTAAAAAGGATGCCTTTGCTTGACTGTTAGACTTGAAGTTTTGCTGCATAAAATCCGTTACATGTTGAAACTTGTATATGCCTAGTTGGAATTTTTTTCTACTAAAATTTCTAAAGCCTATTATTTGCAAACTAAAAAGAAAGAAAAAAAATTAAAGTACTGAAATCTCTGTTTATTTAAACCTGAGTTGCAATCAGTTTCTTGTGAATGGACCTATATGCTACTACACATATTAATGTATATATTTACTCAGCTTATGCAACATTTACTTGTAAACATGGCTATGGCCATGTTATTTGTTCATATTGGTTTCCTTCTGTAAATCTGAAATATGGTTTGGTCATGCATTTATGTGTTTGTCCATTTCATCTCTAATTGACTTGCCTCGGTTAACAAATGAAGTTATATTTTTGCACATGTTGTCTTGCAATTAGTCACAGATATGTACACCCTATAGGCTAGTTGCATACATGAGTGATTCATTAGTGGTATGCATGGGTTATATTTGCCATTTTGGTTCAAGTTTGTGTATTTTTCATAGTCCTTTGTTGCCTCGTACACCTGAACTTCTTCTCTGTGTCTTTGCCTAAAACTGACACCGAATATGACATGCTATATGTTCTACTGGCCTTGCTGAAAGAAATTACATGCTTGTAGCCTCGTTATTGACTGAAATATATGATTGATACCTTAAGATCTTGTTAGGGTTTATTATTATATTCAATTTTTTTTATCGAAGTTAATTTACTTGAACAATGATTAATCCTGATCCGAGTGTTTGTTGTGTTTTTTTTATGCAATACGCTCGGGTCAGATACGAGCGTTGCAGATTTTATAGAATTCAGCTCGCAACGAAGTGGAGAAGCGTAAGGACGCATGTGGCGTACTCGACATAACTGTAAAGCCTTTTTCATTTAAAACTTATGTATACATTATTTAATCTTCCGTTGTAAAGTTTTTTTTTTATTTTTGTAAACTCTGATATATGTATAAAATTTTATTCCGCTGCAAATATTGTGTAACGTGATTCTGTGTTGATTCTATTTAAACCCTGTAAGCTAATAACGAGCTGTCGTTTTGAACGTTCTGAGCTGGTTTAAATACCACTTGGAGCGATCAAATGGCGGGTCGTTATAGTTGGTATCAGAGCTTTGGTTTATCAAAGCTTTAGCTTATGAGGTAAAAGCTCATTAGAGATAGGGTAGTAATATCCTAGAATGAGTGGAATCGATATAGGAATCACTGTAGAGAGAGCGTATTTTGAAAATATAAATTATTTTAAAACTGATATATTATTTTGAAACATAAATTATTTTGGAAAATAAAGTATTTTGAAATATAAATTGTTTTGAAATATATGTTATTTTGAAATTAAATCTTTTTGAAACCCCACTCTTCGAATCCGTTCAATTAATAGCTTTCTTCGTTAAGGTTTCTTTAGATCTGAAACTTGATTCCGTTTGAAACCCTCTTCGAGTTGCCGTGGTTGGTCGAGAATATGTAAATAAATAAATTAAATTGGTTATTCACTAAATAGATTTGAATTAGTTTTTTTGGAAATACCTATTGTAAGAGAAATGACGGGGTAAGAAGATTTGTTAAGTTTTTGGGAATATCAACTAATAAAGATGTATGATAACTAAGTTGATAAGTTGATGATGCTAATTAATAAATAGATTAATAAGTGAAATTGTTAAACCATTAAAAGGGGTACAATATATTTGGTTAAAATTATTTAAGTTCAATGCAAACTAATGAGGACTCCAAATTTTGATAGGAAATTGTGATAAATCGTCGCTTTAATTGAAATGGCAAGAACTGAAGCACAGAAGGCGGCACGTCGGGAACGAAGGGAAATTTCTCATAGAGAGGCAAACGAGGCATTTGAGGAAATTGAAAGGAGAATCAAGGAGAGACAAGAGCCTGGTCCATATGATAACCTTGTATGTTATCGATGTCATGAGAAGGGGCATTATGCTGCCATGTGCCGAGGAAAGAGAAAGAGAAGGAATGTGAAAGATCGTTATGCTCGCTTCGAGATTTTTTGCTTTAAGTGTCAAAAGGAAGGTCATTTCCTTAACCATTGGCCTGAAGTAAAAAGGAAGAAACAATCACTCGATTTACCCGTTGATCGATCTACAGTATGTTATCATTGTCGCCAAACTGGACATATAGCTCGAAACTGTACTGAGAGGCAGCGTGGAAGGCAAGCTGTGTTCCGTCCAACTAGAGCGAAAAGTGTAAAGAAAGTAAATGATGATGGGGGCACCACGTACTTTTGTTGGAATTGTAGAGATTGGGGACATATTGATTTGGAATGTACTAATTCCCCTGCAATACGACCTGAACCCAATATAGTGCGCACCGAGGAGGAATTTCGACGAAGATGCGGATTACCGGACAAGAAGCAGATAGTCCTCAATGATTCTGAACCGTAATCGTTAGATCTGTTGGTAATGCTTCATTTTGTATTCCTCAATCTCCTATGTACCTATTTAAAAAAATATCAAGGCTTTGTTTAGTTAGTACTTAAGGTTGGAAGAATTTTGAACTTTATGAAATGAATGTCGTAAAGCTTCGAATATTGAATTTAAGAAGTGTCAATTTGGATTATAATAATTAACTATCAAAGAAAGTTAAGATTTAACTGGTGAAGAATTGATTTAAGCGTTGAACTCGATATTTAGAATTTGGAAGTTGGTTAAAAATCAAAAATATGGAAGATTTATGTCAGAATTATGATTAACTCGAAAGCTATCGATTGGAAGGTAATTGATTTAAAATGAAACCTTATATAATGAATTTATATAAGAATGATATATTTGAAACATGATGTTGAAAGGGAAATCTTATATGTAAATTGACATTTACATAAGTGCGATATATGCGAAATGTGGAATGAAGTACTATATATATAGTATATATGTTTTCGAAATTAAGATATGGGAAGTACTTTCTATCGAAAATCGTGATTCTACTCGGTAGGGTTGCGTTGGAACTCCGCACGGGGTGTCCATTGGAAATCGGGGTCCTACTCGGTAGGAACACATACTGGAATCCTACTCGGTGGGGTCACTTTGATTTATTTATATTCACTTGATGTTACATAGCGTAATTCGAGGGGCGAGATGCCTACAGTTACAAGGGATTTCACTGGGATAGTGACGTAACTGCCGCGTAACTGCGATCTAGACGCCATAACAAAATTCGGGGGGCGAGATGCCTACAGTTACAAGCGATTTCACTGGGATAGTGACGTAACCGCCGCGTATCTGCAATCTATGGCAACAACCATGGCGAAATTCGAGGGGTGTGATACCTATGGTTACAAGCGATTCTACTGGGATAGTAGCGCAACCGCCGAGTAACCGCGATCCATGGGGGAAAGTATTTTTTTGATATCTATTTTAAATGTTTTTTTAAGTATTTTCACTGGGAGTTGAAACAAGTATATTTAGTAATTAGAAATTTTAGTCATGCGCCTGGCCAGCGTATGCCTAACGTCTGTAAGAACGACAGTAAACTTGTTAAATTTCGAGTTACCAAGTATTTTTAAATGTGAAATAACAAACCAATAATCTGCAATTAAATTTATATATAACCTCAACATAATAAACTAAGAAAGAGATTTTAAATGTTTTTAAAACAAATATTTTCGAATATAAAATTCTCTTTAATATTTAAATCTTCTTTCGGAAATTTTCCTTTTCATTTGAATCCATCTTCCTTCGTAGATCCTCTTTGATTAGGTTCTTCCGTTCGTTCAGCTTTTATTCGAATTCTACAAATTATCCTTATTTACAACAAAGTAAGAAGTAGATTTTGCATATAAATGATTTTATTTTAGTTAAAATCTATAATGATATTGTTTATAAATGAATCTATCTAAATATAGAAAAGTATTTTGAGTATTTATTTGACGTTAAAATTGGCCTATCAAATACCTACTGATTTGGGTATACGTCTGATCAACGTATATGTTAAATCCTATTAGTATTTGATAGATATAGAGTCACACTCTAGTCGCTTGAAAATGATTCTGGTGATGACTGCGTATCATCATCGATATCTATTTTCGGGTTTCGAAAGTGGGATAGATATATATCGCCAATCGAGACGTCGAGTGAATACTTAAAACTAATTTTGAAATGTTTGAAAATATTTGAACTTTTGATTTATATATATTTCGTAATATGTATATATGGATATGAAAATAAATTTGAACTATTGTTTTTTTAAAAAATATATATATATATAAATTAATTATTTAAATATTATTTCCTGGTCTCGTTCCTTTTCGGGGACGAAAAGGTTTGAGTGGGGGAGAATGTAATAACCTGAGATTTTAAGTGTATTTTTATTTGATTATTTAGTTTAAATTTTGATTTTTGATTTTATTTTATTCATTTAAAACTCAGTTTATTATATTTTATAACTATTTTGATTTTGAATTAAAAACTAAATTTATCTTGGTTTTATATAACAAATGAATTTGATTTGATATGAATATATTTTAATAACATTTTCAATTTCGATCTTATTTTGTATATAATTTAAATCGAGTTTATTTAGTTGAATTTGAATTTATTTTTATATTTTAAATTTTAAATAGTAAAGTTGTATTATATAATTTGTTTTCAATATTAATAAAAATTATATCCTCGATTTAAATTTTATAATATTCTATAATTTCTCGTAACGGGGATTTAAAACTTGAAATGCGTATAGGGAGATATAGTAGTAGAGAAAATTTCATCGGAAAATTTGAATGTTTGACGATCGCGTATTTTTCGGTGCAAAGCTGCGCATAACAGTTCAAATTTAACGATTTTATAATCTCTCCGAATCCAGTTCGGACAAACATGAAAAATATTCTATTCGTTGTCACGAATCCAACGGTAAAATTCGTTTCGTAAAATTTGGACGTTTTGATCTTCGTTAATTGTTTTCTCGTGCCCTTTTTCCTTTTAAAAGCGGTCCGTGATGCCGTTTTGAACGGAGCGTCCTGACACTGCAAACTATATATCTTTGGGACCGTCTCATCGAACTGATTACCGATATATATTCGTTTGTCAATTTCGGTGCGGGGTTCATGCTGAAATTGCGAAAAGGCTTGCGCAGTTCATTTTGAAAATAGAGTCATTTGAGTGTGACGTGTCCCTATTCTAATCCAGCAGATTTTCGTAGCCATTTTGGGTATGCAAATCCAGTCTATAACGTTCCCATGGCACGTGAAAGGACAAAAACGTGGATAGATAATACTAAACGCATGGATATGAAGGTGGCATCTCATGTTTATTTAAACTACCACCTATACATTTACATTTTTCCTAAGCTTACTATTACATTACAACCTGTAGCCTTCTCCTTTCCTAAAGTGAAACACGTTTGCTTCCTTCCCCTTCTACTACCATTTCAAACATAATTAACGTGCATGCATCATGTTATTTTGCTTTGTCTTTGCTTTGTCTTTGCTTTGTCTTTATATTTTCAATGCATGTGCTTAAGCTGAAGCCACCCACTTGAATCCAAGCCCATTATTATATATATATATATATATATATATATATATATATAAAAGCGTAATATATATATTTGAATGCGCCTCCTGAAACATTCTTTCATCCTTCCCTTCATTATTACTTTTTGCTCTTCCGACTGTTTGATTCTTCTTGCGGTTCCAAGACTTTCGAACCCGACACATGAAGCAAATAGCAACAATATATTTTACATGTCACTCTAAAAAAAAATAGAGGAAAAGAAACTGAAACGTGTTTTGGAATTGGTATCCATGCTGGAATTTTAATTTTGCAGACTACAAAGTTAACATGTCGGAATAAATTAAAGTTAATACAACTATAAAGCAAACAAAAAAATTTGAATTGGTAAATACGTGACCTAGTAAACCGGTGATACTTGGGGAACGTAATTATGGGATCCATGCCTGACTCTTGGCCCTGTGATTTTCTACATTTTACTCATGTTATAACTGCTCCTCCACCTTTCCCCTCATTATTTATCCCCTTTTTCATTTGTTTCTTCAGCAAAATTCGTCTTGCCTCAAAACTGATAATGGTGTATCCCTCAATCCAAATTTTCCCCAATTAGTGGCCTTCCACCTTCACCCAATAAATCCTCACTGACGCAAATCAACTCGAGACCGCTTCCTGTCGCCAACCCAAAGCCGTCGCCTTGAAGTCAGTCACTACTGTGGAGACTGTAAACCATAACTGCATTGTCCGTTGCTTCCGATTGAACTGCCACGAGCTCCAGATCTGTGCGCCGTTCAACAACTCCATCACTGCACTTTTTTTTTTCTTCTTCGCGTTTTGAGGTGAGTAACTGCTCACGATTGATTAATTCTTGTTCATATATTTTTACTTTGGTATGAACTAAAGTAAAATAATAAAATCCCTCTTGTTAATTTGTATTGCATGCATTTGTAGTTGTACATCTACGATAAGTTGGTTGCTACATCATGTTTATGGCCTACAGAATTGCTTATTGGCCTGTAACACATGCAGGCAATTATTGCTTCATTTTGTAAGTAATTGTGGCAAACTTTGAAAACCTGTTGCCTTATTTAAACCTAGTGACACTTTTGTTCCATGGGATTGGCTTGTTATAATAGCCTGTAGAAGTAAAAAGGATGCCTTTGCTTGACTGTTAGACTTGAAGTTTTGCTGCATAAAATCCGTTACATGTTGAAACTTGTATATGCCTAGTTGGAATTATTTTTCTACTAAAATTTCTGAAGCCTATTATTTGCAAACTAAAAAGAAAGAAAAAAATTTAAAGTACTGAAATCTCTGTTTATTTAAACCTGAGTTGCACTTAGTTTCTTGTGAATGGACCTATATGCTACTACACATATTAATGTATATATTTACTCAGCTTATGCAACATTTACTTGTAAACATGGCTATGGCCATGCTATTTGTTCATATTGGTTTCCTTCTGTAAATCTGAAATATGGTTTGGTCATGCATTTATGTGTTTGTCCATTTCATCTCTAGTTGACTTGCCTCGGTTAACAAATGAAGTTACATTTTTGCACATGTTGTCTTGCAATTAGTCACAGATATGTACACCCTACAGGCTAGTTGCATACATGAGTGATTCATTAGTGGTATGCATGGGTTATATTTGCCATTTTGGTTCAAGTTTGTGTATTTTTCATAGTCCTTTGTTGCCTCGTACACCTGAACTTCTTCTCTGTGTCTTTGCCTAAAACTGACACCGAATATGACATGCTATATGTTCTACTGGCCTTGCTGAAAGAAATTACATGCTTGTAGCCTCGTTATTGACTGAAATATATGATTGATACCTTAAGATCTTGTTAGGGTTTATTATTATATTCAATTTTTTTTTTATCGAAGTTAATTTACTTGAACAATGATTAATCCTGATCCGAGTGTTTGTTGTGTTTTTTTTATGCAATACGCTCGGGTCAGATACGAGCGTTGCAGATTTTATAGAATTCAGCTCGCAACGAAGTGGAGAAGCGTAAGGACGCATGTGGCGTACTCGACGTAACTGTAAAGCCTTTTTCATTTAAAACTTATGTATACATTATTTAATCTTCCACTGTAAAGTTTTTATTTTTATTTTTGTAAACTCTGATATATGTATAAAATTTTATTCCGCTGCAAATATTGTGTAACGTGATTTTGTGTTGATTCTATTTTAACCCTGTAAGCTAATAACGAGCTGTCGTTTTGAACGTTATGAGTTGGTTTAAATACCACTTGGAGTGATCAAATGGCGGGTCGTTACATCTTGCCTTCACGGTTTATTTCATTTTTAGATTTGTGCAAAATTTGGTAATTTATGCTTATTTCATTTTCAGATCTGTGCAAGAATTAGATTAGGGGGTTGCCCCTCCCACTATAACTATTTGTCGTTGTTAAAAATAAACTATAATTTGTTATTATTGCTTATGTGCTTATTGCCCACAAGAATTATGAATCACGAACAAGGTTCATGGTATTTCATCCTACTATTATTTACAGTGTGAAAATTACCCGTAAATCACATCTCAAAATTGGCATTGAAATTTCACTTTATATTTCTACCGGTTGTCCCAAAAGTTTACCCTAACTAATCATACTTTTATGTAAAACAATTGTATTCATTTTTATATTTCTATTTTTTCAGTTACTTGCTTTTACACTATGGTTCATATTTTGAGATGCAGTTGACACTTCTAAAGAATCAATGTATCTAAACTGGCCTACAAATCCCGAATTTCGTTATCATGCCTTGCTTTCAATAAAGTTGATATATTACCAGACCAAGATTAAAAAGTTGCCCTGTTTTTTTTGTTTTTGTTTTTTTTTGTTTTTTTTTTGGTGTTATTCTTTCACACATTTACTATGTTGGCAATTTCACATTTATGTTACAAAAAGATTGTTTCCATTTTCTACATTTAATTTTGCATTAATTTTACTTTTATGTTATAAAATATAAAAAAAAACCCAATTTATAAGGTAACTTGATCTTTTCAACTGTCATCACTTACCATGTAAAACAACTTATGTGTAATGTAAGTTGACAGTACCAAAATTCATAATTTGTCACAATATTACATATCTACACTATTTATACCACATATATAATTAGTAACTTTGTATATAATTTTAAATCACATTCAATTACTTCTAGAGATAAGCTTTAGGAAAAATGCATTTATATTAACCTAAGATGGAAAGTGTAAAAAAAAGTTCCATAAATCATACATAACCTTTTTGATATGACTTTAATATATCCATTACTTATGAATAATTCCTACTCAACATATTCATTGTTGGTGAATAGTTAGAAGTAAATAAGGAATCAAATTATACTATGAATAAACGAATATTGATTTTCCATTGCTTAATTTCAAGAAATAAGCTTTAGCAGAAATGCCGATATATTAATCAGTTAGCAACCGAATGTTTTCCATTGCTTAATTTCAAATAATACTATGAATAAACAGATATTTTCCATTGCTTAATTTCAAGAGATAATGTAATAACCTGAAAATCCGAACCAACTTAAATTTTTTTATTTTGGCAATTTCAGTGAATTTTGAATATTTAAAACGAATTATTTTAAATAATGACGACGAGAAATTTATTTTGAATAGAAATAGAACATATATAATTATTTGAATCGATGTTAGAATTTAAATATTTATTTATAAATATAAAAGGAATTGGAACTAGCGCGGTAGTTCGAAAATTCAATTTCAAATGAATGTACAGAATTCATAATAAACCGAATTTTAGCAAAACCAAAAATATTAGAATCTATTTGAGAATATATTTCCAATGAATTCGAAAAATTGAAATTTCATAGCGGGAATAAAAAGTTATGCCCAAATGAAAATTCAGAATAGTCGCTATGGAAAATATAGCCCTTAAAAATGGAAATTTTGCAAACGACCTTCATTTTTGATGAAACTACTTTTGTTGGATCCGGGATGTCAAGTTATTGCCAGATTCCAATTTTCATAATTTTTGAAATCAACATGTAAGTGTGGCAGAGGAAAACGTGTTTTGACAGTTTCAGTCAATTTGAATCGACCAGAAAATGACGATTTTTCAAACAATCTCAAAATTTAACGAAGTTAGTTTTGTTAGGACCATATCGTCGATACAAAGCCAGAAATGATTTTTCTGGAATTTTTAGAGTCTGTATGTGGCCCCGGTAAATTAAAATTTACGTTTAAATTAAAAATAAAATGATTCATAGTTTAATTTAAATGAAAACTGATCGTAACAGTCGAATTGGCTTATCGGACATATCCCATTGTGTCCGGAATAGGGGTATTATGCTAGTAGTGACATTTGTTGGGTTTAAATTGGGATTTGGGAGCGAAAAAAAAAACTAAGAAAATATTTAAATCGATGAAGCCGCCGATTCCAAGAACTGCGCCCCACCAACCTCTGACCGCACCTGTAATGACCCGCATTGGCAGAGGTATTATAATTAATTTATTTAATTATATAAATAGTGATATAGTGAATTTAATGGTCATGGAATTAAATAATGATGAATATTTAATTAAAATAATAAATTAAATAATATATTTAATTCTGAAATAATCAGAATTGGCTGAAATGACGATATGGTGTGAACCGGATCATCTGTGATATTTAATTCAGCTTGGAATTTAATTTGAATAACGAATGTATCATATAAACAACAGTTGAACGTATAGTTTATAATATAATTATAAACGAGCTCGAAATGGCGCTGCAGTTCGTAAATTGGCGATTCGAACTTCAACTGAATGTACAGGATTCGTTTTAAGCCGGATTTCTGTGAAACAAGAAACGTGTGGAGCTGGTGGAGTATATCTTTCTAGTGGAAGAGAAAAATCGGGATTTCATTGTGTAGATTTTTATTTATGTCCAAATCAAATTTTAGAAAAGTCGCTGTGGAATTCCTTTATAATTTATAAAGGAATTATTTATATTTTAAAAAGGAATTTCAATATAAATCGAATATCGGGTTGACCCAGATTTGAAATATCAAGTTAGAAATTTATACATGATTTTTCTGAAGCTATATGGTATTCCACTGTGAATATAGACGATAATATTTAATTTAATTATATTTAAATATATTTATATATTTAAATGGGTTATTAGAGCTTTAAAAATAGCCACTTTTGCAAACGAAGTCGGAATTCGACGAAACTAATTTTGTTGGATCCGCAATGTTAAATTATTGCTAGATTTCAATTTCCGTGATATTTGAAGTCAGTATGTGATCGTACGGATTTTTAGAGTGGAAAACAATCAGTATTTTGACGGTTAAAAATACGCTGTGTGAGCAAACGGAGTCGGAATTCGACGAAACCAGTTTTGTTGGGACTGTAATGTCGAACTCTAGCAGTATGTCCAGTTTCATGATTTCTGGATATCATATGTGACTGTACGAATTTTTAAAGGTTAAATGTAAACCACAGTTGATTATAATTGAATATAAAATTTGAAATATCTAACACAAATATCTCTCCCCTTCCCCTATAAAATAACTTAACTTTCCTCCTTCTAACCTAAATTCCATCTTCTGCCTTTTGAAATAAACAGCCGCCTCCACACAAAATCCTTCAACCAATTTTATAAAATCGAATACTCATCGAAATTAGCCAATGTCGGATCCGTTGGACTCAGGTGATCGAGGGCTTCGACTGGGTGGTAATGGATTTGGGTGCGGTGCATTTCTCTGGAATTCAAAGACTGGACGCGGTGACCTAGGACTAACGACATGGCGAGCTAGGCGGAGCTAGGGTCGGAATGGAGTTCACCAGCGAACTCAGGAGGGTGAGGGGATCAGCTCGACATCGAAGGGATGGACTCAGGCAGGGTGCGATGAAAAGCGACATCAGGGTTCGTTCGTTGAGCAGCAGGTCGAAGTTGGCCGATGACACCGGAGTTGGAGCAGAGATGGTGGCAGGTGCAGTTTTTGATGGTGAACCGGATGGTGGTTGTGAGGTCGGTTGATGGCCGAGGGGGAAGCGGTGGATGGTCAAAGCGGAGGTCAACCATTTACTGGAGCACGGTCATTGAAGGTAACGGGGGAGAAAGGTTCGATGTTGGGCCTGACGGGTTAGTGGTGAACCCAAATTGAATAAGGAAATGAAATTTAACAAATTTGTTAAAGGATGATAATTGTTTGGTTAGTAATGGTGAGAAGTAGCGGATTAGAATTTTATCTGGGGGAGGATGTTGTTTCGGTGAAGAAGGATGATAGGGCGGGTCTGGGCTTTTAGAATTTGAGACAGGCCAAATTATAAAGGTGAGGCCCATATTAGTATAATTTAAATTTTTATTTAAATTAAGAAATCGTATAACGTATAAATGACGTAACTCTTCCATACGATATCAGAATTGGACGAAACAAGATCCGTCGGGATCGTATGGACGGACACTACACGATGACACTGATTGGAAGTCCATCGGAGCTCGTTACAATTTATAGCAAAATAAATAGTCCGTCTGAATCAAGCGATGGTTATCGTTATTAACGATGATCGTCCAATGTGAGTAAATATTACTAACTCTGAACAGTTTATAAATTCATGTTGTATTTTTAGAACTGTTAGATATTGGCTGATTGACTGTGTATTCACTGTTTGATTGAACTGCTAGTCAGTTAGTTAAATTTCTATATTGCTTTTGTTTAACAGAATGTATCATATAGAACTGAAAGTGATGTTATCTATATTGTTTAACATCTGTGATGCAGGGAAACAGGTTGGAGGAATCCAACTGGATTCCTCAACATTTATTTTACTGTGATTCATATATTGTGATATATGATGTGATATATAATCTGTTGTTGATTGTGTGTGTTAGGACAATACTGATCATCGTGATTTGATATGTTGAATACCATAACATACCGAATGTTGATAAAGGAATATTTTCAAAGTGTATTTTGAAAATGAATTATTTATATAAAATCGATGGATTTTATATAGAAAAGGAAAAGGATTTTTACAAAAGAAATATTTATAAAATCAAAGGATAAGTTAGAATAAAAGGAAATCATTTGTAAAGTGAAGAACCTTACTAAAAGTAAATCTTTTTAAATGAACAGTTTATTCGAAAAGGAGATAATCGAATTAGTTATTCGAATAGAATAAAGGAAGTTATCAAATAAAGTTTAAAGGAGGTATTCAAATATAGTTTAGCTAAAAGGAGTTATTCGATCAGAATTCATCGAATATAATTAATTGATTATAGTTAATCAACCAGAGTTAATCAGTTAGGATTAACCACTTAGAGTTAATTGGTTAGAGTTTATCAGTTAGAGCTAAACCAATTAGGAGTTAATCGATGTTAGTTTAATCGATTAGAGTTAGAGCAAATGAGTTAATCGAATATAGTTAAAGGAAGTTAATCGAATATAGTTTATTCGAATAGTTAAAGGAGTTAATCGATGTTAGTTTAATCGATTTGAGTTAAAGCAAATGAGTTAATCGAATATAGTTATTCGAATAGAAAGCAAAGAAGTTAATCGAATATAGTTTATTCGAATAGAAGCAAATGAGTTAATCGAATATAGTTTATTCGAAAAAAGTAAAAGGAGTTATCGAATATAGTTTATTCGAAAGGAGTTAAGTGAAACGAGTAAATCAATAGAGTTAGTCAAATAGAGTTAATCCAATAGTGTTAGTCCAATAGAGTTAATTGATAAGGGTTAATCGAATAGAGTTAAATGAAAAGACTCAATCGAATATAGAGATTTATTCGAACGAGAGTTAAGTAAGGAAGTTAGTTAAAGAAATATAAAGTGAACCTTGACTATTTCAAAGTTAGAAATGTTGTTCAGTTAAGGTCTGAGAGGTAGTTCTACCCCAACTTGATTGGCTTCGTTTTTAACTAAGGAATAGTTAAGGTTTGGCAGTAAAGGAAATGGTTTGAGTTAGCATAGCGTTGTTTTATCTAAACATCTGTCTAAGTCCAATGAAGAATCTTTGGAAATGTTTTCCAAATAAGAAACCAGAAATGTTTTCTAATAAAGAAAACAAGAAATGGAAATGTTTTCCATTGTTAATAACGTATATTTTCCAAATTTAGAAAATAAGAAATATCGAATATAGGGAAACAAGAGATAAGTAAATTAACGAAATAAAGAGATAAAAGTTGAATGATGTTTGACCGATATAAATTTCCATTTGGAAATAATATCGTTGTTTGCACACCTGTTTTCTTCGATAGTTAAATCACAGACTATCGAAGTTTTGACCATTTTAACGTTGTTAATATGGAGAGACCGGTTGGATTATTATCCAAAGAACCACTCTATATTGGCATAAGCGTTGCGAATCATATATGCCAAAGGAAATTGAAGGAGTGTTATGCAAGGGCTATCCTGTTTATAGAATAGTGCCTTCGGTTCATCCTGTTCCTGGATGACTTGTATGGACGGATGTCTGACAGAGTATTTCCAGACGATCACATATATTGGTTTCTTCAACCGTACCAAGAGTGGAAGCGGAGAAGGAAACTTCTTTTAGCTAACACATAATGTATGGTTGAGGACGTCAATCGGTGATTTGATGGATTTGACGATGTGGCATTCGAAGTGAATCTAGTATGATGATAAAGTATAGCTTCTAGCCTCATCATCCGGTAAATGACAGAAATCGGGCAGGCAGCATGGCTAAGTCGGTCGCACCGAAGTAGGGTGTATAATCACCTGATCTAGAGTTTCATTTACTTCTAAAAATTTATTGTTGATGCTGTCCCATTCGGGAAACGGTTGCTGATCCCAACCGTTGGTGATATACATTCGATACACTCAAGCGAAATGAGTGGTCGGTCATGTGTGGCCGGGTTGCAAGATGTTCTTGTTGAACCCAGTGTATTCCTCTCTAGAGGTACACTAGTGAAAGGTGGTTCCATACTTTGTCATAGTTGGAAATCCATTACCCAATACGTGCTTGCGGTTTTGATTGTATACTATATATGTAGAACGTGAGATGAAAGCGTTTCTGCTAGATGATTATTATATTGTGTTGATAGACATTATTATAATATCAAAAGGTTTTGATATAAAGATAATTTGGATTCTCATAAGGGAAAAACCCGTTCCGTTATACGGCGTGGTCTTATGAGATATCGATTACCTGCTTGAACTGTTTTAAACTGTTTTACTCACACCAGTCCCATGACTGACCCGGAGTTTATTTTGTGTTGTTTTCCCTAAACTCTTGGGTGCCTAAATTTGTACGGGCAGTCAAGTAGTCGGGATTTACAGATACTTGAAGAGCTGGAGCAGGAGGCTTCAGGATCATATGGCTATAGTTATTTCCACTGTGTTGTAAGTATTGTACTTTGATAATGATGTATATTCAAATACAGATGTATATTTCAAAGTTATGTTACATATATTATATGTTATTCGTTCCACTATGAGGTTCGTGTTACTCTGATGTTGTGTTCTTCTTCTTCTATTCTAAGTTTCTATCTTAATATCTTTCCTCACCCTCTAATTTCTTTCACTAATTACCAGGATTTTTCGATGTTTTGGTTATCGACATCGAGTTTATGTCGATAACCAAAGTCGCTCAAAATCCGGGTCATTACAGTTGGTATCAGAGCATAAGTTAAGTATTACCTTGGCTCTGTGGCGTGACTCGGTAGAGATAGGGTTAGTAATACCCTAGACTGAGATTGAGTGTATATATACGAGTGGACGTATTTGTTATTGATATAAAAATTTGTTTTATATTGTGGAGATTCATTGGTTGAGTTGTTTATGGGTTTTGGTCGATCAGTTTGATCCACTGTATCGGTAGGAATTTATAAACACTCGAATACGATGAACCGTCATGGTATGTTTTGAAATGAGGGTAAATTGAAATAAGTTTACCCAAGGTATATCTTGATATAGAGAAGATATGTATATCAAAATTTTAATATATTGGATATATTGGTTGTGATTATAATCGAGTAAGATTATAAATTAAATGGTTATGTAAAAAAACCAACCAGAATTCACATAACTAAAATACGTGAAATCAGATGAGTTAAATCTGAAATTTAAACCAAAAATTGAGTTAAAACTCTGGAGAATTGGATAAGTGTTTGTAAATAGATTTGGATTAAAAATAAGGATAATTTAAGATCCTGGGAGATTTTAAATTTGTTTTACAAGCAGTATGAATTATATTTTGAAATGAATTTCAAAGTGGAAATGTTTAGAAATGGTTTTATAGTATTGAACTCGCTTCGATCGCTGGAAAATAGATACTGATGATGACAGCTGCATCATCAGTATTCATTTTCGAGTTGTAAGTGACGAATTACTACCAGAGATACTGTTTTGAATTTGTTTTAGGAAAGACAAGTGTGTTGAATTTCAAAATAGGATTTATAATGTATAGAATCGAATTTGAAATTTGAATATAGAAGTTTCAAATAGAATTGAAATGAAATAAAGAGAATTCAAATAGATTTGAATATAGAATTCAAATAGAGTTGAAATGGAATTTGAATATAGAATTCAAATAGTTTGAAATGAAATTGAATATATGAAATTCAATGGAATTGAAATAGAAATTGAATATAGAAATTCAAAGGCAGTTTGAATATATGGAATTCAATGGAATTGAAATAGAGTTTGAATATAGAAATTCAAATGGAATTTGAATATAGAATTCAAATGGAGTTCAAATATAGAATTTGAATATATGGAATTTGAATATAGAATTCAAATGGAATTTAAAATATAGAATTTGATATATAGAATTTGATTATATAGAATTTGAATATAGAAATTCAAATGGGATTTATAGTATAGAAATTTGAATAGAAATTGAATAGAATTAACTAAGTCGAAGAGGAATTAGTTAATCGAGTTTTGAATTTGAAGTTGAACTTTGAAAGGTGAATTGGATTTGTAAATGGATATTCGAAATCGAGTATAGAACTTAAATTTAAAATTTGGATTTAAATTAGTTAATAAGCAAGTTAGAATATATTTGAGCATGTCATGTTCAAATATAAAAGTGAAATAGACTAAAGAGTTAATTAACAAATTAATTAACGAATTGAGTTAAAACGATCAGGTATAGTTAAAATAGATTGGGCAGGTATAAATATACATGAGATAGGTATGGATAAGGTATGAAGGTATATAAATAGAATGCTTGACGAAAAGGTATGTATTAAATTCATATATGAGATTTTATGCGCCGTATCGGCTAGCCGTTTGGCTTTTTCTTTTTCTTTTGGATTGGTGAGGGCCATGGGAGGCTATTTGAAATATCCCGATGCTCCTAGTACAAAGGAGGTTATGGCGATTTTTTTCTGGGAATTTAAGGAGTTAGAATATTTTTAAGATAATTTGATAGTTAGAAATCAACGTATCAATATATATATATATATATATATATATATATATATATATATAAGTCGATAAGGAAACGAACTTAGAAATAGAATAGTATAATCAAAAAAGGAAGACTAAGAATAAAATCTAGTAAGAATAGAAAGAGGAAGCGTACACGTATTTAAAAGTGAATAAGTAGTTGTATGGTATTGATTATTCGAGTAAGTAGTCATATCTGTTTTGATGTTATAAATGTTATTCAGTCAAGGTCTGAGAGGTAGTTATACCCCAACTTTATTGATTTCATTATTAACAAATAAATAGTAAAATTTCAGGCTCGAATATCAATGTTGAATAAGAGTTAGTTGAATATAGTATTTGGGTTGTCGTAACGATGTCTTACACAACATCTGTTTTAACCCAAATAAGTGTAAGCTTGGAAATATAATAAAGAATATTTCCTAAGTGTAGAAATAAACGAGATCGGAAAAGAGATAAGTAGTTGGAATATTTTCCAATTTAAATAGCATATATTTTCTAAAGTTTAGAAAATAAAGGAAGGTGATATTCAGAAATGTTTTTCAAATAACATAAAAGACCAATATGGTTATTGAAAATATTTGGTTAACAAATATTGATAAAGAAATAGAGAAGTGATTTAACTAATGGAATATTAATTAAGGGCTCAGTGACATATTCAAAAGGAAAATTTGATTTTTGAAAAGAGTAAACTGTTTTAAAACTCCCAGGGAAAGACTGTTTGAATTAAAAACAAATTTAACAGAAATTTGCGAAAGCAAAATTTAATTAAAGTAAAGCCAGTAAAGTGGTAGCTGAGGTTGAATTAGAATGATATCAAGACAAATTGGATTGTGAGATTCAAAATTGAAGTGCAATGGGATAATCAAGTTAAGAGTTGGGAAATCGAGAAGAAACTTGAGTTGAAATGATATTTGGCTCGGATATAAGCAAATGGTTGTGTCATGGATAAAAGCAGATTGGAATTTGATTTGGATGGTCCTTGTATCCGCTGAACTTATAACAGGTGGAAAGGATATTATGATATGCCCGACAAAAGGTACAAGTTTATATTTCATATGGCATGTGATTTTGATGAGCAGAATCGGCAAGCCGCTTGGTTGTTTGATTTTCTTTTGGGTTGGAGATGGCCCAGAGAGGCGACTTGGAGTTTGGCCGATTTACCAGTACAAAGGAGGTGCTGGCGAAAATTTTCGAAAAGTTAAGGTATTAGAAAGTTTTCAGGATTTTTGAAAATTTTCGTTGATAAGAATTAATTAATAATTTAATTGAAATTAAATTGGTTCAGTGAAACTGAAGTTAAGAAGTGAACAAATATGTTCTAACCAGTCGATAGGGTCGTCCTCTACCTTTTAGCAATTTCGAGGACGAAATTATTTTAAGTGGGGAAGATTGTAATGACCCGCATTGGCAGAGGTATTATAATTAATTTATTTAATTATATAAATAGTGATATAGTGAATTTAATGGTCGTGAAATTAAATAATGATGAATATTTAATTAAAATAATAAATTAAATAATATATTTAATTCTGAAATAATCAGAATTGGCTGAAATGACGATATGGTGTGAACCGGATCATCTGTGATATTTAATTCAGCTTGGAATTTAATTTGAATAACGAATATATTATATAAACGACAGTTGAACGTATAGTTTATAATATAATTATAAACGAGCTCGAAATGGCGCTGCAGTTCATAGATTGGCAATTTGAACTTCAACTGAATGTACATGATTCGTTTTAAGCCGAATTTCTGTGAAACAAGAAACGTGTGGAGCTGGTGCAGTATATCTTTCTAGTGGAAGAGAAAAATTGGGATTTCATTGTGTAGATTTTGATTTATGTCCAAATCAAATTTTAGAAAAATCGCTTGGAATTCCTTTATAATTTATAAAGGAATTATTTATATTTTAAAAAGGAATTTCAATATAAATCGAATATCGGGTTGACCCAGATTTGAAATATCAAGTTAGAAATTTATACAGGATTTTTCTGAAGCTGTATGGTATTCCACTGTGAATATAAACGATAATATTTAATTTAATTATATTTAAATATATTTATATATTTAAATGGGTTATTAGAGCTTTAAAAATAGCCACTTTTGCAAACGAAGTCGGAATTCGACGAAACTAATTTTGTTGGATCCGCAATGTTAAATTATTGCTAGATTTCAATTTTCGTGATTTTTGAAGTCAGTATGTGACCGTACGGATTTTTAGAGTGGAAAACAGTTAGTATTTTGACGGTTAAAAATACGCTGTGTGAGCAAACGGAGTCGGAATTCGACGAAACCAGTTTTGTTGGGACTGTAATGTCGAACTCTAGCAGTATGTCCAGTTTCATGATTTCTGGATATCATATGTGACTTTACGAATTTTTAGAGGTTAAATGTAAACCACGGTTGATTATAATTGAATATAAAATTTGAAATATCTAACACAAATATCTCTTCCCTTCCCATATAAAATAACTTAACTTTCCTCCTTCTAATCTAAATTCCATCTTCTGCCTTTTGAAATAAACGACCGCCTCCACACAAAATCTTTCAACCAATTTTATAAAATCGAATACTCATCGAAATTAGCCAATGTCGGATCCGTTGGACTCAGGTGATCGAGGGCTTCGACTGGGTGGTAATGGTTTTGGGTGTGGTGCATTTCTCTGGAATTCAAAGACTGGACGCGATGACCTAGGACTAACGACATGGCGAGCTAGGTGGAGCTAGGGTCGGAATGGAGTTCACCAGCGAACTCAGGAGGGTGAGGGGATCAGCTCGACATCGAAGGGATGGACTCAGGCAGGGTGCGGTGAAAAGCGACATCAGGGTTCGTTCTTTGAGCAGCAGGTCGAAGTTGGCCGATGACACCGGAGTTGGAGCAGAGATGGTGGCAGGTGCGGTTTTTGATGGTGAACCGGATGGTGGTGGTTGCGAGGTCGGTTGATGGCCGACGGGGAAGCGGTGGATGGTCAAAGCGGAGGTCAACCATTTACTGGAGCACGGTCATTGAAGGTAATAGGGGAGAAATGTTCGATGTTGGGCCTGACGGGTTAGTGGTGAACCTAAATTGAATAAGGAAATGAAATTTAACAAATTTTTTAAAGGATGATAATTGTTTGGTTAGTAATGGTGAGAAGTAGCGGATTAGAATTTTATCTGGGGGAGGATGTTGTTTCGGTGAAGAAGGATGGTAGGGCGGGTCTGGGCTTTTAGAATTTGAGACGGGCCAAATTATAAAGGTGAGGCCCATATTAGTATAATTTAAGTTTTTATTTAAATTAAGAAATCGTATAACGTATAAATGACGTAACTCTTCCATACGATATCAGAATTGGACTAAACAAGATCCATCGGGATCATATGGACGGACACTACACGATGACACTGACTGGAAGTCCATCGGAGCTCGTTACAATTTATAGCAAAATAAATTGTCCGTCTGAATCAAGCTATGGTTATCGTTATTAACGATGATCATCCAATGTGAGTAAATCTCAATAACTCTGAATAGTTTATAATTTCATGTTGTATTTTTAGAATTGTTAGATATTGGCTGATTGACTGTGTGTTGACTGTTTGATTGAACTTCTAGTCAGTTAGTTAAATTTCTATATTGATTCTGTATAACAGAATGTATCATATAGAACTGAATGTGATGTTATCTATATTGTTTAACATCTGTGATGCAGGGAAACAGGTTGGAGGAATCCAACTGGATTCCTTAACATTTATTTTACTGTGATTCATATATCGTGATATATGATGTGATATATAATCTGTTGTTGATTGTGTGTGTTTGGACGATACTGATCATCGTGATTTGATATGTTGAATATCATAACATACCGAATGCTGATAAAGGAATATTTTCAAAGTGTATTTTGAAAATGAATTATCTATATAAAATCGATGGATTTTATATAGAAAAGGAAAAGGATTTTTACAAAAGGAATATTTATAAAATCAAAGGATAAGTTAGAATAAAAGGAAATCATTTGTAAAGTGAAGAACCGTTACTAAAAGTAAATCTTTTTAAATGAACAGTTTATTCGAAAAGGAGTTAATCGAATTAGTTATTCGAATAGAATAAAGGAAGTTATCAAATAAAGTTTAAAGGAGGTATTCAAATATAGTTTAGCTAAAAGGAGTTATTCGATCAGAATTCATCGAATATAATTAATTGATTATAGTTAACCAACCAGAGTTAATCAGTTAGGGTTAACCACTTAGAGTTAATTGGCTAGAGTTTATCAGTTAGAGCTAAACCAATTGGAGTTAATCGATGTTAGTTTAATCGATTAGAGTTAAAGCAAATGAGTTAATCGAATATAGTTAAAGGAAGTTAATCGAATATAGTTTATTCGAATAGTTAAAGGAGTTAATCGATGTTAGTTTAATCGATTTGAGTTAAAGCAAATGAGCTAATCGAATATAGTTATTTGAACAGAAAGCAAAGAAGTTAATCGAATATAGTTTATTCGAATAGAAGCAAATGAGTTAATCGAATATAGTTTATTCGAAGAAAGTAAAAGGAGTTATCGAATATAGTTTATTCGAAAGGAGTTAAGTGAAATGAGTAAATCAATAGAGTTAGTCAAATAGAGTTAATCCAATAGTGTTAGTCCAATAGAGTTAATTGATAAGGGTTAATCGAATAGAGTTAAATGAAAAGAGTCAATCGAATATAGAGATTTATTCAAACGAGAGTTAAGTAAGGAAGTTAGTTAAAGAAATATAGAGATACACTCAATCCACGGCAAAATTATTGTTGCGTCAACAACATGACAGTTAATTATTGTTACTGCATAAATTATTAGATGGATAACAGAACAATTAATCAAAATAATCATTCATGATAAAATTATTTTTGGATGAACAAAAGAATAATTTATTATTGTTGCTGCATAAATTATAATATTTTGATATCTATATATATAAATATTTAATATTAATTATATTACTTTATTTTTCTTTAATTTTTAATATTTAATCGTTACAATATTTTTTAACAACATAAATTTTAATGCCTAGCAAAGCGGGCCAAAAATACTAGTACTTATAACGCTTCATATTTCCTAACATGACCCTGCTTTGGGAAATGTTAAGGGATGTGAGGTGTTTTAGAATATATGTAAATCTACGTATATGCACTTATGTCATTATATATATATATATATGTGTGTGTGTGTGTGTGTGTGTGTTCCCTTATTTATATGTACGCATATTATATTTGAAAATTTCTTAATTTATACTTATATATTTGCATTTATGATATAAAATATTTTATGACACAAAATTTAAAACAATTAACTTATATATAGTTATAATATTATAATATTTATATATATACAAACATGAATAAATTAATGATAGTATATATAATTTTAAGATAAAAGCTTAATCAATACATTATATATTTATAAATAATTTAAGAACTATTTCTAGATTGAAACTTAACGTATCTAATAGAAAACTATAATTTAATATTATTTATTTATGTATTTAGTAAATAGTTTTTATTATATTTATTTAATAAAAAATTAATTACATGTCAAAATTCAATTTTTTTGCAAATAGTGGATCACGATATAATTGTTGTAATTTTTTTCTAAAGATTTCTAAATATGAAATAATATTTGTTAAAATTCAAATACTGTTTGAAGAAACTATTTCACTTATCAAAAATATGAAAATTTTATTACTTGGAAAATTTCTTGACTTTCTATATACGTGATGTAATTTTAGAAAATATAAAATCTACTTCGAAATGAATTGATTATCTTATATACAGTAAACAATTTAAATCAACAATAAATTGCTTAAAAAATAAGTAAATATAAAAAAATTACATTTTTTGAATTTCATAATTTATATTGTATAAATAGAAGTATGAAAAATATAATATGTAAATAATATATGCATATAAGTAATTTTTGGATTGAAAATTGCTCTAACATACATATAAATTTAAATACATATATATAATGAATAATATATATATGTATAATAAATGATGACAAAATTGATTTTTTCAGTAAGCTAAAATAATTTATTCATAATTTGCATAACATGGTTATAATAATATGCATGTTGTAATACATATAAGTGAATATGCATTTGTCATATAATTTTTAGTCCCACATTTTGGGAGTAAGGCTAACATCAGCTCCAAAGCCAATATATAAGGGAGCCAATGTAATAGAATTATGTACACTGAATCAAGAGAAATAAAAAGGTCTCTCCTTTATCTCTTATGTTCTTTCTAATGTCTTCTCTTTTATGATCTGTTCTATTTTGTTTTATAACACGTTATCAACACGAGATTCTTTTATTGTTATTTGCTGAGATCTTCTAGATCTACATCTATGAATTTGTCATGCAAGTAATTTTTTATTTGAGAATATTTGATCTATGGATTTTTTTTTTTTTTTTTGTAGATCTAGATTATGTTCCAGTGGATCTAACTTTTTAGATCTAATTATTTTAGCTTAGTGGTTTTTAGATATCTACCTATTCATATTTGATCTGGTATTATTGTATACCAAATATATTTTTAGGAAAATCCATTCATTTTCTTTTTATAATATTATATATGGATCTTTTACCCCATATGCCATACATAAAACATCTTCATTTTCTACTTTATCTCTTCAATAACATAGAAGCCATTGCTAATAAGTATGCATATATGTAAACTGCAGGCTACTTCTTATTTAATTTAATGCTTACTATTTAATCTAATGCCAGATGAGATGCTTTAAATATTTAGAATTACATTTCCATGTATGGCTTACTTTTATATGCTTTTTCATCTTCCAATACAAGCAAGCTGCTTGTTAGCCAACATATGTATTACTGTGGTCATTATTTTTGTTATATGGTGTATGACTCCTTAACAGTTTGTATTGTTTCATTATTGTAATTAGTTCATTGTAACTGTATAGAGATAGACTTGCAGATTTGGATTTTTTTTAAATGATTCTGTGCCGTAATATATTCAATTTAATTATAGAACATGTATACTGATATGTGAATTTTGTTTAATTAAGCATCGGCAATTTTTTTTGTGTAGTTCACAAAAATGTCGAACACGGAGATCCATTTACAATCTCAATGCTTAGAGGATACCATTAAAAATGGTAACACTATGTCCCAGCAGGACAAAGCAAAGGCTCTGATATTTTTAAGATGCCACATCCGCGATGATCTAAATATTTAACGAAAAAAGATCCTATCCACTTATGAACTCCCTGAAGGAGCGTTATGACCACCAGAAGACGGTCATACTTCCAAACACAAGGCAAGAGTGGTTGAACCTGAAGTTCACATGCAAATGACCTGAAGTTCATATGACCTAAAGTTCATATACAAATCCTTTCAAATGAGGGACCTGAAGTTCACGAGGAACCTGAAGTTCATATTCAATTAAGAAACATGAAATAAAACATAAAAGCCTATAATTGCATTTAATATTTGATCATAGCAAATGACCAATAATAGGAAAGGATTTGAAAAATCAATGAAAGGAAAAGTTTTAACAAGAGGAAAAAGCATTACATTCCAACTTTATGCTACAAATAATTTCTTGAAGAAACTTATTATTGGAAGAGATCATTACATTTATAATCAATACTATTTTCTTGAAGAAAAATAGTAAAATGACTCTCATATGTGAAAAAAAGGGCACTTTCTAGAAAAGTTGCTTTAATTTAAAAATATATAATTACGTTATATGAATTATGATAAAACTTGAAGTTTTATTATAGTCATATTATATTTCTAGAAGAAATAATTTATTGTTTCTTAGGAAAACTTTTATAAAGAAAATATGCATCATGAAGATCATATTAAGTTAAGATCTAAATACTAATCTAAATTTTGCACACCAGAAGTGAATGCAAAAGTAATTTTTGTTATAAAATGGAAAACTTAGAACCTGCAGTTTCTATGATAGTAATAATTAGCCCGAAGCTAACTATGTGATTTTTTTTTCAATTCCTTTCAGCATGTATTAGTTTGAAGCTTTTGTTTATTTGCCTTTCTTTTTAGTTTGTGCTTATGGAATTGCAGAAATAATATGTAATGTTGGACATGATAAGTAGTTTATTCCCATGGACATTTATCTGTATTTATAAGTTATTTCAGTTATTAACTAGCTATATTGTTTTTAATTCAAAAGGTATGGATCGATAGTGTTTAAGTGATGATATATTTCCGGTTGATAGTGGAACTACTCATACGATATTGAAATACCAGAAGTTTTTCTCTGAATTATCTGAAAATGTTTCATATAAAGTTTCAATTATAGTTGGTTCAGCCAATATAGTTGAAGGGTCCGAAAGAGCCCATATAGTGTTACCAAATGGTAAATATATATTCATTCAAAATGCACTATATTCAAGCAATTCTAAAAGAAATCTGCTTATCTTCAAAGATATAAGAATGAACGGATATCATATTGAAACTATAAATGAAAACAACAAAGAATATCTTTATGTTATTTCTAAAATTGAAAGCCAGAAGCTTATTTTAGAAAAGTTTGGTACAATTTCAACTAGATTATACTTTACCAAAATTGGCATAGTTGAACCTCATTTTATAAACATGCGCTAGAAGCTCACAGATACAAAGAAATTGATTCTTTGGCATGATCGTCTAGGTCATTCCGGATCAATTATGATCGTTTACATACATAAATAAAAAATTATGTTCCCTGAAGGAATATCATACCCTCCAGAAGTAGTGATTTCTTTTCTTGAATCTTATTTTTATTTAATGCATCTAATTTCGTTACTGCATTTAAAGTTTGATATGTATTTTTGTATATTGATATTTCAATAGTTTGCATGGAGGAGATAAGTTCATCCCAGAAGTGGTGATAACAAAATATCTTTAGAGAATATTTGTATATTTGGAAATGATAAGATATCCTTAGAAAAGATCCGTTTGTATGAAAATGATAAATATCTCCAGAAGAGATTTATACAATTAAAAAGTGATAAATATTTGTAGAAAAGTTCATAAATCTCTCCTAAAAGAGAAAATATGTATTAAAACTCCACAAATGGTGTTTATGGAATATCGCAGAAGCGATATTAAAACTCCATCAACTTAACAACTTGAAGTTGTTCATATATTTATTTGGACCAAAAGTTCGACATGTTTTCAAACCAGAAGTTTTGAACATTATCATACGATCCTGAAGAATTTGTAATGACATTGATCAATACATTGAAATCAATAGTTTGATCTTTGTAATAATTTATTCTAAAATCACTAACTCAAATGAGGAAAACTATGCAAATTTATAATACGTGGACGCACATATTTATATATTCATATCTGTAAATATTTAACTAACAACTTGAAGTTTGTTATAAGCATATTTTATAGATTATGCATAAATATTATTTAGTGATTTAAATTGCAGTCAACATGAATGTTGAATGACCTGAAGTCATATGTGTATTCAAATAACCTATATAATCAGAAAATTCCTCCAATATTGCTAGATCAATGAAAGAGAATAAATGATAAAAAAATGATGATGAATGCATCTTACCGACTAATTAAAGGGTTATCCTCCAACAACGGATATACATATAATATACTTGCCAGTAGCAATGTGATAATGGATCAAAATAAGAATCCCATGATGATTATTATTTAGTGTGACAATGTTTGTCAACATTGAGGGGAGGATAAAGGGATACAATTTCATTTTGAGTATCAGTATAATTGACACACGAATAAATTATAAATAATATCCCTTGTAGACTTGCTTCAATATATATTTGAATCCCCGAAGGATCAAAATGCATAAACCACATTTAAAGATTGGTTTAAAAGTTAGTTCGAGACACTTTTGAAGTAAGTAATAAAGATGCCAGATGAAGGAGGTGAGTGTTCTTAAAGAAACACCTAAGGAGTCTGTTGAAGAGATCCATGACATAATTGTCAAATAACCCCAGAAGTTGTTTAGGTACCTAAAATAGATAAATAAAGAGATCTCTGTAAATTATACCCAGAACTGACAATATATAATCATCGATGATAAATTTATAAAAAGTAAAGCGCTTATGTTAAATCATGATTGGCCATCATGAATCCTTCTCTAAATGAGAAATGTGGACCTGTAGTCCACAAAGTAGTGAATAAACCTCGAAGGTATGAATATTTGTTAAATCACACTAAATGATGGAAGAATATTAGTTCCTAAAGAACATAAACTACTTTGTTGGTTATATATAAAGAACAAAGAAAGTTGATTACAACATTCTTTTAAGTATTGTTATAATGAAAATCATGATATAATTCATGAAGAGTAGATTATTTCCTGCTTTTAAGTATTGTTGTAATGAAAAATTTAATATACTTTTGAGTATAGTTGCTATATGTAAAATTCATTGAAGTGTACAGGTTCCTGAAGAACATAAATAACTTTAGTGATTATAAAGAATGCAAAGAACATAGAATATAGATTACAACATGCTTATAAGTATTGTTGTAATGAAAATCTTGATATAATTCAAGATGAGTAGATTACTTCCTTCTTATAAGTATTTCTATAATGAAACTATTATTGTTCATTACAAATGTATTGCAGTGTGCAAACCTGATTAAAGCATAAAATTGTAAACACTCGAAGTGTATGGCAAGCAATCGCAAACAAAAGGTGTTTTAAATAAGAAAACATGCCTGAAGCATGAAAATGCACACAAAATTCTTTTAATAAAAGTTCATTAAGAATTTATTGTGATGTTGTACTCTTTTTCCTTCACTTTGGCTTTTTCCTATAGGGTTTTCCATTGTAAAGGTTTTAATGAGGCAAATGTTAATAAATGATGAACGTCGGAAGTATGAAGAGTAAAGATTATTATCTCTTGAGTTTATTTTCTATACAAGATTTGTTTAAGTAATATTATCAATGAGATATATATTTATGGATCCAGAAGTATCTATAACAAAATTGAGATATCAAAAAGTATGCACTCTTTTTCTTTAACTAAGATTTTTCCCACCGGGTTTTTCTTAGTAAAGTTCTAATGAGATATTATATTGATCCAGAAGTATCATCCTCAAAGTAATATTGAAAGTTTTAATGAGGCATTATCTTGATCTAGAAGAATCAAGCACCACATCAAGGAATAACATCTCAAATATGTTATTTAAGTTAATTTGTATATTTATCCTTAACTAAGGTTTTTCCCATTGGGTTTTCCTTTGTAAGGTTTTTACTGAAGAATTATATTGATCCAGAAGTATCATTCTACATTTAATGTAGTAAATTATTGAAAATATGTTTTTGTACTCTTTTTCCTTTGCTAAGATTTTCCCATAGGGTTTTTCTAGTAAGGTTTTAATGAGGCATTACATCGATCCTGAAGTATCGAACTCTTATAAGAAATATCATTAATATGACAATATCTATGAGGGGGAGCAATAATTTTTCAAGGGAGATAATTTCAAGCGACATAAGAGCATTCAAGAATTTGAAGACACATATTCAAGGAGGAGTGTTAAAGTTATTTTTTTGATCCACATAAAGCAAAATCACAAACTGGATATGTGTTTACAAACAACAATTATGCTATTTTATGAAGATCTACAAAATAAACATTGGTAGCAACATCATCCAATCATTCTTAAATTCTAGCACTACATGAAGCGAGTTGAGAATGTTTTTGGTTAAGGTCATTAATTGAACATATTCAAAGCACATGTCAACTTCCCTCAACTACAGAAAGATCAACTATTATTTATGAAGACAATGCAGCATGCGTGGCTTAGATTCAAGTGGGATATATCAAGAGTAATAGGACAAAACATACTTCTCCAAAATTCTTTTTCACACATGGGCTTCAAAATGACAATAAGATAGAAGGGAAGAAAATCAAATCTCAAGAAAATCCAGCAGATCTATTCATGAAGGCACTTCCATAATCAACATTTCAGAAGACGATATATAAAATTGGTATACGCAGCTTGCATCACCAAACTATTTGAATAATGCGTTACGAATCAGAGGGAGCATATATTATGTTGTAATGCACTCTTTTCCTTCACCAATATTTTTCTCACTGGGTTTTTATTAGTAAGGTCTTTAACGAGGCATTATTTTGATCCAGAAGTATCAACCCTCATTGGAACATTGTCAATATGTTTCCTGGAGATGAAATAAAAATTGTACACTTTTCCTTGTTTATGATTTTTCCTACAGGGTTTTTCATAAAAAGTTTTTTAATGAGGCAATTAATCTTATCATCTTTACATACGCATATTCAAGGGGGAGTGTTGTAATACATATAAGTGAATATGCATTTGTCATATTATTTTTAGTCCCACATTTTGGGAGTAAGGCTAACATCAGCTCCAAAGCCAATATATAAGGGAGCCAATGTAATAGAATTATGTACACTGAATAAAGAGAAATAAAAAGGTCTCTCCCTTATCTCTTATGTTCTTTCTAATGTCTTCTCTTTTATGATCTGTTCTATTTTATTTTATAACAATGCACGTAATTAAATAGATTTGAGACAACAATATATACCAAAAAAATATCACCTGACTAGATACACAATAATAACATATTTGAATAGAATTGGAATAGCTCAATTATAGATCATAAAATATAATATGATATCTACAATATAAAGAAAAAGTACCAATTTACAAATCCTTGAGTCCACACTGAAAATTGATTTTTTATAGTAAGCTAAAAAAAGTATTCATAATTTGCATAACATGGTTATAATAATATGCACATAATTAAACAGATTTGAGACAACAACATATACCAAAAAATATCACCTAACTAGATACACAGTAATACATTATTTGAATAGACTAGTGCGAACCCGTGCTACGCACACGGGTTGCTACTTTACTTTTTATAAATGACGTGTTGTAATTACTGTTCTGGCTTAAGTTGTTTTCTGATGAAAATATAACTATAGTAACAATTGAGCGTTCCATTGTATTCATTTCCTGACAAACGGTTCTAGTGATTATCTGTAATAAACTCCCATTCTTATAAGATAATTTAGCAACATGTCAGCAAATTTAACTATATTTTGTTCAATAAATGTGCGCCACCGTAATCAGCTAGCTAAACGTGTGCCACTACAACGAATGCGATTGAGGATTTTCTTTTAAATGGCAAACTTAGCCACTTTTTTTAGTGAACATTATGCAAATTTTCGAAATTTAGGGAGAACTACACATTTTAGTGCAAAAGTGGAATTCAGGGTGCCCACTTTCATTTCTCCTTTTACACTAAAATGTGTCATTCTCCCTAAATTTCAAACTTTGTATACTTTTCACCAAAACTTTTGCTAAGTTCTTCCTTCAGCCTATTTTCCACCAAATGCAAATGTGTTATTTACTTAACTTTACACCATCAAAATAATTGTAATTAAGACAACAAATAAATAATTATTAATGTCATTCTAAACAATACGAACGAAAATGTGTGCACTCTTCCATAACAAATAAAAGGATTTGATCTTGTTTTGCAAGAAATATTGAAGCTTTTTTTATGATAATCAATCATTAGTTAGAAGAAATATTATGTATTTTGTTAACCATTTGATAGACCAATAAAGCTCACACGTTTACAACTGTAGAAAACAAAAGGAACACCCATCACAACACATGAACCAAACGAATAACCCTGATCATCAGCAAAGTCTTTGTTAGTATCAACTTTCTTATATTCTATATCAAATACCACATCAGTGAAAACTCACAAGGTCTTATCTTAACTTTGACTGCAATTCATCAATTCCCATCAATTTGCTGTCATGTCTAACATAAATCAATATATTTATGAGTAAACACTCAATATGATTCTTCTTGCAAACTAAATATTAAAACACAAGCATGCACCCATGTAAGTTTAAAATGTTTGAACCGCAAGCACAGGGAAGGAGAAACTCATCACCAATGCATCAGAGTGTCATGCAATATCATTTGAAAAGCTTAAACGCATAGTCACAACGTGTTGCTCCCAATATCTACATTTTTGCTACAATTTTCGCATCAAGCCATCATTTTTATCTGGAAATTTAAAATGAAGGTGAAAACTTGTTAGTATATGATTTTTCCAATATCAAATAACCAATTAGTTATCCTTAAATTCTATGATAAAATGATCCAAGATGAGTACAATATTAGGGTCATAGAATGTTGGCAGATGGCAAGAAATAGTTAGTTTATGTTAAGCTAAAAGTGCATTACTATAATGCACTTGTAGCATATGCATAACAAATGAAGAAATTTTGGATGTAAAGATAATTCTTTTGCTTCACATTGACAAAAATAGAAATTTCACACATAAGACAATTTTTTTTAAGTATGGACTATTGAGTATATAAACAGAAGGATTAAAATGTTTCCTTTTGCTTGGAAATATCTCTATCAAAAGGAATAATGCATAATATATTTACATCTTAAATGAGAAAATGGAAATAATTCTTAAGAAAATTATTATTACAATGTAGTGAAAAAGGAAGGAGAACATACACTACAAGAAAATGGAGTCTTTACCTACTAATTGTAAGCGTAGGTAAAGCTAACATATTGGTGGGTAATATATTTTAGCTACCAATATTGAATTGGTAGAAACTGGTAGGTAAAGCTTAGTGGAGAAAGATTTTTGCCTACACTTATTGATATTGGTAGGTAAAAGAACCAATGGACCCTACTACGTTATAACTCAAATAATGAGTCATCAGCGGATGTGTTTGATGATGTGTCATCTTACATGGCCGCTGACATGACCGATGATGAGTCATCCTACGTGGCTGCCGACATGGCTAATGATGTGTCATCCTACGTGGCAATCGACATGATTGTCGTAGTAGTATACACATGACATATACTAATGCCG
The DNA here is from genome assembly GCA_030737875.1 of Allium sativum. NCBI lineage: Eukaryota > Viridiplantae > Streptophyta > Magnoliopsida > Asparagales > Amaryllidaceae > Allium > Allium sativum. The sequence continues at coordinate 13,528,025 of CM060925.1, forward strand.
ACACTTGGCATTTAATGGTTGGTTCATGTGTCAAACAATAATTTTTCCATGTGTCATCATTTGACTAGCGCATATGACATTATTTTTTAGGCCATATGGCATTATTCACTATAAATAAATATTTACAAGAGTTGAATATTTACACAGAATTTATTTTTAAACAAATAACAAATATTTATTCAAATAAATATTAATTACACTTTCGAATAGTGCACATACTATTTCCTCACTATTACACAATCACTTATATATACACTTCCTTGCTACAATTCACTGGTATACATTAGCTCCTTACTACATACTTATTCACTCATATACATGTACACAATCACTCACACTCTCACTCTAGTTTTAGTCGTCGGCTTCTTGCTCCAAGATTTGTCCACTCGTCTGTCGTACCTGTCACAATAAAATAGCATAGTAAATTGAAAAAGAAATAATTTAATTTACAAATGTACATTTGATTTAAATTTTATTTACCCCAGTAAGTTTCGTCGTTTCTCATCATTTCTCTAAACAGGATCAAACGAGTGTGTGTGTATTTATATATATATATACACACACACACACACGAACAACGACAGTTTCTACCAAATTACGGTTACGGTTACCAGTTGTATTTAATAAGTTATTGCAACCTTTGATGGTCAAATGAGACCAAAGTATCGCCAATTTAAAAGGTAATGGAACACACAATAACCTTTGAAAAACACCTCTGACTAAGGACAAGCTGCAAAGTTGTCTTTACCAACAATCATAAGCTCCAAATAAGCTAATTTCACAGCAAAACACTTATAATCTCAAATGGGCATATTACTTAGCAACTTCAACCAGCATAGACCACCACAACAAATACACAATGAAGAAAAAGGCAAAAACACCTGTGAGGTAGCCAAGAAGACACTAGCAAGTCACAAAACACCCAAAAACAATTACCTGGTCCTCACCAGCAATCGAAAAAACACTACGACCAAGATGCGTGTCAAAAGAATGCACTTGCAATACACAAAGCAAGTCAAGCCACCATAAATATAGAGATCCAAAACTATATTTTTTTAAAAAGAACTCGAAACAAATTGAATTGATATGTACCATCAATCATTGTATTTCCAAACAATCAAAAGTAACCTACATATATAAAGTAGCTTACCTCAAATGACAAATTTGAAAGTGTATATGTCACATGAATATTAACAGATATTAAAAGAATCGTCGCCTTCTTACACTCCCTCCTTTCAAAATCCTTCATCTTCCTCTGTTGCCAAATCAAATCGCTGCCATTTTTCTTTCGTCCTGCAAAATAGTAAATACACATCGTCCATTACCAATATAATTGAGTTAATGGATGTATACGGAAAGGGGGAAAAACAAACAAACATGATTCTATTAAATTAAAATTAAACTTGATTAAGAAGTAGAACATGCATGATATTGAAAATGGAAGAAGAACGGGGCATGATGACAAAGCCGAGCAGGAACAATTTTAGGAGGAGTTTCTAATGTATGACGGACAAAATAAGAGGAAAGGGGAAAGCAACAATGCGTGAGGAAGGAAATTAAATAAAGACAGACGAGGGGAAGCTTATTATTTAAGGTGAAAAAAGGAAGAAAAGGAGAGTAGTGATATGGGAGGAAATAAATTAATGGCAAAAAAAAGGAAGAAAAGGAGAGCAGCAATATAGGAGGAAATAAATTAATGGCAAAAAAAGGAGGAAAAAGAGAGCAACAATATGGGAGGAAATAAATTAATGGCAAATTATATTCATATATACTCATAATTTCTACATGCACCAATGTTTTAATTTGTGAAAATTTCCTCTATATAAGAGCTCATAGTCAAGATTTACACATAAATATGAGATTATACTTTCTACGTTTATACAATTTCTTATTTAATTAGTTACCAAAATTTTAGAGTGGATATGTGGTTGAAAATATAAACCCATATATGACTCAATGTCACTATTAGTGTTTTGATTCATTCACTTTGTTTCCTAATTTATCATACTCAACTTTTGTTTTCAACTGCTGATTCATATTATATATTTTTAACCAAATTATTTACAACAAATTAAACACCAAGGATTATACACTGGTGGAAATGTATACAAATTAAATCTCAAATTCATTAATATTGCCATAAGGAACTTTGGGGTAATTAGTAACAAATTTGGTTATTTTAATACAATTTTTTTTATATTCCTATAATAGCTGATATGTAATAATTACACATAAATGGTGCTTGATTATGGTTTAAACTTTTATAAATTTTCATACTTAGTTTCCAAAATTTATGCATTGAAGATGTTGCTGAAAAGGTAAGAACATTGTAAATCAAATTGTTACTGTAAGTAGTTACTACTTTAATGTCATATATTAAATAATGATAATGTAAATTTTGGTGATTTACTACCTTAATATGATCAGGAAATAATTGCTCAGAAATCATGCATTATTTGTACATTACTACCTAAATGTGTGATCTCTCTATCAATGTATTCCTTTCCTTGGATCCCACTTTATAATGTTAATCACTTACCATTTTAATCAACTGTTCTGTTTGGGAATAAAATGATACAATATTTGTAAATCAAACTATTAGAACATGAATATGTATAAAATTATGAAATGTTGCAACAAATTATCAATATTTTGACAGGAAAATTGTTTTATAAATAGTGTTTTATTAAAAATATTTTGATCATTTTTAACCTTTATAATATAATATTAAGATATGTAAACATAGCGAATATAATTAAGGCAAATTCTATTCAAACACCAAAAATCGCTTAACATACATTGTTTCTTTCCTACAAAAATCCATTACTAAAACACCATTTTCCTTAATTTCTTTTTTTAAATTTTACATAAAATTCATGAAACTAAACATAAAATAATGAAATTTGGTTAAAACTACATGTTTTAATAAAAAAATTATTTTATCATGAAACCTAAAATTTCAATTATGACAACAATAACAACTAACCGCTATAATTCAAAAGTGTTTTAATTTTTTTTTACGTTAGTTATTTCACTCGAATTGACAAAACAAATTAAAAGCATAAAATGATATAGTATTAATGTTAAAATAAAAGTTCAATTTGTCATATTTGACGTTGGTGAAAAGAATTTCTACTTTTGGATAAATGGATTTTAGGTTTGAAAAAGACAGGATAAAAAAGATGAAAATAAGTATAATTTTGTAAAAGACATGATGTGTGTAAAGCAATATCTGGTGTCTAGTGTTTTATTACATTTTTTTTGGTGTATATTTAGTAATCTTCGGTGCATGAATAGATCTAGCCTATAATAAACTATTGTCATTAAGATTATTGCTATTTGTTTGTAGTTGCAGTCTTTGTGGTTTGTACTCTGGCCAATCAAAAGAGACTACATGGATCAATAAAAGAGATCACGTGGATTGAGATTTGTACCTATAGATATGATTTACAATTTAATTATTGTTTATCAATTCATTAACTATTAATTATTTAATATTTCAAAATAATTATTAATAATTACTAAAGAAATTATTATGCGAAAAAACATTACTAGAATATGTAAATGAAATATTCAATTCTAAAAAATTGCTAGAATAATTTCTTTTGACACATCATCGCACAACTCAACATTATTTTTAACGAAATGTTAAATTGATATGATAAAAATGTTGAGGCTAATAGCTAAAAAACTTCCCCTTCTATATATGTGTAGATAATACATTTTACATACCTTTAAATATTGGTAGATAATCATCCTTCAACAATTTTATAAAATTGACAATATTTACCTACCAATAAATTTTACCATTGAATATTGGTAGATAAAGGTTCTCTTTACCTACCCATATTTATTGGTAGGTAAAATATTGGTAGGTAAAGGTCAAATTTCTTGTAGTGATACCATTAAGCCGACTGCACCAAACATCCGATATGTGTAGTCTTCCAGGATGGGACAAAATCTATAGCATAAAAAATAAATATAGCATGTGTAATTAAAGAAATAATTTGTTTATAAACAAATAACTTTGATAATAGCTTTATCAAATTACGGTATTGGATTGAAAAAAACTTCAAAAATATTAACCTAATACCAATTAAGTCAATCAACAGTTTGTCTCAATAACCAAATTTTCAATATGCATTCCGAAAATCTTAGGAACATCATAATTAGTTTCGACATTTAACCGAAACCAAATTTTATCAATGTGGATTATGGTTTTTTTTAATGAAATAAGGAAATATGTATATTCAAAATCCTATGTTTCTACTTATGGTTTGTTAAGGAAGTAATCAAATAAATAGCAAATAATGCAAAATCCAGAATTGTTCGTAATAAATGACGTAGAAAATGTGTAGAAAAATAACCATATAGGTTCCATATATAATCGGTAGTGCACTCTTTAGGCAATGAATTAATTAATATTTACCTTCATTATTCCTTTTAATATCTCTAGTTAAATTACTAAAGTGCAACAATCATTTGGAAAATTTAATCCTGTTAAACTAAAATAATGCATTGAATTATGTGTATTAGAATAAACTAACTCTATTTTTGATTGCAAAAAATAAAAAGGTCAAATGTAAATATAACACAGAACAGGTATACATGTGTGTATGGATAGATGCGTGTGTGCACGCTAGTGTGTGCATGCGTATGTATGTGTGTATATACACACATGCATGCATGTGTGTGTTTGTGTGCGTACGTGTGTGCATTTAAGTGTATGCATATAATTTCATAAATCAGTAGCATGACATAATTGCACAGTATAATGTATATTATATATTAATATATTAGTTGCGAAGAAATAACATTGATGTCCAAGTTTCTATGTAATTGGTGATTGTTAATTCATTTACACATTGTGAGATGGGATACGGTAACAGAACATGTAATGTGAATGATCTCATGCACCAATTTTTTTGTCAAAATACACACATATGTTGATTCCTGAAAAGAAACTACATTAACAATAAATAGAGCCAACTCACTAAATCATTGCCACTTCTACTTATAATGATGTTGCATCACGCTAGAATCAAAGTTCTTTTTGTGCCTTCTCGTTCAAGTGAGAGCTCGACGATTCCTACATCGCCACTTCTAGCAAAAAATTGATATAGGAAGTAAAGATAATTCTGACTATTAATGACTATGTAAACAACCATGTAAATGTCATACAATAGTTCGGTCATTATCTATGAATGATATATAGGAACAAATGCCTAATACTGAATGCAATAGCTACATGCTAGCTTTCTTCCTAATAATGAATTTTATATCTAAAAAATTAGAATAAGATACTGATAACATGTAATCCTTTTAACAGTTGTTCAAAACAAAACATTAAGCGACGATAATAGGTTAATCTTTTGTTTTCCTAATGTACGCACAACATAACCATAATATGATTACCAAATAATGTCAAGCAGATCATTTTCTATTTATCAATTTCATGACATAGTTTTGAATGTAAAACATTTTTTAAGTAACAGCGTAATGAATTGTAAATTGAAATTAACAATTTTAAAGGTTGGCATTGCCCTAAATCACTTCTTTTAGTTAAATATGATGGATTCAATAGATTTAGTTAGTGGCTTAACATATTGGGGTGAGTATCAAAATACATGTTACGTGCTAGATAATAGCGAAACCTTACTATAATTTAGCACAAAACAAAGACTCATGATATGCAAGTGCATTACATGTGTGCATGGAGTGGAAGAGAAAGCAAGCTATAAGACTTTGCTATTACATTTTACTTTATAGTTTCTAGGTCAATACTTCTTACTTTATGGTTATCCACAAAACCAACATGCAATAAAGTTAAAATTTTGAAGAATGAAGTCTTAGAATCCGACATTTCATTGCCTTCGCCATAACTCTAAAACATATGTAAAACTGTTAGAGAATATGTGCCATTGATTGGGCTATGATTGGGCTAGAGATTATATTGTCTTCCCTTATTAAGAATGTTATTAAGAATGAATTGTTGAGTTTCCTGGATTACAATATTTAGGATAAAAATGAATTTTATTGACATGAATTTAGGATAGGAATGAGTTAATGAGTAGTTAATGAGCTTCCAGTTTTACAATATTTGCCAATTGCAAATACTTTTGTATCATGTATATATATGAGGGATTAGCATTGTAATAGCCATCAATTTATATTAATAAAAATGTAGCCTTTTGATTGCTTACTGTTTCATCTCTCTCTTCTCTCTGATCTAAATTCTATCATGGTATCAGAGTAGGTCAAAGGAAGGAGAGAGATATGTACATATATATTTAAAAAAAAAATTTGAGATATGTATATGTATATTAAAAAAAAAGGTTCTTCATCCACAAACCCATCAATACCCAAATACGTCGCATTCCATCACAAACTAAAGCAGCGTGGATTGTTGAAGCTTGCGTGTGGAGTATGGGACGGTGATTTTTAGGAGTTGGGTGTCGGATTGGCTATTGGCTGAAGTCTTTGATTTCTGGTGAAGAAGCTGGTTTCGTTGTTTGTGGGTGTTTGCAATTTGATGAGGAGTTTTGGCAGTAGATGCGAATATGGTTTGTGATGGCTGAGTTGCTGCTTGGATCAGCGTAATGAAGGTATGGAGGGGTCTTAGAGATATGGATGGCGATGCTTTGAAGCTGTTGCGTGGTATTGAAATTTTTAAGTGAAAATGAACAATATCTTTTAGGTGACTCAGGTAGACTAGTCATCAATCTAATAAACTGAAAGTGTGGTTTGTTGAATACTTGAACGTGGCTGATGTGTGTACGTTGTTGTAATGGTGTTTGTGTAATTTACAAAAAAAAAAAAAGAGATGATGAGAGTCTGGATTGATTTTGTTTGAGGTGTATGTGGTTTTTACGTTTGTAGATGAAGGACTGTGTTTTCTAGTAATAGTTTGGTGATTTATGTGAGAGTTGATGTGATGGACGTAGGGAGATGTGTTTTGTATGTATGGCGATGATGAAGGAGGGGTGTTTTGTATGGAGCAGTTTTGCTGTGTTGGTTGGATTGTTGTTTGTGATGATGATGGAGTTTGTTTTGTTATGGAGATGGAAATGGATGGTGTTGAATTGTGTGGGCCGTGTTTAAGGTGAAGCTTGTACTTGTGACATTTTGTTTGGAGGTGATTTGTCTGAAGTTTTGATTGAAGGAGGACTATGTTGAATTTGAAGAACTGAAGTGTTGTGTTTTGGGTATGTAATGACTCTAGTGGTTGGTCCACTTTAAAAACCAATATACTCTAGTGGTTGGTCCACTTTAAAAACCATTGACCTCTAGTGGTTGGTCCACTTTAAAAACCAATATACTCTAGTGGTTGGTCCACTTTAAAAACCATTGACCTCTATTGAGTGTGGTCCACTTTAAAAACCACTAATATTGAGTGTGGTCCACTTTAAAAACCATTATTGAGTGTGGTCCACTTTAAAAACCATTAATATTGAGTGTGGTCCACTTTAAAAACCATTAATATTGAGTGTGGTCCACTTTAAAAACCATTAATACTGAGTGTGGTCCACTTTAAAAACCATTAATACTGAGTGTGGTCCACTTTAAAAACCATTATTGAGTGTGGTCCTCTTTAAAAACCATTATTGAGTGTGGTCCACTTTAAAAACCAGTTGAAGGCTTTGAGTTGAATGACCGGTGCTTGGAGTTTGGAGCTTCTATTTGGGCCACACTACAGTTTGGAGCTTCTATTTGACAAACTCACGATTCAGCATCGTGAGTTTGAGGGGGGATGTTAGAGAATATGTGCCATTGATTGGGCTATGATTGGGCTAGAGATTATATTGCCTTCCCTTATTAAGAATGTTATTAAGAATGAATTGTTGAGTTTCCTGGATTACAATATTTAGGATAAAAATGAATTTTATTGACATGAATTTAGGATAGGAATGAGTTAATGAGTAGTTAATGAGCTTCCAGTTTTACAATATTTGCCAATTGCAAATACTTTTGTATCATGTATATATATGAGGGATTAGCATTGTAATAGCCATCAATTTATATTAATAAAAATGTAGCCTTTTGATTGCTTACTGTTTCATCTCTCTCTTCTCTCTGATCTAAATTCTATCAAAAACACATAATAAATTGTATTGAAATATTCATCGGACCTGCCATAACTGCTTACGTATGAAAATACATAAACTTCAAACTTATTGTTTCTTCTTAAAAATTTATGGCTTAACTGATGATTATAGAATATGGGGTCCAAGCACCTATAAAAACAAATATAGATATGTTGCTTGCCTATAAAGGTAGACAAATAACAAATTTTAATTAATGAAATACATGTAGAGAAAACACTACAACATTCAGACCATCGCTGCAAAAATCATTGGAAAAGATGATGTAAGACATTCACTACGTGAATGACTTTTGAAGGGATTTTCTGGAAATTCTGATTTTTATTGTATTGGCAAGAGGTATATTTCTGAAGTATGAAACTTTGTAGTTTACACTTTTTGGGAAGATTTGTCAATATTTTTTAGCTCAAATATACTTTTGAGTAAAATCTAATCTTTTAGCTAATAATTGGAAGGTGTGTACATAGATATGTATACTTGGCATTAACAAACTCAGAAACTGTAAAACTGAGAAAAATGCTTACTGTGCAAGTATGTACAAATCAAATATACTTAAGACTAAAAATGCAATAAAGGTAAGAAAATAAAAATCTGTTATTACCTAAATCTATAATCATTAAAATAGCAATAAATGCTAAAGGTTTGTATGCTCGACAAACATGCATGTGGAACTTCCATTTGTCAGCGAGCCCCAGTGCATCATTGTCTTGATGTTTATATTAGTTGAAGTAGTTTGTTTAATCATGATTTTCTTACTCATATCAAGCTAGGAAGAAGTTTGGCTGAAAGTAAATGTTACAGTTGATAAATGGACAATAGAAAGATGCACATGTTATCTAGAATAGAGCAGTGAGTAGATGTTATATGCTTGTTGTATGGTAATGTGATAGTAAACGATGAAAGTTGATAGATAAATTAACAATAGAAAGATGCAGATGCTATCTAAAGTGCAGTAAATGTGACAGTTGATAAATAAAAGTACATCCACCTTAAGCAGATCCTCTATTCATAATTTGAAGAATCCTTTATTCATAATAAAGGAAGTAAATATGAGTACAGCTGCTCATAGATCCCAGTTATTTAAGAGCATATTCATTGTTCAGTGCAGGGAGATAAAGGGATGTAAACTTGAAATCCGGAGGCATACATAATTACTCGAAATGAAACAGGCAAAGAGAGGTAATTGCAAATTTGTATAACATAATATAACAATCAGTTAAAAATCACAGTTCGCAGACCCTAATGTTGGCATTAAATCAGCGGGAGCATAAAATAGATGGAACCGTGAATAAATGAAAGTCATACCAGCAGTTGTTTTCAATAAAATTTGTTTGGTGGTCGAAATCGAGATCGAAATCGCATGATGGTTGTAGTTGTCGAAATCCCTCCAGTGTAGGATCAAAGTGGAAGAAGGAGAAGTAAAGGTGGGTGGGTAAGATGCCGGCAGTGGTAGTTTGTTTGTTGTTGTAGGGTTTCCCAGCAATTTGTCAAGTATATTTATTTCAATAAAATATTTCTGATCAACTGCAAAACACCGTAATAAACCATTATAGAAAACATAGCGACGAAAAAGGACTACGATCCAGCAGAAATAAGATCACGTGTAAAGCAAAACGGAATAAGAATGTTTACCTCTAAAAGGGTAGAAAAGTAGGTTGCTGAAGGCAAAGTGGCACCTAATCGACATAGCAGTGTACACAGCAGGAATCAGAATGAGGTAGAGCATGGTAGTAGGTAGAATAGACAAACAAACGGAAGATCGAACCAGCGGACGCCGGTGCAGAGGGAAAGGGAACGAACAAAATCTGGTGAAGAAGCCTGTATCTAAGGAATCGGGCTGAGCTAAGGAATGATTTCAGTGTCGATTTCTTTTCGTTATGCCGGGAAGGAGCAGGGACCGAAGTTGGGTGCGAACGACGGCGACCCGCCTACGGTTGTTGCAGTAGGTGCAGAGGGGAAAGGAGAACGAAACAACAACACCATATGTGTGTGTATGGAGTCGGGCAGAGCTAGACGAAGATTTGGGGTCAATTATTTATTGTTATGGTGGAAGGGGAGGGGATTGATTTTGGGGGAAAACGGAAAGATGAAGTACGAGCGCATCTACGGGCAAACCGAAGCCGTTTGATTTTTGGGTATGCACAGGTGGCGCAATCGTGTATTTTAGGCTAAAAGTGGAATCGAAGGCATTGTAGAAAGATTGTGCTTTCATATAGTATAATAGATTTGGAATAGCTCAATTATAGATCATAAAATATAATATGATATCTACAATATAAAGCAAAAATACCAATTGACAAAGTCCTTGAGTCCACGCTGAAACATTGAATTCTCGGCTTTAAGTATTCTCATATTCATCAAATTGTTAATTTGGAATTGATGACCTTTTACTATCAAATAGTATTTATCTTGAATTGATTTTAGATCAGGAAATAATTTGTTGATGTATTTCGATCATAGATGAGACGAGAAATGAAGGCTAAAAGTCCTTGAGAAGAACCAGTTTGGAGATCCTTATTTACAACCGCATAAGAAGGAAAAAAGGCAGATCACATTTATCCGTTATCACTTAATATTAATTATATATCTTCAAACCCATTACCCGTGTTTTTACAGCCCCTTACCCTTCCCAAAATCAAAATTTTGCTGTGCTAATGAAAGTTCAAGCCAAAATACGATGCAATTAAATCAAATTTAATTACTTATTGATGTCATATATCGATTGATATATTTATAACTTTTATAAGTACGAGTGTATATGCGCGTCTAGATAGACTAGCATTTCATCACAATGTGCGTGCGTTTATAATTTCACCGTAGTAGTAGATTTGATAGTTCCATTGCTAGCATAAACTGAACCTAAAGCAGCATAACAGTCATAAAACCATTTTTTTTGTAATTCTAAAGTTTTATCCTTTTGTTTGGAAGTGGAAACAATACTTGTACTTTTACATATGCTCTTTTAGGCTTTTAGCTAATGTAGGCTCTAAAAGGAAATGCATCTAAATACATGATCTCTTCACAAAATGGCTTCATCTCTCCTGTTAATATAAAATTTAATAAACAGTGTTTCAATAGTATCTTTTTGAAAATTTAAGTATACCCTCATTTATTAACGGAATCTAATAATTCCTTCACCACCTTCACCACCATACCCTTCCAGATCATCCTTCAACAAAACTTCATTATCAATTGGTCACCAACAAAACTACTTTAAATACAAGAATTGTGTCATTAAAGAGAAATGGTCAAATCGGTGCTTTAATGACTCCTCGAGCTCCAACTGCAATGATGTAGATTTCCTAATTTGATTGATTTCCCAATCACTATCTTTCATTTGTCCGCCCACTCTTTCATAGATAGTATTGTTTGGAGTTTTATAATTTCCCTTAAGAGTTTTGCCTTGGCTTCCATGCTTTGCTTTTATTTCTTTAGTTGTTGCAATAATTAATCTCTCTCTTCTGTTTCCTCTGATAGCTGGATTCTTTTTTCTTTTTGACGTTTCGTACTTAAACTTTGCATTATCAAGATTACAATATATGATTACCATATATATGGTACTCTTATACATATTAATTTCCATTGTGATTCGTTAATTTAAAGTTGGACAAACAACTGCAAGTATGTTATCGTACTCCTTGTTTTAGAAATATATTTCCAAATATTTCTTGAAACATGAACTCTAAAGCGGTTTTGATGTATGTACGTAAAAAAAGAGTCTAGAAATTAGGATTCGGCGACAATATTTTTTATGATATTTTTTTTCCAGGCCGCCTATTTTAAAAAATAAGTTTTCAGGCCACCGTATAAATACTGCGCCTATTACCCCATTTATTTCGAGACCGAAAATAACATCTTTCTCGACTAAATTTGAGTTAAACTATAATTTTAGCCAAGAATTCAATTCGGCTCGAATATAAATTTCAACGTATTAAACTAATTTTGATTTAATTTAAACTGGTTTGCTAACTTTACAGAATTCTTTGAACTTTGATTGGATAGAGAGTGGATTTCGATTTCAGGTAATTCTCTGAATTCTCTAGTTTCGACTATATTTAGTTTATTGATTTAATGAGAATTATACTTGCGACTATTAATTTCGATTTGATTTCTTAAGATAATTTGATTTCAAATTATCATTTCGTTTCAGATTATCATCGTTTGTAATAGTTACGCTGTTTTGTTTGTTCGTCCAGATTATTGTTCCCGTATTTATCTGTAGAAAGATGAATATTTTGGAAGGTCAGAGGTATGCACAATAATCTTCTGTTAATGTATTTTCTGTAACGATAATTTTTTTAATCTTTTTCTGTCTTTTTTTTATAGTGGCATTCCACATTTTCTGGCTTTCATTGATTTACAACTTTGGTATTAGGCTTTCTCTAGATTCGGCCATTTCTAGTGTACAAAATAAACATGTGAAGTTTGGGATCATCTTAATTCATTATGTTTTGATATATTTTATGTTCGATACTCGAAGAATACATTTGTTCGAACTGATAATGATTTGCAAGCTCTTCTGTGCTTAGTATATTTCAAAAAAAAAGAGTTTTTAGTCATGTTTATTAAGTTGAAGGAATTGTTCTGTCTTACTATTGGTTGTAGTAGTAGATCTTGTTCCACTAATAAGTCTCTTTGCGCTGAAGATACAATGAATAGTGGATGTCATTGGGTTGATAGAAGTGAATTTAGCTTTGACACAGAATGTGATTTTAATGAGTTGATGAAGAAAGGTTCTAACTTAGAATTTTTTGCAGGAGTTGGTCAGAAATTTGACTCTGCATCTGATTTATGTAGGACTATAATTGCATATTGTGTTAAAAATAGATTCAAGCCGAAGTTTTTAAAGAATTTTCAAGAGAGAATAATCGTTCAGTGTGTTTTTGAAGGTTGTACTTTTAATATTCATGATTCTTGTAAGTTGAAATAGTTGGATCATTTTCTGGTTAGAAGGTTTGATTCTACTCATAGTTGTGGTAGTGGATTTCAATCAATCAATGGTCTTTTAATTAATAGTGGTATTGTGAAAACTTTGATTTTAGATCAAGTTCGTGATGAACCAACAAGAAAAATTAGTGATATTATTGCAATCTTCAAAAGGAATTATAATATTAGTTTAAGCTATTATTATGCATATATGGGAAAAATTGGTTTTAAAGGAAATTTTCGGCAATGAGGAGCAATCATACAATGATTTGGTTTGGTATTAAAGCGATTGGTAGAAGTAATCCCAATAGTCACTCAGCTATGATGCTTGACGAGAATACTAATCAATTTGAAAAAGCATTTATATCATATGAAGCTTGTATATAAGGATTCAAGTAGGGTTGAGCGTTTGGTTGGTTTTGTTTATCCGATCATGCCAACATGGAAAAAAATATAGCAAAGACAATGGTGGCAAACTAATTATAAACTCTTATAACTATATATCGGTTCAATCAATACATGTATACACATACTGGGATATGTATATACACATATGATTTAAAATGTAGGAGTGCATTTTATCCCAAAATTTAGGCAGAGTTGTCGAGTATATCATGAATATCAGGACTAAACAAACAAGGTGAGGCAATGAACAAAACCAATGCGTGAAACAGGGTCGAATAAACGCGGTATGAAATTAAGTATAAACGTATGTCGATATTATATATATATTATATAATGAAAATTGTCAAACCAAACTAAAACAAACAAAAATGAAAACCAAACCAAACCAATCAAATTAAGAATGGTTGGTTCGGTTGGTTATCCGAACCAAACTAAAAATATTTTAGACTTTATGTTTGTAATATTACCTATAATTTGAAATAAATTAAAACTGTATGATAAAAATATTAGTATTTGTCATTCTTATCCTTTCCAAAAGTAATTCTGATACATATGTGATGATTACAATTTACTAAGATAACTAAATTAACCTAAAATATTTACTATTATATTGACAAATTTTAAATTATAATAAAAGTTCGGCTAATTTGATTAAACCGATAACCAAAATAAATATTTTTTCAAACCAATTACAAACCAATTTAAATCTAAAACCAAACCAAACCGACCAAAATAAGTTGGTTTGGTTGGTTTAACCAAATAATGCTCACCCCTAGATTCAAGCATTGTCGATCAGTGATATTTCTAGATGGCACTTTTTTCAAAGGTAGAAATGGTTGTTTGAAGGCTGCAATAATTAAAAATGGAAATCAAGGTATATGAGTTGTTTATTTGATTTATTTGTTGTATTTTTTTAATGCAGTAGCAAAGTAATATTTTGGTAATATTTTGGTGCCTAATTTATTTTTCTTTATGCATTGCTGTATGGTGATAGGTTTAATTGTCTATGTCAGCCAATTTCTGCCTAAAAATAAATATTTAGGTTATTGATTATGTCAAAAATAAAATGATAAACTATTATAAAATGATAAACTACTTTTTCTTTTTTGTTCAGTTGTGGTTTAAGAAGTATATTGCAATACAAATTTCAAACAAAACCGTTAGCTCCCTTAAATTGTCATTTGCTACATAAGTTCAAGAATTGTTTGCAAACATAAGTTGCATAGGTTCAAAGAAAAATGTTTGTGAATACTACTAACATTTCTATGAATTGTGTTTTCGATGTTAAATTTTGAGTATAATTTTGTTACGTTGGTGGAACATTCATTAATTTAGAAGACTACTAACAATACTGTGAAGTATGTTAGGTCTACAGTTGGGTAAATTGCTTGTGAATAATGTAAAAATTGATAAAAGATTTTATTACTATTTTCTGTTTTAACCCACCTAGCTTTTTGGACACACATCAATTTCCTTATATTCAGTTCTGTCGAATTTATTAATAATAGGGGAAATAATAAGGTGATTACATATGGTTGGTTAGTCTGATTCAGTTTTTTGTTTAATAATTTAATTGGTTGCTAAAATTGTTTGTTTAATAAACTGATTCATTTTTCTGGACACACATTAAGCCTAATTTTTTGTTTAATAAAGAAATTATGTGTGGTCAGTGAATTAATGCTTTAAATAATTTAAAGCTATTTAATTTTGATTGTTCTTTGGATATTTAGAATTGATATGCAATGTACCATGCATAACATATTTTAGGAACACACTACTAATAATATGCAGCAAACTAAGAAATAACAATGAATTAACATTCAATTTTAATAAACAAAAGGACATGAGTGGATATAAGAAATGCTTTTATCATTTTAAATTGGGTGGATATTTATGTGTATTTGTTTTGTTTATTTTATAATGGTTGTTTAATTTTATTTTTAGGTTTTTTTTTTTGGCAATGGCCATTGTTGGAAAGGAAAACGAAGTTGGTCTAGGTTTTTAGATCAATTAAAATGTTCAATTGGAATTGATCGTAATTTATTTTTCATTTCTGATAGGCATTAAGGTTTTCTTTTAAGTATTCCTAAAGTTTTTTCCAACGGCTTTCCATTCATATTGTTTGCATCGTATGCAAAATAATGCTGCTTCAATTGTAAAAAGTGGAAAGGGATTGTGGGTGGCTTCTCTATTGGAACGGTGCGATGTAGCTTCTAATCATTATGATTTTGAAAGAGCTATAAAAAAAAACAGGCAAATTAAGGAGGTAAAAAGCTATTGAGTTTCTAAAGGATAAGCCTTTTGATCACTAGGATGATTTATCTTTCCCTGGAAATAAGTACGGTGATAATAAATCAAATGTTGCGGAAAGCTTTAACTCTTGGATTTTGAAAGAAAGACATCTTCCTATTACTTGTTTTGATGGAATCTGAATTAAGGTTGTGAATCAAATGTCAAAACGAAGAGAAGAAGCTTCCAATTAGTCTAGTGTACTTTGTACTAAAATGGAGAAGTGTCTAATGAAATTAAAAGAATAAGATTTTGGATGGAATGTTTCTTGATCTTCTTGTTTTATTTTTGAAGTGGATTCTCCTATTTCTCACAAAGTTGATCTTGAAAATCGGATTTGCACTTGTAATCAATGGAGAGTTACCAGTTTTCCTTGTGTACATGCTTTGAAGTGCAATATTATGTCAAGACTTAATGTTTATGATTTTGCTGAATATTATTTCGTGACCAAGGCTTATAGAGCTTCTTGCTGACATGTCATCAATCATATTCCTACTTTTAATAAGAAAGAAATTATTTCTGAAGGGTCTTCTATTCTTCATCCTCTTAAGGCTATTCGTGAAGCTAGTAGTCATAGAGTTAACAGACTTGGTGGGTTGGATGTTTTTCATGGGAAGCAAAACAAGTGCGGTGTAATAACCCGGAAAATGTGAATCAATTTAAAATTTTTAAAATGGGTTATTGTCAAAGAATTTAAACAATTGAAATAGCATATTTCAATAAAGTAATGAATTGGGAATAGTGAGGCAGTTTGGAAATTTGAATACAAACTTTGTCTGATTGTACCGGGTAGAAAATATAATAGATTTTAGTGAAACCAAAAATATTTAAATCTATTTATGAATACTGTAACACCCCGAATTTTAGCTAATACTAAAATTCTCTAATCATAGGATAAATAATCTCAGATGTGGGAATTGGGGGTAACGGGCTGCGCCATTGCGTTCGTCTCGGAAAAATACGCGAAATAGAGTCCGAGTTTTCGAGAATCGGAGTCCGTATGGCCCGGTTATGGCCCAATGAAGTTTGCAGAAAAGTTAAAGCTTAAAACAGATTTAGAAATTTAAATTCGGATTCCAAATTAGAACCAGCGGGGCCAGGCGGGAAAGTTCCCGCCCTGACCATGTCGACAGGGCTGTCGACAGGCCTGTCGACAGGGGGAGTCGACTTGCCTGTCGACACGGCGTCTCGAGCCAGAAAGATGGGTGCACCAGATTTGGTTTTCTGGCTAGGGTTGGGCTGGGTTCTAGAGATTTCCTAAATCTAACGGACCTAATCTAATCTAGGGTTAATCTAAGGGCCTAAAACACTCTCCTAATCTATAAATACACCCTAAACCTACCCTAATCCATACTAAAAATAGAAATGATGGCCTCATGCCGCCAAATTAAATCCTAGAAGGAGCCTCCACTAATTTATGAAGGAAGTTGCAAGCTAATCCCTCTCTAATCAATCTCTAATCATCACCATCTTCACATTTAGCAACTAATTCCACTTCATAAGCTTGCTAATCTTGGTTTTGGTGAGTTTCTATCACTTTAACATCAATTGTTAAAGTAAGTAGATTGGGTGTAATGAGACTTATGGTCTTAAATGCGGATTAGTGAGTTTGAATCATTTATAATGATATGCTACTCTATGTTTTCCTATGTTTATGCATAATTAATAAGTGGGTTTATGCATGTTTGATAAGTTGGTTTATGCATGCTTAACAAGTTGGTTTATGCATGTTTAACAAGTGGGTTTATGCATATTTAATAAGTGAATTTATGCATGTTTAACAAAGTGAGTTATGCAAGTTCATATGCAAGTTATGTATATGCTTAAATGCAAGTTTAACATGATATGCAAGTTATGCATGCTTATGCAAGTATATGAATGCTTATGCAAGATATGTATATGCTTAAATGCAAGTTTAACATGATATGCAAGTTATGCATGCTTATGCAAGTATGTGAATGCTTATGCAAGTATGTGAATGCTTATGCAAGTATGTGAATGCTTATGCAAGTTATGTGTATGCTTAAATGCATGTTTAACATGTTATGCAAGTTATGAGAATGCTTATATGCAAGTTCAACATGTTATGCAAGATATGCGTATGATAATATGCAAGTTTGGGTTAAATGTAGTTGGGTTAATATATGCTCATATATGCAAGTTGACATCCTCTTAACCCATGACAAAGTTATATGCTAAACCCATGATATTTGCGATGGATCTTTCCCTTTATTTATGTCGTGAAATGAGAACGATTTACGTGGGGAACGATGGGGTAATGAATATGTTAATAAAAAGTATGATTGGGTATGATTAAGCATACCATAAAAATAAATTAACATAAGTGGGAATTTACCTATTGAGTTAGGTCTACACCATGGGAATTTACCTATTGAGTTAGGTCTACCCATGTTATGAAAAACTTGATATTAATTAGGGATAATTAATATGGGGGTGATTAATTAGGTGTAATTAATCGACTAAGACACGAGGTTGGACTCATTTGTAGTGTAAAACTGCCCGGACCCGACCGGCCTAACCAGTTGCTACAAATGTCAGCCCAATGTGAGAGGTCTTAGCCATAAATTAAATACGTGATTAAAGTAAAGACACGAGGTTAGACTCTGTTATGACGTAAGACTGCCCGGACCCTACCGGCTTAACCAGGCGGTCATAACAGCCAGTCTAATGTGGGAGGTCTTTATGGGAGATCACGGTCTTAATTAATTAAGAAACACTTAACCATATTAGCATGTAGTGGGACATGAGGGGTTAAGTGGGTGCCTTGGGTGGCATGTGGAAATTTAAGGGTTGCCTTGGGTGGCATGTGGAATCTAGTGGGTTGCCTTGGGTGGCAATAGAAAAATACGATTAGAATACTTAACCAAGTGAAACATGTAATTAAACATGATTAAAGGGTTAAGTGGGATTCACTAGATAAGTGACAAGCTTAGGTGGGTAGCTTGTGGGGGCCCATTTCAACCAATATCCCAAACGTATCTTTGTGGGCTCGACCCATGTCGAGTGACGGGACACGCATATTGGGCTTGATTATAAGAGGCCAAAACGGGTTAGCGGTGGCAACGCAAGTCCAACGGGTTTCATATGCGTGTGTGGGCCCGGGCTGGTAGATAAGCCGTTGTTGCATCGTGTAGATATAAAGCCGTGCACCGTTGAAATTATCAGGTGGCCACTTTAGGGGAAGTGATACACCCCACTGTGGGACCAGCACGGGTATCTACGGTAGGGAGCCGATCGCTGGGGAGTAGTGTGTACACCTAATAAAGATAGGGGCAGACGGCACCTATGAAGGGGTACACGGAACTACTGGGTAAAATTACTAAGTACACCTAGTGGAGATAGGGGCAGACGGCACCTATGTAGTCAGCTAGGGGTATACGAGACTACTGGGGAAAAATTTTCTAAGTCCTTGGGAGGGATCAACCTTTAAGTAGAAATGACTGGTGTGGTGCAGTTAGTAATTATCCTTGGGTGGGTAGATGCGTCCTTACAGTTATCTTAGTTTATCCTAAGTCTATCAAGCTGCTTAGTGTAGCCATTCATCCCCAGACATTACCGTGGGTCAAGTTTATATCTTCTCTGGTTACTTTAATGATTGTATTGTTAAAGTTATAGGACTCGCTCAGACTTATGTCTGACCCCGTTGTTTCTATCTTTTTCCCAACCCTCAGGTCCTACGGTGGATCCTAGCAGTAGTGGAGCTTGATCGGATTGCTGTTCCAGTCTTTAGGAGCTTGGATAGATGTAAAGCTCCAGTTACCCAGTTATCTTTTCTTTTGTCTTGGCTATTGTATTGAGAGTGGGATTATGTACTCCTTTATTTTGATGGATATTGTACTTGACTTTTATTGTGGTTTTATGATGTAACCAGACATGTTTACTTCCGCTGTTATGAGATGATGTTTTAAATTTCAAGTACTATTTATATCTGTCTTGTTGTAATTTTTCTGTTCTATATTCACTAAAATACTCCACTGATGCTATGGCATTCCCTTAGTGAGTGATCATAGCGGGCGTGGGGTGTTACACGTGGTATCAGAGCAAAGGTTACCGGAACAGATAAAATTTTTAGAAAACTATTTTTCTAAAACATTATTTTGGAAGAGATATTTTCAAAAACATGTCTTTAAAGAGAAAGGTTTTTGAAGGAAAAGCATAATCCCCAATAGCCATATCTATATCCTTCGAATTCTCCGTTTTGAATCTTTCCTTTTTCGTTTCAGCATGGCCGAGAATCTTAACTTTCCGGAGGGTGTGACGGTACCAGTATGGTATTGGAGATTGATGGAGGCTAGGGCCACCACTGCGGGTCCAGCAAATATTCCTCCACCAACCGTAGCACCCGATCTTCCTCCTCCCCCTCCTCCTCGCACGGATACTTTTGCTAAGACTTGCAAGGAATTTAAAGCTATGGGAGGGAAACCTTTTCAAGGATCTGAAACTTTTGTGGAGGCTAGAGATTGGCTTAAAGAGGTGGAAGAATTGATAGATATCTTTGAGATGGAAGAAGGAAAGAAAGTCAAGTTGGCTGCTTGGTTAATGAAGGGAGAAGCCTCATTCTGGTGGGAGGTCACTAATGGAGAACGCCCCGTTGACTCTTAGGCGGATTTTAGGCAAAGATTTGTGGCAAAGTTTCTCTCAAGGGCAGGGGAAAACTTGTATATGGAAAGATTCTTGACCCTAAAGCAAGGAAATCTCTCGGTGAAGGAATATGTCAACAAGTTTAATCAATTGGCAAGGTTTGGCCTAGACATGGTGAATACACCGGAGAAGAAGGCTTTGAGGTTCGTGAAAGGCTTGAATGAACCGATGCATGGGTTGGCTATGACTCATATCCCTATGGGGGCCACCTTTGAGAAGCTAGTTGACATGGCACTCATGTATGAAGAAGAGAAGGGTCCCAATGCTAATAGGGCACCCGAGAAGAAGGGAGATCAAAAGAGACCTCAGCAACAACAGCAAAATAAAGGTGGGAAAGGCAACTGTGGCAAGGGCAAGAAGAAGAAGTGTTTCAATTGTGGGACACCTGGCCACCTAAGCAAGGATTGTCGTAAGAAGAAGAAGACTGGCTGCTTCCACTGTGGCGAAGCAGGGCATCTAGTGAAAGATTGCCCTAAGAAGGGGCAAAGGACGGGGTCTACCTCAGGTGGACAGGTGCAAGCTCTAATGGCACCAGGTCAGGCTAGGGGGCAAGTACAGGCTCTCGCGGTTCCACCAATTCAGGAGAGAGGTAGAACTATTTCCGTTGAAAGTCTGGTTTTTCTATTTGATCATCCTGTCCGTACATTGTTTGATTCAGGCGCATCGCATTCGTTTATCTCATCATCATTAGTTGAGTCACTGCACTTAGACACCAGTCTGGTAGATGATCCCTTGGTTGTTTCAAACCCAATTGGGGGATCCACTTATTTGTCCATGATATGTTTGGGTTTGAAGATTTCTATACTTAGCATTGAGTTTAGATGTGATGCTTTTGTGTTGGGCTTCACGGGCTATGGGTTGATTTTGGGCATGGACTGGTTATCCAGTAATGGTGCCGTTCTTGATTGCGAAAGGAGAGTTGTTAGGCTCATGACCCGCTTGGGTAACACTCTCGAGATTTCTTGTAATCCCATGGACTCTGTTATGCTGAGTTATCTTGAATCGCTTGACGCTTCGGTCGAGAGTTTGCAATCTGTTAGAGTGGTCCGGGAATATCCGGATGTGTTTGAGGAGGTGAAGGGCTTACCTCCGAAGCGGGAGATTGACTTCCGAATATATCTGGTGGATAATGCTAAACCTGTATCTTTACCAGTGCGCCACATGGCTCCTCGCGAGAGGAGGGAACTCCATAAGCAAGTAGGGGAGTTGCTTGAGAAGGGGTTCATAAGACGAAGTATATCGGAGTGGGGTGCTCCAGTAGTATTTGCTACGAAGGCGGATGGGTCCCTCAGACTTTGTGTAGACTATAGAGAACTCAACAAGCTCACAAAGAAGAATAGACACCCATTGCCGAGGATTGATGATCTTTTCGATCAGTTGGTTGGCACTTCAGTATTTTCTCAGTTGGACTTAGCCACGGGGTTTCATCAGTTGAGGGTGGCTGAGGATAGCATAGACAAGACTGCCTTTAGAACTCCGGATGGTTTCTATGAGTGGCTGGTGATTCCATTTGGGTTGACGAACGCCCCTGCATACTTTGTTGATTTGATGAGTAGGGTGTTCAGGGAGTTCCTTAATAAATTCGTGGTGGTCTTTGTGGATGATATCTTAGTATTTTCTAAGAGTGAAGAAGAGCATGCCCTACATCTTGGGGAGGTTTTGAAGACTCTTCGAGCACATAGCCTTAAGGCTAAATTCTCTAAATGTCACTTCTGGAGGAAGGAGGTGCGGTTCTTGGGGCACGTGGTCTCCAAGGAAGGGATTGCTGTGGATCCCGCAAAGGTAGTATCAATTCAGGATTGGAAGGTTCCGAAGAATGCTACCGAAGTAAGAAGTTTCTTGGGGTTGGCGGGTTATTATAGGAAGTTTATCAAAGACTTCGCAAAGATATCAGCCCCATTAACCCGCTTAACGAAGAAGAATCTTGTTTTCACATGGGACGTAGATTGTGATGATGCGTTCCGACGGTTAAAGAGAGCTTTAACCACTGCTCCAGTTTTAGTATTACCAGATGGGAGCAAGCCGTTTGTTGTCTATACCGATGCTTGTGGGACAGGACTTGGCGCAGTCTTAATGCAAGAGGGAAGGGTAATAGCCTATGGTGGAAGGCAGTTGAGGGCATATGAGAAAAATTACCCTACCCATGATTTAGAGTTGGCCGCTATTGTTTTTGCGCTTAAGATTTGGCGCCATTATCTTCTTGGTGAGAGATTCGAATTGTTCACTGACCAAAAATCATTGAAGTACTTGTTTTCTCAGAAGGATTTGAATCTGAGACAGCAAAGGTGGATGGAATTCTTAGCATCCTATGATTTCGAGATAGCGTATACCCCTGGCAAGGGTAACGTGGTGGCGGACGCCTTGAGCAGGAAGAGGTTGTCCTTGAGTCCATTGTTCGTGGAACAACGAAGCTTGGAATTTATCTCGATGTTTGATTTCAGACCTTCCATTGATTATGTACCCGGTTTGCTAGCATCCTTGGAGGTTAGACCTACTCTTTTGGGGCGGATTGGAGAAGCACAGAGGGACGACCCACAGTTGGTTGAGTTGGTAGAGAAGCTCATAAGGGGGGAGTCATCCAGCCATTTGAGTAGGTACACCCTAGACGATAGGGGGTGCTTGCGTAGAGACGGTAGACTTTGTGTACCGCAAGACGAGGGTTTGAGGAAGGCTATTCTTGATGATGCACACCGTTCTAGGATGACCATTCATCCCGGTGGGGACAAGATGTACCGAGACATGAAGAGGGTTTTCTTCTGGGCCGGTATGAAGAAAGACGTGGCCGAGTATGTCGCTCGATGCTTGGTGTGCCAACTAGTGAAGGCGGAGCAAAAGAAACCAGGTGGGTTGCTTCACCCATTGGAAGTTCCGCAATGGAAGTGGGATAGCGTCTCGATGGATTTTATTGACGGGTTACCCAGATCGAGGAAGGGTAATACAGGAATTTGGGTGGTGGTAGACAGACTTACTAAGAGCGCCCATTTCATACCTGTGAAGAGCAAGAGGACCGCTCCATGGCTAGCTTCAGTATATCTTCGAGAGATAGTTCGATTGCATGGGGTACCCTCTAGCATAGTGAGTGATCGAGATCCTATCTTCACTAGCGAGTTCTGGAGAAGTTTACAAGAAGCAGTGGGGACTCAATTGTGTCTAAGCACCGCATATCATCCTCAGACAGACGGCCAGACTGAGAGGGTGAATCGTGTTCTAGAAGACCTTTTGAGGCTTTGTATCTTAGATTTTGGAGGTACATGGGAAGAGCATCTTCCATTGGTGGAGTTCGCATATAATAACAGCTTTCAGTCCAGTATTGGTATGGCTCCTTTCGAAGCTCTCTATGGAAGGCCTTGTCGATCACCTACATGTTGGTGGGAATCTACGGATAAGATCTTGCTTGGGCCTGATATGGTTAGGGAGACTTCTGAGAAGATTGACTTGATTCAAAGAAGGATGAAAGCAGCGCAGGATAGGCAAAAATCTTATGCGGACAAGAGAAGGACGGATCTTGAGTTTGAGGTTGGGGACATGGTTTTTGTCAAAGTATCTCCGTTGAGAAATGTTGTTCGCTTTGGATCCGTTGGGAAGTTAGCACCAAGGTTTGTTGGGCCGTTTCCTATTAAGGAAAGGATTGGACGGATGGCATATAGGGTGGAGTTGCCCGACAGACTTAGTGGTGTTCATGATGTATTCCATGTATCACATCTGAGGAAGTGCTTACATGAGACGGCAGAGGTGGTAAAGCCGAGCTTGCTTAGAGATGTAGAGGTAGAGCGTGATGCGACGATTCGGCGAGCTCCTACTCGCATCCTTGGGTCAGAGACTAGGAAATTGAGGAATCGAGAGGTTCGGCTAGTCAAAGTGCAATGGGGAGAAGATGAGAGCAACGCAACTTGGGAGACGGAAGCGAAGATGCGTTCATTGTACCCATTTCTTTTTGAGGGTATGTCTTTACTTTCTCCTCTATCGTTGTCTAGTACTTATCTTATCTTTAGTATATCCTCTCGTTAGTACTGATTGACCTTTAGATAGGGTAAACCTATGGTTGAAACATGTGTTTGAGACATGTTATGGTTGATGGATGCAAGTGGATGCAAGTGGTTGCTAGTGGTTGCTCGTGGATGCATGTACACACACTCTAGGCACTAGATCGGCTCAATCACTTCATATTGCATATTGCATAAAATTGTGTGTAGGAAGCTATATTTATGGATGTATAATGATTGTGTTATCATATGGATGATGCATTTTGGTGAATGGTTGTGCACTCATGTAGATATTGTATGTGTCGATAGGGTTCTCTCGCATACATAATGGATGCATGGCACTATCATGGTTTGCATATGTTCATACATTAGATAGGGAACATATACACACACTTTTTGCATATGCTCATACATCATTAGAAATTGTTTTAAGGACAATGGATGCCCGTGTTTTGATGGATTGAGTAGATGGTTGTTTGGATGGTAGGTTATGCATTCTCCTTAGCTTAGAGATTTCGGGGACGAAATCCTTTAAGGAGGGGAGAATGTAACACCCCGAATTTTAGCTAATACTAAAATTCTCTAATCATAGGATAAATAATCTCAGATGTGGGAATTGGGGGTAACGGGCTGCGCCATTGCGTTCATCTCGGAAAAATACGCGAAATAGAGTCCGAGTTTTCGAGAATCAGAGTCCGTATGGCCCGGTTATGGCCCAATGAAGTTTGCAGAAAAGTTAAAGCTTAAAACAGATTTAGAAATTTAAATTCGGATTTCAAATTAGAACCAGCGGGGCCAGGCGGGAAAGTTCCCGCCCTGACCATGTCGACAGGGCTGTCGACAGGCCTGTCGACAGGGGGAGTCGACTTGCCTGTCGACACGGCGTCTCGAGCCAGAAAGATGGGTGCACCAGATTTGGTTTTCTGGCTAGGGCTGGGCTGGGTTCTAGAGATTTCCTAAATCTAACGGACCTAATCTAATCTAGGGTTAATCTAAGGGCCTAAAACACTCTCCTAATCTAATCTAGGGTTAATCTAAGGGCCTAAAACACTCTCCTAATCTATAAATACACCCTAAACCTACCCTAATCCATACTAAAAATAGAAATGATGGCCTCATGCCGCCAAATTAAATCCTAGAAGGAGCCTCCACTAATTTATGAAGGAAGTTGCAAGCTAATCCCTCTCTAATCAATCTCTAATCATCACCATCTTCACATTTAGCAACTAATTCCACTTCATAAGCTTGCTAATCTTGGTTTTGGTGAGTTTCTATCACTTTAACATCAATTGTTAAAGTAAGTAGATTGGGTGTAATGAGACTTATGGTCTTAAATGCGGATTAGTGAGTTTGAATCATTTATAATGATATGCTACTCTATGTTTTCCTATGTTTATGCATAATTAATAAGTGGGTTTATGCATGTTTGATAAGTTGGTTTATGCATGCTTAACAAGTTGGTTTATGCATGTTTAACAAGTGGGTTTATGCATATTTAATAAGTGAATTTATGCATGTTTAACAAAGTGAGTTATGCAAGTTCATATGCAAGTTATGTATATGCTTAAATGCAAGTTTAACATGATATGCAAGTTATGCATGCTTATGCAAGTATATGAATGCTTATGCAAGATATGTATATGCTTAAATGCAAGTTTAACATGATATGCAAGTTATGCATGCTTATGCAAGTATGTGAATGCTTATGCAAGTATGTGAATGCTTATGCAAGTATGTGAATGCTTATGCAAGTTATGTGTATGCTTAAATGCATGTTTAACATGTTATGCAAGTTATGAGAATGCTTATATGCAAGTTCAACATGTTATGCAAGATATGCGTATGATAATATGCAAGTTTGGGTTAAATGTAGTTGGGTTAATATATGCTCATATATGCAAGTTGACATCCTCTTAACCCATGACAAAGTTATATGCTAAACCCATGATATTTGCGATGGATCTTTCCCTTTATTTATGTCGTGAAATGAGAACGATTTACGTGGGGAACGATGGGGTAATGAATATGTTAATAAAAAGTATGATTGGGTATGATTAAGCATACCATAAAAATAAATTAACATAAGTGGGAATTTACCTATTGAGTTAGGTCTACACCATGGGAATTTACCTATTGAGTTAGGTCTACCCATGTTATGAAAAACTTGATATTAATTAGGGATAATTAATATGGGGGTGATTAATTAGGTGTAATTAATCGACTAAGACACGAGGTTGGACTCATTTGTAGTGTAAAACTGCCCGGACCCGACCGGCCTAACCAGTTGCTACAAATGTCAGCCCAATGTGAGAGGTCTTAGCCATAAATTAAATACGTGATTAAAGTAAAGACACGAGGTTAGACTCTGTTATGACGTAAGACTGCCCGGACCCTACCGGCTTAACCAGGCGGTCATAACAGCCAGTCTAATGTGGGAGGTCTTTATGGGAGATCACGGTCTTAATTAATTAAGAAACACTTAACCATATTAGCATGTAGTGGGACATGAGGGGTTAAGTGGGTGCCTTGGGTGGCATGTGGAAATTTAAGGGTTGCCTTGGGTGGCATGTGGAATCTAGTGGGTTGCCTTGGGTGGCAATAGAAAAATACGATTAGAATACTTAACCAAGTGAAACATGTAATTAAACATGATTAAAGGGTTAAGTGGGATTCACTAGATAAGTGACAAGCTTAGGTGGGTAGCTTGTGGGGGCCCATTTCAACCAATATCCCAAACGTATCTTTGTGGGCTCGACCCATGTCGAGTGACGGGACACGCATATTGGGCTTGATTATAAGAGGCCAAAACGGGTTAGCGGTGGCAACGCAAGTCCAACGGGTTTCATATGCGTGTGTGGGCCCGGGCTGGTAGATAAGCCGTTGTTGCATCGTGTAGATATAAAGCCGTGCACCGTTGAAATTATCAGGTGGCCACTTTAGGGGAAGTGATACACCCCACTGTGGGACCAGCACGGGTATCTACGGTAGGGAGCCGATCGCTGGGGAGTAGTGTGTACACCTAATAAAGATAGGGGCAGACGGCACCTATGAAGGGGTACACGGAACTACTGGGTAAAATTACTAAGTACACCTAGTGGAGATAGGGGCAGACGGCACCTATGTAGTCAGCTAGGGGTATACGAGACTACTGGGGAAAAATTTTCTAAGTCCTTGGGAGGGATCAACCTTTAAGTAGAAATGACTGGTGTGGTGCAGTTAGTAATTATCCTTGGGTGGGTAGATGCGTCCTTACAGTTATCTTAGTTTATCCTAAGTCTATCAAGCTGCTTAGTGTAGCCATTCATCCCCAGACATTACCGTGGGTCAAGTTTATATCTTCTCTGGTTACTTTAATGATTGTATTGTTAAAGTTATAGGACTCGCTCAGACTTATGTCTGACCCCGTTGTTTCTATCTTTTTCCCAACCCTCAGGTCCTACGGTGGATCCTAGCAGTAGTGGAGCTTGATCGGATTGCTGTTCCAGTCTTTAGGAGCTTGGATAGATGTAAAGCTCCAGTTACCCAGTTATCTTTTCTTTTGTCTTGGCTATTGTATTGAGAGTGGGATTATGTACTCCTTTATTTTGATGGATATTGTACTTGACTTTTATTGTGGTTTTATGATGTAACCAGACATGTTTACTTCCGCTGTTATGAGATGATGTTTTAAATTTCAAGTACTATTTATATCTGTCTTGTTGTAATTTTTCTGTTCTATATTCACTAAAATACTCCACCGATGTTATGGCATTCCCTTAGTGAGTGATCATAGCGGGCGTGGGGTGTTACACGTGGTATCAGAGCAAAGGTTACCGGAACAGATAAAATTTTTAGAAAACTATTTTTCTAAAACATTATTTTGGAAGAGATATTTTCAAAAACATGTCTTTAAAGAGAAAGGTTTTTGAAGGAAAAGCATAATCCCCAATAGCCATATCTATATCCTTCGAATTCTCCGTTTTGAATCTTTCCTTTTTCGTTTCAGCATGGCCGAGAATCTTAACTTTCCGGAGGGTGTGACGGTACCAGTATGGTATTGGAGATTGATGGAGGCTAGGGCCACCACTGCGGGTCCAGCAAATATTCCTCCACCAACCGTAGCACCCGATCTTCCTCCTCCCCCTCCTCCTCGCACGGATACTTTTGCTAAGACTTGCAAGGAATTTAAAGCTATGGGAGGGAAACCTTTTCAAGGATCTGAAACTTTTGTGGAGGCTAGAGATTGGCTTAAAGAGGTGGAAGAATTGATAGATATCTTTGAGATGGAAGAAGGAAAGAAAGTCAAGTTGGCTGCTTGGTTAATGAAGGGAGAAGCCTCATTCTGGTGGGAGGTCACTAATGGAGAACGCCCCGTTGACTCTTAGGCGGATTTTAGGCAAAGATTTGTGGCAAAGTTTCTCTCAAGGGCAGGGGATGTCAAACTATTGCTAGGTTTCAAATTTCATACGACCTCGGAATTCGACGAAACCACTTTTGTTGGATCCGGGATGTCAAACTATTGCTAGGTTTCAAATTTCATAATTTTTGAAGCTAGTATGTGAGTGGGGCAAAAGAAAATGTGATTGGTCAATTTCTGTTAAAATGGGTCGACCTGAAAATGGTCATTTTTCATAAGATCTCAAAATTCGACGAAACTAGTTTTGTTGGGACCGTATCATCAAAACAAAGCTAGATTTATTTTTTTGGAATTTTTCGATTCAGTTTGTGGCCCTGGAAAATTGAAATGTACGTTCAAATTGAATATTAAATGTTTTATACTTTAATTTGAAAAATAACTGACTATAACAGTCGAATTGGCCAACAAAACATATCCCATTGTGTCCGGAATGGGGGTATTTAGCTAGGGGCGACAGTCGTTGGGTTGAAATTGGTGTACGTTGGTTAGAAAGGATATTTTGGGAATTTAAAATTTAAATATAATAGAAAATATCCTTCACTTTCTCTCTCATCTGAAAAGTTAGCCAAACCCCCACGAACGAACGGCGAAACCCGCTCGAAATTTCCAAGTCCGATCGCCTCCGCCACAGGCGTTTTCGCCACCCCCTCCAGTTGGCTTTTCCGATCGCCTTTCTCCCCTCTTTTAATCAACCCAAGCCTCGTCTGAAACCATCCAGTATTGACGTCGAATTCCAGCGAGAAAGTTACCACCTTTGGAGCGCCGCCGAGCCACGCAGGGGCCGTCGAGTTCGCTGCCACCACAGGTGCTGGAAAGCCTGTTCGAAGCTCTTCGACATCGCAACATCTGATCGTGACGAAACTGCACGGATCGATCGTGAATTAAAAACCTAGTTTTGAAGGTTTGAAAAGTTATCTGCTTTGAAATTTCTGAATTGAAAATAACACTTTTAAGTGTTGCAAAACTTTGAAAAATCATATCTTTTTAGTATGTTAACAAAATTCGATGAAACAGGAAACATCGGGACCGCAAGGAGGCTCTCTACCATCTAGCAGAAGCCGCGAATTTTTCTGATCTTCATACAATTTTTAGCACTTCAAAAACCAATGTGAGGAATCTAAATTAAATTGTGTGAATGGAATCGTGTTGTATAAATTATATAAGCGAAGTGTAAATTATATACGCATTGTATACCTCATGTACATGTGTTGTATAAGTTATATTAGCGATGTATAAATTATACAAGTGTTGTATGAAACATATATGCTTTGAATTGTGATGAAATGCAAGTGAATTATAGAAATAATATATACATATATATACACACTCCCCTCGTCCACAGACCATGGACGATATTTATTGCTTGTAATTGGCGTGATATTATGGTATGACGAATGGTTGGAAATAATTGTTTGTGTTTGATTTTGTGGTTGAAAAATACCTTTGTGGTTGAAAAATACCCTCTTGTGGTTGAAACAAATTAGAATAGGATTGTGGAAATGAAAATAAAACATGTCGCCTACGTGCGAACTGGATGCATAATCCCCATTGTCAAAAACCGCGAGGTTTTAAGGTAGAGCGAGGAGTCGTACTAGGGACGGTCCCGGTTTCAACTACCCTGCTGTTATGCTGCCGAAATTTTCTGAAATATTCATGTGTTAGAATAATTTTCATTTGTTGAAATTAATTACATATGTTGAAACCAATATTCATGTGTTGAATTGAAATTCATTCGTTGAGTTGAAATTCATGTGTTGAACGTTATTCGAATTTTAAACAAATAGATTAAACGATAAAAATCACATTTTTATATATATACAAACTATAGAGAATATTCATGTGTTGAATTGAAATTCATTCGTTGAGTTGAAATTCATGTGTTGAACGTTATTCGAATTTTAAACAAATAGATTTAACGATAAAAATCACATTTTTATATATATACAAACTATAAAGATTATTCATGTGTTGAATTGAAATTCATTCGTTGAGTTGAAATTCATGCGTTGAATATTATTCGAATTTTAAACAAATAGATTTAACGATAAAAATCACATTTTTATATATATACAAACTATGGAGAATATTCATGTGTTGAATTAAAATTCATTCGTTGAATCGAAATTCATGTGTTGAATGTTATTCGTATTTTAAAATAAATTGAATAGACAATAAAAACTACATTTTTATTGTGAATATGAAGTGTTAAAAACATTCACGTGTTGAATAAATATTTTTTTGATGATAAAAATATTTCTTTTATCATGTATACGCTTTGATAAAAATACACACGTGTTGAAATAAATATTAGTTTGCTAGAAATATTATTATTAGCTTTGTTCTGCATTTATATACATGTGTTGAACAGGGAAAATGGATTAGCTGTAGAGTAAAGAAATTATTTGCGTGCCCGTCAAATAGGTAAGCCTTGATGAGTTGGTTGCGCAATTTTATTTTTATATCAACTCCTGTGAATGCCATTGGATGCGGAGTGCTGGTTATTCTATGTGAAATAATAAACATCGCCATAGGATAGTAACAATTAATTTTGAACTACACTACATGGCATACTCCTTGACGATAGGCATACTTCATCATATTCCACATAAGCCATTGGAGCTTGTGTGACGAGGTGGAAGATTTACCATACGAGCGAGAGGCTTGTATGGCGATGATTATATACTACAGGTTGAACATATGACTGATATGGACTATATAAAATATAACGATAAATTGCCAGATTAATAAAAATCCCACACGGGTCTGGAGTTCACAATAATCACGTCTCTCTAGTCATTAGATACGACACATGGACTATGTATTCCCACACGGGACGAGGTGACGAGGATTTATCCTCTGGAGTAATTAAAAATACACGCTCCCTCAGGCTTAACAGGGTGACGAGAATTTATTCTCTGGAGTTATTATTTATACATGCTCTCCTGTAAACATCAGAATATATCACTATAAATATGTGGATGCTTTATTGGATTTATTGGGTACCAAACACGACCCAATAAATTTCCAAACCCCTTCCCGTACAAAGGAGGTTATGGTGAAATTTTTCGAAATATAAAGGCGTTAGTGAAATATTTGAAGTGAAAACGATGTTGAAATTAATGAATGAACTATATTTGAAATAAAATAATGAACTATATATATAAATATAAATAGAATAGGAAAGGAATCGAAGCCGAGCAGTTCGTGTTTTGAAATCGTAATTTGAATCGATTGGTACGAGAAATCCGACCATCGGATTTTCCCGAAACCGCAACCGCTGGGTTCGCCTTGGAAATATCTTTCCAACGGCACCAACTTTGTAAAAATCCAACGGTTGGATTGTCTGGAATGTTTAATTCAAATCTGAAGAAAAACAGTACCAGAATCGTTTATATTTATATATAAATATAAATATAATTAAATTAAATCGAATAACGACGCTGCAGTTCGAATTTTGAAACCATAGCTTCAAACGACAAATGTGGAAGATCCCACCGTTGGATTTTCACGAAACTGGAACCGTTGGGTTCGCTTTGGGAATATCTTCCCAGGGACATAGACTTTGTAGAAATCCAACAGTTAGATTTTCCGATATGTGTAAAACAAATTAGGGGAAAAACAGCGCTAGTGCCACGACACGACCCGAAACGTCGTTTAATTAAATATGGCCATTTTTAAATAAATAAAAATGGCAAAAAATCGTTAGAAAATATTATAAGCAACATGGATTGGAAATAAACCAGTTTGGCTTGATCTGCTTGATATTTGATGGTTGTATGTGTTTGACACGAAAATAATACCAAAGAACTGAAATATGAATGTCGAATAATATAACCATGGAAAGAATTGATTCTAATTACGTGAGTTATTTGAAAAGACTGAGCTAACCCTCATTTCAAATAATTGATCGACCGATTCGAATGGGAAAATACAAAGGCAATTCAAGACCGACGATCTTCGTATCAGTTGGATGGGCGCTGCTAAGGTTCCTGATTGGAGTAGCAACCGTGAAGGAACGGAAGTAGTAGCCGTATGAACGTATGTGTTGATTGGACGGATATACGAGGAATTTGACGCCTCCGGTTTCGTTCAGACCCAGAACGGACTTGTAAATGGACTGTGTGTCTGACATTGGATTTTGTTCTATACTGATTGATCTCTGTTAAATATATATCTGTTTGGCGGCGGGGAATTTATTCTTTTGCTTAATGCCCTTCTCTTAGACGTACGAGCTCAGAGGTTATATATCGATAGAAATCAGTCGTATGGAGTGGATTGCCTATGTGGCATGCCAAGATGCAGTGATCAAGGCTTCTGTTGTAAAGCAAAGCTTGTATTCGATGATCAAAGCAAGACCTACGTGGCCTGGCTTTGTGTATAGCATGGATTCGCGAGCCTCACACCTCGGTATGAGTTAAAAACGGGATAAGGACTGCAAGGAGAGCACGACGTTTCTTTCTAGCTATGGTGGTGTCAATGACCTACCAGCCCTGACATTTATATCTACTTTTCACCTATGTGGTTATTGGAATGCGAGGCGCCTCGATTTTAGCTCTGTAAGGACCGGGAAACGTGTGTTCAGGAATAATTAATCCTCAAATGTAAGAGAGGACCGGCCCTGAAGATCCAAGGGTTACCCAAAGTGTGTAGTCCTGAGGCATTTGCTAGAATGTCTCGAAGCGGAGAGGAGCTTGCCCCTTGCCTCGACTCATGACAGAAATCCAATTTCCAATACGAAATAACGGATTCGATTGTAAAACTAGTATGGCGACATAGTAGATGGTAGCTATGCCGCCTATGATTGATATTTATGATGCTATTCGTTTTTGAAACATATATGCACTAGTAATAATATCAAATGATTTTGCTTTACACGTATTAAGCATATTTGGCCATTATAAGGTAAAACTCTATCCTCCGGTTTGCGTTGCATTGTATGATGGGACTTGAGTCTTATAATGGCTACATTCTTTCTAAAAGCATTGCGTTGTTTTAAAGAATTTACTTTGTTTTAAATGCACCAGTAATCACTGGAGTAAACCCGTTCCGCGAAAGTGGCATGGTCCTATGATTTGCTTATTACTGTTGTTTAAACTGTTAAGTAGATTTCTCACACCAGTCCCCATGACTGACTCGTTGTTTGTTTCACTTTGCAAACGCGGGTGCCCTTATTTTCACATGGGCAGCCTAGTTCACAGGTGACAAGTTGTTTTGGCTCTGCACTGTAGTATGGAGTGCACTTTTGGCTCATGGCGAGGCTGACTTCACCGAGATGACTTTGACATTTTCCGCCATTATTGTATTTATATTATGATTCCGCCACAGGCGATGCAGACTGTTTTACTTCCAGTACTTATTATCGTATGTATATGTACCGCCTTCAGCGATGTAGACTGATACCCTTATTATGTCTCACTGTATGTATATATTCCGCCTATGTCAATGGTGACTGATCATTTCCCTTTTATTTACTAAGTTATATCCTACGTTGTGCTATTCTGATGTTGTTGCATGTTATGATTCCGCTGTCATATCTATGTAAAATTATTCTATTTATTGTTTTTTCTATTATCTATACTCTGCTATGATGATTGATGTGTTATATTCCAATGATTATCCTTAATACCGTCATATGGATTTTGGGATCATCACATGTGGAAAGTGTAAAAAGTTAGGCTATAATCGCAGAAGTTGTCCATTGAATGGTCGAATGTTTTTATGTATGTTTGTTTTACGGTAAACCTATAATTAATAGGCTTGATGTTTTTTGTTATACTGTGAAATATTATATGAAGGTTTTTTTTGTTGATGATGGTTGGTTTTGGATGGATTATTAAATATTTTAATTTTGTTTTTTAAAAGATAAATTGCTTTTTCTTTAATTTTCAGTTTTATTTGGTTAATTTTAATTGTTTCTCTTTGGTGTGCTTCTGCTGCCTTTGTGTACTCTATAAGTTCAAAATAGTCAAGTATGTGTTTGATTGCATGAATTGTGTACTCTCTATGCTTGTTGTTTGGTTGTATATTTTGGTTGTGCTTACTGATTTTGTATCTGTTGCATCAACTTATATAGTTGTTAGTGCTTTCACTTTGTTGAGCCATGTATTGTGTTTGTTTTTGTTGGTTTGTCACATATCTTGAACTGTAGTTATATCTTGAATTCGATGACGCAATGCATCACCTGGCGATGCTGCTTAGGGGCCAAGCACTTGGTTGCTTACCTTTTCGATTATCTAGTTGGACATGAGCCTAGCTAAGGGCTGCTGGGCCAGCAGTAAGGGCATGGCTTGCCTTGAGCTTAGGTACCTTTTAAAAAAGAAGGAAAAAAATCAATTAGTCAACTGTAAACTGCATTGCATATAATTGTACATATGCATGAACATTACTGGTAATATAAATGTACCTTTAAAATGAAAAATAGCTTGTTATAATGTGAAAAATGATAAAAGATTTTATCTCTATTATGTTGTTTTTATTTAATTTGTTGGATTTTTTATTTTATTTTATTTATATTAAGTTAGTATTTTTGTTCACATATTAAGTTAATAATTTATATGTATGTTTTGTGACAGATTTTTTAAATTTAAGTTGCTGTTTTATAAAATGATAAATTATTTTATCTTTATGGTTCAGTTGTGGTTTAATGCAATTCAGTTGTCAAAAAAAAATATTTGCTACCCTAAAATGTCATTTGCCATATAACTTGCATAATTATTTTAGGAAAGATTATACTTTCAAAGAAAGATCTTTGTAAAGACTAATAACAATACTGCAAATTGTGTTTCCAATGCTAAATATTTTGTTCAATTGTTGTTTCTTTTGTTTTAGAAGATGATGAATTTAATGTTTCTGAAGTACGTGAAATATGCAGTTAGATAAATTGGTTGTGTATAATGTGAAAAAATGATAAAAAAAGTTTATATTTTTTCAGTTGTTTTTATACAATTTACTAGATTTAAAGGAGGAGTTAATTTATACTGTAATATGGTTCTTTTTCCTTCAAATATACGCCTGTCATTACATCACAATGTCCATTTAGGGTACTATTTACTTATATGGATCATCTATCCAACTTTCTGATGCCTTCTCTAACTTTTATTAATGCTTAATGCTACATACATGATAAACAAGTAAGCATTACAGTAGTCGGCACCATGCAACTTTGTGTGCACGTAAAGCACCAAAATTCAGAATACTGTAAACCCGATATGAACATTCATCCTTTCTTAAAGCCTTGTTATAATGGCTTTGATAATGCATGAATCATTTGTACTACTAAGTATCACAGGATTCAAAGAAATTAAAGTTACCCTTACCAACTTCATGATAGGGTTCTATAGT
Source organism: Allium sativum (assembly GCA_030737875.1). Taxonomy (NCBI): domain Eukaryota; kingdom Viridiplantae; phylum Streptophyta; class Magnoliopsida; order Asparagales; family Amaryllidaceae; genus Allium; species Allium sativum. The sequence continues at coordinate 13,564,129 of CM060925.1, forward strand.
CCATCCCTACAACCCAAGCTATCACAGGAACTACTTTATTCCAAGCTCTAAGAATAAATCAAAGATTCAGAGTGTCCACATTATATACCATTTTAAAGCACTCAGTTAGAATATTCAGATTTGATAGAAGAGAATTTGTATTATTGAATGTAAACTGTAAAATAGGACTTAACACACATTGAAACGTTTTAGCCCTTTTTATAATGTTTAAAGGGTAGCATAAAAGAAAAACGGGCTGGACTTAAAGCCCAATACAAGAAAATAAATACTATTTTATATACGGAGCCATCATAATTCATTTTCCCCCCTCAAACCAACCCTAGGGTTAGGGTTTGCTCTCGAAAAACAGAAAAATGGCGACTCCTTTGGCTTCAATGGACTGATTGATGAGAGTTTTTCTCCACAAGCCTCCACGACAGGTAAATCGAGCTATGCTTGAGTTAATTACTTAAGAGAGCTTGATTTGCTGAGAGAGGTTAAATTGGACGAGGAGCGATTGTGTTCTTATGAAGTCCTAGCTAAGGAGAGTGGATCTGACAACAATCAAACGAGATACCATGAGTAGCTTGAAGTAATTCAGGAGTCTGGAACGTAGATGATTCTGTTGGACCTTTCACCTGTGCTGGCAGCATCGATATTTAATTCTTCTTTGAGTCTGGAGAAGTTTGGTCTTGACAACGGTTTTGTAAGAATGTCTGCTTTCTGATCTGAGGAAGGTATATATCCAATCTTCAACTTCTCTTTCATAACTTGCTCTCTGATGAAATATAGATCTAATTCAATATGTTTGGTCTTAGAATGTAGCACAAGATTTGAAGTTAGGGATATTGCACTAATATTATCACACCATACAGTAGATTTTTTTAGTTGACGTGATCTGTAATTCACTTAATAAAGATTCCATCCACATAACTTCAGCTGTACAACTAGCCACACTCCTAAATTCTACTTCTTTACTTGATCTGGACACTGTATTTTATATTTTAGCACACCAAGATACAGGATTTTTACCCAGAAAATACAATAACCTGAAGTAGATTTTCTGTCATCACAATCTGTTCCCCAGTCAGCATCAGCATAAGCATTGATATTTAATGTATTACTTATCTTCAGAATTAAACCATGATCAATTGTCCCTATTAGATATCTTAAAATTCTCTTAACAGCCTTCCAGTGGTTATCCAAGGGATTTTGCATATATTGGCTAACCTTATTGACACTTAAGGCTATGTCTGGTCTAGTTATAGTAGCATATTGAAGTGCACCAACTACGCTTCTGAAAAAATTTCCATCTTGAAAAGATTCTCCTTTATATTTTGATAGTTGTAAATTAGTGACCATAGGAGTAGGCAATGACTTTGCTTTATGCATTTGAGCTCTGTGAGAATTTCTAATATATATTTCTTTTGACTAAGATGTATTTCAGAATCAGATGTTCTTTTCACTTTTATACCCAAAAAATAATTCAGATTTCCCGAATCTTTGATAGAAAATTCCGAATTCAACATGTTTGTAACAGCTTTAATTTCATCAGCATTATTTCCTGTAATAATAAAATCATCAACATAAATCAGTATATATGTTACATCAGAATTAGTAATTTTAATAAAGTTTGAGTTATCAGATTTGGAAGATTTGTATCCATGATTGATCAGGGTTGTTTTTAGTTTGTCAAACCAAATCCTAGGAGCTTGCTTCAACCCATAGATAGCCTTGTTAAGTTTGCACACCAAGTTTTTTGTAGATTGTTGAGTGAAACCTGGAGGTTGCTCCATGTAAACTTCTTCGTGTCAATCACCATTAAGAAAAGCATTATTAACACCTAATTGTTTGATGTCCCAATTTCTATACAAAGCAATTGTTATAATTATTCTAACGGATGTGGGTTTCACAACAGGTGGGAAAGTTTCTGAAAAATTAAAACCATACTATTGTGAATACCGTTTAGCAACCAGTCTTGCTTTGTATTTTGAAATTGAACCATCAACATTTATTTTTAATTTAAATACCCATCTACAGCCAATAATATTTTTGTGTTTTGGTCTTTCAACCAGTTTCCAAGTTCCCTTCTTAATTAAGGCACTGTATTCATCATTCATAGCAGACTTCCAATTTTCATTTTGAACTGCTTCATAATATGATGATGGCTCTTCAGAAGTAGATGTAGTATTAAAAATCTTGGGTTTGAAAATTCCACATTTGGCTCTAGTAAGCATTGGATGCTGATTTGTAGTTTCATTACCAGCAACAGCTTGATTATCATTTGCATCTCTATTATCTGTTGTATTGTCATTATGAGAAGTACTAATACTTTGTCTTCTTTGTTGAGCATTGTCTTCAATTTGATGATTGGAGGATGACTGCTCTTGACCTGGCCTATCTGGAGGCATGGTGTGTTCAGGGCTTTCATAGCTGCTATGCTCTTGACCTGGCCTTCTTGATGGCACAGTGAGTTGAGAGTTTGAATTTGTACCATGTTTACCAGTATGAACTGGCACTAACACTTCTGTTTCATCAGGTATGTCATACATTACCTGTCTAGTACTTGTACTTTTTTCTGAAATGCTTTCACAATCTTTGCTAAAAGGATATTCATATTCATTAAACCTTACATGTCTTGAAATATAAATCTTTCCCTTCTTATCTAGACATTTATATCCTTTTTGTTTATTGCAATATCCCATAAAAGTACAAGGTGTTGACCTATAATCTATATTCTGATTGTTATAAGGCCTTATATAAGAAAAACATTGGCATCCAAACACTTTTAAATGTTTGTAATATGGTTTAATTTTAGTTAAAACTTCTTGGGAACATTTGAATTTTAATACCTTAGTAGGCATTAAATTAATCAAATGTACTGCAGTACAAAATGCATCTGCCCAATACTTAAAAGGCATAGAAGCTTGTGCTAATAAGGTCAAACCGGTTTCAACAACATGTATATGTTTTCTTTCAATTAACCCATTCTATTCTGAAGTGTAGGGAATGTAGTTCTGTGATTGATACCTTTTTATCAAAAAATGATTTTAAGGATAAAAATTCTCTTCCACCATCTGTCTGAAAGGTGTGTATTCTATTTTCAGTCATGTTTTCAACTTTGTTAATAAACTGTATCACCACATTACTGGTTTCAGACTTAGATTTTAGCATGTAAATCCATACAAATCTAGATTATGCATCAATGAATGATATATAATACTTATGACCATAGCAAGAATTAATATGTGCAGGACCCCACAAATCTGTAGCAATAAGTTCAAGTGGCCTAGAATAAACAGTGTGTAAGTCTAGAAATGCAAGTTTATGACTCTTTCCCAATTGACAAGAAGAACACATATATGATTCAGGAAATTGATAGGCAGGAAAATTATTATTCATCATTACATGCTTAGTAATTTTCTCTTATTTTGTCAAGGTCTTCCTGTGAAATGTTTTCAATAACATTTTTCCTTGTGTCAAATTTCTTAAGTTCATGATGACAAACAATGCGCAATCATATCTGTTGTACCGCAAGTACGATTGTAATAACAAAACTACAATAAGATCATATTAGATAAAACCTGTAGACTAATTTGGTAGGTCTAGCTACCAATCCAGTTAATGAAAACAAATTTGCATGGCAAGACAATTGATTTTTTATGTACACGCCTTGGATTTTATTCAAGTAAAACTGTCATGTTTCCTGTTGAGTATACATATGAGCATGCTTGCCTTGAGACACTCATGAGATATGCATTGATTTAATGATTACCCATTATGTTTCACTTCATACATCTTTCTATTCTTTTGGCTATCCATGGTTGAACTATTCATTTTGGACATAATGGAAGGAAATTCAACTGTTAATTTCTTGGCAATTGACAAACTCGCATTACTTATGAAAGATAATTGGACAAGATACTCCATGCACAGTTTTTTCCTATTTTCTATTATCTCGTTTACATATATAGGCGTATAGTCATAGGAAATCAAGAACTGATACTAGAGCTGATGTTGAACTTTGGATCCGTTAACATGATGAATAAATTTATTTGGATAGCCCGTATAAACAGGAAAAATTATTACACAACCAATGAGAGCAGTTGTCTTGAGTAATTTTGTGTACACATGGATTTGGATTTAAAATAGAGTATATCATGTTATAAACTTAAGCCCTGGTAGTATTTTACGCTTAGAATCCATTAGCTAACGAAAACATTTCTTAATTTCATTTATTGATAGTATCATAACTATGAATGGTATGAATGTTTATCGCATTAATCACTATCAATGCAAATTTTATTTAAATGAAATCAAATTATCATTTACATCTGTTTTTAATTAAATTATCGCTTGGTTAAAGTAAAGTGGTAAAACAATATAACAGGATAATACCATATTTTTAAGGAATGATGGGGCTCACATGTGTATTGCATTAGATTTTGCTACTTATAGTAACAAGATTCTAACCAACATAGGACTATGTAACATCAGCGATATTATCATCAATAAGAATAAATATGAATTTAAATGTAGATAGAGAGGATGAAGATGGTAGTGGTCAAGTGAAGTTCATATATGGTAATATAAAACCGTGGATAGTAGTAGATTAACTACTAGTTAATGAATCATTGAAGCAAATAACTATGAATAATTACACACTGTGACGATCCCGAAACCCATACGACGGTGTTAAGGATAATCATTGGAATTTAACTCATTAATCATCATTAGCAGAGTACAGATAATAACATAAACAATAAATAGAATAATTTTACATAGATATGACAGTGGAATCATAACATGTAACAACATCAGAGTAGCACAGTGTAGGATATAACTTAGTGCATAAAAAGGGGATGATCAGTCAACATCGCCATAAGCGGAATATATACATACAGTGAGACATAATAAAGATATCAGTCTACATCGCCTGAGGCGGTACATATACATAAGATAATACATGCTGGAAGTAAACCAGTCTGCATCGCCATAGGCTGAATCGTATACATAAGATAAGGATAGCGGAAAGTCAATATCCAAAATACAAGTAAATCTAATCCTCGCCATCAAGCCAAAAACGAAACTCCGTGCTGCAGTGCTAAGCCAAAATAACCTGTCATCTGTCAACTAGGCTGCCCGTGTGAAAATAAGGGCACCCGAGTTTGCAAAGTGAAACAAACAACGAGTCAGTCACGGGACTGGTATGAGAAATCAACTCAACTGGTTAAACAACAGTAATAAGGAAAATCATAGGACCACACCACATTCACGGAACAGGTTTACTCCAGTGATTGCCAGTGCATTTAAAACAAAGTAAATTCTTTAAAATAACGCAACGCTTTTTAAAAAGAATGAAGCCGTTATAAGACTCAAGTCCCATCACACAATGCAACGTAAACCAGAGGATAGAGTTTTACCTTATAATGGCCAAAATATGCTTAATACGTGCAAAGCAAAATCACTTGATATTACTACTAGTGCATATATGTTTCAAAAGCAAATTCAATCATAAATATCAATCATAGACGGCATAGCTACCATCTACTATGTCGCCATACTAGTTCAACAATCAAATCCGTTATCTCGTATTGGAAATTGGATTTCCATCATGAGTTGAGGCAAGGGGCAAGCTCCTCTCCGCTTCAAGACACTCTAGCAAATGCCTCAGGACTATACACTCTGGGTAACCCTTGGAATCGGCTGGGCCGGTCCTCCGTTACGTTTGAGGATTGGAAATTCCTGAACACACGTTTCCCGGTCCTTACAGACCTATGATCGAGGCGCCTCGCATTCCAAAAACCACAAAGATGAAAGTAATATAAATGTCAGCCAGTTTAAGCACTGACACCATAATAACTAGAAAGAAACGTCGTGTTCTCCCAGCGGTCCTTATCCCGTTTTTGACTCATACTGAGGTGTGAGGCTCGCGAATCCACGCTATACACAAAGCCAGGCCACATAGGCCGTGCTTTGATCATCGACCACAAGACTTTGCTTTGCAACAGAAGCCTTGATCACTGCATCTTGGCATGCTACACAGGCAATCCACTCCATACGACTGATTTATGTCGATATATAACCTCTTAGCTCATACGTCTCAGAGAAGGGCGTTAAGCAAGAGAATAAATTCTCCGCCACCAAACAGATATATATTTAACAGAGATCAATCAGTACAGAACAAAATCCAATGTCAGACACACAGTCCATTTACAAGTCCGTTCTGGGTCTGAACGAAACCGGAGACACTGTATTCCTCGCATATTCGTACAATCAACACATACGTCCGGACGGCTACTACTTCCGTCCCTTCAAGGTAGTTACTCCTATCAGGAACCTCAGCAGTACCCATCCATCCGATACGAAGATCATCGGTCTTGAACCGTCCTCGTAATTTCAACTTCGAATCGTTCGATCAATTATTTGAAATGAGGGTTAGCTCGGCCTTTTCAAATCATTCACGTATATTAGAATTCAAATCAATTCTTTCCATGGTTAAATTATTCGACATTCACATTTCAGTTCTTTAGTATAATTTTCATGTCAAACACATTCAACCATCAAATATCAAGCAATCCAAGCAAAATTGGTCTATTTCCATTCTATGTCACTTATATTATTTTATAACGATTTTTCGCCATTTTTATTTATTTAAAAATGGCCATATTTAATCCGACGACGTTTTAGGTCATGCCGTGGCATTGGCGCTGTTTTTCCCCAAATTTGTTTTACACATGTCGGGAAATCTAACATTTGGATTTCTACAAAGTTTATATCATTGGGAAGATATTCCCAAAGCGGACCCAACGGTTCCAGTTTCGTGAAAATCCGACGGTCGGATCTTCCGCACTAGTCGTTTGAAGTTACGGTTTCAAAATACGAACTGCAACATCATTATTCGATTTAATTAAATTATATTTGTATTTATATATAAATATAATCGATTATGGCGCTGTTTTTCTTTAGATTTGAATTAAACATTCCAGACAATCCAACCGTTGGATTTTTACAAAGTTGGTGCCGTTGGAAAGATATTTCCAAGGCGAACCCAACGGTTGCGGTTTCGGGAAAATCCGATTGTCGGATCTCTCGTACTAATCGATTGAAGTTACGATTTCAAAACACGAACTGCACGGCCTCGATTCGTTTCAATTATATACATATATGTATATACTTCATTCTGTGATTTCAATATCGTTTTCACTTCAAATATTTCACTAACGCCTTTATATTTCGAAAAATTTCGCTATAACCTTCTTTGTACGGGAAGGGGTTTGGAAATTTATTGGGCTGTATTATGTACCCAATAAATCCTAATAAGCATACACATATTTATAGTGATATATTCTGGTGTCCACAGGGGAGTGTGTATAGATCATAACTCCAGAGAATAAATTCTCGTCACCCTATAAATGGTTTTTGTGCCTTAATGACCAGAGAGACGTGTTTATTGTCGTATCCAGACCCGTGTGGGGTTTTTATTAATCTGGCAATTTACCGTTACAATTTATATAGTTCAGATCAGTCATCAGTTCAACCTGTAATATATAATCATCGCCATACAAGCCTCTCGCTCGTATGGTAAATCTTCAACCTCGTCACATAAGCTGCAAATGCTTATATGGTATATGATGAAGTATGCCTATCGTCAAGGAGTGTACCATGTAACGTAGTTCAAAATTAATTGTTACTATCCTATGGCGATGTTTATTATTACACACAGAATAACCAGCACTTCGCATCCAATGGCATTCACAGGAGTTGATATAAAAATAAAATTGCGCAATCAACTCATTAAGGCTTACCTATTTGTTGGGCACGCAAATAATTTCTTTACTCAACAACTAATCCATTTTCTCTGTTCAACACATGTGTGTGTGTGTGTCTGTATATATATATATATATATATATATATATATATATATATGCAGAACAAAGCTAATAATAATATTTCTAGCGAACAAATATTTATTTCAACACGTGTGTATTTTTAGCGAGGCGTATACATGATAAAAGTAATATTTTTATCATCAGAAATATTTATTCAACACATGAATGTTTTTAGCACTTCATATTCACAATAAAAATGTAATTTTTATTATTAAAGCAATTTATTTAAAACATGAATACCATTCAACACATGAATTTTTCTACAGTTTGTATATATAATAAAAATGTGATTTTTATTGTTAAAGCAATTTATTTAAAACATGAATACCATTCAACACATGAATTTCTATTCAACGAATGAATTTCTATTCAACACAGGAATGTTCTCTATAGTTTGTATATATAATAAAAATGTGATTTTTATTGTTAAAGCGATTTATTTAAAACACGAATACCATTCAACACATGAATTTCTATTCAATGAATGAATTTCTATTCAATGAATGAATTTCTATTCAACACATGAATGTTCTCTGTAGTTTGTATATATAATAAAAATGTGATTTTTATTGTTAAAGCGATTTATTTAAAACACGAATACCATTCAACACATGAATTTCTATTCAACGAATGAATTTCTATTCAACACATGAATGTTCTCTATAGTTTGTATATATAATAAAAATGTGATTTTTATTGTTAAAGCGATTTATTTAAAACACGAATACCATTCAACACATGAATTTCTATTCAACGAATGAATTTCTATTCAACACATGAATGTTCTCTATAGTTTGTATATATAATAAAAATGTGATTTTTATTGTTAAAGCGATTTATTTAAAACACGAATACCATTCAACACATGAATTTCTATTCAACGAATGAATTTCTATTCAACACATGAATGTTCTCTATAGTTTGTATATATAATAAAAATGTGATTTTTATTGTTATAGCGATTTATTTAAAACACGAATACCATTCAACACATGAATTTCTATTCAACGAATGAATTTCTATTCAACACATGAATGTGGTTTCAACATATGAAAATAATTTCAACAAATGAAAATAATTTCAACAAATGAAAATAATTATAACACATGAATATTTCAGGAAATTTCGACAGCATGACGGCAGGGTGGTTAAAATCTGCACCGTCCCGATGTACGGCTCCTCGCTCTATCTTAAAACCACGCGGTTTTTTACAATGGGGATTTCATGCATCTAGTTCGCACGCAGACGACATGTTTTATTTTCATTTCCACAATCCTATTCTAATTTGTTTCAACCACAAGAGGGTATTTTTCAACCACGATCCAACAATATCAACCACAAACAATTATTTTCAACCATTCGTCATACCACATATTTTCACGCCAATCACAAGCAATAAATATCGTTTATGGTTTGTGGACGAGGGGAGTGTGTATATATATATATATATTATATTTCACTTCCATTTCAACACAATTCAAAGCATATATGTTTCATACAACGCTTGTATAATTTGTACATCGCTCATATAACTTAAACAACACATGTACATGAGGTATACAATGCGTATATAATTTACACTTCGATTATATAACTTATACAACACGATTTCATTCACACATTTCAATTTATATTTCTCACATTGGTTTTCGAGGTGCAAAAGTCATAGATAGCTAAGAATAATCTGCGGTCTCTTCTAGAATGTGGAGAGCCTCCTTGCGATAACGATGTTTCCTGTTTCATCGAATTTCGTTAACACATCATAAAGATATGATTTTTCAAAGTTTGCAACACTTAAAAGTGTTATTTTCATTTAAAAAAAATCAAAACCGTTTACCTCCTGTAAACCTTCGAAACTAGGTTTGAAAATATCCTTCAATCCGTGCACCGATACCAAAATCAGATGGCACCACGTTGTAGTGCTTGGGGAGGCGCGCAAGACGAGGTACGGGGGGTCCCACTCGGTGCGGCGGTTGAGGAGCGACGGGCTCCGAGGCGGCGCGACTTCAGGAGGTCAATGCTCCTCCAATACTAAACGATAGCGGGTGTTCTTGGTATGGATTTGATGCTTGGAAGAAGATCTACAAAAAGTTGTACTGGAGGGGGGTTTTATTTTTCGCGTGGAAGGAGAAAAAGAGGAGAGATGGGATCGAGATTTTTCGTCGTTCATGGGGGGGCTAATCGGGGGTTGACTGGTCAAAAGGGAAATGAGAGAGAAGGATGGTGATTGGCCCTTATATTTTATTTTTAATTTATTTTAAATTTCAAAATACCAGTTTCTCCATACAAACTCCTTTTCAAACCCAACGACTGTCGCTCGTAGCTAAATACCCCCATCTCGGAAACAATGGGATATGTTTCGTAGGCCAATTCGACTGTTACAATCAGTTATTTTTCAAATCAAAGTATAAAACATTTAATATTCAATTTGAACGTACATTTCAATTTGTCAGGGCCACTAACTGATTCGAAAAATTCCAGAAAGATAAACCTAGCTATGCTTTGATGCTACGGTCCCAACAAAACTAGTTTCATCGAATTCTGAGATCGTTTGAAAAATGGCCATTTTCTGGCCGATCCAATTTAACAGAAATTGACCAATCACATTTTTTTTGCCACGCTCACATACTAGCTTAAAAAATTATGAAATTTGAAACCTAGCAATAGTTTGACATCCCGGACCCAACGAAAGTGGTTTCGTCGAATTCTGAGGTGGCTTGCAAAATGTCTATTTTCAAGGGCTATATATTCTCTATAGCGACCTTTCTGAAAATTCATTTGGCGATAACTTTTGATCCCTGCTATGAAACTTCGATTTTTCAGATTCGTTAGAAAGGTATTCATAAACAGATTAAAATATTTTTGTTTTCATTAAAATCCGTTTTATTTTACACCCGGTACAGTCAGTTAAAGTTTGAATTCAAATTTTCAAACTGCCACACTATTTCCAATTCATTATTTTATTGAAATATTCTATTCCAATTGTTTAAATTCCTTTAAAATAACCAATTTAAAAATTTTAAGTTGGCTCGTATTTTCCGGGTTGTTACAATCTATCCCACTTAAAACTTTTCGTCCCCGAAAAGGAAACAACAGTACAGTAGGAAACAAAATGTAAATGCAAAGTATTGTAAAGGTACCTTGCACCGGAGTTAGTCAGAGAGGTCCACTCTGCATTTGGGGTAAGCTTGCTTAATGCTTTCCTCAGTCTCCCAAGTACAGTCTCTAGGATCACTACTCCACTGCACTTTAACTAAATGAACCTTTTTGCTCCTTGGCTCTCTAGTTTCTTTGCCAACAATCTTAAATGGCTCTCTTCTGACTGCTAATTCTAGAGTAATTTCCAAGTCTTGTTGCGCTGCTTCTTCTACAACAAGATCTGGATCATGCACATATCTTCTGAGTTGAGATACGTGAAACACATCATGTACTCCGGGCAGCCAATCACGTAATGAAACCCTATAAGCAAGAGTTCCAATTCGTTCAAGTATAGGAAATGGACCAATAAATCTCGGTGCCAACTTCCCAGTTTTGCCAAATCTGATTACTCCCCTCATCGGAGAAACTCTTAAATAGACATAATCACCATCGGCAAATGATAAATCTCTTCTTCTGGAATCTGCATAACTTTTCTGTCGGCTTTGCGCAGCTTTCAATCGCTTCTTGATGAAATCAACTTTATCAGATGCTTCTCTAATCATATCGGGCCCCAAAACAAGTCTGTTGCCAGGTTCTACCCAACATGCGGGAGATCTGCACTGTCTACCGTATAATGCTTCAAATGGTGACATTTTTAAACTTGCCTGATAGCTGTTTTTATAAGAGAATTCTACCAAATGCAAGTGATCCTCCCATGATCCACCAAAATCAATTATACAAGCCTGTAGTAAATCTTCTAGAATTCTATTCACCCGCTCAGTTTGGCCATCTGTATGAGGGTGATAAGCGGTACTCAGATTCAACTTGGTTCCCAATTCTGTCTGGAATGCTTCCCAGAATTTGCTAGTAAATAGTGGATCTCTATCACTGACTAAGCACTCCATGCAGTTTAACTATTTCTTTGAAGTAAATCTGCACTAAACTTTGGGCCGTTCTGTTGGATCTGACAGGAATGAAATGGGCGGTCTTCTTGAAGTGATCTACAATCACCCAAATACTGTCGTTTCCTTTCCTAGTTCGAGGCAAACCATCTATGAAGTCCATGGAAATTTGTTCCCACTTCCATCCTGGAATATCTAATGGTTGTAATAATCCAGCCAGTTTCTGCCGATCGCTCTTAACTTGTTGACAGGTGGGACACCGGCTAACATAAATTGAAATGTCCCTTTTTAATGCCCTCCACCAGAATGTGCGCTTGATATCATTATACATTTTTCTCACACCGGGATGGATGCTGAGTTTGGACTTATGGCATTCATCCATGACTTCCTTTCGAAGCTCTGGAAGATTCGGGATGCAAATTCTGCCTTTTAACCTAAGAACTCCCTTGTCATCAAGCTGGAAACTTGTGGATTCACCCTCCTTGATTCTCTGACTGATCCTTTGGATAAATTCATCGTTTTTCTAAAGGGCCGAAAACTTGTCAATCAATGAAGACGTAACGATAAAACTAGCGATGATTTCATTCTTTCTGCTGAGCGCATCAGCCACAACGTTGGCTTTCCCTGGAGTGTACAGAATCTCAAAATCGTACGCTGCAAGGAATTCTAACCAACGTTGTTGTCTCAAGTTCAGATCTTTCTGAGTGAATAGATACTTCAATGATTGATGATCGGTAAATAGTTCGAACTTCTCACCCAACAAATAATGCCTCCAGATTCTCAAAGCAAATACGATAGCTAGCAACTCAAGATCATGAGTTGCAAAGTTCCTTTCATGCGGCTTCAGCTGACGGCTAGCATAAGCGACTACTTGCCTCTTTGCATTAATACTGCGCCAAGACCCCTAATAGAAGCATCCGTCCATACCGTCAAGTCCTGATTGCCATCAATAATTTTTAATACTGGAGCAGTTGTCAATTTCAGTTTCAGTTCTCCGAAAGCTTCTTCTCATTCTATAATCCACTTGAATTTCTCATGCTTCTTTGTAAGCTTTGTTAATACACCGGATATCTTCGAAAAATCCTTAACGAATTTCCGATAGTAACTAGCTAATCCAAGAAAACTTCGAACTTCTGTGGGGGTAGTAGGCTGCTTCCAGTCCTGAATTGCTGTAATTTTGCTTGGATCCACAGCAATCCCTTCTTTTGATACTACATGGACAAGGAACTTAACTTCATCTTGTCAGAAGATACACATAGAAAATTTAGCTTTCATGACATTTCTTCTCAGAATTTCCAACACTTGTTCTAAATGTTTTGCATGCTCGCCTTCTGACTTGGAGTAGATTAAAATGTCATCAATGAAGACCAGAACAAATTTATTCAAGATACCATGGAATACTCTGTTCATTAAATCGACGAAGTAGGCTAGAGCATTACACAAGCCGAACGGCATTACTAACCATTCGTAGAATAAATCGGGACCCCTGAAGGCTGTCAAAGGAGCATAGTCTTCGGCTATACGTAATTGGTGGAAACCTGTAGCTAGGTCCATTCTAGAGAATACTCGCGCTCCATTTAATTGATCTAGCAAATCATCGATTCGCGACAACGGATATTTATTCTCTAGTGTCTTCTTATTGAGATCTCGGTAATCAGCACATAGTCGTAGAGTATCGTCTAATTTCAGGACAAACACTACTGCTGCTCCTCAACCAGAAAAGCTCGGCCTGATCTGACCTTCCCACAGCAATTCTCGAGTTTGGTTGCCTAACTCTTCCTTTTCTTTCGGAGCCATTCTTCGAATTGGATGCACCACTGGTCTGGCATTCGGAATTAGATCGATTCTGAATTCAATTTCTCTTTGCGGAGGTAAGTTTTTGACTTCTTCAAACACATCCGCATAGTTTTTAATGACAAGAATCTTTTCTAATGAAGTGGGAATAACTTCCAAAGTAGACCAAAATTCTTTTCTATCTGTTTCTGAGCCGTGACATGGTATAATAATATATCCAAGTTTTGTTTTAACTTTAACGATTCTTTCAACACATTTGACTTCTGACTCATATTTTGTTAACCAATCCAGCCCCAGAATAATGTCGAACTCACGAAAATCCATGACAATTGAATCAAAAGGAAATCGGTATCGAGAAAAGGAAATAGGTACTCTACAATATGAACTGAGAATGATAGAGCCTCCTATCGGGTTTTGAACTTTAATTGATTCTTTAAGCTTTCTTTGTTTCAATTTTAACTTGTGAACAATGTTACTTGAAATGAAGCTACGTGATGCACCAGTATCAAAAAGTCCAGAAACAGGAATATTTTTAATATTAAGGGTACCTCCCAAGACATCGGGTTTACCTGATCCATCAGTGATAGCAGGCGGGTTTCCCCCATCACAAACATGTGCTACCTATGCATTCTTCTTCAAAGGACAATTTCTGTTATAGTGCCCCTTGTGATGGCAGTTGTAGCATTCAGCCGAGCTACGGGGGTTCAGATTTGAGCTTTCTGGATTTGCCTTCAGTCGCTTTGGGGTGGTGCACACATTTGAATAATGCCCCTTCTTACCGCAATTGTAACAGCTGCCTTTGGGTATCTTACCAGCTTGCTGAGTAGCGGCTGCTGCATTGCTGGACCCAGGCTGATCTCCTGAAGCTTTCCGCTTGTTTCCTGCCTGGCTCTTAGTGCGGTCTAGATTGGAGTTCCTCTCATCTAAGTCTTCGTAGTTGCAGGCCATCTCTACCAGTTCTGAAAATGGAAGTTTGATGTTGCTCATGGCCCGGTCCTGATACTTGCGCTTCAGCCCCAATATGAACCTCTTGTTCTTTTCTTTAGATGTCAAGATGAGCTCTGGAGCATAACGTGATAGCTGTGTGAATTTGTTGAGATAGTCTTGAATAGAGCGGTCTCCCTGCTGGAGATTAGCAAACTCATCACGCATATGCTCTAATGCTTGCTCAGGGATGAATTTCTCCTTGAACAATGTCTTGAATTCTTCCCAGGTCCTTACTGTATCTTCCTCATCCTCAGTGGTGATGGCATCCCACCATAATTCGGCCTCCTCTTGTAAAAGCCAAGCGCACATAAGCGCTTTGTCGTGGGTTCCAAGTCGCATGCCACCAAAGATCTTCTCGCATGTCTTTAACCATGCCAAAGCCTCTGTCACGGTGCCAGTGCCAGAAAAGGGTTTGCCCCCGAGGTTTCTGTACCTCTTCGCTACTCGTTCAAGGTCGAAGTCCTGAGGTGCGGGTGGTTGTATCATAGGCCCTTCTACAACAGGGATATTCCCCCATCCTCCAGCTCTGCCTGCTCGGCCTCCTCGGCCACCTCTGGCTGCAGGTGCTCATGTAGCCATCAAGTCAAGTACTGTATAAAAAAGAAAAGAGTCAAGCTCATGGAAATGATAACTTTCATATACGATAAAGCAGGAGAACATAAGGAAAGGTAATTATGTACTGATCAATTTTTTTTTGCTATTCTTCTTAGCTCATTCTAGGACATTACTAATCCTATCTCTAATGAGCCACTCGCCTTAGAACACTACTGATTCTATTATGACGAGGTGTTTAATGTGTTAGATTCCAGAACTAAGGTTAACCAAAGCTCTGATACCAACTGTGACGATCCCGAAACTCGTACGACGGTGTTAAGGATAATCAATGGAATTTAACTCATTAATCATCATTAGCAGAGTTAGAAAATAACATAAAAAATAAATAGAATAATTTTACATAGATATGACAGCGGAATCATAACATGTAACAACATCAGAGTAGCATAGTGTAGGATATAACTTAGTGCATAAAAAGGGGACGATCAGTCAACATCGCCATAAGCGGAATATATACATACAGTGAGACATAATAAAGATATCAATCTACATCGCCTGAGGCAGTATATATACATAAGATAATACATGCTGGAAGTAAATCAGTCTGCATCACCATAGGCGGAATCATATACATAAGATAAGGATAGCGGAAAGTCAATAGCCAAAATACAAGTAAATCTAATCCTCGCCATCAAGCCAAAAACGCACTCCGTGTTGCAGTGCTAAGCCAAAATAACCTATCATCTATCAACTAGGCTGCCCGTGTGAAAATAAGGGCACCCGAGTTTACAAAGTGAAACAAACAATGAGTCAGTCATGGGACTGGTATGAGAAATCTACTCAACTGGTTAAACAACAGTAATAAGGCAAATCATAGGACCACGCCACTTTCGCGGAACGGGTTTACTCCAGTGATTGCCAGTGCATTTAAAACAAAGTAAATTCTTTAAAACAACGCAATGGTTTTTAAAAAGAATGAAGCCGTTATAAGACTCAAGTCCCATCACACAATGCAAACCAAACCGGAGGATAGAGTTTTACCTTATAATGACCAAAATATGCTTAATACATCCAAAGCAAAATCACTTGATATTATTACTAGTGCTTATATGTTTCAAAAGCAAATTCAATCATAAATATCAATCATAGACGGCATAGCTACCATCTACTATGTCGCCATACTAGTTCTACAATCAAATCCGTTATCTCGTATTGGAAATTGGATTTCTGTCATGAGTTGAGGCAAGGGGCAAGCTCCTCTCCGCTTCGAGACACTCTAGAAAATGCCTCAGGACTACACACTCTGGGTTACCCTTGGAATCAGCTGGGTCGTCCTTCCTTAAGTTTGAGGATTGGCAATTCCTGAAGACAGTTTCCCAGTCCTTATAGACCTATAATCGAGGCGCCTCGCATTCCAACAACCACAAAGATGAAAGTAGTATAAATGTCAGCAAGTTTAAGCACTGACACCAACATAACTAGAAAGAAACGTCGTGTTCTCCCAGTGGTTCTTATCCCTCTTTTGGCTCATACCGAGGTGTGAGGCTCGCGAATCCACGCTATACACAAAGCCAGGCCACGTAGGTCGTGCTTTGATCATCGACCACAAGACTTTGCTTTGCAAAAGAAGCCTTGATCACCGCATCTTGGCATGAGACACAGGCAATCCACTCCATATGACTAACTTCTGTCGATATATAACCTCTGAGCTCGTACGTCTTAGAGAAGGGCGTTAAGCAAGAGAATAAATTCTCCGCCGCCAAACAGATATATATTTAACAGAGATCAACCAGTAAAGAACAAAATCCAATGTCAGACACACAGTCCATTTACAAGTCCGCTCTTGGTCTGAACGAAACCGGAGGCACCGTATTCCTCGCATATCCGTACAATCAACACATACGTCCAGACGGCTACTACCTCCATCCCTTCAAGGTAGCTACTCCTATCAGGAACCTCAGCAGCGCCCATCCATCCGATATGAAGATCGTCGGTCTTGAACCGTCCTCGTAATTTCAACTTCGAATCGTTCGATCAATTATTTGAAATGAGGGTTAGCTCGGCCTTTTCAAATAATTCACGTATATTTAGAATCCGAATCAAATCTTTCCATGGTTAAATTATTCGACATTCACATTTCAGTTCTTTAGTATAATTTCATGTCAAACACATTCAACCATCAAATATCAAGAAAACCAAGAAATATTGGTCTATTTTCATTCTATGTCGCTTATATTATTTTATAACAATTTTTCGCCATTTTTATTTATTTAAAAATGGCCATATTTAATCCAACGACGTTTCAGGTCATGCCGTGGCACTGGAGCTGTTTTTCCCCAAATTTGTTTTACACATGTCGGGAAATCTAATGGTTGGATTTCTACAAAATTTATATAATTGGGAAGATATTCCCAAAGGGGACCCAATGGTTCCAATTTCGTGAAAATCCGACGGTCGGATCTTCCGCACTAGTCGTTTGAAGTTACGGTTTCAAAATACGAACTGCAACGTCGTTATTCGATTTAATTTAATTATATTTATATTTATATATAAATATAATTGATTCTGGCACTGTTTTTCTTCAGATTTGAATTAAACATTCCAGACAATCCAACCGTTGGATTTTTACAAAGTTGGTGCCATTGGAAAGATATTTCCAAAGCGAATCAAACAGTTGCGGTTTCGGGAAAATCCGATGGTCGGATCTCTCGTACTAATCGATTGAAGTTACGATTTCAAAACACGAACTACACGGCCTCGATTCTTTTTAATTTTATTTTTATATATATATATATAAATATAGTTCATTCTGTGATTTCAATATCGTTTTCACTTCAAATATTTCACTAACGCCTTTATATTTCAAAAAAATTCGCCATAACCTCCTTTGTACGGGAAGGGGTTTGGAAATTTATTGGGCCGTATTAGGTACCCAATAAATCCAAATAAGCATACACATGTTTATAGTGATATATTCCGGTGTCCACATGGGAGTGTGTATAGATCATAACTCCAGAGAATAAATTCTCGTCACCCTATAAATTGTTTTTGTGCCTTAATGACCAAAGAGACGTATTTATTGTCATCTCCAGACCCGTGTGGGTTTTTTTATTAATCTGGAAATTTACCGTTACAATTTATATAGTTCAGATCAGTCATCAGTTCAACCTGTAATATATAGTCATCATCATACAAGCCTCTCGCTCGTATGGTAAATCTTCAACCTCGTCACACAAGCTCCAAATGCTTATGTGGTATATGATGGAGTATGCCTATCGTCAAGGAGTATGCCATGTAATGTAGTTCAAAATTAATTGTTACTATCCTATGGCGATGTTTATCATTACAGACAGAATAATCAGCACTCCGCATCCAATGGCATTCACAGGAGTTGATATAAAAATAAAATTGCGCAACCAACTCATTAAGGCTTACCTATTTGTCGGGCACTCAAATAATTTCTTTACTCAACAGCTAATACATTTTCTCTGTTCAACACATGTATATATATATATATATATATATATATATATATATATATATATGCAGAACAAAGCTAATAATAATATTTCTAGCGAACAAATATTTATTTCAACACGTGTGTATTTTTAGCGAGGCGTATACACGATAAAAGTAATATTTTTATCATCAGAAATATTTATTCAACACATGAATGTTTTTAGCACTTCATATTCATAATAAAAATGTAATTTTTATTATTAAAGCAATTTATTTAAAACACGAATAACATTCAACACATGAATTTTTCTACAGTTTGTATATATAATAAAAATGTGATTTTTATTGTTAAACCAATTTATTTAAAACACGAATACCATTCAACACATGAATTTCTATTCAACGAATGAATTTCTATTCAACACATGAATGTTCTCTATAGTTTGTATATATAATAAAAATGTGATTTTTATTGTTAAAGCGATTTATTTAAAACACGAATACCATTCAACACATGAATTTCTATTCAACGAATGAATTTCTATTCAACACATGAATGTTCTCTATAGTTTGTATATATAATAAAAATGTGATTTTTATTGTTAAGAAGATTTATTTAAAACACGAATACCATTCAACACATGAATTTCTATTCAATGAATGAATTTCTATTCAACACATGAATGTTCTATATAGTTTGTATATATAATAAAATTGTGTTTTTTATTGTTAAAGCGATTTATTTAAAACACGAATACCATTCAACACATAAATTTCTATTCAACGAATGAATTTCTATTCAACACATGAATGTTCTCTATAGTCTGTATTTATAATAAAAATGTGATTTTTATTGTTAAAGCGATTTATTTAAAACATGAATACCATTCAACACATGAATTTCTATTCAACGAATGAATTTCTGTTCAACACATGAATGTTTTCTATAGTTTGTATAGATAATAAAAATGTGATTTTTATTGTTAAAGCGATTTATTTAAAACACGAATACCATTCAACACATGAATTTCTATTCAACGAACGAATTTCTATTCAACACATGAATGTGGTTTCAACATATGAAAATAATTTCAACAAATGAAAATAATTCTGACACATGAATATTTCAGAAAATTTCGACAGCATAACGGTAGGGTAGTTAAAACCGGCACCGTCCCGATGTACGGCTCCTCACTCTACATTAAAACCTCGCGGTTTTTTATATTGGGGATTTCATGCATCTAGTTCGCACGCAGGCGGCATGTTTTATTTTCATTTCCACAATCCTATTCTAATTTGTTTCAATTACAAGAGGGTATTTTTCAACCACAAAGGTATTTTTCAACCACGATCCAACAATATCAACCACAAACAATTATTTTCAACCGTTCGTCATACCACATATTTTCACGCCAATCACAAGCAATAAATATCGCCCATGGTTTGTGGACAAGGAGAGTGTGTGTGTGTGTATATGTATATATATATACATATATATTAAATTTCACTTCCATTTCAACATAATTCAAAGCATATATGTTTCATACAACGCTTGTATAATTTATACATCGCTCATATAACTTAAACAACACATGTACATGAGGTATACAATGCGTATATAATTTACACTTCGCTTATATAACTTATACAACACGATTTCATTCACACATTTCAATTTAGATTTCTCACATTTGTTTTCGAGGTGCTAAAAATCGTAGATAGCTCAGAAAAATCCGCGGTCTCTTCTAGAATGTAGAGAGCCTCCTTGCTGTAACGATGTTTCCTCTTTCATCGAATTTCGTTAACACATCATAAAGATATGATTTTTCAAAGTTTGCAACACTTAAAAGTGTTATTTTCAATTAAAAAAAATCAAAGGCGTTTACCTCCTGTAAACCTTCGAAACTAGGTTTGAAAATATCTTTCAATCCGTGCAGTGATACCAAAATCAGATGGCACCACGTTGTATTGCTTGGGGAGGCGCACAAGACGAGGTATGGGGGTCCCACTCGGTGCGGCGGTTGAGGCGTGGCGGGCTTCGAGGCGGCGCGACTTCAGGAGGTCGATGCTCCTCCAATACTGAATGATAGCGGGTGTTCTTGGTATGGATTTGAAGCTTGGAAGAAGATCTACAAAAATTGTACTGGAGGGGGGGGGGGGTTTGATTTTGCGCGTGGAAGGAGAAAAAGAGGAGAGATGGGATCGAGCTTTTCCGTCGTTCATTGGGGGAGGGGGGCTAATTGGGGGTTGACTGGTCAAAAGGGAAATGAGAGACAAGGATAGTGATTGGCCCTTATATTTTATTTTTAATTTATTTTAAATTTGAAAATACCTGTTTCTCCATACGAACTCCTTTTCAAACCCAACGATTGTCGCCCCTAGCTAAATACCCCCATCCCGGACACAATGGGATATGTTTCGTAAGCCAATTCGAATGTTAAAGTCGGTTATTTTTCAAATCAAAGTATAAAACATTTAATATTCAATTTGAACGTACATTTCAATTTGTCAGGGCCACAAACTAATTCGAAAAATTCCATAAAAGTAAAGCTAGCTATGTTTTGATGCTACGGTCCCAACAAAACTAGTTTCGTCGAATTTTGAGATCATTTGAAAAATGGCCATTTTATGGCCGATCCAATTTAACAGAAATTGACCAATCATATTTTCTTTTGCCACGCTCACATACTAGCTTCAAAAATTATGAAAATTGAAACCTAGTAATAGTTTGACATCCCGGACCCAACAAAAGTGGTTTCGTCGAATTCCGAGGTCGTTTGCAAAATGTCTATTTTCAAGGGCTATATATTCTCTATAACGACCTTTCTGAAAATTCATTTGGCGATAACTTTTGATCCCCGCTATAAAACGTTGATTTTTCAGATTCGTTAGAAAGGTATTCATAAACAGATTTAAATATTTTTGGTTTCATTAAAATCCGTTTTATTTTACACCCGGTACAGTCAGTCAAAGTTTGAATTCAAATTTTCAAACAGCCACACTATTTCCAATTCATTATTTTATTGAAATATTCTATTCCAATTATTTAAATTCCTTTAAAATAACCAATTTAAAATTTTTAAATTGGCTCATATTTTCCGGGTTGTTACACACACTATGTTGTTGAGCACACTCTGTAAGTGCAAGGACAGCTGAATTTTTTGTATATCCTTTGCTTTCTTCATTTTGAAGACTCTTGTTAATTTCATAGACAATCTTTTGTTGCTTATTGTAAAAAGATTTAATGATTCAATTAACATAGAAAGATCCAAAATTCAAAATGCCTTACAATTTCTATGGCTGCCTTTTTGTGCCTGCTGCTTAATCTTCCAATCCTTGATTTGTTGCATAAAGAATCATAAAGTGTCCATGTTGATGTTTCAGGTTCAAATTGTAAAAGTGTCGCCCAACGTACATCACCATGGATCGGAAATAACAACGTACAAGATAACGGATCTGTTAGTGCTCATGTGAGTGCTGGAATAAACATTTTAATTTTGATAATTTCTATGTCACCGCTAGCACCTTTCTGTTAAAAGAAAAAAATGTCGTAGTTATACAAAACTGATTTATTAATGAATCAT
Organism: Allium sativum; assembly: GCA_030737875.1. NCBI lineage: Eukaryota > Viridiplantae > Streptophyta > Magnoliopsida > Asparagales > Amaryllidaceae > Allium > Allium sativum. Next base: position 13,586,420 of record CM060925.1, read on the forward strand.
TAGATGTATGTATAGAAAACCGATTTTCCCGTCATGGTGATGTTTATGTAAGTTAAACTCAAATTATCATCTCATTGTTTGGTTGTCCTAAACCAATACCAATCAATTATCTAAACAGAAAAATACCATTAAAGTATTTAAAATAATAAACATCTTCCATAAAGAAATTAAATATTATTTTTATATATTACAAATGACCGAGTAGTATTTTAATATAATTAGAAAATCAATTATCTGAACGAAGAAAACTAATTTTTTTTGAACATACAATGACTCATGATATGTGACACAAAGTAAATTTTCATGACACAAAGCTAGAATAACACTTCGCAAATATCATAACATAAGTGCAGTTTTAAAGGAAAATTTTAATGATCAGCTGCATGATCAATTTATTTGAAGCAAAAAGTAAATGCTTGAACAAAATAAATTAGGAAGTAAATGATCAATTTTCAAAATCATGGAAAGGGAAGAATGGACTGCATGCTGTTGGATTCACGAGAAGAGGACCAGTAGGTGTTTCTTTTGATGCAGTTAGAATAGATAAAGATTTTTGAAAGAAAAATTAATATTTTTGTAATTAGAGCGCTATCAAGTTTGTTATTGCTTTGTATGCAGGAATTTTGTATACAACTAGAAAGTATCATTGAGCTGATGTAAATATAACTAATAGTTTTTGGCTTATATGCAATCTCAACTCGGTTCAGTTCTTTGATCAACCATTAGTATGTAAGACATCCAACAACATGATACTAAGGGTATGCAATAGATAAATTACACAGCCATATTTAATAAATACTCATGCGGTCTCAGAAATTTTGTTCAATGAGACTTGGATATGATGAATTATAATGTATATTTTGTTGGTCCAAGAAATTCAGTGCATGATGCCACATGGTCAAAAACAGGAAACAGATGTGAAAACAATACTACCCCACATGAAGATGTATAAAATTATTCTCAGCTACCCCTCAGATATATAAAGTTTAAGTCTAAAATAAGCTAAAAATATCGAAGTGTAGATCAGTTCGAAAAATAATCAAAACTATACATGAAAATATGTTGTATCCGACATCCTCAAACTACATAATCTTAGCTATAGTAGGATTCCAATGATTAAAAGTGCACTCTATCAAAGATGCATCAACAGAAATAAGTTGATTGGTAATTGAAACTTGTAGAAGGAGATACCAGAAGATAAGCTACAAATATTAAATTTGATAAAGAAACAACATAATAGCTTAACATAATCATTAATTTATAGGGTCTGATTTGAAGGACTGATTTTAAAACAATTAGCTTACTTATATAGCATAGAAGTTAAAAAAAACTAGCATACATAACAATAAAAGAAATTTTTTCCTTTCAATTTAATTAGTTGTCTCCATTTCAATTTCCTTGACCTCTCATATCTCCATTGCAATTTCCCTAGTTGCACACATCTTTCGTCATTTTTTCTACGGAAGAGTTTTCTTAATATCTTTGTAAACACAGTACAATTTTTTTGGTCTCCATACAAATATTTTTCACCCCTCCCCAAATGTTTATCTAAATAAACTGAATTGGACATGTTCAAAACAAATAAATCATGTTAATAAAAATCTACCCCATAAATGAAAGGTGCTGGACTGTAATAAAAATGAAAAGCAATGGACTGCAATAAAAATGAAAGGCAATGGACTACAATCAAAAATGAAAGGAAATGGACTACAATCAAAAATGAAAGGCAATAGACATATTCAAAACAAACCAAATAATTTCATGTTAATTAAAACCAACACACCCCCAAATGAAAGGCAATAGACTGCAATCAAAAATGAATTTGCATTTTATGAAGTAGCAAGAACACTTAGAAAATCTCAAGAAAAATAAGTATAGATAAGCAACGAAATTGTAAAAAGGAAGAAGTTTCATGTTGCAATGCACTTGGAATAACAAATAAAAAAGTATACCATAGATAAATTGATATTTGATAAAATTTCAGTTATGTTCCAAAAAAATTGCAGGTTTTCCTACGGAAGGTTGAAACTTTCAAGGGAAATTTGAATGGTGGTTGCACGCACCTTTTAATAAGTTTTAAAGCAAATTATAAAAACATCAAAATCACAAATAATCTTCTTAATGCTCATGTTTATTGATAGTGACTATATTCTCTGTTTAGTAAAATACTTGTAACGACAACGAATTTTCGACCCCGAAAATCGACATAAAAACACCATATCAACTATTCAAGCATTGAAAAACATTGGAACGTTAATAGAAAGAAGTTAGAGGGTGAGAAAAGAAAGAAAGAAATATTGGAATAGAAGAAGAAGAAGAAGAACTAACACGACACAGAGTCTCACATCGCAGCTGAACAAATATAATATAGAAATAAATCTTTATTGAGAGCTTTGAAAAATATACTTATAATCATCAGAGTACATCAACACATCTAGACAGTTATAATAGCCTGTTCTTAGACACAGCACACAGCGGAAACACAACTATATAATATATCATACGTCTGAACTTTTCTAGCTCGTCTCTTCACAACATATGGTAACCTGAACCTGTACAACCTGGTCTAATATGATCATTACAAACGCTGGATCAGCCTAGTGAACCAGAGTGAGAAAAACACACTAAGTTTAAAGGTATCATCCAACTTGATTTTAAAGTCAAAATCTTTTTGAAAGGAAAAGGATAATCGTGAAACCAAATCTACACATAAATACGAACATTTTTTACATTACGACAACCCAAAATATTTTTGAAATCAATGTTTATTCTGATATTATAATAGTGTCTAAATACAAATAAATATCAATCTAGCAGAACGCTTGCATCTCACGCTCTACATATGTAGTATACAATCAAAACTGCGGGCTCTTATTGGAGAATGGATTTCCATGGCAAGGTGTGAGCAACCACCTTTCCAACAATGTACCTCTGGAGATGAATACATTGGGGTTCAACAAGAACATCTCGCAACCCAAGCTAAACACGACCGGCCCCTCACTTCGCTTGGGAGTACCGAATATATCATTACCACGGTTGCGGGCCAGCTAACCGAAAAGATAGCATACATAAAATATAAAAAGGGACAACCAAAGGCATTCGATTTCTCCATATCAGGTAATGATATACGCTTTTGATGGGTGCGACCTACATAGCCATGCGACCTACCCGATTTTTAACCATTTCCCGACTGATGAGGCTTAAGGTCAAAATTAATTAATTAATTTATAATAAATAAATAAATTTATTAATTCTTTTATTCTTAATATTATTTTAGAACATCTGACCACCATCCACTTTGAATGTCACATCATCAGATACGCTGGATATCACTAATTGACGTCCACAAAAATACTCAAGTTGATAAGCTAAGAGAAGTGCCCCTCTCTGCTATCAATAGAAATATGTTTGAGGAAATCAACATACATGACCCCTTTGTAAATACTCTGTCAAACACTCGTCCATACAAGTCATCCGGGAACAGGATGAACCAAAGGCACACTCCTACCACATCCTATATAGGTATCACCCCAAGAATTAGTAGCGAGTAGTCCTTGCAATCTGTAGGTTCCAATCACGGCAGAATCACATGTCAAAATATCTCCGGTCGCTAAACCAGAGAAATTCAACAAGTAGTTCTTCTGTTCGTGAAGATCAATGGTTTTTAATTGCTCCATCTTCAATCTGCATCTTCATGTATTTGCTAGTTCGGAATAGGTTTCGAATATAAATTCGATTCAGGTCTTTCCGTACCAACACTCGTATAAGTCAGATTTGAAAGTTGGTTATTTAACTATCAAATAAGTAACCATGAGAATAAAATGAGTTCACCAATTCAGTACTCGACATTACTTGGCTTCTTTTAAAAATAATTAACGAATGGTTAATTTAAATAAATTTTTTTTCAATATATCAACATAGCATTTCACTTATTATTTAACATAAGATTAATTTCAAAACCATTTTATTTACTTAGAATTAAATCATATATATACACACATGTATGTATATATATATATATATATATATATATATATATATATATATTCCCACTCTAATTTTTATCAAATTTCACATAAACATTGTTACTTGGAAACAATATCCAATTTCTATTCTTTCAGAACAAACTTAGATTTTTATTTCCTTTTATTCTTGGAAATATCTTTATATATATATATATATAATTATATATATATATTGTCAAATCTTCCTATTTTCGTTACTTTGGAAATCTCATTATAATATTCTCAAATCCTGCGATTAACATTGTGTTATTATTTCACATATGGAAATAATAAATTATTCTTAACCTCTTTCCTATTACAAACTAGTAACATCCTCAGATAATTCTGAAGTTGTTCAAGTTGGAGTATTTATTTATCTCTCAGACCTTGATCAACAACGTTCTTATCTTAAGATAGATAAAAGTTGTTATTCAAAAACCGATATTCATTCTAATATCAAACAAACCTCATTAAACTATTTATTTAAAATATGGTTTATAAAACTTCTTACTTTTGGAAATATCTCCTTTTTAACTTAACTTATTATTACTTAATATGTTGATTAAGTAATCTCTTAATAAAATCACTTCTTAACCTTAACTTATTTTAAAGAATTCATTTTATAACTCGAATTATTATTACCAAATCCCATTACTAAATCTTTTACAAAATCCCATTACAAATCTCTTTTTAATCTTTTCTTTTTGAAAATCTCATCTCGATTCTGTTCGCTTCTCTCGATTCCATTATACAATAACGTTAATTTAAAATTAACACTTTAACTTCACATCTCTTTTTTATTAACCTTATTTATCCAACTCCAATTTACTATAAAACCCCTTTGTCTTTATTTCCTTTACTTAATTCAAATATTAAGTAAATATTTACTTTAAGCTATCGTATTCGCTTAACTCCCTTTTATAACTTTGTTTAAAAAACTCGGGTTTTAATATAAAAACCTTTTATAGCTCCTTTCACAATTCAATTAGATTTCATTTCAGCTTTGATCGCTTTTTAAATCAATTTCAAATAAAAAGTAATCTACTAAATTATTATTAATTAAAATAATAATTTACTCCAATCATTAACTACTACACTGGTAATATTCCTTTTTAAAATCTTATCAAAATTAAACCAAATATTGGTTAAATTATTTCATTAGATTAATAAAAGTAAATTTATCAAACAGTTAATTCCAATTAATTTATTTGACTTAGTCAACTTAAACCATGGTTAATTCGTTAAATTACAGTCCTTCCTTTAAATTAATTAATAATATAATTAATTTAAATAATTCCATTTAATTGTTTCTTGAAAACAATTATTCAAATCTTAACCGTTAGGTTAATTTCTGCACATTCGCTTATAAATCTGATTAACATTAGCATTTTGCTTTATAAAATCATTTAATAATCATTTATAAATTTAAATAATAAATAATAAACATTAATTTCCTTTTAATAACTTTTATTTGAAATAATATATTTCAAAATCTAATTTTAGTTTAAAATAAATTTTTATAACTTCATTTCTATCGATTCACATGACGTTAAATCCATATTTGGAAAATGATTGATTTATAGGCCATATATTGCCAATTACTCAACCAATATTGCTCATTGGTTAAAACAAACCAAATGCTGAATCCCAGGTCAATGATCAACAATCAAATCAATCGTCCAATCAGAATAGTTCATATGATGATAATATGAAAATAAACAACATTAAATATATTCGAGGAATCTCGTTGGATCCCTCCAACCTGTTCTTCCCTGTATTAAAATAGATTATCTCACATAAATTCATTTCAATTCCATTTAATTGATTATTTCTATAACAGTAAGTAACGGTTATTTAACACCAACCAATTAACAAGCAATTCAACCATTATCAACCATAGCACACAATTATAAAAACCCAACTTATATAAAATATAACTGGGATAACTGAGTGAGTTTAACTCACATTGATTTGATTCTATTTTTTAAACAGCTTGTTTCAATTAAATTAAACTGGCATTTAATTTAACTAAAAAGTACAGTTGATCCAAATACATCCAAATCTTTTCCACGGCATAGTATTCGTCAAGGCGGTTCCAACGCCACCTTGTTTGTCCAATTTTGATAACATGGGCACAAGTTATAAATATTATAACTAATACGATTTTAATTAAATAGTAATCTTTAACTAAAATTAATTAGTAAGTTAATTACTTTAGTTAAGGAAAATTAATCCAGCTGATAATCTTCTGTTATCCTTCATTCATGTTTCAGGTCAAACATGGCCTTGCACAAAGTAATTTATATATTATAAGCCTTAATTCTTCATTCCTAATCGTATGTCAGTTATTAAATAATTACTTTGTATAATATATCAACTGGACTAAATAATTACACTGTCATAAGGATAAGGGCCGGCCTATTTTTAATCTCTCCCAGGTATTTATAAACTGGTTATGCGCTTTGTTTCCAAAACCTGCTCAATTTATAAATTAATGTTACTCGTAAATTTAAATAAATAATTGACTTAATGATTGGTTGAGTTAAATTAATTACATTTAACTTCAGATGGTTACGGTCCAAACTGTATTCTCCCTCCTACCTTTACGTTGTCACGCTCCCATGTCCAGAACCCACGCATCACCGAAGAAAAATGCGTTCTGCCTCGTGTAGTTCACCGGAGATCATCAGAGCCTCACAGTCGGAAAGCCCCGCCTCTTCCTAAGCCCAAACCACCGTCGAACTAGGTCGCCTCTACTTCCCAGAAAACTCGCTCAACCGCGCTACCTCATTTGAAGTTCTTCATCCCAGTTTTTAAAACCTAGGAAATTATCACCATCCCTTCCAATGATAATCAGATATCGATCGGAGGACCCTGTCCTCTGCGCCTCCAACTTGCCGGCCTTCGCCTCCAATCCCTTCACACGCAACGCCCCCAATCGCCAGATTACTACCATGGAAACCGGCTCCTTACGACCTCTTCCACGGCCACCACCGGTCACCTGAGTCAATCATCACCATTGGATGGACATCCCCAATCAATCTCAAGGGTTTTGCAATTGAATGGTTTTTGAAAAGATTAACGGGTTGGAAAAAATTAGAAGGAGAAATGTTGAAGATAACAGCCGTTTATGCTTGGTAGAAGGTGGCGCACAAGAGGTTGATACGCATATTGTTTTGAGCGAAAAACTAGGTCATATGTTGTGTATTTATATATGTTGGGGTAGAATTAATTATTATAATAATATACTTAAACTTAACGCTAAAGTATCTTATTAAAACAAACCTATACGATCTCTGTTTTTGACAAAATAATGTAATTCTAGCAAAAAAAAGTATTTTGGACCCGATGGGACAGGTTTCGCCAAATTCCGAGATCGTTTGTGAAAAGTCCTTTATAAATCATAGGCTAAAAATCACGCGTTTAAATTCTCCGTGGTCACAAAATAAATCCAGACAATTTGAAACTTCGAAATCCAACTAGACCTTTACCTTACGGATCCAATGAAATTTGTTTCGTTAAAAACAGAGTTCGTTTGGCCTGTCGTTAATTCTTTTAAAGTTACCCATGTCTAATGGTATAAACGATTAAATGAAAACAGAGCCGTTTATCGTTGCCACGATCAAACGATAAGTCCAATCGATACGAAAATTGAAACCGTATAATAGTTAATTAATACGAATCCAATGGCGCAAGTTTCGTTGCATTCCGAGACTATTTTCCCGATATGCAATTTTTATATGCATCCCAATGTTATTTTGGACACCAAATTAATCGGACTCAAAAAATAACAAGTTATATACCTATCCTGGCTCTACACGTCGATAAGAACTCAACGAAACTAGTTTCACGACTTAATTTGATCGTTTGCTCAAGATACACTCAAATACACTCAAATACACTCAAATACCCCTCAAGATGTCCAAATTATATTAAAACTCTTTTATATTAATTAATAAATGTTATATTTTAATAGCGATTTCCATAGCGACTATTTTAAAATTTGAATTGGACATAACTAACAATCTATAACACAAAATCTGAATTTTTCTCTTCCATATGAAAATTATAATCAACAAGATTCCAACGTTTCTCGTTTCACAGAAATCCGACTTAAAACGGATCATGATATTCAATTAAAGTTCAAAACTCAATATTACGAACTGCCGGGCCATTTCAAGCTCGATTTATATTATATATAAATTTGACATTCAAAAATTCATTTTAATAAATGAATTAATTATTAAATCCATTAATATTCCAAATAAAATATTTAAAATAATAAATTAAATATCTGACTACCAAAAATACGGGACATTACAATACTTAAAAATCTCATCTGTCAGTTACATTTAGTTCAATAGACTGGCTTGAAGCTAGAAATACAAATTTCCATATCGCTAAAGCATATGTACTTTTTAGAGTTATAAACCACCATGTAAATAATAAAACAAATTGAAGATACTTGACCCACAATTTTTTGGTTCATGTTCGTATAAATGTTATATATAGGATTTATAAATTCATAGCAGTATTAATCACGTGGATATGAAACATAACAATGACATCAATTTGAATTTTTGACAATCATGTACTTTTATGCTTTTAACCACCTAATCCACTTGAGTTCTTCAATGATTAACAGTGAAGTAATCATACAAATTATGAAATGTCAATTTGATAAGAAGAAGGGGGTTGGATTGGAAGAAAACGATAGAAGGAGGAAGATATTAATAGGAAAGGGAGAGAAACCATTCGAGATAGAAAATAAGCAAATACTTTTCTATATCATTTTTTCCAATTACAAGTACATTTATAGTTGTCTTTAACGTTTAGAACGTGACTAGGCATACTCTATACCATATTTTGTAACCAACTATTTTTTACCCCATAACAGAATTGCAACACTATTACTAATGTATCAAAATACAATAAAATAAAAGTAAATACTCCAGCACGCCATATGTGCTTCCTTTCTATATGTATATTTGCATTGATCTGCTATAGCCTTTGGTCTAATAACCTTCTTGGCTTCTGGATGATTCTCTTGGGCTGAGCATACTTGTCTTGATACTTCATATTTTCTACTGATGAGTTGCCATGCATAACGGCTTCAAGATCGACCTAATCCTCAAGGTCAGTTTCAATAGTGTCAGCTGGAAGTGATTGAATGGTGGCTTGCAATGGATTTAGGAAAAATTTCAACATGGAAAACAGGATGAATACACGCATCTAATGGTAGCAACAACTTATATGCAACAGATCCTATTTTCTCTATGATTTGATATGAACTAAAGTACCGCCTCGACAACTTATAATGGCTGGGCCGAACTGAAATCTGCTTGTACGGTTGGAGCTTGATGTAAACCCACGTTCCCGGATCAAATTGCTTGTCTTGTCTGTGGCGGTCAGCTTGTGATTTCATGTGTGCTTGAGCTCGCTGCAGATTCCTTTGATTATGTGAAGCAACTGATCACGCGAAGCAACCTAATCATTGAGTTTGGGAATGGACGATGGCGAATTTATGTAATTGGCTAGTACTGGAGGGGGTATGCTATAGACCACTTGAAAAGGTGACATTTGAAGTGCGGAGTGCTTAGTAGTGTTGTACCACAATTCAGCCCAAGGCAAGCATTTTTCCCTATTTTTTGTAACATCACCAACAATTGCTCGTAAGTATGTTTCCAGATGCCTATTAACGACCTCGGACTGACCGCCGATTTGTGGATGGTATGCGCTACTCATATGGAGTTTTGTGCCATGTAATCGAAACAACTCCTTCCAAAACTGGCCGGTGAACAAATGATCACGGTCGGAAACGATGGAGCATGGATACCCATGCAAACGAACACATTCATGTAAAAAATGAGACTTCAATTGTGAAGCTGAGACAGAGGATGGCAAGGCACATAAATGAGCATATTTTTATAGTCGATCGACTATCACCCATATCGTTGTTTTTCTAGTGGATGGTGGTAGGTGTGTTATGAAATCCATGGACACGTCTTGCTAAATTTGTAGCGGAATCAGAAGTGGTTGCAGTAGGCCTTTATAAGGATAGTTTTCCAGCTTTGGTTGGAGACAAAAATTGCATTGTTTGACGAACTACTGCACATTTGCACTGAGTTTGGGCCAAAAGAAGTTGTTGGATACTCTGGCAATGGTAGCTTTGATACCGGAATGCCCACCGATTTTAGAGTTTTGTAATTCATTGATTATAGAGTTATGTAACTCCGGTATTGACAGGACATAAATTTTGTTTCCCCAAAATATTAAGTCTTTACGAAATTGGTACTTAAGGTTTGTGCAAGTACCTGCATTGAGCTGTGAAATAATTTCTTGAGCTACTGGATCCATACGGATTGCTTGTTGAGTATCTATTATTGATGAGAACGATGGTCCTGAAATTGCCAATAAAGAAACCTCGCTCGTGAATCTGGATAAGCCGGCTGCTACCACGTTCTGTTTGCTTAGACGATATTGAATTGAGAAATCAAATCCGAGGAGTTTTGCGAGCCACCTCTGTTGTTCTGGTGTTGTATCGTCTTTGACGTTAGCTCCTTCAAGCTTTGATGATCTATAATGGCGGTGAATGGTTGGCCTAATAAATAGTGCCGCCATTTTTTTAATTGCGGAAGTAACTGCAAATATCTCTCTCGAATAGGCGGAAGTTTTTTGGAGGTGATGGGGTAGTTTGAGGCTGAAGTAAGCAATTGGGTGGTCGGCTTGGGATATGACGGTGCCAATGGCCATGGCGTAGGCATCTATTGAGATCGTAAAGGGTTTGCTAAAATTTGGAAGGATTAATATTGGGGTTGAGGATACGGCTTGCTTCAATTTTTCAAAAGCCTGTCAGGCTTGTGGGCTCCACACAAATTTTTTTGTCTTTAATAATTCGGTTAAGGGGGTTGCGATGGCGGCATAATTGGATATAAATCTTCTGTAATAACCTGTTGAACCCAAGAAGCCTCTTAGGCTGTTACTGATGTGGACGGTGGCCATTTTATCATGGCATAAATTTTGTTTGGGTCCACACGCACTCCTTTCTGGGAAATTAAATGGCCTAAATAGTCAATCTCTTGCAAGCTAAACTTATATTTGGATAAATTGGAAAAGAACTTATGGTGATCAAGGATTTGTAAAGTGATGGTGAGGTGGTTGATGTGATCATCCCACGAAGGGCTATAGACAAGTATGTAATAAAAAAAGGATGAATTTCCGTAAATACGGACGAAATAGATTGTTCATTGTTGCTTGAAAAGTGGATGGTGCATTTGTGAGGCCAAAGGGCATGACTAAGAATTCGTAGTGACCATCATGGGTTCGAAACGCCAATTTTGGAACATTAGTTTGGTATATGCGTATTTGAAAATAGCCACTTCTTAGATCAAGTTTAAAAAAAAAATAGGGCACCACAGAGTTCGTCCAATCAATCGGTATTGGGAAACGATCTTTGATGGTGATTGCGTTGAGATCTCGGTAGTCAATACAAAATCTCCATGACCCATCCTTTTTTTGACCAAAAGAACCGACGAAGAGAAGGGGCTAGTTGATGGTTAGATAATTTTGGAACTGAGCATTTCTTGAACTTAGCATTCAATTTTGTTTTTTTGGTAATAAGGATAACTATATGGTCTTGTGTTAATTGGATTTGAGTTTGGTATTAGGTCAATGTGATGTTGTAAAGCACGGTTTGGGGGTAATGTCGATGGGTTGGAAAAAACGTGTTTAAAGGACAGTAATATTTGGTTTAGTTGGGAGTTGTCGTGCAGTGTGGTTAGTTGTTCAATCGAAAGGGTATTTGGTTGGTATTGTAGGTAAAGGAAATTCACAATAGCAGATGTGTTATCCAATATTTTAACTGCTACAGCGAAAAAGGAGATGGGCTTGAATATGGGCCGAGCCCAGTTAAGCATATTTGTCGGCCTATATGACTGAATGACATCGTTAAATGCCTGTGGTCTATAGTGATGGAGCCTAATTGCTCTAACCACCGGATGCTTATGACACCATCCGATCCCACAATATCAAGCAAATTGAAATCGATTTCAAACTGATGGCCTTGAATTTCTAGCTACACCTTAGAACATGTGCTAGAACTTTTTAGTTTCTCACCATTTCCGACCTTTACCATGTCTCGTGCTATCAATCTCTAGGACCAGGAATTTCATTGTTTTAGGGTGAAGGTAGTTGTGAGTGGATCCTATGTCTACGAGAATGGATATGGTGTGGTTATTGATCAAAGCGGGAAGGCGGAGTGCTCGAGGGTGTGATGAACCGATGAGGGCTTGGAAAGAGATTTCCTGAGGTGTTTCAATTATGGATGCGGCGGTTTCAGTCGGATCAATTTCCGGTGTTGGATCGATTGGATGGTCATTGACAAGAGGCTCGTCGTCAGGGTTATTGTCGGGAAGTATCATTAGAATATGTGTGGGTTTACATCGGTGGCCAAATTGGTACTTATCATCGCAATTGAAGCATAATCCATGTTGTTTCCTGATGTTCATTTCAGCTTGGGATAGCTGTTTTATAGGAACTGTTAGTGTTGGGTTTTGTAGATGTGGTGTTTGGTGATTTATTTGTGTGGCTGGGGAACTGTTGTATTGTTTCAAATATGGCGGGTATGATTTTGTGAATGGTGCTTTGGGTAGGTCATTCAGTTTCGTTCGATTAGCTTAGCGTCATTGATAGCATCAGATATATTGGTGGAATTGAGGATGTGGAGTTCATTCTGAATATTTGTTTTCAGGCTAGATATGAAACAATGCAGTATGGAGTCGTTTGACAGTGTAGTAATTCGATTACAGAGATTCTCGAACGTGGTTTGGTAACTTTCTACTGTTGTTACCTGTTTAAGCTTGAATTGAGTGGCTTGCGGGTTGAGGAACGTCAGTGGACCAAATCACTTCTCTATTGCTTTTGTTAGAGACGCCCATGTCGAGATTTGGTTGTTGTAGTACATCCATTGGAACCATGATAACGCTTGGCCTTGCATATGAAAGCTTGCGAGCTCTACTCTTTGATCCTCGGGTGTGGCGTAATAAGCGAAGAACCGATCCGCTTGAAATATCTGACCATGTGGAATGGATCCATCGAATGTTGTGAGTGAACATTTTAGGGGTTCGAGTGGGTTGCAGGGATGACAAAATAGGTGGTCGTCGGGTGTTAAATGTTAGTGGGTGTGTTGTTGACGAATGGTTTGTTGGGAATATGAGTGGTTGGTTGTCGATTTTTTGGTGGAGATCGAACATTTGGGTAGTGAGAGAGGTTATTTGGTTTGTAAGCGTATGGATAGCTGTTTTTAATGTCGGTATTGTCTGCAGTAAGGTTTTCTAACATGGAGCCATAGTTTTGGGTGTTTTGTATGGTGTCAATGGCAATTTGTTGAGTGGCGATTTGTTGGAAGGCGTCATCTACTTTGGTCATGTTGCTGGTAAGGTGAGGGTTACCGTTGAGAAAATAAAGGAGGAGGGGAGGTCAAATCAGTGAAAGCACCAAAATGATAGGAAGAAGAGGGTAGGATTGGAAGAAAAGGTTAGAAGGAGGAAGGCATTAATAGGAAAGGGAGAGAAATATTTCGAGAGAGAAAATAAGCAAATACTTTTCTGTATCATTTTTTCCAATTACATGTACATTTATAGTTGCCTTTACCTTTTACAACGTGGCTAAGCATACTCTATACAAGTACATTTATAGCTGTTTTTACCTTTTACAACGTGATTAGGCGTACTCTATATAGGTACATTTATAGCTGTCTTTACCTTTTGCAACGTGGCTAGGCATACTCTATACCAGAATTGCAGTACTATTACTAATATATCAAAATACAATAAAATAAAAGTAAATACTCCAGCACGCCATATATGCTTTCTTTCTGTACACGTATTTGCATTGATTTGTTGCAGCCTTTAGTCAAGTAACCTTATTTAGTTGGACCGAGCATACCTATCAAGATTTTTTGTATTCTGCAAATTTGGTCCTAATGACCATATTTCATACAGTATTTTTTTTACAGGACAGCTGTTTCAAAAATAAGTTTCTAATCCATCTATATATACTCAATTTTCTTTTTTCTTCTATCGCGACGGTCCATAACTTCAATTCAATCCTGATTGAAATCCTTTTTCGGATATCAAGGCTTGTTCAAATCACAACTAATATTCATGCAATTTCGATTATCTATTCACGTTATACTACTGTTGATTCACGCAATTTTGATTATTCAATTATCGATTTAGGTAATTTGATTATTTGATAGATTGATTAACGTCAGATTATTGTTTATTCGATAATCGATTAACGTGGAAGTTGAATTGATAATTCGCTTAACGTCAGGTAGTTTAGTTGATAATCAATTCTTTTTAGATTATCGATTCATTTAAGATAATTCTTTTCAGATTGTTAACGTCAGATGATTCTTTTTAGATTAACGTCAGACTATTTTTTTGGTCAGTTGTTTCTTGGTTTGGCTGTAGGAAGATGAATATTGCAGATGATCAGAGGTACACATAATAAACTTGTTCTTGTTGTTGCTGTTATTGTAATTTTAGTGTAATGATAAATAGTTTTATCCTTTTTCTGTTTTTTCTTACAGTAGTGTTGCAACTGACGTACCAAGTGTTTTGGTTGTCATCGATTTTAAGAAAAACAACTTTGGAATTAGGCTTTCTGTGGATTCTACCATTTCTTACTTGCGAAATAAGATATGTGAAGTTTGGGATCATCTTACTCCCATATGCTTTGGCATATTTTATGTTCGGGATTCAAAGAATACTTTTGTTCATACTGACATTGATTTGCAAGATATTTTATGTTTAGTATATTTCATGAAAGAAGAGTTTTTGTTATGTTTGTTAAGTTGAAGGAACTATCTCGTCTTAAGGTTGGCAGCAGTAGCATGTCTTGTTCTACTAGTAAGTCCCTTTGTGTTGATGATACAATGAATAGTGAATTTGATGGAGTTGATAGCAGAGAATTTAGCTTTGACAAAGAACGTGATTTTACTGAGTTGATGAAGAAAGGTTTGAACTTAGAATTTTTTATGGGGGTTGGTCAGAAATTTGAGTGTGCTTCTAATTTCCGTAAAACTGTTATTGCATATTGTGCTAAAAATGGATTTAAGCCAAAGTTTCTGAAGACTTGCAAAGAGAGAATAACAGTTCAATGTGTTGTTGAGGGTTGCAGTTTTAATATTTATGCTTCTTGTAAGTTGAAACAGCTGGATCATTTTCTGGTTAGAAGATTTGAATCTTCTCATAGTTGTGGTGGTGGATTTCGATCAATTAATAGTCCTTTGATTAAAAGCGATCTTGTGAAAACTTTAATATTGGATGAAGTTCGTGATGAACCAACCAGAAAAACCAGTGATATTATTGCAAGTTTCAAAAGGAATTATGATATTAATTTGAGTTATTATTATGCCTATATGGGTAAAAAAATTGGCTTTAAAGGAAATTTTTTGTAATGAAGAACAATAATATAATGATTTGGTTTGGTATTTAAAAGCACTTGATTGAAGTAATCCCAATGGTCATTCTGCTATGGTGGTTGATGAAAGTACTAATCAATTTGAAAAAGTTTTTATATCATTTGAAGCCTGTATTTATGGATTCAAGCATTGCCGACCAATGGTGTTTTTAGATGACACTTTTTTAAAAGGTCGAAATGGTTGTTTAATGGTTGCAACAGCTAAAAATGGAAATCAAGGTATATGAGTTGCTTGTTAATTTACGTAATTTATTTTCTTATGCTTTAGTAAAATGAGTGGATATTGTATACTGTGGGTGATAGATTGAAATATGTATATTGTGGGTGTATTATAAAATGATAAATTATTTTATCATTTTTGTTTAGTATTGGTTTAACAGGTATACTGCAATACTGTAAAGTATGTTAAGTGTACAGTTAGATAAATTGGTTGTGTTTTACATAAAAATTTATAGAAGTTTTTATCATTTTATTTTCTAACCCTGTTATATTTTTTGACACTCATGCATTTCGTTTAATTAGTACTTTGGGATGTATGGATAATGGAGGAAAAAAAAGTACTTAGTAATAACAATATGTTTAGAATAAGGTACTAATGAAATACTAACAGTATGCAGGTAAGTTAGAACAATATGTAGCATGCATATGTATAGAACAAAGTAGCATGCATAACATATGTTTTTTGTTTAGTAATTTATTTTGTTGCATAACTTTAGACAGGACTGGATATAGGTAGTCACATCTTCATAGAGTTGAGTTTAGAATATTAGTTTCACATATGCATGGTTTTGAAACTGGCGATTTGTTTTAAGCAAATGTATACTTTTAGCATGGATATAACAATAATTTTCAGATGGCTGATTTGTGCCTGTTTCATATGAAGATTCAGTATGTTTTGATATGACTGGCTATTAAGATACCGCTATATATGCATAGAAATAGTGTATGTTGTTTATATATAAATTGGTTTTAGAGAAAATAATAATAATTCATATATGAGTAATTGTGCAATATAACATATTTTTGGAGAAGTAAATGCAAAGTTCCGTAAACATAAGTTTCTATATGTATTGTTTTGTGCACTTGAATTTAAAGTCTGGGTTTCGAAACATATAATAATCCCAGACAATGATATATGTATTGTTTTTTAACGTTTGTTTAATTTTATTTTTTAGGATTTTTTTCCTTTGGCAATGGCTATTGTTGGAAAGGAAAATGAAGAAAATTGGTCTTGGTTTTTGGATCAATTAAAATGTTCAATTGGAGTTGATCGTCCTTTAGTTTTTATTTCTGATAGGCACTAGGGTTTGCTTTTAAGTATTCCTAAAGTTTTTCCATCTTCTTTTCATTCATATTGTTTGCATCATATGCAAAATAATGTTGCTTCCATTGTAAAAAGTGGAAAAGGATTGTGGATGGCTCATTTATTGGAACGATGTGTTGTAGCTACTACTCATCATGATTTTGAAAGAGCTATAGCAAAATATAGGCAAGTTGGTGGTGAAAAAGCTATTGAGTTTCTAAAGGATAAGCCTTTTGATCATTGGGCAGATTTATTTTTCCCTAGAAATAGGTATGGTGAAAATAAATCAAATGTTGCGGAAAGCTTTAACTCTTGGATTTTGAAAGAGAGACATCTTCCTATTACTTGTTGTTTAGATGGTATTCGGATCAAGCTTATGAATCAAATGTCTAAACGTAGAGAAGAAGCTTCTACTTAGTCTAATGTACTTTTTCCTAAAATGAAGAATCATTTATTAAAATTAAAAGAAGTAGGTTTTGGTTGGAATGTTTCTCGATCTTCTAAATTTATTTTTGAAGTGCATTCACCTATTTCTCACAAAGTTGATCTTGAAAATCGAATTTGTTCTTGTAATCAGTGGAGAGTTACCGGTTTTCCTTGTATACATGCTTTGAAATGCATTATTATGTCATGGCTTAATGTTTATGATTTTATTGAATACTATTTCACGACTAAGGCGTATAGAGCTTCTTACTCACATGTCATCAATCCTATTTCTACTTTTGATAAAAAAAGATATTATTTCTGAAGGGTCTTCTATTATTCATCCTCTTAAGGCTATTCGTCGAGCTGGTAGACCAAGAGTTAACAGACTTGGTGGGTTGGATGTATTTCATGGGAAGCAGAATAAGTGCGCAAAGTGTAAGAAGTTTGGGCATAATCGTAGAAGTTATGCATTGAGTGGTTGAACTATTTTTATGTTTGATTGTATGTTTGTTTTATGGTAGACCTATGACTAATAGGGCTATTGTTTTTTTGTTTATCTTTGTTTGAGATATTTTTGAATTGTAAGAAATATTGGATAATAGTTTATTTTGCTTTTTTTTTATTGCACAGTTGTGATTTGTTTTTGCTGTGAATTATTATATGAAGAGTTTCATGTTTTATGTTGATGATAGCTGGTTTTGGATATCTTAGGAAGGTAGTTCCATTCTTGTGGGGTTGTTTTTAGCTTTTTGAAGTGTATGTTGGTTTTGTGAGCTGAAAACATGTAGTTGAAATTTCTATTATTTTTCAATTATTATTATTATTATTATTATTATTATTTCATTTGAGATTTATGTATGTTGCAAAGTTCAAAAGTCAGGTTGTGATTTGAGAAGTCACGGCTATTTAGCATGTTTCATTTTTAGCTTTTTTATGTTGTTTCTATTTAGCTTAATGGATTTATTTTTATGTGTACTATATATTGTTTATGTGTTTTTTTAATGTTCGGTTATTTTTTTTTTAAATTTTAGTTATGCTTTTATAAAATGATAATTTATTTTATCTTTTTTTTTTTGAGTTATGTTTTGACAAGTATGTGGCAATATACAGTAGTTGTTTTCAATTAACAAGTTGCTCTTTGTTTGAAAAAAAAGTAAAATTATTTATCTTTGTTTAAAAAGGATAAAAATATATAAATATTTAGCTGTTTTGGAGGCAGCCCGTCTATGCATATAGTTATTCTGTTTTTCGCATTTTCATACGTATTGAAGTACACAGTATAGAAAAAAAGCTAAATTATGTCAGTATGATAATGAGTTGATATTTTATTTGATTGTATAATGAGTATGTATATTGCTTATGTATAATGTGGAAAATGATAAAAGATTTTGTCTTTTTTGTGTTGTTTTTATATAAGTTAGTGGTTTTATTACTAGTATTTATTTATACTAGTTTAATATTTTTGTTTACATATTGAGTTAATAATTTTATTAAGTTAAAATTTTATTTGTATGTGTTGTGACAGGTTCTTAAATTATAATTATTGTGGTTCTATAAAATGATAAATTATTTTATCTTTTTGGTTCAGTTGCGGTTTAATAATACAGATGTAAAATGATCTGCATGAAATACCAGCTGCCAGATGCCTACGTGAATTTTCGAGAGTGGGATTGAAACGACCCGCAAATCCGTACCCTTTGAGTCGACTAATAACACCACACGTCCAACTCAAATTGCACAGAAATACGAACCATTATTAGAAAGAGGTTAGAGGGTGAGAAATAGAAAGAAAGAAATATTAGAATAGGAGAAAACGAAGATCACAAACTCACAGCGGAACGAATAAAATATATTAGATAATATAACTTTGAAGCACAAATCAGTATTTGTATATACATACCATTATCAGAGCACAATGATTATCCCTGGAACAGTTATAAACACCTGTTTCCAGATACAACATAGTACACAGCGGAAAATATGATAGTCTATAGCTAACTGGTGAAGCCTCCTGCTTCAATCTCCTGCGGGTGAATCTGTAAAATCCCGACTACTTGACTGCCCGTACAAATTTGGGCACCCAAGAGTTTAGGGAAAACAAACAAAATAAACTCTGGGTCAGTCATGGGACTGGTGTGAGTAAACTCCAACCATTTGTTTAACTTTCAAAAATCCTTTCAAAAGAAATGATAATCGTAAGACCAATCCACACATAAACACGGATGGTTTTTACCTTACGATAACCCAAAACACTTTGGAAATCATATATTATCTGATATTATAATAATGTCTAATCACAAGTAATTAAAATCTAGTAGAACGCTTGCATCTCACGCTCTACATATATAATATACAATCAAACTCGCAGGCACTTATTGGAGATTGGATTCCAACTTGACAAGGTATGGGACCACCTTCCGAACGTGTATCTCTAGAGGCAAATACACTGGGTACAACAAGAACATCTTGCAACCCGGCCCACACATGACCGACCACTCATTTCGCTTGAGTGTATCGAATGTATACCACCGACGGTTGGGATCAGCAACCGTCTCCCGATAAGGGACAGCATCGATAGATTTAAGAACAAAAGGAATTTCTCTAGATAGGTGATCATACACCCTAATGGGAGCGACCCACATAGCCATGCTGCCTGCCCGATTTTTGTCCAATTCCGGGTTGTGAGGCTTGAGGTATGAATTATCTTCCAGAACATCTGGCCATCATTCACTTTGAATGCCACATCGTCAGATCCATCGGAAATCACTAATTGATTCCCACAAAAATACTCAGATTGTTAGGCTAAAGAAGTTTCCCTTCTATGCCACCAACTTCGTACGTTTGAAGGAATCAACGTACGTAATCCCCTTTGGAAATACTCTGTCAGACACTCGTCCATACAAGTTGTCCTGGGTCTGGACAAACCGAAGGCACTATCCCGTAAACAGGATAGCCCTTGCATAACTCCGTCTTCAATTTTCTTCAGCATTAGTTGCTTCATAACGCTTACGCCAATACGGAGTGGTTTTCAGATATCAAATCTGATCCCGGTCTCTCCGTATTGACAACGGAGGTATATAAAAAGATAAAACTTTGATAGTCGGTGATTTAACTATCAAAGAAACATCCATACAATCAACGGTCTTATTTCCAAATGGAAATTCTATCAATCAAGCATCAAACAACACTGGGCCCTTTTTATATTAGTTCTTTATTACATTATCATTTCAAATTCCCATTTTCCGCCCTTTCGTGTTCTTTCAAAGCTCTATTTTCTCTCTTGAGTATTGGAAACCATTTCCAATATATATAATTCCTTTATTGAGAAAATATCTTTTACTCCAGTTAGAAAACATTTCTAAATCCTTTGAATTAACTGATGTTATCAACATCGTTATTATAACTCAAATCATAAATCATTCGTTAACTAACGATATCACTAACCAACCCTTGCTATCGAGCCTTAACCATTTCTCCGTCAATAATGCAGTCAGTCAAGTTGGGGTATAATTACCTCTCAGACCTTAACTGAACGATATTCTTAACTTTGAAATAGTCAGAGCTCACAATTTTAAACCAAACATTTCTTACATGACTCTCGGATTTGATCTACGAACACACCTTCTTTATAAAAATACTGATTATAACGGTAACGTTATAATTGCTGTCTTCAAACGTTTGGTTTATAAAACATTGCTTTCAACAACAGCGTTAAACCGCTGTCTAGCATTATAGAACACTTATCATAACCATAGCATTAAGATTGCTATTAAAACAGTTATTTATAACGGTAGCGTTAAAATTGCTATTTAGATTTACCAAGACATTTATTATAACAGCAGCGTCTAAAATTGCTGTATAGATTTACAACATCTATTATAACAACAGCGCTAAAATCGCTGTTTAGTTTTATAAAAGCATTTCTTACAAAGACAGCGTTATAATCGCTATTTAAAATGTTTTAAAAAAAAACATTTCTTATAACAACAGCGTTATGATTGCTGTTTTGAATAAAATACCGTGTGCGACGCACACGCTTCCGTTGTTCATTTATAAACTCTGTTTATTTTTAAACAATTCAAGTTCTCCTTTAAACATATTTATAAACTATACATTCTTCTAACCACTTAATTCGATTTCTATAAATCCCCTTTTTATATACATTTTATTTGAAAAATATTTCCTTGTTTTAACTATTTATTCTTTTCTTTTAAGCATTTGAAAATCTTTCTTTACTTTCCTCTGTAACTTGCTAAATTCGGATCCATTTCCAAATATTGGTTTCAAAACCGATACTCACTTTCGAATATACATTCATATTTGAACCCACCTTTTAAATTTATCCAATGGTTAATGATTCACTCAATTTATATCTTTATTTATAACATTTTTCTTGGTTTACCCAATGGAATAGGTTTCCATTTGCAATTCAATGAAAAAGAAATTATTTCTAATTTGGAAATAAACTCTGCTTTTAAATTCTAATTTCCTTTTTCACATTCGATGATATTTTACGGTATCTAAAATACCAGGTTCCTAAGGCCAGGGTAAATCAAACACACAAATTCAACCATGGATAATGTAGCATAACATATATCACCATCAAATAAAACAGTAAATAAAATGTTGAGGGATCCAGTTGGATCCCTCCAACCTGTTTCCCTGCATCCACAGATGTTAGTAACATCAATAATATTATTTCACATCAAAATGAAATATCAGAACTAATAATCAATTAATGGTGTAATCCTATCAACCAATTCAACCAAATTTACCAACTATTCAACCAATCAACCATTGCACATTATAAAAATCAATTTAAAATTCGTTTATATAAAAATATAAACGAAGCAGAGTTGGTGAGTTTACTCACCTTGTTTTGCAGCTGATCATTCTGCTTTTATTTCCATTAAAATCAAACAGCGTTTGATTTTATTACGAAATTCCAACAGCTTTGCTCTTAATGAAATCAGTCTCACAACGAAGCTCTCGTCGTTCCAATGCGACTAGTTTGGTTTGATTCTGTGAACACATGACCAAATCAATAAACAGTCCCATATTAACGTTGGTTTAAGACAATCATAGTTACTTAACTTTTAATTACTCACCTTAATCCGGTATTAACACTAATTAAATTCCTAATTAGTTTCTTCTCACACTAGACATAACGATATCTTTTATTATTATTATTATTATTATTATGATTACCTCGATTTTTGCCAAACCCACAAAGTTGACTTTGCCCTTCCGCTCATCAACACAAGCCACAGATCGTCCCTGAGCATGTCACGCTCATTCATACTCAGCAAAGAATGCCCCAACCACCACTGTAGCCCTTGGCAATTCACTTACAGCAAAGAAAATCCATTACCATTTTCCTTTTCTTCTTTTACTTGCGCCTTTCACTTCCAGTATTAGATTAAAGTATACCCAAACCTTCCTTCATCTATATTTTCTTTACTAATCTTTATCACCATGCTTAGTACTTCCTTTGATTACGGTCTTCTCCCTGGTATCAAAGCAAATATCATGACAACTCACAGGGTCTCGAACCCACGTAGACTGATGATCAACCCTTAAATCCTGTTTTACTTTGCTAATCAGCCTCCTACAGTTTTTACCTCGTCTACTTCTTCCCAACCCATCTTCTCTTCATCTTATCCCCCTTCACTACACAACAAATCAAAAACCAACTTACCCTCCTTTACCAAAACAAACGAACAGCCTTCATGCCCCTTAACTCCCGTTCTTCCTCCTGAATAACCCAACTCGTCCCCATAACACATTTTCCTCCCGCTGCTCCCTGTAAACACACCTGAAATGGCGGATCTTCCCTATCCCATTCACCATAAAACCCATGACTGCATTATCTCATAATCATGTTAAAACCCTTTCTTCTTCCAGCGTAACCTCTCTCACCCTCGCTCCTGCATATTTCTCCCATGAGCTTGCTCACTGACTTCACCATCCTCTCCGACGCTCGTATCACAAGCTGCCTCCTTCCGTGAACCCGGCTCCTCACAAAAGGCCCAGCGCTGCCCTCAGCTTCCCCGTCGATGTCTCAAGCACTGGATGTAGCGAACCCTAGCTGCTTTTTTTTTTTTCTTCGAACCCCAAAGACTGACATCGAGTTGAACGATACTTGTATAAAAGTGAAGCTCTTGTCATAACGAGAGTAATTAACCCCAAAGTTGAATTTTCTATTGAGTATTTTATTTGTAATCGATTTTTGAAAATTTGGGATTTTAATTTTTTTCTGTATTTAATTTCTGGAAGAAAATGGTCTACTGTGGCCTTGTTTATATAGAAACGAAAGCTTGGCACCCACGAAATTTAGCATAGCTGTAGAAATAGGGATAGATAGGCTTGGGATTTTGATTACTTTGTCGGCAAGGTATTTGAAAATAGATTGACAACCTGTACATGCTATACTGTAGGTTTGTACATTATGTTTAAGAGCTACAGAGGTTTTCATGTATCGAAATTTAGATGTGAAGTAGAAAATTCAATGTGACAAGTCACTGTATAAACTAGAGGAAAGGACAATACTACGACGAAAGATTAAATTTAATGTACGATGCAGTTTTTCCCTTGTTACGGTACTTGAAAATAAAAGTGATTCTGTTTACTGATAAAAAAGCTAACCTTGGTATAAAAAGGTATTCTGAACCCAATGGGACAAGTTTCGTCGCATTCTGACATCGTATGAAAAAATTTCCTTTATAAAACCAAAAATCAACACGCGTTTAAATTTTTCACGATCACCAGATAAATCAAATCAACTTGAAACTGCGAACACTGATAATAACTTTTCGATACAAACCCAACGACACTAGTTTCGTCGCATTCTGAGACTGTTGCCCCGGTAGGCTGTTTTTGGCGCGTACCGCACTGCCCTTCTGAACACCAAATTTCACGGTCACCAAAAATAACAAACTATATACCTATCCTGACTCTAATCGACGATATGAACTCAATGGAATTGGTTTCGCGGCTTAATTCGATCGTCTGCTCAAATTATACCCAAATAACCCTTTATTGAATTAATTACGCGCTATAGAAATTGAACGGGCGTTTACGGCTACCGTGGTCACATACGACATCGGTTTTCCACGCCATTCAACATTGTACAATAATTTAACGATACGGTCCCAATGGAACTGATTTCGTCGAAATCTGAGTCCGTTTACAAAACGGCTATTTTAACGCGTATATTTTAAATAACGATTTCCACAGCGACTATTTCAAAATTTGATTTGACCATAACTAACAAATTATAACACAAAATCTAGATTTTTCTCTTTCATATGAAAATTACAATCAATACGGTTCCAATGTTTCTTGTTTCACAGAAATCCGACTTATATCGGATCCTGTATCCTCAGTTGAAGTTCAAAACTCTATATTACGAACTGCCGCGCGATTTCGAGCTCGTTTTATAATTATATCAATAAATTAACGTTCAAACTTCGTTTTATAAATAAATTCATTATAAAATCCTTTTTAAATTATCGACACAACATTCGAAATTAATTTAAATGTTCAAAATAAAATGGCGAAAAATCCGGGTCGTTACATTTCTTCCCCCTTAAAATAATTTCGTCCTCGAAATTGCTAAGTAGGGAAGATACCACATACCTTATTAACTAGGTTCAAAAACCCTTTTTGTTTACTTTTTTTTTCCACCTCTTAACTCCAGTTTAACTGAACCAATTTATTTCAATTAAAATATTCATTTATTCTTACTAACGGAAAAAAATTCTGAAAATTTTCTAACACTTTAAATTCTGGAAAAAAAAATCGGCAGCATCTCCTCTGCACGGCTCAATCAGCACAATCACAACTCGCCTTTCTAGGCCTCTCCAATCCAAAAGAAAATCAAAAAGCCAAGTGGCTTGCCCCCATAGGCTCATAAAATCATCAACCCAAACAATATTGTAAACATGTACCTTTTTGTCGGGCATAATTCTATCTCTTGCACTTGCTTCCTTTCAATATTTGCTCAGCATATCCATTCCAACTGATTTCTAATCAGTCCAACTTCCAGTCTTTAATTCCCTAATCAACTTCTGATTAGTCCATTTTATCAATTCAAACTTGATTTCTATTTCCAAAACCAATCTACTTATCCTGCTTGGGTTCAATTCCATCACGGTTTAATTCCAAACAACAACATCCAATGTATATTCAACTTTTCACACATAAGTCGAATTCACTTTATTAATTCCAATTTCAAGCATTTTTCTTCGTTTAATTTCGTTCTGGATTATCTCTATTACAATTCAAATTTATTTAACTTAGGTTAAATTTTAATTTCAGACTTCAAATTCCCGGGTTTTAGTTTGAAATCATATATATTTATATACATATATTTATAATCAACTCAATTCAAAACTTTTGAATTTCTAAAATAACTTGTCATTTTCAAACAAATCTTTCATTCCGAAATTACTATGGTAGCAATCCGTCACTCAGAAACTCGAAAATGAATACCGATAATGTCGCGACCCATTATCAGTACTATTTCCTCGCCCCCTGAAGTGATTTCAATGCTTAATCGCTTTTAAAATCCATTTAAAACATTCTAATTCAAAAATTTCTTCAAACCAATGCTATATTACCTTTAAAATACTTCAAAGAATATTTTCAAAATATCCGGGATTTAAATCCACAAAATTTTGGTTTGAATCCAATTCCAATATAGCTTATTTTCATATCTCATTCATATACAAATTCAATTTGGTTATAAATATAACCACTTCAATATTTTATAATTCCATTTAATTGTAATAACAATCAACACATTCGATAATTTCAGAAAATTATCTCTTTTGTATCAAAATATCCTTTGGGCAAAATTATTTCACTTACCCATCATTAAAACAATACTGTGTCAAATTGTTCTGTTCGAGAGTTTAGAAACACCTATCGATACGGTTGTACTTCCTGTATCGACCAGAATTCATAAACCACTCAACCAACCAGCCAACACAATATAAAACAATTTTATATCAAATCTACAAATACGCGCTCATATATATACACTCAAACTCAATCTAGAGTATTACTAACTCCATCTCTATTGAGTCACGCCACAGAGCCAAGGTAATCACTTAACCTTCAGCTCTGATACCAACTGAAACGACCCGCAAATCCGTACCCTTTGAGTCGACTAATAACACCACACGTCCAACTCAAATTGCACAGAAATACGAACCATTATTAGAAAGAGGTTAGAGGGTGAGAAATAGAAAGAAAGAAATATTAGAATAGGAGAAAACGAAGATCACAAACTCACAGCGGAACGAATAAAATATATTAGATAATATAACTTTGAAGCACAAATCAGTATTTGTATATACATACCATTATCAGAGCACAATGATTATCCCTGGAACAGTTATAAACACCTGTTTCCAGATACAACATAGTACACAGCGGAAAATATGATAGTCTATAGCTAACTGGTGAAGCCTCCTGCTTCAATCTCCTGCGGGTGAATCTGTAAAATCCCGACTACTTGACTGCCCGTACAAATTTGGGCACCCAAGAGTTTAGGGAAAACAAACAAAATAAACTCTGGGTCAGTCATGGGACTGGTGTGAATAAACTCCAACCATTTGTTTAACTTTCAAAAATCCTTTCAAAAGAAATGATAATCGTAAGACCAATCCACACATAAACACGGATGGTTTTTACCTTACGATAACCCAAAACACTTTGGAAATCATATATTATCTGATATTATAATAATGTCTAATCACAAGTAATTAAAATCTAGTAGAACGCTTGCATCTCACGCTCTACATATATAATATACAATCAAACTCGCAGGCACTTATTGGAGATTGGATTCCAACTTGACAAGGTATGGGACCACCTTCCGAACGTGTATCTCTAGAGGCAAATACACTGGGTACAACAAGAACATCTTGCAACCCGGCCCACACATGACCGACCACTCATTTCGCTTGAGTGTATCGAATGTATACCACCGACGGTTGGGATCAGCAACCGTCTCCCGATAAGGGACAGCATCGATAGATTTAAGAACAAAAGGAATTTCTCTAGATAGGTGATCATACACCCTAATGGGAGCGACCCACATAGCCATGCTGCCTGCCCGATTTTTGTCCAATTCCGGGTTGTGAGGCTTGAGGTATGAATTATCTTCCAGAACATCTGGCCATCATTCACTTTGAATGCCACATCGTCAGATCCATCGGAAATCACTAATTGATTCCCACAAAAATACTCAGATTATTAGGCTAAAGAAGTTTCCCTTCTATGCCACCAACTTCGTACGTTTGAAGGAATCAACGTACGTAATCCCCTTTGGAAATACTCTGTCAGACACTCGTCCATACAAGTTGTCCTGGGTCTGGACAAACCGAAGGCACTATCCCGTAAACAGGATAGCCCTTGCATAACTCCGTCTTCAATTTTCTTCAGCATTAGTTGCTTAATAACGCTTACACCAATACGGAGTGGTTTTCAGATATCAAATCTGATCCCGGTCTCTCCGTATTGACAACGGAGGTATATAAAAAGATAAAACTTTGATAGTCGGTGATTTAACTATCAAAGAAACATCCATACAATCAACGGTCTTATTTCCAAATGGAAATTCTATCAATCAAGCATCAAACAACACTGGGCCCTTTTTATATTAGTTCTTTATTACATTATCATTTCAAATTCCCATTTTCCGCCCTTTCGTGTTCTTTCAAAGCTCTATTTTCTCTCTTGAGTATTGGAAACCATTTCCAATATATATAATTCCTTTATTGAGAAAATATCTTTTACTCCAGTTAGAAAACATTTCTAAATCCTTTGAATTAACTGATGTTATCAACATCGTTATTATAACTCAAATCATAAATCATTCGTTAACTAACGATATCACTAACCAACCCTTGCTATCGAGCCTTAACCATTTCTCCGTCAATAATGCAGTCAGTCAAGTTGGGGTATAATTACCTCTCAGACCTTAACTGAACGATATTCTTAACTTTGAAATAGTCAGAGCTCACAATTTTAAACCAAACATTTCTTACATGACTCTCGGATTTGATCTACGAACACACCTTCTTTATAAAAATACTGATTATAACGGTAACGTTATAATTGCTGTCTTCAAACGTTTGGTTTATAAAACATTGCTTTCAACAACAACGTTAAACCGCTGTCTAGCATTATAGAACACTTATCATAACCATAGCATTAAGATTGCTATTAAAACAGTTATTTATAGCGGTAGCGTTAAAATTGCTATTTAGATTTACCAAGACATTTATTATAACAGCAGCGTCTAAAATTGCTGTATAGATTTACAACATCTATTATAACAACAGCGCTAAAATCGCTGTTTAGTTTTATAAAAGCATTTCTTACAAAGACAGCGTTATAATCGCTATTTAAAATTTTTAAAACAAAAACATTTCTTATAACAACAGCGTTATGATTGCTGTTTTGAATAAAATACCGTGTGCGATGCACACGCTTCCGTTGTTCATTTATAAACTTTGTTTATTTTAAACAATTAAAGTTCTCCTTTAAACATATTTATAAACTATACATTCTTCTAACCACTTAATTCGATTTCTATAAATCCCCTTTTTATATACATTTTATTTGAAAAATATTTCCTTGTTTTAACTATTTATTCTTTTCTTTTAAGCATTTGAAAATCTTTCTTTACTTTCCTCTGTAACTTGCTAAATTCGGATCCATTTCCAAATATTGGTTTCAAAACCGATACTCACTTTCGAATATACATTCATATTTGAACCCACCTTTTAAATTTATCCAATGGTTAATGATTCACTCAATTTATATCTTTATTTATAACATTTTTCTTGGTTTACCCAATGGAATAGGTTTCCATTTGCAATTCAATGAAAAAGAAATTATTTCTAATTTGGAAATAAACTCTGCTTTTAAATTCTAATTTCCTTTTTCACATTCGATGATATTTTACGGTATCTAAAATACCAGGTTCCTAAGGCCAGGGTAAATCAAACACACAAATTCAACCATGGATAATGTAGCATAACATATATCACCATCAAATAAAACAGTAAATAAAATGTTGAGGGATCCAGTTGGATCCCTCCAACCTGTTTCCCTGCATCCACAGATGTTAATAACATCAATAATATTATTTCACATCAAAATGAAATATCAGAACTAATAATCAATTAATGGTGTAATCCTATCAACCAATTCAACCAAATTTACCAACTATTCAACCAATCAACCATTGCACATTATAAAAATCAATTTAAAATTCGTTTATATAAAAATATAAACGAAGCAGAGTTGGTGAGTTTACTCACCTTGTTTTGCAGCTGATCATTCTGCTTTTATTTCCATTAAAATCAAACAGCGTTTGATTTTTTTACGAAATTCCAACAGCTTTGCTCTTAATGAAATCAGTCTCACAACGAAGCTCTCGTCGTTCCAATGCGACTAGTTTGGTCTGATTCTGTGAACACATGACCAAATCAATAAACAGTCCCATATTAACGTTGGTTTAAGACAATCATAGTTACTTAACTTTTAATTACTCACCTTAATCCGGTATTAACACTAATTAAATTCCTAATTAGTTTCTTCTCACACTAGACATAACGATATCTTTTATCATTATTATTATTATTATTATTATTATTATGATTACCTCGATTTTTGCCAAACCCACAAAGTCGACTTTGCCCTTCCGCTCATCAACACAAGCCACAGATCCTCCCTGAGCATGTCACGCTCATTCATACTCAGCAAAGAATGCCCCAACCACCACTGTAGCCCTTGGCAATTCACTTACAGCAAAGAAAATCCATTACCATTTTCCTTTTCTTCTTTTACTTGCGCCTTTCACTTCCAGTATTAGATTAAAGTATACCCAAACCTTCCTTCATCTATATTTTCTTTACTAATCTTTATCACCATGCTTAGTACTTCCTTTGATTACGGTCTTCTCCCTGGTATCAAAGCAAATATCATGACAACTCACAGGGTCTCGAACCCACGTAGACTGATGATCAACCCTTAAATCCTGTTTTACTTTGCTAATCAGCCTCCTACAGTTTTTACCTCGTCTACTTCTTCCCAACCCGTCTTCTCTTCATCTTATCCCCCTTCACTACACAACAAATCAAAAACCAACTTACCCTCCTTTACCAAAACAAACGAACAGCCTTCATGCCCCTTAACTCCCGTTCTTCCTCCTGAATAACCCAACTCGTCCCCATAACACATTTTTCTCCCGCTGCTCCCTGTAAACACACCTGAAATGGCGGATCTTCCCTATCCCATTCACCATAAAACCCATGACCGCATTATCTCATAATCATGTTAAAACCCTTTCTTCTTCCAGCGTAACCTCTCTCACCCTCGCTCCTGCATATTTCTCCCATGAGCTTGCTCACTGACTTCACCATCCTCTCCGACGCTCGTATCACAAGCTGCCTCCTTCCGTGAACCCAGCTCCTCACAAAAGGCCCAGCGCTGCCCTCAGCTTCCCCGTCGATGTCTCAAGCACTGGATGTAGCGAACCCTAGCTGCTTTTTTTTTTCTTCGAACCCCAAAGACTGACATCGAGTTGAACGATACTTGTATAAAAGTGAAGCTCTTGTCATAACGAGAGTAATTAACCCCAAAGTTGAATTTTCTATTGAGTATTTTATTTGTAATCGATTTTTGAAAATTTGGGATTTTAATTTTTTTCTGTATTTAATTTCTGGAAGAAAATGGTCTACTGTGGCCTTGTTTATATAGAAACGAAAGCTTGGCACCCACGAAATTTAGCATAGCTGTAGAAATAGGGATAGATAGGCTTGGGATTTTGATTACTTTGTCGGCAAGGTATTTGAAAATAGATTGACAACCTGTACATGCTATACTGTAGGTTTGTACATTATGTTTAAGAGCTACAGAGGTTTTCATGTATCGAAATTTAGATGTGAAGTAGAAAATTCAATGTGACAAGTCACTGTATAAACTAGAGGAAAGGACAATACTACGACGAAAGATTAAATTTAATGTACGATGCAGTTTTTCCCTTGTTACGGTACTTGAAAATAAAAGTGCTTCTGTTTACTGATAAAAAAGCTAACCTTGGTATAAAAAGGTATTCTGAACCCAATGGGACAAGTTTCGTCGCATTCTGACATCGTATGAAAAAATTTCCTTTATAAAACCAAAAATCAACACGCGTTTAAATTTTTCACGATCACCAGATAAATCAAATCAACTTGAAACTGCGAACACTGACAATAACTTTTCGAGACGAACCCAACGACACTAGTTTCGTCGCATTCTGAGACTGTTGCCCCGGTAGGCTGTTTTTGGCGCGTACCGCACTGCCCTTCTGAACACCAAATTTCACGGTCACCAAAAATAACAAACTATATACCTATCCTGACTCTAATCGATGATATGAACTCAATGGAATTGGTTTCGCGGCTTAATTCGATCGTCTGCTCAAATTATACCCAAATAACCCTTTATTGAATTAATTACGCGCTATAGAAATTGAACGGGCGTTTATGGCTACCGTGGTCACATACGACATCGGTTTTCCACGCCATTCAACATTGTACAATAATTTAACGATACGGTCCCAATGGAACTGATTTCGTCGAAATCTGAGTCCGTTTACAAAACGGCTATTTTAACGCGTATATTTTAAATAACGATTTCCACAGCGACTATTTCAAAATTTGATTTGACCATAACTAACAAATTATAACACGAAATCTAGATTTTTCTCTTTCATATGAAAATTACAATCAATACGGTTCCAACGTTTCTTGTTTCACATAAATCCGACTTATATCGGATCCTGTATCCTCAGTTGAAGTTCAAAACTCTATATTACGAACTGCCGCGCGATTTCGAGCTCGTTTTATAATTATATTAATAAATTAACGTTCAAACTTCGTTTTATAAATAAATTCATTATAAAATCCTTTTTAAATTATCGACACAACATTCGAAATTAATTTAAATGTTCAAAATAAAATGGCGAAAAATCCGGGTCGTTACAGGGATCAACGTGCAGCTTCATATATACTTCAACAAGATATGGCCTCATTCTTAAAATGAACACAGGAATTTATTTGTTACAAAGATACAGTATGTTTGTTGATAGTAAATTGCACAATTTAACGTTTTGTTCCTTTTTGTTACAATCTGATTATGCACTTCTATAATGTGTACAAATTAAACCGGTACAAATTATCAATTTCAAACGACAACAGACACCAATTGAATTAGATAAAATTTGATCAGATGTACGGTACAACTGTCAAAACATCCAAACTCAGTAACGTCAAAATCTCATGATGCAACTCAAAACTCATTCAGACAAACTTCATCATGGAAACTTCATCAGTGCTACTTGCCACATTTCAGCTCAATTCCAATGGTCAACCAACCCTTCAAATTTCTTAATACCAGCAACCACAACTGAATTTGAAGGAAAAAACTAATTTTTTTTCCAATAAAACTGCTATGTATAGGCATGTAGAGGAATAATTTGTACATTCAACAATACCGTCTCAGGTCCCATAACTACTCACAAAGGTATTATTGACTCTTTACGTTAGAGCTTCACCAACGAGATGAAAACAACAGATCAAACAAATACGGACTTCAATTGAGTATATAAATTCTTGATGTAAAAGAAACGTTGAAAACTAGACAACTTCAATATTCTAGGATCCACATCAACATTTTAACATCAACAATATCAAATTACATCAATGTACTAGAACTGAAATAAATATATCAGACAGAAATCCTATATCAGACTGAAATTCCTAATTGTCCAGCTGTACTGTCGTGTGTTTAATAACAAAGAAATAAATCAATCGTGTGTTTAATAATTGGAGTCCATTGTGTGCTCTCCAGCAGTATGAATTACAAACAAAGCGTTCAACTTAAAGAGCAGAATTTATCCATTGTCCAGCAGTATGGTTCATCATGTAATATACTAGACGCGATATTTGCTCTTACATCGTTAACATCTTCCTGAGTAATGTTTGCAACAAGATTTCTTCCTTGTACCAAATTTCTTAAGTTCATCATAACAAATATTCCACAGACATATCTGTTGTAAGGAAAAAAAATTAGGGAGTTTAATTGAGAATAAAAAGTGAAAATAATAACATTTTGCCAAAGAAAAACTTAACATTAGAGCATAATTAATAATCATAACTTCAAAATTTTCCTTTTTCATATAACTTGACTGATTAATGTAGTAGTCATGCACTCTTGCCTTGCCCCATAAATCTGAAATATAGTAGTCATGCACTCTTGCCTAGTTTGTTCCTCAAAATTCAAGTTGTTTGAGTATATTTATGTATGGGTGTGGTAATAGTACGTGCATATGTATTCCCCTGCAAGTACAC
Source organism: Allium sativum (assembly GCA_030737875.1). Taxonomy (NCBI): domain Eukaryota; kingdom Viridiplantae; phylum Streptophyta; class Magnoliopsida; order Asparagales; family Amaryllidaceae; genus Allium; species Allium sativum. Next base: position 13,620,055 of record CM060925.1, read on the forward strand.
ATATATCCAAAGAAAATACCAGTACAGTGTAGTAAAAGAATAAAATAGTAATGAAACAAAGCAAAATTAATGAAAATAAGAAAACAAATAAATATGATTACTCGTTATGTTGTTGAGCACATTGTCCAACTGAAAGTACAACAGAATTTTTTATGTTTTCCTTGGTTTCCTCACTTTGAAGATTCTTGTGTATATGGTTGACCATTTTTTGCTGTTGATTATATTAAGAAGATTTAATGATTCAAGTAACATGGAAAAATTCAAAATTTAAAATGGCTTACAATTTTTAAAGCTGCTTTTTTATGTCTACTGCTCATTCTTTCCTTTCTTGCTGAGCTGCAGAGAGAATCATAAAGCGTCCATTTTGAAGATTCAGGTTCAAACATTAGAAGTGTCCAGTGTGAATCATCATGGACGGGAAATAACATAATACAACATAGCGGGTTTTGTGGTGCCTGAGTCACGCTGGAATAAAGATGCCTTCTTTGACATTTTTTATGTTAAAAGTAGCGCTTTTCTGTCAAAAGAAACAAATATTGTAGTTTACAAAACTGATTTTACCATCATTAATGAAACTTTAGATGTATATTTAAAAAATAAATCTTACCGTCATTGTGGTGTTAAAGTAAGCTAAGCTTGCACTGATATCAAATTTTTTGGCTATTCCAAACCAGTAATAATCAATAATCTGGACAGAAAATATCATTAGAGTATTTGAAATAGTAAACTGTCAGAAAATATCATTAGAGTATTTGGTTGTTCACTTTTGCTTAGTTTGTCCGACAAAATTTACTGATACAAAATTTACTGATGCAAAAAGATGATAAATATGTTTAAGGCTATGCAGTTGATGTTCAGTTGGAAGGGTGGAGGACAAATCAGTTTTAATAAATTAAGAATTTGTAATCTTTTATAAGATGATAAAACTGTTTATCATTTATTATTAAGTGATAAAACTATTTATCATTAGTGCAAAGTTACATGTTTTTATCTTTTTTAACTATGGCATTAAATGAGTTGTATATTATGAAGTTTTTTTTTAAGAAAATTGTAGTTCTATATCTTTTTGTATCTGAAAAGCATAAGAAATTGAAAAAGATAAAATTATTTATCTTTTGCTGTATTTGTTTTTAAATGAAAAAAATTACTAATATAAAAATTCAAGTAAACATTAAAGTAACAATTTACTGATGCAAAAATTACTGATACAAAAATTTATAAAACTGAAGCTTACATATTGGTTCACATATATTGCCTTGCCGTATAAATCTGAAATATAATATGAGATATCTTAGTTTTCTATGTGATATATGTATATGTTAAGCAAATTTACCCTTTGCCTGAAAGTAGTGTATTTAAGCTAAAAGACTGTTGGAGTTGTTTAGCTTTAATTCGATTAGTATCGTTAAAGTGGAACTTCAAGTTCAGAAAGTAAATTACCTATGCTTAAGAAATAGGTTCGCTTTTGCTGTGCAAAATAACATCATCTACCCAATTTGATTATGGGAACCGAAAAATAAATAATAGTGAAAATTAGGCTCACATCCTTAAAAGCAAACTTTATTAAGCACACATCCTCCCATTTTAAAACGTATAAATTTCATCCTTATTTTTGAAATTAAGCGTGCAGCGGGTTTTTTTTCTTCCAAAACTGCCCTTCGTATAATCAACGGTGTAATTAAGATGTCTGAATATCCGTAATTAAGATTTAATCATTCTCTCGATCTAAAATTTCTGTGTCCATGGCGGCGCAGTAATCAATTACAATTTTATCAATTTTGTAATCGATCGATCTAAATTTGTTACTACTCGGTTCTTTTTTCAGAGATTTAATTATATCGATCCTTGATCGTTCCTTGATCTAAAATTCTTGCTGCTCGGTTGCTATTTTGGAGTCTGTCGATCTTGAATTCTTGGTAATATAATGGCTGTTTCTTCTTCAAGGTAATTTATACTTTTTAATAAAAAATAATGTGTTCCGATATCATATTTTTTTTCCGATGTTTGTTAATTAATTATTAATTCTGATGTTATTTTATTGTTTTTTTTCATCGATGGATAATGTAATTAGGCAATATTTTTTTTTTTTTGGGTTTTATTCATTGCGCAGTCGTATTTATTAATTTTTCAATATGTTTGTTTTTTAAATCTGAATACGTGTATAAAATCGTGCATATATATTTAATATTAGCGGAGAAGTATGCAACTATTGAAAGAAACGTGCGTACTTGTTGGTATATGTTCAGGAAAGTCGCATATAAGTATGCATATATTCTGAATATATGCATGCTTATGTACAGCTGTTTTGTAATTTTTTTTGATTGCGTGTATGATGATTAGTTGCATACAAATATGCATATATTCGTAATATATGTTTGTTATACGTCTGTTTCATATATTATGAACATAAGTATGTGTAATTTTCTTGAATATTTGCATACAAGTATGCAGATATTATTGATATCTGCAGACATTTATTGATTTATTTATTATTATTTTGAAGGCGTTTACATAATTTTATACATTATTTACTACATAATTTGTCTAATTAATGTTGAATTTCTTGTTTGTATAACAGTGTTCCGCCTGATATTGGTGTATTGGTGTTGTTGAAGTTTAGCAGTGATAGTTGCTCTATTCGTTTATATTTTGATAGTTCTGTTTCTATTGTAAGAGAAGCTGTTTGTGGTAAGTGGACTGATTTAAGTCCATTGTCGTTTGAATTATATCATCTCAGAGATGGTTTGAGAAGGAACATTGAAAGTAATTCTGATCTTCAATCTATTCTTTTGTTGGCTGCACATAATCGAGAGGATTATTTGGTTATTTTTGTTGACACCAATCGTAGTAGTTCTTCAGTTAATAATTGTAGTGATTGTTCTTTTGGTAGTGATTCGTCATTTGCGAGTACTAGTGATTCAAATAATCAAATTAGGCAATTGTTGAGAAGTGATATGCAACAACCTGTTTTTTCTGGTGTTGGTCAGCAATTTCCAGGAGGTGTTACTGAATTTAGACTGTATATTATGATGTATAGTATGAAGACTGGATATAAACTTACTCTGGTTAAGAATGACAAAGAACGAGTAACAGCTATTTGTTCTAAATAAAATTGTAGTTTCAGGATTCATGCTTCTCTGAAATTTAATCTTCCTGGATATTTTGTTGTAAAGAAATTTCAACCGGAACATACTTGTGGTGCTGGAATTCATGACATCAACAATCCTGTTATATCTAGTAAATTGATTAAGTTGTTGGTTGCTAATCATATTCAAGCTAATCCATTAATGAAGACGAAAGACATTGTTAACTTGTTTCAAACTGAGTACAATGTTATCTTCAAATATTATTATGCTTATAGTGGGAAGAGGTTGGCTCTAGAAGATTTGCATGGAAGTGATGTAATGTCGTATCATCACTTGCAGTCATTTTGTGATGCAGTTGGTACTACTAACCCTGGAAGTAAAGTTGTTTTGGAGTGCAATGATTCTACAAGGCAATTTGAGAGGGTTTTTATTGGATTTGAAGCTTGTTCATATGGATTTCAATTTTGTCGACCATTAATTTTTGTCGATGCTACATTTATGAAGGGAAGAGCTCAAGGATGTTTAATGGCTGCTACTGGTAAAAATGGTAATGAAGGTATGTTGTTTTGCACTTCAGTTTTCATTATTAACAGCAAATTTAAGTAATTTAATGCATAAAAGTATGCAATTTTATAAAATATATGCCTTAATATATGCAGTTATTATGAACAAATTTGCATGCTTTGTATACTCATTCAATTGTTTTTCTACTGTTTAATTCTTGCGTGCAAGAATGCAATTATCTTAACTAACTGCATACATTTATGCATTAATCTTGGCATACAGTACTCAAATATTTGAAATACTGCACGAATGTATGCAAATATTTTAGACATATGCATACCTGAATGCTATTATTCTGACATATACAACTGTTATGTTAATGTGCATTTATGTATGCTAATATTTTTAATATCTACATACAATGAAGTTATGTTGTTTTGCACTTCAGTTTTCATTATTAACAGCAAATTAACTATTTTAATGCATAAATGTATGCAATTTTATAAAATATATGCATTAATATATGCAATTATTATGAACAAATTTGCATGCTTTGTATACTCATTCGATTGTTTTTCTACTGTTTAATTCTAGCGTGCAAGAATGCAATTATCTTAAATAACTGCATACATTTATGCATTAATCCTGGCATATAGTACTGAAATATTTGAAAAACTGCACGAATGTATGCAAATATTTTAGACATATACATACCTAAATGCTATTATTCTGACATATACAACTGTTATGTTAATGTGCATTTATGTATGCAAATTTTTTAATATCTGCATACAATGAAGTTATGTTGTTTTGCAGTTCAGTTTTCATTATTAACAGCAAATTAACTATTTTAATGCATAAATATACGCGATTTTATAAAATATATGCGTTAATATATGCAATTATTATGAACAAATTTGCATGCTTTGTATACTCATTCAATTGTTTTTCTACTGTTTAATTCTTGCGTGCAAGAATGCAATTATCTTAACTAACTGCATGCATTTATGCATTAATCTTGCATACAGTACTCAAATATTTGAAAAACTGCACGAATGTATGCAAATATTTTAGATGAATGCTATTATTCTGACATATACAACTGTTATGTTAATGTGCATTCAGGTATGCTAATATATTTAAAAAATGCATACAATTGTGAAATTAACATTACATATGGTAATATTAGTTGAAATTGTTTGTATAATTGTTGTTCTTTAGTCTACTCTTTTGTTATCTATTATTTTTTCTATAGGTTTTCTCCCGCTAGCTATTGCTGTTGTGTATGGAGAAGATGAAGATAATTGGATTTGGTTTTGTGAACAACTTAAAGAGTTTCTTCAAGATGACAGTAGACGGTTTGTTTTCATTTCTGATCGTCATCCTGGTATTCTTGTTGCTACTCCAAAGGTGTTTCCAAATTCTGTTCATGGATCTTGTTTTTATCACTTGACCAATAATTTAAAGGTTGCTTTAAAATCTCATTTTTCCAAAACAAATAAGAGGTTGTTGTTGGATACATTTGCAAGACTTGCTTATGCATACAACTTGACTGATTTTAATGCTGCATTGAAGAATTTTAGAGATGTTGGTGGATCGATTGTTTCAAACTTCTTGAATGGAATCCCTTTTGAGAAGTTTACTAATGTATTTTTCCCTTGTTGTCGTTATGGTGAAATGTCTTCAAATTGTTCAGAAAGTTTTAACAAGTGGATATTGGAAGAAAGACATCTACCAATCACTGCATGTATGGTAGAATTAGATTGAAGTTAATGAAACTTATGTCCGATCGTCGTGAAGCTGCTTCTACTTGGAATAGTGTTTTATGTCCTGTTAATGAAAGTCGGTTGAGAAATCTTCATTTGGAAGGAGGTTCGTGGTTTGTTATCAAATCAAGTGAATATAATTATGAAGTTCATTCTCCCATTCATCAATTTGTTGATTTATATAATCGAGTTTGCTCTTGTCATGTGTGGCAAATTAGTGGTTTTCCTTGTGCTCATGCTGTTAGATGTATTCTAAGTTGTGAAAAGTTGAATGTGTATGACTACATTGAAGATTATTTCAAAGTTAGTTATTTTCAATCATCCTATTCTCATCCAATCAATCCTATCATAAACTATATGGGTGAAGATGTGGCTGTTGAAGATGCAATTATAGCTCCTCCAAAAGGTAGAAGAATGCCTGGTCGTCCATCATCTTCTAAAAGATTGAAATCTGCAGGCGAATTAACCAAGACTACTAGATGTGCTTTGTGCAAGAAGTTGGGTCATAATAGAAGGACGTGCTCTTCAAAAGACTTGTAGATGTTTTTTTTGAATTTTTTTTAAAACTTGGTTATACTGTTTACTGTTGTGAATTTTTCCTTGCTGCAATAAAGTTGGTACAGTTTTTTAAGGTTAATTCTGTGTTTTTTATCTTACATTCTTGTTTATAGCTTAGATGTATGCAATTATTCAGTATAGTTGCATACATATATGCAGTTATATTGAATAATTGTATCAAATTTGCATCTTTTTAATAGGTGCATAGATATATGCAATTATTCAATATAGTTGCATATAGATTTGCGATTATTCAGTATAATTTTATACATATACGCAATTATTCAGTATTATATAATTCTTAGTATATGTATCCAGTCTTCATTTCGATTGTGTTTATTGATTTTTCACTGTAGGTTTTATTGCTGTAATTCTGAATAATTGTATAATATCCTGCATACATACATTTTATATTAATTTATTAGTATGCAATTACTGGTAGAAATGTGCATGATGTTCTACATATATTCACGAAAATTTGCATATAAGTATGCATATAGTTAGTGTATATGCATACTTATGTTCATTTCTTTTTAAATTCTGTTTGCTTGCTTGTATACATTTCAAGCATTTTTATTCCTGGTAATATACGAAAGTATTATTTATTGTTGCTTACATGTATGCAACATTTTCTTATTATGTGCATGCAAGTTTTTTAATTTTCAATGCTGCAAAAATTAGCACCTGAGTAATAAATAATATTGAAAAATGGATAAAAGTATGCTATACATCATTTATAACAGTACACAAGAAATCAACATTTCATAACATCATGAAAAAGTAGTAGAACTTAATACAGTACAAAAAATTTCAAGCTAAATCATTTCAGACACTACATATTCTGGACCACGTGATTCAAAAACATTATATCAGTCAATATTTTTAGCAGACATATATAAACAACAGTTTTCAACATTTTAAACTTTTAGTCCGTTAAATTCTGAGTCCATAAACTTCTGCGTCATGTAAGTGACTACAGTCCAACTATAGAATTTGCAATTCAGTATTTCGTTAGCAAGTTCTGCACGTTGATCATTAACAGCCTCTGCACCATACACTTTATCATCTTCAACGATTTGTTGGTTTTCACATCTCTGCTTCATGATGTTTATAACAAACATGCCACAATCAACACTACAAAAATTAATAAGACATTATCAATTTTTTAATATTTGACTTAAATTATGCAACTGTACTTGTTATTTGCATTAACACATGCAGATTTTTTTAAAAAATGCATTAAAACCTGCAGATATTAATAATATCTGCAAATAAACATGGAAAATATTGTCAAAAAATGCATAGAAGCATGCACATAACTTCATTATTTGCACACAAGCATGCAAATATACATGATAACTAGCAACAATCATGCAGAAACATACATATATGCATATGGATACTTGCAAGTGAACAGAGTTTATTTGCTTACGTAGCACCCTGTTGTGGGTAATTAGCAATTTCAAGCTCTTTAGGTTGTTGAAAACTCCTCTTCTCAATTTTTCTGATCACTTCATTTATGTAAAGTCTCTGCATTAAAACAAAAACATATATATGTATATATATATATATATATGTATATATGTATATATGTATATATATATATATGTGTGTGTGTGTGTGTATATGTATATGTATATATATATATATATATATACATATATATATATATATATATATATATGTTGTTAAAGGTTTATATACCAACTTGCATATGAAATATTTTCAATCTACGTACAATTAGTTTTGCTCTTCTTTGCTGTCTTCCTTCACGGCGTGGTTTGTTGGAATCGTAGTGAATCCATCGTCTACTATCTTTAGTAAATTCCAAAAATGAAAAATGTTTGTCCTCGTGGATAGGAATGAATATTTTTGTGCATGATTGGAAGCCTGTTTCCATCGGTTTATCAATGAAATGCTCCAACTCTTTTTCCTCTATGTGGATCGACATATGCCTGTAATTGTAATCATTTTAGTGGAAAAGGGTAAAGATGTTCATTATTTCATCAAGAGAAAAAATAAAGGAAACTTACAGAAGCCCATGTTCCGATGAATAAAATTTCTGGATGTTTTTTTTGCAGATTGTTTGCAACAAAGTCAATTATCTATTTGCATTAGTAGATTGTAAGTGATATAGAAAGGTGAATTAATACTTATGTAATAAAATATCAATGAAATTAGTATTATTATATTTGAGTTTGAATGAACTTATACCTGTCCGTCAATGAATCTTCCAGTTATTAAATCTCCCAAAGAAGAACCAATTATGCATATTCCATCAGGACCATTCAAGTAAGCACTTTTACTGGCAAAATTATTCAAATATTGTCAATATATATCATGCAATTGTGCAAAAATACTAGTTGTATGCACTGAATCATAAAAATATTTTGAAAATCATCATACAAATATGCAGATATTGTCAATATCTGCATACATTCATGCAAAAATACTAGATGTATGCACTGCATCATAAAAATATTTTGAAAATCATTATACAAATGAGCAGATATTGTCAATATCTGCATACATTCATGCAAAAATACTAGATGTATGCACTGAATCATAAAAATATTTTGAAAATCATCATACAAATATGCAGATAGTGTCCATATCTGCATACATTCATGTAGATATATGTAGTATTCTGCTTCACTTTGGCTACTGCTATGATACATTAATAGTTAAAGTAAATTTGATTAAATTTTTGAATACTTTTACCTTAGATCTGAAAGTGTAAAAAATTGTTCTAGTCTCTGGATTTGCCACTCCTCTAATTTTCTAACATTCTTATACTTTCTAACTTTCACTTTAGCGTTAGTACTCATTTCTACATCCCTTGGTCCTTCGTCAAAGTCATATACTTCCAGCGTTTCTTTCTCTTTCTTTCTTCTTTTATCTACAACTAAGAATAAAATCAAATTTATTAGCCATGTAATGTTGTAAATTACACAATACAAATATTGGTACAATCAAAAAAATTTGTTTACCTTTTCTGTTTCTTAAAGTTAAATGTCTCTTGTTTTTCCCTTGCTTTTCAACCTGCTCCTTGTAATCAACAATTTCCTTCTGTTTTTGATCTTTTAGACTTTCAGCATTATTGGTATCAATGTTCGCATTCTTACTCTTCTTTTGTTTCTCTTCAATTGAATTGTCCTTATCCCTGTCTATCATCTTGTCTTGCTTATTTTCTATTCCTTTATCGTTTTTCTTCTCTGCTTCTTCTACAGTCTTCTCAGGATCATTCTTTTCTTGTGATTTATCCTCATGCTTCTCTATGTTCTTATTTTGATAATCTTCAATCTCATTGTCTTTTTCTTCTTCAGGTTTTTCTTCACTATTGATGTCATTGTAATTCTTTTCAATGTCAGTATCTATGTTATTTTTGCTCCTCTTCTTTCTCCAGTTCCTCATTACAATCTTCAATAACTTCATCTGCTTTTTCGTGTATTCCATCATCATTTTTTCCCTTTTCATCTATTATTAAACTAATGCTGTATTGCTCTCTCCTTGTCAATCTTCTCTTCGTCTAATTCGTTTTCGCTTTCAGTTTCTTCAGTATCTTCCTTATCCATCATTTCATCATTTTCTTTGTATTCTTTTTCTTCATTTTCATCATTATCATCACAGTCTGTATTAAACTCAACTTCATTTTTTCCTAATTGTAATTGTTCATCTTCAACACTTTCAGATGTAGTGTCGGCAGTAAGCTCCTGTATTCTTAATTTTAGCATTCTATTCTCTTCTGCTAATTGCCTATTCTCTTGTTTTAATTTTGTTATCAGATCTCTCAATCTTCGTTCCTTTTTTTTGCAAAATTCCTCATATTCATCATATTTGTCCACATTTTGTTGAATTAATTTCAATTCTTTCCCTTGTAAGTCCTGAAAATAAAAATTCCACACTTAATTTTTAAGTAACAATACATTAATTAGCATTTTTGTAAACATGCATATGGAAAATCTGCACAAAACCATGCAAGAAATGTCTTGATTTGCACACAAGTTAGCAAGTTTTGAGAATAATTTCTTACAACTGTACAAAAATTGGCAATAAAAGCATACAAGCATGCAAGTATCGATAAACTTTTCATACAAGTATGCAAATGTTGATACATTCATATATGCGTTTACATATTTAAAATACGTACATAAAAGTATGGAACTATTGGCAATTTATGCATAAAAATATGCAAATATTGTCAGTATCTTCATGTAGTTATACACATATTATAAATATCAGGTTTCAAAAATGCAAATAATGTAAACATGTGCATACAAACACGCAAATATTCTTCTAGCTTGCAACAAGGAAAAAAGAATAAATTGATATTAGCATAAAATTATGCAAATTTTGATAATATTTGAATACAAGTATGCAGATATGAAGTATATAGGAATATAAGCATGCAATAATAACTAATATATGCATAAAAGCATGCAAATATTAATTTTTTTTTTTTTTTTTTTTTTTTTTTTTTTGCACAAATGTAAGCATAAATCAAGTACATCAGAATACATTAATGCATTTATACTACATACTTGCATACGAGTGTGAAAAAAATCAAAAATATTTACATACAAGCATGCACATATAATCATATATTTATTCAGGTAATCATGATACTTAAGTAGTTCAATAAAAATGGTGCAGATATACATTATACTTACATGGTTGAATTTGATATGCATAAGCATTGTAGGCTTTAACAATTTGATATCCCATTTTCCAGCTCGTGGAAAATGTTCACTGTACTCTGCCTTTGATGTTGATAGAACATGAGTCTTTTCGCAAATCCACCACTACAAAATTTACATGTTAACAAACCATTATGCATAGCATGAACAATGATTTAATAAAAAAATTAGTACGTTTTGTTAAAAGCATACCAAAAATAGTGTCACACAAACATTGATTTTGCGGGGAGTCTCACAATACTTGTCTACTTGGCTGATTAGATGGTGGTGCACAGTTTTTGGCCATGAAATTGTATTTAACTTCTGGTCACAAACACTATAGGGTACCAACGCCCATGGTAAAGTGTAATTAGGAGTGGATATGAGAAAAGTTGCTACTAAGTAGAGTAGCAAAAGTTTTACAGTATCAAAAAATGCTACTTCTGAGTTGTCTTTAATTGTAGCAAATATTTCTCTTTCAACATTTTTCTTGTTGACTGTATCTTCTCCTTTAAAATGTCGCTCTATGAATTCTTTGAAATCTTGATCATTTTTATCTTCTTTCTTTAAATGTGCACTGGTCTTAATCAACTGTCCTTGCAAAGGAGCTCCCAATAACAATGCAACATCATGTTCAGTAAATGTCAACAATAACTCTCCAAACTGAAAATATTTCAGATTCTTCCTGTAACTTTTGATTATGAGATCTAATGTTGTTGAAGTTTTAGCAGCTTCAGATGGTGAGATTAAGCCATCTATGATCATCTCAATGAATCCATTTAATGGCATTTTTTCAAGAAATACTGAATGGTTATGAGTGAATAGGTTATCTTCCTTCAGTCTGTCAATCAGCTTGATGAATGATTTTAGATTATTCCTATAAACGTTTTCTTTTTTGTGAATCTTTTGTAGTTCTTCAACTTGTTGTTCTTTGCATTGTATTTCAGATTGGGATGGCTGTTCTTTAACTACTAGTGCTTTATTCTGTGCAATCTTTTTTGTACGATCATCTTCTGCTGAAATTCTCTGCATAAAGGAGTAGAAATAAAATAATAATCGGGTTTAAAGTGTTATAACTATATGCGTAGAACTATGCAATAATTCAGAATGTATGCATACAAGTGTGCGTGTATTCTGGGTAAATGTACAAATTATGGAAATTACTGTTAACACTTGACCAATTGTGTGCAAATATTGTCAATAATTTCACATAATTCTGTATATAATACTTAAAAAAAAAAGAACAAAGATGTAAAAATATTTGTACATGTAGCACTAAGGTGCAATTATTTTGAATATTAGCACATTATCGTGCAATTATTCTGATTATAAGCACTTTTTTATGCTAATATTTCAAATACATGGAAACTAATTTCACCTATTTTCAATATATGCACAGAATTGTGCAAGATTTCTGAACAGATGCATCCATTTTTGCAATAATTAACAACATAAGCTTAAAATCATGCAAGAACTGTTATTACATTTCTTATAATATTTGCATACCAGTATAGAATTATTCATTATACATGCATACAATTATGCAAGATTTCTAAATTACTTTATACCACTTTTTAAGAACTGATGAAAAAAATCTTTCTTCTTCTCAACATTTTACAATAAACATATACATTAACCTTACTATTCCTATGCATGTATTCGTATATGCCACTGTTTTTAATATATTCATCCTTGCATGCGTATGTTTTGAAAATATGCATACAAAAATGCAACATATTAAACTCTAAGCAGACAATTATGCAAGTATTTCGAATATCAACATACCAGTTTTCTTCTAGTCCAAATAATCTTTATCATACAAACATATAAAATTACTGACTACAAATCATACAATCACGCAAGAAAACTTTATGAATTCATACTAACACGGAATAAAATAGGTAAGCAACAAATTAATAGCATACAATCATGCAATAATTCATGTTTTCTTCTACCAATCATGTATTAATTCAGATAGGTATTAAAATAATCAAAGTTATACCTTCTTTTTAGCCATTTCTTGCAATTTGAAGACGACGAAAACAATTCTGAACAAATATATTAGATCGCGATTTAGTTGTTGACGATCGGCTGTTTTTTTTTTAAATGAGTTCTCGCTTGAAGTTTTTTCTAGAATCGTCGGTTTAGGGTTTTGATTCAGATTAGCAGATCGAAATGAAAAATGAAAGGAAGACGAATCGTGCTTTGAGGGTTTAAGAAATGCGTGAAGGGCAACACAGGAATTTTAGTGCGCACGATTCAAAAATAGGGACGTATTCTGTATTATGTTTATGGACGGGTTTTTTATTAATTTTAAAAGTTTATAGGGATGTGTGCCTAATGGACCCTAAATAATATGTAAAGCAAAAATGTGGCTATTCAATTCTGAGTATAAACCATGGAAAAAGGGTGTAGTGAAGAAACATTAGATCATGCACATACAAGCACATAAGGAAGATAGTACAAGTATTAGGAATTCAATGTACAATAGAGATTCAACTGTTCTTATCGAAATGTGAATTAATGGTATTAGAGCACGCGTGGTTGTCTGGCTAATTGCTTCCAAACTTGAACCCCCCGGTAGTCTGGTCAATCCATGCTCAATACTAATGCTAACTAAGCATTGTATACTAAAGTGTAATTAATTTATGGTGCCAAAGTCAAAAACATTGAAAATAATCAAATACTTGCTTTAGAAAAAGAACATTCATTCAAAGACATACATTTTAAAAAAAAAAAAAACTACAATGATCTTAAACACATATAAACATTGATATCAAAAAAAAAAAAAATAGTAGAGGAACCTTAGAGTATACTTCTTGGATCAATTAGTGATGACATGAATAATAATAAATACTTACCTGGCCAGCAATAACATCACCAAAAATAATGTATTCAAGCATATCCCTATGTATGACAATCATGTTTTCATCATGTGAATTAAAAACCTCTTCGCTGGAAAGAAAACAAAGTTGTCATTTAAGAATATGGCTTTTAGTAATTTAAGAATATAAGCTTACTTTATGTCTCCGATTATTTTAAAGAAATTGGTTATAGTGTTTACTTCGTCTTCAGGCAATAACTTGAACAGTGGAAAATTTTTTATTTTGCTTTTGCTTTTCTCAATATTTTCTGCTGTGCTAAGAGTATCCACATCTATGGGTTCTGGGATTGCACACTTTTGCTTTTCTGTTTTTTTTTTTTTTCTCTTTTCTGTTTTTCTTCTTGATATACATAGTTCGGATCCTTTTTTCGCTTGCGCACTTTTGCTTTAGTCCTTTTTTGCATTGAACTTGGCTTAGCAAACTTTCTTTTCCTTTTTCTCCTTTCCTTATTTTCTTCAATTTCTTTAAGTTCATGTTGTTCTTGTAATGCTTGAATGTCTTGAGAATTAAGTAGTTCAAAGGATGGGAAAGTTGTAGAGCTGTTTATATGACTGAACATAATTTCTTTTTCTGGAATTTCCTGATGTAGTCATCTTTTAATCTCTTTTCGAATTCTACTCTCAATTTTTTTTTTCAGCTTGTAATTGTGTTTCCAACTGTTCGACTTTTTCTTTCAAGTTTGCAATTTCTTTATCTTTGTCTTCTATTTGACTTCGAAGACAGCTTTCTTCGTTTTCGTCCTTTTTTCCTCTTGCACACTATATTTCACTTGCAGCAGCAAACTTTTTTCATCTTTCATGATTTTCCTGAATTTGTTGGCAAACTGGAAACATATAACAAGATAAAGCATGATGTAATTTTGAAACATGTTTTTATTTAAAAATTACTGATACAAAAATTACTGATGCAAAAAGATGATAAATATGTTTAAGGCTATGCAAGTGATGTTCAGTTGTAAGGTTCGAGGACAAATCAGTTTTAATAAATCAAGAATTTGTAATCTTTTATAAGATAATAAAACTGTTTATCATTTATCATTAAGTGATAAAACTATTAATCATTTATCATTAAGTGATAAAATTATTTATCATTAGTGGAAAGATACATGTTTTTATCTTGTCTAACTATTGCATTAAATAACTTCTATATTATAATTTTTTTTAAAGAAAATTATAGTTCTATATCTTTTGGTATCTGAAAAGCATAAGAAATTGAAAAAGATAAAATTATTTATCTTTTGTTGTATTTGTTTTTATATGAAAAAAATTACTAATACAAAATTTTAAGTAAACAACAAAGTAACAATTTACTGATGCAAAAATTACTGGTACAAAAATTTATAAAACTGAAGCTTACATGTTGGTTCACATATGTATATTGCCTTGTCCTATAAATCTGAAATATATTAGCCATGCACTCTTGCCTAGTTTGTTCCTCAAAATGCATGTTGTTTGAGTATATTTATGTATGGATGTGGTAATAGCATGTGTATATGTATTTTGCTGCATGTATAGATGTATCTAAAGAAAGTACCATATACCCTTACCCTGGCATTTTGTGTGCTTAATTTGTAAAAGTGAAGCTAACATGTTGGTTCACATAACATGTGCGAAAATTACTGATACAAAAATTCCTGATGCAAAAAGTTGATAAATTTGTTTAAGGCTATGCAGGTGATGTTCGGTTGGAAGGTTGGATGACAAATCAGTTTTAATAAATCAAGAATTTGTAATCTTTTATAAGATGATAAAACGGTTTATCATTTAACATTAAGTGATAAAACTATTTATCATTTAACATTAAGTGATAAAACTATTTATCATTAGTGGAAAGATACATGTTTTTATCTTAAAATAAGTTTAAAAAGAAGGTAATACACATTACTGTTTAAAAATCTTAAGACCAATCAATTGTGAAATATAATTGATAGAAACATGGTATTTACATAGATTCTATATTCATTAAATTTTTTTATGTTTAAAAAGACGATGGTGGTAGCGAATAATTCAGGTCTGGTGTAACAACATGAGTATGACAAATGACAGAAGATCAAGTGGAAAACAACATGACCACGTTGAGGTTTCACGTCCAAGATTCTGTGCTATTTCCAAATTTTACATTACCATGATAGATACTTAAATGACAAATTCATATACATATGTATATGTTATACTCATGCAGTCAAATACAGCATAAAATACTAATGCAACAGACCACACATATGCACCAAAATGAATCTCATAGCCTACGTAGACAATTTACACGTATTGACACTCATTCGTTAAATAAAATGATAAAAAATACTTTTTTTAGCTTGATAGATTTAATAGATACACTTTTCAACAATGATAAATTCCATTTTACTATTCGTGGGATTGCATTTTCATATCCTTTATTGGCTGCTATGATTTGTGTTTTTTTCACAAATCCAATACTGCAAATTAGAAAAAAAAAATCAATTACTTATAAATCAATTCAAGTATTCAAGAGTAACTTGACAAGTAATAACACATATCAATAAGATCATTAGCATCCGGGCATTCTTCTTGGATCTTGAGCAAAATTTTCAACATTTTTTGAGGCATGTCCATGAATTTCTTTGGGCATTGTTATTGACACTCCAAATATTATTAAGGGAAGACCAATTTTTTTCTTTTTTCAAAAATTGTTAAGGGGAGTACTAATGTGGTAGGTAGCCCCTTAACAAAGGTAATTTTACCTTATTACCCATTTAGTCTAATAACAAATAAAGGTAATTTTACCTTAACAAATATTGCAAGGGTCGTAGTAATTATTTTTTGATGCACATATATCGATTTTTTTTTAGCCCTAAAGGATAAGCGTTTGCAGAGGAATATGCAAACTACTTTTTTTCGACATAAATATGCCAAATTTTATTATTATGGAGGAAATGCATCGACATGATTATTAATTTTCGACATAACACTATGGAATTCATATATAATTGATTACGTAATGCATTCGCTGCAGTGGTGACGAACTGCTTATTTTAATTCGATTTCCCTTATCGAATAAGTTTTTTTTTAATTTAATTTATAGGGGAAATCCAGGAATATTGAGTAGTGTGAAATAAAACGTGTGTGTAGCCCCTTACAATTTTTCAAAGAGTGAAGTGTTTTTTAAAAATGAGCTCTCCTTAACAATAGTTGGGGTGTCAATAACAACGCTCGTTTCTTTTGCCCAAGAAATTGAGTTCATATTTTTCAAATTAAGCAATTTTGGATTAACCCCTATTGTAGATAACCAATAGCAAAAGAATTGTGATAACCAATAGCAAAAGAAGTAACTTAATCAAGTCTTCATCTCCGATTTTCTTATCAATAATTGTTTTGATCCTTTTGCTTCAAGTTTTTTTTATTTATTCTTTCATCTCTTTCAAAATGCTTATTTAGAAAAACTGAATATTCTTCGTCCAAATTACTTCTACTTATTATCCCAACTGGAAATAAATCTTTCCCCACCAAAGGAATACCAAGAATCAAACTTACATCTTGTTCGGTCAATTTTAGCAAATTACCCCTATTCTAAATGCTTTTTCAGTCTTCACAAATGATGTTATTACTTCGTCTAAAATTCTCGCTTTTTTCTAAAATCTTTTCATTTTATCATCCAGAAATATGTGAAAGAAATTGCTGAAGGGGGTTTTATTTAGATAAGATAATCCAGTAGAAGACAAAATGTTTTTCTTTTTTATCTTGGTCATGACCTTAAAAATAGCATCCAAGTTACATCTATATGAACTACTATATTTCATGCTATCTCTATGTGTCACTTGATATTGATTCGTATCATCCTCGGACTCAGACTCCGACTCTGTATCAATGTTTTTATCTAAGTCTGCTATTGATAAATTTTTTACTACAGAATAAGAAGATTCTTTAAGTTCCGTAAATTCTGTCTGTGAATTCAGAAATTTCTGTTCAGCTTTACTAAATTCTGAAGTTGAAACCTATTATACAAATGAGTGAAATATTTAACAAAGAAATCAAATATGCTGTAATAAAGCTGCTAATAAGTAAAAACTATTTTTCTGGCTGTAAAATAAGTAACTTCGTAATCTACAGAAAAGACATTATAAACAAGTACTAGCAGTGAGATATCATATGTGTGCTAGTTGGTGGAAATATAAGTTATTGAGATACCATAGGTATTCCTAAGAACTAGAGTCCAAAAGATAATATAGTACAATTCAAAATACAAGGACCTGATATCTATTTAGAAAAAAAACTAAATCTGTAACTGCAAAAAAGGAGTTCATAGAAGATGAATAATATAACTGAGCGTAGACAGAAAGATTAAAAACAGTTCAGGAAAAAATTAATATTCTAGAAAATGATAAAACTATTTATCATTTGGAAAATGATAATACTATTTATCATTTATGAAAAAATTAATATTTTGGAAAATGATAAAACTATTTATCATTAAGAATTTGTAATTATTTTTAAGGTGATAAAATTGTTTATCAATAAGAATTTGTAATCATTTTTAAGATGTTTACAAGGCTATGCAGGAGATGTTCAGCTGGAAGACTGGAGGACAAGACAGTTTTTATAAATCAAGAATATGTAATCATATATAAGATGATAAAACTGTTTATCATTTATCATTAAGCGATAAAACTGTTTATCTTTTATCATTAATTAAATTATTATTTTTAATTTAATTATTTCTTTAAAAAGATGCATGTTTTTATCTTTTCTAACTACGGCATTAAGTTCTATGTGATAAAGTTTATTTTTTAATAAAATTATAGTTCTATGTCTTTTTGCATCTAAAAAACATAAAAAATTGAAAAAGATAAAATTATTTATCTTTTGCTGTACTTGTTTCTTCTAAATATACTTGTTTCTTCTAATATACAAAATTACTTGTTTCTTCTAAAGATAAAGGAATTTATCTTTTTAGTACCAAAACATTAAAAGCATAAATTACATTATATATGAAATTAATCATTAATAAGCCAACAACAGTTGATTTTTATACACATATTTTTACCTTGAAAGTCTTATACAAAAATCAGTAGTCCATAATCACTAGTTGATATTCAAATAATACAACTTCATTATGCATTATAAATCAGAAATCCGTAATATATATTGATTTATAGTTCTATTAGGGTTTACTGAGTACAAACAACAGTTCTATTCATGAGATAATAGTTCTATTGATGAGGTAATCTGTAATATATACCAATTTACTGAGTACATACCTTTATTTGCTTTAAATATAAAACATCGACAGTAAAAAATGTTTCGATTAGGGTTTTTATCTGCGATTTGTGTTGATTTTACAGCAGAAGAAGATTGCAGATGATAAATTCCCGCGATTACGTCCGATTCGTGACGATTTCTGTTGGGTAGTTGCACTTGCGATTAGGGTTTTTGGTTAGGGTTTTCGCTTAGCATCTGCGATTACTACTGATTTATGGCATTAAAGATGATAGATGATCGTGATTACGTTCAATTTGCTTAAATATTAAATCAAAATTTTAAGAAAAAATCAAATCGGACTGGAAAATTTGAACTCAAAGTGAAGAAATTCGTAGGGTTTTAGAAAAAGATTTTGATTGGTTTGAAACGAGAAAGAATAAGACGGTGAAATGACGGGTGTACAAAAATAGCGGTTATGTCCTTGAAACTTATTTTAATTTTTGCGTGGTCTTGAAACTTATTATTTACGGTAGTTTGTGGCTAAAACATAATTTCCACTTTTGTATTTGTTACTGATGAGTTACCATGCATATCACAATTTCAGAAAAATGGATAGATTAAAACAGAGCAAAGATCATATTAAAAATTGGCCCAGTGTATTAAACAATCATAGACACCCTTCGCCTTTAGCTGAGGTTACGGGAAAACAGTTTTAGCATTTGACATTATCCTATTTATTAACTTACGGTCGAAAATTTCTAAATACACAATATCTGCATCTTCATTAAAGATTAATTTTTAAAATTACCAAATTATCAAGTTTAAAATTCAGCAACATTCAGATCCACAGTTCAATTGGATAATTATCATGCTAAAAAAAGAAAAGGATTGTATAACTAACCAAATTGAGCCATTCTATCAAATAGTTTGATTGCACTCGGACTTTTAACTTCACTTGTTTACAGTTGTTCAGCCCAGTCGATGCTGACTGCTTCCTTGTCTGCCGGTTACCAAAGGCAACAGGCAACCTGAAGATAGAGCTTCTGCTGCTAGTGAAGGGATCCGCCTAAATACCTACTTCAGAACGGAAATTGCTATTTCGATTCCCAATCTACTGATGTCGGCAAATATTTTCCTAATTCGATGTTGTTAGGAAGAGGAGTAGTACTATGGGAACGCAAGAGGAAAAGGAGATGAAAGAGAATAAACAGTTTGCTAAGAAACCATTTACGCCGCCATGATTTTAGGGTTTGAGAAGGAAGCAAAGGAGACGCTGTAGTAACAAGGAGGCAATTAATAGGCTGTACTGATACTGGGTTGGGTTGTATACGCTAGAGTAAGATTCCATGGACCCGGCCTGCGTGTAGGCTTTGCTGAGTCTGCTCTGTATTAACAGCTACAAATTAATTTTTGAAAATTTGACGAAGCAAAAGGCTATTTATGATCGTGATATTTTCATGTATAGAACTGGTATTACCGTACAATGGTGGGCAAACCGGCCGTTTGATTATATAATTAAAAAAAAAAAAAAATTAAATTCATCGACAATAACATCATTAATTTAAAATTTTATCGCATTATTTAAATTCTTTGCAATTTTAAATTAATCTATTTAAATCAATCAAATGACTTTGCTGTAGATATAGGATATTAAATGTAAATGTGAAGTAGATTTGAAATGAAATGGATATTTCAGAAAAAAAGTTTTAAGATATTAGAATTTAAGCTATTAAAAACATAGGAGAAAATAATTTTGAGAAAGGAGAAATAGTATCTTAGCATCACAAAAATTAATTTTGAGCAAATGACGGTAACAATTAAAACTACTTATGATGCATCTTTTACCTGAATTGGGATTAATGCAATACCCGGTGACTAAATATAGGTCGTCCGAATTTGCTGCATTATGCTAGAATTACACTGAGAAAGAATCCCATACGGACTGACATACTTGAGCAGCACACTGGGTTCTCCGATGTTTGCGTAAAACCACTAATGAAGTGTCATGCTTGTGCACCTTATGATAAACTAAAGTATGTACTGAAGAAGCATGTAAGCAAGCAATTTGATGATGTTGATGGTTTGGGTGAAGAGTGATTTATGACCATTGCATATTTGTCTAAAGAGTGATTATGCTTTGGTGTTTGGCTTTGAGATTTCTCATACTGTTTTGGCGGAATATTTGTATGCCATTCTGGTTGACACCCAGCTTCCTTTTTTACCTGAATGTAAAACGTAATATAGCAGTAGCTTAAACAGGGCCTAATATGGTTTAGGTTGCCTTATGACTTTAATTAACTGTATTTTTTTTTTTTTTTTTTTTTGCTATTTATTGTGAAATGGTTTATTTTAAATGCACTTTCCGATCAAAAAAATATAAATAAAACTGTATTAAGAGAAGCCTGTACCACTGGATAAACTGTCAATAATCATACTAATTATTACAAAAACTATGGCAAATAAGACAAAATCGAAACAAATAACTCTGACCGTACAACAAATAACATCAGAACTACATATCAAGAAAAAAAAAAAACTGAAACCACAGCAAGCAAGATCTAAACGCATAGATACAAATACACGCATATCACACTACAAATTCAGGGCTTGTTGCATCTTCATGCTTCATTATAAATTTTTGTTTACAACTTGCATAGAAGAAGAGATGAAATGAATAATGTCATAAAACAAGTTTTAAATATTTTGTTGCATAAAGCAAATGACAGTAAGCTAGCATTGCATGTATAACGGTCTCCATAACATCGGTTTATCTATTAAAAATCTAAGGCCCTGTTTGGTTTCATTTTTAACTTTTATTTTTTAGTCTCTGAAGCTTATTTTCAGTTTTTCATTTTTAATGTTTTTTATATTTTGAAAAATATATTTGGTTCTACTATTTTGAAATTTGATTTTAAGCTGAAAATTAAAAATGATATACCAAAATACAAACATACTAATATGATATGCACTTAACGACAAGCAATTAATGCAGATACAAGTATGGAAGTTGAAAGAATAAACAACAATAGTAGCAATTCAAATTAGTAACCCATTTCATAATTTCCACTTTATGGAATAGAAAATAAAAAGCACACACCACTATGAATACAAGGATTAATTGTCATTTGCTTTTGAGTAGAAGGTTACAAAAACTCCAAAAATTTTAGCTTCTGGTGGACCAGTTATAGAATCAAATCTTAATTTTACTAACATTAGAAGAACGAAATATAACTCCAAAATCAGAAACTACTATTGGTTTCTGTAAACACAAGAGGAAGAGAGCCATAACATTAATGTTCATTAAACGGAAAGGAGAAAGAAGTGGGTAAAGAAATGTTATTAACTATAAATTTGAAATTAATAGGTTTCCAGTTTTGAATTATAGAGAATATGCTATACTATATTGCTTACTAAATATCCATATTTTTAATTAGGAACAATCTTCACTTCTTTAAATCACATTTATAGTTATCACATTATATACAGTAAACCATAAGATCTGAAATAGAAAATTAACATCTGGATTAATAGTCAAACAAATCATTGTATATGGATCAGACATCATAATTTGCAAAGAACTTGCAGACTCATGGAGAAGATAATTTATATTTCTCTTTCAAAGGAAAGAACAATGCATTTATAATGTAGCATAATTGGTTAGTCCCTATTCAGAAGTAAGCTAAGATAATGCATTATAGCATGAAAACCTGAAATACTTCAAAATGTCTATATATACAATATACAAGTAATAATTCAGTACAATGATTTATGCTTTCAAACCTCAATTTCAAAGCCATAGTGATCATTAATAATAATGAAAAAACTAACCTATATCTTACCCCCCCCCCCCCCCCCCCCCAAACAAGAAATATTTAAATCATTACACCAACCTCAATTAGTGTATCCTGCTTAGTGTTACATACAAACTGTAATCAAAATTCTATATAGATTGCTTTTAAGACAATGTTATGTTGCTAAAAGCATTTCTGTCCCTTTTGGATAGCTTTAAGGAATATTATTTCTTATAAAAAAACAGATGATTGATTTTCAATCTTAGTACAGTAACGTGAATGAAGATACCTTTTTCTACTATAACTAGATAATTTTAGAAGTCAGGATTCATGCGACATAAGATTAATTTAGACAGTAAATTGCTATTTCGATCTTAAAGATGGTATAAGAAATAGAAAATACAAAATCCTCAACGTTCGAACGTCCACACAATGGATTTTCAATGCAGAAGATAGTAAGTCATGGCAACTTATTCAAATCATATTCTTTGCATAACATTTGGCTGTGTATGCGGATACTTAATTGTGTAATATTAAACATGCTAAAATCAATATTTCTCCATTTACGATTAGCCCCATAGGTTAGTTCCTTCAACTATGAATTGATAAAGTTTTCTAGACAAAATGAAAGGAAAATACTGAACAATGACTAGTAATCCAAACAATCTAATACATCATGTATTCAGTACATTAACGAAACATGCAAATAATCTAATATGGCAAGCCTGTTTGTCTATGCAGCAAAAGTAGGAAACAATTGAATTGATGGCAAACTTATTAAGGCAAAGTTCACTTTCTATTATTATACATGTTTTTAAGAACTTTCAACCATTTGTGGAATCTTATGTATTAGCTTCAACACTCAAATTCATGTTAAAGGTATTAATGAAACTTACATAAATGTTAAAATGATAAAGTGACATCATCAGATGAACGCGCAATGTGAGCATACTATTTCCAGTTTGATGAGGGTGACTCAAATAATGAAATAATGCAATCAAAATACACTTGAACTCAATAGCAGAACGATGCATAAATTAAACCAAAATTTAAACAAAATTGTCAATGTTTTCCACTAATAAATTAAACAATAAACATGGTAGTCATATATTGAAAGATGTTTTTTCTAGACTGATTTATTCATAAATGCATGCAATGAAGAAACCTTTAAAGTTTGGATCAAATTTTCTGAATGTTTTCCTATTTTTTAAAAGACATAAATGGAAATAGTATACGGATGAAGCATGATAATAATCTTCATAAATATTTACATTTCTTCTACTTTGATAATATCGTCGTTTGTTATATCTCAAATCGATAGCACTTTAAATCATAATTTAAAATATCTTATTAATTTGTTAACACGTATTATTCATTACCCAAGAAATATTTTTTTTTCACGGCTAATTGCCTTATTCTGCCATCTTCTGTCATTGACAATAGGCTACACTCTCTTGCAAATATGATGCTCCTTTGCTTTTAGAAAATAGTGACATATTATTATTATTATTATTATTGTCATCATCATTATCATTATCATCATCATATGCCCACAAGTTCATAACGCACTACACTATATTGTTTCATTTACATTAATTAAACTTCAGTTCAAAATAGAAACCACCACTTCTCAAATAAACTTATAGAAAATGGTATCTTCCTTTGTCAATCTTTCAGTTCTCTTTTTCGTCGCCTCAGATGAGGACTTGGAACAAAGAAATGGCAATAACCACGTCAGTGCATTTACTTTGAAGGATGAAAGAAACTGATAGCATTATAACACATCTCTTTGTTATACGGTAGGGTACAATGTTGGGTATTTACCCATTTGTGGCATTAGCTTATCTCTATTATAAATTCATGTCTCAGCCGAATAATGTGTCATTACCAGTTTATAATTAATATAAAATCATTCCCTCTGCAAAATATATATTTCATATGAATCAATTTTATATACAACATCAGAGCAAAATTGTATAAAAACATTTTATTCTTTTGAGAAAAAAAACTTTTAAACTCATCAAATATAGCGTCATCGCCAGAGTTTACTCATCATAGATTTCATAATCTTTTCATTCGAGATTTGAATTTAATTGCAGTTTAAATACAGAATTTCTCAATCAAAATCAAATAAAAATTAGAAGAAACAACTAAAAAATAAAATTAGAAACTTGATCAAAAGGACAAGAAATACATCACCCAATGAAGATCAACTAATAACTTCTGCAATAATCAATAATAACTTTATGAAATTTATCAAACCGACCGTTAGAGAGGTTTGGCTGCCGTGCAAGCCAATGAAATTTAGTCTGAACCCAAGAACATTCGGCCGCTGTTTCACGCGATTTTTTCTATTTCTGTTTCTCCTCAAAAATCGTTCCTCCCAACCCAATTTTTCTCTCGGATCGTCCTCTGACCTCTCAAATCTAAATTCCCTTTTTCAGTTCCGAAATAATATGTTGAATTGGTCGTAGTAAATGTAAGTTTTTTTAAATCTACGTTTGAACTTTTTTCTCCTTTCGAGCTAGGGTTTCGTTGCCTCCCCTGAGCCTTGGATCGAGTGATTTTTTCCTTCTTTCATCAGTTTACGATATGCGAATTCAGGAGAATTATTTCTGGAAGTTGTTTATCAACCAAACAAGTTGATTTTCCTTTAGCGTTTAGTTGTACTCTCAAGGTATGTCGAAAGATATTTATTTTTTTTAGTTCTGATTAATTTCCATTCT
This sequence comes from Allium sativum, assembly GCA_030737875.1. Classification (NCBI taxonomy): domain Eukaryota; kingdom Viridiplantae; phylum Streptophyta; class Magnoliopsida; order Asparagales; family Amaryllidaceae; genus Allium; species Allium sativum. The sequence continues at coordinate 13,645,221 of CM060925.1, forward strand.
AATCGTTCACAGTATGTTTTCCCATTTCATTTATCTATGGCTGCAAAAAATTCAAGTCTCCACAATCTACCAAAAATCCAGTATGCTTACTAATTTTATGGTGAATGCATTTTTGTCAATTTCATTGGGTAGATCCATTTCTAATTCTTTCCTTTGATGATTTTGATCCTTTTTTTTTTGAAACTATATGATTTAAGTGCTGCTGTAATCAATCTCTCCGAGTTCGGTTTTATTCTAAAAAATGCATTATAAGTTGTAGTAGAGATCTTGCTGATTTATTTACTTATTTTAAAATCACCACATATATACGAATCTACTACTCAAAATTTATTGTTCCTAAAGCAGCAGAGAAATGCGACAAGGAAAAACAAGCTATATGGTAACTTGTGTACGGTGGCTTCTCCATTTCTAATCATGGCTTCCGATGATGCTTCATCGGCAAGTTACTTGTGTATGATGCCGTAAAAAGTAACCTTGCTGTAATCGACTTACAAAACTTAGAAAAATTTTAGTATCCAACTTCGAAAAACTTAGAATATTTCCATCCTACTAACAAGTGGTGTTTGTATAGTTAAAGCAAAGAAATAAAGAAACTGGATGCCTTGTTAAAAAAAATAAAGAAACTGGATGCATTTTCTTCTTAAACACCAATGAGTAACTTTGAAGCCTCAACACCGCTTGACTTTGGAAGATGGTGGTTATTATGTATTCATATTGCTCTTTAATAGGTCTGCCTTTTTATATGTCAAATTCTTTTTTGTCCACTTACCTTTGTTACTACCTTGTGTTCATACGCCTCAGAAGCATCAAATTAAATTGATGAATCTAACTTTTTCTACACAGAATGTTGATCTTTGATTTATTTGTTTTATAGTTCGTGGGAGAATATAATCAACTTATTTATGGAATCATTGAAGACTGCATTTAACACTTTTTCCACTCTGTGTGGCCTCCATGGAAAGTTTCCATACACTGCAATGACATGATACTTGGCACTAATTCATTCAGTGTTAATTTTTAACTATATTTTTCTATTAAGCTAATTAAATCTTTGTTTTATTTCTGTCTTAATTATAAATACAACCCCGCTGATTAATTTTCATACACGGAAGCAAAACAGTTGCCATGAATGTTTGTGTCTTTAGCTTTTGCTTTCCCCATTCTTACATAAAACAGATTAACAAAGAAGAAAGATTCAGTATTTTGTCTTCACCGTCTCCACTCATGTTAATATTCATGCCAACTATTCAAGCATCCAATGATTTTTATCGTTAGCTTCAAACCTTCTTAATATGGTTCCTCTAATAGAAGGTAGAAGACTTGAAGCACAAGCTTTGCTTTGAAGATTGCTCGAAAGGATTAAACTGTACTTATACGCACTCCAGTGCTTTATCTTATATTGTGTGTGAAGCAACACGAGTGTTTCTTGGGGAAGCTTATATAATGGAACAATTTACTTAAGAGTTGAAACTGTGTATGTCTCCATGGTAGCTCATGCATTTCATATTCCTGTTTTGATCTGCTATGAGGCATATAAATTCCATGAAAGCGTGTTATTGGGTTCCATTGCTCCATTGAACTTGGTATGATATGCATGATGCATACTACGGTTATTTTTACGGAAGTCACATTCATGCTTTTGCCTTATTATTTAGGTTCATCTTTCACTTCTGCCCAAGTAATTTGCATTAATGGAGTTTTCTGCTTGGTTATCTAGTACTCTGCGCTCTAGGAAAACATTCATTAAGTATGCTTTTTTTGTTGTAGGTGACCCGGATGTAATTTAAAAAGTTCCTGGACGGCAAAACATGAATCAACTTAATAATTGGACTGAGGATGAAAATTTGTAGCATATCGTGATATATTGGTAGATTTTGAGCATGTTTATTTGTATTTTTACTTTGTAATTTCACTGTTACTGAATTGCTGTATTCCATCAAATTTTGAACAATTGCTTGCTTTGTAGTTTGGAATTTTAATTTAGTTTGGTTTTATTGTCAGTTGCCATGATCAGCGTGCTAGTGACTGTGAGGAAGGGAGCATGTATGGATATGGATGGTTTAACATTGCTGAACTGGGACATCAGATTCCCTGTTAAGTCAAAAGTATTATACATTTTTGTTAGTCATTTTGACAAACGTTTACAGGGCACCCATACATCTTTTGCCATATCATGTGGTACATGATGCTGTGAAGAGTGATATTATCTCTCATGGAGCGGACGCATGTTTAGTATTTTAGTACATGTAAACTTGTATGCTATAAACTATGATTATGCATCTACATTGCAGTCTAGTTTTTTATATTTCAGTATCTTATCATGTAAATATTTGTGCGGGTTACCAAGCTCTTTTTCTTGTATGAATAAAGCATGCAGTCTTCGTAGTTCCTGGAAGTTACCTCCTTAGTTTGTTTGATCTTACATGCTTCAGTCTTTCCCAAGTTTTTGCTCCTGTCATGTAGGCCGTCACGAATTTATGATTGCTTCGAGTTTTCCTTTTCTTTTTAATTTAGGACCAGTTTGATTTATGATTTTCAATTTTGGATTTTCATATTATAAAATGCGTTGGGTGTTCAAAGATAGTAAATTTAAACATATTGCAGGGGTTATTCGTATAAGGTTTAGAATGACGAAACAATATATACAAGCAAAAGCTAGATGGGCTATTATCAGCCCTTCGTTTTTTCAGTGTTAATGTTGTGTACGTTGAGTAACGTAAAAAGTAAAAGATCAATGTTATATCTCAATTAATTATTGGTTGCTTAATTCAATTAAACTTCTTGTTGAAAGAAATACCATAAATGACATAGTCCAAAATTTAGTTTCTATTTTTATTTTTTTATTTTAGCGACGTTAATTATTGTATTTTAATGTTATTTATTTAAATAATGCGGTTCAATAATATTTGATTTATTGCTTTTATTCTTGTATTTTTCGTCTTTTTTGATTAAACATTCACAAATATAATGATATGTTTTAAGCTAATATTTATTTGATTTGTCCTTTTATTTTTCAGATTCAATAATGATCTATAAGCCGTCATGATATAATGTGTGCGTACTTGAATGTGCGTGATTTATATCAATACAATGGTAGTAGTTCTTGATTATCAAACTACCTTACATGTTTAAATCTTAATGTAATTTGATTTAAACTTTTCTATTTTTTTTTTCCAACCAATGTAATTAATTTTTCATTAAATTCTTTTTTTATTTTTCAAGGCTTACCAGTTTTTATAGTGATCCGTAACACTTTTTATTCATTACAAAATAAAATACAAAGAGTTCCAGGTGATATGCAGTCTACATACCAGCTAAAGGATCTTCAAACACAGAAGATACCACAACAAAGCACTCCACTTTCCTAAATTTGACCTACGATTACATTACTTAATTAAGACTACAAACACATGTCATAAAGATTAGATTTCACAGAGACAAAGTGCTTTCATCTCTTCATCCCATATCATCATTGAGTCCTTTAAGAAGCTCAATTTTCTTGCTTCTCGTATTAGGAATGCTTCCATTCGATCTACCAGAAGAAGGAACAAGAGTCGGCGAATTGATGATCGGGTCCGGAGGCGCTTTAAAAGCAGGAGGGGGTTGAATATGATCATAAGGACCGGGTTTCCTCTTGGATTTTTCGCTTGCTTTGATATTAGAGAGAGGGGAAGACAACTTGACATTAGAAGCAGGCTTGGAGGAACTAATGTCAACACAAAGATTAAGAAAACCTGGCTTGAGCCCCGACGTCGATGGCTTGCACACGTTCAGTTCATTTTGAATTAGTCCCATCCTTTCACGCTCAGGAGCATACACCTCCATTGAGTTGTAATTATATATCATAGTATCCATAAGCTTTACTTTCTCCGTACATAAAAAATGATCTAACTTACCACTCTTTATTTCAGCGCGCAACTCTTCAATAGTCTCGCGAACCCCTTTGTCTTCTACCCTGTATTTGGCTTTGATCTTCGCTTTCATTTTCTTCTTGATCACTTTGCTACTGTGATTGACACAGTCAAAGTTCGATTGCAAGAAGGTGTCTAGGTTATTAACATCCTTGTTAGTGCGCATCATTTCTATTTGTCCTTCCTCATTATCAGCGAGGTCACTTTCATCAATGTTTCGAACAGTACACTCTTCCATACTCGACATAGCAGCAACTTCTTGATTAACTAAAATATCCTCATCATTTGACAAAGAACCACCTTTTCCTGAAGCACGTAGATCATCACTGTTGGTTGCTGGATTTGAAGAACATGCAGAACGCAGAGCTGCAGCACAAGCAGAGGTGCTTTCGAAGGGAGGAAAGGCACGAGATAGTAATTCATTTACCTGTCTAATTTCACCTTCCTCAAGAATTGCATCTTCTTCATCATCTATGTCTTCTTGCTGAAAGTCAGAAAGAAGAGTGAACTGATTTATATTTGTATTTCCTTCACTTGAAAGACCTTTTCCTTTTATAGTCCTCGTCTCTTGATGTGTCTTAGTTACTTCATTTCTTTTACCAGTGACTATTTTCCAAGTAGCATTAGGCCGATTCATTCCAACACCACTACTCACATTGCCTTTTACCTGCTCATGTACCCCGGTTTTCGCGACTTGAAGTCTAGCATAACCTGCCCTGGAGTTTGTTTTAGACGAAGCCTCCGTATGGTTTTCACAGTTAATCATTGTGTGTCCAAAGCTATCACATTTTACACATATAGCTGGTCTCCACAAGTAAGTTACATACACCATTTGTTCACTCCCATCAGGCAGTAACACAAGAAACTCATAAGGTAACTCATCATGTGGGGTTATCTCAACCATACATTTGGCGAATTCCAAGCGTTCAAGACTCTCAGTAGAGATATCCATGTAGAGGAATCTTCCAACACGCATAGCTAACCAACAAATACCAATTTTCGACAAACAGAACAGTGGTATATTAGTGAGTTTAATCCATACCGGTACTGAAGCAATAGTTTTGCTCAAATCCCCTAATCCAGACATCCATGGCCGAACAATGAATAACTTATTTTGAATTAAGATAGGGTCGGCTTGCAATATCCTCTCTCTGTCCTCAATACAATCAAAGTAGAAAAGGAATACCTTACCAGTAGATTTTATTTTGATTCCTCCTGTAGGGTTCCACAACTTTTTCAATCGGTATGAGACCATAGAGTACGGAAGTGGACGGTCCAAGAAGTGGCCAATTAGGTAGCCACGCCACTGCTCCTCCGCAGCTTCAAGGATTTGTTCAGAGGGTTGCATGGCTTTGCCTTTGAAAACTATTTCCATAGGAGGTGGAGAGAAAGATCTAGCATTTCGTGGTTTGGATTCGAACAAAGACGACCATTTCTTGCTCGTAGAGCCTTCAGTTAAATTAGGGTTAGACGACGGTAGAACGGCGGGCGGAACAGGGACAGGCGGTGGGTCAGGAGGAGGAGGCGAAGGAAGAGGAAGCCTGATTTGTGGCGGCGGTGCAAGATGGAGGTTGATTTGGGAGAGAGAGAGAGGCGAGACGAGAGATTTGGTTGAGCTGAAAAAGGCGGAGGGAAGGTCGCCATTGCAATGTCATGGTGTGAGACGTACTTGACACCACCAGGACGTTCATTTTCATTAAATTCTTATTTAAGCGAAAAAATTAATAAAGTTTTTATACTATACCACCCATAGGTTGTTGATCCACCTTATAACTAGGGTAGGCAAGTGACACCCTGCTTCCTAGTTCCTCCCCTCCATAAATTTTTGAGAAATGAAAGTAATGTACGTATTTATAGCTATGCACCTTAAAGAAATGACATAAATATATTGCAGCTACAAACTTGAGGGGAAGCTTATAGTATAAACTATGATCTAAAATATGTGTAAGTATTGCAAATTGGGCAGCTTAGTAAATTAGCTAATATAATATTGTTCTGAATTTGGAAAATTTTATATTATGTCAACTTTAACAATATGAATTCCCATACGGTTTAGACGAAAATTGATTATCTCCCCGACACTAGGCAAACCTCCCTAACGGTCGGTTTGATAAATGACCGACAATCTAGATGAGTTTGCATGAGGGGGGACTAACCGATATATTTGCACGCAGTGAAAAATTAGTGTTTATGTTTTTAGCGTTGAAACTTAACCTTGTTATGGGGTAATTCAATGAAATAAATGAGCTACAAATTAATTTAATATTAATTTTCTTGTATAATTCAAGGACGGTTTGACTAAAATTCATATTATGTTTCAAATTAACCAAATATTCTTACTAGAAAAAATATAATTTTGATCCTTTAAATTAAGCATTCCAAATAACTGCATAAATTCAGAGACTAACTACACAAACTTATGCAATTGTATTCATAAATTGCAGACCTTTCCTTAATTATTAAATAAAATTTGCTGAAATTTGGTAGTTATTCACAAAAAAAATTAGGGAATTGTCTCTAATTGTTCATTAAATAATTGCAAACAATTTATGTAACAATATAATTGTTAACCCCGTTATTAACGTGGTTCAGAAATTGGTGCGTCAACCGTCTAGTGAAACGGTCGGTCGATCGTCATGATATCGGATCGGTCGTACAACATTCTGGTTGATCGGACATGTTATACATGCGATCGGTCGATCTGAGTGCCATGCGGATCGGTCAGCCTCAACATATATGGGTCGATCGGAATTCAAGTCTGTACGGGTCAGCAACACAATGTACATGCATCGATACACATTATTAAAATGGAGCATGCAAAACGTTCGTGAATCAAGCCACATGTTTCATATAATTTGAGGCAGTAGGAATCAGATATAAGATGAGAGATTGGAAGATGAATTAGGATAACTTTCTTATTTCTAAAATGTAAAGTATTTGCAATTACAAAAACATACTGCAGTATTGATGTACATTTATTATATACAGCCAATGAAACTAATGGGCTAAGCCCAGGGCGCATTGCCCAATACTACTGTAATATCAGAAAGAATACGACACTCAATACTTTAATACTCCCCTCATAATTTGACTCCTATGGCTTCCTCGAAAATGGCTTCTAGGATTCTGAGGTCACGAGATAAAAATCAGGTTTTTGAGACGATTGCTTCACTCACAAACTTAGATCTAATCGCAGATGCCCTCAATTAGATGTTGGATGCCATGATAGAAGTCGCAGAGAGATGAATTGAAGGAGATTGAAGTATCCAGGTTGCCCTGGAGAATCAAATTGACTTGGATCTGGTTCTTCAGAGCTGCTGGAGCTAAAGTGAAGTAAGATCGTTGCAATTGTTGTGTCTTTCAGACGGGTTTGTTGACTTGATGATTTGATGGTCGAATTCCTTAGTGACCTTTAGCTTCTGCTTGAATAGACAGAAGTTCCTCTTCGATAGAGGCTTGGTAAATATGTCAGCGATTTGGTGAGTGGCTGGTATGTGATTCACCATTAACTTGTTTTCTGTAACCTTTTCTCGTACAAAATATAGATCCAACTCCATATGTTTGGTTCTTGTATGCAAAACAGGGTTTGCACTTAGTAGCACTGTACTCAAGTTATCACACCACACTGTCGGCTTCTTGTTTAATTTGATTCTAAGTTCATGTAGTATAGATTCGATCCATGTGATTTCTGCAGTAGCATTTGCCACACTGCGATACTCTGCTTCAGCACTTGACCTAGACACAGTAGGTTGTTTTTTTAGCACCATGATACGGGATTATTGCCTAGGAATATACAATATCCTGATGTAGATCTTCTATCATCTGGATCTGAACCCCAGTCTGAGTCTGCATATCCATTTATACTTATGTTTTTGCATGACTCTAAAGTTAGGCCCTGTTTCAGTGAGCCCTTTAAGTACCTTAGGATTCTCTTAACTGCTTGCCAATGTTGGTCCAATGGGTTATGCATGAACTGGCTTACTTTGTTGACGCTATATGTAATATTAGGCCTTGAGATTGTGGCATATTATAGAGCTCCTATAATACTTCTGTACTGGGTGACATTTGAAATTGGCTCTCCTTTATATTTTGATAATTGTTGATTACTTGCCATAGGTGTAGATATTGCGTTAGCTTTGTCCATTCTTGCCTTGATTAGAATATCAGAGATGTATTTTTCTTGGCACAGTTGAATTTTGTTGTTGTCCAGTCTCTTAACCTCTATCCCTAGAAAGTAGTTGAGACTTCCCAAGTCCTTAATTGAAAACTCCTTGTCGAGCTGTTTTGTTAACATACTGATCTCATCATGACAGTTTCTTGTAACAATAAAATCATCAACATATATTAGAATAAATGTGATTTCAGACTTATTGAATTTTGTAAATAAAGAGTTATCGGATTTTGTTGATGTATAGCCCAGTCTGATCAGCGTCGACTTTAGTTTTTCAAACCAAACTCTAGGAGCTTGCTACAGCCCATAGATGGCTTTGTTAAGCCTGCAGACATGATTTTCTTTTCTTTGCTGTTTAAACCCTTCTGGCTGCTCCATAAACACTTCTTCCTGCAAGTCACCATTTAAAAATGCATTATTAACGTCCAATTGTTTTATGTCCCAATTTCTATGTAAGGCTATAGTAAGAACTATTCTTATGGTTGTTGGCTTCACAACAGGGGAGAATGTTTCATTGAAATCAAATCCACACTGTTGTGAGTAGCCTTTTGCTACTAGTCTAGCCTTGTACATAGAAATTGAGCCATTAGGATTTCTTTTGACCATATAGGTCCATTTGCAACCAACAATATTTTTGTTTTTTGGCATAGGAACCAAAGTCTAGGTGTTATTTTTTGTTAGAGCATTGAACTCTTCTCTCATTGTTGTTCTCCACTTTTCGTGTTGAACAGCTTCATAGTAATTACCTGGTTCTTTGATTTCTATGTCAACATTGTAAGTTTTTGGCTTAAAAATTCCACTTTTGGCCCTGGTTATCATATGATGGCCAGTCTCTTTCTGTGGAGTCTGATCAACACTGCTTTGCTCCTCCTTTTCTCCACTGGATGATGTATCATTGTTCAGTGGTTGAGTGGCTTCAGCATAGTCAGTGGGTCTTTCAGATGATTCACTTCTTGGACTTTGAGTTTTGGGTTGCTTGCTGCTTGACTGAGTTGCATCTTGAGGAGTGAAATCTAATTCAGGCTGACACTTAGGTCTGAACTGATTTTCAAATTCACCCTGATTTGGTAACTCAAGTATGGAGACTCTTGGATTGTATATTTTTCTTGACACTTTTGTATCATTTTTACTAAATGGAAATTCTTTTTCGTTGATCACAACATGTCTTGATATGAATATTTTTCCATTCTTATCTAAACACTTGTACCCTTTTTGGTTGGTTGTGTAACCCAGAAAAGTACAGGGTGTACTTCTAAATTCTAGCTTGTGTTTGTTATATGGTCTCAAATAGGGGAAACACAAGCATCCAAACACCTTAAGTGCTTTGTAGTCGGGTTTGGTATTAAAAATAACCTCCATTGGACATTTAAGGTTCAAAACTTTAGTTGGCAATCTATTAATTAGATACACTGCAGTAGAGAAAGCATCGGGCCAAAATTTTATGGGTAAAGATGCCTGAGCTAAGAGAGTTAAGCCTGTCTCAACAATTTGTCTGTGTCTCCTTTCTATGATGCCGTTTTGTTCTGATGTATGTGGGCACGTTATTCTATGTATTATACCTTTTTCCGTAAATAATTTTTTTAGAGGTTTAAACTCAGCTCCACCGTCAGATTGAAAAAAAATTAGTTGACAGTTACACTGTCTTTCAGCTTGGGCTATGAATTGAGACACAGCATTAGCAGTTTCAGATTTATTTTTCAGCAAATAAATCCACATGTATCTAGAATAGACATCCACAAAAGATATATAGTATTTGAAACCATAATCACTGTTAATTGGTGTTGGTCCCCATAGGTCAGCAGCAATTAACTCAAGTGGTTTGTGATATTCAGTGTGAGAGTCAGGAAATGCAAGTTTATGGATTTTTCCCATTTGACAAAATGTGTACATATAAGGTAGATCGATATTGCTAATAGGAACTTTGATATTTTTCAGTACATGCTTGACAATGTTTACACCAGGGTGTCCTAGTTTGTAATGCCACATATCTAAAGTTTTATCATTAGCTTTTTCATTGACTTTGATGGCATTACATTGATACAAATTATTGCTACTCATATTATATCTACTGTCTCTTGAGTTTGAATTTGCAATGTTGAAAGTGTACAGCCCTTTTTGTTCTCTACCCTGCAATAGAACATCTTTTGTCAGAATGTCTCTAACTAGACAATAATTTGGGTAAAATTCGAAAAATACGTTATTATCTCTAACAAATTGTGAAACGCTTAATAAGTTTCTTCTTATTAAGGGTACCCTAAGTAAGTTGTTGAGATAAAAAGGTTTCCCTTTATTCATAAACCTTGCATTTCCTTTGTGTGTAATCTTTGTGGGTCTGCCATTGCCCATATATAAATGTTGCGTACCTTTGTACTCAGTGTTTCCTAGATTCAGATTATTCATATTATTTGTCACATGGTTTGTCGCACCAGAATCTGGATACCACACTTCATCATCTAGGTCTTCAACCCTGGTTGTGTCATTGCTTGAGTTTTCAGAATGACTCTTATTTTCTTGGCTGCTGCTAGCAATGTTTGCATTTGGCTGAAAATTTCTTGCACTGTTTTGTTGAGATGGCACATAGTTAGAATCGAATCTAAAATAGTATTTGTTGGCAGTGTAGCCGGGTTTTTCACATATTTGGAATCTCACGCGGTTGTTACTGTTGAATCTTCCTGCCCTTCCTCTGCCCCTGGCAGATGGTCCCCCTCTCTGATTAGTGAACTGTTTTCTGCCTGTGTTGTTTCTTTCTTGATTCTTACCCTTGTTGTTTATGTAGTTGGCAGAGAGTTCGTTTATAACAGACTTCTTTTGCTCTATTCTTTCTTCATGAGAAAGGAGAATAGAGTGAACGGACTGGACTGTTGGGATGGTTTCTTTCGAGGAGATGACAGCAACAACAGCCTCATAATCGTCATCAAGACCGCTCAGAATATACATTACTGATCTGAGTCAGATACTCTGTGGCCTACTAAACCCAGTTGATCGCACAACATCTTGATCTTGGATAGGTACTCACGCATAGGTAATTCATCTTTCTTGATATTTTGTAACTGCCTTTTGTAATGCATGACTCTGGCTGCACATTGTCTGCAGAATACTTGTTCTATTGTTGACCAAATCTCGTGAGAGCTTTTACAGCCTATTAGCTGTGGTAGAAGGTTAGCACTTATAGTAGATAATAACCAGGAGCATATTATACCATCTTGTCTTTGATGTATCACATATTCCTGATTCCTGACAAGTTTTCCTTCCTCCATGATATTCTTAGGTGGAATGATGACCGTGCCGAGGATAAACTGTTCAAGTCCATAGCCTCTGACTGCAGTTTCAATCTGAAACTTCCAAAGGAGGTAGTTATCCTCATCTAGTTGAATGTTGATCAATTGGCTTTGAGGTTTGATGGCCTTGATCAGTTCTTGGGTGGCAGTTCTTGAAGCCGACTGTTCAGTGTTCTTGGAGGTTGGAGTATGACTGGATTCATCACCATCTCTGTTCGTCATGGCTGTCAGAGTCTTCTTGGCGGCGCAAATGACAGAATGACAGGGATAACCTGAGGATGGCAGAACAGTAGCTTTTGATGCAGCCACTGAATCGCTGTGTAGCGATGGTAATCAAACAGTGATTCTTTTGGCGAGGCACAAAAGAAACTAGAGGCAACAGAACGAAAGAATTGCGCCGGAAACGCAATGCACAGTGTGGATCAGCAAATCAGATGATGAGAAGCGATGACCTTCTCTGATGATCCAATAACCTGCAACCCCTCAATGATGAGATCACAGAAATGATCAAGAACTGAGAGGAGGGATGGCAGGCTTCTAATTAGTTGCTGTTAAGCACTGTTGCAGGCTCTGATACCATCATAGAATTTGAGGCAGTAGGAATCAGATATAAGATGAGAGATTGGAAGATGAATTAGGATAACTTTCTTATTTCTAAAATGTAAAGTATTTGCAATTACAAAAACATACTGAAGTATTGATGTACATTTATTATATACAGCCAATGAAACTAATGGGCTAAGCCCAGGGCGCATTGCCCAGTACTACTGTAATATCAGAAAGAATACGACACTCTATACTTTAATAATGTTCTAGCATTAACACATGTATGGTTCACCAGCTTGTACGTATGGAGATGTAGGCACAAATATGTGATATATCTCCCATTAAAATATTATGAGTTGCTACATGAGTTCATGCACAGGACATATTGGATTATGTACATTAATATATATATATATATATATATATATATATATATATATATATATATATATATATATATATATATATATATATAAAAGAGTGGAACAAGAATAATGTTCTAATACAACATTTTTGGATCACATTGTTAAGAGGATAACGCTGAGTTTTACATGGAATAGTTCATGGTGAAAGATTGGTCAGCACTATATAAATTGCTCACGTAAATATTGTGGGATTGCTTGCATTAATATCACGTATTGATACATGAATAAGAAATCTAATCGGTCAGCAGCTTAACTTCAAACGTTGGTCGGTCAGTTCACGATGTGGACGTGTAGACATTATATATGGGCCATGCACAAAACTGAACACGTGGTAATGAAACGTAGTACGTGGAGCAAACGTGTTAGGCTATGGGACAATGGAAACTGATGGATCACCATGTTATACATAAGATTGGGTAAGTAAAGCATAATCTGGTCGGTATCACTTGTGTAACGATGGCAAAGTTGTATATAATACAACAACATGATTCGCATACTTCATTATAGTGCATGTATTATTCACCTGAGACACGTGGCAAAAAGTTGAAACATTACTTGCGTAAGGCAGTGACACATAGCAGGAATTAGCAGCACTTGTTAACATTGGGTCGATATTGAAATTCAACAAGTGGTCGGTCGGCTTTAATAGTTGTGGAAGGGTCGACTACAGACAAAAAAGTGACAGCATGGATCGGTGTTAAAAAATTAGAAGCAGTAGCAACAAAATGTAATCTGATCGGTATTCTTTTATGGACAGATTGGTAGTATTTTGTGGCAGATCGGTATGGACCGATCGATTTCATTGACAGTTGTGCACAGCTATGACCCAGTGGCAGTTTCGTAAATACTTTTAGGACCTATCGGTACCCTGCACACCATAATTACAACACTGCCACAACCCCCAAACTACACCTATAAATAACCCACTTCTCCACCATTCAAGGGACCGATTTTTCCACTCTAAAGGGTTGTTCAAACCATTTCTCCACCACTCTCAAGCACTCAAGGCTCCATTAATGGCTTCTCCAACCTAATTTATCTTCCTCCAATAACAAAGTGACCAAATCTTCTTCGATCTCCATTAGAAATCTCTCAGACTCAACTCAAGTGATCCCGAATCTCCATTAATTTTCTCTAAAGCTTAGATCCAACACAAAATCACCATGGAACTAACGAAGATTGCCTAATTGATCAAGTGATTGAAGATTAGCACAACTATCATCACAAATCAAGAGATCTCACCAATTTCTTCACTAGTTCAAGTGAAATCAAAGGCTAAAATTAGAGAAAAAGTAGAAGATCATTGTTAATGAGAGATATGAGAGAAATCATGTATTTTGTAAACTCAAGTATGATAACGAGAAGTGCTTACATAGTGGACGTAGGTCTAGACTGACCGAACCACTCTAAAAATCATGTTTTTTACTTTCTCTTTTTTCATGGCTTCAATTTTCTATTCTTACCTTTTGGTGAAGTGCTCTAAGAGCACCTTTGGTGTTGTGGACATTTTTTGGTTTCAACATATGGCGCCTACCGTGGGGCCACGTTCGCTCTTCTCTCAAGTTTAAAAGCCTTGCATTGAAGTTCGAAGCTTGCTTCTACTATAGATTCTCTAGATCTAAGATTCAAGCCAATTGACGAGCTCTCTTCAAAGTTCAAAACCATGTCCGAGATAATAGCTAAATCTAAGAAAACTGCAAGTAAAACCATTGGAGAAACCGACAATGTTGCTAATGAAGCTATGCCACTAGCTAACCGCTTTGAAGTTGGTGAGAACTCGATAGGTGGAGCCAGTGTGACTAGGAATGAGTTGGACGCCACTGTCGCCAATCTAAACCAACAAATGGATAGTTCTACCAAGGCTTTGATGGACAAGTTAAATGTGGTTCTCAATGCTTGACCAGATTCAGCCCCTCAAAAGGTCCATGTTGATCTCGAAGAAAATGATAATTTGTTCTCTTCTGATCATAAGAACAACGACAACATGTAAAACGATAACGAATGGTTGAGCGACAAAGACGAAGCTAAAGTCGAAGAATTGAAGCCAAAAGCTAAGAATCATTCCCAGGGAAAAACTCGAAGGGTTGCTAGTCTCGCCAAGGGGGAACCTCCTCCCCGGGATGGTAAAGGACCTATGTTTTCTAATCAAGATTGCTTGCCTAGACGAACATTTAGTAAAGAACTTAGCCTCACAGAGCGCCATAACACTGAAAAATATATATTGGATATGATAGAACAAATCATGAAAAAGAAACAAGCTAGCAACGATGATGAAAGAGAATGGGATTTCTCTCCCGATAGGACTTCGTTTACCGACAGAATCCGAGAAACAGAGTGTCTGAAGAAGTTCACGCCTCCAACTTTGCCTCTGTACAACGGTCTTGTTGATCCTAACTACTTTCTGTTTAAGTACGAGTGGCATATGAGCACAGCAAGGGAAACATAAGAGATGAGATGCTTATACTTTCCTCTCTACTTAGAAGGAGCTGCGTCATTATGGTTCACAAAACTTTCACCTAAGTCCGTAGATCGGTTCATTGACTTGACCAAAAAGTTCAAGGAGCAGTCCCGCTTATATGCTACAAAGGCCAAGGATGCTATAATACTTTCAACAATGAAACATAATTCAGGGGAATTCATTAAATCATTTGTAACAACCCGTATTTTTATAACATGTTAAAACAAGAAATCAAGGCAGAATTAAATTTTAAAATCAGAATCAGGGGAAACGGGTTATGCCATTGCGTTCGTCTCAAAATTTTACACGAAATATAGTCCGAGTTTTCGAAAATTGAAGTCCGGATGAAGAAGTTATGGCCTGTACAAGTTTCAGCAGTTTTCAGGCAGCACTGGACTAGGGGGTCGACCGTAGGGTCGACCTACCACCCAGGTTGACCATAGTGTCGACCCCCCCACCTTACAAGTCAACCTGGTCGGCTTGGTTTGACCCATAACTCATTTTTGAAGCCTGAGACGTGTTTTGACGGTCCGGATTGATTCTAGGGTTAATCTAAGGGCCTAAACTAGTTGCTGCACCTATAAAAACACCCTTAGAGCTAACCTAATTCATATCAAATCATTCTTACACTATTATGCTACTGGACTTCTGCTTTATCATGGCTGCCGCTCTCTAAACTTTTCTCTTAGCCTCCAAACTAGATTCAAACTAGAGATTAAAGTTCTATAGCAATTCTACAACAATTCAAGAAGATAAATCAATGTCTCTGCAATGTTCTACGACAATTTTAGTTCTTAATTCATTAGCCATGCTCTGTAAGTTCTAGTTGTTTTTAGATTTAAACATTTAATTATAACATGGACATGAAATAAAGTGGAATTGGATCTAAGTATGTTTATCAATTCTGATCTATTTCTGTTGCTCCATGAATCTTCTGTTTTGGGACTTGTCTATTTTTATGTTCATGACAAGTTTGTGATCTATTCAGCAACTTTCTTGATTTGTGATGACGTTATCATCAAGTTGTAATATTTATGCCTATGATGATGTTTTCCTCTGATCTCATTTTTATTCAATTTCTATCTCCCCCAATTTATTTTCTTTTCATGAACCTTGATCAATTTCGGACCTTGGCCTAAAGTCGCGATTTGCGTACGATATGTATACGGGGGAGTTATGGGATTATTGCCTAGATGAATATGATGTAATAATTGGCAACATGAAATTGGATATTATCATTGTATTTGCAAGTTTGGGCTTGATCTGTAAATTTTGGTATAATCTTGTTATGAACAAATTTGCATAAATATTATATACATGGAATTTGGCAAAAATAGGATCTATGTAATGTAACATGAGATTTGGTATGTATAACATGTATGTAATTTGGCATGTAAATTGAACCACGAGTTCGGGCCTATGTAAATTAAATCAAAAGATTTGGTTTACGATTGGGCATATGTAGAATTGGGGATTTGAATATAAAATTGTAAATTTGATAATTTGCATAAATATGTATTATGAACTTGGGTAGTTGGTGTGTGTTGTAATAAAAAGATTACAATTTGGGATAACTACATCATGATTTGGGTTTATTTGGGCATGATACATGCAATTTTGGCTAGAACTCAATATGGGCGAAATAGCATAAACTTGGCATACATGTAAATAGGCAAGAATTGGACATATGTAAACTGACTAGAATTGGGTATATATATCCATATATATATATAAATTGGCATGTAATTTTGGAACCTGGGCATATGTTTATTAATATGTAAAGTTGGGAATTTGAAACATGAAAATGACTATGTATTGGATAATTGACTTGAATACGAATATGAACATTTCTATATGTTAAACACATGAACTGATATTGGGGTTTTTGGGGAAATACGACCATTAATGAACCTTTGACACGAGGTTAGACTCGGTTTGTGGTGTAAATCTACCCGGAACCGCCCGGCAAATCCAGTAGCCACAAAGTGTCAGTCTAATGTGGGAGGTCAAAGGTCAAATTGTAGGCGTAACGATTTATGACACGAGGTTAGACCCAGTTTGTGGTGTAAATCTGCCCGGAACCACCCGACAAATCCAGTGGCCACAAAATGCACGGTCTAATGTGAGAGGTCATGATTCGTTCGTCATAATGAATGAATTAAAGAATACTAACCATAATAAGACGTAGGTATGGTTAGAGGGTTAGGTAGGATGACATGGAAATTTGACATGTGAATATGGACCTAACCGGTATGAGTTAAGAACATGTAAAACTTATAAATGTAGGCTTAACCAACATAACTATTAATCAGACTAATGAGTAGGTTAAGTAACATAGCTAGGCTAATGACACTTGACCGTTATAACATGACTAGCGGATAGGTTGGGCTAACTTGAATAGGTTGATAACACCAAATTGATATAACCTGATGCGTGGTAGGGTTAAGTAAACACACGAGGGTAACACTTAACCATTATAATATGACTGGTGGATGAGGTTAAGTTAACATGCACTTAACCAATATAACGTGATGCGTGGTAAGGTTAAGTAACAACAGAGGGTAACACTTAACCGTCACAACATGATAAGTAGGTGGGCTAAGTCGATGTACACTTAACCAATATGACATGACACGCGGTGGGGTTAAGTTAACACAAGGGAGAACACTTAGCCAGTATAACAAGGCTTGCGGTAGGGTTAAGTAACACAAGGAACAACACTTAACCGATATAACATGATGTGTGGTAGGGTGAAGTAAAACAAGAGAAAAACACTTAACCAACTTAACGTGATGGACGGAGAGGGTTAAGTACATATCGGGTTGGTGGGTAATATTAGTAAATATAAGCCCACAAACTTAACCATTAATATGCACGCTTGAATAGGTGGGTTAAGTACATCACGTGAAGGTGGGTAATATCTGTATATATAGGCCCACACACTTAACCAGTAGGAAACCCTAGTAACGGGGATTCATTTCAGCAGTAACCCAAATCAGGTATCAACGGTACCCTGAAACTAGGCAGGGTGGGGCACGATTACTTGGCTTATTTTAAGCGGTCAAACGACGGTGGTGGGTGCACACTGTAGGTCTAACGAGGTGCGGGCATGCACACACTCCGGAGATGACAACCAGGGCACTGGGACACCAGTAGTATAACCTCTGCCTTCTAGAGTTTGTGTCGGGGCCGCCACCATGGGTCTTGATACACCCCATGGTGGGACCAGCATAGGTATCTACAATCATTGGGGGCCGTATGACAAGCGTAGGTAGCATAATCCCTAGGTTGGACCTAGGTGGCATAAACCCTAAATCCGAGAAGTGTTCAATAGGTAGCATAATCCCTAGGTTGGTCCTAGGTGGCATAAATCCTAGTTGAATCTAGGAAGCGCTCGATAGAAAACCCTAGATTAGATCTAGGTAATAAATAATAGATGTACACGCGAAAGTAACCTTAATTTTCAGGGATTGGGATCACGTTATGATTTTATCATTTTGTATAGATTACTAGTTGGGACACTAGTTAGGTGGTGCAGAGAAAATAGATATCATTTTAGTGGTAAAGCAGAGAAATCTTGCGATGCTTGATAGAAATCTTGCGAAACTATACTTAGTTCATCTTGAATGGGAACCTTGCAATGTTATACATGACAGAAATCCTATGATGTTATTCTTAGTTATCGTGCCTGTAGCTTATCTTGTCATCATGCTTATGTTTACTTTCAGTTTATTCATGCCATTTTATCTTTTCCTGTTTTTATGCTGAAAGTCACTAGGACTTACTCAGTCTTTATGACTGACCCGGTTTGTTTCGCCTCTTTTTCTTCCGTTCCCCCCCCCTCTCAGGTTCACAGGGTGGGAATACAGCTTAGTTCAGATCTTATCAAGCTCCAAGGCTCTTTCGTGTGCTGCTTGGATTTCTCTTGGCTATGGCTTGCTTTGCTGTTTTACTTGGGGAATGATTTATGGTTTTATGCTTCTTTACTATTGTAAGACAGATTTCGATGAAATGGATTTAATAACATTTTGATGTAAAAGGCTTTAGACCTTTCTAGATTTTAAAGCAATGAAATTTGGTTCTTCTTCCGCTGTTTTATATGTTTTGTCTTGTAATATTTCTGTGTATGTTTACCTAGATAATGCTTCACCAAAACTAGTGCATTCCCTTTGTGAGTGACCCTAGCGGAGGTGGGGTGTTACATTTGGTATCAGAGCAGAAGGTTACCAGATTGGGTAAAAGTTTTTAAAACCTTTTGAAATTATTTTCAAAACCATTTACAAAGAAGCATTTTTCTAAAGAAAAGTTTTGTTTTATGAAAGGCATATTCCCCAAAGCCATATGCACTGTCTTTTATTCTCTCATTGAGTCTCTTCTCTCTTTCTTTTTCACCATAGTTTGTAGGCATGCGACACATGTCGGAGGGCAAAGTAGTATCCAACCTCCATCTGTAGCCGCAATAGTTTTACTTGCGACTAATCTTATCTCAATCTTTGTAGGGTTGCCGTGCGATGGAAGTAGCTTTCGAGAAACTTTTCAACAAGCTATACAAGGATAGTAGGAACGAGGATAAAGAACACAAGTTTAAGGATGAGAAACTTGTTGATATGGCTTAATCCACGAAGAGGAAAGAGGTGAAAGGAAAGAGGCCAAGTGAAAGAATAATAAAAACCCATGACAAGAGAGGATATCTTTAGTATGGTAAAAAGGGACATATAATAAGTATTATAGGACAAGGACAAGGGCAAAGAACAAGATCGTCGAGAGGGCAATTGTATGCTCTCACTACTAGCGTACCTAAGAGAGGTGGTAACATTTCTGTTAAAGGTTTAGCTTTTCTTTTCTATCGTCCCATTAGAACTTTGTTTTTGTACATCGCATCTTTTTAATTCTGCTTCGATAGTTGAGTCTCTGCACCTTAGTACTAGCGTAGTAGAGGATCCCATTTTATTCTCAAAACCTGTTAGGGAATCGGCTCATTTATTCATGGCTTGTTTGGATTTGGGAATGTCTATGCTAAGTGTTGAGTTTAGAAGTAATGCTTATGTTTTTGGGCTATGGATTGATTCTAGGGATGGAGTGGTTATCCAGTAATGATACCATTCTCGAGTATGAAAATAGGGTAGTTAGACTCTTGACTTACCCCGGTAATGCCCTCGAAGTCTAGTGTAACCCTTAGGGTTCTGCCATTCTTAGTTATCTAGAATCTCTTGATACATTTATTGATCCGCTCGAGTAGTGTTCGCCACTAAGGCGAATGGTTCATTTATGCATGAATTATAGAAAATCACCTTAGTAAGTACACTTGGCAACATGGTTGGCATTTGTTTATTTTCAAGAGATAATTCATTTATGTGGAATACCTTCTAGTAAGTGAATGAAATCCAAGATTCACTTGTGAATTTTGGAGAGCTTGCATGAAACCATGAATACGCAGTTATGTTTAAGCCGAGTATACTAGAAGAAGAATAAGTAAAAGTGGAACGAGAGGCAATAGTGGAATGAGTTCCAACTCACATTTTGGAAACAAGAATTAAGAAGCTACGAAATTGTGAAGTTAAAGGCGGTGAAAGCACAATGGAGTTAAGCTCAAGGAAATGCGACTCAGAAGATTGAAGACTAGATATGCGTATCATATCTCTTTTTAAGAGTATATCCTTGATCCCTCTTTTCCTGTAGAGCTTACTTGCATGCTATCTTTTAAGTATATCCTCTCGGTCCTATTCTCAATCTTATTTTTGTTGCAAACCCCATAGGAGGTATGACTTATCTGTTAGTAATACATGTTGGGGCTTGAGGGTGGCCATTGGGTGGACTAATTTTTTTGAGTTTTATAGGATATGGACTAGTGCTTAGGGAGTTCTTCTCCTATTCAGTATATATGTGACGTAGATTTCTAGCTTTGACATTGCCTGATGGGCCCAAAGTTTTTACTTTCTTCTATCATTCGGTTATATCTTTAGGTAGGAACAATTGGGTGAAACATGTATTTGAGACATGTTATGATTGATGGTTGCAAGTGGTTGCAAGTGGTCGCAAGTGGTTGCTCGTGGTTGTATAACACACATTAGGCACTAGATCGGCTCAGACACATTTTCATATTGCATATGCATGAGTGTTTATACTTGTTTATGGATGGAATTGAATGTGTTATCATATGGATGTTGCATATGGATGGATGTTTGTGCACACATATAGTGTTTATACGACTAGGACTATTTGCATACATATTGGATTCATGGCACTAAACATATTTTGCATTTAAAAAGATCAATCAGGCCTGATCATTTGCATTAGATCAGGAACATATACACACACTTTCCGCATATGTTCATACAGCATTAGAAATCTCTTAAGGAAAATGGATGCCTGTGATTGATGATTGAGTAGATGGAAGATTGGATGGTAGGACACATTCTTCTTAACTTGAAGATTTCGGGGACGAAATCCTTTAAGGAGGGGAGAATGTAACAACCCGTATTTTTATAACATGTTAAAACAAGAAATCAAGGCAGAATTAAATTTTAAAATCAGAATCAGGGGAAACGGGTTACGCCATTACGTTCGTCTCGAAATTTTACATGAAATAGAGTCCGAGTTTTCGAAAATCGGAGTCTGGATGAAGAAGTTATGGCCTGTACAAGTTTCAGCAGTTTTGAGGCAACACTGGACCAGGGGGTCGACCATAGGGTTGACCTACCCCCCAGGTCGACCGTAGTGTCGACCCCCCACCTTACAGGTCAACCTGGTCGGCCTGGTTTGACCTTGAACTCATTTTTGAAGCCTGGGACGTGTTTTGACGGTTCGGATTGATTCTAGGGTTAATCTAAGGGCCTAAACTAGTTGCTACACCTATAAAAACACCCTTAGACCTAACCTAATTCATATCAAATCATTCTTACACTATTATGCTGCTGGACTTCTTCTTGATCATGGCCGCCGCTCTCTAAACTTTTCTCTTAGCCTCCAAACTAGATTCAAACTAGAGATTAAAGCTTCTACAGCAATTCTACAACAATTCAAGAAGATAAATCAATGTCTCTGCAACGTTCTACGACAATTTTAGTTCTTAATTGATTAGCCATGCTATGTAAGTTATGTTTTTTTTTAGATTTAAACATTTAATTATAATATGGACATGAAATAAAGTGGAATTGGATCTAAGTATGTTTATCAATTCTGATCTATTTCTGTTGCTCCTTGAATCTTCTGTTTTGGGACTTGTCTAACTTTATGTTCATGACAAGTTTGTGATCTATTCATCAGCTTTCTTGATTTGTGATGACGTTATCATCAAGTTGTAATATTTATGCCTATGATGATGTTTTCCTCTGATCTCATTTTTATTCAATTTCTATTTCCCCCAATTTATTTTCTTTTCATGAACCTTGATCAATTTCGGACCTTGGCCTAAAGTCGCGATTTGCGTACAATATGTATGCAGGGGAATTATGGGATTATTGCCTATATGAATATGATGTAATAATTGGCAACATGAAATTGGATATTATCATTGTATTTGCAAGTTTGGGCTTGATCTGTAAATTTTGGTATAATCTTGTTATGAACAAATTTGCATAAATATTATATACATGGAATTTGACACAAATAGGATCTATGTAATGTAACATGAGATTTGGTATGTATAACATGTAAATTAAACCACGAGTTTGGGTCCGTGTAAATTAAATCAAAAGATTTGGCTTACGATTGGGCATATGTAGAATTGGTGATTTGAATATAAAATTGTAAATTTGATAATTTGCATAAATATGTATTATGAACTTGGGTAGTTGGCGTGTGTTGTAATAAAAAGATTACAATTTGGGATAACTACATCATGAATCATGATTTGGGTTTATTTGGGCATGACACATGCAATTTTGGCTAGAACTCAATATGGGCGAAATAGCATAAACTTGGCATACATGTAAATAGGCAAGAATTGGACATATGTAAACTGACTAGAATTGAGTAAATATATCCATATATATGTGTATATATATATATATATATATATATATATATATATATAAATTGGCATGTAATTTTGGAACTTGGGCATATGTTTATTAATATGTAAAGTTGGGAATTTGAAACATGAAAATGACTGTGTATTTGATAATTGACTTGAACATGAATATGATCATTTCTATATGTTAAAGACATGAACTGATATTGGGGTTTTGGGGGAAATACGACCATTAATGAACCTTTGACACGAGGTTAGACTCGGTTTGTGGTGTAAATCTGCCCGGAACCGCCTGACAAATCCAATAGCCACAAAGTGTCAGCCTAATGTGGGAGGTCAAAGGTCGAATTGTAGGCGTAACAATTTATGACATGAGGTTAGACCCAGTTTGTGGTGTAAATCTGCCCGGAACCGCCCGGCAAATCCAGTGGCCACAAAATGCACGGTCTAATGTGAGAGGTCATGATTCGTTCGTCATAATGAATGAATTAAGGAATACTAACCATAATAAGACGTGGGTATGGTTAGAGGGTTAGGTGGGATGACATGGAAATTTGACATGTGAATATGGACCTAACCGGTATGAGTTAAGAACATGTAAAACTTATAAATGTGGGCTTAACCAACATAACTGTTAATCAGACTAATGGGTAGGTTAAGTAACATAGCTAGGCTAATGACACTTGACCGTTATAACATGACTAGCGGATGGGTTGGGCTAACTTGAATAGGTTGATAACACCAAATCGATATAACCTGATGCGTGGTAGGGTTAAGTAAACACACGAGGGTAACACTTAACCATTATAATATGACTGGTGGATGGGGTTAAGATAACATGCACTTAACCAATATAACGTGATGCGTGGTAAGGTTAAGCAACAACAGAGGGTAACACTTAACCGTCACAACATGATAAGTAGGTGGGCAAAGTCGATGTACACTTAACCAATGTGACATGACACGCGGTGGGGTTAAGTTAACACAAGGGAGAACACTTAGCCAGTATAACAAGGCTTGCGGTAGGGTTAAGTAACACAAGGAACAACACTTAACCGATATAACATGATGTGTGGTAAGGTTAAGTAAAACAAGAGAAAAACACTTAACCAACTTAACGTGATGGACGGAGAGGGTTAAGTACATATCGGGTTGGTGGGTAATATTAGTAAATATAAGCCCACAAACTTAACCATTAATAAGCACGCTTGAATAGGTGGGTTAAGTACATCACGGGAAGGTGGGTAATATCTGTATATATAGGCCCACACACTTAACCAGTAGGAAACCCTAGTAACGGGGACTCATTTCAGCAGTAACCCAAATCAGGTATCAACGGTACCCTGAAACTAGGAAGGGTGGGGCACGATTACTGGGCTGATTATAAGCAGTCAAACAACGGCGGTGGATGCACAGTGTAGGTCTAACTGGGTGCGGGCGTGCACACACTCCGGAGCAGACAACCAGGGCACTGGGGACACCAGTAGTATAACCTATGCCTTCTAGAGTTTGTGTCGGGCCTCCACCATGGGTCTTGATACACCCCGTGGTGGGAACAGCATAGGTATGTACAATCATTGGGGGCCGTATGACACGCGTAGGTAGCATAATCCCTAGGTTGGACCTAGGTGGCATAAACCCTAAATCCGAGAAGTGTTCAATAGGTAGCATAATCCCTAGGTTGGACCTAGGTGGCATAAATCCTAGTTGAATCTAGGAAGCGCTCGATAGAAAACCCTATATTAGATATAGGTAATAAATAATAGATGTACACGTGAAAGTAACCTTAATTTTCGGGGATTGGGATCATGTTATGATTTTATCATTTTATATAGATTACTAGTTGGGTCACTAGTTAGGTGGTGTAGAGTTAATAGATATCATTTTAGTGGTGAAGCAGAGAAATCTTGTGATGCTTGATAGAAATCTTGAGAAATTATACTTAGTTCATCTTGAATGGGAACCTTGCAATGTTATACATGATAGAAATCCTATGATGTTATTCTTAGTTATCGTGCCTGTAGCTTATCTTGTTATCATGCTTATGTTTACTTTCAGTTTATTCATGCCATGTTATCTTTACCTGTTTTTATGCTGAAAGTCACTAGGACTTACTCAGTCTTTATGACTGACCCGGTTTGTTTCGCCTCTTTTTCTTCTGTTCCCCCTTCCCCCCCCCCCAGGTTCACAGTGTGCGAATACAGCTTAGTTCAGATCTTACAAGCTCCAAGGCTCTTTCGTGTGCTGCTTGGATTTCTCTTGGCTATGGCTTGCTTTGCTGTTTTACTTGGGGAATGATTTATGGTTTTATGCTTCTTTACTATTGTAAGATAGATTTCGATGAAATGGATTTAATAGCATTTTGATGTAAAAGGCTTTAGACCTTTCTAGATTTTAAAGCAATGAAATTTGGTTCTTCTTCCGCTATTTTATATGTTCTATCTTGTAATATTTTTGTGTATGTTTACCTAGATAATGCTCCACCAAAGCTAGTACATTCCCTTTGTGAGTGACCCTAGCGGAGGTGGGGTGTTACATCATTTCTCAGTCGATTCAATGTTGCCTTGTACGAAGTAAGGAATCCAGAGCCTTGCATAATTCTTATGGCTTTTCTCGACGCTATAGACAAGAAAAGTGAGTTTGCGATACGGATAAAATGAAGGAACCAAATACGCTTGACAAAATCTATAAGAAAGCAAAGGAGTACATGAGAGTGGACGATAATCCTATGCCTCTTCAGATTATTGGTGGTAACCAACTTCTTGAAGCTCTCAAAAGTGTTGCTATTCAATGTAATCAGAAGAATACTCAGGGGTAGAAGCGAGCCATTAATAGGAACGACAGAAAAGCTAATAAGAAGTTTCGCCTTCATGACTCATCAGAACTAACTCCTTTGAATGACACTCCTGAAAACATCTACCTTGCCACAAAAGATGCAAAAGACTACCCAGAGACTCGACCAAAAAGATGAATGGTCATCTAACCAATTCTAGGAAATTTTGCCGGTTCCACAATCATCCAGGCCACAATACCAATGAATGTAGGCATCTGAAATCATTGATCGAAGAGCTGATTAGGAAGAATCATCTACGACAATATGTGAAGAATCCCCAATCTGAAAATCCTTCTGCAACTCCCCAGGAGGCAGGAGCAAGGGGAATCAAGTGGACAGTCTGGTCCAAACAACGGAGCTTCCACTCAAACCAATCCAAGGCTGATCATTAACTGATAGCCATTGGTGGTGCTCTAATATCAGTGGCTCAGAATAAGTGATCTCCTTCGCCATTACTTTACTTCTTGCTATGTTTTGAATTCCTTGTAAAAGTCTGTAATGTTTTACATGCATTGTACTGAACAATAACTATATGGATAAAGTTTTACCTACTAGTATCAATCTCTTACTTGCAAAATTTTCATTAATACAAAAAAATTGCTAAAGACGATTTATTCATTGCAGGCTATCCAATAAGTGTTTGCTTCCTCAAAGTTCAACCAAGCAAGGCAACTCCGATAACACCGAGTTAAGAGTAGATTGGAAAAGTCCCAACAAGTCAGATGGCGAAGAGAGCAGCAAGCAGCCACGGATCCAGAACCCCGAATTTATTGCGGGAAACGAAGAGCAGGAGTTCACTAGCGGGAGTTTGTTGCGAGGAGCGATGCAACCTCACCCAAAGGTTCACGACAATTCGTTGTACGAAATGAAGTGCGGGAGTTCATTATACGTGAAACGATGTGCGGGAGTTCATTGCGCGGGGCGATGCAATCTCACCCAAAGGTTCACGGGAATTCGTTGCACGAAACGATGCGCGAGAATCACTATATGTGAAACGATGCACGGGGGTTCGTTGCGCGGAGCGATGCAACCTCAACCAAAGGTTGTAGGAATTCGTTTCGCAAAACGATGCGCGG
The DNA here is from genome assembly GCA_030737875.1 of Allium sativum. Classification (NCBI taxonomy): domain Eukaryota; kingdom Viridiplantae; phylum Streptophyta; class Magnoliopsida; order Asparagales; family Amaryllidaceae; genus Allium; species Allium sativum. The sequence goes on from CM060925.1 coordinate 13,671,891, forward strand.
AGTTCACTATACATGAAAAGATGTGCGGGAGTTCGTTGCGCGAAGCTATGCAACCTCACCTAAAGGTTCGTACGAATTCGTTGAGCGAAATGATGTGCGGGGGTTCACTATACGTGAAACGATGCGCGGGAGTTCGTTGCGTGGAGCAATGCAACCCCACCCAAAGGTTCGCATGAGTTCATTGCACGAAACGATGCGCGGGAGTTCACTATTGGTGAAACAATGCGCGAAAGTTCATTGCGCCGAGCGATGCAACCTCACCTAAAGGTTTACGGGAATTCATTGTGCGGAAGTTCACTATACATGAAACGATGCGCGGGAGTTCGTTTCGTGGAGCAATGCAACCTCACCCAAAGGTTCACGGGAATTTGAAACGAAGTGCGGGAGTTCACTATACGTGAAACGATGCGCGGAAGTGGAGCGATGCAACCTCACCCAATGGTTCATGCGAATTCGTTGCGCGAAATAAAGCACGAAATTTCACTATACATGAAATGATGTGCGGGAGTTCGTTACGCGAGGCGATGCAACCTCACCTAAACCTCGTAGGAGTTCACTCTGCGAAACAATGCAACAACCAGAAATCCCTTCCATGGAGAAAGCAACCTCTCCACAGTAGAGATCAACAATCCTCAGTGAGGTCTATAATGTCGGCTTAGTCGACAGGGGAAGGCGAACGTTGGGTTATAAATGACCTCTCAATAGTAGGGAGCATCCAATGGAGTCTCCGATGTCAGAACAGATAGACAAAGTAGACGAACACTGAGCCATAAAAGTCATTCCCATATATAAAGAATTGGTGAATAGGTGAAGATGGCTAGCAGGCCTTTTTCACGATGGCTAGCATGTGGGTTTCCAACATATAAAGAATAAGTGAAGATGCTGACATGGACTTGCTTAGTGGATATTGTTGTTTTATAATATTTTATATTCATTTAATATTCATAATAGTAAAACGCGTATAGCTTTTGCAAACGAATTCAGTTTGACGCACAGTTGGATCCTTGGGATCGTATCGAAATTCTGGACAACATGGAGCTATCATGGACTAACTCTGAGGCTATTAAATTTTGGGCCATTTGGATTTTAAACACATTCAGAATGAAAGGTGAGTGATTAAACCCACTCACACCAAACTAAAATATTTGATGGTTAGTTAAATTAAATTCATGTTATGATATGATTGTATTGTTTGCTGTTTGATTTTTTAAATTGCTTATTTGTGTTAATATGCATAGACAATATAATTTAATTTAACTGTTAATATAAATTGTACAGTTAGAACTTAATTACTAGTTTAAAAACCTCATAGCTAATGACTAGTAAACTGAAACTGTTCGAATGTATTGATTTTGATAGATGCCTCAGATTTATATATTTAATGTATTGATGTGTAATTTATCTTGTTATTCACCTTGTTCATATATGACAATTGTTTATGTTGATAAATCCCAACCATTTACCTTAGATGTTACAGGCATAAAATAAACCTGGGATTGATCATTAAAATGAATTAAGAACGTAGGTTTAAATGACAAATACCTATGATCCTGATTTGGATTGAAATAATATATATCCTTTCCCAAAATACTAAAATCAAATTTTAAGTATCACTTGGCCATAGGATAGAAAATTTTATACGGACGCCGGTTGTTTAAATGAAATTTGTTTAACCTTGAATCTCGAAATATTGTTTTAAAACAATATAAGTGTTGTTTTAAAAGCTGATTTCCATTGAATATGAATTAAATCCATTGAAATTGAGTTGTTTTATCCACCTTTGAAATTTATTTCAATTAACCTTGATTTAAGGCGATATCTGAATTTGTGAACTCAATATTTGTTATGAATAGAAATAGTTGATAAATGAGAAATTGATTAGAGCTTAACTATTTGAATTAAATTGATTAGATTTAAAGGAATGCAAAATTGAGATTTAATCGATCGAAATATTGAAATTGAGTTGGCTTGATTTGAAAGTGGGATATGACTTCAAGTCAAATTTAAATTTTGACGAAATAATTCTAATTCCAACTATAGTACTTTTAAAGCATAATATAATTTTTTTTCTTATATACATTATATTTTTTACTTATATATATTAATTATTTTGAATAATCTATTTTAAAATTATATTAAATAATCTACTTCTATTTCATAAACTTCTTTAATATTTAACTATTATTTATATATATAACTAAATTTTGATAAATATCATTTTATATTCAAATCTAGTATTTAAACTTTTATTGTCCTAACTATCTATTTTCAAACTATTAAATATATATATATATATATCTAATCTACTTTATTATACATTTCAACTATTTTAATATTCAAATTTATTTTAGAATTGGAATTGTTTCAAGATTCTAAGTTTGGTTTTAATGGAGATTTTATTATGAAAAACATTCTATCTTGATTATTGAAATGATTTTAAAGCAAAATCTTATATTCTGATATGAAGTATGAATCTCTTTGAAATGTATAAGAACCGACCGGTGTGAAAAACGTAAACGTTTGGTTGTTAAAGAGACCGGGATCAAATATTGTTATCCTCTGTGCGAATACCGAAAACCACTTGAACAACTTGGTACGTGGTGGAGAATCCAGAATGAAGTTGGTTGGTTTGGCGAATGTTACTGGAATGAAGTAAGAGAACGATGGTGGATGTCCTTGACCTTTGGAACATAATTTAAATGACTAAAACATGGGTATACCGGACCAAGTGGGGTTAGCCACCTCCATCGGCAACACTTCTTCCTTTATTACTATAGTCCCTTGATTGATTTGATTTGAAAGATGTGCATCCTTGATTTGGGAGTGTTGTCTAAGGTGGGCGGTAGTAGCGGCTATGTATTACCACCAGTTCGAGCGTGCAACTAGTGTATTCCTACTCTGGACATTCCTCGTGTGCCTTGTCATATTATCCTGATTGAGCCCCCTACGAGTATGATTTGTACCGTACCTATGGAGTTCCCTCTGATAGACACTAATTTTTAGTAAACTTTACGCTATTTGTATAGACTACGGTATTATAAACGGTGTAAGAGTAATAATGGCAATCCTACTTACGTTATTTTAATATTTTATATTTAATCATAGACACTATTATAATAGCATATTGTATTATATTGTATCTAGTTTAACGGATCTATAGGAGATGGAAATTCCCGTGACATCTCTTAAGTTATTGCACTCATATTATCACATGAATTTGATTTAACTGATATGAGAATAATTTATTTCTGATCCGAGTGTTTTGCCTTTTCATTTGTGCTCGGGTCAGCCTGTGTTTTTCAGTTATTGAGGACATGGTTATAAAGATGAAGATCGAGCTCAACAGACGTATTTATTGTTATTATCCCGCTTCAAATATTTGTATGTTTTATGATAGTTAACTCTGATAATTGTTGAAAAGTATAATCAAATGTAAATTTACAACTTCACGAACTGTTCTTTGGTTATTATAATTTGTCCTTCCACTGTGAGATTTTGTGATTGTTTTCCTCTTTCCACTTTTTCTTATATTAATCCATATAACTACATGTATTTGTTTAAGACGACATTTGAGGATTATTGTCGATTTGAACGGTCAAAAATTTGGGTTGTTACAATTTACATCTAATTGTAATCAAATTATCACTCGGGTAAAGTAAAGTGGTAAAATAATATAATAGGAGAATTATCTTTTTTTTAAGGAATGATGGGGCTCACATGTCTATTGCATTAGATTTTGCTACTTATAGTAATAAGATTCTAACCAACATAAGGACTATGTAACATCAGCAATATAGTCATCAGTAAGAAGAAATATAAATTTAAATGTAGATAGAGAGGATGAAGATGGTAGTGGTCAAGTGAAGTCCATATATGGTATATTAAACCTTGGATAGTAGTGGCAGCGACAACTGAATAACTATTAATTAATGAATCTTTGAAGCAAATAACTATGAGTAATTACCTATTATGTTTTTGAGCACAATCTGCAAGCGCAAGGACAACTGAATTTTTCGTATTTTCTTTGCTTTCTTCATTTTGAAGATTCTTGTTAATTTCATTAATAATCTTTTGCTGTTTATTATAATAAGATTTAACGATTCAGTTAACATAGAAAAATTCAAAATGCCTATAATTTTTATGGCTACCTTTCTATGCTGCTGCTTAATCTTCCATTCCTTTATTTGTTTCATAGAGAATCATAAAGTGTCCATGCTGATGTTTCAGGTTCAAATTGTAAAAGTGTCCAATGTGCATCATCATGGATTGGAAATGACAACGTACAACATAGCGGATCTATTAGTGCTCGTGTGACTGCTGGAATAAACATTTTAATTTTGATATTTTCTTTGTCATTGTTAGCACCTTTCTATTAAAAGAAACAATTATCGTAGTTATACAAAATTGATTTAGTATTGAATCATTAGATGTATGTATAGAAAACTTATTTACCATCATGGTGGTATTTATGTAAATTAAGCTCGAACTATTATCCCATTGTTTGGCTGTTCTAAACCAATATCCATTAATTATTTGGACAAAAAGATATCATTAAAGTACTTAAAATAATAAACATATTCCATAAAGCAATTAGATATTATTTTGATATGTTACAAATGACAAAGTAGTATTTAATATAATTAGAAAAACAATTATCTGGACAGAGAAAACAATTTTTTTTAACATACCATGACTCATGATATCACTACTAGAGAAACAGTGTATTCCGACACCGTGTTTCCAACGGCCGCTAACGGCGAATTAGACTTCGTTGTAGCCATTGGAAACCGATGAAATAAAGACAGTTGGCGGCCGTTGGAAACCATTGGAAATTTTCCTGCATATGTTTTCAGAGAACCCGACCTGCTTCTTCATTTACCCCTTTCTTCCCCAAATCCGATTTCCCAACCCTTATCACCCCTTCACCAATCCAATTTCAACTCCTCCACCCAATCAGCCACCGCCAGCGCCTCCGACGTCCACCGCGAGCTCCTCCAGCCCTCATACTCCGTTATTACTCTTTAATTTGGGTAAAATTCCTAAACCTAGGGTTACCACTCATTTGTGCTTAATATGTCTTTGATTTGATTTCTAGTTGTTTGAATACGTATATTACATCATATTATTCTCGAATTGCTAATGTTATCACCCTAATTATCAAATTCTTTAGAATGAATGGTGTAAATATATGTCATATGTACATATACTTATGAAAACATATGTCATATGTGTATAGTATGTTTGTGAATGAGCTTATATAGTAAGTTTGTACCAAATCAACATATGTAATATGTGTATAATATATAAACATATTGAATTTTGTGATTGAATGGTGAATAATGATTTATGCATACATAGTTCTTTTAAAACAAATAATTCTACTTTAGTCAAATATGCCATGAAATTTATGAATGAGCTTGTATAGTTTTTGTACAATTTTATTTTTTAAATAACTTTGAAGAGAAGTATTGATATAATATGTTTGTATGAATTTATTTTTTAAATAATTTTGAAGTTTTGATATAGTATGTCATGAAAATTATACCAAGTCAAATATGTCATGAAAATTATTTTGATATAGTATGCTGATTACATATTCATATATGTTGCAGGTATATTAATTATGTCATTTGACCCTGCTTCTGGCTCTAGCTCGGGCTCTGGCTCGTGATCTGCCTCTAGACGACGTAGCATCACCCCTCATGCTGAGGGTAGTGGCGGACAGCTAGCTTGTCCGATTATTTATTTGCAGCCTAAGGCTGACAAGGCGTAGTATAAAAATTAGCAGAATAACAATTTAAAGTTTTTTTACATACTATAATTAACTATATAAAGTTCTAATTTATATTTAACACAGGGGATTTAAGTTAGAGCCGTCTCGGACCGTTTTAGATATCTCTAAGGAAGCTTATATGGCCAGAATGAGCGATTTCTGGCCTAAGTGGAGCAAGATCCCAACAGACGTCAAAGAGACTATCTGGCAGGATTTCTGTAACACCCCACCTCCGCCAGTGCCACTCTTGCAAGGACACTAGCTTTGGAGGGGCGTTTAAACAAGGTAAACATGCATGCAGATATCACAAGACAGAACATATAAGTAAAACAGAGTAGTAAAGCAGTGGATATAACTTGCATTTCCAAAACCACAGTTAAGTTACAATAAAGTACTTAGTCATTATTTTCCAACAAACAAAGTCTAGATAAAAGCATAAACTGAAAAACTGAAATACATAAAGTACTATCCCCAAAGTGAAGTGATAAACCATAGCTAGCTCAATGTCCAAACACGTACATGAGCAAATCCAGTAAGCAAGCTAGAAAGATCCAAGCTAAGCTCCAATGTTCCCACCCTGAGAACCTGAGGGGGGGGGGACGGAAGAAAAGAGGCGAAAGAAAACAGGTCAGTCAAAAAGACTGGTAAGCCCTACTACTATCTGTCTATGAACTAGTAAAGTTAACTGGCATGAGAAGCTGAGATGAACATAAGGATAACAACATACTGGCATGATGATTAACTAACAAGATAGATAAAGGTGTCATCGCATAATTAAGGTTAAGTTTTGCACCACGGGTGTACTAGCATTCTAACATGCCAAGTAAAAACAAGAATTGATCCCTTGGCCCAAGCTTGGCCCAACATCATGAGATGACCTAAATCAAGGTCCAACTACACGGTCTAGTCGATCGGCTCCCTATAAGCCTAACTCGTCAGGTGTCGGTGTCATGCGGCTTAATCATGTAATGTAGTTGACTGTGCAGGGTCCACCCTAAGGTGTATCAGGCCCTATGGTGTAACCCTCTGACACCATACCATGATGCACAGTCTAAACCTACCATTGCCCGTGTTCAACTCCGGACTTGATGTGCACGACCATGGTCCGCCTGAACAACCGGGGCATCATTCAGCCATCTCTTTTGGTCTCTTACAATCAGCCCAGTAATCGTGCCCCACCCTAGCCTAGTCCTAGGGTCTTATGATACTACCTAGAAGGTTACTGCTGAAAAGGACCACAAAACTAGGGTTTCTTAACGGGTTAAATGTGGTTAACCCGATCCAAACGTGGATTAAATCGGTTAAGAGTACCCAAGGCTCCTGACTTAACCTCGATTAATCCATCAAGCCCAAATTGGTTAAGTATTAAGTGGACCATGACTTAACCCTAATCAGGAGGCATTAATTAACTTAATGCGCTTTAACCTCTCACATTAGACTTTGTTGTGGTTACTAGTTAAGCCGGGCGGGTCCGGGTAGCTTTACACCACAACTAGGTCTAACCTCGGGTTCGAGCACAACATGACCAACTTCTCACATTGGGTCCTATTGTTTGTAGCCACTAGTTAAGCCGGGCGGGTCCGGGTAGATTTATGCTACAAACTCAACCCAACCTCGAGTTGGCCACACTCATATTTTCTAAGTGTCATGTCCATTATGTTTCCAAAACATAATTACAAGTTAACATATCACGTCATGTTACAAAAATCATGTTCATGTCATTATGTTACCCAACCCCAACGTAATCCCATCGTTTACATAATCGCAACAACGCATAAAGGATAAAATAGGGAACTTGGCATAACCATGACATAAAGGTGTTGAAGCCACAAGTTTAACATGGTGGCATATGAAATGTACATATGTTCATATACTTGCATAATGCATTATTAGGCTTCAAAAGCATGCATAAAACCAAACTTAGCATATGAGTGATACATGGTGATAAATGACATGTAGAAGTTGCTAGAAGTTTGCATTTAGCCTCACATGCAAGTTATCATAAGGGATATGATAACTTTCATGTTGCCAAAATGCAACCTTTAACATAAAGCTTGAAGCTTTAAGGTCATAAACTCAAGTTTAACTTGCATAACATGATAACATGTGTATAATGATCAACCCAAACTTGCATAACATGATAACATGTGTCATACATAACTTGCATAATGATCAACCAAACTTGCATATAATGATCAACCAAAATTGCATATAATGATCAACCAAACTTGCATATAATGATCAACCAAACTTGCATATCATAATGATCAACCCCAAACTTGCATCATTCATTTAACTTTAGAGTTCAATGAAAAGAAAGTAGAAAAGGGCTTACAATGCTATGAAGACACAAATAAATATTTATTATAAAGATTGAGACGAAGCCCTTATGCAAGCACCAAAAACCCAAATATGCAAGCTCCAAATGAAAACCCTTGAGCCAATTCAATAAAAACCCTTGCTTTGAAATAGAAATGTTGCAACTTGACTTGAATGCAAACTAAGAACACTCATACAAGTTTGAAAGCACTTGTATGAACTCACGATCTCTCATAGAAATAGGCTTAGGAATTTTAGCATGAGAGTGGAGGCCATGAGAGGAACAAATTTGACATAGTTTAGTTGTAGGATTGAATAATGGTGATTTAGGCTAGGTTTAGGGGTCTTTTTTTATAGAAGATTAGGATAGTATTAGCCATAGGATTAACCCTAGATTCAATCCAAGCCATCAAAGCATGTCTTGGGGAAGAAGTCAAGTGTAGGAACCATCTAGGGCCTTTAGATTAAAGCTGAACCATGAGAACCATTCAAATGCAAAATCTGCATTTGAGCGAATTGGCCCACGGGTTGACAGCCAAACACCCTGGATTAACCCCTAGTCGACCCAGCGAGCTCGGGTCGACCTCAAAAATCGGCCGGTTCGGTTATTCCCCTCTCCCAATTCGCTGTTTTGAACATTTTTGCATATTTATTTATTTAATTTTCAATTATATATATATATCAATATATATATATTTCTCTTCGCAACCCATTTCACTTAATTAAGTATACTTTAATTTGTGAATTTTTCGTGAAACTTCGCGAGGCCATATCTTGGTCATACGGACCCCGATTTTCTAAAACTCGGACTCTATTTCGCGTATTTTTCCGAGACAAACGCAATGGCACAGCCCGTTTCCCTTGATTCAGATTTTACAGTTTAATTCTGCCTCCATTTATGTTATAACATGTTATTCAAAAATACGGGTTGTTACATTCTCCCCTCCTTAAAGGATTTCGTCCCCGAAATCTCCAAGTTAGGAAGAACGTATCCTACCATCCATCATCCATCTACTCAAAACATCATCCACGTGCAGTCATTGTCCTTAAAGGATTCTAAATGTTGTATGATCATATGCAAAGGTGTGTGTATATGTACTTATCTAATGCAAAAATCAGGCGGTTACTGATACAGTAAACCTTCTTAATGCAAAGCATGTTAGTGAAATAAGTCCATATGTATGCAAATTCCTAACATAATTTATAATCTCTACATGAGTGCACATATCATTCATCCATATGCAACATCCACGTGATAGCATAACAAGTTTTCACCTATGAATAAGCATAAATACTCATGCATATGCGGTATGAAAGTGTGTGAGCCGATCTTAGTGCCTAATGTGTATCATGCATCCACAAGTATCCACGTGCAAACACTTGCAACCACTTGCAAACATCAAGCATAACATGTTTCAAATACATGTTTCAACCAAGGGTTTCTACCTAAGGTTCTCATGACAAGATTTACGAAACAAGATAAACTAGATAAGCATGGAGAGCAAAGGGAAGATATACCAATCTAGGAAAAAAGATTGAAAATGCATCCTCAAAGAGAAATGGATAAAGCACGCGCCTCTTCTCCTTGGTTTCCCAAGTCGCGTCTCCCTCTGTTTCACTCCATTGCGCCTTAACAAGCTTAACTTCTTTGCTTCTTAGCTTCTTTGTCTCCGTTTCCATGATACGAATCGGAGCTCGCCTCAGGGTTGCCTCTTCCTCTACCTCCATGTCTTCAAGAATACTTGGTTCAACCACTTCGGCGGGTCTGTGCAAACACTTCCGGAGATGCGAGACATGAAAGACATTATGCACTCCGGCCAGCTTCTCGGCAATTCCACCTTATAAGTCATCTTCCCGACTCTTTCTATAGTAGGGAAGGGTCCTACGATCCTTGGTGTCAGCGAACCATATTTCGCAAAGGAGAAATCTTCATAAAGACCATATCTCCAATTTTAAATTCCAAGTCTGTCCTTCGCTTGTCTGCATAGGATTTCTGTCTGTCTTGGGCCATTTTTATCCGTCTTCGAATCAATTCAACCCTCTCGGATGTGTCCCTTATCATGTCGGGCTCAATTATAAGCTTATCCGTCGTCTTCCCACCAACATGTTGTGGCTTGCACGGCCTCCCATACGAAGCTTCGAATGGTGCCATCCCTATGTTGGCTTGATAGTTATTATTATAAGCGAACTCTACAAGAGGAAGGTGGTCTTCCCAAGTACCACCGAAGTCGAGAACACAAAACCTCAAAAGATCTTCTAGCACTCTATTCACCCTTTCGGTTTGGCCATCCGTTTGGAGGTGATAGGCTGTACTCAGATTCAATCGCGTACCCATTGCCTCTTGCAAACTGTTCCAGAACTGGCTAGTGAAAATTGGGTCACGATCGCTAACTATGCTAGAAGGAACTCCATGCAACCGCACTATCTCTCGAAGATAAATAGATGCTAGCCATGATACGGTCCTCTTGCTTTTCACCGGAATAGAATGGGCTTTCTTTGTAAGTCTATCAATTATTACCCATATCCCATAAAGCCCAAATAGTTTGGTGACGAACATCTTCACCCCAACTATATCTCACAAACAGGCGAGTCATACTCCTTATGGGGTTTGCAACAGAACTAAGATTGAGGATAGGACCGAGAGGATATACTCAAAAGATAGCATGCGAGTAAGCTCTACGGAACAATAGGGATCATGGATATACTCTTAGAAAGAGATATAATGCGCGTATCTAGTCTTCAGTCTTCTAAGCCGCATTTTCTTGTGCTTAATCCCATCGTGCCTTGACCGTCTTTTAACTTCACAATTCCATAGTTCTTAATCCTTATTTCCAAAATATGAGTTAGAACTCATTTCACCGTTGCCTCTCATTCCCCTTCCACTTATCCTTTGCCTAAAATACTTGGCTTAAACATAACTGCGTGCTCATGGTTTCGTGCAAGCTTTCCAAGATTTGTTAGTGAATCTTGGATCTCGTTTACATATTATACGGTATCCCACGCAGAAAACTATCTCTTGAAAACAAGTGCCAATCCATGTTGCCAAAACTGGAGCTGAGGTAAGGGCTCTCTTGAGCCTTTGAAAAGCAAGCTCACACTCCAAGTCCCATGCAAAGACTAAGTCCTTCTTTGTTAACTTAGTAAGAGGGGCCGAAATCTTAGTGAAGTCCCTGATGAACTTCCTATAGTAGCCCGCCAAACCGAGAAAGCTTCTTACTTCGGTTGCATTCCTCGGAGTCTTCCAGTCTTGAACCACAACCACTTTCGCGGGATCCACCGCTATGCCTTGCTTAGAAACTATATGTCCAAGAAACCGAACTTCCCTTCTCCAGAAATGACATTTGGAGAACTTGGCTTTCAACTGATGCACTCTAAGCGTATCCATCACTTCCTTGAGATGTCTGGCATGTTCTTCCTCATCCTTTGAGAAGATCGGAATATCATCCACGAAGACAACAACAAACTTGTTGAGGAACTCCCTGAACACCCTACTCATCAAGTCTACGAAGTATGCGGGTGCATTAGTCAAACCGAATGGCATGACAAGCCATTCAAAGAATCCATCTGGAGTCCTAAACGCAGTTTTATCAATACTATCCTCAGCTACTCTAAGCTGATGGAATCCGGTAGCTAGATCGAGCTGAGAGAAAACAGAAGCACCAACAAACTGGTCAAAGAGATCATCAATCCTCGGTAACGGGTGCCTATTCTTCTTTGTCAGCTTGTTCAATTCTCGATAATCAACACATAGACGAAGCGAACCATCCGCCTTAGTAGTGAATACCACCGGAGCACCCCATTCAGAAATGCTTCGTCTAATAAAATTCTTCTCAAGCAACTCCTTGATTTGCTTACTGAGCTCCCTTCTTTCACGAGGGGCCATGTGCCTAACAGGCAATGATACTGGCTTGGCATTATCACTAGATAAATGCGGAAATCTATCTCTCGTTTAGGGGGTAACCCCTTAACTTCTTCAAAGACATCGGGATAGTCTCGGACCAACCTTACAGATTGCAGATCATCGATGGACGAGTCGAGAGATTCAAGATAACATAACATGACGAGACCTCTAGGGTTACAAGAAATTTCTAGGGTATTACCGAGGCGAGTCATGAGCCTCTCCACCCTATGCTCACAATCGAGGATGGCTCCATAACTGGACAACCAATCCATGCCCAAGACCAACCCATATCCCGTGACCCCGAGAACATAAGCACTACACGTGAATTCTACGGCCAAAATAGAAATTTTCAAATCCACCCAAATCATAGACAGATGGGCGGAACCCCCAATTGGATTTGAAACACAAACGGGATCCTCAACTAGGCTAGTACTTAGGTGCAAACCTTCAACAAAATCAGAAATAAAACTATGCGATGCGCCAGAATCAAACAAGGTATGAACAGGGAAATCAGAAATGTAAACAAGGTTTTCTACAGAAATACTACCTCGATCAAGAACTGGAGCGATGTTGAGAGTATGCACTATCCCTCCAGAAGGTTCTGCACGCTGATTCTGCCCTTGCCCTTGTCCTTGCTTCTTGGGGCAATCCTTGCTAAGATGTCCAGGCTCTCCACAGTGAAAGCATTCGCCTAACTTCCTCTTCTTCTTCCTACAGTCTTTGGCTATGTGCCCAGTAATCCCACAGAAGTTGCACTTCCTCCTTTCTCTTGACTTGTTGTTCTTGCTATGGTTGTTCTTATCTCTTTCCTCGGTATCTTCCTTCTTGCCTTGGGACTCATTTACCTTGACCTCCTTCTTGACACTCTTATCTTCTTCTTGAAGTAGGGTCATATTCACCAAACTCTCGAAGGTCGCCCCCAGGGGTATATGAGATATGGCCAAACCGCGCAATGGATCATTTAATCCTAGAGCAAAGTGTAGGGCCTTCTTCCGAGCGGTGTTAACCCATTCTAGACCGAACTGAGCAAGTTGATTAAACTTATCCACGTATTCTCTAACGGTCATGTCCCCTTGCTTTAGTGATAGGAACCTCTCTAGCTGAAGGTTCTCTTCTGCTGATGATAAAAACCTTAGTCCAAACCTTCTCCTAAAGTCATCCCAAGTCTCAATTGGTCTAATAGTGGTGGTGACTACCCACCAATAAGCAGCTTCCCCTTTTAATAGCCGTACCGCCAACAGAACTTTCCTACGATCTTCCACATCAAAGATAGCAAAGAGGTCCTCAGTTTCCTTTAACCAGTTCCTTGCCTCCACGGAAGTCTCCGTTCCGATAAAGTTCTTACCACCCATCGCCCTAAAGTCCTTGCAAACTTTTGCGAAATCCGCTTGTGGATTCTGAGGAGGAGAAGTAGGAGGAACTTCAGTTATGGTGGGGGTAGTCGCTGGGCCCGCATCGTTGGCCCTAGCTTCCAAGTACCTCCGGAACCATCCGGGAATGGTCACTCCCTCGGGAAGGTTAAGATCGGCCATACTGAAACGAAGAAAAAGATAGATTCAGAACGAAGAAACGAAGGATAGTGCTATGGCTTTTGGGGAATAGCCTTTTAAAATACTAGACTTTTCTTTGGAAAATACTTAATTGGTTTTGAAAATAGTTTTTTAAAAGGTAAGTTTCAAAAACACTTTTGCTCATATCTTGTAAACCTTATGCTCTGATACCAAATGTAACACCCCACCTCCGCCAGTGCCACTCTTGCAAGGACACTAGCTTTGGAGGGGCGTTTAAACAAGGTAAACATGCATGCAGATATCACAAGACAGAACATATAAGTAAAACAGAGTAGTAAAGCAGCGGATATAACTTGCATTTCCAAAACTACAGTTAAGTTACAATAAAGTACTTAGTCATTATTTTCCAACAAACAAAGTCTAGATAAAAGCATAAACTGAAAAACTGAAATACATAAAGTACTATCCCCAAAGTGAAGTGATAAACCATAGCTAGCTCAATGTCCAAACCCGTACATGAGCAAATCTAGTAAGCAAGCTAGAAAGATCCAAGCTAAGCTCCAATGTTCCCACCCTGAGAACCTGAGGGGGGGGGGGGAAACGGAAGAAAAGAGGCGAAAGAAAATAGGTCAGTCAAAAAGACTGGTAAGCCCTACTACTATCTGTCTATGAACTAGTAAAGTTAATTGGCATGAGAAGCTGAGATGAACATAAGGATAACAACATACTGGCATGATGATTAACTAACAAGATAGATAAAGGTGTCAGCGCATAATTAAGGTTAAGTTTTGCGCCACGGGTGTACTAGCATTCTAACATGTCAAGTAAAAACAAAAATTGATCCCTTGGCCCAAGCTTGGCCCAACATCATGAGATGACCTAAATCAAGGTCCAACTACACGGTCTAGTCGATCGGCTCCCTATAAGCCTAACTCGTCAGGTGTCGGTGTCATGCGGCTTAATCATGTAATGTAGTTGACTGTGCAGGGTCCACCCTAGGGTGTATCAGGCCCTATGGTGTAACCCTCTGACACCATACCATGATGCACAGTCCAAACATACCGTTGCCCATGTTCAACTCCGGACTTGATGTGCACGACCATGGTCCGCCCGAACAACCGGGGCATCATTCAACCGTCTCTTTTGGTCTCTTACAATCAGCCCAGTAATCATGCCCCACCCTAGCCTAGTCCTAGGGCCTTATGATACTACCTAGAAGGTTACTGCTGAAAAGGACCACGCAACTAGGGTTTCTTAACGGGTTAAATGTGGTTAACCCGATCCAAACGTGGATTAAATCGGTTAAGAGTACCCAAGGCTCCTGACTTAACCTCGATTAACCCATCAAGCCCAAATTGGTTAAGTATTAAGTGGACCATGACTTAACCCTAATCAGGAGGCATTAATTAACTTAATGCGCTTTAACCTCTCACATTAGACTTTGTTGTGGTTACTAGTTAAGCCGGGCGGGTCCGGGTAGCTTTACACCACAACTAGGTCTAACCTCGGGTTCGAGCACAACATGACCAACTTCTCACATTGGGTCCTATTGTTTGTAGCCACTAGTTAAGCCGGGCGGGTCCGGGTAGATTTATGCTACAAACTCAACCCAACCTCGAGTTGGCCACACTCATATTTTCTAAGTGTCATGTCCATTATGTTTCCAAAACATAATTACAAGTTAACATATCACGTCATGTTACAAAAATCATGTTCATGTCATTATGTTACCCAACCCCAACGTAATCCCATCGTTTACATAATCGCAACAACGCATAAAGGATAAAATAGGGAACTTGGCATAACCATGACATAAAGGTGTTGAAGCCACAAGTTTAACATGGTGGCATATGAAATGTACATATGTTCATATACTTGCATATTGCATTATTAGGCTTCAAAAGCATGCATAAAACCAAACTTAGCATATGAGTGATACATGGTGATAAATGACATGTAGAAGTTGCTAGAAGTTCGCATTTAGCCTCACATGCAAGTTATCATAAGGGATATGATAACTTTCATGTTGCCAAAATGCAACCTTTAACATAAAGCTTGAAGCTTTAAGGTCATAAACTCAAGTTTAACTTGCATAACATGATAACATGTGTATAATGATCAACCCAAACTTGCATAACATGATAACATGTGTCATACATAACTTGCATAATGATCAACCAAACTTGCATATAATGATCAACCAAACTTGCATATAATGATCAACCAAACTTGCATATAATGATCAACCCCAAACTTGCATCATTCATTTAACTTTAGAGTTCAATAAAAAGAAAGTAGAAAAGGGCTTACAATGCTATGAAGACACAAATAAATATTTATTATAAAGATTGAGACGAAGCCCTTATGCAAGCACCAAAAACTCAAATATGCAAGCTCCAAATGAAAACCCTTGAGCCAATTCAATAAAAACCCTTGCTTTGAAATAGAAATGTTGAACTTGACTTGAATGCAAACTAAGAACACTCATACAAGTTTGAAAGCACTTGTATGAACTCACAATCTCTCATAGAAATAGGCTTAGGAATTTTAGCATGAGAGTGGAGGCCATGAGAGGAACAAATTTGACATAGTTTAGTTGTAGGATTGAATAATGGTGATATAGGCTAGGTTTAGGGGTCTTTTTATAGAAGATTAGGATAGTATTAGCCATAGGATTAACCCTAGATTCAATCCAAGCCATCAAAGCATGTCTTGGGGAAGAAGTCAAATGTAGGAACCATCTATGGCCTTCAGATTAAAGCTGAACCATGAGAACCATTCAAATGCAAAATCTGCATTTGAGCGAATCGGCCCACGAGTTGACAGCCAAACACCCTGGATTAACCCCTAGTCGACCCAGCGGGCTCGGGTCGACCTCAAAAATCGGCCGGTTCGGTTATTCCCCTCTACCAATTTGCTCTTCTGAACATTTTTGCATATTTATTTATTTAATTTTCAATTATATATATATATATATATCAATATATATATATTTCTCTGCGCAACCCATTTCACTTAATTAAGTATACTTTAATTTGTGAATTTTTCGTGAAACTTCGCGAGGCCATATCTTGGTCATACGGACCCCGATTTTCGAAAACTCGGACTCTATTTCGCGTATTTTTCCGAGACGAACGCAATGGCATAGCCCGTTTCCCTTGATTCATATTTTACAGTTTAATTCTGCCTCCATTTATGTTATAACATGTTATTCAAAAATACGGGTTGTTACAATTTCCTGGTACGTTTATACCGTTTTATACCGCTTGGTAGGATTTCCTGTTTTTACTTTATGTCTGCCTTGTCTTTTGTGCACTCATCTTCACCACTGTTGTCCATACTCATGTGTTGCACCACATGCAAAATAGTATTCACATGAGTTGAAGTTGCTCCATGTTCATGCAACTTGTTCACTTAAAAAAAAACTGTGTTGAGTTGAATGTGTACACAGACCTTGACATTGTTCTTTGTCAATGTGAATGCACACTTGCCAAAAAATAAACTTTTAGTTCTCACCATCCATTTAGTTCTCACCATTTTGAACATGATGTTACAATAAGTGATCTATTTGCCTAGAAACTTCATGCTTTAACACTTGCATGTATTTGCATTGTCCATGCTGTATAAGCCAGACTAATTATACAGGGAGCAGTAGATGTGCAGGAGACTGACATGAAGCTAGTTCAGCGACACTGGAACTCGAAGGTCGCTAAGAATTATAGAGAGAAGACGAATGAGCTTAAGAAACAGGGAAAGCGACCAAAGTGGATGGGCGATGGAGTGTTTGAGAAGATGGTTGCGTGGTGGGATACGCCTGAGTTCAAGGTAATTTTATAATGAATCTAATTTATTTTTTTGCCGATTTTAAGTAATTTGTCAATGTACATTTTCAGGCCGAGTCAGAAAGGAACTCCGCAAACAGGAACAAGAATCCTGTAACTCATCGCGGGAAATCTAAGTCTTTCCAACATCACCACGAGGACTTGGTAAATTTGTTAATTATTACATTTATAAATTGATTAGTTCAATGATTTACAAGTGAAATTAATTATTCAAATTACCAACTGCAGGAACGGTTTTATCAACGTCCCGTGTCATACATGGATGTCTTTACTCACACCCATGCAACCAGGAAGGTAGACGAGGCAGACAACGTCACACATGAGTGGGATGAGCAGGACAAGGCGTCACAGTCATACATATGTGTATTTTAAATATTACAAGCATGAATTGATTAGTTTATTGTAAAATAAAATCATAGTTTTATTATTTGTCAAATGAAATTGTTTTTTTATTACAGGCAAATTTCCAGGAGGCACATGCTCGTGTTCTTGAGGAGTCGGGCCGTAATGAGTTGACGCAAGAGGAGGAAGACCGCTTATTCGATGCTGTTATGGAAAAAACACAGCGGAGCAGGCGCTACAGATTTGGCAACCTGACGGTAATATTGCATGTTATAAAAATTGCATGTTATATAATATAAGAGAAACACATACATGTGTGTATATAGTATAAAAGAAAACATACATGTGTGTATATGTAGTATAAGAGAAAACATACATGTGTGTATACACACACAAACACATATATATGTGTATATATTATAAGAGAAAACATACATGTGTGTATACACACACAAACACATACATGTGTGTATATAGTATAAGAGAAAACATACATGTGTGTATACACACACAAACACATACATGTGTGTATATGTAGTATAATAGAAAACATACATGTGTGTATACACACACAAACACATAGCTATTGCTAACTATAGGCAAGACCTGAAATATTAGAGAAAACAAATGGATATTTAGAAGGGAAAAATTTAGTGTATGTTATCAATGTTAAAATGACTTTGAAATTGTATTAAATAACAACTACTTGTAAATAAAAGTTACGTATTAAAATTATTTGTATAAATATTGCATGTTATGAAAATTTATATGTTCACTAATATGATTTTGTTATGAATTCATTTTTGTATGTTATAAAATCGCTTGTATAACAAATTACTTGTATTTGCAGGTTCGACAAGAAAAAAAGGCACAGGACAAGGAAGAAATTAAGGAGTTGCGAGCGGTGATTGATCAGCTGCAGGACCAGAATCGCGTGCAGGGTATGCAGATTGAGCAACTGAATCAAAAGGTTGCAGAGTACGTGCATAATCATGGTGATGTTCCTTCATCGTCTGCTTCTGGTGATCATAGCGACGATGGATCTTGAGGTATGTGTTTCGATGCTAGATTGGGGATGTTTTTTGTTTTGATGTATAACGAGACAAGTTTGGATGTGTTTTGACGGTTTGTATATATTGGTACGGTTTGGTGACACGGTTGGATGGTTGTTTTGAATGGTTGTATATGATGTTACGCTTTGTGGACATGCTTGAATGATTTTTTGGATGTGTAATTAGTTTTTGTTGCATATATATATATATATATATATATATATATATATATATATATATATGCGTTATATTTTGATTGTTTGTTGTGTTAGTGATATATATGTGATGCACAGTTGTGGAATTGGTTGGAAATGGTTTGGAAATTGAACTGGAATGGAAATGAAATGAGGTGAGGAGACTGGAAGGAAGCTGGCTTGCTGTTATATAAAAAAAGTACCCAGTTTTTCCAACGGCTATCAACGGTTTCCAACGGCAATATAAACATTATATACTAATGGTTTCCAATGGTTTATTGTGTTGGAACCCGTTGGAAATAATCCGTTGAATACGATGGAAGCCGTTGGAAGACGTGAACTCTATTCCAACGGCTACCAACAGCCGCCAACGACAAATAGCCGCTGGAATAGCCATATGTTCTTGTAGTGTATGTGACACAAAGTAAATTTTCATGACACAAAACTAGAATAGCACTTGGAAAATACCGTAACATTAGTGCAGGTTTAAAGGAAAATTTTAATGATCAGCTGCATGATCAATTTATTTGAAGCAAAAAGGAAATGCTTGAACAAAATAATACTAGGTATTTATCATTTTGTTAGTGATATATATGTACAACTAATTTTTTATTGAAACGCCTGAGTTCAAGGTAAATTTATAATGAATCTAATTTATTTTTTTGCCGATTTTAAGTAATTTGTCAATGTACATTTTCAGGCCGAGTCAGAAAGGAACTCCGCAAACAGGAACAATAATCCTGTAACTCATCGCGGGAAATCTAAGTCTTTCCAACATCACCGCGAGGACTTGGTAAATTTGTTAATTATTACATTTATAAATTGATTAGTTCAATGATTTACAAGTGAAATTAATTATTCAAATTACCAACTGCAGGAACGATTTTATCAACGTCCCGTGTCATACATGGATGTCTTTACTCACACCCATGCAACCAGGAAGGTAGACGAGGCAGGCAAAGTCATACATGAGTGGGATGAGCAAGACAAGGCGTCACAGTCATACATATGTGTATTTTAAATATTACAAGCAAGAATTGATTAGTTTATTGTAAAATAAAATCATAGTTTTGTTATTTGTCAAATGAAATTGTTTTTTTATTACAGGCAAATTTCCAGGAGGCACGGGCTCGTGTTCTTGAGGAGTCGAGCCGTAATGAGTTGACGCAAGAGGAGGAAGACTGCTTATTCGATGTTGTTATGGAAAAAACACAGCGGAGCAGGCGCTACAGATTTGGCAACCTGACGGTAATATTGCATGTTATAAAAATTGCATGTTATATAATATAAGAGAAACACATACATGTTTGTATATAGTATAAAAGAAAACATACATGTGTGTATATGTAGTATAAGAGAAAACATACATGTGTGTATACACACACAACCACATATATATGTGTATATATTATAAGAGAAAACATACATGTGTGTATACACACACAAACACATATATGTGTGTGTATAGTATAAGAGAAAACATACATGTGTGTATACACACACAAACACATACATGTGTGTATATGTAGTATAATAGAAAACATACATGTGTGTATACACACACAAACACATAGCTATTGCTAACTATAGGCAAGACTTGAAATATTAGAGAAAACAAATGGATATTTGGAAGGGAAAAATTGAGTGTATGTTATCAATGTTAAAATGACTTTGAAATTGTATTAAATAACAACTACTTGTAAATAAAAGTTACGTATTAAAATTATTTGTATAAATATTGCTTGTATGAAAATTTATATGTTCACTAATATGATTTTGTTATGAATTCATTTTTGTATGTTATAAAAATCGCTTGTATAACAAATTACTTGTATTTGCAGGTTCGACAAGAAAAAAAGGCACAGGACAAGGAAGAAATTAAGGAGTTGCGAGCGGTGATTGATCAGCTGCAGGACCAGAATCGCGTGCAGGGTATGCAGATTGAGCAGCTGAATCAAAAGGTTGCATAGTACGTGCATAATCATGGTGATGTTCCTTCATCGTCTGCTTCTGGTGATCATAGCGACGATGGATCTTGAGGTATGTGTTTCGATGCTAGATTGGGGATGTTTTTTGTTTTGATGTATAACGAGACAAGTTTGGATGTGTTTTGACGGTTTGTATATATTGGTACGGTTTGGTGACACGGTTGGATGGTTGTTTTGAATGGTTGTATATGCTGTTATGCTTTGTGGACATGCTTGAATGATATTTTGAATGTGTAATTAGTTTTTGTTGCATATATATATATATATATATATATATATATATATATATATATATATGTATGTATGTATGTATGTATGTATGTTTATGCGTTATATTTTGATTGTTTGTTGTGTTAGTGATATATATGTGATGCATAGCTGTGGAATTGGTTGGAAATAGTTTGGAAATTGAACAGGAATGGAAATGAAATAAGGTGAGGAGACTGGAAGAAAGCTGGCTTGCTGTTATATAAAAAAAGTACCCAGTTTTTCCAACGGCTATCAACGGTTTCCAACGGCAATATAAACATTATATACTAACGGTTTCCAATGGTTTATTGTGTTGGAACCCGTTGGAAATAATCCGTTGAATACGATGGAAGCCGTTGGAAGACGTGAACTCTATTCCAACGGCTACCAACAGCCGCCAACGACAAATAGCCGCTGCAATAGCCATATGTTCTTGTAGTGTATGTGACACAAAGTAAATTTTCATGACACAAAACTAGAATAGCACTTGGAAAATACCGTAACATAAGTGCAGGTTTGAAGGAAAATTTTAATGATCAGCAGCATGATCAATTTATTTGAAGCAAAAAGGAAATGCTTGAACAAAATAATACTTGTATTTATCATTTTGTTATGTCCTCAAGATGCGTTCAATAATACTGTAATAATATTTTCAATAAAAAATTAGTTGTACATATTTAGATCTAATTGTTTTTGTATGAAAAACATAAGTCACTTAAAAAGATAAATGTATTTATCTTTTGATCTACTTGTTTTTGTATGAAAAAATTAAGTTATTCCATAAAGCATTTAAAATAATAAACAAATTCCATAATGAATAATAGTTTTACAATCTTATTAAAAATACTAATATGTATAAGTTGTATGAAAAAAAACCATAAATTATTTAAAAAGATAAATGTATTTATCTTTTTTCTAGTTTATTAAATAAACTATTCAAAATAATAAACATACGCCATAAAATGCATACTAATTTTACAATCTTTAGTAAAAAAAAGTATTATGTACATGTTATTGTATGGAAATAATATTAGTTGTTTAAAAAGATAAAGGTATTTATCTTTTTGTCTACTTTATTAACATAAAGTACTGTCCAAAATGATACAGATATCAGAAAACAAATGTATATTATTGTAAAAACTAATTAGTATGTACAAAAATATTACACTACAATTTTCATCAAAAATTTAATATGTATATTTTCTTGTATGAAAACATATAACTTGTTTAAAAAGATAAACGTATTTATCTTTTTAAAATGATAAACATATTATAATCATATGATCACCTAAGCTTCTTTGTCTCAGCATGTGATAAATTCTCTTACTCGCAATCATATAAACAAATAACATGATAAAAATTTAATATGTACATTATCTTGTAGTCCGCAGCAGTAGCCCAGCGATTAAGGAATTTCCGCCATGGTAACAGTGGTGCGAGTTCGAAACTCGAAATGACATGCTAAGAGCTTACCATATGCATACACTAAGATTAGCCACATATGTGGCGCTCGCGGACCAAGTTAGGTGCACTACGGAGGGTTTTACGACTTCGGTCGGTTTTCCTTCTGAACAAATTCAAAAAAAAAAAAAAAAAAAAAATCATGTATGAAAACATATAACTTGTTTACTAAGATAAATGTATTTAACTTTTTAAAACGATAAACATATTAAAATCATGTGATCACTTGTGCTTCTTTGTTCCAGCATATGATAAATACTTTTACTCACAGTCATAAGAAAACGTATGATATGATAAAAATTTAATATGTATATTATCTTATATGAAAACATATAACTTATTTAAAAAGATAAATGTATTTATCACTACAAGAAAGAAGCTTAAATTCGACGGCCCATATCGACGGTTTCCGACGGCTTTTTCCGACGGCTTTCGACGGGCCGTCGGCGGCCGTCGGAAACCGTCGATTATAAAACGAATTATCTTCTTCCAGCCGAACAGAATTTTCCACATACCTCCTCAAACCCATTTTCCACCCGATTTCCAAACCCTTACACCATCAAAATCGCGATTTTCCACCTCCAAACACCAAATTTTTCACGTCCAGATTACTCCCGACTCCTCCTCAAGCTTCCAGCAACATCAATTTAAGGTATAATTCGTTTTTTGGTTAAAATTTCAATTTTTGACCTAAACCTAAATTTGGTAAAATTAGTAAATTAAGCATAATTGTTGATTGCAATTGGTTTCTATGGTGTTGTAGTATGTTATATCATCATATTATATGTGTGTTTCATTTGCTACACTGAAATTGAAAAAGTTATGTTAAATATTTGCATATTTGTGTATTTGACATCAAAATTTAGGCATGTTTTGGATATATTGTTGTTTGTAGTGGTCATAAAAAATTGTTTAAAATCCCAGATATTTACAAATTGGTTTAAGTGTGTGTATGTGTTTCAATTTAGATTGTTTATGTCGTTGTATAATTTAGGATATTTTTGTACATGTGTGCTGTTATGCGCTCGTCATTCTTGCACGTGTTATTTGACATACGAATAATTGAATGGATGAACTATGAAAAGTACATCGTGCAAATTTTGATTTATGCACAAAAACGCATGATTCTAAATTCTAGTTGTGTGCCTATTGAATCGATGGTAATAATATTGTTTTAAGTTGATTGAAATGTTAGCATATGTGATAAAATATAAAATATTTTTTTATTGCAGTAAAACGTACTTTATATTAATATGCGCACATATAATTGAGTAATATCCCCTAGAGTGTTTTCGGCCCCGTCCGACGAGTGTTGTACATGATCGTTATATAAATAGTTGTTTTTTTAAATTAAAAAACGACCGTTTATATTCATCTGGTACAATATTTGTTGGATTTGTCCTTGTATTGGACAAGTTATAAACGCAATAAGCATCTACATTTTGTATACTACTTCGTTTCACAAGATTCACAAAATTTTGGTTCCATTTTCCCTTTTGTTTCCTGCGTACATGTGTACAGTGCAGGAAACAAAAGGGAAATGCTGCCGAAATTTTGTTGAATCGTTTGAAACGAAGTAATATACAATTGTAAATGTTTACTGTGTTTATAATGGGAAGTAGGATGCCTGACCATGTAAAAGAATTGCATTAAAAAAAGTGTCAAATTTAACTGTGTTGGGTTATGGATATTTAAGATTATTTATTTTAAATAACAACGATTGATTTTTTGTTATTTAAGTTAGATTTTATAAATTAAAATAATATATATTCCAAGACTAAAATGGCGCGGTGGTTTCAAAATTTAATTTTGAACTTTGGAAAATTATATAAAATTCATTTTAAATCGGATTTGGACGAAACAAGAAATGCTAGGACCATTCTGAAATTTTTTTTCTAACGGATATAAGAATTTGAGATTTTAATTCATAATTTGTAAGTTACGACAAAATCAAAATTTCAGAAAAACGCTATGGAATTAATATATAAAATACATATGGATCAAAACGCTATAGAATTAATATATTTTTAATATTAAAAATATATTCCTTAAAAATGAAAATATTGCAATATACGTGCGTTTTATTACCATAAGTACAAGTTTTTTTTGTAATTTGAATTCTTAAATAAATATTAATTTTTGGACTTATGACTGAATTTCTCAACTAGGAAAAATGATTGATTATTTTGTTGATCGGAGGAGTTGGATGTACCAAAGAAGAGGACAGAGAGGTTCAATAAAAGAAGATTTTTATAATGGTATAAATGTCTTTGTTGACTTTGCTTTAAGTAATAATGGAAGCGATCCTGAAATTCGTTGTCCGTGTAGCAAGTGTAAACATTTGAAATATTTGTTACCCGATGTTGTGAAAGTCCATTTGTGCAAAAACGGATTCGTACCCGAGTATTATTTTTGGGATCGTCATGGAGAAGTTGTATCAAATACTCCTGTTGAGACTGAGGTAGACAATCCTGTTGAAGAAAATGTTAGCACGACCCGTATTGAAAATATGGTGGAAGATGCAGCTCGATCTATGTTTCCTATGATTGCAGCCGACGACGACGATGGAAATGATGAAGAACCGAATATTGAAGCTAAGAAAATTTATGATTTGCTGGATAATGCTAAGAAACCTATTTGGGATGGTTGTACAAGCGGCACTCAGCTATCGGTAATCGCGGAATACATTGCGATGAAATCTAAATACAACATCACCGAAGCTGGGTTCACAGCAATTGTACAAGCTGCAAAAAGGCACATGCCGCCGGATAATTTAATGTGTGAAAATCACTACGAAGTTAAAAAACTTATGTCGGCATTTGGTTTACCTTATAAAAAAATAGATACATGTGTAAAAGGATGTATGTTGTTTTGGAAAGATGACGTAAACCTTAGAAATTGTGAAATTTGTAATGAAGAAAGATATAAACCACGAAAAAAGAAGGGAAAGGAAGTTCCATATAAACGTATGCATTACTTACCTCTTACTCCAAGGCTTCAAAGATTATACGCATCTTCTGCAACTGCATCTCATATGAGATGGCATAAGGTGAGATCGGAGCAAGAAGGTACGTTGACCCATCCAGCCGATGGGGAAGCATGGAAGCATTTCGATAAAACTTATCCCAATTTTGCAGCGGAGAGTCGTAATGTCAGACTAGGATTATGTACGGATGGGTTTTCACCATTTTCTCAGTTTGGTTCTAAATACTCATCATGGCCCATTATCATCACACCTTATAATTTACCTCCATGGATGTGTATGAAAACACAATATATGTTTCTTACTGTTATTGTTCCTGGGCCAGATGATCCAGCACAAGGAATTGATGTTTATTTACAACCGTTAATTGAAGAATTAAAAACATTGTGGAACGAAGGAGTAGAAACGTACGATGTTTCAAAGAAGAAAAATTTTCGCATGTTTGCTTCGTTGTTGTGGACTATAAGTGATTTTCCTGCATATGCAATGCTTTCAGGATGGAGTACCGCTGGTCGTCTATCATGTCCATATTGCATGGAAGAGACACGAGCGTTTTCCTTACCGCATGGTAGGAAAATTTCATGGTTTGACTGTCATCGATGTTTTCTCCATGTAAATCATGTTTTTAGAGCAGACAAGAAAAACTTTTTGGTTAATAGAGTAGAAACCAGACAACCTCCAACGTTATGGACTAGCGAAGAAATATATGAAATGGTTCGAAATCATCCAAAGATATATCAAACTGGAGTTCAAACAGAAATTGAAGGCAAATCGATTTATCATAATTGGTGCAAACAGTCTATTTTTTGGGAGTTGCCGTATTGGAAACATCTTCTGCTTCGTCATAACATTGATGTGATGCATAATGAGAAAAATGTATTTGATAATGTGTTTAACACGATTTTGAATGTTAAAGGGAAAACTAAAGATGATTTGAAATCAAGGCGCGATATAGAAGAATTATGCAAACGTCCCGAGCTTCATATGAAACCTAATGACAGTAAAAAACCCAAAGCATGTTATGAATTAGATAATAATCAGGTTAACATTGTTTTAAAATGGGTTGAAGGGTTACGATTTCCTGATGGGATTTCCTCAAACCTTCGTAGGTGTGTTGACTTCAAAAATGGTAAATTGAGCGGAATGAAAAGCCACGATTGTCATATTATGATGGAGCATCTATTCCCAGTTATGTTCAAAGAACTATTGCCGTTAAAAGTTTGGAAGGTAATAACGGAGCTTAGTTTGTTTTACAAAGAACTTTGTTCAACTACTTTGAAAGTGGAACGTTTACGTAAATTTGAGGTAGATATTCCAATATTGCTTTGCAAATTAGAGAAAATATTCCCACCAGGTTTTTTTAATGTAATGGAACATTTACCTGTTCACCTTCCAACTGAAGCACGATATCGAGGACCTGTCCAATATGGATGGATGTATCCATTCGAGAGGTAAACATAGACATATTAACGATTAATTTAATTGAATTTAAAACTATTAAATAATGTAAATTAATATTGCATAGGTACCTGAATCATTTGAAGAAAAAAGTGAGACAAAAAGCACGAGTTGAAGGTTCGATATGTAAATCTTACATCGAAGAAGAAGCTTCGTTCTTTTTCTCTCATTATTTCAGTGATCATGTGAATATATCATTTGAAAGTGTTCCAAGAAACGACGAAGGAGACGAACAAGAATCGTCTCAAACAGTTTTGTCTATTTTTAGACAACACGGTCGACCTTCTGGAAAATGTGTTGATGTCTGGCTAAATGATAAAGATGTTCATGTAGCTCACACTTATATTCTTCTAAATTGTTCTGAAGTTGCACCATTCGTTAGGTAATCTGAAATATCAATTACTGCATTTTTATTTCTACATCTTTACGTGTGTATAATCTAATGCAAAACACTATTTTTATTTACAGCGTTTATGAACGTGAACATCCAAATGGAGATATCAGTAAAGAATTTTCTGCTTGGTTTACAAATTATGTTTATGAACCCAAAAATTGTGTTGTTGATGAAGGGTTGAAACATCTTGCAATGGGACCAAAAAGATTGGTTAAGACATATCCAATATATTTTGTTAATGGATATAAATTTAACACAAAAGAATACGGTGCTGAAAAATCAACGAACAATACTGGTGTATTCGTTAAAGGCAGTGACGATCCTGAGAATCACATCAAAGATTTTTATGGCGTTTTAACACAAATTTTGCAATTGACATATTTCTCACGACCCGCAGAGGAGGTGTTTCTATTTAAATGCGATTGGTTTAGCAATGTTCCGGGTTCTGGGATTAATGTACATAAGGATTATAATCTGATTGAAATAAAGCATACATCGCGTTATTACAAGTACGATCCTTTTGTACTAGCCAAACAAGCATTACAGGTTTATTATGCTCCTTACCCGTCTCTAAAAAGAGATAAAGCAGATTGGTCGGCAGTTTTTAAAACAAAGGCCAGATTTACGTTTGATGGGAAGAATATTCCAGATGAAGGAGCCTATCAGGCAGAACTCGAACAGAACAATGAAATAATAATTGAAGATGATCATGCAGATTTCGGACCTCTAATCGATGAGGCAAATGCTTTGGTAGATGCGTTTGAGAGTGCGGAGGAAGATAGTATGCAATCTGAGGATGAATTTGAATCTGAAGAAGATGATGATTGATATAGATGATGATCGAGTACTATCTATCTATTGTAATGTAATTATGTAGTAAACCCAGCTTATTTTGCAATTCATGTAACTCTATTAAATTTTTAACTTTTACGATCGTTTTTTACATCTTTTGTGTCATATGCAGTTTTGCTTATTTATTTGTCTTAAATCTGCATTAATGTAAAAATGTTAATCTTTGGAATATGAGACCAAATCAAATACAGGTAAAAACAATTTCTCTTTTATGTCATTTTTTGCATCTTTTATGTCACTTATTTAGCAGCTTATATCGTTTGTTTAAGTTATCTTAGATCTTTGAAATAATTTGTATGTGACAGGTATGTCATCTAGAGGAAATTCGTCAGGCGAGGGTTCTGGATCGCATCCCCATGTGCGTCCAGTCGTGTCCTTAGTTCCTACGAGTACTGGGTAAAAATTAAACTTTATTTAGCATGTTTATTATTTTATACAGCACCCTTATATGTTTTTCACATTTAATGCAGGACTT
This sequence comes from Allium sativum, assembly GCA_030737875.1. Classification (NCBI taxonomy): domain Eukaryota; kingdom Viridiplantae; phylum Streptophyta; class Magnoliopsida; order Asparagales; family Amaryllidaceae; genus Allium; species Allium sativum. The sequence goes on from CM060925.1 coordinate 13,700,685, forward strand.
TCGATTTTCAGCCTTCGAAGACTATTTTGACCGCTTCGACAGCAGCATATAAGGCAAGGATGTCGGGATTTTGGCCTAAGTGGGATTTGATACCACCTCACATTCAGGAGGTCATTTGGCAGGATGTACTAGTAAGTATTTTCTTTTATATTTTTTGCAATATAATTTATGTTAATCGCTGAGATATACTGTACATATTTTACTACTAATGTTTGTTTAACGTGAAATACAGGCTGAGGTTGATATACAGACCGATGATTTGGCATTGGCTAGGACGTATTGGATGCAAAAGATGAGGAAAAACTATAAAGATGCCATATCAACAATGAAAAAAAATAGGAAAAAACCTACGTGGATGGGAGATAATGTTTGGAGTGGGTTTCTGAAGTATTGGGATAGTGATACAGCGAAGGTTAGTGTACTAATTTTTTTTTAATAAATATTAAAATATTTAGACTGATAAATATAAAATTTTAAATGTGAAGGCGGAGTCACAAAGAAACAGCGCGAATAGGAATAAAAATCCAGTCACGCATAGAGGAGGATCCAAGTCATTCCAGCAGTATCGGCAGGAGTTGGTAATTTTTTTTAAATGCGACTTATTATGCTGTATATAGTTTTGAACATTTAATAATTGTGTTTAATAATCTAATTCAGGAGGCTGAGGGGCAGGGTCCAGTCTCCTATATGGATGTGTTCACACGTACGCATGCCATAGAGCATGTCGACTCAGACGGGAACATCACATACTCATGGCATGACGAGAAATCCAGGAAGAGTCACGTAAGATTTCATTTTATGTAGAAGTTTATGTAGTAATTGTTAAATTAATATAAAATACGATATCATGATATTAATTTTATATACATTCCTATTGGGCTTGCAGGAGAAGTTCATGGAGAAACGTCAGTTGCGTCTAGCTGAGACTGGAAAGGAGCAGCTTACTACAGACGAGGAGGACATTATCTTCCAGTCAGTGATGGATCCACAGACGCGTAACAGGCGATATGGATTTGGAAATCAAGTGGTAAAACATTTTTAGTTTAGTTTAATTTTTATGCGTTTTATTTTTATCTACAAAGCTTAAGCCTCAAGTTCTTTAATTTTGTGATAAATATATCTTTCATGATACCAATGTTGCGTGCATTCAATGTTATCATTTGAGAGATCAATAATTATTGCTCTAAATTAACTCGATGAAGTGCATAGTTTACGGTATTAAATTATGCCATTTAAAGCATATCAAATTTCTTTAACACGTGATATCACACCTGTCATTAATTGTTGTTATAATTTAAAGCATATCAAATTTCTTTAACATTTGATACCAACAAGTAAGCATTAACTATGTTATTGTAATTTATAAAACGTTTTATAATCAGTGTTATGCGTTGGCTTGGAATAGGTTCATTTATGGTCTTATTTAGCATAATAGTTAAAAGAGGATATAGAATGTAATGATATAGTCGATAACCTTTTTATGTCAACGAAGATTATAATGTATTACTCCGAACTCTTTAATCACATATTTTTACGCCATGCAGATTATTAAAATAATTGTAAATGAGTAAAAGAATTTTAAATAATTGTTACAGTCCACCAGTCAGCAGGCACGGGCCAGACATGCTAGAGAAGCTATGGATGCCGCAGAGATCGAGGACTTGAGAGCTAGGGTGGCACAGCTTGAGGAACAGAATCGCCGCCAAGCCATTGAGATGACTCAGATAGTGGATCGACGCATAGCAGAGTTCGAGCGGCAGTATGGACGCTTTCCTTCATCAGCTGGCTCTGCAGAGGAGGACGACCAGTGATGTTGCTTGTTAGGTATGTTTTTTTAGTTTGACATATGTACATATATGACTAGAGATGCGCTATATATATATGGGGGTGTATGACTGAACATTGGTTGACATTTCGTATGTATTTTGATGGTAGACAAGATGTGGTGGATTGATGTAGTAAATGTGATGTATTATATAGTGTGCAATCGTAGAAGTGTTATGTTTTATATGTTTTTTTATCGTTTTTATGAATTTTTGGTTGAATTGGTTTGGTTTTGATGATTTTTTGGTTGAAATGGTGTGGTTTTGATGGTTTGTGTATGAAATGTTGTGATGGAGTTAAAGACCGACGGTCTGAATTAATGAATTGAGTGGAATGTGGGTTTGATGGTTAAATAGCAGCTGTAATATAAAAAAAAAGCAGCAGTATTTCCGACGGCTTCCGACGGCTTCCGACGGCTTACTGGTTCAAATGTTTATAACGGTTTCCGACGGCTTGCGACGGCTTCCAGGCAAACGTCTCTAACGGTTTCCGACGGCCGTCGGAAGCCGTCGGAAATTGACGATAACCGTAGGAAAACGTAGGAAAATTATTCGACCACAGCCGTCGAAAACCATCGGAAACACTGTGTGCCGACGCCTTTAATAGCGACGGGGATTTCCGACGGCTTCCGACCATTTCCGACGGCCGCCGACGGTTTTCAGCCGTCGGAAATCCGTATTATTCTTGTAGTGTATATTTTTAAAATATATGACAAACATATTAAAATCATATGATCACTGGGGCTTCTTTGTTTCAGCATATGATAAATTCTCTAACTCACAGTCATATGAAAATATATGATATGATAAAAATTTAATATGTATATTATTTTATGTGAAAACATATAACTTGTTTAAAAAGATAAATGTATTTATCCTTTTAAAATCATATGAGCATCTGAGCTTCTTTGTTTCAGCATATGATAAATTTAAATGATTTCAGTAAGATGAACAACAAGCGATGTCAGTGAGATATACTTTTAATGATGTTAGTAGTGGAACAAACCATGCACATATTAGTACTCACAATCCTTAACACACGTGCGCATACATATATGTATAACCTCACACAAATATGTACACACCCGGCCCATCACTGTCATAACTCATTAATATGAAATAGAAACCCAACCACTAATAAAATCACCGAAAATCGTATCTTCAAGCATATCCTTAGGATTGACAATCAGGTTCTCGTCTTTTGAATTGAAAACTTCTTCAATGAAAAGAAACCGAAACCAAATTTATAATTTAAGAATATGGTTTTATTAATTTTTTGGACAAACAATTTATTAATTAAAAGCCTCTTCAAAAAAAAAAAAAAAAAAAAAAAAAAAAAAAAACTTATAATTAACAAGTATGTAAACGCTGTGGCGTGACTAATGTTAAGAATTATTTCCATTAAGAAAGTCTGCTCAACTATGAACTCATTATTGTTGTTCATTACATTAAGAAAGCCTGCTCAACTATGAATGCATTATGGCCAATGATAGTTAGTAAGTCTGAGGTAATTATATGATGACATCAATGGATATTGACCATAAAAATTAATAACATTAAGTTATGTTATTTCTAAATTCCGTTTGATAATAATTTGAAATTAGTATGTAAAAAGAAAGAGAAAAAGTTTAATTTTGTTATATAGTCTAAATATATACATTAAGTCAGATGATAAATGTCTATGAGCTGAATTAATCTGCATTGTGTAACATCACAAATTGAAATAATAATTAATCTGCTTTGTGTGGTACGCAATGAGTGAAATGTAAGTATAGTGTGTACATCTAGAAGTGGTGTAGCATTTGTAATGTCCAAAGTCTCATACATTACAAACAGGCTCCAATTATAGGCATAAAGGTTGAATACATGATTTAAAAATAGAACAAAAATAAAAGAAGTGTTATTCCAATTACTGTATAAGATTGTATCGGAGAAGCAACAAGTTTTAGAGCAAGCACCATCATAGTTTGAAAAGATATGCGACTGAAAACATATGACTAAAAATCATGCATATAAGTTAATAAATATATAAACTTACTTGATAGCACCAAATATTTTGGGGTAGTCTGTTATATTCTTAACTTCATTGTCGGGCAAATATTTTAGAAGTTGTCAATCCTTTTTTTTTTTTTTTCGGTGTGCTCACATTGTCCAAATCTATTGTTTTTTCCCTGTTTGTATACATAATTTGGATCTTTTTCTTTCTTTTTTTTTTCTTTTTTTGCGCACCATTTCTTTGATCCTTTTTACACTATACTTGGTTTAATTAACTTCCTTTTTCTTTTTCTTGTTTGTTTCTTTTCTTCATCTTTTTCAAGTTCATGTTGCTTTGGTTCTCTTTAATTTTTATCTTCTTCTTTTTCTTCACCATGCATTTGTTCACTTGTTCAATAATCCTTCTTCAACCGTAATGTTTGAATATCTTATGAGTCAGTTAGAGCGAGTAGGATTCCTTGGAACTATTTATATGACTGGATATATTCTCTTCTGCAATTTCAGTCATGTTGTGTGTTTTTTCCAATCTATTTTCGGTTTCTGCTCCCAACATTTCTTCAACTTCTACTTCTCTTTCTTTCAATTGAAGCCTCTTTTCCATTTCTACAACTTTTTTTTTTAATTATTATTTTCAATTTCTTTTTCCTTCTCTTTAATTTGTGTGTAAAAAGCTTTCATCCTTCTACACATCGTCCTTTCTACTTCTATCTTCTTTCTTTTTAATTTCTTCAATGTTTTTTTTTTTTTTTTTCACTTTCATCAGCAACTTTTTTTCATAATCCATTATTTGTTTAAATCTTTTGACAACATAAAAATAGGAGAAAAAAAAATATATGTTATATACTGATAAAGTTGAAACAAATATAAACAAAATTAAACTCGATACGTGCAGTTTTTGTAGGTTGAGATAAATCAGAAAAATTAAATAGTATAGACCCTAAACGTGCAGAAACATAGCTAACATCATTTTTCCAAACCATCTAGCATCATTCTTGTGGGCATGGCACATCAAAACTGATACCTATATTTAGAAGCAGCACAGTTTCAGTTTTCACCGACAACGACAAGCAGTTAAGTTTAACACAAAACACAAACATTGAAGGCAGAAGGAGATAATCCGAACATCAGTGACAATAACCAGAATCTAAACGTGTTAAATATATGAATATAACAGAAAATTTTCAATATACACTTCTAATCCTGAGGCGACTACAAATAAGAGTAGCAAACAAAAACTCAAACAGTATGTCATAATATAGGAATCAAAACATTATTACGTTTGTGCTGTTTATCTTATTACATAGACTGTATTACTGAAATTTACATTATGATTTGAATAATAATAAACATATATATGTATTTTTGAAAGGCATTTTGTTTATGAGTTTCTGTTTAAGGACAAAATATTTGTACATAATTTACGTAAGGTATGATTTGAATTTCATTTGCTTAAAAACCAAGTAAATGCCTATATTGTACCAGTTTTGGACATCCGCAAAAGTTCCGGACATTTGTAGTAGGGATTCCGCCATCAAATGTGCATGAGGGTGAGGATCGTGAGGTACAGACTGATGGTGGAATGAACACTAACTATAGAAACACTAAAAGTCACATGAATAATTTACCTTACAGTTTAGTGAACAAATCACTAAATTAGGGAAGATAAGATTACTCCAGTAGTGATATAAAAGAATCTAAACAACAACGCCATTTTGATATCAAATATTCAAGTATCAAGTACAAATTTTTATTTGATTTAATATTAACTTCAATTATCATGATGTGTGTGTATTTATCTTTCCAGATGCTAGAAGGCCCGACTAAAATATGCTCGAACGTATGCGGAAATGATAACAGTCACAAATTTCAACACCTTCGTAATTTCACTTAGGGTCCGTTTGATTTTCAACAGAAAAGGGTATCTGGAAGGGGTTTGATAAATATGTAGATTAAAATGAAACAAGCAAGGTTTTTCTTATTCAAAGCAAATCTGGAAGAGCTATATATAATATAGCTTTACAAAAAATAGCCGACGATCCAAAAAAAAACAAGACTAATTCAAAACAAACAAGACTAATTCAAAACAAACTACTAAGGTGGATCCTAATAAATATAGGAATTTATTTGACTAAAACAACACTACTAACACCTTCCTCTAAACTGAAAACTACTCAAACTTGAGTTTCAGTTTATCATTTTTGAACAAACTCCAAGAAGATATCTCAACTTTTCATATGCCTCCAACTTCAATGGTTTAGTGAAGATGTCCGCGATTTGATCTTGGCTTTTGCAGTACATCAGTTCAACTATTCTATCTTTAGTGAGATCACGAAGGAAATGAAATCTAATATCAATATGCTTGCTTCTTCCATGCATCACAGGATTTCTAGACAGCTTAATAGTGGAGATATTATCACAGTAGATCACCGTAGGTCCATGTTGAAGACAATGCAAATTCTCTAGCAATCTCCTCAACCATATTGCCTGGAATGCACATGAAGCTGATGCTTTAAATTTAGCTTCAGTAGTGGATAAAGTAACAATTTGTTGTTTCTTGGAGAACCATGACACAACTGCAGAGCCAAAAATAAAGGCATAGCCTGAAGTATTTTTTCTATCATCTAAGTCGCCGGCATAGTCACTGTCGCTGTATCCCACCAGCACCTTTTTCTTCTCATTTTTATAGAATATGCCGTAATCAATTGTTCCTTTTAAGTAGCGGAAGACTCTTTTTGCAGCTAAATAGTGACTTTGAGTAGGAGCTTCCATAAATCTACTAAGAAGACTGATGACGTACATCATATCTGGTCGTGTAGCTGACAAGTACATCAGGCTTCCAATAGTTTGTTTATAAAATGTATTATCAATTCTTTCTCCATCACTGTCTTTGATGAGTTTATTGCCTGGAACAATTGGATTTTTTACCGGATTACAATCTGCCATTTGAAACCTTTTTAAAATTTGTTGTGCATACTTCCGCTGCCCAATGAATATTCCAGATTCAGATTGCGATACTTCAATTCCCAAAAAATAAGACATCTTTCCAAGATCAGTCATATCAAATTCTTCCATCATAGATTGCTTGAATGCGATGAACATTTCTTCATCACTCCCAGTGAATATAAGATCATCTACATATAGACAAACTATTAAAATTTTGTCTTTAGCTTCTGTCTTGATGAATAAAGTATGTTCATAAGGACATTTGTGAAAACCCATCTTTGTGAAGTAATCATCAATTCGGCTGTACCAAGCTCTAAGCGCTTGTTTGAGTCCATATAAAGCCTTTTTTAGTTTAAGTACTTTGTGTTCATTTCCTTCTTGTACATATCCAGGTGGTTGAGAAATGAATACCTGCTCATGTATTTTTCCATGCAAGAAGGCTGACTTTACATCAAGTTGGTAGATATTCCATGAGTTTTGAGCAGCCATGGACACTACAAGCCTTATAGTATCAACTCTAGCTACTGGTGCAAATACTTCATCATAATCAATTCCATGTTTTTGTGTGTACCCTTTTGCCACTAAGCGAGCTTTGAATTTGTCTATCTCTCCTTTCTCATTAAACTTTGTTTTATAAATCCACTTCACCACAATTGCTTTCTCGCCTATGGGAAGATCAACTAATTCCCATGTATCATTCTTTATTATCGCCTCTATTTCAGAATCCATAGCTTTTTTCCAACATGATGATTTAATAGCATCTTCATAGTATATCGGATCACTATCTGTGAAGAAAGCAAAATAAGTTGTTTCTTCATTATTAGAAAATTCTTCTCCACTTACATAGTCTTTCGTCCAAATTGGTTGATTCCTCGATCGTCGTCGTGTTGAGATTTGAGACTGATCTTCATTTTGGATTGTTGGGTCTTGTATATTATCTCCACAGAACAATTCCTCATTCGATGCAGTTTGTTGGCTTGCTTCAGCATTAGATTGAAACTGATCTGCATCATTTACCATATGTTGGCTTGTTTCAGCATTAGATTGGGACTGATTAACATCGTGGCTTTCTTCCAAATCCATAGATATGGTTCTGTGTTTTGGACTGCTCCAATCCCAGCTGCTTTCTTCTTTAAATACTACATCACGGCTGATTATGATTTTTTTTGTCTCAGGGTTGTAGAGTTTATAAGCTTTTGACCCTTCACTAATACCCAAGAATATACATTTCACACTTTTAGCATCTAACTTACTTCTTCGTTCATCAGGTACATGTGCATAACATACACATCCAAAAACTCTAAAATAATCAACAGCAGGTTTCATTCCAATCCACACTTCTTCTGGTGTCATATTCTTCAGTGATAAAGTAGGGCATCTGTTTAATACATGCACACTCCAATTAACAGCTTCAGGCCAGAATTCCTTTGGAAGATTCTTCTCCGCAATCATACTACGCACCATATTCATAATAGTTCGATTTTTTCTTTCCGATACACCATTTTATTGTGGGGCATAAGAAGCTGTAAATTGTCTGCAAATTCCATTCATTTCACAAAAATTAGTAATTTCATTTGAAGTGTATTCACTGCCTCGATCGGTTCTGAGTCCCTTTATATTTTTCCCGCTTTCTTTTTCAACAATTGCACAAATTTTTTTGAATACTGTAATGGCTTCCGATTTTATTAACAAAAAATAAACCCAAGTTTTTCTAGTGTAATCATCGGTAAATGTAATAAAGTACCTTTTTCGACTGTTTGAGGCTGGATTAATCGGACCACATATGTCTGAATGCAGTAGTTGAAATGGCTCAGCAACTCTCCATGTACTTCTCTTAGGAAATGAATCACGATGATGCTTGCCGATGATGCAACTTTCACATGCATTTGAAGGAGACTCTATATGAGGAAGTCCTGTCACCATTTGCTTTTCTTGAAGAATTTTTAACCCATTGAAATTTAGATGTCTGTATCGATAGTGCCATAACCATGATGTCCCTTGTATAGAAGTGCTGAAGCAAGATGGACTAGCTGAAGCTTGATTAGAGAGTGCGAACATTCGATTTTGTGTCATGTTTGCTTGAACAATCAATCCTTTCTCAGGGTGATATATTTGACACTTTCCTTCCTGAATGACAATGGCTAGTCCTTTTTGTTGTAATTGACCAAGGCAAATCAAGTTACTTTTTAAATCAGGAACATAAAATACTTTAGTGATGGTGTAAGACTTTTAATCAATGTAAATCTTCACATTACCTCTACCCATAACATTTAGACTGGAATTATTTCCAAGTGTAACCTTTTCCCTAAAAGATTCATCAAGATCTGAAAATAAATTTTTGTTACCACTCATGTGATTGCTACATCCGGAATCCAAGTACCAGATGTCGTCATTTTGCAGTTCCTTTGCATCAACATAAGCCATCAATAAAATCTCCTCCTCCATTTCAGAGAAATTGGCTTTAGCTTCTCTCACTTCTTTAGTTGGGCATTCAAAGGCAAAGTGGCCGAGTTTGTGGCAGGAATAACACTCTACGTTTGTCTTGTTAAATTCTCCTCTACGACCTCTTCCTCTACCCCTTCCTCTACTATTGTAGTTTCCGCGCCCTCTGCCTCTACCAAAATACCCTTCTTCTTGTGTTGTGACTTTCAGAACTTGTTCTTCAATTGCATGAGCAGCCATCCTCTGTTCATGCACCAATAAAGAACTTTGTAGTTCATCAATTGACAACTGATCAAGATCTTTTGATTCTTCAATTGAGCATACTACATAATCAAACTTCGATGTCATTAAACGTAGAATTTTTTCGACAACTCCAACATCTTCCATTTTTTCTCCATGCATACGCATTTTGTTAGCCAATGCCAAAGTCCTTGCAAAATATTCATTAACTGATTTGCCTTCCTTCATGTTTAATATTTCAAACTCTTTGCGAAGAGCTTGAAGTTGAGCTCGCTTTACTCTTGATGTGCCCTGATACTTCTTCTTTAATGAGTCCCATATATCCTTCAATGTATCCTTTTTGAGAATTGTCTCAAGAACAGCACGATCTATGGCCTGAAACAAATAATTTTTCGCTTTTAAATCCTTAAGTTTCCGGTCTCCAAATGCTTTTATTTGAGCATCAGAAAGATTTGTCTGCTCGCTTGGTCCTTCAATTCCTTTCTCAATAAGACTCTAATACTCCTTTGATCTTAAAAAATTCTCCATCAACATACTCCAATGGTCATAGTGACCATCGAGCCGTGGGATAGCAGGCTGTACAAATTCAGTATTCTCAGATGTAGAAGTCATCTTGCTGCTGCAAGTGAAGCTGCTGCTTCAATCAATCTCCAGAGATTTGCTCTGATACCAAATGATAAATATGTAGATTAAAATGAAACAAGCAAGGTTTTTCTTATTCAAAGCAAATCTGGAAGAGCTATATATAATATAGCTTTACAAAAAATAGCCGACGATCCAAAAAAAACAAGACTAATTCAAAACAAACTACTAAGGTGGATCCTAATAAATATAGGAATTTATTTGACTAAGTAAAACAACACTACTAACAGGGTATGCAGAAGGGGCTGGGAAGGGGAAAAACAAATGAAAGGGGAATGCGTTTTTATTTTGAACACGAAGAGGGCACACGAAGGGAGCAAAGGGGTGTAAAAGGGGTAAAAGAGGGTAACAGCTGAATGGGACAAGCTGAAAGCTTGGTTTTCTCACGTTCAGTTCGGAAGGAGGCAAAGTGGAGGGTCCCATGTCGACGCGTCGGACGCTTCCGACGCGGACGCGAACTTTTTTTGTCTCTTCCGAAAATCAAATGCACCCTTAAACGATTGATAGCCACACAATCACGCATACTATTTTTCTGACACCATAGCAAAACCTATTTACCTTTGACCTAGTATATTCAAGCTCTATGGCAAATTCCAACAATATTAAAATTGGTCTACTTAGACAAACAATCCTAAACCAAACGCTAAACAAAGAAAATATGCCAATTAGAAATAAAACTCAACAAATAATCTTCATTTTTTTAGTTAGTAATATAGATAAAAAATTTAACTAAAATTATTCTTCACATAAAAATAAACATCCAAATATTCAACATTAGATTTTAGTTAAATATTTACGAAAATCACTCTTTTGAATTAATAAAACACATAAAATTTATATACAAAAACTTGTTTAACGACGAATATTCTATGAATTAAAAATCCGTTGCATGAAATATCATGATAATAAACCGTAAGCGCATGACGTATAATTGTTAATACGTGGCGAATACGAATCGATCCGCAGGAAAAGAAGTAATTTCGATCTTATTCAATCAAATTAAACCAAAATTCGGACTGATTTAATTAACAAAAACTAATTAACATTAGAACTAAGTTGAGAGCTAAATATGAAATTAAAGCAATCTAGAAGTAAATCCTCTCTTATATCTTACATACCATCAGTACAAGGCATGCTACAATGTATATAGGGCTAAACATGAAGATTTTCCGTTTCAACAAGAGCTTTTTCCACTTTCTCCGATTGATGGTTGAAATTAACACATGGTTAAACTTTCATTCCATCGACAACGGAATTCCATTTGATGGAATATATGGTACTTAGAAAAGCTGGCATGAAAGACGAAATTGCAGTGGAAATTTCGACAAACAGCCAGCTAACAGTAAACACATGTTAACATTAAATTTTGGCATTTCAATAATGAACAGCACACCGTGCATATAAAAAAAATCGCAAATGCTTGAACGACAGCATGTAAATGCGGTGAATTTATGCGGAAAGGATCTGGACTGTTAAATGATTGAGCATCGCATGATATCCTTCCGCCACGTGAATTACACATTTTCCCTTCTTCATGCCCAGCTGCCACGTATACGTTTTGTGTTTCGGTTGTTTTATTTCCGGTCGCTGTAGCAAGCATGACAACATGAAATAAACAACACAATACACAGCAGATTTGATGAAATAGTTACACAATACACTGCATATTTTGAAATTCTAAGAAAATTAAGTCGAAATACATACAAAACCTGCAGAACAACCAGATATTACATAAAAATTGCATATTTTGAAATTCTGCTGACCATGAATCCTTCAATGCACTGCATAATTTGAAATTTTGCCGAACATGCAGATTTTAAATAAAATATCAATCAGCTACACGAATGCATACAAAGCTGCAATCATTAACAATATCACATGCATAAAATATCAGTCAGCTGCAATAACTGAAATGTCCTAGAAGCAAGGAATGCATGTACATTTATAAACATGATATGTAATGTACACCGAGTAAAAAAGTTGATTCCTCAATAAGTTTTAAAACAGATAAAGCATGCTTTAACAAGACACTGATATCAGCCTCCTATAAAAGTTACATTAGTGTTATATGAACACTAGGCATTATAAAATATATGCAAAATTTGTTATAAAAGTATAGGGCTAACTCTGGATATAGACCACAAGCTTATATGCCAGGAGCTTGAATATATGTAGACAAGAGCCAAATATATTTCATGACTGTAGGCTTTAATTGTGTTTTCCAACTATGAGCAAGAAGTTCACAAATGATTTTGTGTTGAGATTCATAAATAATTGTTCAGTGAGGCACTAACAAAACGATAACCAGGCTCAAATTGGAGAAAAAAAAAACATTAAACATGTTCTGTGCATCCAAGTTAAATACATACGAACAAAATGTTGACCAGGCTCAAAATGAAGACCAGGCACAAACAAAATGATGACAAACCTCTAATTGATGATGAAACACCTATTCCTTTGTAGCATGCAAGGATGGTGATATTGATAAAGAAAACGTCCCTACATAAAATTAACGACTTTTTAAAAAACGTATGAACATAAAATAATCATGTTTTCTCATTATCACATGTTTAAACAAAGGTTTGAAACCTGAAAATTAAATCAAATCATACTGATAACTTTTTACCTTCACAGAGCGCCTCCGTATCCATAAAAAAATCAACATCCTCTTCCAATTGAGTTTGATTGCAATTTAATTTTTCTAATCTCAACCAATCGCTAAGACATTAAAGAAGCTATAAACGGATCCACCACTCTCCGACCAACACTAAAGGTGCTTTCGCTAGTAACAGTTAAATTAGGAATAGCTAGTATATCTTTAGATATTTTTCAAAGAATTAGATATTTCATTTGATTACCATTCCACCAAGCTAACAAATGAAAATCCCTACTCATAAGGTTCTCAAATGGATCGTTGAGATATCTATCAACCTCATTGGTATCTAAAGAGATCGTTCTTCTCTTCCTGTTTATTTAAGTCTTTTCATCTTTGTACTCTTAAGATTATCACCAAATTGTTCATCATCTTCTTGTATTCTTAAAATAGTTCCACTTGTCGGTATATTCATACTCTTTCTATATTCTTCATATAGCTCATTTAAAGCGTACTTTATATCATTTAAGAATCCGCTAATTCTACCATCAACCCAACCTATATCAAGAAAGCAAATCTTCAAATATTAAAACTTATACCTTGTATCCAAAACATGTGCTATAAAAATAGAAAAGCTGGCATTGTATGAATATACCGACTATCCAAAACATGTGCTATAAAAATAACCTTATTAATTACTTCAACATTGCCCCAATACTTGTCACACTTACCTTTCATCGATTTGCCCGCATCTTGCAAATTATAATCATCAATTTTATTAGTATTTTCGATTGCATCTTGGATCAATATAATCTCATCAAATATTAAAGAAGTGACGTTTTTAGTTGCATTAAGTTTCAATGTTGTTTCATGAAATCCCTTTAAAAATTCAACCAAAACTCGATCTTTCTCTCAATCAACTTCTTTGGAAGGTTCCGTTCTATTCACCAAATTTTTCTTCTTACCACCCTTCACAATCTCATTGAAATAAGCTTTAATTGGCTCATCCTCTACGCACATCCTTTCAAAAACTTTCCCAAATTTATTGATGATATCAAGCATTTTAAATGTGGCATTCCATCTTGTAAGACAATTGAGCTATACAATAGCCGTTTTATCTTTAATCAAATTAGAATAATATTTAAATATATCCAATCTCGAAGGTGACGAATGAATGTAGTTGACTAAATTTCTAATTCCTTCAACGACTTCGCTATAAAATTTTAACCCGTCTTTGACTATTAAGTTTAAAACATGACAGATGCATCTCAAATGTAAATATTTTCCATCAAGCAATAAAGAACTTGACTATTTCAATTTTCTCTTTATATATCCAATCGACGTATCATCTGCACTAGCATTATCAACTTTAATGGCAAAGATTTTATCAATTCCTCATTAATTCAAACAATTCTCTAATACTCATCTTATATCATCACCTTTATGGCTATTTATCTTTGTAAAAGCAATAATTTTTTTTATGTAATTTCCACTCACTATCCATGAAATGTGCAGTGATCACCGTATAATTAATATTTTGTATTGAAGTTAATGTATCGGTAGTGATATTCACTCAACGATCGCCTACCACACTTTTTAACTTAGTTTTTTCAACTACAAATAAGTCCAAAATGGCGGATGCAACTTTTTTCCTATCGGGTACAATGAAACGTGGTTGAAGTTCAACAAATAATTTTCTAAACCCATCGCTTTCCATCATTCTAAATGATATCTCATTCTTACCAATAAATTTGGCTACTGCAATCATGCATCTATTTTGGTTGAAAGAATGTGGAACCAAAGACCCTCCTAAACCTTTTTGAGGCTGATCTTTGTCCACTTCCTTTTTTAGATATATAGATGACTCATAACATATGTAAAAAAGATGATACGGTAATCCACTTGTGCCTTGCTTTGCAATAGTTGGCACTCCATCTTGCAATATTTGCATACAACAATTGTCTTCATTTCTCCATTGTCCTTCTTTCTAACCACTTGTGTCATATGATCCCACACTAAAGCTTAGATTGTCTTGAAGTGCTTTTATGATACAATTCAATTTGACTTTGAGTAGACAGTGTTTGTCTTGCTTCATTTGTCGCATTGGATTCAGTGAATGCCATGGAAAACCTGTGGAACACGTTAAACTATTATCATTCATCAGTCTTAAAATACCTTTAGATAGATACATAAATTCAACCAAATATCAGAATCAATGAAACTATAAGTCTAAATAAAGGTTTAAAAATTCACTTTCATCCGTTTGCACAAAAATGTTCTGCGAAATGCCCAGTAAACTTTTCAGTCAAAATATGCTGTTTAAATCGCATACATGTTCTGTCAGAACTGTAAATATTTGCATTCTACCTCTACATCAGACAAATTTTCAGTCAGAACTATAGATATCTGCAATCTTCAACGAAAATTTTAAACTGTTTATTACAAGAATTCATGTTTTAAACTTTAAATACTTACAAGCTACGCTGCGAGTATTTACATTTTAAACTGAAAGTATGAACAGCCTAAAAACTTCAATACATATGTTTTGAAAGATGCAAAACTGATAAATACAATTTCCAGTGAAAATTCCTAACTATTTCTTGTGTATTCCGTCTCTTATCGAATGGATTTCGTTCCAATTGTATTTCTTGGAACAATGATGGAAATCGAAAGTTTAGGAAATAATCAGATGGAACTCCGTGGAAATTGAAAAAAAAAAAAAATCAGCCCAAAATGTATGTATCCTAAACTTATCATAAATATAATTTTTGCTTTGTTTTATATATACATACGCATTTACAGATTTTGATTTTGTACATGCACATTTTGAATTAATGCACATGTATAACAAACGAAAAACCTACTATTATTGATACAAGTTTTTTGCATAAACCTATTTGTATTTGTTTTATTATAAATCACAAAAGTAAATGATAAATTTTCGAAATCATGGAAAGGGAAGAATGGACTGCATGCTGTTGGATTCACGAGAACAGAAGTAAGCTGATTGGTGATTGAAACTTGTAGAAGGAGATACGAGAAGATAAGCTACAAATATTAAATTTGATAAAGAAAAAAAGCATAATCGCTTAACATAATCACTAATTTATAGGGTCTGATTTGAATGACTGATTTTAAAACAATTGGCTTACTTATGTAGCATAGAAGTTAAAAAAACTAGCATATATAACAATACGAGAAAAAAAATTCCCTTTCAATTTCATTAGTTCTATCTCCGTTGCAATTTCCTTGATCTCCAATATCTCTGTTGCTGTTTCCCTAGTTGCGCACGTCTTTCGTAATTTTTTATACAGAAAAGTTTTCTTAATATTTTTGTAAACATAATACAATTTTTTTAGTCTCCATACAATTATTTTGCACCCTCCCATGTTTATCTGAATATCCTGAATTGGACATGTTCAAAACAAATAAATTCATGTTAATAAAAACCTACCCCATAAATGAAAGGCAATGGACTACAATCAAAAATTAAAGGCAATTAACTACAATCAAAAATGAAAAGCAATGAACATATTTAAAATAAACCAAATACATGTCAATTAAAACCGACACACCCCCAAATGAAAGGCAATAGACTACAATCAAAAGTGCATTTAAATTTTATCAAGTAGCAAGAACACTTAGAAAATCTCAAAAAAGAAAAAAAAAATGTACAGATGAGGAACGAAAATGCAAAAAGGAAAAAAGTTTCATGTTGCAATGTACTTGGAATAACAAATAAAAAAAAGTGAAAATTAGGCTCACATCCTTAGAATTAATCTTAATTAAGCTCACATCCTCCCCTATAGAATAGTTTAAATTACATCCTTCTTTTTAAACTAATCGCGTATTTGTTCCTAATTTGCCCATTTTTAATATCGCGGCTGAACATACGGATCTCATCACAGCCAATTTTTTTTTCTTTAACTATATTTTAATTACTCCTTAATTAATGGCTAATATACAGAAATTACGATTAAATAGATATTTCGTGATTAAGTTTCTTCTTCCACATTTTACTCCTGCTAATGGCGGTTGCAATTCGTTTCTGAGCTTCCATTTCTGTCCATTTCATATTGAAATTGATTGGCAATTTTTCCATTGATTTTTTTGATTGAACAACTGTGTATTAAATGGCTTCGTCTTCCTTCAGGTAAAACATGCGTTTATTTTATTTTTTTTAATTTTATCCGCTGGTTTTCATTGTTTGATCTGTTTTTGTTGATTCAATAGTTTTTATTGATGGAATTGTCTAGTTTTTTTGATGTGTAATTTAAATATTTTATGAAGTTTCATTTTTTGTTGATGATTGTACAGTATTATAAATTAATCTGTCAACTTTTCACTTCATCTGTTCTTCGTGCATGTATAAAAGTATGCATACAGTGTATATATGAGCATATATAAATGCAAATATTGGTATATTACGTGTGTTTGGATGTACTCAGGAAACTAGATGTGTATGTATGAAAATTTTCTGTTTATAATCATGCAAACTACTGAAATTTCTGTTTTTTTTTGGCGTGCCTGTTTATTAGTTGCATGATTCTAATACTTTATTTTTAATTTATGCATAATACAAGTGTTCAGGTTTTTTCTTTTTAATTTAAAACTTCCAAAATATACGGATTTTTTGCAGATATATATTGAAACACCTCACCTCCGTTAAGGTCACTCACAAAGGGAATGCCTTAATTTTGGTGGAGGTTTATAAGTAAAAGACACAAATAAAACACAAGACAGATACAAACACATATAAATAAGCAGCGGAAAAACCAACAAACTTTTATTATCATAAATACGTGTTCATACAGAACATTTCCAACATTCTCTCAAAACAAACTTCCAATTATTATAACCATAATACTGTCTTGATTTTAAAAGTTAAAGAAGCATGAAACATAAATAAAGCTGCATAATCCCTATAAATGATATCCAAAGCCATTGTCCAAATGAAAGAAATCCAAACAATACATTCTCTCTCTTCAAGCTGGATGAAAAACTGACTAAGCTGCAGTGTTTCCTCCCTGTGGACCTGGGGGAAGGGGGGGGGGGGGGGAACGGAAGAAAAGAAGACGAAAGGAAAATGGGTCAGACATAAGTCTAGTAAGTCTAGCTATATTCCTAGAATGTTAATAATAAAAAGATCATGACTTGCATAAAGTGAGAACAGGACGATATCAGGATAATAGACTATCCTAGAACTAGATAAGGTGTCCTAAAACGAACATCCCTTCGCACCCTATTATAAATCTCTATCTCTGCACCTACTAATTCTTATACCAACAGGCACCCCGTGATTGGGGTGAAGTGATCCCTTTCTCTTTCTTTAAAAGATCGGCTCCTACTCGTATATTCACATATGTCCTACGGCCATATATGGTAGATACCTATGCTGGTCCCACCATGGGGTGTATCAAGTCCCATGGTGGCGGCCCTGACATAATTCTGGCATGCATAGGGTATACTACTGATGCTCCAGTGCCCTGACTTGTCTGCTCCAGAGTGTGTGCACGCCCGCACTCTGTTAGAACCCACACTGTGCACCAACCGCCATCGCTTTTGACCGCTTACAATCAGCCTAGTAATCGTGCCCCACCCTGCCTAGTTCAGAGTACCATGATACCTAATTGGGTTACTGCTGAAATGGGTCCCCGTTACTAGGTTTTCTAGTCAAACATGTTAAGTGGTTAAGTGTCTGAATGAACCTAACCCCCACCCATCCAAATTATTCAACATGTGGAATTTGGTTAAGTATTTATTAAATTGACTTAACCCTATCAGTCCTAACTCAGCTCTAATTGTCTTATTAGAGCACCAACCTCTCAGATTAAACAGATATTGTTGTGGCTGCATGTATGCCGGTTGGGTCCGAGCAGTCTTACGCCACAACTCAGTTTAACCTCGGGTCTTTATTGGGCCCCATGCCTTAACCTCTCACATTGGATAGCTACTGTTGTGACAACTGGACAGCCGGGCGGGTCCGGGCAGGTTTACGTCACAACTCAATCCAACCTCGGGTTAAGCGCGTTCGTATTTTCTAATTTACATTTTAATTATGTAAATTATTCAAATTCAAATTACTGCCACATTCATTTCCAATTAATCTCGTTAATTAAGGTAATTAATGCCTTTTTATGCCATAAATCACTTATGTGATTAATGACCAATATGTAAATTAGAAAATATTCAAATTACTGTCACATTCATTTCCTATTAATCTCATTAATTAAGGTAATTAATGCCTTTTTATGCCATAAATCACTTATGTGATTAATGACCAATTTATGGCAAGTTTTCCTAAAATTATCATTTTAACCCAACGTTACCCGTCCAATATTAGGCTAACCATCTCAGCCTAATTTACGTTCGCATGATTTTTGGTGTAAAGTATTAGGCTAAAAACTTAGCCTAATTTAATATACGCAAATTGGCATAAATTAGCATAAACATGACAAGGGTATAACTTTGGTATTGATGGCATAATCAATATGAACATAATAGGGTGTACTTGCAAAATAACTAACATGAACATTTTAGGGGTGAACTTGCAAAATAAATAACATGAACATTATAATGTCATAGGTACAAACTTACAAAAGGACTAACATAAACATTATAATGTCATAGGTATGAAATTGCACTTATAGGCTAACTCAACATATATGTGTTTTTAACATAGGCCATATTGACAACATACATGAGAATTAGCAATATGAACTAATCCATATACATATGTAAATTTGCAACATAGGCAAATCAACATACGTATATGTGAGTTAGCAACATAGGCTAATGAACATACACATGTGTTAATTAGTAACATAGATTTAAACATACTTGCAAATTAATCCCAACATATGATAAGGGTGAACATGACATAAGTTTTGCATAAACATGAACATATAGATTTGACAATTGGTCGCATAACTTCACTACATAAACTTGCATAATAAACTACACAATTCTCATAAGATGTTACAATCCAAGTCCATGCTTATACAAATAATCTAATCCAATAATCCCAAATTTAACATGATAATAGAATCAAGTCACTGGCATAGATTAATGTTATTATACATAATAAACATCATACTTAATAATTCTCAATTCAACATGATAATAGAATCAAATCACAAACGTATATTAATAACATAACGAGTATCGTACTATTATCATTTCATCGCAACACATGATATTCATATTAATTCGCATTCTAAAAATGTAGCTAAACTTACAATCGTAGACGGTCTTGTTTTCTGAGTTCTGAAATTCTGAATTTGCAAAGCTTTCCTTTGGGAAGACGTTGCTTTGATTCTAATTTGTTCGTCTCTTTCAAGTGGAGGCTCCCTCTAGTTCTCACCGGACAGCATGGTGGCTCCAATTCTTATTCTTTTTTTTTGTGAATTTTTAGTTTGAGACCTAGGGTCTTTTTATAGAGTTGCAAGTTAATTTGAGCCGTCGATGAAGCTAGGGTTAACCAGAGTCGTCCGTTGTAAAGAGAAGCCAATTATGTTCACCATTTCTTTCTTAATGTACATTTACTATTATTTGTCAATCCATATAAATACGTACGCATTAGATACATCTCCCCTTTACACATTTATTATTATTTTTGTATGCACATTAGATACATCTCCCCTTTACACATTTATTATTATTCTTGTATGCACATTAGATACATCTCCCCTTTACACATTTATTATTATTCTTGTATGCACATTAGATATGTCTCCCCTTTACACATTTATTTTTGTATTAGCAACTTTAGTGTTAACAGAAATATGGGGTGTTACATTTTCCCCTCCTTAAAGGATTTCGTCCCCGAAATCTCCAAGTCTAGGAGAACATATATCCTACCATCCAAATGTCCATCTACTCAATCATCAAACACGAGCGTCCATTGTCCTTAAAAGACTTCTAATGCTTCATGATCATATGCATCGTGTGTGTACATGTCCTCATCTAATGCAAAAATCAGGCGGTCTACTGATTCAGTTGACCTCCTTAATGCAAATTATGTAAGTGTCATGAATCCATTATGTATGCAAACTTTTTCCTATTCATAATTCTACATGAGTACGCAATCATTCAAACAAAAGCGACATCCATATGACAACATATTAAGCTTCAACCATATACAAACATAAACACATATATGCATATGCAGTATGAGGTGACTGAGCCGATCTAAAACCCTAGATTGTGTGTGTATATGCATCCACGAGCAACCACTAGCAAACATTTGCAACCACTTGCAACCATCATCCATAACATGTTTCAATTACATGTTTACATCCAAAGGGGTTTTTACCTAAGGATAAAAGGGTAAGGTCGGGGAGATATACCTAAAAAGATAGATACTAACATGACTTTAAGGAAAAAGAGAGATCAAAAATGTACCCTAAAAAAGAAAAGGGTAGGCTGCGCGTATTCTATCCTCAGTTTCCCAAGTCGCGTCTTCCTCAGTGTCGCTCCACTGAACTTTGACGAGTTTGACTTCGCGGTTGCTTAGCTTTTTCACTTCAGTTCCTAAGATGCGAGTTGGAACTTTCCTCACAGTTGCTTCGCGTTCTACTTCAGCTTCTTCTGGAATGTTTGGCTCTACCACTTCCGCTAACTCATGTAGATACTTCCGGAGGTGAGAAACATGAAAGACGTTGTGAACTCCGGCCAGTCTCTCGGGTAACTCTAACCTGTAGGCCATCTTCCCAATCTTCTCGATGATAGGAAACGGCCCTACAAATCTTGGTGCTAGCTTCCCTGTGGATCCAAAGCGAATGACATTCCTTAAAGGAGATACCTTAAGGAAAACCCTGTCCCCAACCTCAAATTCAAGGTCGGTCCTTCTCTTGTCTGCGTAGGATTTTTGTCTGTCTTGGGTTGTCTTCATTCTTCTCCGTATTAAGTCCACTTTCTTTGAAGTCTCTTGGATCATATCTGGTCCAAGTATGAGCTTGTCAGTAGACTCCCACCAACAAGTGGGCGATCGGCACGGTCTTCCATATAAAGCTTCGAAGGGCGCCATTCCGATGGTGGCTTGGTAGCTGTTGTTGTAGGCAAATTCCACCAAAGGAAGATGGTCCTCCCAAGTCCCTCCAAAGTCAAGGACGCAAAGTCTCAAAAGGTCTTCCAAAATCCTGTTCTCCCTTTCCGTCTGACCATCGGTTTGGGGGTGATAGGTCGTGCTCAAACATAACTGTGTGCCTACAGCTTCTTGCAGACTCCGCCAAAACTCGCTTGTGAAGATAGGATCTCTGTCACTAATAATGCTGGAAGGTATTCCATGGAGTCGAACTATCTCCTTAAGATAAAGAGATGCTAGAGACGAGGCAGTCCTTCTACTCTTGACAGGTAAAAAGTGGGCGCTTTTAGTAAGCCTATCCACTATTACCCAAATGCTAGTGTTGCCTCTTCTAGACCTAGGCAGCCCATCAATGAAGTCCATTGAAATGTTATCCCACTTCCACTGTGGGACCTCTAGAGGATGGAGCAGACCGCCAGGCTTCTTCTACTCCGCCTTGACTTGTTGGCAAATCAAGCACTTAGAAACAAAATCTGCCACGTCCTTCTTCATGCCACTCCAAAAGAAAACTCTCTTTAAGTCCTTATACATTTTGTCCCCGCCTGGATGTATTGTCATCTTGGAATGATGTGCCTCCTCAAGAACTTTCTTCACCAACTCCTTTGCCTGTGGGACGCATAGTCTTCCATCCCGTCTTAACCACCCTTTGTCGTCGATGGTGTATCTATCGAGGTGACTAGAAGTCTCACCCCTAACGAGCTTATCAACCACTTCTACAAGCTGAGGGTCTTCTCGTTGTGCAGTCCTTATTGAGTCTAAGAGAGTGGGCTGTACTTCTAGCGATGCTAACAGACCGGGTACAAAATCAGAGGAGGGCCTAAAGTCAAAACTGGCTATAAACTCTAGGCTTCGCCTTTCAACAAATAGCGGGCTCAACGTTAGCTTCTTTCTACTCAAGGCATCTGCGACTACGTTGCCCTTGCTAGGAGTGTAGGAAATCTCGAAATTATACGAGGCGAGAAACTCCATCCACCTTTGTTGCCTTAAGTTAAGGTCCTTCTACGAGAAGAGACACTTCAAAGATTTATGGTCAGTATACAGTTCAAATTTCTCACCTAGGAGATAGTGGTGCCAAGACTTAAGCACAAAGACGATGGCGACCAACTCAAGGTTGTGGGTTGGGTAGTTCCTTTCATGAACTTTCAACTGTCTTCCGCCATAAGCTACTACCCTTCTTTCTTGCATTAGGACAGCGCCTAGTCCTGTCCCGCATGCATCCGTGTATACTGTAAACATTTTGCTTCCATCCGGCAAGGTCAGAACTGGGGCTGTTGTAAGAGCCCTTTTTAAGCGTTGGAAAGCAAACTCGCAATCCAAATCCCAAGAGAAAACTAGATTCGTCTTTGTTAGACTTGTAAGAGGAGCTGAGATCTTTGCAAAATCTCTGATGAACTTCCGATAAAAGCCTGCAAGCCCGAGGAAGCTTCGAACCTCGGTTGCATTCCTTGGTGCCTTCCAATCTTGCACCGCTACTACTTTTGCGGGGTCTACAGCTAACCCCTCTTTGGACACTATATGCCCAAGAAATCTCACTTCTTCTCTCCAAAAGTGGCACTTGGAGAATTTAGCTTTTAACTAATGTGTTCTAAGAGTCTCCATGATTGCCTTTAGGTGCTGAGCATGCTTTTCCTCATTTTTTGAGAAGATCAAAATATCGTCTACGAAGACCACCACGAATTTATTGAGGAAATCTCTAAACACCCTACTCATTAGGTCCACGAAGAAAGCGGGTGCGTTTGTCAAGCCAAAAGGCATGACAAGCCACTCAAAGAATCCGTCTAGGGTTCTGAAATCTGTCTTATCGATGTTATCATCAGCTACCCTTAGCCGATGAAATCCGGTCGCCAAATCAAGTTGGGAGAAAACCGACGCTCCTACAAGCTGGTCAAACAAATCGTCAATTATGGGGAGAGGGTGCCTATTCTTTTTAGTCAGCTTGTTTAGCTCCCTATAGTAAACACATAGACGGAGTGAACCATCCGCCTTTGTAGCAAACACCACTGGAGCGCCCCATTCTGAAATGCTCCGCCTAATGAACCCCTTTTCTAAAAGCTCTTTAATCTGCTTACTGAGCTCTTTCCCTAGGAGCCATGTGCCTAACAGGCAAAGCAACGGGCTTCACATTGTCAACAAGATAGATGCGGAAGTCTATTTCCCGTTTCGGAGGTAAGCCCTTCACCTCATCAAAGACATCCGAATATTCTCGGACCACCTTAACTGACTGCAAATTCTCAACAGAAGCGTCAAGCGATTCAAGATAACTAAGCATAACCACATTCGAGGGATTACAAGTAATTTCCAGAGTGTTACCGAGTTGGGTTAAGAGCCTAACCACTCTTTTCTCACAATCAAGGATGGCACCATTACTGGATAGCCAGTCCATGCCCAAAATCAATCCATACACCGAGAAGCCCAAAACAAAGGTACTACATCTAAATTCTACACTTAGAATAGAGATTTTCAAATTCATACAGATCATTGACAAATAAGCTGGGCCTCCAATTGGATTAGAGACAACCAAGGGATCCTCTACCATACTAGTTTCTAGGTGCAGAGATTCTACTAAAGCAGATGAAATAAAGGAGTGTGATGCACCAGAATCAAATAAAGTGCGAACTGGGTGATCATAAAGATAAACTACACTTTCTACAAAAGTATTTCTACCTTGCTGTTGCAGAGGAGGTGCCTCCAGTGCATGAACTTGTCCACCCGAAGTGGATGCAGCTTTCTGTGCCTGCCCTCGCCTCTTAGGGCAGTCCTTAGCTATGTGTCCTGTTTCTCCACAATGAAAGCAACCACCATTCATCTTTGCCTCCTTCTTCCAGCAGTCTTTCACTACATGTCCAACCACACCACAGAAATTACACTTTCTTGTTTCGCGAGTTTTGTTATTTTTCCCGCCCTTCTTAAAGTCTGTTTTCTTAGGATGTAAAGCTTCTTTCTTTCCCTGAGACCCTTCCGCCTTTATCTCCTTCTTGCCTTTATCCTCCTCATGTAGTAACGCCATCTGTACCAGCCTTTCATATGTAGCTCCCATAGGTATATGGGTCATGGCCAGGCTATGAAGCGGCTCATTCAGTCCCTTGACAAAGCGGAGAGCCTTCTTGTTTTGGGTGTTGACTAGGTCCAGTCCGAGCCTAGCCAGCTGATCAAACTGGTTGACGTACTCTTTGACGGTCATACTTCATTGCTTAAGGGATAGGAACCTCTCCATTTGAAGACTTCTCTCAGCTTCTGAAAGGAACTTCAGCTCAAATCTAAATCTGAAATCTTCCCACGTTTCTACTGGTCTTTCTGCATTGGTGACTTCCCACCAGTAGGAAGCCTCTCCTTTGAGCAACCACACTGCCAGTCTTACCTTCTGCCTGTCTTCTACCTCGAAGATAACGAAAAGATCTTCGGTCTCTTTCAGATAGTTCCTGGCTGCTACGAAGGACTCGGTTTCATGAAAGTCTTTCCCACCCATAGCTTTAAAATCTCTACAAGTCTTGGCAAAAGCATTTCCTTTCGGAGGAGGAGGAGGAGGAGGAGGAGGAGGGGGAATTTCAGCAATTGGGGGAGGAGGAGGAATTGCTGCAGCTGGGGGAGGAAGATTCGCTGGGCCCGCCTCATTGGCCCTAGCTTCCAAGTACCTTCTAAACCAACCAAGTACAGTCACACCTTCTGGAAGGTTAAATTCTCCCGACATGCTGAAACGAAAAAGGAAAGATTCAAAACGAAGGATAGATAATTCACATGGCTTTGGGGGATTATGCCTTTCTAAAACTATAAAACAATTTTTTTCTTGAAAAATTCTTCTTTAAATTTCAATTTGAATACAGTTTCAAATTTTTTTTAATCTGGTCTGGTAAACCTATGCTCTGATACCAAGTGAAACACCCCACCTCCGTTAAGGTCACTCACAAAGGGAATGCCTTAATTTTTGTGGATGTTTATAAGTAAAAGACACAGATAAAACACAAGATGGATATAAACACATATAAATAAGCAACAGAAAAACCAACAGACTTTTATTATCATAAATACGTGTTCATACAGAACATTCCAACATTGTCTCAAAACAAACTTCCAATTATTATAACCATAATACTGTCTTGATTTTAAAAGTTAAAGAAGCATGAAACATAAATAAAGCTGCATAATCCCCATAAATGATATCTAAAGCCATGGTCCAAATGAAAGAAATCCAAGCAATACATTCTCTCTTTTCAAGCTGGATGAAAAACTGACTAAGCTGCGGTGTTTCCTCCCTGTGGACCTGAGGGGGGGACGGAAGAAAAGAAGATGAAAGGAAAATGGGTCAGACATAAGTCTGGTAAGTCTAGCTATATTCCTAGAATGTTAATAATAAAAAGATCATGACTTGCATAAAGTGAGAACAGGACAATATCAGGATAATGGACTATCCTAGAACTAGATAAGGTGTCCTAAAACGAACATCCCTTCGCACCCTATTATAAATCTCTATCTCTGCACCTACTAATTCTTATACCAACAGGCACCCCGTGATTGGGGTGAAGTGATCCCTTTCTCTTTCTTTAAAAGATCGTCTCCTACTCGTATATTCACATGTGTCCTACGGCCCTATATGGTAGATACCTATGCTGGTCCCACCATGGGGTGTATCAAGTCCCATGGTGGCGGCCCTGACACAATTCTAGCATGCATCAGGTATACTACTGATGCTCCAGTGCCCTGACTTGTCTGCTCCAGAGTGTGTGCACGCCCGCACTCTGTTAGAACCCACACTGTGCACCAACCGCCGTCGCTTTTGACCACTTACAATCAGCCCAGTAATCGTGCCCCACTCTGCCTAGTTCAGGGTACCATGATACCTAATTGGGTTACTACTGAAACGGGTCCCCGTTATTAGGTTTTCTAGTCAAACATGTTAAGTGGTTAAGTGTCTGAATGAACCTAACCCCCACCCATCCAAATTATTTAACATGTTGAATTTGGTTCAGTATTTATTAAATTGACTTAACCCTATCAGTCCTACTTAGTTCTAATTGTCTTATTAGAGCACCAACCTCTCAGATTAGACATATATTGTTGTGGCTGCCTGTATGTCGGTTGGGTCCGGGCAGTCTTACGCCACAACTCAGTTTAACCTCGGGTCTTTATTGGGCCCCATGCCTTATCCTCTCACATTGGATAGCTATTGTTGTGACAACTGGACAACCGGGCGGGTCCGGGCAGGTTTACGTCACAACTCAATCCAACCTCGGGTTAAGCGCATTCGTATTTTCTAATTTACATTTTAATTATGTAAATTATTCAAATTCAAATTACTGTCACATTCATTTCCAATTAATCTCGTTAATTAATGTAATTAATGTCTTTTTATGCCATAAATCACTTATGTGATTAATGACCAATATGTAAATTAGAAAATATTCAAATTACTGTCACATTCATTTCCTATTAATCTCATTAATTAAGGTAATTAATGCCTTTTTATGCCATAAATCACTTATATGATTAATGACCAATTTATGGCAAGTTTTCCTAAAATTACCATTTTAACCCAACGTTACCCTGTCTAATATTAGGCTAACCATCTCAGCCTAATTTACGTTCGCATGATTTTTGGTGTAAAGTATTAGGCTAAAAACTTAGCCTAATTTAATATACGCAAATTGGCATAAATTAGCATAAACATGACAAGGGTATAACTTTGGTATTGATGGCATAATCAATATGAACATAATAAGGTGTACTTGCAAAATAACTAACATGAACATTTTAGGGGTGAACTTGCAAAATAACTAACATGAACATTATAATGTCATAGGTACAAACTTGCAAAAAGACTAACATAAACATTATAATGTCATAGGTATGAACTTGCACTTATGGGCTAACTCAACATATATGTGTTTTTAACATAGGCCATATTAACAACATACATGAGAATTAACAATATGAACTAATCCATATACATATGTTAATTTGCAACATAGGAAAATCAACATACGTATATGTGAGTTAGCAACATAGGCTAATGAACATACACATGTGTTAATTAGTAACATAGATTTAAACATACTTGCAAATTAATCCCAACATATGACAAGTGTGAACATGGCATAAGTTTTGCATAAACATGAACATATAGATTTGACAATTGGTTGCATAACTTCACTACATAAACTTGCATAATAAACTACACAATTCTCATAAGATGTTACAATCCAAGTCCATGCTTATACAAATAATCTAATCCAATGATCCCAAATTTAACATGATAATAGAATCAAGTCACTGGCATAGATTAATGTTATAAAACATAATAAACATCATACTTAATAATTCTCAATTCAACATGATAATAGAATGAAATCACAAATGTATATTAATAACATAACGAGTATCGTACTATTATCATTTCATCGCAACACATGATATTCATATTAATTCGCATTCTAAAAATGTAGCTAAACTTACAATCGTAGACGGTCTTGTTTTCTGAGTTCTGAAATTCTGAATTTGCAAAGCTTTCCTTTGGGAAGACGTTGCTTTGATTCTAATTTGTTGTTGCTTTTTAATCTTTTAGTTTGTATTCGCTATGTTGTTCGTCTCTTTCAAGTGGAGGCTCCCTCTAGTTCTCAGCGGACAGCATGGTGGCTCCAATTATTATTCTTTTTTTTTGTGAATTTTTAGTTTGAGACCTAGGGTCTTTTTATAGAGTTGCAAGTTAATTTGAGCCGTCGATGAAGCTAGGGTTAACCAGAGCCGTCCGTTGTAAAGAGAAGCCAATTATGTTCACCATTTCTTTCTTAATGTACATTTACTATTATTTGTCAATCCATATAAATACGTACGCATTAGATACATCTCCCCTTTACACATTTATTATTATTTTTGTATGCACATTAGATACATCTCCCCTTTACACATTTATTATTATTCTTGTATGCACATTAGATACATCTCCCCTTTACACATTTATTATTATTCTTGTATGCAAATTAGATACATCTCCCCTTTACACATTTATTTTTGTATTAGCAACTTTAGTGTTAACAGAAATACGGGTTGTTACATATATACGGTTATTAATGTTTTTTGCTTCTTTGTATGCATTTAATTATATTCATATGTTTTTTACAATTGTAATTTTATTTGACTACTGCTGATGTGGCTGATTAATTTTTATTTTTTCATTTTTCTCCCAGTGCTCCTTCAAATATTGGTGTGTTGGTGCTGCTGAAGTATGGGAATGATAGTTGTTCTATTCGTCTCTATATTGATAGTACAGTTGCTACCGTTATAAATGCTGTCAGTGGTAAATGGATTGAATTAAGTCTGTTGTCGTTGGAATTGTATCATATTAGAGATGGTTTGAGAAGAAATATTGAAAGTAATTTTGATCTTCAATCCATTCTTTTATTGGCTCACATTATCGTGAAGATTACTTGGTTTTTGTTGTTGACGTTAATCGAAGTAATTCTTCAGTTGCTCCTGATAGCAATTCTTCTTTAGTTAGTGATTCCTCTTTTAGTAGTTTCAGTAAGTCGAACAACCAATTTAAGCAATTGTTGAAAACTGAGTTGAACCAATCTGTTTTCTCTGGTGTTGGTCAACAATTTAAAGGAGGTGTCACTGAATTTAGACTTTATTTGATGATGTATAGTATGAAAACTGGATATAAGCTTAATTTGCTTAAGAATGATAAGGAAAGAGTTACTGCTGTTTGTTCTAAAAAAATTGTTGTTTCAGGATTCATGCTTCACTCAAGTTTAATCTTCCAGGATATTTTGTTGTAAAGAGATTACAACCAGAACATAATTGTGGTGCTGGAATTCATGATATAAACAATCATGTTATATCCAGTAAATTGATTAAGCTTTTGGTTTGTGATCATATTCATGCAAATCCTTTAGTGAAGACAAAGGACATTATTAACTTGTTTCAAACTGAATATAATGTCATTTTGAAGTATTATTATGCTTATAATGGAAAGAGATTGGCATTAGATGATTTACATGGTAGCGACGTAATGTCCTACCATCATTTGCAGTCTTTTTGTGATGCAGTTCTTTCTACTAATCCTGGAAGTACAGTTGTTTTGGAGTGCAATGATTCGACACGTCAATTCGAAAGGGTTTTTATTGGATTTGAAGCTTGTGCATTTGGATTTCAATATTGTCGACCACTAATTTTTGTTGATGCTACGTTTATGAAGGGAAGAGCTCAAGGATGTTTAATGGCTGCTACTGGTAAAAATGGAAACGTAGGTATCATATTTTTTAGTATATTTTTCCTGTTCCAACTGTCCATATTCTTATTTTTAACGGTTTTAAATACTGTTTGTTTGAAAATGTGCATTTACATATGTCATTATTTATAATAATTGCGTCCATTTATGATAGTATTCTGAAGTTACGAATATAATTATGCTTCTTCAGTTTCAGACATGCATAAAATACTGTAAAATTAATAAACATATGAATACAATTATTTCAGACTTTTTGACTACATCTTACAAATAGTCGAAAATCTTTCACATTCATATGCAACTTTTATAAATATATGCATTCTGTCATGCAATTATTCTGTCTATACGCTGCTCAAGCAACTGTTATTTTTATTATCAATTAGAAATGAAATTATTTTTAAAATCTGCATCAAATTGTGCATATGTTAGTGATTATGTAACATTGGAAAAAAAATTGCTTGCGCTTTTTTTAAAAAAAAAATTGTCACGTATAACATCTATTATATTATTTCTAATTACTTGGCCACGTTCAGCCTTTTTTCAAAAAAAGTATTCATGTTCCTTATTCTACTATTATGCTAATTTTTTTAATAACAGGTTTTTTCCCTATAGCAATTGCAATTGTATCTGGAGAAGATGAAGATAATTGGATTTGGTTTTGTGAACAACTTAGAGAGTTTCTTAAAGAAGATTGTAGAAGCTATGTTTTCATATCTGATCGTCATCCAAGTATCCTTGTTGCTATTCCACAGATTTTTCCAAATTCAGTCCATGGATCATGTTTTTATTATTTGACCAACAATTTAAAAGTTGCTTTAAAATCGCAATTTTCCAAAACAAATAAAAGGATGTTACTGGATTCGTTTTCAAGAATTGCTTACACGTACAATTTGTCTGATTTCATTGCTGCTTTGAAGAATTTTAGAGATGTAGGTGGATCAACCACAACAAATTTTTTGAGTGGAATTCCATTTGAGAAATTTACTAACGTATTCTTCCCTGGTTGTCGTTACGGTGAAATGTCTTCTAATTGTTCAGAAAGTTTTAATAAGTGGATTTTGGAAGAACGACATTTACCAATCACTGCTTGTTTAGATAAAATTAGAATGAAGTTAATGAAACTCATGTATGATCGTCGTGAAGTAGCTTCTACTTGGAACAACGTTTTATGTCCTGCTATTGAAACTCGATTAAGAAGTCTACATTTGGAAGGTGCTTCTTGGTTTGTTATCAAATCAAGTGAATATAATTTTGAAGTTCATTCTCCAGTACATCAATTTATTGATTTATGCAATCGAGTTTGTACATGTAATGTGTGGCAAATAAGCAGTTTTCCTTGCGCTTATGCCGTTAGAAGTATTTTAAGCTGTGAAACATTGTCTGTGTATGACTACATTGAATCTTATTTTAAAGTTGTACATTTTCAACTCTCCTATTCACCTCCAATCAATCCTATCATAAATTATATGGGTGAAGATGTGGCTGTTGAAGATGCAATTATAGCTCCTCCAAAAGGCAGAAGAATGCTTGGTCATCCATCCTCTTCTAAAAGGTTGAAATCAGCAGGTGAATTTGCGAAGACTACTAGATGTGGATTGTGCAATAAGTTGGGTCATAATAAGAGGACGTGTTCTTCAATAAATAAGTAATTTTTTGTTACAAATAAATGTAAACTTGGTTAAAATGAATATTGTTCTGAACTATTACGTGCTGCTTTGCTTTTAATTCATTATTTTTCATGTTAATTCTGGTTTATTATCATTTATTTCATTTCATTACTTTTGTTCCTCCTGTTATTCAATTTATCTGCATATAAATATGCAATTACTACATATTATTGCACAAATGAATGAATTTATATTGAATACAGGTATCAATTTTGCTTCTTATTTGCATATATTAATGATTTAATATAAAGATTCAAACATGCTAAATATCTGTACGTCAATTTTTCCATGTAAACTGATAATGTAGTACAGTATTATTTATTTTGGCATAGAATTGTGCAACTATTTTCATTATTCTCATGAATGTATTCAAAAATTTGGTTTCATGCATGCTCTGTTATAACTTTTAATTCATTATACCTATTTAAACTTGAATTGTTTAACTATAACATAAAAATCAAAAAAAAAAATCACTAATTCTTTACTGCACAAATTTTATGCTCTTTAGTTCGTAAATACACTAGTTACTATTAAAAACAAATTCCAACAAGGCTGTACAATACTTTAGTACTGATAAAAAAAATTCTACTGGAATACTGCTGCAATAATGTTAATATTATCAACATTTTATATTCAGATTGATCAGCTGGATTATTGCTGAAAAATATTTTCCAGTCGCATTACTAATTATATGTAATACAACCACACAAGTAGTCAACTATTAACAAAAAACTCTACAGAAGACAGCTTCAACACATAATTTCATGTTAAACTAAAAAAACTTGATTCAAAGCCTAAAATAACAAAGTACTTCAGTTCAAACAGAAACATAACCATTTACACGTGGTCCAAAAATCAAAACAACAGTCAACATTTTCAAATCGAACTAAAAATCCCTCTGCTTCCATTTTAAACAGTACGTATGTTAAATTCCGACTTCAGATATTTCTGAGTTAGCCGACTCTCCTCAGTCCAGCTATAAAGTTTGCAGCTGAGTATTTTATGAGCCAACTCAGCACGTTGTTTACTAATAGCTTCAGCACCAAATATTTCTTCATCTTTAACAATCCCTTTGTCCTTGCATCTTTGTTCCATTATGTTGATAACAAACATCCCACAATCGACACTGCAGAAATTTATTAATTATTAACACTTTGTTCAATAAAACTTATTCACAAAAACTGCATACATGTATATAATTATTCACATTATCTGCATATATGTATGAAACCATTAACAATTTGTTGAAATATATACCAGCATAACTGTATGAAAATTTTCAGATCTTATGCATAATCTTATGCTAGCATTTATGTTATATACGAAAATAAGTGAAACTTGTATACTTAAATGAAAATACATGCATTATTTGCATACAAACATGCAGATATTCCAAAATTTGTTTACTAAAATGCAGATGAACTTATTTTATTTTCTTACGTGTGGCCTTGTTGTGGGCAATCCGCTATTTCAAGTTCTTTTCGTTCCTGAAATTTCTTCTTCTCCAATTTTTTCATCACACCACTGACGTAACTAATCTTCATACAAAAAAATTTATACACTCAAACATATATTAAAATATTTACAGTTGCAAATATATATATATATATATATATATATATATATATATATATATATATATATATATATATTCATTTTGTTACTGGTATAAACAACAACTTGCAAACGAAATATTTTCAAATTACATACCATATCTTTCGCAAATTTTTGATGTTTTCCTTCACGACGTGGTTTATTGGAATCGTAATGAATCCATCTTCTATCATCTTTAATGTATTCCAAAATCGAAAAATGATTCTTTTGATGGATAGGAATTAATATTTTCCTGCACGCTTGGAATCCCTTTACAAGTGGTTCATCTATAAAATGCTGCAATTGTTCCACTGAATTCGTATTTATAAATGCCTATAATTGCAATCAATTTAGTGGACAATTGTAATTATAAAAACAAAGTTATGCACAAAAAAAATATAAAAATACTTACAGAAGCAGAAACTCTAATGTATAAAATCTCCGGACGATTTTTCTTCAAATTGTATCCCACAAAATCAATTATCTAGTACAATAAATGGAATGAATGTGTTATAGACATGACAGTTAATTCTAAACATATAAAATATTACTAAAATTATATTTCACAACAATTGATTTTCAATATAGTATTACCTAGCCATCGATAAATCTTCCGACTAACAAATCACCCAACGAAGTTCCAATAATGCAAATGGAATCTTCACCATTCAAGTACGCGCTTTTTCTGATAATACACGTAATACAGTTAAATAATTTCCATCAACAAATTATAACTGATAAAAATATATAAAATATTCTACTGCATAATTGTCTGCAATAACTTATAATATTTGCTTAAAACAATCAACATTGTATACTTGCTTTACGTTCATATATTTTGTATTTTTTGCATAACAGTATGAGACATTAATTTACATCAGCATATAAGCATGCAAACATTCTCATGATCTACAACATGAATTTAAACATAAACATTACGTCTTGATACATGACTGCATATACTGCCAATATATGCGTACAAACCTGCATTTATATTACTTATCTGCATACAAGCAAGCATATACTGTCAAAACATGTATACTAGAATGCAAATTTGACATAATTCTGCATAAATTTATGCACATTTTTAATAAACATTGCTTCAGTACAAACAAAACTAAAATTCAATAAAAATGAAAATAATGTAAATTTTGAAAACTTTTTACCTGAGATTCGCATGTGTGAAAAATTGTTCTAATTTTTCTATTTGGTTCTCTTCTAATTCCCGAACGTTCTTAAACTTCCTTATCTTCAGTTTAGCTTTTATAGGCATTTCTTCATCTCTTGATACTTTTTCATAATCTTCGACTTCCACCATTTCTGCCGCTTTCCTTTTTGCTTTTCCTACGACTACACATAACATCACATTTATCATCCACGTAACGCTGGAAATTATAGTTCATGAACATTAGTAAAACAATAACATATTGTGTACCTTTTCTGTTTCTTAAATTTATACGCCTCTGCATTTTTCCTGGTTCATCCATCTGGTCGTTCACACTAACTTTTTCTATCTCATTTTTATTTTTTAAATTTTCAGTATTTTCAATCAATCTCTTCCTTGTTTCAACCATCTCTTGCTGCTTCTCCTTTACATTGCCCAGCTCTGCCTCATTCTTGCTGTTAACCATCTGCTCATTCTCCCTCGTTTTTTCTTCTTCAGTTTTTTCTGTAGTCGTCTTGTCATTCCCTGTCTGGACGAACCCATCCGCCAAATTCTTCTGTTGTTCCTTCTCCAGATCATCAACTCCACTGTCATTACCCTCAATAGCTTCGTCATCTGTTCCTTCATCATTTTTATCATTATTATCTGTTAACATTGTTATTTTTCCTGCTTCTGCTTCTTCAGCGCATTCTTCTTGTTGTGCTTCTTATCAATTTTCTCAACCAGATTATCAATCACCTGCTGAATGTTCTCATTGTCCACTTCTTTATCACTTTCAGTTTTCTCATTATCTTCATCAATATTCATTTCATCATGAACTTGATCTTCCTCTTCTTTACCTTTATTAATATCCTCAATGTCTGTATCAAAATCGCCATCATTTTTATTACCTACATCATGATCATCTTCAGCACTTTCTGATGTTGTGTCAGCAGTAAGCTCTTTTATTTGTATTTTTAACATTGTGTTATCTTCTACTAACTGCCTTTTCTCTTGTTTCAATACGGTTATCATATCCTTCAATTTTTGTTCTCTTTTTTTGAAATATGCGTCTTATTGTTCATCTTTTTCAACAGCTTGTTTCAGCAACTTTAATTCCTTTCCTTGCACATCCTGTAAACACAACAAACAACAAATATTGTGTAAAAAATGCATAATCAAGTTTTTGTATTGTTGTACTCAAATTTATGAAAACCTGCATAGATGACTGAAATTTTGCAAATTACTTGAACTTCAGTTCATAAATATTACAAATAAATTTCCTATAATACTAATATTACATTTTATGTTTTGTCAAATAAGATATGCAAAAATTCTTATTGTTTGCATTCACTTGATTAAGTATTCTGAGTAATGGTTCAATTTCACGAAACACGTCCTAATCCAAAAGACAATACTGCAGCTTAAGACACAATATCTACATACATTTATGCAAATACTATTTAGTTTTTCACCCAAATATTCAACTTTTCATTTTACTAATTTTGACAAATACGTAAGATTCAGATTTACAACATAATTACAAATACGATAAAATTGATAATTTTTGAACACTTACATGCTGATATTGTGAGTACGTGACTAAAAATTAAACAATATAGGTAACATCTGCAGAAAATATTGTATTTGTTTCAAAAAACTGCAAACATAGATGTAACTACACTTCATATCTGCATACAACTATGCAGATATAACTATTATTTTAATACAAGAATGTAAATATTGTCATTATTAGCAAACAACCACGCACATAATGTCTAACATCTATACAGTTATTTATAATATTTACTTCGACAGATATATATGTTTACAATTTACATGAGACTTACATGGTTGTATTTTATATCCAGTAGCATCGATGGCTTTAGCAATTTAAGGTCCCATTTTCCTGCTCGTGGAAATACATCCTTATTGTACTCAGGCTTAGATGTTGGCAGAATATGAGTTTTGTCGCAAACCCACCACTGCATAACCACAAAGTAAACAAAACATTATAAATAACATGAATAATAATTTTTAAACAATCTGAAATAATAAGTATGAAATTATTACCAAAAACAGTGTCATACAACCAGTAATTTTCCGTGGTGCCTCATAATATTTATCAACTTGGCTGATTAGATGGTGATGGACAGTTTTCGGCTAAGATATTATACTTAACTTCCTCTCGCACACACAATATGGTACCGAAGTCCACGGTAAAGAGTAGTTTGGAGTAGATACAAGGAATGTTGCTACTACATAGAGAAGCAAAAGCTTAACAGTATCAAAACATGTCACGTCTGACTCATCTTTAATTATCGAGAAAATTTCTCGTTCGATATTTTTCTTGTTGATCGTAGCATCTCCATTAATATGTCTTTCTATAAAAGCTTTATAATCTTCATCATCTTTATCATCCTTTTTTAAATGTCCGCTTGTTTTAATCTAATCTCCTTCAACAGGAGCACCCAACAGCTTCCCAATATCTTCTTCCGTAAATGTCAGCAACAAATCTCCAAACTGAAAATACTTCATATCCTTCTTATAACTTTTGATAATTATATCTAAAGTTGTTGAATTTTTAACAGCTTCTGCAGGAGAGATGACGCCATCAATGATCATGTTAATGAATCCACTCAATGGCAAGTTTTCAAGAAAAACAAAATGCTGATGTGTATACAAGTCATCCTTCTTCAGTTTCTCAATCAACTCTATGAATGCTTTCAGATTGTTCCTATAAACACTTTCCTTCTTCGGATTCTTTCTTAATTCTTCTATTTTTCTCTCTTTTACCACTCGGTCCACTTTACATGGCTGCTCAGTTACTACTATAGCTCGCTCTTTTTCAACATTTGAAATATGGTCATCTTCGACCAAAGCTCTCTGTAACAAGAAAGAAAAAATGTAATCACATATATGCATAATTCTATGCAAGTATTCTAAGTAAATTCACCAATGTATGCTTGTATTCTTAATACATGTACAAAATTTCCAAATTTGGTTATTTTAGTCACAAACATGTGCAACTAAACTAAATATTTGTACACAAATTTGAAAAGATTACTAATGCTATCAGACAAACCATGAATCTGCAGTACTATCACATAGTTGTGCTAATATTTAGAAAAAATTAACGCAAGTACGCAATTATTACATACATTAGCACACAACTGTCTAATCATTCATAATATCATCACAGAATTGTGCAAGTAATCATAAAACTTTCATTACACTTTGCAGTTAACATACTAATATATACATTATTTCCCAACAATCTTGAATAACTCAAATATTTGTCTACGAAATACAACGCGGCAAAATATATATTTCAAATTATACAAGAATTTTTATTTAAATTACTTAAATATTCCAAATTTATACTTACTGCAGTATTTCTCCTTTTTTAAAATTTTCATCCATCTATTCATGTTTCTTGCAGAATATTAATTCAAAACTGCAACCATTTCATAAATATGCACAACAGCATGCAAATCTTCTGATTTTGTACATTTCTGCGTGCATCTATTTTGAATACATGCATTCAAACCTTTATTATGCATTCTTGGATACAATCATACATATCAAATGCATAAAAATCATACATTTACGCTAATATTCCATACAAATTCATGATGTTAATTATTAATTAGGTTATAAATAACTTATAGCTCCCCACGGGTATGTAGATTTTCTAAAAAAAATATACAATCACGTAATATTTCTAAAAAACATCTATATAAAACTTCAACAATTATTACGAACACCATACACTCAGTCGCAAGGTTTATTTTATTATTACTACACTTTCATACAAGATGATATCATCTGCAGTCGACTATGAAAGAAAAAACTCATATTTATACCTTTTTTTTTGCCATTACTTGTAATTTGACGTCGACGTCTTCAAATTTAAAGCAAATAGGGACGATCTTTGAGAAAATAAAGAACGGCGGCTTTCGATTTTGAAACTCGAATTATTGTGTTAGGGTTTTCTCGAATCGTTCAGCTAGGGTTTTGGGAGAAATTAAAGGAGCGATTTGACTGCTTAATTGTTTAACTCGTTTTTGGATGTTTTGAACGGTCTAAAGGGTATTTCTGGAATATTTAAAGCGGTATTTCAAAAATAGGGATGTTTTCTAGATTCTTTTTATCAACGGTTTTTTTTTCTGTTTAGAATGTTTATAGGGACCTGTAAAAAACGCACCCTAAAAAAAATATACTAGAGGTAAATTGTTATTTGATAGTTTTGGTCCAAAAAATTTGAAGGTTTTTCAAGTATGAAATTTTCGAGGGAAATTTGAATGGTGGTTTCTTTTATAACCTTTATCTACAGAGGTCTAATTAACCATACCACTCGATTTTGAAATAGTTATAAACTAGAAATAAGATAAAAACTGAAGAAATTAGGAAAATAAAACAACACCACATCTAGCAAAAAACCTAGAAGATTAAAGCATATATAATTAGTTAATAGATAGATAAACTTAATGAAGCCTAACAAAGCACTTCATTAAGAAGATCACACAAACACCACCAAAAGAAACATAATGAAGCCTAACCAAGCACTTCAAAAAGAAAATCACACAGTCACCTGAACCAAACAAAAGTTGATAAAACCTAAAGTTGATAAAACCACGATCCAATTGAAGAGGAGCCACTTGATGCTAAGCACCAAAGTTTCTAAAAGCATTAAAGAAAGATGATATAACTCAAAAAATAAAGCGATAAATACCATGAAAATTCCCTTAAAGAGTGATGTAGGCGATGGAAAGAAGAGAAACGAAAGTACCGAAGAGCAGCAATATGAAATCCGTAGCACTAGAGTTTCCACCGGGAATAGCACGAGCAATGCTAGAACCGTCACATATTTTAAGGCAATTCGCCCCACTATACACGCACTTCTCCATACAGTCAACAACAGCTCGCAAAATAGCAAGCTGCGCCTCAGTAGTATCTTCCTAAGTGAAAGTGGGATTTATAGCAACTGTCAGGACAAACAGGCATGTTTATTGTCAAAATATATAAAACATTTAGTAGGTTTTAAAGCAAACTATAAAAACATCAAAATCATAGATAATCTTCTTAATGCTCATGCTTCCTGTTAGCAATTATATTCTATGTTTAGTAAAATGCGTAAAAATCCCATCTGTCAGTTACATTTAGTTCAATACACTAGGCTTGAAGCTAAAAATACAACTGTTCTGAGTTATAAACCACCATGTAGAAGTTATAAACCACCATGTAAATAATATAACAAATTGAAGATACTTGACCCACAATTTTTTTGGTTGATGTATATATAAATGTTACATATAAGATTTATAAATTCCTAACAGCATTAGTCATGTGGGTATGAAGCATAACAGTGACATCAATTTGAATTTTTGATAATCGTGTACTTTTATGCTTTTAACTATCTTATCCACTTGAGTTCTTCAATAATTAACAGTGAAGTGATAATACAAAATGTCAATTTCAGAGAGTGTACAGATTAAAACAGAGCAAAGTTCGTATTAAAAAACGTCCAGTATATTAAACAATCATAGACACCTTTAGCTGAGGTTATGGGAAAACAGTTTTAACATTTAACATTATCCTATTTATTAACTTATGACTGAAAATTTGTACATACACAATATCAGCATCTTCAGTAAAGATTAATTTTTAAAATTAATAAATTATCCAGTTTAATATTTCGTAACACTCGGATTTATAGCTCAATTGGATAATTATTCATAAGCTAAATAGAGGAAAAGGATTGTATAACTAACCAAATTGAGCCATTCTATCAAATAGTTTGATTGCACTTGGAATTGTTTTAAACATCACTTGTTTACGGTTGTTCAGACCAGTTGATGCTGACTTCTTCCTTGGTAGATCCATGAAAGTTGATTTAACTCGTCTACCGGTTACGAAAAGCATCCGGCAACCCTGAAGCTAGAACTTGCTATTTTGATTTATAGCATGCATTCATGTAGCGACGCTGAGTAAAGGATCATCAGATATTTTCCTAATTCGATGTTGTTAGGAAGAGGAGTTAGTACTATGGGAACGCGGAGGAAAAGGAGATGAAAGAGAATAAACAATTTGCTAAGAAACTATTTACGCCGCCATGATTTTAGTGTTGGAGCAAAGGGAAGCAAACGAGCGACACTGCTGTTAAAAAGAGGCAATTGATAGGATGTACTGATACTGGGTTGGGTTGTATTTGCTAGAGTAAGATTCCATGGACCCGGCCTGCTTGCAGGTTTGCTGAAGATGTCAGTATTAACCCGCTTCTTTCAAAATTGAGATTTAATCGTATTCTCTATATTTCTTCTCTCCTAGTCCTTACTCATCTCTTAAAAATCCTAATTCTATAACTATATACTATCGATTTATCAACCGATCAAGTTATTTATTCTCTAGATTGATTCTACATCAAACTTTCTACATCTCTACCAAGATCAAAATGCAGCCAGAGTTATAAGAGCAATTGTAGTCAAAGATCAAAAGATTCAACTCTGCATTTATCGTACAAACTACTAAAAATCTCTAAGGGTATGACTAGGTGCCCTTGAATCAAGTTGGATTTGATTGTCCTCGTCTAAAGCAATTGGGAGCAACTTGTTTGCCCGAAAATGAAGTTGGTAAGGATCTGTGGCCCGCAAATCTGATTGGCCTACGTAGAGGTCATTCTAGAGAGTGTCTATAATGACCCACATTTTAACGATTAGATATTTTATTTAAATATTGATCGTTAATTACTCAACAACGGTTCCAAATTGAGACTTTTCACAAATAATCGAATCAGGACTTGAGACTAGTTCCATTGATTTCGTATGGTTCGTTACATGAAAAAAAAAAGAATCTTTATATTTCGAGTTCGCACCATTTGGTGGTCATAACGATCTTGATATAAGCATAAATAATTGTTTCGGAGCACAGTGTCGGATTGCGATGAAATTTATATTTTTGAAATCGTCGTAGTGAGTTATTCCACGCCGTCAAGTTTCATAGCGAACAAACATACTATTTAACGAGGCGTAAATTAAACGTGTGTTAATTTGTATAAGAAATTGACATTGTAATTTCAGTTTTAAATGCTAATTTCCATTTACAATCGATTCGAGCCTCAAGACTAACCTCATTATTTTCAGAAGGCGTTTTTTACATGAATGATAGCAGGCAGCACGTGCGATTGGAGGTTGCGAGTTTTTGGGCACGTCTGTGAATTTAAGTGAAAGTGAGGAAAGCAATAATTAAGTAATTAAAACCCTTATTTGCTATTCATTTTCACCCTCTCCAGATTAATATTGTTTCATTGCTGGAACACGAATATAATGTCGCACCTATTCCTCTCTTTATGAAATCTAATCACCTTATTTCCTCTTCCTGAAATCACGTTTATGGGTTCACTGAAATCGTATTAACATGAGATACACTTGGGTATGGTCAGTGGAAGATTCGACGTTGGTCTCAGGTTCGATATTTTTAGGGTAGGGATTTAGAGTTTTAGCTTTTTGCGAGCTTGAAGTGGTGTGAGGGCCAAGCGATGATTGGATTTTGATCAAGGGGAGTGTGGTGCATCGGGGACCCAATTTTGGTGGGGTTTGAACCCCATATTGCTGTCGCAACAAAACGTCTGGGTCGGAAAAATGTGAATGTTGCATTCTATAGGGAAGTTCGGTCAATCATTGTTTTGGTATGGGCGAATTAGATTTGCGGAGGAGATCGCGTTGGCGTTCTTCGATTCGAGTTTCATGGTGTATTTTGTCGTATCACTAGTTTTGATGCATGGTGGGTTTTGGGTTTTTATAGTGCATGTATAGTAAAGGATGGGGAGGGAGTGGATGGGTTAAGTGGCTAATCTAGGTAATTAATTAATTAACTAATTATTGGCCATCTAGTAAATCGTGAAACATATATACATCATATATTTTGCGTACGAGGTCAGATTTGGACATTGTTTCTTCTATCGAACTCGTATGGACAAGCTTACGTTTTAGAGCTGGTTTGCGCTGATTTGGCTAAGGTGAATGATATTATCTCGCACT
This sequence comes from Allium sativum, assembly GCA_030737875.1. Taxonomy (NCBI): domain Eukaryota; kingdom Viridiplantae; phylum Streptophyta; class Magnoliopsida; order Asparagales; family Amaryllidaceae; genus Allium; species Allium sativum. Next base: position 13,743,112 of record CM060925.1, read on the forward strand.
AGACTATATTCGTTCGTATAGTATATATTTGATGTTTTAAACTGTTTTCTAATTATAAAATATAATATTTATGATTGTTAAACCTAGTAATTAATAAATAAAAAGATTAGATGGTGATTTAAGTAAATTTTACCATATTATCATATTTTCACCTATTTACCCATTATTACGTGTTATTTACCCATTTATGTGCTATTTTGACTACATTGTTAGATTTAAATTAGTTGGACACTTATTTCACTTTGAATGCTATAGATGGGTTCTATTTGATTTATTATTGTTTTAATGGGTGTGTATATGCTAGTTTAGAAATTTAATTGACTATTGGTTGCATGGTTGAATTGTTTTCTTAATTTAGCTTAAAACGCCGTTTGTAGGTGATATAGTATTAGGAAATATTTCATTTGTTTACGTCCGGGATGTTTATAGATCAAATGCACATGTCAATGTATATTGATTGAAGCACAAGGATGGTAGACTCAAACTGGAGAGATATATTCTCGAAGGGGTTTCAGAGCGCACGAACGGATTCGACGACGGAGCAACATTGGATCTTAGTGATGGATTTGAAAACAGAGCGATACTAGAGCTTGGTGGTCGATTTGAAGACGAAGAATAGACTTGGCAACGAGCTGGATTTCGCAACGAATATCGGACATTTTCCCTATATGTGTTTTTAACCAATTTTTGTTATATAGATGATCCAAGTAATCGTTATTGATTATTGTGAAGTGGTTGATATCGATTACTATTATTATTGGAAACTATAGCCAATTTGACGTGGATGGTTGTGTGATTTCGAGCAGTAGGATGTGATGGTTTGTTTGGTACCGATTTCAATACTTAGTGGCATTGGCCTGACTTGAGGATATGGTGCTTTTAGACAAGGATTTATCATTCGACGATGGTGATTTCAGGATAGGGATCAAGGTTGTTGTGATGGATAGTTTTCTTAGAGATGTAGAAAAGAGGACACTAAGTTGTATTCATGTGACTATCAGGGATAAAGAGATGGGAGACACAGGATGTTATCCAACGACATACGATGTCTATTGGGGATTGTTCCCATATCGTGAGGACTTCAGATGGGAGCCTCATAGATTATCTAGTGATGGATTATGTTGCATAGAACGTGTGCAAAAGGATTATCGATAACGCACAGTTTTAACGGTTACTCGTAAAGAAGGGGTAGTGGGTGTGACGTCCATTTGGACTAGATGGGCCCCCTTGGTTTCTGCCGACGATGGGTGGCTTGTGGCATTCACCTGGACTAGATGAGTCTTTACCTTGGAGAGTACAAGTGGGTACAATCTAGTCCTAGCTGAATGAGTGACATAGATTCGAGTATCATGGAGACTAGGGTTTGTCATATATTCAACGCATTGAGTGAATGTGATGATGGATGATGAAAGCTATGTTTGCTTAATAATTTATCACCTTAGGGGCGTCATGTGATGTGAATATCATTGATTCGGATATCCGGACATCCCTAGTATTCTGATGCAGGATTCATCCATACTTATTATTCATATAGTAGTATATATATTCTTATATGTGCGGACTTTGTGGATGTAGAGGCATGACAGGTATGACTCCTTATACCTCCTTTCCATAAATACTATTATGGCTTTTACAACACTTTAGGATTTGTTTATCGTTCACCCCAGACTTTTTTGATACAACTACACCACAAAGCTCATTTTGGCAATGTTCAAATCCGTATCAATCGCAATTTGGCAGTGCTCATATCCATATCAAACTAATGCGTGTTTGTTACTTAGACACGCCTTAAAGCCGTAACAAATTAGTAATTTGATAAGCCTAACCCGTATCAAATTTACCAGTTTGATACGCCTTAACCCCTATCAAATTTCAGTTCGGTACGCCTTAATGTCGGATCAAATTTGACACACCTTTTAACCGTATCAAATTATTATATTGACACTCCTTAAAGTCGTATCAAATTATCAAATTGATACGCCTTATAGCCTTATCAAATTAATAGATTGATACGCCTTATAGCCGTATCAGATTAGTAGATTGATGCGCCTTAAAGCGTATCAATCTACTAATTTGATACGGCTATAAGGCGTATCAATTTGATAATTTGATGCGGCTTTAAGGTGTGTCAATATGATAATTTGATACGAGTTTAAGGAGTGTCAAATTGATAATTTGATACGGGTTTAAGGAGTGTCAAATTGATAATTTAGTATGGGTTTAAGGCATATCGAATTGGTAAATTGATAAGGCTTTAAGGCATATCAAACTGATAAATCGATACATCTTTATGGCGTACCAAACTGATAAATTGATATGGGTTTAAGGCGTATCAAACTGATAAATTGATACGAATATAAGGCGTATCAAAAGCACATTAGATACACATTTAAAACATATCTAATGATCATCCAGATACGTATCTAATGTACACTACTTCACCCATTGATATATACACACAACAAAGAAAATACGCTGCACCCATGTAACAGTACATAAAGAAGATACACAAAGCATAACTTCAATTAATACATAAAACATAACTTCAATTAATACACAAAGCATAATTTCAGTTAATACACAAAGCATAACACAATTTATACAAAGCATAGTCTTCGATAGAAGTTCTTACTCTAAAGATTTTTTTTAGAGATAACTAAACTGCAGTAGTCGATCCCATACAACCTGAGAATGATTTTGTATCAACCCATGCGGCATGCTTGTTCCAAAGCCTGTATATAAAAAAAATGTGAATACACAACCAAGTTGAAAGTGACTAAAATCAAAAACCAAACTGAATCTAAGAGTAAAGGAATGAGATGACAGTTTAATTAGTGCTGAGGAGGTCCGACCAATCTGAGAATGGCTCTGTATCAACCTATGCGGCTTGAAGTGTTCAACAAGATCACCTGAACAATCACCGTCATCCCTGACTCCCTGCACTTCTATCAACCTCCTGCTCCCCAAAAAACTTCATCCCTTACACAACCACTAAGCCCCCTTTCCTGATCACAGTCACAGCCATCCTTCAACTCCCCAGACAACAAATTGAACAACTCCTTGTTGCTCCGTTACCATATTACAGCCCCAAACTGTAACGGTACAATCACATAAAGCACCAACATCACCAAACTGTTTCTGACACTCTCCCTCACCAAGAACAAACAACAACCACCTGCATCTGCTAACAGAACAAAACACACTCGCCATGCACACAATCCTCCCACTGCACCCATACAACAACTCTAGCCATTGCCTACCACCTTCAATTTGCAACTCAATTCCCTTACATCAATTCAATCTACATTAGTTCGTAATCCCTCACAATCCTTCAAGCTTTCTGACAACTAGCAACCGGCTTACTTACCTCACCGAAACTACTATTCCGACCCGCGGACTCATACCAGCCAACCCAAATGCGTACAACAGACTCAACCCCGACCATCCACCATAATTTTCAAACTTCGAACACGACTGAGGACAATAGTGCAATCACTGCTCGATACTTCTTGTAATCAACCTAAGTCTGAAACCATCTCTTCGACTTGCACCAACTCATCCAGAGGCTTAATTCATCGAAAAGCAACCCAATCGACAACCAAATGTCCTGCCCCGTGTACATCATTGCAGCCGTTGTGTTACTTATATAAAATCCTGATTTTCTATCAGAAATTGATTCATCAAACTAAGGTCAAACCTCATAAAAATTGGTAAATGAGATCCAAAACCAATTGGTTGAAAAGTTTGGATAGTAAATGTAGCCAAACAAGGCATATGAAATTGCATCATCATCCGTCACGACAAATTTTCCAGACCATGTGATAAACAAACAGAAACCCAATCTACCATCTTAAAAATATTTGCTTTTCAAATCCATAAATGAGTTAAGAACAGAAAAGAACATCATGGAAACTGGGTCTTTTTCTAAGATCAGAACAAATCATACAAGCAGAAACCCAATCTCACTCGCGACGTGATTATAATCAGCCAGTTTTGAAATACTTGTAGGTTCTAGTCAGTTGCTAAAATCAGTTAATCGCTGTTTTTTACTATTCATGTGTCGGGCAATCGAATATGTTGCACCTCCTCAGCACTAATTATTTAACAAAAATGGCAGCTTACCCATGTAAGAGTTGCTAAAATATCAACCTTGTTATATTTATAACATAGTAAAGATATACGGCTATCAATAATAAAAAATACGATAACAAAACTTTAGTTATTACCTTAAATGAGCACATTACAGGTAGCCTTCTGAGGCTTGTACAATATACCACTTGCAATCTAAGAAGCAATTTAACATAATGTATCACCAACGTCCATCATCTTCATCATCTAAGACGGGATACCTAAACAACAAAGAAGATAGTACATTTGAATTAGATAGAACAATCAAAGCTAGTGAAGTAAGAATCTGATAAGCATTTATCCGAAAAAGCAATTAGCAAATAGCAACTGCGTCCATTTTACTTGAATTTGGAGGTTACCCTCTGCTAGGAATATCAGTGTATTAGGTAGCAACTATGACAGAATAATAAAGATGAAATAATGAAAATAAAAAAATCCCATTTTCGCTGTATCAGTGTTAATCGTTGTTTGAAATGAAGTATTAGTACCCGGAATGTTATGCACCAACACCAAGCCACCATGGACTCGGACATATATGCAACCATGCTGGTCAAAGCAAGATTGAAGGCGAGGAACATGAAGCACATGCACACGTGGTGGCTTGGTGTTGGTGCATAACTTTCCTGGTACTAACATGAAGATACGATATGCACATAATAAAGGAAAATATACAAGAGGGAATCTGCGACTTGCAGTGAAAAATCCACGAGGTAAGCTGGTTTCAGAGCAGTGAAGCTTTCCGGGTACTAACATTTTTTCATTTAACTTTGATATATTTGCATTTTTTCATTCGGTTCTTTCTTTTATTTTTGTGTGTTCAAATGAATATGGATAATGAATAATATGTAACAGGTTTAAATGTAAATACTATTTGAATTATAAAATGGAAAACTCAAAACTTCAAAATATGAAAACATACTTCAAACCAAACGCATTTTTCATTTTTCATTTTTAAGAATAGTAGTGGATACCATGTAATTGTAGAAAATACATGTTTTTGTTACCAAGTATTTCCCACAGTTGTGGAAACATAAGGTATTTAATGGTAGTGATTAAGTAGCTAATAACAGCAACACAAAACCAATATGAATCAAGGGAAGATGAAGTTACCCAATTTTTGAATAATAGGCAGCTTCATTCCTAAATAAATAGTCATAAATTCGATAGATAAATTTTAATTTTTGCCATATCTAAATCTAATGGACTGGACAATGTAGTGGTTGATAAAAACTGTGTCAGTTATATAAAATAAATAGAAAATGCTAAGTTTAGACTGTAATATAGGAAAAGATTGTAATGATAGACTTACGCAGGCACATGAAAATGTTATTGGCGCAAATATGTATTTATCATAAATAAGTTGTAAAAAATAACTTCGTTTTCATGCAGCTTTTGCCGGTTGAATGCTAGGTTAAAATTAAAATCATTGCATCAAGTAAAAAATCATGAACTGTAAATTAGCTTTGTTTTCTAATTCAGCTTCCTAATAACATTATGAATGAAGATATAATCATGAATTTAACTCAAATTTAATGTTGTTACCCTTAAATGCATTCTAGAAGCTTTTTGAATCTCCTTTATCTCAAAACATTTAACCTTCGTAATGAAATACCTTCCATAGCAAACTTCTTTAAGTGGCTTTTACTACTTAAAAAGCAACAAAGTAATGATGTTTAATTTATGAAGTCTAAAGAATGAAGAGCAAGAAAATCAAGTGAAAGCTGCATGTATGTTATGATCATGGAAATGTTGTATGACACTATTAAAGAAACTGGCGCTTATAATTATAATTTAGATTAACCTTGGATATTTCAAAATTATAAATGCAAATTCTACACATGTACATGTGTGTATGAATTGACTAGAGAAACAAGTTAAGCTTGTAAACTCTAAGTAAGTATGCGTCTATCAAACGCATGCTCCAAATACTAGTAACAAGAATATCGATTTAGAGTTCAAACTTGTGACGCTAGATCTCGCAATTTCTTCATCAACCAACTATGCTAACCCTATTGGTTAATGGAAATGCAAAATACTTTCCTATGGATAAATACGAAAAGGAATCAGTAGTGCAACAAGGAAAATAGAACCGAATGTCAGCAAGATAAGAAAGAAAACAAAAAATTGTCTTAGACGGTGGAAATCATTTAAAAAAATAATGTTAGGCGTGCGAAGCACGAGACTGTTAATCATATTTGTCCTCAAACTTGTATGAGTACATCATTTATGATGTGCATCTGCTTACACTATCATGAAGGAGGTTGATTGGTTTAAAAGAGCAACTACAGGGTTAAGAAAAAAAAATCATGATACTGCATGGATGCAAAGACCGCATACTTCATGCAGTAAATTATGGCATGGCTTCGTATCAAATATAGATATAACAACAACTATGACATGTTTTCTAAGGCGTCAAGGTGGCTTCTTATGATATATATACCATACAACTAACAACCTATGTGGCCAATTAGGGAGACAAGGATGTATAACTATTTATAAGACACCCCAAATGCTAACCATCCAAGTTTAAAACTAGTGTAAACAAACATAAGATAATATCCAAATATTCCAACAGCATAATCCAAGTTAAAGAAAAATGCTACGAGGGGTTCAACAGATTGGTCTAAGCTCATGAAAGGGTGCTAGATAACATAACACTAAGGTATTCAGGGAGGCAAACTAGCTTTTACAGTGCATGTGCTTGCATGGGCCAATAGAAGTCTCATTTGAACTATGATATAGAGTAACAGAATTTCACAAAAGCACTAAAATAATAACACCTGTTTACACACATAAATTACACATGTTTATTTTAAAGCATGCGGCGAACCAGTTCAAAGTTAGGACAAGTTCTAGTGCAAGGTAGAAACAGCTTGGACAAGTTTCACTCTAAATTGTATAAAAAGATGTCAACCAATAAATGTTATACACTTAAGTATATTATGGTCATGATGCAAGTCCTGCTACATTAGACATACATTTGTAGAAAAGAAATTGCTGCTCAGTAATGAAATTCCTGACATGATTTAATACCATCATTTGTAAGTTTTCTAATAAACATTTCATGAATTATGGTAGTTAATGTAAATAAAGAATTATCATATGGGGTACTGATACACATAAATTTTCTACGAGTAATCAAGACAAAGCTTAAGGTCTAGCAAAAATTAGAATAAACCCCTTATAATTTGTTTTATATCCTCAATCCATTTCCTTCCAACCCACATGCTTCTATTTGACTATGTTCAAAAAACTAACCATAGACCACCCGCATAGGAATCTACAACCTTTCCCTACATCCTACGTCTACGGAGATCACCGCTTATCTATCAAATATAAAGCCTGAATAACCTTCAAACAACAAAACATAAGCCACTACAAACAAAAGCCTCAATTAAAACCCCATTTATAATATAAGGATATTATAAAGTTCATATGCAAGAAATTCAAAGGAAAAAAAGGGTTAGCCTAACCTAGGTAGTTGTGTATGTTTATACATAAATAACTGTACTTCACTAATTATTTTTTATTTTTTGTTCTTCTTACAAAAGCATCACTGCAAGCGAACTCGTCTTCTTCAAAGTTTTAATTAAATTATATTAACTAAAGCATCACTGCAAGCAAACTTGATTTCTTACCTGAATGGTACATCCGCGGCTGCTTTTGCATAGGAAGATAAGCTCCTGCCATAAACTATTAACCTAAAAAAAGAACAGAATTGATTAGAGCAGAAAAATGGTTTACAAGATTTGTAAAAACAAATAAGAATCGAATAGATTAGAGCAAACAAAATTTCAATTACCAAACCTATTTCGCGATTAGTCGAATTGAAAGAGACAGAAAGTTTTTTGGATTTCCAAATTGGGATGAGGGCATGGCAGAGAGGGAAATAAAAAAAGGGGTGAATAGCATGAGGGAAATGAAAAGAAGGGAGGGAGTTTGCATGCGTATTGGTGGGAAATGTTTACAGGTAGATAGGCACCAATTGGATACGGATTACCTGCGTATTAAAATTAAACTAGGGTGAAAGCCCTTTCTAAATGGTTTGATGCGACTTAGAGCCTTACCTAAATTTGATATGGCTATAGGCCGTATCAAATTTGAAAGATAGGGGAGTGCCAAAATGAGCTTTGTGGTGTAGTGTACCTATGGTTTTATTTCCTTCTTATTACTTTAGATGCTCATTGATGATGCTAATGAGCAGATCGGTTGATAGGTACAGATATTATTTGGAGTCACGAATGTGGATTGGCATGAGGCTATGTTTTACGAATTTATACTTGTATCCTTGTTGTTTATTCCATTGGGTAGCTCGGTGGAGATTGACAATGTTATGTATTCTTGGTAGAGATAGTTCTAGTTTGAGTTTATTTATCACTTGTATAAACTATATTACTATTCTGTATAACTGTATAAGCCTGTGTACTATGATTTTGTTGTTTATATAGTTATTGTTGTCTCTCCTGTTTTATAACTATGATTGTTACTATTATATGTTTTTTGATGAGCGATGAGATATACGATAGATTATGTGATTGTGTTTATGTTCTCTTCTCTTTTTTTTTCTTTTTTTCTCTCTTTTCTACTGTTTCTTTCTCATAACGATCACTCTATATCGATCAGGTGCTTGCATAACGCAAATTTTTGATTATAAGTACTAGTGGTGCATAACGGGTCGTCATATTTGGTATCAGAACATAGGTTGCATTGTTTAACCTAGGCGGTATTGAATTCACTAGTTAATATATACGAGAGAGTATATATTTTGTTTTCGGATCTATATGTTAGTAGAATAGGTTGTTTTGTACATGAGTGCCATAGGAATACTTTTCTCTATTAGGGATTTAAAATTTATCCACTTACCATAGAGGACCTAGCAAACAAGAAATAGTTCTAATTACTCTGCCTCTAGAGATTAAGAATTGGGAAGAATCGATACTACTAGTCTCGATTTACAGTTTATATGTTCAGTAGATGGTATGATCCATTACTTAGGATGCCTTAAAATCTCTAATTAGTTATGGCGCTCAAGTTCGGCAAGTCGACTCTGCCACGTTGTGTGAGTGCTTATATATCCATCTGGCGTACTGTTCCTTAAAACAAAATTAACTGTTGTGGTATGAGAGCAACTTGGATTTTTGTAGAGGTTTATTTGATGACTTGGAGTCATAGTTTAATGAATCAGGAGTTTACTCCTAAGAGACTCCAGGGTTAAGCCTGAATTGGCCGAGAGTCCATCGTTCCGGGATTTCAAAAATGATTCGCTTAAGAATAGTTCATGATTCGCTTCGAAGAGATTTGTATCAACTTCTTAGGATTCAATGTAGAGTTCATCGATTCAGGCGATGTGTTATGTTGGAGAGTGTAGCCGAACTGGATGTGTTTTCGAAGTACAGTTGTTCCCTCTTTTTTCACTCTAAAGTTTGGAGTTTGTGGCTAGGTTGAATGATCGACTCGAAGAGTGATTATTTTATTCTGTGTGAATGATGGTTTGGAGAAGTCGATTGAGTAAGCTCGCGATGTTCGAGCTTGAACCCGGAATTGAAGTCTGTCATACCTTGTCACGACAAATCATGGAAACATGTATTGATCGCCCTTTCCATTTCGTCGAGTGTTCCCTCGATGAAAGTGAGAGGAAGCGATGTCACCACTCGATATATGTTTCCATTGATGGTCTTTCTACACATGTTTTAGTTTAGCATCAAGGTAGTATTGTTCCTTTTTTGATCGACGGAATGGTATTGGGATTCATGATAACTAGTTGTTTCATTAATTGTGACTTACCATGTTGAGAGCTAAGTTAGATTATATATTAGTCAAACATCCCGTGTTTGTTCACCAAAACTTAATAGTATAGGTGACTGCAGCATCTATTGCAACTAATCTTGGGCATCGAGGTGGGGAAGTATTATGTCTTAGTGAATCTATAATTTACACTTGGCAGTATATATGGTTTGTCAAAACATAAATTTCATAGAGTCTTGGTTGCATGCTTGCTAAATCGTTGCTTATTGTTGAGCTTAACCGCACTTAATCTTTGAGTCTCGTAGTTCATTTACTTTAAGAATATAATATAAAATATTGGTAGTAGTAAGAGAATTTTGGTGATGGTAGTGGGCTAAGACATGCTCTTCGGCAGTGACTCGTCTTAGATTTAGTGATAGTGGGCTAAGAATAAAATCTTTAGTAGGCGAGTTGTTTATGATTGGAAGATCGCGGGCTGAGATAGTTCTCTAGTAGCGAGTCGTCACCTAAGCTTGTAGCTTGAGAGTATCTAGACACATTAGACGAGGTGACCAGATTGCCACCATGTTTTAGTCGAGTTTTGTATCAATCCGCTTATGGATGATCTTTTAGTTGGGAATCCCAAGGGGATTTTACCAATTGTAGGAGGTTGAATGATGTATGCCAATTATAGAGTTTTACTACTTGTGCCAGTTTATGTAAGAAACTGGCGTTGTAATTCGAATTTTAAAGGCTAACTTCATATACGATCGATTCGGGTCTCGATACTAACCTCGTTATTTTCAGAAGGTATTTTTGTGGAGTCGAGAAATTCACGGAGTTTAGATTTCTGACAAAGAGATATGCCATGATCGACAAAAAGAACTTATTCATTGGTTTAACAAGACACAAGAGCTACATACATTAGAGGTTGATTATTGGTATAATTAGTAGTGTTATTTTATGTTAAAATCTATCCTCAAATAATCTCACACCTCTAATATTTGAATATATATACATATTTATATGAATGCACATTAACTGTGCATTCTGGGCTAAACCGGTCGACCGGTTAAAACCAAGCAGTCGACTGTTTCTACCCAGAATGTACAGATAATGTGCACATAGATATATAACATATAAATTTTCAAATTTTTGTCTACTGGTCCTTTTTCACCTGTCGACCGTTTTCAAACAGAAGCAACCTTTCGTATAGACACTTCCATTTCTTCAAGAGTTGCTTTTCTACCTCTTCATGAATGGTCTTAGCCTCTGATTATAACTCTTCACAAAGGGTTATAATTGTTTGTACTCTATATAAACATCACAAGATCATCACTCCAGACAACCAATTCTATTATTCTAATCTCTATTCTTTTGATCTCAGTTTTCATACTCTCAAGCACTCACTCGCTCATATTCTATTCTATTCTATATCGTTTGAATCCTAGAATTTATATAATATTCTTTTGATTCAGTATGATATTCACTTCCAAATTTCACATACACATATATATTATTTGAGGATAAGATTATAGGAAGTCCTGTACCACAAGAGACAGAATTGTGTTTTCAAGAACACATATTGTCAACAACAAAAGTTTACTCGTCTTAGTTGAAGTCCTTAGTGTTGTAAAAGGCACGTGTTGAAGTCCTCGTGTTTTTAGAGGCGTGAAACCCTGTTCGGTTGCTCGGGTGTTGTATACTTATTCCTCCGGGTGAAGTGAGGTGATTGATTAGTGAAGATCCAGATAGAAGTCTGGGACTGGATGTAGGACAATGCTCCGAACCAGTATAAAATCCCTGGTGTGATTTTTCCTTTTACTGCATTTTATGTGATTTTCTATTATTGCATACTTGTGTGTCATACTCCATATTACACGATCCTTGTGTACTATACTAGCACATACGTACACACACAACTTTCATTTGGTATCAGAGCACGGTCATCATATGAACGTAACACAGTTATTTGATATATTCAAGTAATATGGCAAATAACATAAGCACTAACACTAACACTTACACGGAAGGTCAATCGACACAAAGACCTCCATTCTTCAATGGTCTCAACTATAGCTATTGGGCAACACGTATGGCATTCTTTATGTAATCAAATAGCTATGATGCTTGAAATGCTACCCAAAAAGACATAGTGAATCCAACAACTGATTATTCAGAATGGACACCAACTAAGAAGACGGCAGCCGCCGTAAATGCAAAAGCAATAAACATGTTGTTTTGTGCATTAGACCAAAATGAATACAATTGTGTTAGTATCTGTGCCACAGCATATCAAATTTGGCAAACGCTGAAAACCACTCATAAAGGTACTAACAAGGTTAAACAAGCCAAAATTGCCATGTTGAAGAATCAGTTTCAAAATTTCAAAATGAAGTCGAATGAAACAATCAATAATATGTATTCAAGGTTTCGAACTATTCATCATGCACTTATTGGATTAGGACAAAAATATTCCGATTTTAATGTTATTTCAACAGTCCTACATTCTTTGACTAGTGAATGGGAAGGAAAAGTATTAGCAATTGAAGAAGCTAATGACCTTTCCGTCATGAAACCAGATGAATTGATAGGAAATCTAATGTCCTATGAAGCAAACTTGCAGGCTAAAAAGGAACAGAAAGAAAAAAAGAAAAATGTAGCATTTCATGCTGAAAAAGATGAAGATGAATCAGATTCTGAAGATGATGACTTAGCATTCATTGCTAAAGGTTTCAAAAAATTCCTAAAGCAACGAAAAGCTAGTCGTTATAGCAAAAAGAAATCTGGATCGAATAAACCATCATCATCAGCTGTAAAATGTTTCAACTGCCACAAAAAGGGGCACATACACAAAGATTATCCAAAAAAAAAGAAGTCTGAAAGTGATAAATTCAAATAGATGAAGGACAGATCAAAGAAACAAGCATTCTCAATGACATGGGATAACTCAGACTCATCTTCATCAAAAAGTGAAAGTGATTCAGAGAATGAATAAGCGAATGTCTGTTTCATGGCAATAGAAGATTTGGTACAAATTCCTACTTTTGATGAAGCACTTGATATTAACGCTGAATTGATAGTCAAATATAAAGACATAAAAAGACAACTCAAGGAAGCCAAAGTTAATTTGAGTAGAGCAGAGTTTGAATGAGATATGTTAAAAGACGAGAAGAAAATATTAGAAAAAGAACTTGAAAAACTTCAAGAATCATCATCTAATATTGATTCTCAATTATCTCTTTTGATTCAAGAAATTGAAACTCAAAAAGAGAAAAACAATGCTCTTACTACTGAAAATCATGAGCTTAAGGCAAAAGTCAAAATTCTGGACCTAGAAACGGCAAGTTTACAAACTAAGTTAGATAATATTACTCAAAATGTTTCTAACTTCAATAAAGGTCGAGAAAATTTGACAAAGATTATTGAAAGTTCACAATCTGCTTCAAACAAACAAGGTTTGGGATATAAGAAACAAGAAACTCAAAAACATCTTGCTTACAAAAGGAAGAATGTAAAACAAAATAAAACTAAGAAAAATTCTAGTTTATTATATTCCAAGTCAAAACCAGTTGTGAATTTTCAAAAGAAAATTGTTAAGACTATCAAGATAGGGGTTCCTAAAACAAATAACAATTTGATTAGGAACAAATATATTCAGCAGTTCATGAATACTGTGCATCATAATTCTAATTATATATATAGGGGATACCGGACCCGTATGGGTTTGGACTCCTAAGACCTAACTCTTAGGACCCCATAAAAAGTGGCTACCATGGACTTAATCTTATTTTTTGCAGGTCCCACTTAAGAAGAGAGGAAAGTGGATTTTGGACAGTGGTTGCTCAAAGCACATGACCGGAGACAAGATCTTATTGACAAATATTACATACTCAGATGGTGGCTCCGTCACTTTTAGAGACATTTCAAAAGGCTATATCATCAGCAAAGACAATGTGAGCAATTGCGGTATATCTAACTTACCTCTTATTACAAATGTCATGCTAGTTAGGAATTTGAAACATAATTTACTTAGTATTAGTCAGTTATGCGACAAGGGATTTACAATTTCCTTTTCGGATAATAAATGTAGTATTCTAGATAAAGACCATAATTTAGTTTTTGAAGGATATAGAGACAGAAACATATATATTTTGAATGTTAACATTAATCATAATTCAGATATGTGTCCTATAGCTAATGATAATGATCCATGGCTATGGCACAAATGCATCTGTCATATAAACTTCAGAACCATCGACAAGCTAGCCGAAAACGATCTAGTTAGAGGACTACCCAAACTAAGCTTTAAAGTTGACAACATTTGTGACACATGTCAATTAGGAAAATTGACTAATCCTCCTTTAAATCCAAGAAAATCATATCAACATTACAACCACTTGAGTTATTACATACTTGAGTTATTACATATGGATTTATTCATACCAACTCAGGTTCAGTCAATAAACCATAGTCGATATGTGTTTGTAATTGTTAATGACTTTTCCCGTTACACTTGGACAATTTTTCTGAAAAACAAAAGTGACACCTTCGAACATTTCAAATCTTTCGTCAAGAGAATTCAAAAATCGAAAGGGCTTAAGGTTAAAAATATATGAAGTGATTATGCAGGAGAGTTCAAAAATAATGAGTTTGAAAATTTTTGTACAAAGAAAGGTATATATCATAATTTTTCGTTTCCTAGAACTCCACAACAAAACAGAGTTATAGAACGGAAAAATCGAACCATACAAGAATGTGCAAGAACATTATTAAATGGAACCACCTTACCAAAACATTTCTGGGCAGAAGCCATTGCAACTGCCTGTTATGTTTTGAATCGTGTATCCATTCGACCTCTCACTAAGAATACTTATTATGAATTATTTAACAACAGAAAGCCTAATATTTCATACTTCAAAGTATTTGGTTCTAAATGCTTTATCTTAAATACGAAAGACCATCTCGGTAAATTCGATCCAAAGGCCGATGAAGGTATATTTGTAGGTTATTCGGAACGAAGCAAGGCCTAACTTATATTTAATAAACGAACCAAAACTATTGAAGAATCTCTTCATGTATCTTTCGACGAGTTCTATCAGCATCCCCATAATATATCAGATGATGACGAAACAATAGTCACCGGTAATCCAATCATCACAAATGTTGACTCTGACTCTGAAATAGTTACCAAAATTTTTCATCAACCATGTGAGTTGCAATCTCCACTAAGGATACAATCCCCATCAAGGATACAATCTCCACCAAGGACATTAAGAGATCATCCTACTCAAAATATAATCTGGGAGGTAACATCACAAGTCAGAACAAGGAGTCAACTCAATCAAATGGGTCATGTTGCATTTCTTTCCAATATCGAACATAAGAATCCGAAAGAAGCTTCTATCGATGATTACTGGATCATTGCCATGCAAGAAGAACTAAATCAGTTCGAGCGCAATGATGTCTGGGAACTTGTTCCAAGACCAACTGATCAATCTGTTATTGGTACTAAGTGGGTCTATAAAAATAAAGCTAACGAACAAGGTAATATCACCAGAAATAAAGCAAGGTTAGTAGCACAAGGGCATAATCAGGAAGAAGGGATCAATTATGAAGAAACATTTGCACCAGTCACTCGACTAGAAGCTATTAGTATCTTATTGTCCTTTACTTGTCATCATAACTTCAAACTTTATCAGATGGATGTCAAGAGTGCATTTCTAATTGGATTCATCAAAGAGAATGTTTATGTCGAACAACCTCCTTTATTCGTACATGAAAAATATCCTGACCATGTGTATAAACTTAAGAAAGATCTGTATGGTTTAAAATAAGCACCTCATGCTTGGTATGAACAACTACGAAGCTATCTTATTGATTCAGGATTTCAAATAGGAAAAGTTGATCAAACCTTATTTATCAAACATTCTCGAAAAGATATTCTAGTTATCCAGATATATGTAGATGACATTATATTTGGTTCAACAAATGATAAACTCTGCAAAGAGTTTGCAAATATTATGATTAAAGAATTTGAAATGTCTCACATGGGAGAACTATCATATTTTCTTGGACTTCAAATCAAACAACTTCCGACTGGTATTTTTATCAATCAAGAAAAATATTGCGGAAATCTTATCAAATGCTTCGGTTTAGAAAACACATCTGGTAAACCCACTCCTACGAGTACATCTACACATCTTGAAAAAGATGAAAACGGCAAGAGTGTTGACCAGAAGTTATATCAAAGCATGATTGGTTCTCTTTTCTATCTTACAGCTAGTCCTCTAGATATAATGATGAGTGTTTGTTTACGTGCACGCTTTCAAGCAGATCCAAAAGATTCACACTTACGAGCAGTGAAACTAATAATTCATTATCTTAATAATACCAAAGATTTTGGTCTTTTCTACCTGAAAGAATGTCCATTCGAATTAGTATCATATAGTGATGCTGACTTCGGAGATCACAAACAGATAGAAAGAGCACAAGTGGTACATGCCATTTTATTGGAAAATCACCTGTCTCTTGGTTTAGTAAGAAACATAATTGTGTTTCACTATCGACATGTGAAGCTGAATATATATCAGCGGCTCTTGCTTATACACAAGTTATATACATGCAACAAATACTTTAAGACTTTGATATTCATTTATCAAATTCGATTATATACTATAATAACACAAGTGCTATAAATGTATCTAAGAATCCAGTAAATCACTCTCGGACAAAACATATTGATATCCGTCATCATTTCCTTCGAGATAATATCGAAAAAGGAAATATATGTCTTGAATATGTCCAGACTGATAATCAACTAGCAGACATCTTCACTAAGCCTCTACTTGAATCTAGTTTTATTACGTTACGTGAAGAGCTTGGATTAATTTCTAGAAAAGAACTTGATTGGTAATCACTGATGTTACATACTAAAGTTTTCTTTCTTCTTTTCGTTTATTCAATCTCAAATTTTTTAAGTTATCTTTTAGCTATTACTATTTTTAGAAAACGTATATGAGCTTCCCATTGTCTCTATGGCAAATTTTTCTTGACAATTCACATCTACAAGTTTATATATAAGAACTTCTATATAAGCTTGTCAATTTTTTATTTTTTCCATCTCTTCCTATCTGAGCCTAAAGTTTATATAACTTATATATAAGCCTATAGTTTATATACTTCATTATGGCTCATATCTGTGATGAGTGTGCACAAAGATCTCACATTTCGATCACGAGTTCTAAACCAGAAGAGTATTACCCTCCCGAAACTCCGAAAAACAAATCAAAGTGTCATCACAAATGCACTCGTTCTTCTGGTAATACACCAACTTCGAAATGCGCAAAGAAAGTGTTGTTTTGTTCTCCCTGCACTAGAGAGAAGATCAATGAGATTCATCATTATCAAAAGCATCAAATCGATCTTCAGAGGCAACTACATTATGAACAACAACTGACTTCGGAATGCCTATCTCTTTTAGAAAGAATGACATTATTCTTTTGTGATACTAACAAACATGGAGCATACGAGCCGATGCGCACGTTCCTTCATCCTCTAGGAGTCCAAACTCTTGGGAACAAAACTATTTATGACTTTATTTTGCATTAAAAACATGATCCGGCACTTGTATGTAAATAGTGTCATAGTTTAATTCGTACTTAACTTGTGTATGCTTTTATTTCATGACTCTTGATGACTCTTGTTCTATGGTAGTTTTTATGTTGCTTATAACTCTCTCTAGTATCATTTACCTTCCATTATCAACTCCGTTTTGTCGATGACAAAAGGGGAGAAAATTATGCTAATAGTGTATATGCAGGAAATACATGCACATATAGGGGGGATTCAGAAGTATGTTGTCATCAATCAAAAAGGGGGAGAATGTTGAGTCGAAAAATTCACGGAGTTTTGATTTCTGACAAAGAGATATGCCATGATCGACAAAAAGAAGTTATTCATTGGTTTAACAAGACACAAGAGCTACATACATTAGAGGTTGATTATTTGGTATGATTAGTAGTGTTATTTTATCTTAAAATATATCCTCAAATAATCTCACACCTCTAATATTTGAATATATATACATATGTATATGAATGCACATTAACTGTGCATTCTGGGCTAAACCGGTCGACCAGTTAAAACCAAGCGGTCATCCATTTTTGCCTAGAATGTACAAATAACGTGTACACAGATATATAATGTATATATTTTCAAATTCCTGTCTACTGGTCCTTTTTGACCTGTCGACTGTTTTCAAACAGAAGCAACCTTTCGTATAGACACTTCCATTTCTTCAAGAGTTGCTTCTCTTCCTATTCATGAATGGTCTTGGCCTTTGATTATAACTCTTCACAATGGGTTATAATTGTTTATACTCTATATAAACATCACAAGATCATCACTCCAAACAACCAATTCTACTATACTAATCTTTATTTCTTTTGATCTCAGTTTTCATACTCTCAAGCACTCACTCGCTCATATTCTATTCTATCCTATGTCATTTGAATCCTAGAATTTATATAATATTCTTTTGATTCAATACGATATTCACTTCCGAATCTTCACATACACAAATATATTATTTGAGGATAAGATTATAGGAAGTCCTGTACTACAAGAGACAAAATCGTGTTTTCAAGAGCACATATTGTCAACAACAAAAGTTTACTCGTCTTAGTTGAAGTCCTCAGTGTTGTAAGAGGCACGTGTTGAAGTCCTCGTGTTGTTAGAAGCATGAAATTCTGTTTGGCTGCTCGGGTGTTGTATACCTGTTCCTCCAGGTGAATTGAGGTGATTGATTAGTGAAAATCCAGATAGAAGTCTGGGACTGGATGTAGGACGGTGCTCTGAACCAGTATAAAATCCATGGTGTGATTTTTCCTTTTATTGCGATTTCTGTGATTTGCTATTATTGCATACTTGTGTGTCATACTCCATATCACACGATCCTTGTGTACTATACTTGCACAAATGTACACGCACAACTTTCAGTTTTTACATAGATGACAACACGCGGCACATGTCGATTGGAGGTTGCGAGTTTTTGGGCTCATTTTTGAATTTAAATTAAAGTGAGGTAAGCAATAATTAAGTAATTAGAACCCCTATCTGCTATTTATTTCCACCTTCATTGCTGAAACATGAAAATTATGTCGCATATATTTCTCTTCATACAATCTAATCACATTATTTCCTCCTCCTAAAATTACGTTTCTAGGTTCATTGTAATCGTATCGACAAGAGCTACACTAGGGTATGGTTAGTGGAAGGTCCAATGCTAATCTCTAGTTCGATATTTTTGGGGCAACAATTTAGGATTTTGGTTTTCTTGAGCTTGAAGTTATGTTGGGTTAAGAAATGACTTGATTTGGATCGAGAGGAGTGCGGTGCATCGGGGACTAGATTTTGGTGGGGGTACAAACTCCATTTTGCAACCATGACAAAACGCCTGGGTGGGAAAAATGCAAACATCGCATTCTATAGGGGAGTTTGGTTAATCATGATTTAGGTATGGGCGAGTTGGATTTGCAGGGGAGAACACGCTAGTGTTCTCTGATTCGAGTTTTATGGGGTATTATTGCGTATCACTAATTTAAATGCACGTTGGGTTTTGGGTTCTTATAGTGCAGTACAGTAAAGGATCGGGAGGGAGAAGATGGGTTAAGTGGCTAATCTATGTAATTGATTAATTAAATTAATTATTTGTCATTTAGTAAATCATGAAATTTATATATGTCGTATATTTTGCGTACGAGGTCTGATTTGGATATCGTTTCTTCTATCGGATTTGTATGGACAAGCTTATGTTTTAGAGCTAGTTTGCGCCGATTTGGCTAAGGTGAATGATATTATTTCTAGCTAGACTATATTTGTTGGTATAGTACAGATTTGATGTTTTAAACTGCTTTCTAATTATAAAATGTAATATTTAGGATTTTTGAACCTAGTAATTAATAAACAAAAAGATTAGATGGTGATTTAAGTAGATTTTACCAAATTATCGTATTTTCACCTATTTACCCATTATTACATGTTATTTACCCATTTATGTGCTATTTTGACTACATTGTTAAATTTAAATTAGTTGGACACTTATTTCACTTTGAATGCTATAGATGGGTTCTATTTGATTTATTATTGTTATAATGGATGTTTATATGCTAGTTAGAAATTTAATTGACTATTGGTTGCATGGTTGAATTGTTTTCTTAATTTAGCTTAAAACGTTGTTCATAGGTGATACAGTATTAGGAAATACTTCATTTGTTTACATTCGGGATGCTTATAGATCAAATGCACATGCCAGTGTGTATTGATTGAACGCACAAAGATGGTAGATTCAAACTGGAGAGATATATTCTTGAAGGGGTTTCAGAGTGCACAGATGGATTCGACGACGAAGCAACATTGGATCTTAGTGATGGATTTGAAAGCAGAGTGACACTAGAGCTTGGTGGTCGATTTAAAGGTGAAGGATAGACTTGGCAACTAGTTGGATTTCGCAACGAATGTCGAACTTTTTCCCTATATGTGTATTTAACGAATTTTTTTTATATAAATGATCCAAGTAATTGTTATCAATTATTGTGAAGTGGTCGATATCGATTACTATTGTTATTGGCAACTCTAGCCAATTTGATGTGGACGGTGGTGCAATTTCAAGTAGTAGGATGTGATGGTTCATTTGATAGCAATTTCAATAGTTAGTGGCATTAGCCTGACTTGAGGATATGGCGCTTCTAGAAAAGGATATATCATTCGACGATGGTGATTCCAGGATGGGATCAAGCCTGTTGTGATGGATAATTTTCTTCAAGATGTAGAAAAAACGACACTCAGTCGTATTCATGTGACTATCAAGGATAAAGATATGGGAGACACAGGATGTTATCCTATGACATACGATGTCTATCGGGGATTGTTCCCATATCGTGAGGACTTCGGATGGGAACTTCACAGATTATCTAGTGATGGATTCTGTTGCATAGAACATGTGCAAAAGGATTATCGATAAGCACCGTTGTAATGGTTACTCGTAAAGAAGGGGTAGTGGGTGTGACGTCCATTTGGACTAGATGGGTCCTCCTGGTTTCGCCGACGATGGGAGGCTTGTGGCATTCACCTGGACTAGATGGGTCTTTACCTTGGGGAGTACAAGTGGGTAAAATCTAGTCCTAGCTAAATGAGGGACATAGATTCGAGTATCATGGAGACTAGGGTTTATCATATATTCTACGCATTGAGTGAGTGAATGTGATGATGGTTGATGAAAGCTATGTTTGCTTAATAATTTATTACCTCAGGGGCGTCATGTAATGTGAATATCATCGATTTAGTTATCCGGACATCACTAGTATTCTGATGCATGATACACATATACTTATTATTCATATAGTAGTATATATATTCTTATATGTGCTGACTTTGTGGATGCAGACGCAGGACAGATATGACTCCTCATACCCTCCTTGCCATATATACTATTATGGGTTTTATAGTGCTTTAGGATTTTTTTATCGTTCACACTAGACTTTTATGATACCTATGGTTTTATTTCCTTCTTATTACCTTAGATGCTCATTGATGATGCTAATGAGCAGATCGGTTGATAGGTACATGCATTATTTGGAGTCACGAATGTGGATTGGCATGAGGCTATGTTTTACAAATTTATACTTGTATCCTTATTGTTTATTCCATTGTGTAGCTTGGTGGAGATTTGATAATGTTATGTATTCTTAGTGGAGATAGTTCTAGTTTAAGTTATTTATCACTCGTATAAACTATATTACTATTATGTATAACTGTATGAGCCTATGTACTATGATTTTGTTGTTTATATAGTTATTACTGTCTCGCCTGTTTTATAACTATGATTGTTACTATTATATGTTATCTGATGAGCGATGAGATATACGATATATTATATGATTGTGTTTATGTTCTCTTCTCTTCTATTTTCTTTTTTCTCTCTCTTTTCTACTATTTCTTTCTCATGACGATCACTCTACATCGATTAGGTACTTGCATAATGCAAATTTTTGATTATAAGCATCGGTGGTGCATAGCGAGTCGTCTTGTTTGGTATCAGAGCTTAGGTTGCGTTGTTTAACCTATGCAATATTGAATTCACTAGTTAATATATATGAGAGAGTACATATTTTGGTTTTCAAATCTATATGTTAGTAGTATAGGTTGTTTTCACATGAGTTTGGCATACTTTTCTCTATTAGCGATTTATCATTTTAACCACTTATCTCAGAGGATCCAACGAACAAGAAATACTTTTAATTACTCTGCCTTTGGAGATTAAGCATCGGGAATAATCGAGGCTACTGGTCTCGATTTACAGTTCATATGTTTAGTAGATGGTACGATCCATTACTTAGGATGCTCTAAAATCTCTAATTAGTTATGGCGCTCAAGTGCGGCTAGACGACTCTGCCACGTTGTGTGAATGCTTTTGTATCCATCTGGCGTACTGTTCCTTTGAACGAAATCAACTGTTGTGGTATGAGAGCGAATTGGATTTTCGTAGAGGTTTCTTTGATGACTTGGAGTCATAGTTTAATGAATTAGGAGTTTACTCCGAAGAGACTCCAGGTTTGAGCCTGAATTGGTCGGGAGTCTATCGCTCCAGGATTTCGAAAACGATTCGCTCGAGAATAGTTCATGATTCGCTTCGAAGAGATTTGTATCAACTTCTTAGGATTCAATATAGAGTTCGCCGATTCAGGCGATGTGTTATGTTGGAGAGTGTAGCCGAACTCGATGTGTTTTCGAAGTACAGTTGTTCTCTCTTTTTTCACTCTAAAGTTTGGAGTTTGTGGCCGAGCTGAGTGATCGACTCGAAGAGTGATTATTTTATTCTGTGTGAATGATGGTTTGGAGGAGTGGATTGAGTAAGCTCTCTATGTTCGAGCTTGCACCCAGAATAGAAGTCTATCATACCTTGGTAGGACAAATCATGGAAACATGTATTGATCATCGTTTCCATTTCATCGAGTATTCCCTCGATGAAAGTGAAAGGAAGCGATGTCACCACTCGATATATGTTTCCATTGATGGCATTTCTACGCATGTTTTAGTTTAGCATCAAGGTTTTATTGTTCCTTTTTCGATGGACGGAATGGTATTGGAATTCAAGATAATTAGTTGCTTCATTGATTGTGACTTACCATGTTGAGAGCTGAGTTAGATTATATATTAGTGTAACATCCCGTGTTTGTTCACCAAAACTTAATAGTATGGGTGGCTGCAGCATCTATAGCAATTAATCTCGGGCATCGAGGTGGGGGAGTATTGTGTCATAGTTAAACTATAATTTACACTTGGCAGTATATATGGTTTGTCAAAACTTAAATTTCATAGAGTCTTGGTTGCATGCTTGCTAATTCGTTGCTTATTGTTGATCTTAACTGCACTTAATCTTTGAGTCTCGTAGTTCATTTACTATAAGGATATAATATGAAATATTGGTAGTAGTAAGAGAATTTTGGTGATGATAGTGGGATAGGACATGCTCTTTGGTAGTGACTCGTCTTAGATTTAGTGATAGTGGGCCGTGAATTAAATCTTTAGTAGGCGAGTCGTCTATAATTGGAAGATTGCGGGCTGAGACAGTTCTCTAGTAGCGAGTCGTCACTTAAGCTTGTAGCTTGAGAGTATCTGGACACATTCGACGAGGTGACCAGATTGCCACCATGTTTGAGTCGAGTTTTGTATCAATCTAGTTATGGATGATCTTTTAGTTGGGAATCCCAAGGGGATTTTACCAATTGTAGGAGGTTGAATGATGTACGCCAATTATAGAGTTTTACTACTTGTGTCAGTTTATGTAAGAAACTGGCGTTGTAATTCGAATTAAAGGCTAACTTCATATATGATCGATTCGGGTCTCGATACTAGCCTCGTTATTTTCAGAAGGTGTTTTTACATATGTGACGACACGCGACACATGTCGATTGGAGGTTGTGAGTTTTTGGGCTCATTTGTGAATTTAAATTAAAGTGAGGAAAGCAATAATTAAGTAATTAGAACCCCTATCTACTATTCATTTCTACCTTCATTGCTGAAACATGAAAATTATGTCGCGCCTATTCTCTCTTCATGCAATCTAATCACATTATTTCCTCCTAAAATTACATTTCTAGCTTCAGTGAAATCGTATCGACAAGAGCTACACCAGGCTATGGTTAGTGGAAGGTCCAATGCTGATCTCAAGTTCAATATTTTTGGGGCAACAATTTAGGGTTTTGATTTTCGCGAGCTTGAAGTTATGTTGGGCTAAGAAATGACTTGATTTGGATCGAGCGGAGTGCGATGCATCGGGGTATAGATTTTGGTAGGGTCCAAACTCCATTTTGCAACCATGACAAAACGCCTAGGTGGGAAAAACGCAAACATCGCATTCTATAGGGGAGTTCGGTTAATCATGATTTGGGTATGGGCGAGTTAGATTTGCAGAGGAGAAGCGCTAGTGTTCTCCGATTCGAGAATCATGGGGTATTGTTGCGTATCACTAATTTGGATGCACGGTGGGTTTTAGGTTCTTATAGTGCAATATAGTAAAGGATTAGGAGGGAGAATATGGGTTAAGTGGCTAATCTACGTAATTGATTGATTAAATTAATTATTTTTCATTTAGTAAACCGTGAAATTTATATACATCATATCTTTTGTGTGCGAGGTTGGATTCAGACATTGTTTCTTCCATTGGACTCGCATTGACGAGCTCTACGTTTAGACCTAGTTTTGGCTATGGTGAGCGATATTATCCCTCACTGAACTATTTTTGTTCATATAATATAGATGTGATGTTTTAAACTATTTTCTAATTATAAAATATAATATTTAGGATCGTTGAATCTAGTAGTTAATAAATAAAAAGATTAGATGGTGATTTAAGCAGATTTTACCAGATTATTGTTTAAATGGATGTTTATATGCTAGTTTAGAAATTTTATTGACTATTGGTTACATGGTTGAATTATTTTCTTAATTTAGCTTAAAACGTCGTTCATAGGCGATACAGTATTAGGAAATATTTCGTTCGTTCAAGTTTGGAGGTGCTTAATGATCAAATTCACATGTTAGTGCTATTGATTGAAAGCAAAAGGGCGGTGACTCAAACAGACGAGATATATTCTTGAAGGAGCTTTAGAGCGCATGGATGGATTCAACAATGGAGCAGCATTAGACCTTGGCAATGAGATGGATTTCGCAATAAATGTCGGACGTCTTCCCTGGATGCATATTTAACCAATTTTTGTGAAATAGATGATCTTAGTGGTCGTTATCTATTGCTATGAAGTGGTTGATATCGATTACTATTGTTATCAGCCACTCTTGCCAATTGGGCATGGACGATGGTGCAATTTCGAAGAGCATGATGTGATGGTTCGTTCGATAGTGATTTCGACACAATGGCTCTTCATTTAGTAGGTTTGGCATGATGCAAGGATGTGGTGCTTCTAGATAGTGATTCGTTGTTCAACGAAAGTTACTCCAAGATGGGAAGCAACTCTGCTGTGATAAATAGTTTTCTCCAAGTTGCAGAAAAATGACATTAATTTGTATTGAGGTGACTGTTGGGGATAGAGAGATGGGAGACATAAGATGATATCCTACAACATATGATGATAGTCAGAGATTGTTCCCATATCGTGACAACTTCGGATGGGAGCCTTAGAGATAGTATGGTGATGGATTCCCCTGCGAGAATGTGTGCAAATGGATTATCGGTAACACACGATTTTAAGTGGTTACTCATAAAGAGGTGGTAGTAGTGTGATGCCTATTTGGACAAAAATAGGTCCTCCTGGTTTTCAACGATGGGAGACTTATGGCATTCACCTTGACCGGATAGGTCCTTACCTTGGGGAATACAAGTGGGTACAACCTAAGTCATAGCTGACCGAGTAACATAGATTCAAGTATAAGGGAGACCGAGCTTTATCGTATATCCAAAGCACTGAGTGAGTGAATGTGAGGATGGTTGATGGATTTTATGTTTGCTGAATCATTTATCACCTTAAGGGCGTAATGTGATGTGATATCATCGATTCGTGTACCCGTATTTCCCTAGTATTCTGGTGTAGGATACACCCAGTCTTATTATCATAAAGTAGTATATGTATATTCTTATATGTGATGACTTTATGGATGCAGGGGAAGAACATGCATGATTCCTCATACCCTCTTTGCCATATATACAATTACGACTTTTACATTACTTTGAGATTTGTTTACTGCTCACATCATAATTTTGTCTGACCCAAGGTTTATTCCTTTTTATTACCTTAGGCGCTCATTGACGATGCTGATGAGCAGACTAGGTAACAGGTACATATATTATTTTGACCCGCTCAGATGGATTAGCAGGAGGCTATGTTTTACATATTTACACATGTATTTTTACTGTTTATCCTGGTATGTAGCACCATGAAGCCTTGACATTGTTTTGTATTCTTAATAGAGACAGTTCTAGTTTAAGTTTATTTACCACTATATAAACTCTATTAATGTTTTGTATAACTGTGTGAGTCTGTGTACTCTAATTCTATGGATTATATAGTTATTACTGTCTCACTTGTTTTACATATGTGATTGTTACTATTATATGTTATCTGATGCGTTATGGGATATATGATCAGTTTTGTGATTGTGTTTGTGTTCTTTTCTTTCTATTCTCTTCTGTTTTCTTCCTATCTCTCTCTCTCTCTCTCTCTTTTCTCTTCTTTTCAACCATTTCTTTCACTTGACGATCGCTCTACATTGATCGGGTGCTTGCAAAAAGTAAAATTTTGGTTATAAGCACTTGTTGACTCGCTTATTTACAAGGCACTCATGCTTCGAAATTCTGGTAATTGGAGTGCTCAGGATTTGAGTATGGACTTGTGAAAATTCTAAGTGATTTGGTTATTCCTTTTTATTACCTTAGGCGCTTATTGACGATGCTGATGAGCAGACTAGATAACAGGTACATATTATTTTGACTCGCTCAGGTGGATTAGCTGGAGGCTACGTTGTACATATCCAAACACGTATTTTTATTGTTTATCTCGGTATGTAGCACCATGAAGCCTTGACATTGTTTTGTATTCTTAGTAGAGACAGTTCTAGTTTAAGTTTATTTACCACTATATAAACTCTATTAATTTCTTGTATAGCTGTATGAGCCTGTGTACTCTAATTCCGTGGTTTACATAGTTATTACTGTCTCGCTTGTTTTACATATGTGATTGTTACTATTATATGTTATTTGATACGTTGCGAGATATATGATCAGTTTTGTGATTGTGTTTATGTTCTCTTCTTTCTATTCTGTTTTATTTTCTTCTTATCTCTCTCTCTCTTTTCTCCTTTTCAACCATTTCTTTCACTTGACGGTCGCTCTACATTGATCGGGTGCTTGCGAAAAGCAAATTTTTGGTTATAAGCACTTGTTGACTCGCATATTTACAAGGTAGTCATGCTTCGAAATTCTGGTAATTGGAGTGCTCAGGATTTGAGTATGGACTTGCGAAAATTCTAAGTGATTTGGTCGAAGCCGTGGAATGCTCGAAAACTTGGGGATTGGTATTATCACCTTTTCTCCCCGAATTGGAAAAATCTCACTAAGTATCTCAGTATCGGTATTGGTAACTCGTATCCTAGGATCAACATTCTTAGTCCTCATGGGATTAGTATTTCAAAAGGTAGAGGGATATTGTATCCATGGTTTGGTCATGGGATTTGGTATTCCCAACTTATGGAGGAATTTTTCTAAGTCTTGGGGATTAGTACTGATTGGTACTTCCTCTTGGGATTGGAGCAAACTTAGCAAGGCTACATGGATCGGCGTTGGATTTTCGTAACCTTGTTGGCACTCTAATTTCGTGTCCAGGGGTTTTAAATTGGAGGAGACAATGGAACTATGGAACTCGAAGATGGAAATAAAGAGCTTTAAGCGAATCAAAGGAAATGACTAAGGTAAGGTGGTCGGTACAGATTTTGGTGTCGGTACTGATCCTAATGACGAATTTTGGGCTACAAGCCCATATCCTACAACACCTATAAATAACCATGTTGTCGGCTGTTTCCATAATCTTTTGGCTCGTTTTCTACACTCGGGATTCTTGGATACTTTTGATGGATTCTCTCATGGATTCTTCTTCCTTGGAATCACCTTTAGGCTTGGATCTTTTGGCACTTGGCTTGCTACTTGCACTTTTTGGACGTAGAAGTATTTCTTTGGGCCTTTGGCATTAAAGCATTCCCTTCGACTTTTGGATATCAGATTGGACGTGGTAGCTTTGAGTAGGGACTTTGCCATTTATAACACTTTGCTTTGTAATTAAGAGGACTGTACTTGTAACTATACAATATAAATATACAAGGTTACATCGGAGTGGTCGTAGGCACAACTTGCTGGATCACTATAAATTTCTGGTGTTATTTACTTTTTCTGCACTCTAGTTTTGGAATACTTACAATTGGGTGTTGACATGAGAAATGACCAATTTCCCACGTCAACAACACGGTGGTGTATAACGGGTTGTTAAAGTGTCCCCTTGTACCCTTGAAATCAAGGAGTGTAATTATTTATGCTAATAAAGACCATACGCAGTGGAGAACCTGATATAGGGTAACTTAGAACCAATATAAAAAATTCCTGATGTGTCCTTTCCTTTATTACCTTTTACTTCTATTACATTTTTATTTACTTATTTGATTATGTGATCATTTGTTCATATACTCATAATAATAATCAAAAATAATTCTAAAAGATTCACGCTTTTAAGTAAACACTGTACATCCCCGCACTGGTGTTAATCTAGTCTTCACATCCTTAAACAACATTGCTTTCATTTGGTATCATAAAATTGGGTTTTAAAAGTATCATAATCT
The DNA here is from genome assembly GCA_030737875.1 of Allium sativum. NCBI lineage: Eukaryota > Viridiplantae > Streptophyta > Magnoliopsida > Asparagales > Amaryllidaceae > Allium > Allium sativum. The sequence continues at coordinate 13,771,864 of CM060925.1, forward strand.
GATTTAGAAAAGTTTAAGTGGCTACCAATATTAGTAATGCCATCACTATCACTAGCTCATTTATAAAAGGCCAGTCTACTGCAAGATCGTCACTTTTTAGTGGCAATAACAACACTTATTGCGCATGTAGGATAAAAATTTACGTACAATCAATAATATTAGACAATTGGAATATTACACAAACTGAGTACACTGAACCTAGACTAATTATGCAAAATGGACTCCTAATCAAAAAGTTGTTACATAAAGTAATTCTAGATCCATGAATAGTTTTTATGTCATTAGATAGAAATGAATTTAATAGAGTGTTTGTTTGTTTGTATGTGTATGCAATTTGGAGAACTTTGCAAATCACTTATTAAGGCACTAGGAAAGTTAAACATAATAAAATTTAAATATTAACTAATTAGTTTCAATTATTAAAAATGGACCAAAATGAATCATTTTTTAAAGCTGTAGTTGATTTCGTGATATAGTTCATCTACTCATTGCCTTAGGCAAAAAAAAATCCGAAGAAGACTAATTTAGAAAAATTCTTAATTCGCTCACTCTCGAATGGTATGACTATGGGTCAGAATGGGCCTAAATTTCGACCCAAAAGAAGCCAATCAAAGCTTAGAGCCATTGTAAACGGATCGTTGGTTCCTATAAGGAAATGGTATAATAGATATAGTAGAGCACACTAAAACGAACTCAGAATCTCACACAGCGAAAAGGATAAAATTGTAATGACCCGCATTTTTGCAATATAATAATTAATTAATTTAATTATTTAAATAGTGATTTAGAGCATTAAAATGGTCGTTTAATTAAATTATAAGGAATATTTAATTAATATAATAATTAAATAATATATTTAATTCTGAAATAATCAGAATTAGCTGAAATGGCAATATGGTGTGAATTGGGCAATTCAAAATATATAATTCCGTTTAGAGTTGAATTTGAATAACGAATATATTGTATAAACGACAGTTTGAACATATATTATAATCGAGCTCGAAATGGCGCGGCAGTTCGCTATTTGGCGATTTGAACTTCAATTGAATATACAGGGCCCATTTTAAATCGGATTTATGTGAAACAAGAAACGTTATGGAAGAGAAAAATCAGGATTTCGTCCTGTAGATTTTGATTTATGTCCGAATCAAATTTTAGAAAAGTCGCTATGGATTTCCTTTATAATTTATAATGATTTATAAAAGGAATTTCATTGTAAATCGAATATCAATTTAATCAGGATTTGAAATATCGAGTTAGACATTCATATAGGAATATTCTAGAGCCGCATGATATTCTGTGTGAATACATACGATAATATTTATTTTTAAATATTAAATTTAATTGTTTTTAAATATATTTATATATTTAAAAGGGTTATTTAGGCCTTTAAAAATAGCTAGTTTTTCAAATGACCTCCAAATTCGACAAATCCAATTTTGTTGGATTCGTAAAATCAAATTATTGTTAGATTTTAATTTTCGTGATTTTTGAAGTCAGTATGTGGCTGTGGGTGATTTTAATGTGAAAAACAGTTGATAATTGGAAATTTAATAATACGCTGTGTGAGCAAACGAAGTCGGAATTCGACGAAACCAGTTTCGTTGGGACAATAATGTCGAACTGTAGCTGCATGCCAATTTTCATGATTTTTGGATATCGTATGTGGTCACAAGAATTTTAGAGGACGATTGTAGATAGAGTTTGATTTAAAACGAATATAATAATAAATATAAAAATATTTAAATCCTCTATAAATACCCCAAACTAAAATTTCCTTAACCTAATTTCATTTGGTTGGTCAAACAAAAACCCGCCGTCGGTTTTTTTTCTTCTAGGAAAAAAGTTCGATCCAATGAAAAATCAAAACAATCAAAGTAAAATTCTATAAATCCCCAAACTCATATCGTTGTACTCCTATAGCTCAGCTCTTCATTTCTATGTAAGAAATTTGGGGTTCGACGTTCATTTTTGGGGACCGAATAAAGTTAGGGTTCGGTTTGTTGAAGGTTTGAGGCGATGAAGGGTAAATCGAACACTGGATTTGGGATTGAAAACCTCACCTTGTGCGCTCAACTTGTGGGGTTCAGTGACATTTTATGTCGATACTGGGATGTCGACGCAAATACTGGGAGGAGGGCGGACGAGATGAAAAGGGTATGATGATGGAGCATTTCAGAAGAGAAGTTCAACGGTGGTGATTTTGCACCGAACCATGATGTGCTGAGAGGGAAAGGGGAGTTCGAAGTTGGATTTTTGTGTTCGGTGGTATACTGGAAGCTCACGATGAATTGGGGAAGAAAGGAAATGCGGTGGTGGGCATTTTGTGTTGATGGGACGGTGAGGATTTAAAGGTTAAAGGCCATTTAAGTTTTAACTAGTTTAATTTTATTTTAGATTAGTTCAAACTTTAAAACTGTATATCTATTTCATACGGTGTCAGAATTGGACGTAACAAGATCCGACAGGATCGTATGGACGGACACTACCCAATGGAACTAACTGGGAGTGGATTGGAGCCTAGTTTGAATTTATGGCGAAATAAATTGTTAGATTCAAATCAAACAAACAGTTTATCGTTCTTTAACGATGAACTGCTAAAGTGAGTAAAACTCACCAACTCTGAACAGTTATATTTTTAGAACGTATTTTTAGAACTATTAATCATCTGTTGATTTCTGTGTGTTAACTGTTTGGTTGAATTGCTTGTGTATTGGTTGAAATTATAGATAACGATATATAGATATATATTGTTAATCAAATATTGATTCTGTCTAGCAGAATATTTCATATTGAAATGAAAACGATGTTAATTATATTGTTTAACATCTGTGATGCAGGGAAACAGGTTGGAGGAATCCAACTGGATTCCTCAACATTTATTTTACTGTTTTTTTATATATATTGTTATATAAAAATCTGTTGTCGATTATATGTGTTTGGACGATATTGATCATCGTGATTTGATATGTTGAATACCATAACGTACTAGAATGTGGAAAAAGGGAATTTTCAAAATGAATATTGAAAATAGATTATTTATAAAATCAAAGGATTTTATAAAAGAGATAATATTTATAAAATCAAAGAAGATTTTATAAAAGGAATTATTTATAAATGGAATATTTATATATAGAAATTTATTTATAAATGAATTATTTTTACATAGGAAATACTTAGAAATAAAACCTTAAAGGAAATATTTGCAAACCATTTGCAAATAAAATAAATAGAAAAGATAAGAGAATTATTTATTTGTTAAATAAATAGAATTAAAATGGAATATTTATTTAAGAAATAAATAGAAGTATAAAAGGGATTATTTATTTAGAAAATAAATAGAATGGATATAAAAAGGAAATATTTGTAAACAATTTACAAATACAATTGGAAAGAGAATATTTGTAAATCATTTACAAATAGAATTGAAAAGAAAATATTTAGAAAATAAATAGAGTTATAAAAAGGAAATTTGTTTATAACGGAATAGGATACTATAAAAAGGAAACCGTTATAAAAAGGAAAACGCTATTAAAAGGAAATCATTTGTAAAGTGAAGAACAGTTATCGAAAGTAAATCTTTTCAAATGAATAAACGTTATAAAAGGGGAAATCTTTATAAATGAATAAAGTAATCGAATATTAGTTATTCGAAGGGAGTCAATCGAATATGGTATTCGAAAGTTAGTTAATCAAATATGGTATTCGAAAGTTAGTAAATCGAATATGTTATTCGAAAGGGGTTAGTCGAGTCGAGTTAGTTGAATAGAGTTAGTTGAATAGAGTTAATCGAATATTATTTATTCGAATAAGAGTTAACCAGTTAGAGTTAATCGATCAGAGTTAAATCGAATTAGAGTTAATCAAATAAAGTTAGTTGAAGAAGAGTTAATCAAACATAGTTATTCAGGATAAGTTGCCATCTCGTACGATTGCTAGCGTAATTCGCAGGGCTTTAAATAGCCTAAGGCGGTCGGATGTTTCCTAAGGGAATCAGGCGTAACCATTGTGATCGCTGCGATCTAGAGTCAAGCGAATGGACTTAAATCGAATATTAGCTATTCGAAATAAAGTTAAAACATGCATAGTTATTCGGATATAAGTTAATCGAATATTAGTTGTAATGACCCGCATTTGTCAGAGGTATTATAATTAATTTATTTAATTATATAAATAGTGATTTAGGAAATTAAATCGTCGTTAATTAAATTATATGGAATATTTAATAAAATTAAATAATTAAATAATATATTTGATTCAGAAATAATCAAAAATATTGGAAATCACAATATTCTATGAACGGGGTCGTCCCTTAGATTTAATTCAGCTTAGAGTTGAATTATATTGATGAATATATTCAATCGACGACAGTTTGAACGTATAATTATATTATAATTAAAATCGAGCTCGAAATGGCGCTGTAGTTCGTAAATTGACGATTCGAACTTCAACTGAATGTACATGATTCGTTTTAAATCGGATTTCTGTGAAACAAGAAACGTGTGGAGCTGGTGGAGTATATCTTTCTAGTGGAAGAGAAAAATCAGGATTTCCGTCGTGTAGATTTTGAGATATGTCCAAATCAAATTTTAAAATAGTCGCTAAAGAATCGTTTATCGACCGTATCGGTTTATTCGTTATAACTAGAGACCGGGTTGGAATTTAGACGAGGTTCTTTTGGGAAATAGTGATAAAATAATTTTTAGAATTTTACTGTAATTTTTAATTAATTTAATAAGTGACTTTTTATTTGAAGTATTTCGCACCCTGAAATCAACATTTTGAAGTTTCAAAATATGAATCCACCTACCAGTATTATTATATTTTTGGAATCGTGGTGTGATACGGAGCACGACTGCATTGTTATCTTCGTCCGTAGCGATCGTTACATAAAATGGAATAATTAATTTAATTTGAATTGTGTAAAATTTATTACCAACCATTTTCCTTGATCCAAACTAGTCCATGTACCTTTCCTTTCCCTTTCCTTGGCTGCCGAAGTCCGCAAGAGACCACGTTCTCGATGGATAAGTATAGAAATATATATATATATATATATTATATTGGTGTTCCTTTCCTTTACCAGTAAGAAATCAATCGTATAAATAACCCCCTTAACAGCTAAAACCTAATTCATTATTCACCAAAGTCAACAGAAGCTAGCCGCTTCCATTTCTTAACTCCACGAACAGAAATCACCTTCATAAAATCAAATAAATTCAAGGAAAATTCCTAAAATCTAAATTCATATGTGATTGAATCCCCCTTGAGTCTCTCTTCGATTCTACGTATGGTTCATTGGGTTCAACGTTCTGTTTTGCGCTGGAAATTTTATCAACAGCCTAGGGTTCCGCGGTTTCTTGGATTTGAGGCACAAATTAGCGATTCGAAGTGTGAATTCATGCATCGAGTAGAGGGGCGAAGCTGTAGCAATATTGTTGGGTTAATCGGCATTGAAATTGGTCGATGCTTTTCCTGGTGTGTGCAGTGCAAGGCTGAGAATGAAAGTCGATTGGTGTGTTCGAGTTCGTTGTTACGGTGTGGAGGTGGCAGAGCTCGAGAAGGAGGAGCGCAGTCTTTTCTGGTGGTGACGAAGCAATGCATTGAACGGGGAGTGAGAGAGCAGCGATACCTTTTGCTCGCTGGAAGAAGGGTTATAACAGGAGAAAGGGAGCGCAGAAGAAAAAGAAGAAGGAGGAGAAGCAGTTGAGTTTTGGAAAAAATAGTCAGTGCAGGACGACGCTTTGTTTTGCTGAGAGGAGGATGAAGGTAGTCGATTTACTTTTTGAACTAGGTATGGAGTTGAATGAACTTAGAATTGAAGGAGGAAGGCAGTGTTAAGTTTGGTGAGGGTAGTAACAGCTGTGTAATGGTGCAGTTTCAGGTAGATTTTGGAATTTACTTGAGTACCTTGGCTCCTTAAGTGGTAGTTGTGGATTTGGTGGTGGGGCACAAGGTTGATGCAAGGGCGAGTGATGGTTGCTGCAACTTGAAAATGGCGGAGTGAGAATTACTGAAGCACGGCAGATGTTTGGGTTGGTAACACATGAATGAGCCGCAAAGTTTAAATGGGAATCAAACAAAGCTGAGTCCGTTACGATCGTATGGACGGAAGCAAAAACTATGGAACTGAATAGGAGTGGTTTGAAGCAGTTCTGGATTTACGACAAAATATAACGCCCGTCAGAAACAACGACCGTAAATCGTTAGTTAACGATTACAGACAATGTGAGTAAATCTCACTAACTCTGAACAGTTTATAATTTCATGTTGTATTTTTAGAACTGTTAGAAATTGTCTGTTTGATTGTGTGTTGACTGTTTGATTGAACTGCTAGTCAGTTAATGAAATATTATATATATATAATATATAAACAGTTATATAGTTATATATTGATTCTGATTATCAGAATAATTCATATTGAACTGAAAGTGGTGACAATCATGTTGTGTAACATCTGTGGATGCAGGGAAACAGGTTGGAGGAATCCGACAGGATTCCTCAACAGTTATTTTATTGTTTTTCATATATTTTGATATATGATGTGAATTATAACCTGTGGTTGATTTTGTGTGTATGGACGATATTGGACATCGTAATTTGATATGTTGAAACACCATAACATACCGAAATGTTGATAAGGGAATATTTTCAAAGTGATATTTGAAAATGAAATATTTATAAGTGGAATATTTATAAATAAGAAATATTTATAAATTGGAATATTTATAAATATGGGATATTCAAAGAGGAAATAATTTCAAACAATTTTCTTTTTGAATGGAAAGGCCTATGTGGCGGGTTTGGGGATTTTCCCGATGCTTCCGTTACAAAGGAGGTTATGGCGAATTTTCCCGGGAATTTTAAGAGTTAGAATATATTTGCAAATCAAATATAAAAGGAAATATATTTGTAAATCAAGTATAAGGGAAATATATTTGTAAAACAAATATAAAGGAAATATTTGTTAAACAAGTATAAAGGAAATTAGTGTAAACAAATAAAAAGGGAAAACATTTGTAAAACATTTACGAATGAAATTGAAAAGGAAATATTTGTAAAACCATTTACATATAGGATTTTAAAAGGGGATATTTGTAAAACAGTTACAAATAGATTAAATAGGATTTAAAAGAAATATTTATTTAGAAATATATAAATAGAATTATATAAAGGAGATATTTATTTAGAAATAAATAAATAGGATTATAAAGGGATTATTCATTCAGGGAATAAATAGAATTATATAAAAGGGAAATTATTTATAAAATCAAAAGATTTTATAAAGGAAATATTTATTGGAAAATAAATAAGGAGTTAATCAAATTGAGTTAGTCGAGTAATCAAAACGAATTGTTAAGTTAAACCAAAGTGAATTGGTCGAGTTAAACCAAAGTGAATTGGTCGAGTTAAACCAAAGTGAATTTGTTAAGTTAAACCAAAGTGAATTGGTCGAGTTAAACCAAAGTGAATTGGTCGAGTTAAACCAAAGTGAATTGGTCGAGTTAAACCAAAGTGAATTGGTCGAGTTAAAACAAAGTGAATTTGTTAAGTTAAACCAAAGTGAATTGGTCGAGTTAAACCAAAGTGAATTGGTCGAGTTAAACCAAAGTGAATTGGTCGAGTTAAAACAAAGTGAATTTGTTAAGTTAAACCAAAGTGAATTGGTTGAGTTAAACCAAAGTGAATTGGTCGAGTTAAACCAAAGTGAATTGGTCGAGTTAAACCAAAGTGAATTGGTCGAGTTAAAACAAAGTGAATTTGTTAAGTTAAACCAAAGTGAATTGGTCGAGTTAAACCAAAGTGAATTGGTCGAGTTAAACCAAAGTGAATTGGTCGAGTTAAAACAAAGTGAATTTGTTAAGTTAAACCAAAGTGAATTGGTTGAGTTAAACCAAAGTGAATTGGTCGAGTTAAACCAAAGTGAATTGGTCGAGTTAAACCAAAGTGAATTGGTCAAGTTAAAACAAAGGGAATTTGTTAAGTTAAAACAAAGTGAATTTGTTAAGTTAAACCAAAGTGAATTGGTCGAGTTAAAACAAAGGGAATTTGTTAAGTTAAAACAAAGTGAATTAGTCAAGTGAGTTAATCGAGTCGAATTAGTCGAGTGAGTTAACCGAGTCGAATTAGGCAAGTAAGCTTTATCAAATTGAGTTATCAGGTTAAGTTAAACAATTTGAGTTATCAAGTAATATCAACAAATTGAGTTATCAGGTTAAGTTAATCAATTTGAATTATCAGGTTAAGTTAACCAAATTGAGTTATCGAGTTAAGATTTTCGAGTTAAGATTTATCGAGCTAAGATAATCGAATACGGTATTCGAAAGGAGTTAAATCGAATATAAGTTATTCGAAAGGAGTTAAATCGAATATAAGTTATTCGAAGGGAGTTAATCGAATATGGTATTCGAAAGTTAGTAAATCGAATATGTTATTCGAAAGGGGTTAGTCGAGTCGAGTTGGTTGAATAGAGTTAATCAGTTGGAGTTAACCAGTTAGAAGTGATCAGTTAGATTTAATCAGTAGAGTTAATCGAATAGTAGATATTCAAAGTGAGATAATCGAATCAGAAATATTCGAAAAGAGTTATCGAATATAGTTTATTCGAAGGAGTTATCGAATTTAGTTATTCGATGGAGTAAATCGATTAGAGTTAAATCAAATGAGTTAATCGAATTTAGTTTATTCAAATAGAATTAAAGGAGTAAATCGAATATAGTTTATTCGAAGGAGTTATCAAATTTAGTTATTCGATGGAGTAAATCGATTAGAGTTAAATCAAATGAGTTAATCGAATTTAGTTTATTCAAATAGAATTAAAGGAGTAAATCGAATATAGTTTATTCGAAGGAGTTATCGAATTTAGTTATTCAATGGAGTAAATCGATTAGAGTTAAATCAAATGAGTTAATCGAATTTAGTTTATTCAAATAGAAATAAAGGAGTAAATCGAATATAGTTTATTCGAAGGAGTTATCGAATTTAGTTATTCGATGGGGTTAATCGATATTAGTTAAATCAAATGAGTGATGGAATTTAGTTTATTCAAATAGAATTAAAAGAGTAAATTGATTAGGGTTAAACAAATAGAGTTTAAAGGATTTTCGAATATAGTTTATTCGAAAAGAGTTACGTAAGGAAGTGTTAAAGAGTTAAAAGGTGAACTTACCCTATTTCGAGATTTCGAAATGTTGTTCAGTTAAGGTCTGAGAGGTAGATATACCCCAACTTGATTGACTTCGTTTTAAATTTAGAAATGGTTAAGGTTCGAGAGTGACAGTGGTTAAGTGAATTTAGTAAATAAGTATAGTGGTGAGTGGTCGTCGCGATGTTGATTTAATTTAAACGCCTGTTTAAATCCGAGTAAAGAAGATTTGGAAATGTTTTCCAAATAGAGTCAGAGACAAATCAATAATATTGAAAGATGAATATATATATATATATATATATATATATATATGATTGATGATTGATTGATAGAATTTCCATCTGGAAATAATATCGTTGTTTGCACACCTGTTTTTCTTTGATGGTTAAATCACAGACCATCGAAGTTTTGACCATTTTAACGTTGTTAATATGGAGAGATCGGTTGGATTATTATCCAAAGAACCACTCTGTATTGGCATAAGCGTTGTGAATCATATATGCCAAAGATAATTGAAGACGGAGTAAAGTGCAAGGGCTATTGTATAAGTCTTAAATAACAGTGCCTAAGATGGATGTACTGAATAGTGCCTTCGGTTCATCCTGTTCCTGGATGACATGTATGGAGGGATGTCTGACAGAGTATTTCCAGACGATCACGTATATTGATTTCTCCAACCGTACCAAGAGTGGAAGCGAAGAAGGAAACTTCTCTTAGCTAACACATAATGTATTGTTGAGGACGTCTATCGGTGATTGGATGGATTTGATGATGTGACATTCAAAGTGAATCTGATGTGATGATAAAGCGTAGCTTCTAGCCTCATCATCCGATAAATGACAGAAATCGGGCAGGCAGCATGGCTAAGTCGGTCGCACCGAAGTAGGGTGTATAAATCACCTATCTAGAGAATATTCATTTGCTTCTTTAATCTATCAATGTTGTCTCATATATATACGGGAAACGGTTGCTGATCCCAACCGTTGGTGATATACATTCGATACACTCAAGCAAAATGAGTGGTCGGTCATGTGTGGCTGAGTTACAAGATGTTCTTGTTGAACTCCAGTGTATCGTTCCTAGAGTACACTGATCGGAAGGTGGTTCCATACCTTGTCATAGTTGGAAATCCATTACCCAATACGTGCTTGCGGTTTTGATTGTATACTATATGTAGAACGTGAGATGAAAGCATTTCTGCTAGTTGATATCTATTTGTATATAGACATTATTATAATATCAAAAGGTTTTTGATATAAAGATATTTTGGATTCTCATAAGGGAAAAACCCGTTCCGTTCTGCGGCGTGGTCTTATGAGATATCGTTTACTTGTTCATATACCTGTTTTAAACTGTTTTACTCACACCAGTCCCATGACTGACCCGGAGTTTACTTTGTTGTTTTCCCCAAACTCTTGGGTGCCTAAATTTGTACGGGCAGTCAATTAGTCAGGATTTTACAGATACATGAAGAGCTGGAGCAGGAGGCTTCAGGATCATATAACTATAGTTATTTCCGCTGTGTTGTAAGTGCTGTACTCTGATAAGTGCTATTGTATACATAACTGTTATATTTCAAAGTTATGTTATCTATCATATGTTATTCGTTCCGCTGTGAGGTTCGTGTTACTCTGATGTTGTATTCTTCTTCTTCTTCTATTCTAAGTTTCTATCTTATCTATTCTCACCCTCTATTTTCTTTCATTAATTATCTGGAATTTTCGACTCTTGATGTTCGATATGTGTTGTATATCGGATAATCAAGATCACATTTTTCCGGGTCGTTACAGTTGGTATCAGAGCTTAAGTTAAGTGAATTACCTTGGCTCTGTGGCGTGACTCGGTAGAGATAGGGTTAGTAATACCCTAGACTGAGATTGAGTGTATATATACGAATGAACGTATTTGTATTTGATATAAAAATTTGTTTTATATTATGGAGATTCGTTGGTTGAGTGTTTGTGAATTCTGGTCGATCAGTTTGATCCACTGTATCGGTAGGAGTTGCTAAACACTCGAATACGATGGGTCGTCACGATATGTTTTGAAAAGAGGGTAAATTAAAATAAGTTTACCCAAGGTATATCTTGATATAAAGAAGATATATATATATCAAAATTATAATATATTAGATATATTGGTTGATAATATAATCGAATAAGATTATAAAAAGTGAAATGGTTATATAAATAACTAATCAGATTCATATAAGTAAAGTATATGAAAACCGATGAATTAAATCTGAATTTAAATCAGAATTTGAATTTAAAATAAGGAAATTTTAAGTTCCTGGGAGATTGTGAAAACGTTTTTCAAACTGAAAGGGATATAGTATTGAACTCACTTCGATAACTGGGAAATAGATTCCAATGATGATCATGACATCATCGGTGTTCATTTTCAAGTTCGTAAATGACGGATTACTACCAAAGATTTTGTTTTTGAATTGTGTTGAGAAACAAGTTGTTCAGGAATTCAAATGATTTGAATTGTTATTATGGTTTCCAGTTTGATTTGAAATAAAGCCCAGGGATTTAAATTTCAAAATTTAAATTTAACTTATGAAGTTAAATAGTTGAAATGGTAAAAGTGAATAAATTGGAATTTAACTTAAACTAAGTTAAATAAAGATGGATTGGATATGGTTAGAGATAATCTGGTAATGGAATTTGGCTCGGATAGAACCAAATGTCGAGTTTGGGGATAAGTTGATTGGAATGACATTGATATATGTTGAGTTGATAACCAATGGAAATGGTATAATGATATGCCGGCAAAAAGGTACAAGTTTATTTTATATATGAGTTTGGATTTTGAGAGCCGAATGGGCAAGCCGCTTGGCTGTTTGATTTTCTTTTGGGTAGAGATGGCCTAGAGAAGCGAGTTGTGGTTTTACCGATAGGGCTGTACAAAGGAGGGTATGGCGAAATTTTCCGAAAATTTAAAGTGTTGGAAAATTTTCAGAATTTTTGAAAATTTTAGTTAGTCGGAATGAATAAATATTTTAGTCGATATTAATTGGTTCAGTTGAAATCAGAAATAAGGGGTAAACAAACCTTAGGAATTCCAATAGATAGGGTCGTCCTCTACCTTAGCAATTTCGAGGACGAAATTATTTTAAGTGGGGTAGAATGTAATGACCCACATTTGTCAGAGGTATTATAATTAATTTATTTAATTATATAAATAGTGATTTAGGAAATTAAATCGTCATTAATTAAATTATATGGAATATTTAATAAAATTAAATAATTAAATAATATATTTGATTCAGAAATAATCAAAAATATTGGAAATCACAATATTCTATGAACGGGGTCGTCCCTTAGATTTAATTCAGCTTAGAGTTGAATTATATTGATGAATATATTCAATCGACGACAGTTTGAACGTATAATTATATTATAATTAAAATCGAGCTCGAAATGGCGCTGCAGTTCGTAAATTGACAATTCGAACTTCAACTGAATGTACATGATTCGTTTTAAATCGGATTTCTGTGAAACAAGAAACGTGTGGAGCTGGTGGAGTATATCTTTCTAGTGGAAGAGAAAAATCAGGATTTCCGTCGTGTAGATTTTGAGATATGTCCAAATCAAATTTTAAAATAGTCGCTAAAGAATCGTTTATCGACCGTATCGGTTTATTCGTTATAACTAGAGACCGGGTTGGAATTTAGACGAGGTTCTTTTGGGAAATAGTGATAAAATAATTTTTAGAATTTTACTGTAATTTTTAATTAATTTAATAAGTGACTTTTTATTTGAAGTATTTCACACCCTGAAATCAACATTTTGAAGTTTCAAAATATGAATCCACCTACCAGTATTATTATATTTTTGGAATCGTGGTGTGATACGGAGCACGACTGCATTGTTATCTTCGTCCGTAGCGATCGTTACATAAAATGGAATAATTAATTTAATTTGAATTGTGTAAAATTTATTACCAACCATTTTCCTTGATCCAAACTAGTCCATGTACCTTTCCTTTCCCTTTCCTTGGCTGCCGAAGTCCGCAAGAGACCACGTTCTCGATGGATAAGTATAGAAATATATATATTATATTGGTGTTCCTTTCCTTTACCAGTAAGAAATCAATCGTATAAATAACCCCTTTAACAGCTAAAACCTAATTCATTATTCACCAAAGTCAACAGAAGCTAGCCGCTTCCATTTCTTAACTCCACGAACAGAAATCACCTTCATAAAATCAAATAAACTCAAGGAAAATTCCTAAAATCTAAATTCATTTGTGATTGAATCCCCCTTGAGTCTCTCTTCGATTCTACGTATGGTTCATTGGGTTCAACGTTCTGTTTTGCGCTGAAAATTTTATCAACAGCCTAGGGTTCCGCGGTTTCTTGGATTTGAGGCACAAATTAGCGATTCGAAGTGTGGATTCATGCATCGAGTAGAGGGGCGAAGCTGTAGCAATATTGTTGGGTTAATCGACATTGAAATTGGTCGATGCTTTTCCTGGTATGCGCAGTGCAAGGCTGAGAATGAAAGTCGATTGGTGTGTTCGAGTTCGTTGTTACGGTGTGGAGGTGGCAGAGCTCGAGAAGGAGGAGCGCAGTATTTTCTGGTGGTGATGAAGCAATGCATTGAACGGGGAGTGAGAGAGCAGCGATACCTTTTGCTCACTGGAAGAAGGGTTATAACAGGAGAAAGGGAGCGCAGAAGAAAAAGAAGAAGGAGGAGAAGCAGTTGAGTTTTAGGAAAAATAGTCAGTGCAGGACAACGCTTTGTTTTGCTGAGAGGAGGATGAAGGTAGTCGATTTACTTTTTGAACTAGGTATGGAGTTGAATGAACTTAGAATTGAAGGAGGAAGGCAGTGTTAAGTTTGGTGAGGGTAGTAACAGCTGTGTAATGGTGCAGTTTCAGGTAGATTTTGGAATTTACTTGAGTACCTTGGCTCCTTAAGTGGTAGTTGCGGATTTGGTGGTGGGGCACAAGGTTGATGCAAGGGCGAGTGATGGTTGCTGCAACTTGAAAATGGCGGAGTGAGAATTACTGAAGCACGGCAGATGTTTGGGTTGGTAACACATGAATGGGCCGCAAAGTTTAAATGGGAATCAAACAAAGCTGAGTCCGTTACGATCGTATGGACGGAAGCAAAAACTATGGAACTGAATAGGAGTGGTTTGAAGCAGTTCTGGATTTACGACAAAATATAACGCCCGTCAGAAACAACGACCGTAAATCGTTAGTTAACGATTACGGACAATGTGAGTAAATCTCACTAACTCTGAACAGTTTATAATTTCATGTTGTATTTTTAGAACTGTTAGAAATTGTCTGTTTGATTGTGTGTTGACTGTTTGATTGAACTGCTAGTCAGTTATTGAAATATTATATATATAAATATATATATATATAATATATAAACAGTTATATAGTTATATATTGATTCTGATTACCAGAATAATTCATATTGAACTGAAAGTGGTGACAATCATGTTGTGTAACATCTGCGGATGCAGGGAAACAGGTTGGAGGAATTCGACAGGATTCCTCAACAGTTATTTTATTGTTTTTCATATATTTTGATATATGATGTGAATTATAACCTGTGGTTGATTTTGTGTGTATGGACGATATTGGACATCGTAATTTGATATGTTGAAACACCATAACATACCGAAATGTTGATAAGGGAATATTTTCAAAGTGATATTTGAAAATGAAATATTTATAAGTGGAATATTTATAAATAAGAAATATTTATAAATTGGAATATTTATAAATAGGGGATATTCAATGAGGAAATAATTTCAAACAATTTTCTTTTTGAATGGAAAGGCCTATGTGGCGGGTTTGGGGATTTTCCCGATGCTTCCGTTACAAAGGAGGTTATGGCGAATTTTCCCGGGAATTTTAAGAGTTAGAATATATTTGCAAATCAAATATAAAAGGAAATATATTTGTAAATCAAGTATAAGGGAAATATATTTGTAAAACAAATATAAAGGAAATATTTGTTAAACAAGTATAAAGGAAATTAGTGTAAACAAATAAAAAGGGAAAACATTTGTAAAACATTTACGAATGAAATTGAAAAGGAAATATTTGTAAAACCATTTACAAATAGGATTTTAAAAGGGAATATTTGTAAAACAGTTACAAATAGATTAAATAGGATTTAAAAGAAATATTTATTTAGAAATATATAAATAGAATTATATAAAGGAGATATTTATTTAGAAATAAATAAATAGGATTATAAAGGGATTATTCATTCAGGGAATAAATAGAATTATATAAAAGGGAAATTATTTATAAAATCAAAAGATTTTATAAAGGAAATATTTATTGGAAAATAAATAAGGAGTTAATCAAATTGAGTTAGTCGAGTAATCAAAACGAATTGTTAAGTTAAACCAAAGTGAATTGGTCGAGTTAAACCAAAGTGAATTGGTCGAGTTAAACCAAAGTGAATTTGTTAAGTTAAACCAAAGTGAATTGGTCGAGTTAAACCAAAGTGAATTGGTCGAGTTAAACCAAAGTGAATTGGCCGAGTTAAACCAAAGTGAATTGGTCGAGTTAAAACAAAGTGAATTTGTTAAGTTAAAACAAAGTGAATTGGTCGAGTTAAACCAAAGTGAATTGGTCGAGTTAAACCAAAGTGAATTGGTCGAGTTAAAACAAAGTGAATTTGTTAAGTTAAACCAAAGTGAATTGGTTGAGTTAAACCAAAGTGAATTGGTCGAGTTAAACCAAAGTGAATTGGTCGAGTTAAACCAAAGTGAATTGGTCGAGTTAAAACAAAGTGAATTTGTTAAGTTAAACCAAAGTGAATTGGTCGAGTTAAACCAAAGTGAATTGGTCGAGTTAAACCAAAGTGAATTGGTCGAGTTAAAACAAAGTGAATTTGTTAAGTTAAACCAAAGTGAATTGGTTGAGTTAAACCAAAGTGAATTGGTCGAGTTAAACCAAAGTGAATTGGTCGAGTTAAACCAAAGTGAATTGGTCAAGTTAAAACAAAGGGAATTTGTTAAGTTAAAACAAAGTGAATTTGTTAAGTTAAACCAAAGTGAATTGGTCGAGTTAAAACAAAGGGAATTTGTTAAGTTAAAACAAAGTGAATTAGTCAAGTGAGTTAATCGAGTCGAATTAGTCGAGTGAGTTAACCGAGTCGAATTAGGCAAGTAAGCTTTATCAAATTGAGTTATCAGGTTAAGTTAAACAATTTGAGTTATCAAGTAATATCAACAAATTGAGTTATCAGGTTAAGTTAATCAATTTGAATTATCAGGTTAAGTTAACCAAATTGAGTTATCGAGTTAAGATTTTCGAGTTAAGATTTATCGAGCTAAGATAATCGAATACGGTATTCGAAAGGAGTTAAATCGAATATAAGTTATTCGAAAGGAGTTAAATCGAATATAAGTTATTCGAAGGGAGTTAATCGAATATGGTATTCGAAAGTTAGTAAATCGAATATGTTATTCGAAAGGGGTTAGTCGAGTCGAGTTGGTTGAATAGAGTTAATCAGTTGGAGTTAACCAGTTAGAAGTGATCAGTTAGATTTAATCAGTAGAGTTAATCGAATAGTAGATATTCAAAGTGAGATAATCGAATCAGAAATATTCGAAAAGAGTTATCGAATATAGTTTATTCGAAGGAGTTATCAAATTTAGTTATTCGATGGAGTAAATCGATTAGAGTTAAATCAAATGAGTTAATCGAATTTAGTTTATTCAAATCGAATTAAAGGAGTAAATCGAATATAGTTTATTCGAAGGAGTTATCGAATTTAGTTATTCGATGGAGTAAATCGATTAGAGTTAAATCAAATGAGTTAATCGAATTTAGTTTATTCAAATAGAATTAAAGGAGTAAATCGAATATAGTTTATTCGAAGGAGTTATCGAATTTAGTTATTCAATGGAGTAAATCGATTAGAGTTAAATCAAATGAGTTAATCGAATTTAGTTTATTCAAATAGAATTAAAGGAGTAAATCGAATATAGTTTATTCGAAGGAGTTATCGAATTTAGTTATTCGATGGGGTTAATCGATATTAGTTAAATCAAATGAGTGATGGAATTTAGTTTATTCAAATAGAATTAAAAGAGTAAATTGATTAGGGTTAAACAAATAGAGTTTAAAGGATTTTCGAACATAGTTTATTCGAAAAGAGTTACGTAAGGAAGTGTTAAAGAGTTAAAAGGTGAACTTACCCTATTTCGAGATTTCGAAATGTTGTTCAGTTAAGGTCTGAGAGGTAGATATACCCCAACTTGATTGACTTCGTTTTAAATTTAGAAATGGTTAAGGTTCGAGAGTGACAGTGGTTAAGTGAATTTAGTAAATAAGTATAGTGGTGAGTGGTCGTCGCAATGTTGATTTAAACGCCTGTTTAAATCCGAGTAAAGAAGATTTGGAAATGTTTTCCAAATAGAGTCAGAGACGAATCAATAATACTGAAAGATGAAATATGAATATATATATATATGATTGATGATTGATTGATAGAATTTCCATCTGGAAATAATATCGTTGTTTGCACACCTGTTTTTCTTTGATGGTTAAATCACTGCCATCGAAGTTTTGACCATTTTAACGTTGTTAATATGGAGAGACCGGTTGGATTATTATCCAAAGAACCACTTTGTATTGGCATAAGCGTTGCGAATCATATATGCCAAAGATAATTGAAGACGGAGTAAAGTGCAAGGGCTATTGTATAAGTCTTAGATAACAGTGCCTAAGATGGATGTACTGGATAGTGCCTTCGGTTCATCCTGTTCCTGGATGACATGTATTGAGGGATGTATGACAGAGTATTTCCAGACGATCACGTATATTGATTTCTCCAACCGTACCAAGAGTGGAAGCGAAGAAGGAAACTTCTCTTAGCTAACACATAATGTATTGTTGAGGACGTCAATCGGTGATTGGATGGATTTGATGATGTGACATTCAAAGTGAATCTGATGTGATGATAAAGCGTAGCTTCTAGCCTCATCATCCGATAAATGACAGAAATCGGGCAGGCAGCATGGCTAAGTCGGTCGCACCGAAGTAGGGTGTATAAATCACCTATCTAGAGAATATTCATTTGCTTCTTTAATCTATCAATGCTGTCTCATATATATACGGGAAACGGTTGCTGATCCCAACCGTTGGTGATATACATTCGATACACTCAAGCAAAATGAGTGGTCGGTCATGTGTGGCTGAGTTACAAGATGTTCTTGTTGAACTCCAGTGTATCGTTCCTAGAGTACACTGATCGGAAGGTGGTTCCATACCTTGTCATAGTTGGAAATCCATTACCCAATACGTGCTTGCGGTTTTGATTGTATACTATATGTAGAACGTGAGTTGAAAGCGTTTCTGCTAGTTGATATCTATTTGTATATAGACATTATTATAATATCAAAAGGTTTTTGATATAAAGATATTTTGGATTCTCATAAGGGAAAAACCCGTTCCGTTCTGCGGCGTGGTCTTATGAGATATCGTTTACTTGTTCATATACCTGTTTTAAACTGTTTTAAACTGTTTTACTCACACCAGTCCCATGACTGACCCGGAGTTTACTTTGTTGTTTTCCCTAAACTCTTGGGTGCCTAAATTTGTACGGGCAGTCAAGTAGTCAGGATTTTACAGATACATGAAGAGCTGGAGCAGGAGGCTTCAGGATCATATAGCTATAGTTATTTCCGCTGTGTTGTAAGTGCTGTACTCTGATAAGTGCTATTGTATACATAACTGTTATATTTCAAAGTTATGTTATCTATTATATGTTATTCGTTCCGCTGTGAGGTTCGTGTTACTCTGATGTTGTATTCTTCTTCTTCTTCTATTCTAAGTTTCTATCTTATCTATTCTCACCCTCTATTTTCTTTCATTAATTATCTGGAATTTTCGACTCTTGATGTTCGATATGTGTTGTATATCGGATAATCAAGATCGCATTTTTCCGGGTCGTTACATTAGTTATTCAATAGGAGTTAATCGAGTTGAGTTAAATAGGTCGAGTTAATTAGGTTAAGTTAGTCAAGATGAGTTAATCAAACCGAGTTAATCCAAATGAGTTAATCCCAAGGAGTTAGTCGAATGTTAGTTATTCGAATAGAGTTAAAGGAGTATCGAATATAGTTTATTCGAATAGGGTTAAAGGAAAGGAGTTATCGATTTGTTTAATCGAAAGGATTTATCGATTTTAGTTAAATCGAAAGGAGTTAATCAAATTTAGTTATTCGAAAAGGAGTAATCAAATATTAGTTATTCAAAGAGAGATTATCGAATATCGTGTATTCGAAATAAAGAGTTATCGAATATAAGTTATTCGAGGTGAGTTAATCGAATAAGTTATTCGAAGAAAGATAACCGAATATAGGTTATTCGAAGAAGAGTTAATCAAATAGAGATTACTCGAAAGAGGGTTATATGTCGAATTTAATAATATCGAATTCGGGGAAAGTACTTATACTTTCCGGTGTTTAAATCAAGATTTATTTATTAGGTGTTTATTTATTTATTCACATTAAAGAATTAAAGTTATAATTGAAGTTAGATATTTCGAAAGTAGGGATTATAACGTTATCGTTATAATCAATGTTTTCAATAAAGAAGTGGATACGTAAATAGAATCCGAGAGTTACGTAAGGAGATTGTTAAAGGTTTAAAAGATAAACTTTGACTATTTCAAAGTTAAAACGTTGTTCAGTTAAGGTCTGAGAGGTAATTATACCCCAACTTGATTGACTTCCTTCTTAACTAAGGAGTGGTAAGGTTTGATAATGAATGATGGTTAATTGAATTTAGTAAATGGTTTGAGTTGGCATGGAGATGATTGATTTAAACATTAGTTAAATCCAACGAAGGAGTTTTGGAAATGTTTTCCAAATAAGAAATCAGAAATATTTTCTGAAAATAGAAAATAAGAATTTAGAATATTTGGAAACAGGAGATAAGTAAAGTAATGAACTAAAGAGATAAATGTTAAATGATGGTTGATCGATATAATTTCCATATGGAAATAATATCATTGTTTGCACACGAGTTTTTCTTTGATAGTTAAATCATAGACCATCAAATGTTTTGAACATTTTACGTTGTTAATATGGAGAGACCGGTTGGATTATTATCCGAAGAACCACTTCGTATTGGCATAAGCGTTGCAAATCAAGTATGTTGAATATATTGAAGACGGAGTAAAGTGCAAGGGCTATTGTATAAATCTTAGGTAAAGATTGCCTAGGATGGATGTACTGAATAGTGCCTTCCGTTTGTCCAGTCCCAGGACAACCTGTATGGATGAATGTCTGACAGAGTATTCCTAACGAATCATATATGTTGATCTCTTCAAACGTATCACGTTTGGAGGCGGAGGAATTCGTTTCTTTTAGCTTCGTACCCGTGATACCGTTAGGGAAATCGAAAATGATTTGGCGGGTATGACGATGTGGTATTCCAAGTAAATGAAGATATGATATGTAAAAAGATATGCGTAGCTTCTAGCCTCGCATACGGTAAATGATAGAAATCAGGCAGGCAGCATGGCTAAGTCGGTCGCTCCGAAGTAGGGTGTATAATCACCTATCTAGAGAATATTCATTTGCTTCTTTGATCTATCAATGTTGTCCCATATATATACGGGAAACGGTTGCTGATCCCAACCGTTGGTGATATACATTCAATACACTCAAGAGAAATGAGTGGTCGGTCATGTGTGGCTGAGTTGCAAGATGTTCTTTTTGAACTCCAGTGTATCGTTCCTAGAGTACACTGATCGGAAGGTGGTTCCATACCTATCATAGTTGGAAATCCATTATCCAATAAGCGCCTGCTGTAGTGGCCCACAAATCCGTACTATCTGAGTTGACTAATAACACCACATGTCCTACTCAAATTGCGCAGAAATACGAATCATTATTAGAAAGAAGTTAAAGGATGAGGAATAGAATGAAAGAAATATTAGAATAGAAGAAAACAAAGAAGACAAATCTCACAGCGGAACGAATAAAATATATTATATAACATAACTTTTGAAATACAAATCAGTCACTTTATATACATACCATCATCAAAGAACAACAGTTATTCCTGGAACAGTTATAAAAACCTGTTTCCAGATACAAACATGGTTCACAGCGAAATATATGATAGTCTATAGCTAATTGGTGAAGCCTCCTGCTTCCAGCTCCTCCAAATGAATCTGAAAAATCCCGACTACTTGACTGCCCATACAAATTTGGGCACCCAAGAGTTTAAGGAAAAAAACAAAATAAAATCTAGGTCAGTCATGGGACTGGTGTGAGTAAACTCCAACCATTTGTTTAACTTTAAAAATCCTTTCAAAAGAAAAGATAATAGTAAGACCAGCCCACAATAAACATGGACGGTTTTTACCTTACTATAATCCAAAAACACTTTGATACAAAATCCAGTGATATTATAATAATGTCTAATCAAATAAATAGAATCTAGCAGAACGCTTGCATCTCACGCTCCATATATAATATAAAATCGAAAACCGCAGGGTGCTTATTGGAGATTGGATTTCCAACATGACAAGGTATGGAACCACCTTCCGATAGTGTATCTCAAGAGAGGAATACACTGGGTTCAACAAGAACATCTGGCAACCCGGCCCACACATGACCGACCACTCATTTCGCTTGAGTGTATCGAATGTATATCACCAACGGTTAGGATCAGCAACCATTTCCCGATTGGGACAACATCGAATAGAATAAGGAATTAAATGAATCTCTAGATAGGTGATAATACACCCTAATGGGAGCGACCCACATAGCCATGCTGCCTGCCCGATTTTTGTCATTTCCCGGTTGTTGAGGCCTGAGGCTACGATTACTTTCTATTCATTGATAGCACAATCACTTTGAATGCCACATTGTCAGATCCGTTAATCACTAATTTATTTGCACAAATATATTCTGGATATTATGCTAAGGGAATAAACCGTTGCCACCATGTACATTTGTACAGAACAATCATATTCGATCATTGGAAATACTTTGTTAGACATTCGTCCATATACGTTCGTTCTGGGACTGAACGAAACCGAAGGCACAATTTCTATTAATAGAAAAAGTCCTTGCACTTTACTCCGTCTTCGATTATCTTCGTATAATCTGATTCACAATGCTACTGCCAATATAGAGTGGTTCTTTGGATAATAATCCAACCGATCTCTCCATATTGACAACGATGGTTAAAACTTCGATAGTCTGTGGTTTAACTATTGAATAAAAGCAAGTGTACATTCAACATATCAAACAAATCACTGGGCTCTTTAATTAATATTTCATTAATTAAATCTCTTCTCCATTTCCTTATCAATATTTGTTAACCAAATATTTTCGATAATCATCTTGGCCTCTTACGCCATTTGGTAAACATTTCCAAATATCAACTTCTTTTATTTTCTATATTTAGAAAATATCTCTATTTGCAGTTGAAAACAATTTCAATCACTTATCTCTTTCCCGACTACTTTAATTATACTCAGGAAATATTTACTTTTATATTTCCAAAATTTCCACCACTTGGGTTAAAACGAATGCTGTGTAAAACATCGTTACAACAACCCAAAATAATTTATTCAACTAACTATTATCCAACTCTTCTCTTCGAGATTGGATCGTGCTATTTATCAATTAAAAATGAAATCAATCAAGTTGTGTATTATTACCTCTCAGATCTTGACTGAAAACATCATTAACTTCAAAACAGACAAAACCACCTACCTCGAATAATCAACATTTTAAAAACCAATTATTCATTTCAAACGTATATATGTTTCTCTTTCTATTACCAGCCTATCGATTTCCCTTTTTGTTTACAATATTCTATTTTTTTTCGTTTCCTTATCGAATTCTATATATATCGATACATTGATTTCTAACTATCAATTTTTTTCTTTAAAAAATATTCTAACTCCTTAAATTCCCAGAAAAATTCGCCATAACCTCCCTTGTACCGGGAGCATCAGGATATTTCAAATAGCCTCCCATGGCCCTTACCAATCCAAAAGAAAAAGCCAAGCGGCTTGCCGATACGGCGCATAAAATATCATATATGAATTTAAACGTGTACCTTTTTGTCGAGCACATAAATTAAAATCTTCATATACTTCATTCCGTACCTGTCTAACACATGTTCACCTGTTTTCAATTCAATTCAACTCAATCCAATCGTTTGAATTCAGTTTCGCTCATTTATTCTTTAATCAGCTATTTTGCCTATTTCACTTCTTTGTTTGAACAAAACATGTTCAAACAAAATATTTAACTTGCTCATAACCAAATTGAATTTCAATTTCAATTCTAGTTTCCTTTTCGATTTCGATCTTTGAATATAGACTTCCCAATCGAATTCACTTATTCAAAGCCCAATATCAATTCAAAATCTCATAATTTAATTACTATTCAAATTAGTTATTTCTATTCAATAATCAAAAATTTGATTTCTATTCCAAAAAAAATCAATTCATTATTCCGCTTGAGTTCGTATATAATTTAAGACTCAAAATCTGAAATTCTAAATAGAAATTCGGATTGTATTCGCTTAAAATCCTTTTATAAAATTAAATAAACCGTTATGGTTTTTAAATGGCTATGGCGCTATTTTTCTAAAAAATTTGATTTCGATATAACTCAAATTCTATTCGACGAAATCCATATTTTTCTCCTCCATTAGAAAACTATTATCAAATCAGTCCTGACGTTTCTTGTTTCAAAGAATTCCGACTTCAATTGAGTTATGTATATTCAATTGGAGTTCGAAACGGCAGTTTACGAACTGCAGCGCTGCGGCGAGTTTGTTTTAATTATATTTATATATAAACATTTTAAATTTTCGTTTATAATAAATTCAACTCCATTCTAATATATTTTTAATATATATTAAACCAATTTTTCCCAATTCAACTCAAAAGTTCTGATTATCTAAAATCGTCGATTTTCACTTACTCGGTTATAATTTATTCGTACTTCGATCTTCTATATTTAAATTTCGATTCAATTCTATTTAAATTCCCCATATTCAATTTCCATTTCAACTTTATTTAAATTCTATATTCGAATTCCCTTTTCAACTCTATTTGAATTATATATTCAAATTTCCATTTCAATTCTATTTGAATTTTATATTCGAATTCCATTTCAATTCTATTTGAATTTTATATTCGAATTCCATTTCAATTCTATTTGATTTTTTTTTTAATTTTCTTTATTCAAATTCCATTTGAATTTCTATATTCAAATTCTATATTTAAAAATTCTTTTATTCACATTCCATTTCCCTTTCTTTATTCAAATTCTATATTTGAATTTCCATTATATTTTCTATATTTAAATTCTATATTTAAATTCTATATTTGAATTCCAATTGAATTTCTATATTCAATTTCTATTTGAATTTTCTTATTCAAATTCTTAAACAAGTCTCGATTTCAGTTTCTTTTGAAATCGATATTTTTACCTTTGGAAAATAGATTTCCCTTTTCAATTTCACACTTGTATTTTCTATTTCTGAATTATCCAATGATAATTCTTTTCACTTCATTTATAAACTTCGTTTATAAAGGAACTACTTGTTTTATTTCTTTTAAAACAAGTTGATATTTCAAATCTATTTAAAAATTCAAATTCTATTTTAAAAAAAAATTCCCCTTTCAAATCCCAAATACCCTTTTCATGATATTTTTATATATCAACATTTTTGGTCCCAGTGATATTTAAACAATCAAATCACACAATTATCAACCAACATATCATATGTGAAAACAATCAAATAATAATATTTTTGAGGAATCCAGTTGGATTCCTCCAACCTGTTTTTCCTGCATCCACAGACGTTAGTCACAAAAATAATACCTATCCTGGTTCAAGGTAGGATATCGCGGTATAGAAGGTCATCCACTATCATAGCGTGGGGCGTATAGGGTAATCATCCGCTAATGGTACCGTGGGCATCCGCTAATGATACTGCGAGAACAATCCAATCACCAAACCAATATATATATACATACACATACATATATATATAATAGTCAACCCTAAATAACTAATATATTTAAATCAACTAGAAAGCATTCAAACAAGCATCAAACAATTATTTTTAACGAATAAAAATAACTCTAAATAAAAGGTGAGTGAGATTTACTCACCGTGATATTCCATTTGCCGATTATCCTATTAAATCCCAAATCATCTCGGCTACGAATCGTCTTGAGTAAATTTATACCTACGATTATTTATTTTATTTATCATTAATCTTTAATTCATTTAAATTAACTCAAATACATGAATAGGTAAATGATTCTATGTAAATTAAATTTTATAAAACGTATACCATACTGACAAAGCTCTATCCCTTTTTATCACCCACCACTAAGTAGCCTGCTACCATTATATCCCAAAACCGGCAACAATATAACTGCAATGCCTTTGCCATGCCGCAAACTCCATCAATCCATTGCCGTAGACAAGCTTTCCCAAAATGAACTACTACACAAACGTGGAAACAACTTTATTTGAACCCAATAACAAACTGCCTTCCTGTATACCACATCTTCGCCTCAACCTGGCCATAATCACAATCAACCATCGAACTCCCCTGTAGCAGCTCTCCACCACCATCATAAAGACCGAACTCTGGCCATTCTCCACTACCAGTCAGTCTTCCATCCGAAATTCCACACAACATCAGTTCGAACTCCCCTGTACCAATGCAGACATATCACCCTGCTCATCATCACAAGCTGATACAACCGTACCTCTCAAGACCGCTGCTTCACTGCAGTCTTCCCAAATCTCCCATCATCGAACTTTATTCACCTTCCGACGTCGTACTCCATCGCGCAACCCTAGCTCAGAACAGCTCCAGTCGAGGTTCAAGAAATTAGGCAAACTCTTATCGCGATGAACCCATATGCATCGCTGCCCCAAACTGAAATCACACCATGCCCAAAGCCAACGTCAGTCTTCCCCTTTAAATTATGAACGCCTGCATCGAGCTTCTTGATCACACGATTACTGATTTCGATTTCGATTTTATAAATTAAAATGAGGGAGCGATTTCCCTTATTGATTTCGAAAGATCCTATTTTTAGATAGAGGAATTTACGGTTGAAACTAAAGGAAGCGGATTTTCTTTGATTTAAGTGGGGAACGATCGATTTTGATTTGGTTATCTGAGGGATGGCTTTGATTTTAATGTGATTTTAGGACTGAATTTACAATAGAGAGTGGCCATTCTATTTTTTCCTGAAGCGAATCGATTTTCATAAGAGAAAAATAGAAAGGAGATAGCGCGATTTAAATAGAGGAGAAAGGGGGAACTAGAAGTACGCAAGCTTTTAATGAATGTCTCAAGAAGTACATACAAAATTTATACCGATTTGACTTCTATTTTATGTGATTTGAGTTATATAGATTTCTATTCTTTTTAGATGGATATCGATTTGATTTCGAATCTATCCACAATCAAATATCTCGGGGTCCATTAATTTAAACCACGAACCGCTATTTTAACGTAACCACTGTTGTTTCAACAGTGTAACACTATTCTGAACTAACTGAATATGTTTTGATATTTAATTTGAACGTAAATATAAATAACAAAAATAAATTAATTCAATATAATTTAAATTCAAAAACAAATAAATTATTCCATAATAAAGTATTATTATCGTCATCTATATTCAAATAGAATATATATTGATCAAATGAATTGTTTCGATTCAGTTTTAAATTTGAATTTAATTATTACCGTTTTCGTATCACGATAATTCGATATATTCGATATTAAATCGAAATCAATAACTTAATATAAAAATTCATTTATATTATCAACTCAATATTTAAAACAATATTAAATATTTAAAATAAATTTCAAAAAAATCTGGGTCGTTACATTCTTTCCCCCTTAAAATAATTTCGTCCTCGAAATTGCTAAGGTAGGAAAAATGGTACAAATCCATTACTTTTCAAAACATACTTATGTTGAAACTCAACTCTTTATCTATTTCTAAGTCCTACCAAAACTTTTGGTTTTTCATTCATTTGAATGATATTCAATCAACATATTTCCATTCAACTCAAATTCTTTCAAATTGAATTTGATCAATTTTTCACTTTGATCCATTTAACTTGTCTAAGTTAAATTTAATTCCAGAATTCACATTCCCAAGTTTTCCTTTTGAATCCTTCTGAAATCACATAAATATGTACATATATATTTATTTCCATTTCCATTTCAAATTCAAACATTTGAATTTTCAAACCACTTGTTTTCTTTCAAAACAAATTTCCATCAAAACTTTTCTAAGGTAGCATTTCATCACTTAGAAACTCGAAAATGAACACTGATGATGCTGCAGTCATCATCAGAATTATTTCCCAGTCACTGAAATGAGTTCAGTGCTTTAACACATTCAGAATCCATTCAAAAATCTCTCCAAACAAAGCTATATTATACATCGAAAATATTTTCCAAATCCCCCAGGATTTAAATTCTTACTTCAAATTCTGAACCCAATTTTAATTCAGCTCGTTTGCATATCTTATTCATATACAATTTAATTTTGGTTATATATAACCATTTCAATTTTTATAATCTTATCTGATTATAATGATATCAATCAACACATCCATATAAAATAATAATTTCAAAAATTATTATTTCTATATCAGAATAGAATTTTGGGTAAAATAATTTCATCCACCCACTTTAAAACAATATCGTGTTCAATCTTCTGTTCAAGTATTTACAAACTCTTATCGACGTCGTGGCATCCCACGATTCGACCAGAATTCATAAACCACTCAACAGACTAGCCAACAAATATAAAACAACTTTTATATCAATTAACAAATACGCTCTCTCGTATATATATACTCAACTCATTCTAGGGTACTACTGACCCTATCTCTAATGAGCACATCCCACCAAAGCCTAGGTATTCGCTCAACCTAAGCTCTGATACCAACTATAACGACCCGCAAATCTGTACTATCTGAGTTGACTAATAACACCACACGTCCAACTCAAATTGCATAGAAATACGAATCATTATTAGAAAGAAGTTAGAGGATGAGGAATAGAAAGAAAGAAATATTAGAATAGAAGAAAACAAAGAAGAAAAATCTCACAGCGGAACGAATAAAATATATTATACAACATAACTTTTGAAATACAAATCAGTAACTTTATATGCATACTATCATCAGAGCACAACAGTTATTCCTGGAACAGTTATAAACACCTGTTTCCAGATACAAACATGGTTCACAGCGGAATATATGATAGTCTATAGCTAACTGGTGAAGCCTCCTGCTTCCAGCTCCTCCAAATGATTCTGGAAAATCCTGACTACTTGACTGCCCATACAAATTTGGGCACCCAAGAGTTTAGGGAAAACAAACAAAATAAACTCTGGGTCAGTCATAGGACTGGTGTGAGTAAACTCCAACCATTTGTTTAAATTTAAAAATCCTTTCAAAAGAAAAGATAATAGTAAGACCAGCCCACAATAAACATGGACGGTTTTTACCTTACTATAATCCAAAAACACTTTGATACAAAATCCAGTGATATTATAATAATGTCTAATCAAATAAATAGAATCTAGCGGAACGCTTGCATCTCACGCTCCATATATAATATAAAATCGAAAACCACAGGGTTCTTATTGGAGATTGGATTTCCAACATGACAAGGTATGGAACCACCTTCCGATAGTGTATCTCAAGAGAGGAATACACTGGGTTCAACAAGAACATCTGGCAACCCGGCCCACACATGACCGACCACTCATTTCGCTTGAGTGTATCGAATGTATATCACCAACGGTTAGGATCAGCAACCATTTCCCGATTGGGACAACATCGAATAGAATAAGGAATTAAATGAATCTCTAGATAGGTGATAATACACCCTAATGGGAGCGAACCACATAGCCATGCTGCCTGCCAGATTTTTGTCATTTCCCGGTTGTTGAGGCCTGAGGCTACGATTACTTTCTATTCATTGATAGCACAATCACTTTGAATGCCACATTGTCAGATCCGTTAATCACTAATTGATTTGCACAAATATATTCTGGATATTATGCTAAGGGAATAAACCGTTGCCACCATGTACATTTGTACAGAACAATCATATTCGATCATTGGAAATACTTTGTTAGACATTCGTCCATATACGTTCGTTCTGGGACTGAACGAAACCGAAGGCACAATTTCTATTAATAGAAAAAGTCCTTGCACTTTACTTCGCCTTGATTATCTTTGTATAATCTGATTCGCAACGCTACTGCCAATACAGTGTGGTTCTTTGGATAATAATCCAACCGGTCTCTCCATATTGACAACGATGGTCAAAACTTCGATAGTCTGTGATTTAACTATCAAATAAAAACAAGTGTACATTCAACATATCAAACAAATCACTGGGCTCTTTAATTAATATTTCATTAATTAAATCTCTTCCTCATTTCCTTATCAATATTTGTTAACCAAATATTTTCGATAATCATCTTGGCCTCTTACGCCGTTTGGAAAACATTTCCAAATATTAACTTCTTTTATTTTCTATATTTAGAAATAATCTCTATTTGCAGTTGAAAACAATTTCAATCACTTATCTCTTTCCTGACTACTTTAATTATACTCAGGAAATTTTTACTTTTATATTTCCGAAATTTCCACCACTTGGGTTAAAACGAATGTTGTGTAAAACATCGTTACAACAACCCAAAATATTTTATTCAACTAACTATTATCCAACACTTTTCTTCGAGATTGGATCTTGCTATTTATCAATTAAAAATGAAATCAATCAAGTTGGGGTATTATTACCTCTCAGACCTTGACTGAAAACATCATTAACTTCAAAACAGACAAAACCACCAACCTCGAATAATCAACATTTTAAAAACCAATTATTCATTTCAAACGTATATATGTTTCTCTTTCTATTACCAGCCTATCGATTTCCCTTTTTTTTACAATATTCTATTTTTTTTCGTTTCCTTATCGAATTCTATATATATCGATACATTGATTTCTAACTATCAAATTTTTCTTTAAAAAAATATTCTAACTCCTTAAATTCCTGGAAAAATTCGCCATAACTTCCCTTGAACCGGGAGCATCGAGATATTTCAAATAGCCTCCCATGGCCCTCATCAATCCAAAAGAAAAAGAAAAAGCCAAGCGGGTTGCCGATACGGCGCATAAAATCTCATATATGAATTTAAACATGTACCTTTTTGTCGGGCACATAAATTAAAATCTTCATATACTTCATTCCATACCTGTCTAACACATGTTCACCTGTTTTCAATTCAATTCAACTTAATCCAATCGTTTGAATTCAGTTTTGCTCATTTATTCTTTAATTAGCTATTTTGCCTATTTCACTTCTTTGTTTGAACATAACATGTTCAAACAAAATATTTAACTTGCTCATAACCAAATTGAATTTCAATTTCAATTCTAGTTTCCTTTTCGATTTCGATTTTTGAATATAAATTCCCAATCGAATTCACTTATTCAAAGCCCAATATCAATTCAAAATCTCATTAACTAATTACTATTCAAATTAGTTAATTCTATTCAATAATCAAAAATCTGATTTCTGTTTCAAAAAAAATCAATTCATTATTCCTCTTGAGTTCGTATATAATTTACAACTCAAAATATGAAATTTCTAAATAGAAATTCGGATTTTATTCGCTTAAAATCCTTTTATAATATTAAATAAACCGTTATGGTTTTTAAATGGTTATGGTGCTGTTTTTCTGAAAATTTGATTTTGATATAACTCAAATTCTATTCGACGAAATCCAGATTTTTCTCCTGCATTAGAAAACTATTATCAAATCGGTCCTGACGTTTCTTGTTTCAAAGAATTCCGACTTCAATTGAGTTTTATATATTCAATTGAAGTTCGAAACGACAATTTACGAACTGCAGCGCTGTGGCGAGTTCGTTTTAATTATATTTATATATAAACGTTTTAAAATTTCGTTTATAATAAATTCAACTCCATTCTAATATATTTTTAATATATATTAAACCAATTTTTCCTAATTCAACTCAAAAGTTCTGATTATCTAAAATCGTCGATTTTCACTTACTCGGTTATAATTTATTCATACTTCGATATTCTATATTTAAATTTCAATTCAATTCTATTTAAATTCCCCATATTCAATTTCCATTTCAACTTTATTTAAATTCTATATTCGAATTCCCCTTTCAACTCTATTTGAATTATATATTCAATTTCCTATTTCAATTCTATTTGAATTTTATATTCGAATTCCATTTCAATTCTATTTGAATTTTATATTCGAATTCCATTTCAATTCTATTTGATTTTTTTTTAATTTTCTTTATTCAAATTCCATTTGAATTGCTATATTCAAATTCTATATTTAAAAATTCTTTTATTCAAATTTCATTACCCTTTCTATATTCAAATTCTATATTTGAATTTCCATTATATTTTCTATATTCAAATTCTATATTTGAATTCCATTTGAATTTCTATATTCAATTTCTATTTGAATTTTCTTATTCAAATTCTTAAACAAGTCTCGATTTCAGTTTCTTTTGAAATCGATATTTCTACCTTTGGAAAATAAATTTTCCTTTCCAATTTTACACTTGTATTTTTTATTTCTGAGTTATCCAATGATAATTCTTTTCACTTCATTTATAAACTTCGTTTATAAAAGAACTATTTATAAACTTCGTTTATAAAAGAACTATTTATAAACTTCGTTTATAAAGGAACTACTTGTTTTATTTCTTTTAAAACAAGTTAATATTTCAAATCTATTTAAAAATTCAAATTCTATTTTTTTTTAAATATTTCCCATATCAAATCACAAATATCCTTTTCACGATATTTTTATATATCAACATTTTTGGTCCCGGTGATATTTAAACAATCAAATCACATAATTATCAATCAATACATCATATGTGGAAACAATCAAATAATAATATTTTTTAGGAATCCAGTTGGATCCCTCCAACCTGTTTTTCCTGCATCCACAGAGGTTAGTCACAAAAATAATACCCATCCTGGTTCAAGGCAGGATATCGCAGTATAGAAGGACATCCACTATCATAGCGTGGGGGCGTATAGGGTAATCATCCGCTAATGGTACCGTGGGCATCCGCTAATGATACTACGGGAACAATCCGATCACCAAACCAATATATATATATATATATATATATAATAGTCAACCCTAAATAACTAATATATTTAAATCAACCAGAAAGCATTCAAAAAAGCATCAAACAATTATTTTTAACGAATAAAAATAATTCTAAATAAAAGGTGAGTGAGATTTACTCATCGTGATATTCCATTTGCCGATTATCCTATTAAATCCCAAGTCATCTCGGCAACAAATCGTCTTGAGTAAATTTATACCTACGATTATTTATTTTATTTATCATTAATCTTTCATTCATTTAAATTAACTCAAATACATGAATAGGTAAATGATTCTATGTAAATTAAATTTTATAAAACGTATACCTTACTAACAAAGCTCTATCCCTTTTTATCACCCACCACTAAGTGGTCTACTACCATTATATCCCAAAACCGACAACAATATCACTGCAATGCCTTTGCCATGCCGTAAACTCCATCAACCCGTTGCCGTAGACAAGCTTTCCCAAAATGAACTACTGCACAAACGTGGAATCAACTATATTTGAACCCAATAACAAACTGCCTTCCTGTATACCACATCTTCGCCTCAACTTGGCCATAATCACAATCAACCATCGAACTCCACTATAGCAGCTCTCCGCCACCATCATAAAGACCGAACTCTGGCCATTCTCCACTACCAGTCAGTCTCCCATGCGAAATTCCACACAACATCAGTTCGAACTCCCCTGTACCAATGCCGACATATTACCCTGCTCATCATCATAAGCTGATACAACCGTACCTCTCAAGACCGCTGCTTCACTGCAGTCTTTCCAAATCTCCCATCATCGAACTTTATTCACCTTCCGACGTCGTACTCCATAGCGCAACCCTAGCTCAGAACAGCTCCAGTCGAGGTTCAAGAAATCAGGCAAACTTTTATCGCGATGAACCCATATGCATCGCTGCCCCAAACTGAAATCACACCATGCCCAAAGCCAACGTCAGTCTTCGCCTTTAAATCCCGAACGCCTGCATCGAGCATCTTGATCTCGCGATTACTGATTTCGATTTCGATTTTATAAATTAAAACGAGGGAGCGATTTCCCTTATTGATTTCGAAAGATCCTGTTTTTAGATAGAGGAATTTACGGTTGAAACTGAAGGAAGCGGATTTTCTTTGATTTAAGTAGGGAATAATCGATTTTGATTTGGTTATCTAAGGGATGGCTTTGATTTTAATGTGATTTTGGGATTGAATTTACAATAGAGAGTGGCCATTCTATTTTTGCCTGAAGCGAATCAATTTTCATAAGATAAAAATAGAAAGGAGATAATGCAATTTAAATAGAGGAGAAAGGGGGAACCAGAAGTACGCAAGCTTTTAATGAATGTCTCAAGAAGTACATACAAAATTTATACCGATTTGACTTCTACTTAATGCGATTTGAGTTATATAGAGTTCTATTCATTTTAGATGGATATCAATTTGATTTCGAATCAATCCACAATCAGATATCTCGGGGTCCATTGATTTAAACCACAAACCGCTATTTTAATGTAACCCCTGTTGTTTCAACAGTGTAACACTATTCTGAACTAACAGAATATATTTTGATATTTAATTTGAACGTAAATATAAATAACCAAAATAAATTAATACAATTAAATTTAAATTCAAAAACAAATAAATTCTTCCATAATAAATTATTACTATCGTCATCTATATTCAAATAGAATATATATTGATCATCTGAATTGTTTCGATTCAGTTTTAAATTTGAATTCAATTATTACCGTTTTCGTATCATGGTAATTCGATATATTCGATATTAAATCGAAATCGATTTTTAAATCGATAACTTAATATAAAAATTCATTTATATTATCAACTCAATATTTAAGGCAATATTAAATATTTAAAATAAATTTCGAAAAAATCTAGGTCGTTACACCTGCAGTTTATGATTTTAGATTATATATGTGGAACGTGAGATGCAAGCGTTCCGCTAGATTGTTATTTACTTGATCTAGACATTATTATAATATCAGACAAGTATTGATTTTAAAGTTGTTTGGATTCTCATAAGGGAAAAACCCATTCCGTTTTCACGGCGTGGTCTTATGAGATATCCTTTATTTAACCAAGTGTTTGGAGTTTTATTCACACCAGTTCCATGACTGACCCGGAGTTTATTTGTTTGTTTTCCCTAAACTCTTGGGTGCCTAAATTTGTACGGGCAGTCAAGTAGTCGGGATTTTACAGATACACTTGGAGAGCTTGGAGCAGGTGGCTTCAGGATTATATAGTTATTGCTTATTTCAGCTGTGTTGTACTATGCAATGTTATTGTATACATATACTTTTTGTATTTCAAAAGTTATGTTATATTTTATTCGTTCCGTTGTGAGATTCGTGTTTA
This sequence comes from Allium sativum, assembly GCA_030737875.1. NCBI lineage: Eukaryota > Viridiplantae > Streptophyta > Magnoliopsida > Asparagales > Amaryllidaceae > Allium > Allium sativum. The sequence continues at coordinate 13,806,606 of CM060925.1, forward strand.
CTCTGATGATGTATGTTCTTCATCTTCTTCTATTATAAGTTTCTACCTTATCTACCCTCACCCTCTAATTACTTTCATTAACCATCCGTAATTTTCGACTCTTGATGTTCAATTTGTGTTGTATATCGGAAAATCAAGGTCGCTAATTTTCGGGTCGTTAGAGTTGGTATCATAGCTTAAGGTTAAGTGAATTACCTTGGCTCTGTGGCGTGACTCAGTAGATATGGGGTTAGTAATGCCCTAGATTGAGTTGAGTGTATATATACGAGTGAACATATTTGTTATTCAATATAAAATGATTTTATATTGTGGAGCTTTGTTGGTTGAGTTGTTTATGGGTTATGGTCATTTAGTTTGATCCACTGTATCGGTAGGGATTTATAAACACTCGAATACGATGAGCCGACACTGTATGTTTTGAAACGAGGGTAAATGAAATAATTTTACCCAAATTAGATTTTGATATAAAGGATTTATATTGAAATGATTATAATATATTGGATGTTTTGGTCACTATTATAATCAAATAAGATTATAAAATGTGAAATGGTTATGTAAATAACCGATCAGGATTCAGATAAGTATAATGAATTGAATTAAATCTGAAATTGAAATCATAATTGAAATTTAAACCTGAAAATTTGGAGAAGTGTTTGTAAAAGAACATGGATTAAATATACGTAAATTTTAAGATCCTGGGAGATTTTAAATTGTTTACAAAGATTGGAAAGGATATTTTGAACTGATTTCAAAATGGAAGTGGTTTAAGAAATGGTTTTGAAAGTGATATAGTATTGAACTCACTTCGATGTCTGGGAAATAAATTCTGATGATGACAGCTACATCATCAGTGTTCATTTTCGAGTTGCTGAGTGACGGATTACTACCAAAGATTTTGTTTTTGAATTGTTTTGAGGAAACAATATTGTCTTGAATCTTGAAAAGGAATATTTGACTTTTGAAATGGTAAGCTATTTGAAAATTCCCAGGCAGAGATTGTTTAAACTAAAAACAAGTTAAATAATACTTGTGAAAGCAAATTAGGATTAAAAGCAAAGCGAACTAAGTGGTAACTGAAATGGAAATGAAAACGAATAGGATTGGATTTGTGAAATTTTAATTTGAAATGTGATTAGATAATCTAGTTAAGAGTTTGGAATCAAGAATTGAACTTGAGTTGAAATGGGATTTGCTTTGGATATAAGCGAATAGCCGTGTTGAGGATAAATTGATCAGAATTTGATTGGGATAACATTGGTATGTGTTGAGTTGATAGCATATGGAAGTGATAGAGTTGATATGCCCGACAAAAAGGTACAAGTTTATATTTCATATGGTATGGGATTTATGAGCCGATTTGGCAAGCCGCTTGGCTGTTTGATTTTCTTTTGGGTAGGAGAAGGCCTAGAGAGGCGAGTTGTGGTTTTACCGATAGGGCTGTACAAAGGAGGTGCTGGCGAAATTTTTCGGTGTTAGAAAATTTTCAGGATTTTTGAAAATTTTCGTTAATGGGAATAAATTAATATTTAATTGAAATTAAACTGGTTTAGTTGAAACTGAAGTTAAGAAGTGAACAAATAAGTTCTACCTAGTTAATAGGATTTGTTTAATATCTTAGCAATTTCGAGAACGAAATTATTTTTAAGTGGCGAAGAATGTAATGACTCGCATTTTTGCGGTATAATAATTAATTTAATTATTTAAATAGTGATTTAGAGAATTAAAATGGTCGTTTAATTAAATTATAAGGAATATTTAATTAATATAATAATTAAATAATATATTTAATTTTGAAATAATCAGAAATAGCTGAAATGGCAATATGGTGTGAATTGGGCAATTCAAAATATATAATTCAGTTTAGAGTTGAATTTGAATAACAAATATATTATATAAAAGACAGTTTGAATGTATAATTATATTATAATTATAATCGAGCTCGAAATGTCGCGGCAGTTCGCTATTTGGCGATTTGAACTTCAATTGAATATACAGGGCCCATTTTAAATCGGATTTCTGTGAAACAAGAAACTTTAGGAGCTGGTGAAGTATATTTTCTGATGGAAGAGAAAAATCAGGATTTTGTCATGTAGATTTCGATTTATGTCCGAATCAAATTTTAGAAAAGTCGTTATGGAATTCCTTTATAATTTATTACGATTTATAAAAGGAATTTCATTATAAATCGAATATCGATTTAATCAGGATTTGAAATATCGAGTTAGACATTCATATAGGAATATTCTAGAGCCGCATGATATTCTGTGTGAATACATACGATAATATTTATTTTTAAATATTAAATTTAATTGTTTTTAAATTTATTTATATATTTAAAAGGGTTATTTAGGCCTTTAAAAATAGCCAGTTTTTCAAACGACCTCCAAATTCGACGGAACCAATTTTGTTGGATTCGTAATATCAAATTATTGTTAGATTTCAATTTTTGTGATTTTTAAAGTCAGTATGTAGCCGTGGACGATTTTAATGTGAAAAACAGTCAATAATTGGACCTTAAATAATACGTTGTGTGTGCAAACGAAGTCGGAATTCGACAAAACCAGTTTCGTTGGGACCGTAATGTCGAACTTGTAGCTGCATACCAATTTTCATGATTTTTGGATATCATATGTGGTCATAGGAATTTTAGAGGACAATTGTAGATAGAGTTTGATTTAAAATGAATATAATAATAAATATAAAAATATTTAAATCTTCTATAAATACCCCAAACTAAAATTTCCTTAACCTAATTTCATTTGGTTGGTCAAACAAAAACTCGCCGTCGGTTTTGTTCTTCCAGGAAAAAAGTTCGATCAAATGAAAAATCAAAACAATCAAAGTAAAATTTTATAAATCCCCGAACTCATATCGTTGTACTCCTATAGCTCAGCTCTTCAATTCTATGTAAGAAATTTGGGGTTCGACGTTCATTTTTGGGGACCGAATAAAGTTAGGGTTTGGTTTGTTGAAGGTTTGAGGCGATGAAGGGTAAATCGAACACTGGATTTGGGTTTGGGGTTGAAAACTGCACCTTGTGTGCTCAACTTGTGTGGTTCGGTGACATTTTATGTCGATACTGGGCTGTCGACGCAAATACTGGGAGGAGGGAAAATGAGATGAAAAGGGTATGATGATGAAGCATTTCAGAAGAGAAGTTCAACGGTGGTGATTTTGCACCGAACCGTGATGTGCTGAGAGGGAAAGGGGAGTTTGAAGTTGGATTTTTGTGTTCGGTGGTATACTGGAAGCTCACGATGAATTGGGGAAGAAAGGAAATGCGGTGGTGGGCTTTTTGTGTTGATAGGCCGGTGAGGATTTAAAGGTTAAAGGCCATTTAAGTTTTAACTAGTTTAATTTTATTTTAGATTAGTTCAAACTTTAAAACTGTATATCTATTTCATACGGTGTCAGAATTGGACGAAACAAAATCCAACAGGATCGTATGGACAGACACTACCCAATGGAACTGACTGGGAGTGGATTGGAGCCTAGTTTGAATTTATGGCGAAATAAGTTGTTTGATTCAAATCAAACAAACAGTTTATCGTTCTTTAACGATGAACTGCCAAAGTGAGTAAAACTCACCAACTCTGAACAGTTATATTTTTAGAATGAATTTTTAGAACTGTTAATCATCTGTTGATTTCTGTGTGTTAACTGTTTGGTTGAATTGCTTGTGTATTGGTTGAAATTATAGATAACTATATATAGATATATATCGTTAATCAAATATTGATTCTATCTAGTAGAATATTTCATATTGAAATGAAAACGATGTTAATTATAATGTTTAACATCTGTGATGCAGGGAAACAGGTTGGAGGAATCCAATTAGATTCCTCAACATTTATTTTACTGTTTTTCATATACGGTGTGATATATGATGTGATATAAAATCTGTTGTCGATTATATGTGTTTGGACGATATTGATCATCGTGATTTGATATGTTGAATACCATAACATACCGGAATGTGGAAAAAGGGAATTTTCAAAATGAATATTGAAAATAGATTATTTATAAAATCAAAGGATTTTATAAAAGAGATAATATTTATAAAATCTAAGAAGAAGTTATAAAAGGAATTATTTATAAATGGAATATTTATAGATTGAAATTTATTTATAAATGGATTATTTTTAAATAGGAAATACTTAGAAATAAAACCCTAAAGGAAATATTTGCAAACCATTTGCAAATAGAATAAATAGAAAAGATAAGAGAATTATTTATTTGTTAAATAAATAGAATTAAAATGGAATATTTATTTAAGAAATAAATAGAAGTATAAAAGGGATTATTTATTTAGAAAATAAATAGAATGGATATAAAAAGGAAATATTTGTAAACCATTTACAAATAGAATTGGAAAGAGAATATTTGTAAAACATTTACAAATAGAATTGAAAAGGAAATATTTAGAAAATAAATAGAGTTATAAAAAGGAAATTTGTTTATAACGGAATAGGATATTATAAAAAGGAAACCGTTATAAAAAGGAAAACGCTATTAAAAGGAAATCATTTGTAAAGTGAAGAACCGTTATCGAAAGCAAATCTTTTCAAATGAATAAACGTTATAAAAGGGGAAATCTTTATAAATGAATAAAGTAATCGAATATTAGTTATTCGAAGGGAGTCAATAGAATATGGTATTCGAAAGTTAGTTAATCAAATATGGTATTCGAAAGTTAGTAAATCGAATATGTTATTCAAAAGGGGTTAGTCGAGTCGAGTTAGTTGAATAGAGTTAATCGAATATTAGTTATTCGAATAAGAGTTAATCAGTTAGAGTTAATCGATCAGAGTTAAATCGAACTAGAGTTAATCAAATAAAGTTAGTTGAAGAAGAGTTAGTCAAACATAGTTGTTCAGGATAAGTTGCCATTTCGTACGATTGCTAGCGTAATTCGCAGGGCTGTAAATAGCCTAAGGCGGTCGGATGTTTCCTGAGGGAATCAGGCGTAACTATTGTGATCGCTGCAATCTAGAGTCAAGCGAATGGAGTTAAATTGAATATTAGCTATTCGAAATAAAGTTAAAACAGGCATAGTTATTCAAATATAAGTTAATCGAATATTAGTTATTAGATAGGAGTTAATCGAGTTGAGTTAAATAGGTCAAGTTAATTAAGTTAAGTTAGTCAAGATGAGTTAATCAAACCGAGTTAATCCAAATGAGTTAATCCCAAGGAGTTAGACGAATATTAGTTATTCGAATAGAGTTAAAGGAGTATCGAATATAGTTTGTTCGAATAGGGTTAAACGAAATGAGTTATCGATTTGTTTAATCGAAAGGAGTTATCGATTTTAGTTAAATCGAAAGGAGTTATTCGAATTTAGTTATTCGAAAAGGAGTAATCGAATATTAGTTATTCGAAGAGAGATTATCGAATATCGTGTATTCGAAAGAAAGAGTTATCGAATATAAGTTATTCGAGGTGAGTTAATCGAATAAGTTATTCGAAGAAAGATAATCGAATATAGGTTATTCGAAGAAGAGTTAATCAAATAGAGATTACTCGAAAGAGAGTTATACGTCGAATTCAATTATATCGATTTCGGGAAAATTACTTATACTTTATGATGTTTAAATCAAGATTTATTTATTAGGTGTTTATTTATTTATTCACATTAAAGAATAAAAGTTATAATTGAAGTTAGATATTTCGAAAGTAGGGATTATAACGTATCGTTATAATCAATGTTTTCAATAAAGAAGTGGATACGTAAATAAAATCCGAGAGTTACGTAAGGAGATTATTAAAGGTTTAAAAGATAAATTTTGACTATTTCGAAGTTAAAACGTTGTTCAGTTAAGGTCTGAGAGGTAATTATACCCCAACTTGATTGACTTCCTTCTTAACTAAGGATTGGTAAGGTTTGATAGTGAATGATGGTTAATTGAATTTAGTAAATGGTTTGAGTTGGCATGGAGATGATTGATTTAAACATCAGTTAAATCCAATGAAGTAGTTTTGGAAATGTTTTCCAAATAAGAAATCAGAAATGTTTTCTGAAAATAGAAAATAAGAATTTAGAATATATGGAAACAGGAGATAAGTAAAGTAACGTACTAAAGAGATAAATGTTAAATGATGATTGATCGATATAATTTCCATATGGAAATAATATCATTGTTTGCACACGAGTTTTTCTTTGATAGTTAAATCATAGACTATCAAATGTTTTGACCATTTTATGTTGTTAATATGGAGAGACCGGTTGTATTATTATCCGAAGAACCACTCCGCATTGGCATAAGCGTTGCGAATCAAGTATGTTGAATAGATTGAAGACGGAGTAAAGTGCAAGGGTTGTTGTATAAATCTTAGGTAAAGATTGCCTAAGATGGATGTACTGAATAGTGCCTTCGGTTTGTCCAGTCCCAGGACAACTTGTATGAACAAAAGTCTGACAGAGTATTCCTAACGAATCATATATGTTGATCTCTTCAAATGTATCACGTTTGGTGGCGGAGGAATTCGTTTCTTTTAGCTTCATACCCGTGATACCGTTAGGGAAATTGAAAATGATTTGGCGGGTATGACGATGTGGTATTCCGAGTAAATGAAGATATGATATGTAAAAAGATATGTGTAGCTTCTAGCCTCACATCCTGTAAATGACAGAAATTGGGCAGGCAGTGTGGCTAAGTCGGTCGCTCCGAAGTAGGGTGTATAATCACCTATCTCGAGAATATTCATGTGCTTCTTTAGTCTATCAATGCTGTCGCATATATATACGGGAAACGGTTGCTGATCCCAACCGTTGGTGATATACATTCGATACACTCAAGCTAAATGAGTGGTCGGTCATGTGTGGCTGAGTTGCAAGATGTTCTTGTTGAACTCCAGTGTATTTTTCCTAGAGTACAGTGATCGGAAGGTGGTTCCATACCTTGTCATAATTGGAAATCCATTATCCAATAAGCACCTGGGTTTTATGATTTTATATTATATATGTGGAACGTGAGATGCAAGCATTCCACTAGATTGTTATTTACTTGATCTAGACATTATTATAATATCAGACAAGTATTGATTTTAAAGTTGTTTGTATTCTCATAAGGGAAAAACATGTTCTGTTTTCACGGCGTGGTCTTATGAGATATGTTTTGTTTAACCAAGTGTTTGGAGTTTTATTCACACCAGTCCCATGACTGACTCAGAGTTTATTTGTTTGTTTTCCCTAAACTCTTGGGTGCCTAAATTTGTACGGGCAGTCAAGTAGTCGGGATTTTACAGATACACTTGGAGCAGGAGGCTTCAGGATTATATAGTTATTGTTTATTTCCGCTATGTTGTAAGTGTTGTACTATGCAATGTTATTGTATATATATACTGTTTGTATTTCAAAAGTTATGTTAAATTTTATTCGTTCCGCTATGAGATTCCTGTTTACTCTGATGATGTATGTTCTTCTTCTTCTTCTATTATAAGTTTCTACCTTATCTACCCTCACCCTCTAATTACTTTCATTAACCATCCGTAATTTTCGACTCTTGATGTTCGATTTGTGTTGTATATCGGAAAATCAATGTCGCTAATTTTCGGGTCGTTACAAAAATATAATAACTTAAAATAGATGTACCTTTAGTTTAAAATCATCATAAATATTAATTACAATGAGTCCTATGCAATAATAGGTACATCAACATTAATTATCCTATGTTTCCATAATGCTTAATAGTTATGGATCCTCCATCGTTAGGCTCTATCTCCCAGATGTCATTGATCCAAGCATTCCCACATACCGTCCTGTTTATATGTTAAGAGGAGGGAGGTCAAACCATAAAGTTCTGGTGATTGAAAATAATTTGTGTTTAAAGACTATACTATAAATTTGATGGGTTATATATTTCAAAGTATGTCTACGTAAAGACATAAGCATGCACACATAAAAGGTATAATTTAATTAATGAGGTGAACATCCGAATCATTCGCTTAGGACCTTCATTAATGCATTTACGGTGGATCAGCGATCACTTAAGATCCAACGAGGTGAACATTCTTGGTAACTTAAGGCACATTTTAACATATTTATTAAGGGTGGACTCTTATGATCTCTTATGACCTAAAGGCGGACCCTAGCCACTTAAGACCCCGTCCTATCACGTCATCGTCCTAATTAGATATATATTCTCACAAGTTATATGAGAAGTAGTACCTCACCGCTTAATACTGGTTTAGGGTAGGCTCGTATATAGCCATGTAAGACACCTCCGGTGGACTCCTCATGTTACTACTTAACTGATATTACAGTTGTAATGACCCAGGGGATTCGACCTTAACAATCGACACAAAGTACAATGTCAACTCTTCAAGCATCGGAAATACCAGATCATTAATAGATAGAAGTTAGAGGGTGAGAAATAGAAAAAAAAGAAAGTTAGATTAGAAGAAGATCACAACAGAATAGAATCAGAGTAGCATGAATCTCTTGTAACAACCTGGAAAATTGGAACCAATTTAAAATTTTTATTTTAGCAATTTTAATGAATTTTGAATATTTAAAATGATTTATTTTAAATAATAACGACTGAAAATTTATTTTGAATAGAATTATAACATATATATTTATTTAAATCGAAGTTAGAACATAAATATTTATTTTAATTATAAAAGGAATTGGAAATGGCGCGGTAGTTTGAAAATTCGATTTCAAATTTCAATTGAATATACAAGATTCAATATAAAGCGGATTTTAGTAAAACCAAAAATATTTGAATCTATTTGAAAGTATCTTTCCAACGAATGTGAAAATCTAGATTTCATAACGGGAATAAAAAGTTATGTAAGTTGAAAATTCAGAATAGTCGCTATGGAATTTATATAATATATGACCCTTAAAAATAGCCGTTTTGCAAACAACCTCCATTTTCGATGAGACCACTTTTATTGAATCCGGAATGTCAAATTATTACTAGATTCCAATTTTCATAATTTTCGAAATTAATATGTGAGCATGGTAGATTTAAACGTGTTTGGTCAATTCAGTTTGAATTTAATCGACTGAAAAATGACCGTTTTTTCAAATTGTCTCCAAATTCGACGAAATTAGTTTTGTTAGGACCATATCGTCAAAACATAGCTTGATTTATTTTTCGAGAATTTTTGGAGTTAGTATATGGTCCCGGTAAATTAAAATGTGCATTCAAATTCAATATATATTGATTTATATTTTAATTTTGATGAAAACTGATCGTAATAGTCGAATTGGCTTACGAAATATATCCCATTGTGTCCCGAATGGGGGTATTTAGCTAGCGGCAATAGTCGTTGGGTTCGATTTGGAGTTCATACGGTATTGAATCAATTAAATGAATTAAATATTAAAATAATGTTATATAACCCTATAATTTCTAAACACTCGTTCATTCACTCACGCAGCCGCCACTGGCTCAAACTTGTCGCCACTAAATCGACACGCCACCGCGCCGCCCGCCTGCTTCGCCGCCTCACCTGAACAGTCGCCGCACCTCCTGAGCCCCCGGTCGCCTCCTCCTTCCCCCACTCCATCTCGACCTCTCCAAACCCCAATCCCTTAAAAAAAAAACACTCCACCGCGCTGCCAGACTCCACCCCGCCGCCGCAGGTATTGATAGAGGGGAAGGCGTCATCGGGGAAGGTGCTGATCGGTCTACGGCGAAGGGTATTGGCATGTGATGGCAACCCTAATTTGTGGAGAACGAGTTGTTTTGTCCAGAAATTAATCGTGATGAAGAAGAATATAACAGTGAATATATATATATATATATATTTGGTTAATTAAGTAATTCTTTTTAAATTTGAAATTTATATATATAATTGCATTGTTAAAATCAGTTTTTGTAAAAATAACATTGTTTAGACTTGTGATTTCTATTAATGATTTTTGCTAAGTAAAAATGTGTTTTCATTATATATAAATCGTAATAAAAATGCGATTTTTATTATGAAATAGTTTTAGATTAAAAGTATGATATGAAATTATTTTTAGCAGAAAAGTTATGATTTTTATATGTATAGTAGCGTTATAAAAATATATTTTTTATTATGAAGTTAGCGAAATAAAAATGTGATCTTTATAATATATGTAGTAAAATAAAAATGTGATTTTTATTCTATATGTATATCTTTGGTTAAAAATATAAAGATGAAATCATAGTGTTTTTAGTTAGATAAAAATTCGATTTTTAGTTATATAAAAATACCATTTTTATTATATATATAGCAATATAAACATGTGATCTTATATATATATATATATATATATCGATATAAAAATGCGATTTTTAAATATTTAAACATAATATTAAAAATGTGATTTTTACTATGTATAGCATGGAAAAGATTGCGTTGGAATTTCCGGCAAATGCAAACGGTTCAGAAATTCAGAAATAGAACTGGCGGAGTGGATCCCAAAGGTGAGAACTTCTCACTCTAATTTATTTTCTAGTTAAATATATATATATATATATATACTAGGATGCAGACGATGCTTAGTAGCACCCGACACCTTTGTTTGAAACCATGTTTGTTTGGTTGATTTGATTATTTATTTGAATTTGGTTTGGGAAGTGAAATGAATTGATTAGAATTTGGTTTGTATATGGCACGAGCCATTATTAGGCGAGGGATAAGGCTAGACCTTATTCCAGTTCTAGTATCACGCTATTATGCTTGCGAATTTTTCTAAAAATGTTAGAACAATAAAAATATCATTTTTATTATATAAATGAATTGTATAAAGGGTGCCCCTTTTTTCCATACGGGCTGCTAGTAGTTTTGATTTTGCGGATATTATATTCAAAGGATCCTGGTTTATAGCTGAAGCTATATTCAGAACGCTCTGTATCAGTGTATTACTTTCAGTTGTGTTTTGTATTATTTTCAGCTGCATAATAATTTGTAAATCTCTGATATTTATCAAATGTAAAGTATTTGTTCATACTCTGTATATTCTTGTACTCTGATGTAAATTGTTATAACAACAATGAAATGTTCTTCGGTTTGTATTCTGATTTGTCGTGTTCTCAACTCAATCCGGGCTTTCCCGAAAGGGCAAGTTTGGGTCGTTTCAGCTTGGAATCAGAGCTTTGGTTTTACAGAGCTCGAGAACAAGACACGTTAGAATCGAATGAAAGAATTCATCAGAGATTGGATTAGTAATATCCAATGAAAATGAATCGTTAGAGATAGGATCAGTAGTATCCTAGAATGAGTGTAAAGAGTGTTATTTTAAAAATAAAAATGGAAAACAAATTTTGTTTTGAAAATTTAAACCATTTTAAACATATTTGAATATTTGTGTTATATTGAATTTGGATAATCGAGTGTATAAGAATTTTGCATATACGCCTTGCAAACTTATATTCGAAGCTTTAATATACTGGATAGATATAGAATCCCACTCTATCGCACGGAGATGGTTTTGATGATCGTTATAGCATCATCCGCATTTATGTTCGAGTTTCGAAAGTGGGATGTCTATATATTTCCAATTGACTGGTGTGAGAACCAAAACATAGATAGGGTCTATTGTTGTGACTTGGCATCAAAAACGGATTTTTATATATACAAAAGTTATGTGTTTGAAATGTTAATCAACTAATTGATTGATGACAGTGTTGTTTGATTACTGGTTTGATTAATTAAAATTTTGAACCATTAAGCCAAATTGAATCAAATATTGAACTGACATGAAAATTGATTGCAATTGCGTATGTGTACATGTGTAAATAAGAACAGGTCATAGCAAGGAGGCTAGAGAAGAGGAATAAAATTGCATGCCCGACAAATAGGTACATGTTTACCAATTTATTGGGTTTGGATGATTTTATGAGCCGATTGGCTAGCTGCTTGGCTTTTTCTTTTTGGATGATGAGGGCCCTGCATGGCTAGTTGAGGTTTAAATGTCTCCGTATACAAAGGAGGTTATGGCAAATTATTTGGAAATTTAGGGTGTTAGCCAAATTTTTGAAGAATTTGAAAATTCTTAGAAATTGAAAAGTTGAAGAATGAAAGCCAGATGAAAGTTGAGTTGATTAGTTAAACAACTTTCAGCTCCGTTCCTCTTTGAGGACGAAAAGATTTTAAGTGGGGGAGATTGTAACAACCCGGAAAATCGGAACCAATTTAAAATTTGTATTTTAGCAATTTTAATAAAATTTGAATATTTAAAATGATTTATTTTAAATAATTATGACTAGAAATTTATTTTGAATAGAATTAGAACATACATATTTATTTAAATCGAAGTCAAAATATAAACATTTATTTTAATTATAAAAGGAATTGAAAATGGCGCGGTAGTTTGAAAATTCGATTTCAAATTTCAATTGTGCAGGATTCAAAATAAACCGGATTTCAATAAAACTAGAAATATTTGAATCTGTTTGAAAATATATTTCCAACGAATGTGAAAAATCCAGATTTCATAACGGGAATAAAAAGTTATGTCTAATTGAAAATTCAGAATAGTCGTAGTGGAATTTACATAATATATAGTCCTTAAAAATAGCCACTTTGCAAACGACCTCCATTTTCGACGAGACCACTTTTGTTGTATCCGGAATGTCAAATTATTACTAGATTCCAATTTTCATAATTTTTGGAATTAGTATGTGAGTGTGGTAGATTTAAACGTGTTTGGTCAATTCAGTTTGAATTTAATCGACTGAAAAACGGCCGTTTTTCAAACGGTCTCCAAATTCGACGAAATTATTTTTGCTAGGACCGTATCGTCAAAACATAGCTAGATTTATTTTTTGGGAATTTTTGGAGTCAGTATATGGCCTCGGTAAATTAAAATGTGCGTTCAAATTCAATATATATTGATTTATATTTTAATTTTGATGAAAACTGATCGTAACAGTCGAATTGGCTTAAGAAATATATCCCATTGTGTTCAGAATGGAGTATTTACCTAGGGACGACAGTCATTGGGTTCGTTTTGGAGTTTAGACGAAATTAAATCAATTAAATGAATTAAATATTAAAATAATATTATATATAATATTATATATACCCTATAATTTCGAAACCCTCATTCATTCACTCAAGCAGCCGCCACTGACTCAAACCCACCGCCCCAAATCGACACGCCACTGCGTCGCCCGCCTGCTCTACTGCCTCACCTGAACAATCATCGCACCCCCTGAGCTCCCCTGTCGCCTCCTCCTTGCCTCACTCCATCTCGACATCTCCAAACCCAAATCCCTTCATAAAAATACACTCCACCGCATTACCAGACTTCACCCCTCCACTGCAGGCGTTGATAGAGGGGATGGCGGCGTCATCCGGGAAGGTGCTGATCGGTCAACGGCGAAGGGTATTGGCATGTGATGGCAACCCTAGTTTGTGAAGAACGGGTTGTTTTGTCCACAAAATTGATCGCGATCAAGAAGGATATAACAGTGAGTATGTGTGTGTGTGTGTGTATATTTGGTTAATTAAGTAATTCTTTTTAAATCTGAAATATATATATATATATATATATATATATAATAGCATTGTTAAAATCAGTTTTTATAAAAATAACATTGTTTAGACTTGTGATTTCTATTAATGATTTTTGTTAAGTAAAAATTTGTTTTCATTATATATAAATCATATTAAAAATGCAATTTTCATTATGAAATAGTTTTAGATTAAAAGTATGGTATGAAATTATTTTTAGCAAAATAAAAAATGTGATTTTTATATGCACAGTAGTGTTATAAAAATATAATTTTTATTATGAAGTTAGCGAAATAAAAATGTGATCTTTATAATATATGTAGTAAAATAAAAGTGTGATTTTTATTCTATATATATATATAGTTAAAAATATAAAGATGAGATTTTTAAAAATATAAAGATGAGATTTTTAAAAGTTATTAAGATGAGATTTTTAAAAATATAAAGATGAGATGTTTATCGTATGAATCATAGTGTTTTTAGTTAGATAAAAATTCGATTTTTAGTTATATAAATATACAATTTTTATTTTATATATATAGAAATATAAAAATGTGATCTTATGTGTGTGTGTGTATATATATATATATAGCGATATAAAAATGCGATTTTTAAATATATAAACATCATATTAAAAATGTGATTTTTACTATGAACAGCGTGGAAAAGATTGCATTGGAATTTCCAGCAAATCCAAACGGTTCAGAAATTCAGAAATAGAACTGGCTGAGTGGATCCTAAAGGTGAGAACTTCTCACTCTAATTTATTTTCTAATTAAATATATATACTAGGATGCAGACGGTGCTTAGTAGCACCCGACACCTTTGTCTGAAGCCATGTTTGTTTGGTTGATTTGATTATTTGTTTGAATTTCGTTTGGGAAGTGAAATGAATTGATTAGAATTTGGTTTGTATATGGCGCGAGCCATTATTAGGCGAGGGATAAGGCTAGACCATATTTCGGTTCTAGTATCGCGCCGTTATTCAGCCGAAATTTTCTAAAAATGTTAGAACAATAAAAATATCATTTTTATTGTATAAATGAACTTTATAAAATATTAATGAGTTGAAATAAATATTTTATAGCTAAATATATTATTTTTAACATATATATGAGATGTATAAAATTGTCGTGTAATGGAATATTCAATTTTGATTTAAATTTGAAAATGAAATTGAAATCGTTTTAAAATGACTTTAAAACGAATTTATTTAGGAATATTCAGTTTTTATTTAAATTTGAAAATCAAATTGAAATTGTTTTAAAATGAATTTAAAACGAATTTATAATGGAATATTTAATTTTGATTTAAAGTTGAAATGGAAGTTGGAATCGTTTTTAAAAACGAATTTAAAACGATTTATAAAATACGTTTTAAATGGAAATCGACGATATATATATATATATATATATATATATATATATATATATTAAATGGCCTGAATGGAACGCGCCGCGCAGCGACCGTTCGCGAATTTCGACCATTAACTTCAAATGGACGTGACGGGAGATCCGACAGGCGAATTCTCCTAAACCCGAAACTGTTGGGTTCGTATCGAAAAGAGCTTTCCAACGGATATAAGAGATTTGAAATCTAATGGTTGGATTTGGAATTATGTCCAAATCAAATTTGGAAAAGGTCGCTGTAAGTGCAGTTCGTTGGCCGTTATTGGAAACCGACTGTACGGGCCTTAATAAAAGTATTAAAAATATTAATAATTTGTGTTAAATCATAATAAATGATTTGAAAAGAATTTGGATGAAAAATTGCACATTTGTGAAGATAAAAATATAATTTTATCAAATTGAACTAGTTATTAACTAGATTAATAATCCAATAATCTTTAAATAAATAAATTGGATTTGGAAAGGGTTTTGATATAACCAGAAATTTCAATATACAAATTGGAATGGATTTGAGTAAAAATAATCTTCGGAATATTTCGATATTGGATTCCATGATTATACAGATATTGTTGTAGGAATTTGGAAGATAAATATATCGTTATTCCCAGTACGATATTTGTTGATTTCAAAATTTGATATTGAATATAAGTCGATATAATTTCTATTCAGAGCCTTGTATTTAATACCGAATTGGATTTTGGGTTGTCGTGAATGGTGTCTTCATTAACACTATTCTTAAACCTAATTGAGAAAAAAAATAAATCTTTAATTAAGATTTAGTGAATTTTTCCAATTAATTAATATTTAATTGGAATTGAATAAAAGAATTGGATTTTGGGTTTGTCGTGAACGGTGTCTTCAATAACACTGTTCTTAAACCCCATGTGAAAAGAATAAATCTTTTAATTAATATTATTAGAGTTTCCAGTTAATTAACATTTGATTGGAATAAAATGGGATGTGAATTGGGTTTATTGTGAACTGTGTTTTTAACGATGTTCGTTCTTTAACCCGATTTACAGTGAAATGTGATTTTGAATTTATAAATCTTTTTATTAAGAGTTAAATGGAAATTTTCCAAAGTAGAGTTTTCCAATTTAATATATTAAATTGGAATTGAATGGAATTCGATTTGATAATAATCGAAGTGATCTTCTGTGGAGGAAGACTGTTAATATATATGGAATTTAAAAGGCTTTGTTGTTATTCCATTTATAGTATTAGTCAGATACGGAACTTAATGTCGATTATATATTGATCTGTTTTTCGTGAAGATTCCATAATTAATGGAATGTGAATTGGGTTTATCGTGAACTGTGTTTTAAATGACATTAGTTCTTTAACCCAGTAAAAGATAGGATTACATGTCTAACATTGTATTTCGAACTCTTTGGTTGATCTCTGCAAAATATATATCTGTTTGGTGGCGAAGAATTTATTCTCTTGCTTTACACCCTTCTCTAAGACATACGAGCTTAGAGGTTATATATCGGCAGAAATCAATAGTACGGTGTAGATTGCTGATGCGGCATGTTTGTGTTTCCAAAGTTAAATAATCATTAATATTGACTTTTGGAAGATTAAAGCTAAGTGGAGTTTTAATGAATCTTTAATTAGATTGGAATGTGATAATTTAAATTATCAAATTCGGAAAATGATAGAGAATGGAGTATCACCAGTTTTGCTCCAAGAGATAGTTAAGTCTTTAATTAGATTTAAATGTGAAATGGTAATAAAATTTACCAATAACACCATGGCGTTAGATATGGAGTATTATCAGTGTTGCTCCATGGGATGAATAGGTTGGGATTGGGAAATATAATAAATGATTACTTCGGTAAGGTTCACTAATCCCGACTAGTTTGGAAAACCTTAATATGGTTTGAACTGGTATCCAAAGGAAGATTAAAGAATAAATTTAAAGAATTTATCTTTGATAAAATTAATAGGAACCTTCCCCAAAGGATATGAATATTTGAATAAAAGAATATTCAGAATTGGAATGAGGCGCATGTTGTGTTTTGTAACACTTGTTTATTATATACGCACGGAAAGGCCGGGTTTATACCCATTCTGAATAACTGATTCGACGATAAGTTGACGATGAAGACGGTGTTTGAAGACCGGTGGTCTTCACATCATTTGGATGATTACTGATGTCTTGATTGGGATGTACACCCAAGACAAGGTAATAAGTGGACATCGTCCAGACGTACTTGGAGATCGAACGGATATGCGAGGACCTCTCTTCTGTATTGGACATATGGAACGAGGAATAAGGTGCCTCCGGTTTCGCTCAGACCCAGAACAAACTTGTAAATGGATGTGTGTCTGACATTGGATTTAATTCTGTACTGATTGATCTCTATTAAATATATATATATGTTTCGTGCCGGAGAATTTATTCTCTTGCTTATCACCCTTCTCTGAGACGTACAGGCTCGGATGTTATATATCGATATACATCAGTCGCATGGAGTGAATTTCCTTTGTGGCATGCTGAGTTGCAAATGATCAAGGCTTCTGTTGAAAAGCAGAGTCTTGTGGTTGATGATCAAAGCACGACTTTAATATAGCATAGCTTTGTGTATAGCGTTAATTCGCGAGCCTCACACCTCGGTATGAGTCAAAAACGGGATAAGGGACCCAAGGAGGGCACGATGTTTCTTTCTAGCTATGGGTAATGTCATGGTATGGAGCCCATACATTTATTATTTTTACCTATGTGGTTGTTGGATTGCAAGGCGCCTCGGATATATCGGTTACTACGGAGCCGATGGATAGGTCCTATAGGATCGAGAAACGTGTGTTCAGGAATTGCCAATCCTCAAACGTAAGAGAGGACCTACCTTGAAGGATCCAAGGGTTTCCCATAGTGTGTAGTCTAAAGGCATTTGCTATAGTGTCTCGAAGCGGTTAGGAGTACATCCCTTACCCAGACTCATGATGGAAATCCAATTTCCATTACGTGATATTTCGGTTTTAGTTGTAAACCTATATGGCGACATAGTAGCATGGGATACTTTGCCGTCTATGATTAATACATTTATATTTGAAGTTGTTTTATACACTATGCACTTATAATAGTATCAAATGATTTGTTTTAAACGTACCAAGAATGTTTGGCTATTATAAGGTAAAACTCTATCTTCCGGCCTGGGTTGCATTGTGAGATGGGACCTGAGTCTTATAATAGCTTCATTTTTTCAAAAAGCATTGCGTTGTTTATTCTATGCACTGGTATTATTTGGAGGAAACCCGTTCTGTGTTATATGGCATGGTCCCTTGATTTACTTTATTTTTAAAGTAAAGTTTTAAATAACTGTTTTAGTTCTCACACCAGTTACATGACTGACCTGGAGTTTATTGTTTTAACCTAAACTCTGGGTGCCCCTTTTTTCCACACGGGCAGCTAGTAGTTTTGGTTTTGCAGATATTATATTCACAGGATCCTGGTTTATAGCTGGAGCTATATTTGGAACGCTCTGTTTCTGTGTATTTCTTTCAGTTGTGTTTTGTATTATTTTCAGCTGCATAATAATTTGTAAATCTTTGATATTTATCAAATGTAAATTATTTGTTCATAGTCTGTATATTCTTGTACTTTGATGTAAATTGTTGTAACAGTAATGAAATGTTCTTCGGTTTGTGTTCTGATTTGTTGTGTTCTCAACTTAATCCGGGCTTTCCCGAAAGGGCAAGCTTGGATCATTTCATCTCACAGCGGAACGAATAAAATATATTATATAACAATTTTTGAAGTACAAAACTGTATCGTACTTAAATGCATCATCGGAGTATATCACATATATAATACAGCGGAAATAAACTCTATATATATCTAACATTGAAGTCTACTGCTCCAAGCTCCTCCAAATATATCTGCAAAATCCCGACTACTTGACTGTCGTACAAATTTTGACATGCAAGAGCTTAGGGTAAAACAAACAAAATAAACTCTAGGTCAATCATGGGACTGGTGTGAGTAAACTCCAACCATTTTGGTTTAACTTTTCAAAAATCCTTTTCAAAAGAAAGGAAAATCGTACTGATCCACACATAAACATGGATAGTTTTTACCTTACGATAACCCAAAACATTCCTTTTAAAACCATATTATTCTGATATTATAATAATGTCTAATACAAGTAAACAATATTATAGCAAAACGCTTACATCTCACGCTCCACATACATAATATACAATCAAAACCGCGAGCTCTTTTTGGAAAATGGATTTCCAACTATGAAAAGGTATGGAACCACCTTCCGATCAATGTACTTTAGAGGGAATACACTGGAGTTCAACAATAACATCTTCTAACTCAGCCACACATGACCGGCCATTCATTTCACTTAGATGTTCCGAATATATTGTCACCTTACGGTTGGTATACCAACATAACCGTTCCCGAGAGATACAGAAGCAAAAGAAGAACAAAAATGAATATACTATAGATGGTAAGAATATACCCTAACTGGGTGCGACCCACTTAGCCATGCTACCTGCCCGATTTTTTTCATTTCCCAGTTGATGAGGCTTGAGGTCATAACATATCTTTTGACATATCACACCTTCATTTACTTTGAATGCCACATCATCATACCTGCCAAATCACAAATTAATTTCCCCAAAAATGTCGCAAGTATAAGCTAAGAGAAATTAATTCCTCCGCCACCAAATGTGAATAGGCTTGAACAGATCAACTTACGCGATTTATTAGATTTTCAGACAATCGTCCATACAAGTTTCCCTGGGACTGGACAAACTGAAGGTACTATTCTATAAATCCATCTTAGGCCATTTCTACCTAGGATTGTCAGAATAGCCCTTGCACAAACTCCGTCTTCAATTATCTTCAATATATTTGATTTGCAATGCTAATGCCCATACGGAGTGGTTTTCAGATAATAATTTTGATCCCGATCTCTCCGTATTAACGGAAATGGTGAGAAACTTTGATAGCCAGTTATTTAACTATTAAAGGAAAACATGCATATAAACAACGATCTTATTTCCAAATGGAAATAATATTGACCGACCATCAATCAACACCGAGCCCCTTAAATTAATTTATCAATAATTTATTCATTTTCCAATTTCCTTTCAATATCATCTCCCAATTATTTCTCCAAACTCATTTAGCCTCTCACAATTCTTGGAACACGTTTCCATTTATTTAAACTATTTATTTTCTATATTTATGAAAAATATTTTTTGTTAACATCGGAAAACATTTCCATTTCTTATTCATGCATCATTACTCTTCTACTTCCATTAGTCCCAAACCGTAAACTAGTAAAAGAACAACTCCCTAAGTATCAACCCCGAAGGCCGAATCCAATAACGGATTGATACTCAAGAAGTCATTCAACTTGACTAATCCCCACTCAGTTTCTAATTTTTTTTAACTCCATTTCTTAATTTCTTATCAAATCATTGCTTGC
This sequence comes from Allium sativum, assembly GCA_030737875.1. NCBI lineage: Eukaryota > Viridiplantae > Streptophyta > Magnoliopsida > Asparagales > Amaryllidaceae > Allium > Allium sativum. The sequence goes on from CM060925.1 coordinate 13,826,905, forward strand.
GCAACTCTCAGATTCGGTTTATAAATCCACTTCTTTTACGAAAAATATTGATTATAACAATAACATTACAATCCCTATTTCCAAAATATTTAACTTTAAAAATATAACTTTGATTCGTTACTTTAAATAAATAAATAATATTTATTTAATTAAATAATCTTCATTTAAAAATGGAAAGTGAATATTATTTTCCTAAATTCAACGTCTGACTCTCCTTCGAATAATTTCTATTCGATTAACGTTCCGAACTTTAGAATAATTTACCATTTCAGATCAACTCAATTTCTAAATTCGTTTTTGAATTTATCACTTCCAAAACATCACCAATTCCCTTTCTAACCATTCCAATTTGCAAAACGCTTGCTTTTAAATCATTATTCACTTTAAACCTGGATACTATTCCTTCACAAAAATCTGGGCTCGTCATATCAATCAAATCTTGATTTTTATTTAAAACTACCATTATAGGTTCACCTTCTATTTATCGAGTAATTTTATGAATTCATATTCATCTTCTACTTCATAAATTTCGTTTACAAGCAAACTTCTTGTTAATTTTACATTAAGTTTATAACTTAATCTCGATTTCATATTCGATTATAAATTATTGGTTTCGAACCAAATATTAACTACTTGTGAATTTCTGAATTATATAACATATAATTTCCAAAAATAAATTATTTTAATAACATTCGACATTGCCACATTCTAATTATAAATCCTTATGTATTTATTCAATTTAATTCACATTTCAAACATTGAAATAAATTCATCCCTTTCTTAAGTTGTTTAATAATAATTATCTTGTCACATTTATGAACATCGTTTATAAATCAAACTACTTGTTTTAATATAATTAAAACAAGATATCATATTCTAGTCCATTCAAAATTCAATTCTATTTAAAAAGTAGATTTTTCCCTTCCCAAATAATTATCCAATATATTTTATGGTATATAAATAATATTATTCCAGGGTCAATGTTATTCAAACATCCCAAACACATAATAATCAACCACGGATTATTTGTCACATCATATAATGCAATATATATATAAAACAACAATATAATTGTTGAGGAATCTAGTTGGATTCCTCCAACTTGTTTCCCTCTATCCACATATGTTAATCAACATAAATAACACTAATTTCATGTCAATGTGAGATATTATAATAAATAGAATCAATATTTAACCAATGTTTTATATACACAACTGTATTTATAATTTCAACCAATTTATAAGCAATTCATCCAAACAACCATCACACTGCATTCAATCATCATCCATAAATATTAAATGGCGTTTATAATATTATAAAACTGGATAGAGTTAGTGAGTTTAGTCACCTTGGCCACTAATCATTGAAAAACGATTAATGTTAGTTGATTAAATCAAGCATTTTATTTTGCCTAAAATTCAAACCAGCTCCAAATGATTCCAAACCAATTCCATTGTGTAGCATGTGATCATACGATCCTAACGGATCCTGTTTTGTTAAATTTGGATAATGTATGAGAAAGGTATGATTATTTAAAGTTAATACACTAATATATTTTAATTAAAAACTTAATTAAATTTTTGATTGGGCTTTTACCATAATAATTCAGCCCACTCACTCCTCATTATTAGCCCGCCTCTCCTTTTTAAACCCACCGACCAATTTTCATTACTGCTTCTTCTTCATGGGTTAAAACCCAGTCTTTGAACGCAAGCCATTTGCCGACATCCGGAAGCTCTCATTTCCCTTTCAACACCACTAAAACGCCAAATGAGGCTACCGCCGATCCTCTCTCCGAGAACAATCTGACCCTGTCAACCAGATATCGAGCCCACTACCACCATTTAACTCACATTGCCAGGCCTCTGTCCACGTCAAACAGTAAGCTACCGAACCCTTTTCACCTTGAATTCCCCCAAAAGTCGACAGCAGCTATGCCTCCTTGCCCCGATTCCAACGCCACCCTTAAGTTTACGAATAACCGCTCATCTCCAAACACATCCGTGCGATAGGTACGCTGATGAAACCTACCATCGAAACAAACGTGCGAGCACCAAACCATATTTGCGTCGAACTGAAGCTTTCTTTTCTAGGATTCCAGGCATATAAGCCAAAGTATTGGTAGACTTTTATTTTAATTCTTATGGTTTTTCAAAGACCATTGCTTTCGTTTTCTTCTGAATTTTGTTTCCAGAAAGATGGCTGAATGTGTGTGTTTGTGTGATGTTATTTATAGGTAGTATTTCGTTGGCAATCAAGTATTAGATATATTGGAGGGTTTGTAGATGGGCTGCTGCAGACTGGATGAAATTTCATTTCTTGTGCAGCTGTTTGATTAGAGGATTCATGGCAGGTAGGAGTTCTTAGGTTTGCAGATTGATTTTTGTATTTTCGATTGTCTCAGACATAGTTTTGCAGAAAACAGGGTATACTCCGTTTTCATATAGTTTAGGCGTTGATATGATGTTATACCAAAACTTAGTAGGCAAGGAAAAAGGATGTATATTTATATTTATTAAGGGTACCTTATTGCATAAAATTTTGTTCTATTATGGACTAATAACGACAAAAATAAAAATACCGCTGTGACGAGCAATGTGTTCCGTTCCCAAAAATATAATAAAACAGACAAGTTAGCTTATTTTATGAAACTAAAAAACGCTGATATAGGGTGTAAATTACCTTAAAAAATTGCATATTTTCCAAATTAAAAATTATGGAAAAATTCTATAAATTAAATTAAAAATACATCTTAAAAATCTTATCCAAATTAGAAACCAATGATTTATTATATTTAATAAATTGTTATGGCTTATAAACGATTCTATAGCAATTTAGTGAAAATTCAATTTGGACATAACTTACAATCTATAAGATGAAGTCTCAATTTTTTCACTTTCATTAGAAAAATATAGCTTAATAGATTCGATCGTTTCTTATTTCAAGGAAATCCGGCTTAAAACGAATCATGTATATTCATTTGAAGTTCAAATCATCGAATTACGAACTACTGCGACGTTACGAGCTCGTTTTAAATTATATTTATAATTAATATGTCCAAACGTCGTTTATAAATAAATTCGTTATTATAACTCGAATATAAATTCAGTTTAATATCTTAAATTATACAATTCACACAATATTGCCAGTTCAACTATTTTTGACTATTTCAAAAATAAATTATATTATTCCATTATTTATATTAATTTAAATATTCAAAATATTTGAATTCAAACCATATAAACTACCAAATCAATATTCAAATAATTAAATAAATTAATTATTTAAACGTTAAAAATGTGGGATGTTACAATGGTATTAGACCTATGCCACTTAAGACTTCCCTTAGACGATTGGTTAATTAAATTGCATGTTATGTCCCCCGTATACCAAACTCGTCCCTAGGTTGGCCCTCCCATTTCTCCTAGAGGAAGTGGACATTCCGAAAAACTACCCTACTTCGTTATTGCTAGACTAAACCACTTTTTAGAGAAGTAGGACCTATAGACCACTTCAAATCTAATAAGGGAGGGTCCCACGATTTTGGCCCTATTCAAGGAATAAACCTTCGGAATGGTCCTAGTCCTAGCCACTTAAGGCTCAAACTAGATAAGAAGAAAGTCAGCCACTTATGACCTTCTCAAGGCGGTAGTATGCCTACCTATTTACACACATAATAGGTATACACACACTAGACCTTTCACATTAAACCGTCTACTTGTAAATGTTGGATATGTCGAGCAGTTCTGGGGAGACTTCTACTACAAGCGGGCTTAACTTCGTGTCATAGTGAACAAAGTTTAATAGCCCATAACACTCAGCCCTCTCATATTAGTCAAACTCACTTGTGGTTGTTTGATTTGCAGGTTGGTTCCGGGCAGACTTCTACCACAAATAACGACTAACCTCGTGTCTTTGTGTCATTATTTAATATTTAAATAAGCCATTTATACACACAAGCAACAATTCATATGGGGACATTACAATTTTCTAACCTTATTTTAACGTATTTATAACGCCATTATTACGTTGATTACGCTATATAAATATATAATTACATATGTACTATAAACGCTAATTTACATTCGAAATAAGAGACGTTTTAACAGTGTAAATTGTCAATCCTGTTCACATAAAAGGTATACCAGTCAATTCCCATGCTAAACTACTTAATTCATGGCATAATCTATAACAAGCAACAAATGGGAAAATAGCAACATAACTATCCAAACTTGTATCCAAGGTTTGTTAGAATAATTTAGGTAATGAAAGAGAAACAAGATGTTAAATACGTACTTATATATATGTACATACACACACATATATGCATAAACTTTATTTAAATCAAATTTACCTTTTTTCTATGTTGCACATAAAAACAATAATATTTGATTATTTCTATTCTGAATACGTTCAAATTATCCATTTTAGAATGGAAATCTAAACCTATCCAAATAATAAAACCAAATCTTAATCTTTTTACATCACAAACACTTTTTAAATATAAAGAGGTAAATCCAATTTTAAAAAGTAAAATCACAAAACTATTCCTCAAACATAACCCAAACAATTCACAAACCCAAAATATTGATTAGCAACTTTGCAATATATTCAAAATAGGAGATTTGGAGTTTTTACATTATGATGTTATTGTGAAACCAAACCTCCTTAGACATACAAATCAATATGAAATATACAAAATGTAGAATTTAGCCTGAACAAGTATTATTCCACTCACTGTGATTTGACTGTATTGAAATGTCATAATGCCTATTAGATTTGAAAGCCTTCAAGAACGAACACAAATAGGAACTGCAATCCCTTAGATATATATATATATATATATATAAGAATTTAATAGTTATAATTGTTATATATATATATATATATATATAAAATCTTATGATTCCAGATTCAGGTCTTATTCAAATCCTAGAAGAAAAGGGATTAGAAAAGAAAATATATTTAAGAGAGGAAGAAGAAAACCTAAAATATATTTTCTTTGGAATCAACGGTAGAGTGGAGGCATGGAAGGGGAGAAGACTTGGTTTAGGTTTGAGGTTTTGGCTGTTATTTATATGTGTGATTGAATAATAGCTGTAGGATTATTTAGATTAAGTCCTGGCTGTTAAACTATAAACAAACACCAAAAACGTAACCTAAACCAAGCCAAATTCGGTACTAGCGCTCCAAGCGGTCGACACCCTCTCTAAGAGGGCAGTCAACACCTTTTTGGAGGGGAGGTCGACCTCTTGGTCCCCAAAATGGCTAGTGAACATAAATGATGGCTGGAAAGATTTTATTATTAAATTTAGTTAATTTTATTAATACCTTTACATTTAATCAATATTCTTGCCCCCTCTTATATGTAGGGTCGTCAATTCTAACACGACCCGAAACACGACTCGTAACCCGCACGAAAAACCCCGACCCGACCCATTTATAAACGGGTCAATTTCGGGTCAACCTGCTCTGACCTGTTTAATAAACTGGTTGACCCGGCCTGACCAATGAACCCGTCGTGGCCCGTTTATTATAAAACATACATTTATTATTCTACAATCTACAAAACATAGGCCTAGCCTAGTCCACTACCCATTTGCCGCTTTACCCTAATTTACCAATTACCAAGTAGCCACTCATTAAGTCATTTAATTTCTGCGGTTCTACCTCTTCACTGATTCACTCCTTCATGTTTGTTCCCACATTAAATACTTTTTACATTTTTATTCTCATCTGCTTGCAACAAGTGAATGACGACAACAACCTTCTTTCATGTTTTCATCTTTTTATACAAATATTTTTCTTAACGGATTACACGAATCAAACCCAAAACCTACACGATTAAAAATGGTCCAACCCGAAACCGACCCATTTAATAAACGGGTTAAGCTGACACAACCCGAACTCAACCCGAACACGACTTGAACCGACCCGAACCCAACCAAATTTGACCCACTGACAGCCCTACTTATATGTATATGTATGCACCCAATTTTGAATTTAATGGAATATTATAATCAACCATTACTTAGATATTTTTTTTCCATATATTTATTATTTTCAATTAAATTTTCAAATTGTGACGACCCCAAAACCCCGTATGATGGTGGCAAGGGTAATCTTTGGAATATAACACATAAACAGATAACAGCAGAACATAAATAAATAAATACACCAGATAATGTAAAAATAATACACTGGATAAACATAATCATCAGAGTTACACAGTATACAGGATCATACTTAGTACAAAATACAGTTCAGCTATACATAAATGTCTACAGCGGAAAACAAAACATAATATGTACAATAGGAGCTGAACAGCATAAAAAGAGATAAATGGTAGAATCCATCTTCAGCTCTAGCTATCCAGAAAGCGCCTGCTAAAACCTGAATAGAAAACTGCCCGTGTAGAAAGAGGGGCACCCGAGTTTGCAAGTGAAACAAACTACGAGTCAGTCATGGGACAGGTATGAGAAGTCTACTTAACTGGTTAATATATGGCCAATCACAGGACCACGCCACTTCCGCGGAACGAGTTTACTCCATTAGATTGCCAGTGCTTTAAAACAAGTAAATCTTTTAAACATCGCAATGCTTTTTATAAAAATGAAGCCATTATAAGACTCAGTTCCCATCACACAATGCAACGCAAACCGGAGGATAGAGTTTTACCTTATAATGGCCAAAATATGCTTGATACGAATAAAAAAAAAGCATTTGATATTATTACTAGTGTTTATATGTTTCAAAAACAATTTCAATCATAACTATCAATCATAGACGGCATGGGTACCATATATCATGTCGCCATATATAGGTATACAATCAAAACCGCACGGTGTTGTATTTGGGAATTGGATTTCCATCATGAACCAAGGCAAAAGATAGTCCTTACCGAATTCGAGACTGTCTAGCCCGAGTCTCAGGATCAGAGCTCGAGTGACCCTTGGAGCGACAGGGCCGGTCCACCGATGTGGATTAAAATGCCTGAACACTGCGTTTCCCTACCCTTTGGGGCGAAAATGAGTCCTACGACTCCATCGGCTCCACATAGTCACCGATATATCCGAGGCGCCCCGCAACAACAACAACCACACAGGTGAAAATAATATAAATGTCAGGGCTGGTAGGTCACTGATACCACCCTAGCTAGAAGGAAACGCATGCCCCCCTGAGGTCCTCTCCCGTTTCTGGTTCATACCGGGGTGTGAGGCTCGCGAATCAACGTTATACACAAAGCTATGCCACACAGGCCGTGCTTTGATCATCAACCACAAGACTTTGCTTTTCAACAGAAGCCTTGATCATCTGCCACTTAGGAATGCCACACAGGCAATTCACTCCATGCGACTGATTTCTATCGATATATAACCTCTGGGCTCGTACGTCTCAGAGAAGGGCGTTAAGCAAGAGAATAAATTCTCCACCGCCAAATAGATATATATTTAATAGAGATCAATCAGCACAGAACAAAATCCAATGTCAGACACACAGTCCATTTACAAGTTCGTTCTGGGTCTGAACGAAACTAGAGGCACTATATACCTCACATATCCATCGATCTCCAAGTACGTCTGGACGATCACCACTTATTATCTGTATTTCTGGATGCCTCACAATCAAGATGTCAGTTATCATGCAACCGAGGTGAAGATCTCCGGTCTTCAACCACCGTCTTCATCATCGACTTCTTATCGCCGATCAATTATTTGAAATGAGATTTAACTCGGCCTTTTCAAATAATTCACGTATATTTAGAATTTAAATCAATTCCTTTCAATGGTTAAATTATTCGACATCAATAATTCTATTTGTAAATGTAATTTTCATGCCAAACACATTCAACCATCAAATATCCAATAAACCGGGTGAATTCGGTTTATTTCCATTCCATATCGTTTATAATATTTTATAACGATTTATCGCTATTTTTATTCAATTGAAAATAGCCAATTCATTCAAACGACGCTTCAGGCCATAACGCTGTCGTGGCGCTGTTTTTCTTTAGATTTGATTTACACATATCTGAAAATATAACCGTTGGATCTTCACAAATTTTATATCATTAGAAAGATCTTTTCAAAACGAATCCAACGATTTCAGTTTCGGGAAAATCTGACGGTCGGATCTCTCGCACTAATCATTTGAAGTTACGATTTCAAAATACGAACTGCAGCGTCGTTATTCGATTTAATTTAATTATATATATATATATATATAATCGATTCTGGTGCTGTTTTTCTTCAGATTTGAATTAAACATTCCAGACAATCCAACCGTTGGATCTTCACAAAGTGGGTGTCGTTGGAATGATATTTCCAAAGCGAACCCAACGGTTTCGGTTTCGGGAAAATCCGATGGTCGGATCTCCCGCACTAATCGTTTGAAATCACGGTTTCAAAACGCGAACTACAGCTTCATTATTCGATTTATTTCAATTATATATATATAATTCATTTTTCGATTTCAAAACAATATTCATTCTCACACATTTGATAAAAACGATATTTTTATCCAACAGTTATTTATTTCAACACATGAATTTTATTTCAACACATGAATTTCTATTCAACACATGAATTTTATTTCAACACATGAATTTCTATTCAACACATGAATTTTATTTCAACACATGAATTTTATTTCAACAGTTCATATATATCATAAAAATGTGATTTTTATTGTAAAACAATTTATTTCAAAACACGATTATTTTATATAGTTCATATATAAGGTAAAAGTGTTATTTTTGGTGTTAAAACAATTTATTTAAAACACTAATATTTTATATATTTTATATATATGATAAAAATGTTATTATTATTTTTCAAAGAATATATTCAATACATGAACTTCATTCAACACATGAATTTTATTCAACACATGAATTTTCTATTTCAACACATGAATTTTATTTCAACACATGAATTTTGTTTCAACACATGAATTTTGTTTCAACACATGAATTTTTATTTCAACACATGAATTTTGTTTCAACACATGAATTTTATTTCAACACATGAATTTTATTCAACACATGAATATGAATCAAACACAGAAATATTTCAGAAAATTTCGGCAACATAACGGTAGGGTAATTAAAACTGGCACCGTCCCTAGTACGGCTCCTCGCTCTACCTTAAAACCTCGCGGTTTTTGACAATGGGGATTTCATGCATCTAATTCGTATGCAGACGAGCATGTTTATTTTTCTTTTCCACAAAATAATCCTATGTGGTTTCATCCAAAATAATTTTCAACCACAAACAGGTATTTTTCAACCACGATCAATCATTCATGATTTTCACCAAATTTCACATCAACCAATAATCCAAACAATATCACAACCAATAAATATCGTCCATGGTCTATGGACGAGGGGAGTGTGTATATATATATATATATATATATTCGTATATAAATATATTTCAATTTCATTTCACTTCATTTCAATTTATTTCAACGCATATATCATTTTTACAACGCATATGTAACTTATACATCGAACATACAACTTATACAACGCTTATACATGTGGTCTACAACGCTTATATAACTCATACTTCGACTATATAATTTATACATCGTTATTTCCATATCGTTTATAATTTAGAAATCTCACATTGGGTTCCACTACACCAAAAATTGTAGAAAGCTCAGAAAAATATCAGGTCTCTTCTAGAATGTAGAAGACGTCCGCACGAGTCCACTGTCTCTTGTTTCGCTGGATTTCGATCACATAGCAAAAAGATATAATTTTTATTGTGAAATCATAAATAGTAGCGCTTTAAAGTGCTATTAAACAGTTGAAAATATTTAAAGTTGTTACCTCTCAATAAACATTCAAAACTACGTATGGATTTTTCTTCGAATCTGTGAGGTTGTGGCTCAATCAGGTATACCACGAGGTAGGGCTCCGAAAATCGCGCCAGGAGGTAGCAGCCGCGGTCAACTCGAACTGGGCTAGGCGGAGCAATCGGCGGCGACGTGGTCCGACTTTGGAGGCGCGAAACTCGAGGAAGACACGACGAGGAGGGACGCCACTTATATGGATTTGAAGGTGGTAGAAAGCACGGCAAAATTCTCCAAAGGAGCACCCTGTTTTGATGCGTGTGGAAGGAGAAATCGAGGGGGAAGGTTTGAGCTTCAGCCGCCGTTCACGATTTAGGATTACGGGGAGAGAGACGATGAAGTGGAGAGTTGTGATTGGCCCAGGGGTTTTATAAATATTTTTAATTTATTTTAAATCCCAAAATACCCCTCTTCACATACGAACTCCAATCCAAACCCAAAGACTGTCACCCCAAGCAAAATACCCTCATTCCAAACACAATGGGATATGTTTTGTAGGCCAATTCGACTGTTTCAGTCAGTTTCTCTTTAAATTAAAATATAAAACATTCAATATTTGTTTTGAACATACATTTCAATTTGCTGGGGCCACAAACTGATCCCAAAAATTCCAGAAAAATAAATCTAGCTATGTTTTGACGATACAGTCCCAACAAAACTAGTTTCGTCGAATTCTGAGACCATTTGAAAAATGACCCTTTTCTGGTCGATCAAATTTAACAGAAATCGACCAAACACATTTTTCTTTGCCACGCTCACATACTAACTTCAAAAATTATGAAATTTGAAACCTAGCAATAATTTGACATCCCGGATCCAACAAAAATGGTTTTGTCGAATTCTGAGGTCGTTTGCAAAATGGCTAATTTCACGGGCTATATAAACTCTGTAGCGACCTTTCTGAAAATTCATTTGGCCATAACTTTTGATTCCCGCTATGAAACTTCGATTTTTCAGATTCGTTAGAAAGATATTCACTAAAAGATTTAAATATTATTAGTTTCACTAAAATTCGTTTTATTTTGCACCCGGTACAGTCAGCCAAAGTTTGAATTGAAATTTTGAAACTGCCGCGCCATTTCTGGCCTGGTTTATAATTTAAAATAATTATATTTATTTTCAAACATCGATTCAAACTTTACTTTTCGTTGTTATTATTTAAAATAATTTATTTTAAATATCTAAAATTCACTAAAATAACCAAATTAAAAATTTTAAATTGGCTCAGATTTTCCGGGTTGTTACACAAATGTTCGTGTATATATATTTATGCATAACCTTTTTAAGTGTAAATTCTTCATAAGTACTCCATTTTTGACATATTATATATGAAAACGGATTAGAATCTCGCTAGGAATACAACTATGATATTTTCATGGACAAATGCCTAATTTTGCAAAAATCCATTTTTCAACCCATTAATATATTATTATTTATTTTAAATAAGATTATATTAAGTTCGTTTAGATATATATTTACAGGGTGTTACAATGACGACCAGCTATACATCATCGATGCTTATAACCAAAAAAATCATGTTGCACAAGCGTCCAATCGATGTAAAGAGATCGTCAAAAGAAAGGAATAATAGAAAAGAAGAGAGAAGAAAAAGAAAAGAAGGAAACAACAAAGAAAGAAGAAGGAAGAGAACATAATCATAGAACCTATCTTATATCTCACAACATATCAGGTAACATATAATTATAACAACCCTATATAAAAAACAGGCTAGATAGTAATAACTATATAAACAAAATAATCAGAGCACGTAGGCTCATACATTTATACAGAATAGCGATATAGTATATACAAAAGATACATAAACCCAACTGATAAACTAACTCAAATAAGAATATACAAACCTATCAATGCTCCACGGTATTATATAGTAGAATAAACAATAAGAATACAAGTAAAAATATGTAAAATGCCACCTCTTTCAGATCCACTTGCGCAACTCCAAATAATACATGTACCTGTCACCTGGCCCGCTCACCAGCATCGTCGATGAGCACTCAAGATAATAAAAGGAAAATAAAACCCTTAATCAGAGAATGGTCTGGTGTGAGCAATAAATAAATCACAAAGTACTGTAAAATTCGTAATAGTATACACAACACGGAGGGTATGGAAAATCATACTTGTCTTGCCCTTGCATCCACAACGTTAGCATATAACAGTCGATATATGTTACACTATGATAAACATCAAACAAAGAAGGTGCGGTAGATGTCCAAGTACCAAATGATGATAAATAGGTAAACACCATAAAATCGATCAAATATCCGCACATTCACTCACTCGGTGCATTGAATATACAATGCTTAATACTTTGGTCACACAATCCATCGAGGCATTGGCAGTCCTTATTGCAACGGGCTCTAAAAAAATATTGCTGTATCCAACTGCTTCTGCCTATAGCAGATAACCCTACGCAATTCAAACTACATTGGCTTAGGGTCCAGGCCAATCAGTCCAAGTTGCACAAACTCTAATTCGTCCTTGTTCCCCTCCCTCAATGGTGTACCGAAATCGTGAATACCTATACTCCTTTGCACATGTTCGCTGCATCAAAATCCATCTTAGGACCGTCCATACGACTTCTCTCTGGAGTCAATCAACAAGTGATCTATCCCCAATGAACAGTACTACCGTGAGACCACATCGTTTACCGTCCAAGTTATAACAACTATGCGTCATTTCGTCCTCATACGACAGTCATCTCAATACGACCCAATATCATCTTTTCTCATCTTGGAAAAAACTATCCATCATAGAAGCCTTGCTCCCCATCTTGGGATCACTGTCGTTGAATGGCGAATCACAGCATACAAGCCACCAATCAAAGAACCACCATGTCAGAATCACTACGGAATGAACCATCATGTTCTTCCCTTTGAAATCGCACCATCCACTACACCAGAAAAGGGTTTTCTTAACACTTATTACCGTTACTAACATACTTTGTAACAGTTATAACCGTTATTACAACATACGTGACAATCAGTTGTCACAAATATTGTAACGGTTATAACTGTTATAACGTGTGTATATTACAACAGTTATAATCGTTACAAAACTTCTACTTTATCACACTTATAATCGTTGGTATTGAAAAATTTATAACACTTATAACTGTTATAATATATATTTTTATAACATTTATTACTGTGACTGATATTAAATATGTAACAGTAATTACTGTTAGTATATAAAACTGACTATTTCATACAATAAACTTAATAACAGTTATAACTGTTACAAACTTGAATATTGTACCAACAATCATGATACGCTCCAACTAATTTCATAAAGCATATAACAATAAGAATATACGACGTATAATATAACAATATCGCAAAACAAATACAACATATCCCAATTTGTATCCAAAAGCAAATTTCATTTCGACAAACATCAACCTATCACAATTTAACATACAACCATTCATCACCCATAACAAATATCAAATAACATCAAAATGTCACAATTTAACATACAACCATTACCACAAAAATGGACCAAATTATCTAGACTTTGAATTTCACCGCCGACTTCTGATCTTTGTCTTGCTTCTACTGACCAAAGCCTACATTGTTCAACAAATATAAAAATATGGGTCAAGACATGAAAATATGGGTCAATTCATTCGTTGAGTTGAAATTCATGTGTTGAATATTATTTGAATTTAAACAAATAGCTTTAGCGATAAAAATCACATTTTTATATATATACAAACCATAGCGAATATTCATGTGTTGAGTGGCAATTCATTCGTTGAGTTGAAATTCATGTGTTGAATATTATTTGAATTTAAACAAATAGCTTTAGCGATAAAAATCACATTTTTATATATATACAAACCATAGTGAATATTCATGTGTTGAGTGGCAATTCATTCGTTGAGTTGAAATTCATGTGTTGAATATTATTTGAATTTAAACAAATAGCTTTAGCGATAAAAATCACATTTTTATATATATACAAAATATATAGAATATTCATGTGTTGAGTTGCAATTCATTCGTTGAGTTGAAATTCATGTGTTGAATATTATTTGAATTTAAACAAATAGCTTTAGCGATAAAAATCACATTTTTATATATATACAAACTATATAGAATATTCATGTGTTGAGTTGCAATTCGTTCGTCGAGTTGAAATTCATGTGTTGAATGTTATCATATTTTAAAAATAAAATGAATCGACAATAAAAACTACATTTTTATTGTGAATATGAAGTGTTAAAAACATTCACGTGTTGAATAAATATTTTTGATGATAAAAATATTTCTTTTATCATGTATACGCTTTGATAAAAATACACACGTGTTGAAATAAATAATAGTTTGCTAGAAATATTATTATTAGCTTTGTTCTGCATATATATACATGTGTTGAACAGGAAAAATGGATTAGCTGTAGAGTAAAGAAATTATTTGCGTGCCCGACAAATAGGTAAGCCTTGATGAGTTGGCTGCGCAATTTTATTTTTATATCAACTCCTGTGAATGCCATTGGATGCGGAGTGCTGGTTATTCTGTGTGAAATAATAAATATCGCCATAGGATAGTAACAATTAATTTTGAACTACACTACATGGCATACTTCTTGACGATAGGCATACTTCATCATATTCCACATAAGCAATTGGAGCTTGTGTGACGAGGTGGAAGATTTACCATACGAGCGGGAGGCTTGTATGGCGATGACTATATACTACAGGTTGAACTGATGACTGATATGGACTATATAAAATATAACGATAAACTGCCAGATTAATAAAAACCCCGCACGGGTCTGGAGTTGACAATAATCACGTCTCTCTAGTTATTAGATACGACACATGGACTATTTATTTCCACACGGAAACGGGGTGACGAGAATTTATTCTCTGGAGTGATTATCTATACATGCTCCCCCGTAAACACCAGAATATATCACTATAAATATGTGGATGCTTTTTAGGATTTATTGGGTACCTAACACGGCCCAATAAATTTCCAAACCCCTCCCCGTACAAAGGAGGTTATGGCGAAATTTTTCGAAATATTAAGGTGTTAGTGAAATATTTGAAGTGAAAACGAAGTAGAAACTATAGAATGAACTATAATGGGAATTATAGAATGAACTATATATATATATAAATATAAAAATAATTAAAAGGAATCGAAGCCGTGCAGTTCGTGTTTCGGAATCGTAATTTGAAACGATTAGTACGAGAAATCCGACCATCGGATTTTCCCGAAACCGAAACCGCTGAGTTCGCCTTGGAAATATCTTCCCAAAGGCACCAACTTTGTAAAAATCCAACGGTTGGATTGTTCGGAATGTTTAATTCAAATCTGAAGAAAAACAGCGCCAGAATCGTTTATATTTATATATAAATATAATTAAATTAAATCGAATAACGACGCTGCAGTTCGAATTTTGAAACCGTAACTTCAAACGACTAGTGTGGAAGATCTGACCGTCGGATTCTCACGAAACTGGAACCGTTGGGTTCGCTTTGGGAATACCTTCCCACTGATATAGACTTCGTAGAAATCCAACGGTTAGATTTTCCGATATGTGTAAAACAAATTAGGGGAAAAACAGCGCCAGTGCCACGGCACGACCTGAAACGTCGTTTAATTAAATATGGCTATTTTTAAATAAATAAAAATGGCGAAAAATCATTATAAAATATTATAAGCAACATAGATTGCAAATAAACCAATTGGGCTTGAATTGTTTGATATTTGATGGTTGTATGTGCTTGACACGAAAATAACACTAAAGAACTGAAAGATGGATGTCGAATAATATAACCATGGAAAGAATCGATTTAAATTCTAATTACGTGAATTATTTGAAAAGGCCGAGCTAACCCTCATTTCAAATAATTTATCGAGCGATTCGAATTGGAAAATGCAAAGATGATTCAAGACTGACGATCTTAGTATCGGTTGGATGGGCGCTGCTGAGGTTCCTGACCGGAGTAGCTACCGGAAAGGGACGGAAGTAGTAGCTGTCTGAACGTATGTGTTGATTGGACGGATATACGAGGAATTTGACGCCTCTGGTTTCGTTCAGACCCAGGACGGACTTGTAAATGGACTGTGTGTCTGACATTGGATTTTGTTCTATACTGATTAATCTCTGTTAAATATATATCTGTTTGGCGGTGGAGAAATTATTCTTTTGCTTAACGCCCTTCTCTGAGACATGCGAGCTCAGAGGTTATATATCGATGGAAATCAATCGTATGGAGTGGATTGCCTATGTGGCATGCCAAGATGCTGTGATCAAGGCTTCTGTTGCAAAGCAAAGTCTTGTGGATGATGATCAAAGCACGGTCTGCGTGACCTGGCTTTGTGTATAACGTGGATTCGGGAGCCTCACACCTCGGTATGAGTCAAAAACGGGATAAGGACCCAAGGAGAGCATGACGTTTCTTTCTAGCTATTGTGGTGTCAGTGACTTACCAGCCCTGACATTTATATCTATTTTTCACCTATGTGGTTGTTGGAATGCGAGGCGCCTCGATTATAGGTCTGTAAGGACCGGGAAACGTGTGTTCAGGAATAATTAATCCTCAAACGTAAGAGAGGACCGGCCTTGGAGGATCCAGGGTTACCCAGAGTGTGTAGTCCTGAGACATTTGCTAGAGTGTCTCGAAGCGGAGAGGAGCTTGCCCCTTGCCTCGACTCATGACGGAAATCCAATTTCCAATACGAAATAACGGACTCAATTGTAGAACTAGTATGGCGACATAGTAGATGGTAGCTATGCCGCCTATGATTGATATTTATGATGCTATTCGCTTTTGAAACATATATGCACTAGTAATAATATCAATTGATTTTGCTTTATACGTATCAAGCATATTTGGCCATTATAAGGTAAAACTCTATCCTCCGGCTTGCGTTGCATTGTGTGATGGGACCTGAGTCTTATATTGGCTTCATTCTTTTTAAAAAGCATTGCGTTGTTTTAAAAGAATTTACTTTGTTTTAAATGCACTAGCAATCACTGGAGTAAACCCGTTCCGCGAAAGTGGCATGGTCCTGTGATTTGCTTATTACTGTTGTTTAAACTGTTAAATAGATTCCTCATACCAGTCCCCATGACTGACTCGTTGTTCGTTTCACTTTGCAAACACGAGTGCCCTTATTTTCACACGGGCAGCCTAGTACACAGGTGACAGGTTGTTTTTGGCTCTGCACTGTTGCATAGAGTGCATTTTGGCTCATGGCGAGGCTGACTTCACAGAGATGACTTTGATATTTTCCGCCATTATTGTACTTGTATTATGATTCCGCCGTAGGCGATGCAGATTGATTTACTTTCAGTACTTATTATCGTATGTATATGTACCGCCTTCGGCGATGTAGACTGATACCCTTATTATGTCTCACTGCATGTATGTATTCCGCCTCTGGCGATGATGACTGATCACTTCCCTTTTTATTTACTAAGTTATATCCTACGCTGTGCTATTCTGATGTTGTTACATGTTGTGATTCCGCTGTCATATTCATGTAAATTATTCTATTTGTTGTTTTTGCTATTATCTGTACTCTGCTATGATCATTAATGTGTTATATTCCAATGATTATCCTTAATACCGCCCCTCGGATTTTGGGATCGTCACACTTACTCTATAGGATTATGGATTTGAATATTAAATGAATCATCTTGTAACACCCTGCAAAAATATACCCTAAATAGACATAGATAATTAAATTAAGTATAAACAATAATAATTTAATAAAATATTTATGGGATGAAAACAAGAATCTTAGAAAATAAGGAATTGGCCACGAAAGTATTACTACTGTGTTTATGACAAAATTTTGATTCATTTATATATTTTATTTGTTGAAAATAGAGTTTGTATAACGAAGTTATGATTAAAACAAATTATACGTGAATTGTTTATACGCAATATTTGAAATTAAAATTGGATAAATAAATAAATGGAATATAAATAAGTAAATATATATTAATTAGAATAAAAAGAATATTCCATGAGAATTTGAATTGTGTATATATATACACACATAAGGGAGAGGAAAAAAATAATCAATTTAAGAAAGGTAATCAATCAGTTAATCAATATTTAATAAAATTGGAAAACGACATGGAAATAAGCCTTCCTGGAAAAAATAGACTAATGTGGTCAACAACTTCCCTTAAGGGGTGTTGACCGTTGGCATCGAACACTCTTCTAGGGAGTGGTCGTGTAATGACCCGCATTTTTAGCGATATAATAATTAATTTATTTAATTATTTAAAAGGTGATTAAAAGGATTTCATGGTCATTGAATTTAATAATGGTGAGTATTTAATTAAAATAATATATTAAGTAATATATTTAATTTTGAAATAATCAGAATTGGCTAAAATGGCGATATGGTGTGAACTGGATCATCTGTGATATTTAATTCAGTTTAGAATTGAAGTAGAATAACGAATATATTATTTGAACGACGGTTTGAACGTATAATTATATTATAATTAAAATCGAGCTTGAAATGGCATGGCAGTACATTATTTGGCGATTTGAACTTCAACTGGATGTACAAGGTTCGTTTTAAATCAGATTTCTGTGAAACAAGAAACGTTAGGAGCTGGTGGAGTATATCTTTCTAGTGGAAGAGAAAAATCGGGATTTCATTGTGTAGATTTTGATTTATGTCCAAATCAAATTTTAGAAAAGTCACTGTGGAATTCCTTTATAATTTATAAAGGAATTATTTATATTTTAAAAAGGGATTTCAATATAAATCGAATATCGGGTTGACCCAGATTTGAAATATCAAGCTAGAAATTCACATAGGAATATTCTAGAGCTGTATGGTATTCCACCGTGAATATATACGATAATATTTATTTTTAAATATTAAATTTATTTATTTTTAAATATATTTATATATTTAAAGGGGTCATTCAGAGCTTTAAAAATAGCCAGTTTTGCAAACGACCTTAGAATTTTACGAAACCTATTTTGTTGGATCCGCAATATTAAATTATTGCTAGAGTACAATTTCCGTGATTTTTAAAGTCAGTATGTGGCCGTACGGATTTTTAGAGTGAAAACAGTCAGTATTTTGACAGTTAAAAATACGCTGTGTGAGCATACGAAGTCGGAATTTGACGAAACCAATTTCGTTGGGACCGTAATGTCAAACTCTAACTGCATGTCAATCTTCATGATTTTTAGGTATCGTGTGTGTTTATAGTGATTTTTAGAGTGTTGAAACGAATATAAAATATTAAAAGAAAAATATCTAAAATTTCCTAACTAATATATAGACTTAAACCGACCACGTTATCCCTTACACAGCCACATCTCATCCTTTAAGAACCGCAAGGAACAATTCTCATTTCCAAACACAAAACGCAGTAAGAAATACAAAGAACAAATCAAAAGAAAATGAAATCAAAGGCCATAAATTATTTTATACATATATTTGCACTCGTATGGCAGTCTTCTTCAACCTGGTACCGGTTTAGTGGAGTTCGATCACCATTTTCGTTTGCTGAAAATACCCAGCGAAACTAGGGTAGGCAATACTCGATTTTGGGGCAAACGGTTGGTGAAATCGAACTTGCATTCGAGTTTTTGGTGGTGTTTAGATTTGGATTTGAATTTCTGGGGAGGTTTCATTCGAGAAAGTGTCGCAGGTCCCTGTAGTTTCATCGGGGAAGGGCTTCGACGCAATTCGACTGGGAGTCTCGTAAGGCGTGTGAGTGGTATGAAAATGAAGATGAGATGATGGAGTGAATTTTGGTGTATTTAGTTTGAAGGATTTGTGAATGTTGATGGAGGATGGACGTGAGGAAGTTCGTCTATGGGGTGCGTGGACTTCCTGGAACCGTGCTTTTGTTTTTGAGGAAGAAGGGATTAGAACGAGAGCGGGTTCGGGTTTATTATGGGTAAGTGGGCCGGAGAGAAAAAGGAAAGCCCAATAGAAAATTAAAATCCATGTTTTATTTAATTATAATGTGTATTAACTTCATAAGGTCATAACTTCCTCATATATTATCATAATTCAGCGAAACAAGATCCGACAGGATCGTATGGACGGGAGCAACACAATGGGACTGACTGGGAGTGGAGTGGAGCTCGTTTGAATTTATAGCGAAACAAATTGTTTGATTCAAATCAAACGAACAGTTTATCGTTCTTTAACGATGAACTGCCAAAGTGAGTAAAACTCACCAACTCTGAACAGTTATATTTTGATAACGTATTTTTAGAACTGTTAATCATCTGTTGATTTCTGTGTGTTGACTGTTTGATTGAACTGCTAGTCAGTTAGTTGAAATTATTTATATATATATATATAAATATATATATAAACCGTTAAATATATGTTGATGTTGTTTATCAGAACATTTCATATTGAAATGAAGTTGATGTTAATTATATGGTTTAACATCTGTGATGCAGGGAAACAGGTTGGAGGGACCCAACTGGGTTCCTCAATATGTATAATACTGTTCTGTTCATATATCGTAAAATATGATGTGATATATAATCTGTTTGATTATGTGTGTTTAAATGATATCGATCATTGTGGGTTGCTATTTTAAATATCATAAGAGACCCTGGGATGTAAAAATAAATATTTCAATGTATATTGAAATAAAGGAATTTTATAAAATCAATCGATTTTATAAAAGGAAATATTTTGAAAATAAAGTATTTATAAAATCATAGGATTTTATAAAGGAGAACATTTATTTAGAAAATAAATAGAAGTATAAGGGGATTATTTATTTAGAAAATAAACAGACAAGTATAGGAAGAAGAATATTTGTAAAACATTTACAAATAAAGGTTATAAAAGGAATTATTTATTTACGAAATAAATAGAGTTATAAAAGGGGATTTTAAATAAGACTTAAGTGTTAGAACGAAATGGATTATATAAAGGAATTAATCGAGTTAAAATTAGTCTATTAGAGATAATTAAATATAAAGTTATTCGAAATAGAGATAATCGAATATTAGTTATTCGAAATAGAGTAAATCAAATAGAGTTAAGCAAAATTAGAAACTGACTAGAGATTAGTAAATTGAATGGTTTTCTAAGTGTCTATCTGATGTTGGTTTCGGCCTTCGGGATTTATACTTAGGGAATTGTTCTCATACTAGTTTACAGTCAGGGACTGATAGTTGTGGAAGAATAGTGATACGTAATCAAGCCATGGAAATGTTTTCCAGTGTTAATAACGTATATTTTCTAAACATAGAAAATGAGAATATATATATGTGTATGAATGATGTTTGATCGATATAATTTCCCTTTGGAAATGATATCATTGTTTACACACGTGTTTTTCTTTGATAGTTAACTCACCGACTATCGAAGTTTTTTTGACCATTTTAACGTTGTTAATATGGAGAGACCGGTTGGATTATTATCCAAAGAACCACTCTGTATTGGGATAAGCGTTGCAAATCATATATGCCAAGGATAATTGAAGACGGAGTAAAGTGCAAGGGCTATTGTATAAGTCTTAGATAACAGTGCCTAAGATGGATGTACTGAATAGTGCCTTCGGTTCATCCTGTTCCTGGATGACTTGTATGGATGAATGTCTGACAGAGTATTTCCAGAAAGGTCACATACATTGATTTCTTCAACCGTACCAAGAGTGGAAGCGGAGAAGGAAACTTCTTTAGCTAACACGTAATGTACTGTTGTAGACGTCAATTTGTGATTTTCGATGGATCTGACAATGTGGCATTCGAAGTGAATCTTATGTGATGATAAAGCGTAACCTCAAGCCTCATCAATCGGGAAATGACCAAAATCGGGCAGGCAACATGGCTATGTAGGTCGCACCTATTAGGGTGTATAATCACCTGATCTAGAGTTTCATTTACGTCTAAAAATCTATTGTTGATGCTATCCCATTCGGGAAACGGTTGCTGATCCCAACCGTTGGTGAGATACATTCGATAGACTCAAGCGAAATGAGTGGTCGGTCATGTGTGGCCGGGTTGCAAGATGTTCTTGTTGAACCCAGTGTTTTACTCTCTAGAGGTACACTAGCGAAAGGTGGTTCCATACCTTGTCATATTTGGAAATCCATTACCCAATACGTGTTTGCGGTTTTGATTGTATACCATATACGTAGAACGTGAGATGAAAGCATTTCTGCTAGATGATTATTATATTGTGGTTGATAGACATTATTATAATATCAAAAGGTTTTTGATATAAAGATATTTTTGATTCTCATAAGGGAAAAAACCCGTTCCATTATACGGCGTGGTCTTATGAGATATCGTTTACTTGTTCAAACTGTTTTAAACTGTTTTACTCATACCAGTCCCATGACTGACCCAGAGCTTATTTTGTTTTGTTTTCCCTAAACTCTTGGGTGCTCAATTTTGTACGGGCAGTCAAGTAGTCAGGAATTTACAGATATACTGGAAGAGCTTGGAGCAGGAGGCTTCAGGATTATATAGTTATAGTTATTTCCGCTGTGTTGTAAGTGTTGTACTCTGATAATGTTATTATACACATATACTGATTTTATTTCAAGGATATGTTATCTATTATATGTTGTCCGTTCCGCTGTGAGATTCGTGTTACTCTGATGATGTATCTTCTTCCTCTTCTATTATAAGTTTCTATCTTATCTATTCTCACCCTCTAATTTCTTTCATTAACTACCGGTATTTTTCGATGTTTGGTTAGTCATCATTGAGTTTATGGCGATAACCAAAGTCGACAAAATTCGGGTCGTTACAGGTCGACCGCTCCTAGTATATTTTGGTAGGGAAGACATGTTGTTGTAGGGGTTTTTATGTAATTTTCAAACATGGACAACCAGGATAAAATCTTATGAATCCTATGGTCCTTATTAACACTTGCAACTATATTTACCACTTCCTAGCCCCTCCCAAACCCTAATCTATTTTCTTCTTCATGCCTCCATTCTTCCATTAGAATTCCAAAGAAAAGTTTAGGTTTTCTTTTAAATCCTTAATATATATTTCTTTTCTTCTCTATTTTTATTTAGGATTAGATTGTAACAGCCCACATTTTACGTATCGGAGGAGTGTAAAATATTTTTATTTTAGGGTTGGATCATTCTTAAATTTTAATATGTTTTTTATGGGGATGTGAGACATGTCCATAATTTTTTACTAATTTTGTTTGTGACAAATTTTCCCCTATCAGTCTTGTACAGGGAATAACTTTTGACACGGATCGAATCAGCTGCTGAGATTGGTCTCACTGAAAAGGAAATGATGATACCATTTCAGTAGAGTGGTCACAATAAAGATTTGGCCCAGTGGTTTGGGAGGAATCGTTGTTTTTGTGTTTCACAGCTGGTTGTTTAGGTTTTTAGAGCCTTAATGGGCTGATTTGGGGAGACCCATTATTGGGTTGTAGGAGGCTATAAATAGAGGGTGAGAGGTATGGGGAATAATTTACTTTCTCCATTCTCTCATTTGGAAGAGCTTGTGATCCTCTATGGCTCCATCTTCTACACCTTTCCATTATTAGAGAGTCAAATATCTACATCGTTTAAAGCTAGATCTACACCATTCCAAGGGAGAGTTCATCGAATTGAAGAGTTTAAAGCAAATTCTTTGGTGTTCAGATCTAGATCTAAGTGTTTTTGAGTTGTTTTAGAGATTTAGTGAGTGATATATATCTCTCACGCAGATTCAATCAAGTGTATGAGTTGTCTGATCTTAATTTCATCACTTTCAAGTATTTTCACCTAGATCTACATCATGGTAAGTCTATTTTCATAAGAATCATTATAGGATCTAATTTAGTAACTTAAAATCGGTAATTTCCAAATAATTTCGTATATTTATGCAAGTTAGATCATTGTTTTGATCAATTATTCGTTTATCATGATTTTGGTGAAATTTACATAATTATTGATAATAATTATCATTTTCAAGTTCTTAGTGATTTCATAACATGTTTATGGTTGAATTGGATGATTTGAATGAGTTGATTTCGTCGATATAGTCGTTTGGCGAAGTTTCGGTCAAGTTTAGGGATGGATCAGATCTATTACATGATGGATCGGTCGGAGAAAAAGGTCATGGATCGGTTGGAATCATGGATCGGCCGAAAAGCTGCTACATGGCCTTTGGATCGGCCGAAAATCTGCTACAGTGCCTATGGGTCGGCCGAAAATTTGCTACAATGCCTATGGATCTACCAGGAAAACTGCTACAGGATGGTTCGGTCAGGGAAAACTGCTACAAGATTGGTTAGTCGGGGAAAATTTCTACAGGATGGGTCGATCGAGAAACTGCTATAGGATGGGTTGGCTAGGAATACTTCTACTGGATGGGTCGGCCAAAAACTGCTACAGGATGGGTCGGTCGGAAAACTGCTACAGGGATGGATCGGCCGAAAATTTGCTACAGGGATCGGCTATTGCTACAGAATCGGTCATTGTTACAGGGATCGGTCACTGCTACAGTGATGTGTTCGTTGACTGTCGTAATGCAACGAATATGATGACAACTCAAATGTGTTTTGAGTTTGTTGATAATGTTTGGGTGGTCGTCGTCGATGACGACTAGAGATACCGAAGGCCGAGGAATTAACGTTGTTGTAGGATCCATCGGGATCAAAGCAAGGGTTACACGATTTCGTCGTATGGTCGAGTACCTCGGGTTCCTCGAACGGGCCTAAATACATTTCATTGTATGGTGTATGGAGTTCTAGCAAGAACCGGGGTTTACCATTGGCCCTTGGTAATTGATGGCGTGTTGTTACCAGTCATACGATTAACGATGGTTTCAAAGCAAGATTGGCGGTGATAGCCAGAGTCAGTCATGGATGTTGGATGTTTTGTTTGTACCATCTCACTTGGATTGTCTGACATCGAAGGAGATGTTTCTTAGGTGCTTGTCTGTTATTGGTTTAGGCCTCTGGGCTTGTGCTTGAGGGATGTTGAGCTTGATTAGGATGGTTTATGTGAGATATATAATTGGTTGCCATAATTGCTATTTCTTGGTTAATTTCGATTGATTTGACTGAATGGTTGTTCTGGTTTTCATGGAAGTATGGTTGAAATGCTTGATGTAAAGGCTATCACTGTCCGATGTGAGGAAGATGGGATTGAGTTCTTCTCTAGTGTTATGGGTAGATTAGTTGGTTTATTTGCCTATTCTCATATACTTTATTGATGATGTTAGATAGTTGTTTTATCGCTCACTAAGATTGTTGCCTGACTCAAGGTTTTGTGTTTCCTTCTTATTACCTTAGGCTGTTCATCTGATTTTTGGATGGGCAGACAAAGTGATAGGTGACAGATGATATCTTGGTGAGGACGATGTTGCATTTCGATGGCGAGCATGAGGCTTGCGTATTATCTTTTCTACTATATAGTATCTTCTTTTTCGCTGTTTGTTATTTTTCTCTGGGTGTTGTAATGAGGAAAAGTTGTGCAGACATATATGTTGCAATCCTGGTGTTTGGATACTTTTTGTTGTTATGAAAGTTTGGAGTTTTTTTGGTCAAATATGCTTCACTATTATGGCCTGTTGTACATGTTCTATTATATTTTATCCTTGTGCTGTGAGTTATATGACAGGTTCCGATTATGTTTCATACCTTGATGATCGTCCATAGCTGCCTGACACATTTTTCAGTGCATTATTTCTCTTGTTAAGTGCAGGAGTTATGGGCAGTCATCACATTTGATATCAGAGACTTGGTTAACGATTCTAGCCAAAGTTCGAAGACATAATTACATATGAGAGCCATATTTGTAGATTTCTATTGGATGTATACTATATTGTAGTATATAGTATAACAGCGTTTGAACTCCATTAGTAGATTTTCTTCTAAGTAGCTAATCATTCTATATTGCAGATTTAGAATGAGTCGACGAAATTCAAGACATATTATTAGGGGGGAGGCTGTGTCTTGAGAGGGAAATGGCGGTACACCAGATTACCCATCCACGTTTGAGGCTATGATGGAAGCATTCATGAGAAGGATACCCGCTCCAGTGGCAACCACGGTAGATGTTTAGGTGCATGTGCCTAGGGTAGTGGATTTCGCCAAGCTATGCAAATACTTCACATCTCTTGGAGGAAAACCATTCAAAGGAATGGAGCCAACTGGAGAGGTTCAGAGGTGGACGGATTCTTGTGTTCATATTTTTGGAGATTTGGTCATAGATAATGGAACCAAGAGAAAGCTTGCGTCAAGGCAGCTACATGGCAGAGCCGTGGAGTGGTGGAATTCTGTCACTGTGGAAACTCCAAAAGAAGAGATAACTTAGGAACAGTTCCAACTTAAATTCGGGACGAAGTTTATCTCAACTACTCAGAAGTCTGCTTTATTCAAGAAATTTATGCAGTTGAAATAGAATGGTAGGCCAGTGCTTGATTATGTTTCAGATTTTGAGGCCTTATCGAAGTATGCTCGTTCGTATATTGACAATCCTTATCAGAAGAATGAGAAGTTTGTTATGGGATTGGATACTTACATGGGAAGGTCATTGGTGGATCATCTTGACGATCCATATGAGAAGATTGTGGAAAAAGCTGTGAGACATGAAAGCTTGTTTCCCAAAGAAGAAACTTTTGTTGCTACAAAGAACCACAACCGGGTGGTAATAATAATTATAAGAGGAAGCAGCAACAACAAAAGGGAAAGGATGGTCTAAATAAGTAGAAAGGCAAAGTGATTTGCTACAACTACTGGCAAAAAGGCCATTATTCCAAGGATTGTAAGAATCCAAAAGCTAAGAAGAAGTGCTTCGAGTGTAGAAAATCTGGGCATGAGAAGAAGGATTGTCCAGAATCGGCTACGGATAAGCAGGTTGTGAAGGCTTATGCTTTGGAAGTTGTGCCATCTTCTTCAAGAGTTCCTAATGCAGAGTAGAAGGGAAAGGGTTTCATCGTCCAAGGTACTTTTTCTGTTCAAGGTGTTCTGAAGCATCGCATTCTTTCATTTGTAATGGGCTTGTGGGTCGTTTGGGTTTAGAGCCTAAGATTTGTGATAGACCTTTGATTGTGACTAATCCGGTTAGTGGTTCGTCCAGCCTTTGTATGCTTTGTCGTGGTCTTGTGTTGTCGAGTCATGGTTGATCATTTGTATGTGATTGCTTTGTTATTAACTTCGGTGGGTTTGGGATTATCTTGGGTATGGATTGGCTTAAGAGGTATACGACAAGAGTGAATTGCGAGAAGCTAGAGGTGAGGATCGGGGATGTGGAAGGGCAAAATGTTTTGATTCGATGTAAGCCCGAAGATGGTGTCTTCGTGAGCTATTTATATTCGCTTGAGATTCCACAAGAAGACTTGTCATCTGTGCTGATCGCTAATGAGTTTAAGGATGTCATTTAGGAAGTCAAAGGTTTGCCGCCGCATCATGAGATTGAGTTTCAGATCGATTTTGTCGAGGGTGCTAGACCAATCGTTATGCCTCTTAGGCGGATGACGCCTAAGGAACAACGAGAGTTAGAGGTGCAATTTCATGACCTTTTAGGAAAATGATTCATTCGGAGAAGTGTATCCGAATGAGGTGCACCAGTTGTGTTTGCAACCAAGGCTGATGGATCTTTGAGATTGTGTATGGACTACTGGAAGCTGAACAAGGTTACCAAGAAGAACATGTATCCATTGTCGAGGATTGACAACTTGTTCGATCAGCTTTATGAGGCCAAAGTTTTTTCTTATATGGATTTGGCAACGGGATTTCACCAGTTGAGAGTGCAAAAGGATAGTGTGTGGAAGAGTGCTTTTATGACACCATCCGGTTTCTTCGAATGGTTGGTGATTCCATCTGGGTTGATTAATGCACCAACGTATTTTGTAGATCTTATGAATAGGATTTTCAAAGATCAGTTGAACAAATTTGTGCTTGTGTTCATGGATGATATTCTGGATTAATCACGGAATGAGGTAGAGCCCAAGACGCAATTGAGAGTTGTTTTGGATATCTTGTGAAAGCTTCAACTGAAGGCTAAGTTTTCGAAGTGTCACTTCTGGAAGAGCGAAGTGAGATTCATAGGCCATGTAGTTTCCGGGAATGAAATAGCGTTGACCCCACTAAAGTGGCAGCATTCTAGGTCTGGGATAGACCCAAGAGTGCGACGGATGTGAGATGTTTTCTGAGGTTGGCAGGTAATTACCGATGATTTATCAAGGATTTCTCCAAGATAGCTGCCCCATTAACGGGATTATGAAGAAGAACCAAGTGTTCATATGAGATGCAAAGTGTGAGCAAGCTTTCAGAATCATGAAAGAGAGACTGAAAAGTACTCCTGTTTTGACGATTCCAAGTGGGAACGAAGAAATGGTGGTATATGTCGATGCATGTGGTACTGGACTTGGAGCAGTGCTAATGCAGAAGGATAAGGTTATGGCCTACGCAAATCGACAGCTGAAGTCGCAAGAAAGGAATTAACGACTCATGATTTGGAGTTGGCAGCGATCGTGTTTGCTCTGAAGATGTGGAGGCATTACCTATTAGGGGTTCGGTTCAAATTGTTTACGAATCACAAGTCGTTAAAGTATCTTTTCTCCCAAAAGGATTTGAATCTTCGGCAGCAAAGATGATTAGAGTTTCTGGCATCATATGATTTTGGTATAGCCTATACTCCAGGAAAAGGTACAGCAGTTGTAGATGCGTTGAGTCGGAGACATGCAGGATTGGGAGCAATGTTTTCGGAATGGAAAAGCCTCGAGTACTTGGCAGAATTTGATTTCAGACCACGGTGTGAGTTGGAACCTGAAATATTGGCAATCTTGTCGATAAGACCTACTCTCATCGAAAGGATTGGCGAGATCCAAAAGCGAGATGTAAAGCATGTCGAGTTTATTCAGAAGTTGGAACCAGAGGATAAGGAATTAAAGGTCGATCGAGAAGGTTGGCTTCGAAAGCAAGGATGATTGTTTGTTCCTGATACTGATGGATTAAGAGATTTGGTTATAAGGGAATGCCATCACTCGAAGTTGACAGTTCATCCCGGTGGTAATAAGATGTATCAAGACATGAAGCGAGCTTACTACTGGAAATGGATGAAAAAGGATATTGGAAAGTTCATTTCCAAGTGTACGAACTATCAGTTGGTGAAAGCTGAACAAAAGAATTCGAGTGGGTTGCTTTAACAATTGGAAGTTCCTACGTGGAAGTGGGAGCAGATATCGATTGATTTTATCGATGGACTACCTAGAACCAGCGCAGGAAACAAAGGAATTTGGGTCATTGTGGATTGTTTAGCCAAAAGTGTAAGATTTATTCCTGTCAAATCGACTAGGACAACATCGAAGTTGGTTGAGCTCTATATAAAATAGATAGTTCAATTCCATGGTATCCCGAAGAGCATCGTGAGTGATCGAGATTCCATTGTTCACGAGTGGATTTTGGAAGAGTTTGCAAGAAGCTTTGGGAACCGAATTGTGTTTGAGTACGTCTTATCATCCCCAAACTGATGATCAGATCGAGAGGGTTATCCGAGTTTTGGAAGATCTCCTAAGAGCTTGTGTATTGGACTTCAGGGGATTATGGAAGACCATCTACATCTAGTTGAGTTTTTGTATAATAATAGCTACCGGTCGGGAGTTGGGATGGCACCATACGAGGCGTTGTATGTAGACCATGTAATCCTCCAGCATGTTGGTAAGAAACTGGAGATAAGTTGATACTTGGGCCTGAAATGATAAGAGAAACCTCGAATGGTATCGAGATCGTTCGACAACGAATGAAACCAGTCTAAGACAGTCAGAAGAGTTATGCCGATAAACATCGAAAAAATTGGAATTCCACGTTGGCAATATGATATTTGTGAAGATTTCTCCTTTGAAGCATGTTGTTCGGTTCAGAAGCAAAGGAAATTTGGCCCCAAGATTTGTTGGACCGTTTCTGATAATCGAGCGAATTGGAAAGCTCGCATATAGATTGGACTTACCGGAGAAGATGTCAAGTGTGCATAATGTTTCCCATTTGTTGTTTTTACAGAAGTGTGTGCATGATTCGAATGTGGTGGTATCTCCAGAACAGTACGAAGACCTAGAAGTAGAGCTCATAGTTACGAGTCCTCGTAAGCCGCTATGTGTCGTGGGGAATGACACAAAAAAGCTAAAGAGAAAGACGGTTAAGCTAGTCAAGGCACAGTGGAGTGAGGATGTCGACGATTGTACATGGGAGATGGAAGAGAGTTTGAAGGCAACCTATCCAGAACTCTTTGTCGGTATGACCTATTAATGTCATGTCATCATTACATCATTGTAACTTGTGCTATGGTTGTTGTTGTTTGAATTCTGCGTGCTAGGATAAGGCTATGGATGCAAGGCTTGAGGGATGCTAGTTTGGGTGATAGAATTGGTTGCTTATGGATGATAGGCATGCATAATTATTTTGGTTGCTTGTGTTTACTTCGGATTTCGGGGGCGAAATTCCTAAAGGAAGGGAGAATGTAACAGCCCGCATTTTATGTATCGGAGGATCGTAAAATATATTTTTTAATTTCCTGAGGGTTGGATCATTCTCATATTTTAATATGCTATTTATGAGGATGTGAGACATGTCCATAATGTTTACCAATTTTGTTTGCGACCATTTTACCCCTGTCAGTCTTGTACATGGCATAAATTTTGACTCGGATTGAACCAGGTGCCGAGATTGGTTTCATTGGAAAGGAAATGATAGTGCCATTTCCGTAGAGTGGTCACAATAAAGATTTGGCCCAGAGGTTTGGGAGGAATCGCTGTTTTTGTGTTTCACAGTTGGCCATTAAGGTTTTTAGAGCCTTAATGGGCTGATTTGGGGATATCCATTAGTGGGCTGGTGGGAGGCTATAAATAGGGGGTGAGAGATATGGAGAATAGTTTACTTTCTCCATTCTCTCATTCGGAAGAGTTTGTGATCCTACATGGCTCCATTTTCTACACCTTTCCACCATTAGAGAATCAAATATCTACATCGTTTGAAGCTAGATCTACACCATTCCAAGAAAGAGTTCATCGAATTGAAGAGTTTAGAGCAAATTCTTCTCTTTTAGGATCTAGATCTAAGTATTTTCAAGTTGTTTTAGAGATTTAGAGAGTGATATGCATCTCTGACGTGGATTCAATCAAGTATATGGGTTGTTTGATCTTAATTTCATCATTTTCAAGTGTTTTCACCTAAATCTGCATCATGGTAAGTCTATTTTCATAAGAATCATCATAAGATCTAATTTAGCCACTTAAAACTGGCAATTTCAATATAATTTCATATGTTTATGCAAGTTAGATCCATTATTTTGATTAATTATTCATTTATGATGATTTTGGTGAATTTTACATAATTATTGATGATAATTGTCATTTTCAAGTTGTTAGGGATTTCATAACATGTTTGTGGTTGAATTGGATGATTAAGATTGAGTTGATTTCGTCGATATAGTCGTTTGGCGAAGCTTTGGTCAAATTTAGGGATGGATCGGATATGTTAGGTGATGGAACGGTCGGAGAAAAAGGTCATGGATCGGCCGAAAATCTGCTATAGTGCCTATGGATCGGCTGGAAATCTGCTACAATGCATATGGGTTGGCCGGAGATCTGCTACAGTGCCAATGGATCGGCCAGGAAAACTGCTACAAGATGGGTCACCGGGGAAAATTGTTATAGGATGGGTCGGCAAAACTGCTACAGAATGCGTCGGCCGGGGAAAACTGCTACAGGATGGGTTGGCCGGGGAAAACTGCTACAGGATGGGTCGACCGGGAAACTGCTACAGGATGGGTCGACCGGGAAACTTCTACAGGATGGGTCGGCCTGAAAACTTCTACAGGGATGGGTCGGCCGGAAATTTGCCTACAGGGATCGGCCATTGCTGCAGCGATTGGTCATTGCAGCAGCGATCAGTCACTGCTACAATGATGCATTCGTTGACCGTCGTAATGCAACGAATGTGATGACAACTGTAACGTCCCACATTTTTGTCGGTTTATATTTGAATATTTAAAACAGTTTAAATATTGAATTCGTAATATATGTGAATTTATATATTAATTAAACGAAGCTGAACGTGTAAAAATATATATTAATTATAATCGAGCTCACAAAGACGCTGCAGTTCGTAATTTAACGTTCTGAACTTCAACTAAGTGTACATGACACGTTTTAAATCGGATTTCTTCGAAACGAGAAATGTTGGAATCTGTTGAACTGTATCTTTCCAACGGAAGTGGAAAATGGAGATTTCGTCATATAGATTGCAAGATATGTCCAAATCAAATATTCAAAAAGTCGCTATGAAATCGTATATCGACCGTAACGGTTATTTGAATATATCTAAATATCGGTTTCGAATTTGGACAAGGTTCTGTTGAGACATAGTGATAATTTAATTTTTAGAATTTTATTATAATTTTTAATTAATTAAATATGCAACTTTTTATATGGAGTATTTTGCACACTGTATCAATATTTTGAGGTTTCAAAATAAGAGTCAATCTACCGGTATTATTTTATTTTTGGGATCATGACACCTCGTTGGACACGACTTTATTTTTATTTCTATCCACAGCAGTTCGTATGTGAACGGAATTTTACGTCAAGGGGTACGTTATAACTTAACTTAATAACAAAGTAAAATATCTCCAAATTTATACGCTATCTTTTTCAAAGCACTCGGCCATACTTCTTTCCAAATCAATGCACAGTTTCTATGTGCTGTCACCATCCTACCCTAAACTAGAAATTTACTTCATGGCAAAGGAAAGGGATAGGCATCTATGTATAATCAAATCCTAGCATGAACTTCAGCAAACATTTTCAACACCTACTCTCCTTCTTTTGAGGAAACAATACCTTACTTTACTTAATATTAAAGTATCCCAGATCTATAAAAATGCACCCATATGCTCTCGTCATTTTATCCATCTCTCCAGACAAAAACCTTCAAACCAAAGCTTGGTAATGGTCGATCAGGAGTATTCGGCGTTGGTTCATTCGAATCTATGCAGGACTGGATAACGTGGAAACTCGTGATGGCATGGGAAGTTGTTTCAACGCAAGCTAGGAGGGATGTCGAACTGTGTTTGCATGGGGAGAACTCGTCATTTGTGTTCACACACTATGATAGGGTAGGCGCTCCAACTAGCTACGATGAAGGTGGAGCTAAATATCGTGTGTGAGAAGCTTTGGTGAACAGGAGTTTTAATACGTGAGTTTATATTGTAAAAAGGTGAAGTCTAGAGTATTGTTGGAGAAGACGGCAGTGGGAATGGAGATGGTGAAAGTCTGAAGTAGTGAGTGTGTGATGGGTGCAGGGGGACATGAACTACACATATGGGAGGAGTTCTAAGGGCGCAGGCATGCATGAACAAAGGAGAGAGGGTGAGCGTTCAAAATCTTTGGCAAATAATGACAGGAAGGAGCATGGTCTTTTGGAATGAGCAGGAGGGTACCTATACATGCGAGATGAGTGTTGGACAGTGCATTAGAAAGGGGGTAGGTGAAAGCTGAAGCATATAGGGAAGTTGCGTTCCTAAGTGGGTGTTCCCATTGAAGAATGAATGAGTGAAATATAAGGATACATGGGTTTAAGTAGAGGAGTGTGGTGCGTTCTAAAGCTACAGGAAAATTGGCGTTCTTTTTTTTGGGAGGTCAGGCTTTTGCACTTGGAACTTGGAAGGAAATTCATGAAGTAAAGGGTGGAGGAAATGAGGAGGTGTGGGTCTGTTGTGCTGGAGGAGGAGATGTACATTTGTGTAGTTCGTTTTGGGAAGAAGCATAGGGACGTGATGTGTGCTGGTGAGGGCGTGCATGAAAATGATGTGGCGCAGGGATGTAAAGCTGGTGTGTGTGTGGAGCAAAAAGGGGATTAAGGGGGTGTTTAACAGGAGGTAAACGGTGAAAGACTAGGGGAACATACGGTAACATGAATCAGTAGAAAACGTTGGGGTTAATCGACTGACGCAAATCGTTATTTAACGGTTAACGCGAAAAGGTGAGTAAAATCACTAACTCTGATCTATTTTTAAATTATTTTAATGTTGGTTGAATACTGTGTGATGGTCGTTAGGTAGATTACAATTAAATTGGTGGAAAATATATCGTTGCATATGTAGATACTGATTCCATCGATTATAATATCCCCTAGTATAGAATCAGTGTTAATTGTTTGACTGGCATCTGTGGATGGAGGAAACCGGTTGGAGGAATCCGACCGGATTCCTCGATATTTATATGTACTGTTTGTTTTATATATGCATTGTTGAACTATAATGATAAAATAACGTTGTTGACTAGGCTTAAGCGTGACTGTTATGTCAAGATTAGTATAAAGGGGAATATTACAGCGTATGATAAGTTTTTGAACTATAACGATAAATTAACGCTGTTGACCAAACTTAAGCGTGATATTTATATACAACACTATCTCTAGGGAATGTAAACAGTTGGTTTGAAATCCACTTTTTCTAAAAGTAATAAATAACGATCTTGTACAAAGAAAATATAAGAATAAGTTTAGAAAGAGATATTGGAAAATTGTTTCAGAAAGCACTGACATCATTTCGATATTCGAAATATGATTAGAATTAAACCATTAGGATTTGAGATTTTAATTCGACGATGTCGAATGTATTAAAGTAAATCATTTTTAAGAATTATAATCTAATAGGATAATTAACATTTAGTTTAAACAAATAAATGTTAATAGGATAGGAATCAGTATTTAGTTATAAACTTGATATTGATTGGATAAGAAGTTGACTCTTAGAAACAGAGTTTATAAAATGGAATAGGAATATAAAAGTATGAAAAGAGATTTCGGTAAACAAAATAAGGGAAATTATTACATGAATAAAGAGTTATATGATAAAGATGTTCAGATTTCTATAATAAGGGATGGTATTCACATTTCAAAGTGAATAATATTTTAAAAGTAAACGCTGGGCCGATTAAAAGGTTAAAATGAAATTGGAAATATTTTCCAATGTAAATAGGGTAGATTATCCAAGTATAGAAATAAAGAATGTGAAAATAATGGATCGAACGTTGATAAGGTATATTTTCTGGAACACGGGAAAATAAGAATTATAATAACTGGGAATGTTTTCTAAGAAGTGTGAAAAAGGTTAAAACAAAGTTTTGAGAAATATATGGTAAGATATAGGAATTCGAACGAATGTTAAATAAAAGTGCCCATGATTGTATGATGTTTAGTTATACATTAGAATAGATGTTGTTTTTACTTCGATAGTTAAATAACCGACTATCAAAGTGTTTTGACCATCGTTGTCAATACGGAGAGACCGGTTGGATATATTATCCGGAAACCACTTCGTATAGGCATAAGCGCTGCGACTTAGATTATGCCGAAGACAATTGAAGACGGAGTAAAATGCAAGGGTCGTCCAGTTCCAGAATGGTGATTTCTGTTTGTCCAGTCCCATGACAACTTGTATGGACGAGTGTCTGACGGAGTATTTCCAACGGTCACACCGTTGATTTTACGAATATACCAAGTTAGTGAGGAGAAGGTAACTTCTCTTTATTTTACACCCAGTGTGCATTTGTGTAATCAATATGTGATTACGGATTTAATGATGTGGCATTCAAAGTGAATGGTGATCAGATGTGCTGAAGATGGATGTAGCCTCTAGCCTCACAACTAGGCAGTAACAAAAGTTTGGCTAGGCAGCATGGCTAGTTGGGTCATCCCCAAGCAGGGTGTATTGTCACCGATCTAGAGAAAATTCATATTTATACTTCTTTTCGATTCTGTATCTTCGGATGACGGTTGGATGGCCTACAACCGGGGTGGCAATATATTCGATACACTCAAGCTAAATGAGTGGTCGGTCATGTGTGGCCGGGTTGCAAGACGTTATTGTTGAACCCTGAGTGTATCCCCTCTAGAGTACACTGATCAGAAGGTGCTCCCATACCTTGTCTGTTGGAATCCATTCTCCAATAAGCGCCCTACGGTTTATGATTTTATACTATATATACGTGGAGCGTGAGATGCAAGCGTTCTGCTACTTGAAGATTTAATTGAGTAGACACTATTATAATATCACTGGATTTTGATATCAAAGATATTTGGGTTATAGTAGGGTAAAAACCGTCCATGTTTATGTGTGGGTTGGTCTTACTATTATCCTTTTGTTTCAAAAGGATTTTCAAAGTTAAATAGTATAGTTGGAATTTACTCACACCAGTCCCATGACTGACCCAAAGTTTATTTTGGTTGTGTTTTCTCTAAACTCTTGGGTGCCCTAATTTATACGAGCAGACAAGTGTTTTAGGCTTTTACAGATACACTTGGAGGAGCTCAAATGTAACGACCCGCATTTTTCAGCAACAGAATAATTAATTAATTTAATTATTTGAATAGTGATTTAGAGAATTAAAGGGTCGTTGAATTCAATTATAGTGAATATTTAATTGAATTATATAATAGAATAATATATTTATTTCTGAAATAGTCAGAAATAGTTGAATTCACAATATTGTGGGAATGGGCAGTATAAATTATATATAATTCAGTTTATATTGGATTATATTGACGAATATATTTATAAACGCCATTTGAACGTATAATTTATATTATAATTATAATATAGCTCGAAATGGCGCTGCAGTTTGCTGTTTGGCGATTCGAACTTCAACTGGATATACAGGGTCCGTTTTAAGTCGGATTTCTGTGAAACAAGAAACGTTCGGAGCTGGTGAAGTATATTTTTCTAGTGGAAGAGAGAAATCAGGATTTCGTCGTGTAGGTTTTGTTTTGTGTCCAAATCAAAATTTAGAAAAGTCGCTGTGGAATTCCTTTATATTTTGCAACGCTTTATTTACGTTATAAATGGATTTTCTATATAAATTGAATATCGATTTCATACTGGAATTTGAATATCGATGTATAAACTCTGATATGATTATTTTAGAGCTGTGGTATATCGTATGTGAATATATATATACGATAATATTTATTTTTAAATATTAACTTTAATTGTTTTTAAATATATTTATTTATTTAAAAGGGGCTATTTAGGGCTTTAAAAATAGCTACTTTTGCAAACGAAGTCGGATTTCAACGAAACTAATTTTGTTGGATCCGCAATATCAAATTATTGTTAGATTCCAAGTTTCGTAATTTTTAGAGTCACTGTGTGGCCGCACGGATTTTTAGAGTGAAAAACAGTCAGTATTTCGACGGTTAAAAATACGCTGTGGGAGCATACGGAGTCGGAATTCGACGAAACCAGTTTCGTTGGGACCGTAATGACAAACTGAAGGTGCATGTCCAGTTTCGTGATTTTTGGGAATTGTATATGACCACAGGAATTTTAGAGGACACAGAAAAATAGCGTTTGCTTAAATATAAATAAAATAATCGAATAAAAAAAAATAAAACCTATCCTATATAATATCCTTTACACTCCTTAACCCTAAACTATTTCCATTCTTCTGAGAAAGTGTGCCGCCACCATCGTATAAAATTCTACAGCAAATATCCATCTTCTAAAATCATAATCCAACAAAATACATAATTAAAAATCTTGAAATAAATATTTTTGCACTCCTGAGGCCGAGCTCTTCACCCTGGTGTAATTTTTGTTAAAGCCGATGGTTGTTGTGGAGTTCAGCGTAAGCAGCAGTAGGGTTAGGGTTACAGGAATTCGCGAATCGAAGTATTTATACGTGTTTTGGGTAGGGGATTTGGATTCAGGAGATCAATTCGAGTTTGTACCCTAACTTTTGTGGAATTTGGTGATCAAATGGTTCGAGCGTTCATGGCCGTGAGCAGGGTACGGCGAAGACGCAGTTCAGATGATTTAGGCGAGTTTGATCTTTTTGGTACAGGGAGAAAGTAGATTGGAAGAGAGGAATTATCATATTTTTAGTTTAATTTATAATGGAAGAAATGGATGGTAAATTGGGATTTAAAGAGAACGTGATGGCCATGAGAGAGTGGCAGTATGCGTCCCAGGAAGAAGGATAATGAGTAACGTGGAAAGAATTATTAAAGGGTAATTAAGGTATTGATTAAGGATTAATTATATAGTTGATAATCTTATATGTGCACAACCTTGTAAATTGAATATCTTCATCATACGATATCAGAATCACGAACGGTTGGACCCGTTGGGACCGTAGGGACGAGGACTTCGCAATAAAACTGACCGGGAATGAGGTGGAGCTCGTTTGGATTTATGGTGAAAATTTAACGCCTGAATCAAACCAATGAACGAATATCGTTATTTAATGATCTCCGACCAAGGTGAGTAAATCTCACTAACTCTGAACGCTTTATATTTTTATAAAGTATTTTTAGAATTGATAAATATTGGATGATTTGCTATGTATTGGTTGTTTGGTTGAACTGCTAGTCAGTTGATTGAAATCATCGATAACGATATATATAAATCGTATCGAAATATTGATTCTGGTCATCAGAATATTTTACCTTCATGCTATATATGTTGACTGACATCTGTGGATGCAGGGGAACAGGTTGGAGGGACCCAACTGGGTTCCTCAACATTTATTTACCGCTTTTCATATATTTTGATATATGATGTGTTATATCATCCGTTATTGATTTTGTGTGTTTGGATGATGACCGATCATTTTGATTTGATATTTTTACACCATAAGTGATACGAGAAAATGAAAAGGGAGATTTTCAAAATATATTTGAAAATAGATTACTTATATATAATCAATAGATTTTATGTATGAAAGGAAAACGGGTTTATAAAGAAAAATCATTTTTGTAAATCAAAGAAATAGAGGAAAAATATTGGTAAAACCAATATAGAAGAATATTTGTAAAATAATTACAAAAGGAACAAAAAGAGAAACATCTGAGAGATAGTTACAAATGAAATTAGGAAGAAATATTTGTAAACATTTCCAATGGACTAAAAGAAAAAAATGAATTTAGAAAATGAACTGAGTTATAAAAGAAATTATTTATTTTGGAAATAAATAGAATAATAAAATACTTGGAATTGGCTAGAAGTGTAATAAAGGAGAATTTTACACTAGGAAGAGTTTCGACCCGTGCTTCGCACACAGGTTAATAAAATATGAATCCAAAGTGAATATTGAGAGAGAGATCTGTTTTAACAGATAAAGTGAGAAGGTTAATTTATAAATAAAGTTTTATAAATTAATTTAGTTATTTATTTTTGGGTAAATAGAGTATATAAGTCAAGACTTATATAGAGAAGTAAAAATCGATTTCCACATCGATATTTGAAACTGAGTGTGTATGAAAGAGAATTCATCGAATAAGAGTTATTTGAAGTAAAGTTATCGAATATCAGTTTATTCGAAAGGAAGTTTATTGAATATTAGTTATTAGAAAGGGGTTGATCCTAGAGAGTTAATCCAATAGAACAAATTGATTTAGATCAACCGTTAGAGTTAAACTGTTAGAGTTGAACTGTTAGAGTTAAACCGTTAGGGTTAAACCGTAGAGTTAAACCGTTGGAGTAAGCATTTAGAGTTAGTTAGTTAGAGTTAACCAATTAAAGTTAATTAGTTAGAGTTAATCGATTAGAGTCTAATCGAACTAGAGTTATCCAAATATAGTAATCAAATAAGGGATGGTTGAATATTAGTTATTCAATTAGATTTGCTCGAATTTAGTTATTCGAGATAGAGTTAAACAGAAGTAGTCATTTAAGATAAGCTACCAGTGGGCACGACTGCTAGCGTAATTCGCAGGGCTGCAGATAGCCTAAGGCGGTCAGATGTTTCCTGAGGGAATCAGGCGTAACCATTGTGATCGCTGCGATCTAGAGTCGAGCGAATGGTGTCAAGTCAAATATTAGTTAATTGATAAAAGTGATTTAGTCGAGTTAATTAAGTTAAGTTAGTCAAATCGAACTAATCAAGTAAGTTGGTCAAAATGAGTTAATCAACCTGAGTTATCCGAATAAGAGTTAATCCAGTAAGAGTTAATAGAATAAAAGTTATAGATTAGAGTTAACCAAATAGGTGTCGATAATTAGTAGTTCGTTATATATTCGAGTTAGGAAGTAAAAGTAAAATTTAAGTTATTATATTTCGGATGCAGGGAGTTATAACACTATTGTTATAATCGAGTGATTACTGTACGAGAAGCGGATTTGTAAATAAAATCCGAGAATGTCGTAAAGAAGTGTTAAAGATTTAGGAAGATGAACTTTGCCTATTTCGAAGTTAGAAATGTTGTTCAGTTAAGGTCTGAGAGGTAACTATACCCCAACTTGATTGACTTCGTTTTTAACTAAGAAATGGTTAAGATTCGATGGTGAAAAGTGGTTAAGTGGAAATCAAATGAAGGAGATTTGGCATAGTGATGTTTATTCAAACATCTGTTTAATCAAATGAAGGAGATTTGGAAATGTTTTCCAAATGAGAAGCAGAATTGTTTTCTGAATATAGAAACAAGAGATGGAAATGTTTTCCAATGATAATGATATATATTTTCTAAATATAGTGAATAAGAAACATTAAACAACAGGAATAGGGAAATGAACGAATGGATGAAATAATGATTGTTCGATAGAACTTCCTTGGGGAAATAATATCGTTGTTTGCACACCGACATGTTTTCGTTTGATAGTTAACTCACCGACTATCAAAGTTTTGACCATTTTACGTTGTTAATATGGAGGGACCGGTTGGATTATTATCCAGAGAACCACTCCGTATTGGCATAAGCGTTGCGAATCAAGTATGCTGAATATATTGAAGACGGAGTTATGCAAGGGCTATCCTATTTACAGAATAGTGCCTTCGGTTTGTCCAGTCCCAGGACAAACGTGAATGGACGAATGTCTGACAGAGTATATTCAAAGGATCGCGTAAGTTGATCTCTTCAAACGTACTTACGTTTGGTGGCGGAGGAATTCGTTTCTCTTAGCTGTATACCCGTGGTATTTTTGGTGAAATCAATTTGTGATTTGGCGGGTATGACGATGTGGCATTCAAAGTAATGGAGGTGGGATCTGGCAAAAGATACGTTATGACCTCAAGCCTCATCCACCGGGAAATGACAAAAATCGGGCAGGCAGCATGGCTATGTGGGTCGCACCCATTAGGATGTATGATCACCTGTCTAGAGAAATTCCTTTTGTTCTTAAATCTATCGATGCTGTCCCTTATCGGGAGACGGTTGCTGATCCCAACCGTTGGTGATATACATTCGATACACTCAAGCGAAATGAGTGGTCGGTCATGTGTGG
Organism: Allium sativum; assembly: GCA_030737875.1. Lineage (NCBI taxonomy): Eukaryota > Viridiplantae > Streptophyta > Magnoliopsida > Asparagales > Amaryllidaceae > Allium > Allium sativum. Next base: position 13,867,945 of record CM060925.1, read on the forward strand.
GCCGGGTTGCAAGATGTTCTTGTTGAACCCAGTGTATTCGCCTCTAGAGATACACGTTCGGAAGGTGGTCCCATACCTTGTCAAGTTGGAATCCAATATCCAATAAGCGCTCGCGGTTTTCGATTGTATACTATATATGCGGAGCGTGAGATGCAAGCGTTCTGCTAGATTGTTAATTACTTGTGATTAGACACTATTATAATATCAGATAAGACATGATTTCCAAAAATGATTTGGGTTATCGTAAGGTAAAAACCGTCCGTGTTTATGTGTGGATTGGTCTTACGATTATCTTTTCTTTTGAAAAGGATTTTGAAAAGTTAAACCAAATGATTTGAGTTTACTCACACCAGTCCCATGACTGACCCAGAGTTTATTTTGTTTGCTTTTCCCTAAACTCTTGGGTGCCCAAATTTGTACGGGCAGTCAAGTAGTCAGGATTTTACAGATATACTTGGAGAGCTCGGAGCAGGAGGCTTCAGGACTTATATAGCTATTGTTTATTTCCGCTGTGATGCAAGGGTTGTACTCTGATAATGGTATTGTATGCATATACTGCTTTTGATTTCAAGTTATGTGATATATTATATTTTATTCGTTCCGCTGTGAGATTCGTGTTACTCTGATGTTGTGATTGTCTTCTTCTTCTTCTATTCTATTAGTTCTATCTTATCTATCCTCACCCTCTAATTTCTTTCTTGGACTATCCGGTAATTTCGACTTTTGATTGTTCGATAGGTGTTATATATCGAATAACCAAGGTCGTTTTTTCCCGGGTCGTTACAGTTGGTATCAGAGCTGAAGGTTAAGTATTACCTTGGCTCTGTGGCGTGATTCAGTAGAGATGGGGTTAGTAATACCCTAGACTGAGTTTGAGTGTATATATACGAGTGAACGTATTTGTTATTTGATATAAAATGATTTTATATTGTGGAGATTTATTGGTTGAGTTGTTTATGAATTCTGGTCGATCAGTTTGATCCACCGTATCGATAGGGGTTTCTAAACGCTTGAATACGATGAACCAACACAGTATGTTTTGAAAAAGGGTGAATGAAATGATTTTACCCAAATTATATTTTGATATAAGCAAAGTATAGATATTTGAAATTATTATAGTATATTGAATGTGTTGGTTGTGATTATAATCGAATAAGATTATAAAATGTGGAATGGTTATGTAAATAACAAATCAAAATTCATATAAGTGAAATATATGAAATCAGATGAATTAAATCTGAATTTAAGTTCAGAATTGGAATTAAAATTGCTAAAATTTGAATAAGCGTTGTAAATGGAATTAAATTGAATATATGTGAATTTTAAAATCCTGGGAGATTTTAAATTTGTTACGGGCTTTGAAAGGGATATTTTGAAATAATTTCAAAATGAAAGCGTTTAGAAATGATTTTGAAAGTGACATAGTATTGAACTCACTTCGATAGCTGGAAAACAGATTCCGACGATGATCCGGACATCGTCGGTGTTCATTTTCGGGTTTGTAAGTGACGGATTGCTACCAAAGGTTTTGTTTTTGAACTGTTTTTAGAAAACAAATTATTTTGATTTTCCAAATGAGATATTTGATTTTTGGAAAAGGCAAAGCTATTTGAAACTCCCAAGTACAGATTATTGAAATAAACATAAATTAAATAGAAATTGGTGAAAGCAAATTTGAAATAGAAATAAAGCCAGTTCAGTGGAAATTGAATTAAATTAAAATGGAATGGTATCAAGTAGAAATGGACTGGATTAAAGATAATCGGGAATAGAAATGAATTATTGGGTAAGAATTTGAATTGAGACTGGAATTGCAGTTTGATTGGAATATGGCTTGGTTGAGCGAATGGTTGTGTAGGGAATGAAAATGGATTGGAGATTGATTGGGATGATATAGGTATATGCTAAATTGAGAGCAGAGTTGGATGCCCGACAAAAAAGGTACACATATATATTCATATGAGTTTGATGGGTTTTATGAGCCGAATTGGCAAGCCGTTTGGCTGTTTGATTTTCTTTTGGATTGGAGAGGCCTGTGTGGCGGTTTGGGGATTTTCCCGATCTCCCGGTACAAAGGAGGTACTGGCGAAATTTTTTTGAAATTTCGGGTGTTAGAAAATTTTCAGGAGTTTTGAAAAATTTCTTTTATAGAAATGAAGTAATAATTTAATTGAAATAAATAAATTCAGTTGAAACTGAAACTAAAGAAGTAAACGAATAATTCGAAACTAGTTAATAGGGGTGTTCTCTACCTTAACAATTTCGAGGACGAAATTATTTTAAGGGGGGAAGAATGTAACGACCCGCATTTTTCAGCAACAGAATAATTAATTAATTTAATTATTTGAATAGTGATTTAGAGAATTAATGGGTCGTTGAATTCAATTATAGTGAATATTTAATTGAATTATATAATAGAATAATATATTTATTTCTGAAATAGTCAGAAATAGTTGAATTCACAATATTGTGGGAATGGGCAGTATAAATTATATATAATTCAGTTTATATTGGATTATATTGACGAATATATTTATAAACGCCATTTGAACGTATAATTTATATTATAATTATAATATAGCTCGAAATGGCGTTGCAGTTTGCTGTTTGGCGATTCGAACTTCAACTGGATATACAGGGTCCGTTTTAAGTCGGATTTCTGTGAAACAAGAAACGTTCGGAGCTGGTGAAGTATATTTTTCTAGTGGAAGAGAGAAATCAGGATTTCGTCGTGTAGGTTTTGTTTTGTGTCCAAATCAAAATTTAGAAAAGTCGCTGTGGAATTCCTTTATATTTTGCAACGCTTTATTTACGTTATAAATGGATTTTCTATATAAATTGAATATCGATTTCATACTGGAATTTGAATATCGATGTATAAACTCTGATATGATTATTTTAGAGCTGTGGTATATCGTATGTGAATATATATATATACGATAATATTTATTTTTAAATATTAACTTTAATTGTTTTTAAATATATTTATTTATTTAAAAGGGGCTATTTAGGGCTTTAAAAATAGCTACTTTTGCAAACGAAGTCGGATTTCAACGAAACTAATTTTGTTGGATCCGCAATATCAAATTATTGTTAGATTCTAAGTTTCGTAATTTTTAGAGTCACTATGTGGCCGCACGGATTTTTAGAGTGAAAAACAGTCAGTATTTCGACGGTTAAAAATACGCTGTGGGAGCATACGGAGTCGGAATTCGACGAAACCAGTTTCGTTGGGACCGTAATGACAAACTGAAGGTGCATGACCAGTTTCGTGATTTTTGGGAATTGTATATGACCACAGGAATTTTAGAGGACACAGAAAAATAGCGTTTGCTTAAATATAAATAAAATAATCGAATAAAAAAAAATAAAACCTATCCTATATAATATCCTTTACACTCCTTAACCCTAAACTATTTCCATTCTTCTGAGAAAGTGCGCCGCCACCATCGTATAAAATTCTACAGCAAATATCCATCTTCTAAAATCATAATCCAACAAAATACATAATTAAAAATCTTGAAATAAATATTTTTGCACTCCTGAGGCCGAGCTCTTCACCCTGGTGTAATTTTTGTTAAAGCCGATGGTTGTTGTGGAGTTCAGCGTAAGCAGCAGTAGGGTTAGGGTTACAGGAATTCGCGAATCGAAGTATTTATACGTGTTTTGGGTAGGGGATTTGGATTCAGGAGATCAATTCGAGTTTGTACCCTAACTTTTGTGGAATTTGGTGATCAAATGGTTCGAGCGTTCATGGCCGTGAGCAGGGTACGGCGAAGACGCAGTTCAGATGATTTAGGCGAGTTTGATCTTTTTGGTACAGGGAGAAAGTAGATTGGAAGAGAGGAATTATCATATTTTTAGTTTAATTTATAATGGAAGAAATGGATGGTAAATTGGGATTTAAAGAGAACGTGATGGCCATGAGAGAGTGGCAGTATGCGTCCCAGGAAGAAGGATAATGAGTAACGTGGAAAGAATTATTAAAGGGTAATTAAGGTATTGATTAAGGATTAATTATATAGTTGATAATCTTATATGTGCACAACCTTGTAAATTGAATATCTTCATCATACGATATCAGAATCACGAACGGTTGGACCCGTTGGGACCGTAGGGACGAGGAATTCGCAATAAAACTGACCGGGAGTGAGGTGGAGCTCGTTTGGATTTATGGTGAAAATTTAACGCCTGAATCAAACCAATGAACGAATATCGTTATTTAATGATCTCCGACCAAGGTGAGTAAATCTCACTAACTCTGAACGCTTTATATTTTTATAAAGTATTTTTAGAATTGATAAATATTGGCTGATTTGCTGTGTATTGGTTGTTTGGTTGAACTGCTAGTCAGTTGATTGAAATCATCGATAACGATATATATAAATCGTATCGAAATATTGATTCTGGTCATCAGAATATTTTACCTTCATGCTATATATGTTGACTGACATCTGTGGATGCAGGGGAACAGGTTGGAGGGACCCAACTGGGTTCCTCAACATTTATTTACCGCTTTTCATATATTTTGATATATGATGTGTTATATCATCCGTTATTGATTTTGTGTGTTTGGATGATGACCGATCATTTTGATTTGATATTTTTACACCATAAGTGATACGAGAAAATGAAAAGGGAGATTTTCAAAATATATTTGAAAATAGATTACTTATATATAATCAATAGATTTTATGTATGAAAGGAAAACGGGTTTATAAAGAAAAATCATTTTTGTAAATCAAAGAAATAGAGGAAAAATATTGGTAAAACCAATATAGAAGAATATTTGTAAAATAATTACAAAAGGAACAAAAAGAGAAACATCTGAGAGATAGTTACAAATGAAATTAGGAAGAAATATTTGTAAACATTTCCAATGGACTAAAAGAAAAAAATGAATTTAGAAAATGAACTGAGTTATAAAAGAAATTATTTATTTTGGAAATAAATAGAATAATAAAATACTTGGAATTGGCTAGAAGTGTAATAAAGGAGAATTTTACACTAGGAAGAGTTTCGACCCGTGCTTCGCACACAGGTTAATAAAATATGAATCCAAAGTGAATATTGAGAGAGAGATCTGTTTTAACAGATAAAGTGAGAAGGTTAATTTATAAATAAAGTTTTATAAATTAATTTAGTTATTTATTTTTGGGTAAATAGAGTATATAAGTCAAGACTTATATAGAGAAGTAAAAATCGATTTCCACATCGATATTTGAAACTGAGTGTGTATGAAAGAGAATTCATCGAATAAGAGTTATTTGAAGTAAAGTTATCGAATATCAGTTTATTCGAAAGGAAGTTTATTGAATATTAGTTATTAGAAAGGGGTTGATCCTAGAGAGTTAATCCAATAGAACAAATTGATTTAGATCAACCGTTAGAGTTAAACTGTTAGAGTTGAACTGTTAGAGTTAAACCGTTAGGGTTAAACCGTAGAGTTAAACCGTTGGAGTAAGCATTTAGAGTTAGTTAGTTAGAGTTAACCAATTAAAGTTAATTAGTTAGAGTTAATCGATTAGAGTCTAATCGAACTAGAGTTATCCAAATATAGTAATCAAATAAGGGATGGTTGAATATTAGTTATTCAATTAGATTTGCTCGAATTTAGTTATTCGAGATAGAGTTAAACAGAAGTAGTCATTTAAGATAAGCTACCAGTGGGCACGACTGCTAGCGTAATTCGCAGGGCTGCAGATAGCCTAAGGCGGTCAGATGTTTCCTGAGGGAATCAGGCGTAACCATTGTGATCGCTGCGATCTAGAGTCGAGCGAATGGTGTCAAGTCAAATATTAGTTAATTGATAAAAGTGATTTAGTCGAGTTAATTAAGTTAAGTTAGTCAAATCGAACTAATCAAGTAAGTTGGTCAAAATGAGTTAATCAACCTGAGTTATCCGAATAAGAGTTAATCCAGTAAGAGTTAATAGAATAAAAGTTATAGATTAGAGTTAACCAAATAGGTGTCGATAATTAGTAGTTCGTTATATATTCGAGTTAGGAAGTAAAAGTAAAATTTAAGTTATTATATTTCGGATGCAGGGAGTTATAACACTATTGTTATAATCGAGTGATTACTGTACGAGAAGCGGATTTGTAAATAAAATCCGAGAATGTCGTAAAGAAGTGTTAAAGATTTAGGAAGATGAACTTTGCCTATTTCGAAGTTAGAAATGTTGTTCAGTTAAGGTCTGAGAGGTAACTATACCCCAACTTGATTGACTTCGTTTTTAACTAAGAAATGGTTAAGATTCGATGGTGAAAAGTGGTTAAGTGGAAATCAAATGAAGGAGATTTGGCATAGTGATGTTTATTCAAACATCTGTTTAATCAAATGAAGGAGATTTGGAAATGTTTTCCAAATGAGAAGCAGAATTGTTTTCTGAATATAGAAACAAGAGATGGAAATGTTTTCCAATGATAATGATATATATTTTCTAAATATAGTGAATAAGAAACATTAAACAACAGGAATAGGGAAATGAACGAATGGATGAAATAATGATTGTTCGATAGAACTTCCTTGGGGAAATAATATCGTTGTTTGCACACCGACATGTTTTCGTTTGATAGTTAACTCACCGACTATCAAAGTTTTGACCATTTTACGTTGTTAATATGGAGGGACCGGTTGGATTATTATCCAGAGAACCACTCCGTATTGGCATAAGCGTTGCGAATCAAGTATGCTGAATATATTGAAGACGGAGTTATGCAAGGGCTATCCTATTTACAGAATAGTGCCTTCGGTTTGTCCAGTCCCAGGACAAACGTGAATGGACGAATGTCTGACAGAGTATATTCAAAGGATCGCGTAAGTTGATCTCTTCAAACGTACTTACGTTTGGTGGCGGAGGAATTCGTTTCTCTTAGCTGTATACCCGTGGTATTTTTGGTGAAATCAATTTGTGATTTGGCGGGTATGACGATGTGGCATTCAAAGTAATGGAGGTGGGATCTGTCAAAAGATACGTTATGACCTCAAGCCTCATCCACCGGGAAATGACAAAAATCGGGCAGGCAGCATGGCTATGTGGGTCGCACCCATTAGGATGTATGATCACATGTCTAGAGAAATTCCTTTTGTTCTTAAATCTATCGATGCTGTCCCTTATCGGGAGACGGTTGCTGATCCCAACCGTTGGTGATATACATTCGATACACTCAAGCGAAATGAGTGGTCGGTCATGTGTGGGCCGGGTTGCAAGATGTTCTTGTTGAACCCAGTGTATTCGCCTCTAGAGATACACGTTCGGAAGGTGGTCCCATACCTTGTCAAGTTGGAATCCAATATCCAATAAGCGCTCGCGGTTTTCGATTGTATACTATATATGCGGAGCGTGAGATGCAAGCGTTCTGCTAGATTGTTAATTACTTGTGATTAGACACTATTATAATATCAGATAAGACATGATTTCCAAAAATGATTTGGGTTATCGTAAGGTAAAAACCGTCCGTGTTTATGTGCGGATTGGTCTTACGATTATCTTTTCTTTTGAAAAGGATTTTGAAAAGTTAAACCAAATGATTTGAGTTTACTCACACCAGTCCCATGACTGACCCAGAGTTTATTTTGTTTGCTTTTCCCTAAACTCTTGGGTGCCCAAATTTGTACGGGCAGTCAAGTAGTCAGGATTTTACAGATATACTTGGAGAGCTCGGAGCAGGAGGCTTCAGGACTTATATAGCTATTGTTTATTTCCGCTGTGATGCAAGGGTTGTACTCTGATAATGGTATTGTATGCATATACTGCTTTTGATTTCAAGTTATGTGATATATTATATTTTATTCGTTCCGCTGTGAGATTCGTGTTACTCTGATGTTGTGATTGTCTTCTTCTTCTTCTATTCTATTAGTTCTATCTTATCTATCCTCACCCTCTAATTTCTTTCTTGGACTATCCGGTAATTTCGACTTTTGATTGTTCGATAGGTGTTATATGTCGAATAACCAAGGTCGTCTTTTCCCGGGTCGTTACATCAAAGCAGGAAGCTTCACCACTAGTTATTTGGAGATTATTTCCGCTGTGATATGATGTATTGTACCCTAATATGATATGTAAGTACAAATTCAGATTTTGTATTTCAAAGTTATGTTATAATACAATTTATTTATTCCGTTGTGAGTTTCGTATTTACTCTGATTCTGTTCTGTTGTGATCTTCTTCTTCTTCTATTCTATTAGTTCTATCTTATCTTTCTCATCCTCTTAATTCTTTCCATTAATGATCTGAATTTTCGTGCAATTTGAGTTGAATGTGTGGAATATTAGTCAGCTCAAATTGGTATGGAATTTTGGGCCGTTACACTTGGTATCAGAGCATAAGGTTAAGTTATTACCTTGGCTTTGTGGCGTAACTCAATAGAGATGGAGTCAGTGATACTCTAGATTGAGTTCAGTGTATATATATGAGCGCGTATTTGAAAACTGATATAAAAACTATTTTATATTGTGTTGATTGGTCAGTCGAGTGGTTTATGAATTCTGGTCGAAACAGTAATGCAAACTGTGTCGATAGGTGTTTCTAAACTCTTGAGCAGAGTAATTCGACACAGTAGGATTTGAAGAAAGAAATAATTTTACCCAAATTATATTTTGATATAAAAGAAATATATATATTGAGATTATTATATATATTGGATGTGTGATCATTATTATGATCAAATAAGATTTATAATTGAATTGGTTATATAAATAACCAATCGAAATATTATATAAGTATAATATGAAAAATCAGATGAACTAAATCTGAATTTAAAACCAGAAATTGAAATAAAACTCTAGAAACTTGGAAAGGTGTTGTAAATGAATTTTGAATTGAATATATGGAAATTTAAAATCCTGGGAGATTTGAATTTTGTTTTCCAAGCATTGTAAAAGATATTTTGAAGTAAAAATTCAAAATGGAAGTGTTTTAAAATGAATTTTTAGAAGCGATATAGTATTGAACTCACTTTGATCACTGGAAAATAAATTCTGATGATGACGGCCGCATTATCAGTGTTTATTTTCAAGTTCTAAGTGACAGATTACTACCAAAGATTTTGTTTTAAATTATTATGAGGAAACAAGTTGTCAGAAATTCAAATGTTTTGAATGATATATGATTTCAAACTGATTTGAAATAAAACCCAGGAATTTGAATCCCGAAATTTATAATTTAACTTATGAAGTCAAATAAAATTGAAATAGATAAAGTGAATAAATAAATTGGTTGGAAATGATATAGGAATAAAATTAGAATTGAGTTATGATATAAAGGATAACCGATTTTAGACTGGGGAAATGGAATTTAACTTGGTTATAGAATTGGAGTATCGAGCAAGAATTTGGAATTGAGTTAGGAATTTGAATTTGAATTGGAGTATGAAGTAGAATTTGGCTAGGGTACTAGAGAATGATTGGATGTGGACAAGTGGATTGGAGATGGCCTAGAAAGGCGAGTTGTAGTAGTACCAAATGAGCGGTGCAGAGGAGATGCTGATGGAATTCTGCGAAAATTTAAACAGTTAGGGAATTTTCAGAGTTTTCGAAATATTCGTTAATAAGAAGAAATTAATATTTTAATTGGAATTAATCAGTTCAGTTGAAACTGAAATTATGAAGTAAACCAAAAAGATTTTTAACCTGTTTATAACAAGAGATTGTAGCATTTTCCCTATCTTAGCAATTTCGAGGACGAAATTATTTTAAGGGGGAAGGACTGTAACATCCCGCTTTTTGTCGGTTTATATTTGAATATTTAAAACAGTTTAAATATTGAATTCATAATATAACTGAATTTAAATATTAATTAAACGAAGCTGAACATGTAAAAATATACATTAATTATAATCGAGCTCACAAAGACGCTGCAGTTCGTAACTTAACATTCTGAACTTCAACTAAGTGTACAGGACTCGTTTTAAATCGGATTTCTTCGAAACGAGAAATGTTGGAATCTGTTGAACTGTATCTTTCCAACGGAAGTGGAAAATGGAGATTTTGTCGTATAGATTGCAAGATATGTCCAAATCAAATATTCAAAAAGTCGCTATGAAATCGTATATCGACCGTAACGGTTATTTGAATATATCTAAATATCGGTTTCGAATTTGGACAAGGTTCTTTTGAGACATAGTGATAATTTAATTTTTAGAATTTTATTATAATTTTTAATTAATTAAATATGCAACTTTTTATTTGGAGTATTTTGCACCCTGTATCAATATTTTGAGGTTTCAAAATATGAGTCAATCTACCGGTATTATTATATTTTTGGGGTCGTGACACCTCGTTGGACACGACTATATTTTTATTTCTGTCCACAGCAGTTCGTATGTGAATGAAATTTTACGTCAAGGGGTACGTTATAACTTAACTTAATAGCAAAGTAAAATATCTCCAAATTTATACGCTATCTTTTTCAAAGCAATCGGCCATACTTCTTTCCAAATCAATGCACAATTTCTATGTGCTGTCACCGTCCTACCCTAAACTAGAAATTTACTTCATGGCAAAGGAAAGGGATAGGCATCTATGTATAATCAAATCCTAGCATGAACTTCAGCAAACATTTTCAACACCTACTCTCCTTCTTTTGAGGAAACAGTACCTTACTTTCCTTAATATTGAAGTATCCCAGATCTATAAAAATGCACCCATACGCTCTCGTCATTTTATCCATCTCTCCAGACAAAAACCTTCAAACCAAAGCTTGGTAATGGCCGATCAGGAGTATTCGGCGTTGGTTCATTCGAATCTATGCAGGACTGGATAACATGGAAACTCGTGATGGCATGGGAAGTTGTTTCAACGCAAGCTAGGAGGGATGCCGAACTGTGTTTGCATGGGGAGTTCTCGTCATTTGTGTTCACACGCTATGATGGGGTAGGCGCTCCAGCTAGCTACGGTGAAGGTGGAGCTGAATATCGTGTGTGAGAAGCTTTGGTGAACAGGAGTTTTAACACGTGAGTTTATATTGTAAAAAGGTGAAGTCTGGAGTATTGTTGGAGAAGACGGCAGTGGGAATGGAGATGGTGAAAGACTGAAGTAGTGAGTGTGTGATAGGTGCAGGGGGACATGAACTACACATATGGGAGGAGTTCTAAGGGCGCAGGCATGCATGAACAAAGGAGAGAGGATGAGCGTTCAAAATTTTTGGCAAATAATGACAGGAAGGAGCATGGTCTTTTGGAATGAACAGGAGGGTTCCTGTACATGCGAGATGAGTGTTGGACAGTGCATTAGAAAGGGGGTAGGTGAAAGCTGAAGCATATAGGGAAGTTGCATTCCTGAGTGGGTGTTCCCATTGAAGAATGAATGAGTGAAATATAAGGATACATGGGTTTAAGTAGAGGAGGGTGGTGCGTTCTAAAGCTACAGGAAAAGTGGCGTTCTTTTTATGGGAGGTCAAGCTTTTTCACTTGGAACTTGGAAGGAAATTCATGAAGTAAAGGGTGGAGGAAATGAGGAGGTGCGGGTCAGTTGTGCCGGAGGAGGAGATGTACATTTGTGTAGTTTGATTTGGGAAGAAGCATAGGGACGTGATGTGTGCTGATGAGGGAGTGCCTGAAAATGACGTGGTGCAGGGATGTAAAGCTGGTGTGTGTGTGGAGCAAAAAGGGGATTAAGGGGGTGTTTAACATGAGGTAAACGGTGAAAGACTAGGGGAACAGAAGGTAACATGAATCAGTAGAAAACGTCGGGGTTAATCGACTGACGCAAATCGTTATTTAACGGCTAACGCGAAAAGGTGAGTAAAATCACTAACTATGATCTATTTTTAAATTATTTTAATGTTGGTTGAATATTGTGTGATGGTCGTTAGGTAGATCACAATTAAATTGGTGGAAAATATATCGTTGCATATGTAGATACTGATTCCATCGATTATAATATCCCCTAGTATGGAATCAGTGTTAATTGTTTGACTGACATCTGTGGATGGAGGAAACCGGTTGGAGGAATCTGACCGGATTCCTCAATATTTATATGTACTGTTTTTTTTATATATGCACTGTTAAACTATAACGATAAAATAACGTTGTTGACTAGGATTAAGCGTGACTGTTATGCCAAGATTAGTATAAAGGGGAACATTACAGCGTATGACAAATTTTTGAACTATAACAATAAATTAACACTGTTGACCAAACTTAAGCATGATATTTATATACAACACTATCTCTATGAAATTTAAACAGTTGGTTTGAAATCCACTTTTTCTAAAAGTAATAAATAACGATCTTGTCCAAAGAAAATATAGAATAAGTTTAGAAAGAGATATTGGAAAATTGTTTCAGAAAGCAATGACATCATTTCGATATTCGAAATGTGATTAGAATTAAACCATTAGGATTTGAGATTTTAATTCGACGATGTCGAATGTATTAAAGTAAATCATTTTTAAAAATTATAATCTAATAGGATAATTAACATTTAGTTTAAACAAATAAATGTTAATAGGATAGGAATCAGTATTTAGTTATAAACTTGATATTGATTGGATAAGAAGTTGACTTAGAAACATAGTTTATAAAATGGAATAGGAATATAAAAGTATGAAAAGAGATTTCGGTAAACAAAATAAGGGAAATTATTATGTGAATAAAGAGTTATATGATAAAGACGTTCAGATTTCTATAATAAGGGATGGTATTCACATTTCAAAGTGAATAATATTTTAAAAGTAAACGTTGGGCCGATTAAAAGGTTATAATGTAATTGGAAATATTTTCCAATGTAAATAGGGTAGATTATCCAAGTATAGAAATAAAGAATGTGAAAATAATGGATCGAACGTTGATAACGTATATTTTCTGGAACACGGGAAAATAAGAATTATAATAACTGGGAATGTTTTCTAAGAAGTGTGAAAAAGGTTAAAACAAAGTTTTGAGAAATATATGGTAAGATATAGGAATTCGAACGAATGTTAAATAAAAGTGCCCATGATAGTATGATGTTTAGTTATACATTAGAATAGATGTTGTTTTTACTTCAATAGTTAAATAACTGACTATCGAAGTGTTTTGACAATCGTTGTCAATACGGAGAGACCGGTTGGATATATTATCCGGAAACCACTCCGTATAGGCATAAGCGCTGTGACTTAGATTATGCCGAAGATAATTGAAGACGGAGTAAAATGCAAGGGTCGTCCAGTTCCAGAATGGTGTTTTCTGTTTGTCCAGTCCTAGGACAACTTGTATGGACGAGGGTCTGACAGAGTATTTCCAACGGTCACACCGTTGATTTTATGAATATACCAAGTTGGTGGGGAGAAGGTAACTTCTCTTTATTTTACACCCAGTGTGCATTTGTGTAATCAATATGTGATTATGGATTTGACGATGTGGCATTCAAAGTGAATGGTGATCAGATGTGCTGAAGATAGACGTAGCCTCTAGCCTCACAACTAGGAAGTAACAAAAGTTGGGCTAGGCAACATGGCTAGTTGGGTCATCCCCAAGCAGGGTGTATTGTCACCGATCTAGAGAAAATTCATATTTATACTTCTTTTCGATACTGTATCTTCGGATTACGGTTGGATGGCCTACAACCGGGGTGGCAATATATTCGATACACTCAAGCTAAATGAGTGGTCGGTCATGTGTGGCCGGGTTGCAAGACGTTCTTGTTGAACCCTGAGTGTATCCCCTCTAGAGTACACTGATCAGAAGGTGCTCCCATACCTTGTCTGTTGGAATCCATTCTCCAATAAGCGCCCTACGGTTTATGATTATATAATATATATATACGTGGAGCGTGAGATGCAAGCGTTCTGCTACTTGAAGGCTTAATTGAGTAGACACTATTATAATATCACTGGATTTTGATATCAAAGATATTTGGGTTATAATAAGGTAAAAACCGTCCATGTTTATGTGTGGGTTGGTCTTACTATTATCCTTTTGTTCAAAAGGATTTTCAAAGTTAAACAGTATAGTTGGAATTTACTCACACCAGTCTCATGACTGACCCAGAGTTTATTTTGTTTGTGTTTTCCCTAGACTCTTGGGTGCCCTAATTTATACGGGCAAACAAGTGTTTTAGGCTTTTACAGATACACTTGGGGAGCTCAAAGCAGGAAGCTTCACCACTAGTTATTTAGAGATTATTTCCGTTGTGATATGATGTATTGTACCCTAATATGATATGCAAGTACAAATTCAGATTTTGTATTTCAAAGTTATGTTATAATACAATTTATTTATTCCGTTGTGAGTTTCGTATTTACTCTGATTCTGTTCAGTTGTGATCTTCTTCTTCTTCTATTCTATTAGTTCTATCTTATCTTTCTCATCCTCTTAATTATTTCCATTAATGATATGAATTTTTGTGCAATTTGAGTTGAATGTGTGGAATATTAGTCAGCTCAAATTGGTACGGATTTTCAGGCCGTTACAACAACTCAAAGGTTAACTGAGTTTGTTGATAAGGGTTGGATGGTCACCGTCGATGATGACTAGAGATACCGAAGGCCGAGGAATTATCATTGTCGTAGGTTCTAGCGGGCTCAAAGCAGGGGTTATACGATTTCATCGTATGGTCGAGTACCCTGGGAAACTCGAACGGGCCTAGATACATTTCGTTGTATGGCTTATGGAATTTTAGCTAGAACCTGGGTTTCCATTGGCACTTGATAGTTGATGGCATGTTATTTCCAGTCATACAATTAACGATGGTTTCAAAGTAGGATTGGCGATGATAGCCAGAATCAGTCATGAATGTTGGATCTTTTGTTTGTACCATCTCACTTAGATTGTTTGACATCGAAGGAGATGTTTCTTGGGTACTTGTCTGATATTGGTTTAGGCCTCTGGGGCTTGTGCTTGAGGGATATTGAGCTCGATTAGAATGGTTTACGTGAGATATATAATTGGTTGCCATGATTGCTATTGTCTGGTTAATTCCGATTGCTATGGATTGATGGTTGTTATGTTTTCTATGGATGTATGGTTGAAATGCTTGATGTAAAGGCTATCACTGTCCGATGTGGGGAAGATAGGGTTGAGTCCTTCTCTGGTGTTATGGGTAGATTAGTTGGTTTATCTGCCTATTCTTATATACTTTATTGATGATGTTAGATAGTTGTTTTATCGCTCACTAAGACTGTTGTCTGACTCAAGATTTTATGTTTCCTTCTTATTACCTTGGGTTGTTCATCCGATTTTTGGATGGGTATACTAAGTGACAGGTGATATCTCGGTAAGGATGATGTTGCAATCTGGTGGCGAGCATGAGGCTAGCATATTATCTTTTCTACTATATAGTATATGTTTTTCCGATGTTTGTTGTTTTACTCTGGGTGCTATAGTGAGGCAAATTTGTACTGACATATATGTTGTAATCCTAGTGTTTGGATACTTTCTGTTTGTTATGAAAGTTTGGAGTTTTTCTGCTCGAATATGCTTTACTATTATTGCATGTTGTATATGTTCTATTATATTTTATCCTTGCGCTGTGAGTAATACGGCAGGTTCTGATTGTGTTTCATAACTTGATGATCGTCCATAGCTACCTAGCATATCTTTCAGCACATTATTTCTCTTGTTAAGTGCAGGAGTTATGGGCGATCGTCACGTAGACTTAGATTTATATTCTGGAATTCGAAGATTTATATATGAGACTCTAATGTATTGATTCTTATATATAGTTTAACAAGAATTAGAGAATGTTTTGTATAAAGGAATGGATCCAAAAGCAAATACCACTCATATTTCCACTATTTTATCTTTCTTAGCACAATGAGTGAAAATGACATTAGTTTGTTATTTTCTCTCTGTTCTGTAGTGTAAATTTGGATCATTATGCCTAAGAGAATTTGGATTTATACGAAACATCATATTAAACACCCTTCAAATTCCCTATATTTTTTTGTCTTTGCGGAAATGATCAATTTGTTTGTATATTTGGGCTTGGATTATTGAAATAATAAAAGAGAAACATGTTGGAGTTGTGTAATTCTCTATTATGGTCAGATTTATCTTATTTCATTATTGTGTACATTCATTTGTACAGTTTTATTGTAAAAGGTTAAAATTTGGATTGATTGTAGTTTTGAATAGGTTTAAATCTCTGTTTTCCTAAATAGAGTATTTGAACGTGTTGTTTATAAACTATTCTAGTATTAATGTTTTACATACAAATGTACACAAAAAGCGAATCTAATCCAAAATATGAATTATAAATGTGTTGAATATATGGCACTTTTGTTGTTGTGATAATCAAATCAGACCTAAGTTAAAAGTTTATGTTGATGTTATTGTTTATCCCATTTTAACTATTATATGTTAATATGCACATTTATGCTATGATTGAATGGAATATGGTGAAATAACTTGTATTTGATTAGGGATTGACATTTCAACGAAATAGGAGCATTTAATTAACGCTTATTTATTTCCATATATTAATAGCGTAATCAACACAATATTAATGCATAATAAATACATCTAAATTAGGTTCTTAGGAATTTAAAGTGTCCCCATACGAATTGCTTGCATGTGTTTGCGTTAATGGCCTTAAATAATCAATATTAATGACACACAGACTTGAGGTTAACCATTACTTATATTAGAAGTCTGCCGAGAACCGACCAGCATATTCAACATCTACAAGTAAGACTACTCAATGTGAGAGGTCTAGGTGTCATATGCCATTATAATTATTAACTATGATGCAAGGTTAGGCCCAATTTGCAGTAGAAGCCTGCCCGGAATTGCCCAGCAAATCTAGCATCTACAAGTGAACGGCCTAATGTGAGATATCTAGTGTATATATATGTAACGACCCATATTTTACGGTCGAATAATTAATTTATTTAATTATTAAAAATATGGTTTGGTAATTTAATTGGTTTAAATTAAAATAACTATTGAATATTTAATTAATATAATAATTAAATAATATATTTAATTCAGAAATAATCAAAAATAGTGGAATTCACAATACAGTGTGAATTGGATTATATATAAGGTATAATTCAGTTTAGAGTTGAATTATATTCACGAATATATTATTTAAAAGAAGTTTGAACGTATAATTATAATATAATTTTAATCGAGCTCGAATTAGCGCGGCAGTTCGCTATTGGGCGATTCGAACTTTAAATGAATATACAGGGTCCGTTTTAAATCGGATTTGTATGAAATAAGAAACGTTCGGAGATGGTGAAGTATATTTTTCAAGTGGAAGAGAAAAATCAGGATTTCATCGTGTAGATTTTGAGTTATGTCCAAATCAAATTTTAGAAAAGTCGCTATGGAATTCCTTTATAATTTATAATGATTTATAAAAGGAATTTAAATATAAATCGAATATCGATATAAATGGGGATTTGAAATATCGAGTTGTAAATCCATATATATATATTTATTATGGAGCTGTATGATATATATTGTGAATATATATGATAATATAAATTTATTTATATTTAATTTAATTATTTTTAAATATATAAATATTTAAAAGGATTTATTTAGAGCTTTAAAAATAGTCAGTTTTGCAAACGACCTCCGTTTTCGACGAAACTAATTTTGTTAGATCCGTAATATTAAATTATTGTTAGATTTCAAGTTTTGTGATTTTTGGAGCCAATATGTGGCCGTATCGATTTTTAATGTGAAAAACAGTCAATATTTTGATGGTTAAAAATACGCTGTGTTAGCAGACAGAGTCGGAATTCGACGAAACCAGTTTCGTTGGGCCCGTAATGTCGAACTGTAGCTGCATGTCCGGTTTCGTGATTTTTGGATGTCATGTGTGATTACAGGAATTTTAAAGGACAAATAAAAACAATAGTTGATTATAATTTAATATAATATTCAAATTTTTTTTATCTAAATCCTCCTATATAATACCCTTAACACTGCCTAAACCTAAATCATCTCATTATCTGGTCAAACACTTTTTCCGCAGTTGGTTTCTTCATTTCAAAGGAGAAACCGATCCTCAAAAACCAAAATAAAATCATAGAAAATTCTATAAATCAAACCATAAACATATTTCGATTCCTGAAGTCGTCCTCTTCAACGTCATATATGTTTTGAAGCGTTTGAACTGTTTCTGGCTCGCTGGAAATACACAACGCGGAACGTGGGCGAGCTAGGGTTGTAAATCGCGGTTCATAGAAGCATCAATGTGGATTTTTGAGGTTGCATTGAGGGTGGGCGGATCAAATAGAGCATATATCTAATTGCTGGGTGAGTCTCGAGGGGTTTGACGTCGCAAGTTTGGCGTACTGTAGCAATGTCGAGCTAACGACGCACTGAGATCGAGGAAGCCAATTTGATCCATAGTGGTATGGTATTGTCGAGGTTTGAACGAGAGAAATTTCGGTACTTTTTGTGTGATTAATAGTGGAAGAGAGGAGGGGCGGTGATGGAAGGGTGATCTGAAATGGGTGTGAGTTGTTTACTAGAGAAATTCTTGAATAGGGAAGAAAGGGAAGCGGGTTTGGGTCAGCGCAGATATGAAGTCGGGTCTGTTTTAAGTGAAGCCCATATACCCTTTAAATTTATTTATATAGAAAATTAATTCAAGTCATAACATATAAACGTAATAACTTGTACATACGTTATCAGTTTTGTGAACGGTCAGATCCGTTGGTATCGTATGGACGGCAGCTAGACAATGGAACTGATTGGCAGTGGATTGGAGTCCGTCACAATTTATAGCAAAATAAATTGTCCGATCTAAATTGACAACGGTTATCATTGTTTAACGACAAACCACCAATGTGAGTAAAACTCACTAACTCTGATCAGTTTATATTTTATAAAGGTATTTTAGAATTGATAAAAATGATTGAATGTTGTGTATGATAATTGTTTGATTGATTGTTAGTTAATTGTTTAAAAATAAAGTTATAGTTATATATAGAAATCATTTATTAAATATTGATTCTGTTATTCAGAATATTTCATAGTGAAATGAAATTGATGTGAATTATATTGTGTAACATCTGTGGATGCAGGGAAACAGGTCGGAGGAATCCGACTGGATTCCTCAACATTTATTTTACTGTTTTTCATATATTGTGTTATATGATGTGATATGAAATCTGTTGCTAATTTTGTATGTTTGAATGATACTGATCATTGTTATATTGTACGTTAAATACCATAAGGAATACTGGAATGTTAAATAGGAAATTTTCAATGTTATATCGAAAAAGAAATATTTTTTAGAAAATAAATAGATTTTTTATTAAAATAAATATTTATTTAGAAAATAAATAGAACTTTTATAAAAGGAAATATTTATAAAATAAACAGAATTTAATAAAAGGAATATAATTAAGGAATATTTATTTAGAAAACAAATAGAACTATAAAAGGGAAATGTTTGGAAAATGAATAGAGTTTTATAAAAAGAGAATTTTACATTAGGAAGGTTTAGACCCGTGCTTCGCACACGGGTGTAACATGATACTAATTTAAAATAAATATTTTGCAAATAAAGTAATATAAAAGATATGGGTGTTGGAATTAGGGATTTAAATGGAATTACTGAAATTAGAACTGATTGGAAATTAGTTGAATTGAATGACTTTCTGGATATCGATCTGATGTTGGTTTCGGCCTTCCGGGTTAATACGTAGGGGTTGTTCTCTTACTAGTTTACAGTTAGAGACTAATAGAGGTAGGAAGATATTGATGCGTGAATCATAAATGGAAACGTTTTCCAAAGTTAATAACGTATACTTTCTAAAATTAAAAAATAAGGATTTGATGAATATATGGAATTGAGAAATAAGGAAATGAATAAATGTTGATTGATGATTGATCGATAGAATTTCCATCTGGAAATAATATCGTTGTTTGCCCACATGTTTTCCTTTGATAGTTAAATCACCGACTATCGAAGATTTTGATCAATTCTGTTGTCAATATGGAGAGACCGGGATCAGATACATTATCTGAAAACCACTCCGTATGGCATTAGCGTTGCGAATCAAATATGATGAAGATAATTGAAGACAGAGTTATGCAAGGGTTGTTCAGTAAATCCTAGGTAGAAATTTCCTAAGATGGATTTATAGAATAATTCCATCGGATTGTCCAGTCCTAGGACAACTTGAATGGACGAATGTCTGATAGAGTATATCTGGTAGATCACGTAAGTTGATCATTTCAAACGTATTTACGTTGGTGGCGGAGAAATTCGTTTCTCTTAGCTTATACCTGTGGTATTTTTGGGGGAATCAATTTGTGATTTGACGGGTATGACTATGTGGCATTCAAAGTAAATGAAGGAGTGATCTGTTAAAAGATACGTTATGACCTCAAGCCTCATCAATGGGAAATGACTGAAATCGGGCAGGCAGTATGGCTAAGTGGGTCGCACCCAAGTAGGGTATATTGTCACCATCTAGAGAATATTCATATTTGTTACTTCTTTAGCTTTTGTATCTCCCGGGAACGGTTATGTTGGTATAACAACCATAAGGTGACAATATATTCGGAACAATCAAGCGAAATGAATGGTCGGTCATGTGTGGCCGAGTTACAAGATGTTCTTGTTGAACTCCAGTGTATCGCTTCTAGATTACAATGATCGGAAGGTGGTTCCATACCTTGTCATAGTTGGAAATCAATTACCCAATAAGAGCCCGTGGTTTTGATTGTATATTATATATGTAGAACATGAGATGAAAGCGTTTCTGTTAGATTTTTATTTACTTGATCTAGACATTATTATAATATCAAACAAGTATCGTTTTAGAAAAATATTTTGGGTAATCATAAGGTAAAAACCATCCGTGTTTATGTGTGGATCGGTATTACGATTATCCTTTAGTTCAAAAAGATTTTGAAAGTTAAATTAAATGATTTGAGTTTACTCACGCCAGTCACATGACTGACCCAGAGTTTATTTTGTTTTGTTTCCCCTAAACTCTTGGGTACCTAATTTTGTACAGGCAGTCAAATAGTCGGGATTTACATATATACTGAGAGCTTGGAGCAGGAGGCTTCAGGATTATATAGCTATTGTTATTTCCGCTGTGTTGTAAGTGTTATACTCTAATAATGGTATTGCATACAGATACTGTTTTATTTCAAATTTATGTTATGAAATATATTTATTCGTTCCACTGTGAGATTCGTGTTCACTCTGATGTTGTGAGGTTCTTCTTCTTCTATTCTAAGTTTCTATCTTATCTATTCTCACCTTTTATTTTTCTTTCTATTAGTTTTCTGGTTTCCAGTGTAATTTGGGTTGGACTTGTGTTGTTTGGTCAGCTCAAATTGTAACGGAAATTCGGGACACTACAGTTGGTATCAGAGCTTAAGGTTAAGTAATTACCTTGGCTCTGTGGCGTGACTCAGTAGAGACGGGTTAGTAATACCCTAGATTGAGTTGAGTGTATATATATGAGCGCGTATTTGTTATTTAATATAAAAATGGCTTTATATTGTATAGAATTATTGGTTGAGTTGTATATGAGTTCTGGTCGATCAGTTTGATCCACTGTATCGGTAGGAGTTTATAAACACTTGAATACGATGAACCGACACAGTATGTTTTGAAAAGGGTAAATGAAATAATTTTGCTCAGAATATGTTTTGATATAAAGAAGTATATATATTGAAATTATTATCATATATAGGATGTGTTGGTTGTTATTATAATAAGATAAGATTATAAAATGTGAAATGGTTATGTAAATAGCCAATCAGAATTCATATAAGTGTTACGACATGAATTAAATCTAAAATTTAAATCAGAATTGGAATTGAAGTTCCCAAAATTTGGAAAAGTGATTGTAAACAGATTTGGATTAAATATATGTGAATTTTAAAATCCTGGGATATTTTTAATTTGTTACAAGCATTGAAAATGATATTTTGAACTGATTTCAAAATGGAAGTGTTTAGAATGGTTTTGAAAGTGATATAGTATTGAACTCACTTCGGTCGCTGGAAAATAAATTCCGATGTTGATCCGGACATCATCGGTGTTCATTTTCGAGTGTGTAAGTGACGGATTACTACCAAAGAGATGATTTTTGAATTGTTTTGAGAAAAGCAAGTTGTTTTGAATTCTGAAAAAAGGTATTTGATTTTTGGAAAGGCTAAGCTATTTGAAACTCCCAGGTAAAGATTGTTTGAGATAAAAACAAATTAAATAGAAATTTGTGAAAGCAAAATTTGAAATTGAAATAAAGGCAGTTCAGTGGTAATTGAATTAAATTGGATTAGAATGGTATCGAGAAAAATTCGATTGGTGATATAGGAATTTGAAATGGAATTTGGTTGGTATAAGCAGAGGATTTGGTTTGGATATAAAAGAATAACTGTGTTGAACATATATTGATTGGAAATTGGTTGAAAATGTATTAGTATATGCAGAATTGGTAAAACATGGAAAGGATATATTGATATGCCCGACAAAAAGGTACCAGTTTATATCATATATGGGTTTGAGATTTTGATGAGCCGAATTGGCAAGCCGCTTGGCTGTTTGATTTTCTTTTGGATTGGAGAAGGCCTAGAGAGTCGAGTTGGAGTTTGTGCTATTGAGCCGTACAAAGGAGGTGCTGGCGAAATTTTTCGAAAATTTAGGGCATTAGAAAATTTTCAGGAATATTGAAATTTTTCGTAAACAAGAATGAATTAATAATTTCATTGAAATTAATCGGTATAGTGAAACTGAAGTTAAGAAGTGAACAAATAATTTTTACATAGTCAATAGGGTTTATTTTCTACCTTAGCAATTTCGAGGACGAAATTATTTTAAGGGGGGAAGAATGTAACGACCCGTATTTTTACGGTCGAATAACTAATTAATTTAATTATTTAAAATATGGTTTGGTAATTTAAATGGTTTAAATTAAAATAACTATTGAATATTTAATAAATATGATAATTAAATAATATATTTAATTCAGAAATAATAAAAAATAGTGGATTTCACAATATAGTGTGAATTGGATTATATATAAGGTATAATTCAGTTTAGAGTTGAATTATATTCACGAATATATTATTTAAAAGAAGTTTGAATGTATAATTATAATATAATTTTAATCGAGCTCGAAATGGCGCAGTAGTTCGCTATTGGGCGATTTGAACTTTAAATGAATATACAGGGTCCGTTTTAAATCGGATTTCTGTGAAACAAAAAACGTTCGGAGCTGGTGAAGTATATATTTCTAGTGGAAGAGAAAAATCAGGATTTCGTCGTGTAGATTTTGAGTGATGTCCAAATAAAATTTTAGAAAAGTCGCTGTGGATTTCCTTTATAATTTTTAACAATTTATAAAAGGAATTTAAATATAAATCTAATATCGATATAACTGGAGATTTGAAATATCGAGTTGTAAATAAATATATATATTTATTATGGAGCTGTATGGTATACATTGTTAATATATACGACAATATAAATTTATTTATATTTAATTTAATTATTTTTAAATATATAAATATTTAAAAGGATTTATTTAGAGCTTTAAAAATAGCCAGTTTTGCAAAAGACCTCCATTTTCGAAGAAACTAATTTTGTTGGATCCGTAATATTAAATTATTGTTAGATTTCAAGTTTCGTGATTTTTGGAGTCAGTATGTGGTCGTACTGATTTTTAATGTGAAAAACAGTCGATATTTTAATGGTTAAAAATACGCTGTGTGCGCAAACAGAGTCGGGATTCGACGAAACCAGTTTCTTTGGGTCCGTAATGTCGAACTGTAGATACATGTCCAGTTTCGTGATTTTTGGATGTTATGTGTGATTACAGGAATTTTAAAGGACAAATAAAAATAGTAGTTGATATAATTTAATATAATATTCGGAAAAAAATATATCTAAATCCTCCTATATAATACCCTTAACACTGCCTAAACCTAAATCCTCTCATTCTCTGGTCAAACACTTTTTCCGCCGTTGGTTTCTTCATTTCAAAGGAGAAACCGATCCTCAAAAAACAAAATAAAATCATAGAAAATTCTATAAATCAAACCATAAACATATTTCAATTCCTGAAGTCGTCCTCTTCAACGTCATATATGTTTTGAAGCGTTTGAACTGTTTCTGGCTCGCTGGAAATACACAGCGCGGAACGTGAGTGAGCTAGGGTTTGAAATCGCGATTCATAGAAGCATCAATGTGGATTTTTGAGGTTGTATTGAGGGTGGGCGGATCAAATAGAGCATGCATAAAATTGCTGGGTTGAGTCTCGAGGGGTTTGACGTCGCAAGTTTGGCGTACTGTAGCAATGTCGAGCGAACGACGCACTGAGATAGAGGAAGCCAAGTTGATCCATAGTGGTATGGTATTGTTGAGGTTTGAACGAGAGGAATTTCGGTACTTTTTGTGTTATTAATAGTGGAAGAGAGGAGGGGCGGTGATGGAAGGGTGAGCTGAAATGTGTGCGAGTTGTTTACTGGAGAAATTCGCGAATAGGGAAGAAAGAGAAGCGGGTATGGGTCAGCGCAGATATGAAGGTTGGCCTGTTTTAAGTGAAGCCGATATACCCTTTAAATTTAATTATATAGAAAATTAATTCAAGTTATAACTTATAAACGTATTAACTTTTACATACGTTATCAGTTTTGTGAACAGTCAGATCCATTGGGATCGTATGGACAGCAGCTAGGCAATGGAACTGATTGGGAGTGGATTGAAGTCCATCATAATTTAAAACAAAATAAATTGTCCGATCTGAATCGGCAACAGTTATCGTTATTTAACGACAAACCACAAATGTGAGTAAAACTCACTAACTCTGATCAGTTTATATTTTATAAACGTATTTTAGAATTGATAAAAATGATTGAATGATGTGTATGATAATTGATTAATTATTAGTTAATTGTTTGAAAATATAGTTATAGTTATATATAGAAATCATTTATTAAATACTGATTCTGTTATTCAGAATATTTCATAGTGAAATGAAATTGATGTGAATTATATTGTGTAACATATGTGGATGTAGGGAAACAGGTCAGAGGAATCCAACTGGATTCCTGAACATTTATTTTACCGTTTTTCATATATTGTGTTATATGATGTGATATGAAATCTGTTGCTGATTTTGTATGTTTGAATGATACTGATCATTGTTATATGGTATGTTAAATACCATAAGGAATACTGGAATGTTAAAAAGGAAATTTTCAATGTTATATTGAAAAAGAAATATTTATTTAGAAAATACATAGAATTTTTATAAAAAGAAGTATTTATTTAGAAAATAAATAGAATTTTTATAAAAGGAAATATTTATAAAATAAACAGAATTTTATAAAAGGAATATAATTAAGGAATATTTATTTAGAAAACAAATAGAACTATAAAAGGGAAATGTTTGGAAAATGAATATTTTATAAAAAGAGAATTTTACATTAGGAAGGTTTAGACCCGTGCTTCGCACACAGGTGTAACATGATATTAATTTAAAATAAATATTTTGCAAATAAAGTATTATAAAGGATATGGGGGTTGGAATTAGGAATTTAAATGGAATTACTGAAATTAGAACTGATTGGAAATAAGTTGAATTGAATGACTTTCTAGATATCGATCTGATGTTGGTTTCGGCCTTCGGGGTTAATTCGTAGGGGTTGTTCTCTTACTAGTTTACAGTTAGAGATTAATAAAGGTAGGATGATATTGATGCGTGAATCGGAAATGGAAACGTTTTCCAAAGTTAATAACGTATATTTTATAAAATTAAAAAATAAGGATTTAATGAATATATGGAAACGAGAAATGGGGAAATGAATAAATGTTGATTAACGATTGATTGATAGAATTTCCATCTGGAAATAATTTCGTTGTTTGCACACATGTTTTCCTTTGATAGTTAAATCACTGGCCATCGAAGATTTTGACCAATTCCGTTGTCAATATGGAGAGACCGGGATCAGATACATTATCTGAAAACCACTCTGTATGGCATTAGCGTTGCGAATCAAATATGATGAAGATAATTGAAGACAGAGTTATGCAAGGGCTGTTCAGTAAATCCTAGGTAGAAATTTCCTAAGATGGATTTATAGAATAATTCCATCGGATTGTCCAGTCCTAGGACAACTTGAATGGACGAATGTCTGATAGAGTATATCTGGTAGATCACGTAAGTTGATCATTTCAAACGTATTTACGTTGGTGGCGGAGAAATTCGTTTCTCTTAGCTTATACCCGTGGTATTTTTGGGGGAATCAATTTGTGATTTGACGGGTATGACTATGTGGCATTCAAAGTAAATGAAGGAGTGATCTGTTAAAAGATACGTTATGACCTCAAGCCTCATCAATGGGAAATGACTGAAATCGGGCAGGCAGTATGGCTAAGTGGGTCGCACCCAAGTAGGGTATATTGTCACCATCTAGAGAATATTCATATTTGTTACTTCTTTAGCTTTTGTATCTCCCGGGAACGGTTATGTTGGTATAACAACCATAAGGTGACAATATATTCGGAACAATCAAGCGAAATGAATGGTCGGTCATGTGTGGCCGAGTTACAAGATGTTCTTGTTGAACTCCAGTGTATCGCTTCTAGATTACAATGATCGGAAGGTGGTTCCATACCTTGTCATAGTTGGAAATCAATTACCCAATAAGAGCCCGTGGTTTTGATTGTATATTATATATGTAGAACATGAGATGAAAGCGTTTCTGCTAGATTTTTATTTACTTGATCTAGACATTATTATAATATCAAACAAGTATCGTTTTAGAAAAATATTTTGGGTTATCATAAGGTAAAAACCATCCGTGTTTATGTGTGGATCGGTATTATGATTATCCTTTAGTTCAAAAAGATTTTTGAAAGTTAAATCAAATGATTTGAGTTTACTCACACCAGTCACATGACTGACCCAGAGTTTATTTTGTTTTGTTTCCCCTAAACTCTTGGGTGACCAATTTTGTACGGGCATTCAAGTAGTCGGGATTTATAGATATACTGAAAGATTTTAGCAGGAGGCTTCAGGATTATATAGATATTGTTATTTCCGCTGTGTTGTAAGTGTTATACTCTAATAATGGTATTGTATACAGATACTGTTTTATTTCAAAGTTATGTTATGAAATATATTTATTCGTTCCACTGTGAGATTCGTGTTTACTCTGATGTTGTGATGTTCTTCTTCTTCTATTCTAAGTTTTTGTCTTATCTATTCTCACCCTTTGTTTTTCTTTCTATTAGTTTTCTGGTTTCCAGTGTAATTTGGGTTGGACTTGTGTTATTTGGTCAGCTCAAATTGTACCGGTAATTCGGGACACTACAATATACATATATATATATATATATGTGTGTGTGTGTGTGTGTGTGTGTGTATGAAGTAGGCATGTCTTGCGGAAAAGGTATTAAGTGTCTGACCTGCGTCTTGCTAGGTATTAAGTGTTCGGGACTAGGTATGTTTCTAAGTGTCACTCCTTGGTTCTGGGCCTATGTCATGGGACCCGCTCTTCAAGGTTTAGTTGTTGTCCACCTTCTCCTATGTATAAGGTATTAAATGGTCATATTAGACAATAGCGTGAGTATGGTAGTTCTCCAAGTCATGTCCTCCTCTTATCTAAGGCTAGTGAGGGATGACCTAGGGATGAATTATATATACGGCCTAGGAACCACCATCCAAGGGAAGTATTAAGTGGCTAAGAATTCACTCGTAGGGACCGCTAGATAGAAATAAGAGGGTCCTCCATGTGGATTTTCGTAAATGAAATATGTTCCTGACCCAAACTTGGTAGTAAGTGGTTGTTACTATTTCTTGACCTATAAGAAGAGTATATACATTTTGTAACGTTGTGTTAGGACGAGGTCTTAAGTCGTTAGGGGTCCGCCATAGGTATTAAGTGACTTTAGGGATATCTGCCCTTTGTAAATTAGATAATGGTCTTAGGTGACTAGATATATCCCGCCTCGTGGGGTATTAAGCGACTGTAAGGATGTCCGCCCTTAGATTTATTTGTGGGTATTAAGTGGCTGCAAAGATGTCCGCCCTTAAAATTACATAAAGACCTTAAGTTACTATAAGGATGCCCGCCTTGTATGTTTTAGCTGTGATTTTTTGATTGCATAGACATATCATGAAGAATTTATACTACCAAATATAGGAGATAGTTTATTCCTTTAAACTTATGTGATTTTCAGACACTAGAACTTGTTGGGCTTGTGTGCCTTGCATTATAGGGGGTTCTCGATTGTGAACAGTGGTGAAGCTTTGTTTCTTAACCTTACACGTCCTAAGTGAATAGGTTGGTAATTGAGCAGTCGAGAGGCTGGCCGTAAAACAAGTGAGTCTGGGGTTACCACTTGTAGCCACGCCCTTTAAGGGTGGGCCACCCGTTACATTTGGTATTAGAGCATATGTTACCTGATTACGGGGGAATATATACGTATGAGAGGCGTACTTGTTATTTTGAGAAAGGATTTTCAAAAGTTTTACTATATATTTAAGTGTATATATATAGTACGCATATCTTTAGAAAACATTATTTGTGGGTCTATCTAAGAAAGGATTAACCTTAATTTCTAGAATATCCCTAGAAGCCATGTAGTGATTCAGTAGTTCCCTTATCAATTTATAAGCCTATATAAATTAAAGTTGGAGAAGTGGAAAAATGAAACTCCATAATTTAATTGGTAGTTAATGGGACTAAGTTAGTGATTTAATTACCACTCATGGAAAAAGATAAGGGAGAAATAAGTAGTAATAATTTGGAATAAGATAAACTGACGTCCATAGCATAAGGAAATGTGAAGGTTTCCAGAAAAGTGGAAGAATACCTTTTATTACATAAGATAAAACTTCTGCATATATGGAATTTTGAATTTGAATAGAGCACTAAATGGTCAGTAAGAGAAAGGATATTGAAAATGGGTAATGCTAAGGAAGTAATTAAGGTCATTTGTGCAAAGGAATAAATATTCGATTTTTAATTAAATGTCCATAAGAATGAGCATTGTTTAATGGATAGAATGGCATAAAGGACATTTATAATAACATCATCTAGGAAAACACGGAAGAAAGGATTTCATAAAATAAATAGACTTTTATTGAGTAGTTTGTCAAAAGGCTTAGACGAAAAGATCAAAAGTGTTAAGAAACCTATAAAAGTAATTTTTGACATACTATCAAATTATTTTGAAAAAAGGGAATTCTAACATTTCATTTATAGGCTCAAGTTGTGTAATAATTCCATTCAGGAAAGAAAATTTGAAATGTGATTTTGGAAAAATAATTATTTTTGAGGAATTTGAAAAGTTTGATATTTCTTCCGTTAGACAAACTATAATTTTAAACTATAAGGAAAACAAAAAATGAATTCCTTAATTAAAGGATAACAACAACTGCTTTCAGATAAGAAAGGTAAGTGTCAAGCAGTAAATAATTATACTGGCAAATTTATAATTTTCATTGCCTTGTTATAACAAGCTTTTAATATTAAATGAACTTAAAAGGATTGTTTTCTTAAAAATCCTATATAAGTTATGTTAACAAATTTGACGTTCAATCAAAAAGAAAAGAAGACATATAAAAGTTCGATAGGGTAAACATCATAAATATACCCATTTAGGAAAGTGTAGGTGGGAAACAGGAATTATGTATATACACAGAATGTGAATCTAATCCAAAATAGGAATTATATATGTATATTGGATATATGCACTTTTGTTTATCTTTTATTGTTGAGATAATCAAATCAGACCTAAGTAGCAAGTTTTTTGTTAATATTGTTGTTTCCCCCATTTTTAACCATTATATGTTAATATGCTCATTTATGCTATGATTGAAGGGAATATGGGAAATAACTTGTACACCTTTTATTTGATTAGGGGTAGACATTTCAATGAAATAGAAACATTTAAATTTGAACGTTTAATTTATGTTTGTTTATTTCTATATATTAATATCGTAATTAACGTAATATTAATGCGTAAACAAAATGTTTAAATTAGGTAGTTAGGAATTTAAAATGTCCTCATAAGAACTGATTGCATGTGTGTGCGCTAATGGCCTAATAAATAATATTAATGACACACATAGATGGTTAACCATTACTTTTACTAGAAGTATGCCCACAACCGACCGACATATCCAACATCTAATGTAAGAGGTCTAGGTGTCATAGGCTATTATAATTATTACATTATTATGCGAGGTTAGGTCCAGCTTGTAGTAAAAGTCCGCCTTGAACTGCCCGGCAAATCAAACATCTATAAGTGGACGGTCTAATGTGAGATGTCTAGTGTGTGTATATATATATATAAATATATTTGTGTGTGAAGTAGGCAAGCATTGGGGAAAAGGTATTATGTGTCTAACCTGCCTCTTACTGGATATTAAGCGGTTAGGACTAGGTCTATTTCTAATGTTCACTCCTTGGTTTTGGACCCAAGTCATGGGACCCGCCCTTCGAGGTTTAGTGGTGGTTTGCCTACTCTTATGTATAAGGTATTAAATGGTCTTATTGGATGATAGCGTGAGTATGGTAGTTCTCCAAGTAATGTCCTCTTATTATTTAGGGGCTAGGGAGGGATGACCTAGGGATGAATTATATATACGGCCTAAGGAACCACCATATAAGGGAAGTATTAAGTGGCTAAGAGTTCGCCCGTAAGGACCATTAGATAGTAACAAGAGGGTCTGCCATGATGATTTTCTTAAATGAAATTATGTTCCTGACCCAATACTAGTAGTAAATGGTCGTTACTATTTCGCGATCTACAAGAGAGTAGATATATTTTGTAACATTGATGTTAGGACAAGGTCTCACGTGGCTAGGGGTCCACCATGATTATTAAGTGACTGTAGGGATGTCCACCCTTATTAAATTAGATAATGGTCTTAAGTGACTAGGTATAACCCGCCTTGTGGGGTATTAAGCGAATGTCAGAATGTCCATCCTTAGATTTATTTATGGGTATTTAGTGATTGTAAGGATGTCCGCCGTTAGAATTACATAAAGGCCTTAAGTGACTATGAGGATGTTCATCTTGTATGTTTTGGTTGTGTGTTTTAGACATATCATGGAAAATTTATGCTGCCAAACATAGGAGATAGTTATTCCTTAACTTATGTGACTTTCATTCACTAGAACTTTATGTTCTGACCTCCTTCCTCTTAACATATAAACATGATAGTAGGTGGGAACGCTTGGATCCGTGGTATTCTTGGAGTGGAGCCTGATAATGGAGGGTCCATAGTTATTAGTTATCGTGTACGGTAGTATTATTATATTGGGATAATCATTATTGATGTACCTATTATTGCATGAGACTCGTTGTAACCAATGTTTACGATGGTTTTAATTAAAGGTACATCAATTTTAAGTTATTATATTTTATCCCTTCCGATGTGTGAATTCAGATTTCGTTATAGAACGCTCTATTATATCTATTATACCATTTCCTTGCATGAACCCATGATCTATTTAGAATGGCCCTAAGTTTCGATTTACCTTTTTGGTCGAAATTTAGGCCTATTCCGAGTGGTCTGTTACATATATTAAATAATAATTGGATTAGTTTGGTTATCCATTATATATTTCTGAAGATTCTTAATAATCTTCCCTCGCTTTTCTTGCTCTTTTGCCATCGGAGTTGTAGAAGTTGTATTTCAGCAAGTAATTACAGGGTATCTTTCATAGATTCCTCTAATTTGATAACCACTACATGCGTAGGTCGTTGAAATGGGACTAGGGTAGGCATAGGAAATGAAAAAGGGTTGTTTTGGTTGTTATTTAAAGTGGAAGCCATTGTTTATTTATTTTACACTTTTTATTACAAAGAAAATGAGAGGGAAGAAATGAATTTTTGAAGTTGAGAGTTTAAATGAGATCAATAAATAACTTTGGAGGGAATTCAAAATTTAATATTTTCAGCTATAAATTGACATATATTTATGTGTAAGTCGAAATATGTGTTTTATTTATGAAATTTTCAAATTTTCTTATATTTTATTATATATTTATACTGATATTTTTAGTTATTTTACTTCGGTTAATGAACAAATGCCTAGTTCTCTTCTTAAGTTAGTAAACATTGCTTCGTTCAATGGTTTAATTAATATCTGCAGTCTGATTTTGTGTTTTAATAAACTCTACTGAAATATTTTCCTTATTTACAGTTTCTATAAGAAAATGATGTCTCTCATCAATATGTTTTGTTCTAGCATGATGTGCAGGATTTTTGAATATATATATATATATATATATATATATATATATATATATATATAGCACTTGTATTATTGTAGTAAATTAGTGAATTAGTTATATTTAATATGAAATCTCTTAGAGTTTGTTGCATACATATTACTTGAGAACAAGCCAAAGCAGCAGATATATACTTTACTTCAGATGCTTACAAGGAAACAACATTTTAATTTTTACTAAACTAGGAAAATCGAAGAATGGCCTAAGAGTTGACAAGTTCCACTCGTACTTTTTCGACCTGATTTACAACCAGCATATTCAGCATCATAATATGAAATTAAATCGAATGAATCATTTTAGGATAAAATAAACCAAATCTAATGTATGTTTAACATACCATAGAATACGTTTTATGGTTTATGAGTGAGTTTACTAAGTTGTGATTGATATTTGGCGCAGAGACAAATGCTATGCATTATGTTTTTCTACTCATTGTTATATATAATAATTAACCTACCATACCTCTATATAATTTTTGATCTACATCTTTTAAAGAGTCATCTTTGTTTAAGGCTTCATCAGTTGCCATGGGTGTGGGTTTTCCTTTAGTACTAGTCAAGATAAATTTACTAATTAACTCCCTAGCATATTTTCTTTGATTAATAAATATTCCATTATCTAATTGTCTTATTTGTAATCCTAAAAAGAAAGTTCTTCCATATGACTCATTTCAAATTCTTTTGTCATGATTTCTAAAAATTCTTGATTTGCTTTATTGTTTGTTAATCTAAAAAGCATATCGTCTAGATAGATTTGTACTAGTTGAATATCATTTTCGTTTTTTTAATAAATAGTGTATTATCCACTTTACCAATTTCAAAATTTGATTGTAATAAATAAATTCTTAATCTATCATACTGGGCTCTAGGAGCTTGTTTTAATCCATATAAGGCTTTCTTTAACTTATAAACGTGGTTTGAAAATTTTTCATCCTCGAATAATGGGGTGTTCAACATAAACATCTTCTTTTAACGAATCCATTTAGAAAAACACTTTACACATCCATTTGAAATAGTTTTAATTTATTATGATTTGGGAAAGCAAGTAGAATTCTAATAGCTTCTAGTCTTGCTACAGAGGCAAAAGTTTCATCGTAATTTATTCCTTCTTTTTGCCAATATCCTTGTGCAACTAATCGTGCTTTATTTTTAACGACCTCACCAATTTCATTCATTTTACTTTTATAATCCCGTTTACTTCTTATTGTAGTTTTATCCTTCGGTCTAGGAACAAGTTCTCATAGATTATTTCTAGTGAATTGATTCAATTCCTCTTGCATAGCAAGTATCCGTGAATCATCAGATGATGATTCCTTTGGATTTTTAGGTTCAATAGTCGATATAAGCTATATTACTCATGTTATGTTATTAATTTCTAGTTCTAACTATGGATTCAATATCTAGTATGTTTTCAACAGGTTGATCTCTTAAAAATCTAATTCTTTTATTGGGTTGATTAATTTCATTATTTATTCATTTAATTCATTATCATTATCACATTCATCTTAATTATGTATTTGATTTATATCTTTATAATTTTCATCAAAAGATACATTTAGAGTTTCTTCAATAGTATTAAATTTTAAGTTAAAAACTCTATATGCTTTACTTCTATTTGAATGCCCAATAAAATTTCCTTTATCTGGTTTAGGATCAGATTTATCTAGATTTTCTTAAGTATTAAAAATAAAACATTTATTCCAAAAATTCTAAATTAAGATACCTTTGGTTTCTTATTATAAAGAAGTTCGTACGGAGGTTTATTGGTTAAGATCTCATTGAAATTTTATTTAAAATATTACAAGTTGTAGTAACTGCTTCAGCCCAAAAAAATTTGGTAAAATACTATTAGAAATCATAGTTCTCACACACTCTTGGGTTGTCCTATTTTTACGCTCAACTACTCTATTTTGTTGAGGAGTTATTAGAAAAGAAAAATTATGAGTAATTCCCTTTTTGTTGCAGAAACTCTCAAAAGTTTCATTTTCAGATTCTTCTCGTGGTCACTACGTATAATTTAAAGATAATAGATTTTGAATTCTCATAGAAAAAGTTTTAAATGGATCAAAAGAATCACTTTTATGTTTGAGAAAAAGTCCAAGTAAATCTAGATAAATCATCGATAATTACGAAAACGTATTTACTATGGTTTATTGACTTTGTTTTAGGTGGACCAATCCAAATGAAGTTATTCTAATGGATTTGAAGTAGTAATCTCATCTTTTAACTTGAATGAACTTTTCTTCATTTCCCTAATTGACAAGTGTCACATAGATTATTTTCTTTAAATTCATTTGTCTAATCCTCTAGCTAAATCTAATTTGGAAACTCTGGATAAGTGTTTGAAATTTAAATGATCGATTCTTTTATGCCAAATCCAAGGGTCTCTTGTATTGGCCAAAAAAATATAAATTATTGTTTGAAATTTTTATACTTAAGATGTAAATATTTTTCTTTCCAATTCCTTCAAAATTATGTTTGAATTAGAATCCTCGATAAAGTGCTTATCTTTTTAAAATTTAATTTTATAACCTCATGCTGACTTATACTAGTAGGTCATATTTTAAATTCTTAAGTAACAAAACATTAAAAATAGGAGGATATTTGGAATTACCGACATTACCAATGCCAATCGCATATCCTTTCAAGTTATCACCAAAATTGACCATTCCTCCATCTTCATAGATTATATTATTCAGTGTGTCTGGATTTTCGGTCATATGTCTCAAACAACCACTATCAAGTATCCATTTTTCTCTTTTGAGTTGCACCGTTTGACCGTCAAATTTTGAAACATCAATAGCCATGTAACACATCTTTTCCTGTACAACACTCCGATTTGGTAGATAACCTAATTTTTGTAATAATATTAAATGCAGACTTATGAAGCAATGATGAAATGCATATTTTTGAACTAGTGTTATAAAAATCTTCAAAAATTGCCATTTAAAATTTTCAAAAATTCGGATTATGAAAACTTTGAAAACCAATGCTCTGATACCAATTGTTGGGTATGCGGATTAAGGACTTTAAGACAAACTAAACACTAGAAGGGGTAAATAGTGTTTTATAGATTTTATTGGACTTATCAAAATGTTTTGCAAATAATAGATATCAACAATCACAGATGCAAAAAATAAAAAATAAAAAGTAGTAAAAGGAAAGTACACACCGGGATTTTATACTTGTTTGGAGTTACCCTACACCTAGTCCCACACAATGCTAGGTTAATGTGGATTTCTATTCAGCTGATATCTAATATTACAATCCTTGATTTCAAGGCTACAAGTGCACACCCCAACTGATTTCTAGGGTACAGTGAGACTCAGTTGATTTCCATTCCACAACCTACACCCAATTGATTTCCGGGATACAATCACACCCAATTGATTTTTGATCTAGAATCACAACTTTCTTAGTATCAGTTTTGAAGTATTGACTCGATAGAACTAGATCTTACAATCTTTGATTACTAATAGCCTATAACTCTTGAGTATCACTTGAATTTCAGATAAAGTTTGATGGAGAATTGAAAGAGAAAGAGATTGATGTAATTCTCTTTGAAAATCGGTAGATTACAAGTATAGATATTAAGAATTTAAAAAGAATAATGGAGAATGAGAAGAAAGGAAGAAGAAGATAATGAAAAGTTCAATAAAAAATCGAATTTAGAAGCCTATTTATAGTCTCCCAACAGTTAAATCCTTCCAGAACAGTTTTGAATTCAAAAGAAACAACTTTTCAAAAATTGAATTTAAAAATAAATGGTACATATGTCGACATATAAAAAGGCATATGTCAGCATGCCTTAAAGATTTTTCAAAAATAAAAAATTATGATTTAAAACGAACTATATTCCTTTATATTAAAATAGAGTTTTTTCATGTAAAATTATATTTTAAAAGCATATATTTAGATGCTTTAAAAAATAGTTAAAAATTAAATATGAAATGATATAAAGGTATATATATTTAAAACTATGAATATAAGAAATACTTTAGAACTTAATAAATATAACTAAGGAAATTGAAAAAATAAGTAACTATGAAAATAGTATTAAATCTATAAGTAATAAATATTCAAATTAGGAGTTAAAATATATTAATAAATACAGTATAATTTTAAAACAAGAGTTAAAATGAATTCCAGGAGTTAAAATAGATATAAGACTAAAGAGATATAGATTTAAAATAAGAAAGTGGTTTTAAAACTATTTTGAAAATAAATTTAAAAACAAGGAAGTAATTTCGAAATCATTTGATAGCAGTGAGCAAAAGTTTGAAATACTTTGGAAACACATTAGTTTCCGTTGTGGATATTATCTAAGCCAACATGGAGATTTGAAAGGATTAAATTGTCGGATTCTTCCTCGATGCTTCACTATCATATACCGTGGTAGTAAATCATTTAAAGAAGCATTGGCATCCCAGGGGTTCGATTAAAGTCAAATCAAATGGTAATATATTCTTCTTCTTACTGTCTAGTATTGAAGATAGGAAACATATAGTTGAGGAAGATCTGATTATCATAAGGAATAAACTGTTTATTATTAAAAAGTGGGATGTGGCAATGAGGAATTCGTGAATTTGTATACAGTGCCCTTATTTGGATTAAAATGTATAACCTACCACTGTTTGCATGGTCGCAATTGGGTATAAATTGGTTAGCAAGTTGGTATATTTTTGTGTTTGGATTATAATACTGAGAGCTTGGAGAGACTGGAGTATGCGAAGTGTAAGGTTGAGGTTACGCTAGATAACCTACTTTTGGATGATGTCTCTAAGCACACAGTAAAAGTAACCTACCTGTGGAACCCAGACCAGTGTGCACTCTGCAAAGAGTTCGACCATATTCAAGAAAGATGTGGTAAAAAGAAAAACGTTGAATGGAATGACATGGAAAATGGAAATAGAGAGGGAAAGAACTTGACTAAAGAATATGTTCCTGGTACTTCAAAGCAGAACTTGCAAGAAGTGAAAGGAAGTTCTAATACATTAAAGGTTCAACAATGGAGAAAGCCCAGTTATAGTAACATAAGAACTCGAATTGAACCTGATGATCAAAGGAGTAAGGATAATGGCGGTAAGACAATGGCAAATAACCTTGGTTTCTGCTTAGATAAGACCTACAATGTCGTTAGAGGGAAAGTTGTTACTAATACTGCTGTAAAAGGTAACAGATTTAATATCTTAACGGATACTAAATTTGATGCTGGTGTATCTCAACAAGCAGATCTTAATAGTGGCCAAGTTGAATTGAAGGATGATAATGAAGCTAGTGAAGCTTGTGCTGAAGTGAATATCGTTGAACCTAGTAAAAATATAGTAAGGAAGAAACTGTATTATAGGAAAAAGGCGATGCAGCATGGGAAACAAATTAGCAGAAGGAAAAATAAAGCTCTCTTGAAGGAGAACTTTCAAAAACAGGCAAAGTGTATGCCTGCTATAGAGAGTAAAGATGCAGTAAGTCAACAAGTTGCTCTAGAAGATTTTTAAGAAGGTTGCTATATTTTGGTTGGCAGTAAGACAAAAAATCAAGGAGATATAATGGTTGTTGCTCATGATAACATAGTCATGGAAACAGAGAAGTCGGAGGAGGCCATTGATGATCGGGTTGATGACTATTTGATTGTTGATACTGAAACAGTAGACAAAATCAAATGAATAGATGTAGTGGTAAAAAACAAGGGAGGTTGAGAAGGGTGAAATAAAGGACCGTGAAGATAAATCCATCAAAATGTATTATGAAATATTAAGGAGAAATCAATCTGATAGGAACGGTTCAGACAGCATTGTATTTGTTCCAAACTTTGAAGTAACATGCAATACGTTAGATAAAATACGCCATGAAATTACTACTATACATTAGGGTAAGTCACTTGTAGCACATGAGAAATCAGCTGGTAACAATTGGGTTGGAGCTATGTTAAAACATCTAACGAGCTGTCTTAAACAAGCCCCGACCAATTGTGTGACACCAACTTGCTCTTCAAAGACCAAAAACAAGGTTTTACTTGATCTCAGAGATAAAAATTGCATGCTTCCAGTGACCTGTAGCAGGAAGAAAGAGCTCTTAAGGAGCATGCAAGACAATGGCTAGACAGATTTGCCTATCTATTGAGTCTGCCTTAGGCTCAGGAAATCTGGTTAAGTGAGTCTATATGTAATGGAATTGAAATGTAATATGTTTGCGGTAGGATGTGATTGTAGTAGGCTTTTCTTATGTCAATTGTTGTGGACGCGCCACCTAAAAAACCTTAGTGGTTAGGCAGTCTGCTTAACTCCTATAATAAAGTGCTTATTATTTGTTATAATAAGAAGTGTTTGCGGTCACTTTAAAAACCGGTCGGCTTTGCCAAAAAAGTTTGAAATAGGAATTCAATGCTAACCAGAGTTTTAACAAAATATCTAGACACAATTACTTTAAATTTCTTGAACTCATGAACTCTTCAATTTTCGATACTCATGAGTCTTGTATCCTGAACTGTGACACCCCACGTCCGTTAATGTCACTCACTAAGGGGATGCATTAAGTTTCGTGAAGCGCTATAGGTAAACAGACAAAGAATAATTACAAGATAGATATAAATAAGATATCAGCGGTTTTTATTAATCATAAAGCATGATTACACCAAATGTCTGAAAATACATAAACTCAGTACATCATTAAAACTTCTGTCTTGTACTTTAAATATCAGAATGCAATAACAAAGAAAGCATAATCCCCGAATCATAAGCCATAATAGCAAAGATAGAAGCTTGAGCAATACATATCTAGAAGCTCCAAGCAAGATGATAGCAGAATCCTGACTAAGCCTGAGAATTCCCTCCCTTGAGAACTTAGGGGGGAGGAACGGAAGAAAGAAGGAGAAACAAAAAGGATCAGACATAAAGTCTGGCGAGTCTAGTTACTTTTAGCCAGTAAATAAATAAAAGTAACATGATAGTCATATAGTGTGGATAAGAGAGATCACTACATAAATGGAAGGTGTGACTAGGTAGACAAGATTAGGTGTATGTGCCTCACTAATGATTACTCTGCACTATTACTAGTATAACTAAAATGAGATGATCCATTCTGCTCTAAGTTGGTAGACCTAGGGCATACGTCCAAGTGTACCCTAACCACTACCCTTATCGATCGGCTCCCTACCCCGTAGATATCCTATGTTGGCCCCATGGTAGGAGGTATCACTTCCTAAAGTGGCAACCATTAAGGTGTGCACAACCATACCTACTGGTGTCACGGTCGTCTTATCCCCTTCTGCCCGGCTCATGCACGCACATGGCCCGGTCGGTTTGCGCCGCCCACACCATTCGTCTCGTTTGGATCTCTTATAATCAATCAGTAAGCATGCCCCTTTTCCGCCTAGTACGAAGTTCTTTACTTGATACCAACTCCGGGTTACTGACTGAAATGGGTCCCACACAATAGGATACAAGCTCTCCCCCTTGTCCTGTATCCCC
Organism: Allium sativum; assembly: GCA_030737875.1. Classification (NCBI taxonomy): domain Eukaryota; kingdom Viridiplantae; phylum Streptophyta; class Magnoliopsida; order Asparagales; family Amaryllidaceae; genus Allium; species Allium sativum. Next base: position 13,907,578 of record CM060925.1, read on the forward strand.
ACTAGGTATACCCTTAGGTGTCTTTAATTACATAGTCTTATGTCAGCTTTGCTTACCCTAAAAGGGTGTCTTTAATTACATAACTCCAATCTTTCTACCGGTTATGCTTACTTATAGGTGTCTTTAATACATAACCCCCAATCTTCCAACTGGTTATGCTTACCTATAGGTGTCTTTAATACATAACCCTATCATTTCTACAAGTTATGTTAACCCTAAAAGGTGTCTTTAATTACATAACTTTATTATTTCCACCGATTATGTATAATACTAGGTGTCTTTAATTACGTAACCTTATTGGGTTAAGTTTGTGGGCCTATATATACTAATATTACCCACCTACCCAAGATTTACTTATCCCTCCCACTGATCCAAGCATGTTTGTCTAATTGTTAAGTTTGTAGGCCTATATATACTAATATTACCCGCCTACCCAAGATTTACTTAACCCTCCCATTGATCTAAGCATGTTTATTTAACAGTTAAGTTTGTGGGCCTATATATACTAATATTACCCACCTATCCAAGATTTACTTGATCCAATCAATTTTACTTAACCCTAACTTTAGTTCTTATTCACACAATCCCTTATGGATTAGTTTAGGTTAAGTAGTCAAACTTATTACCATGTCCATTTATGGTTTATACTAAGCTAGACCTCCCACATTAGTCCTACAACGTGTGGATGCTGGATATGCCAGTCGGGTCCAGGCAGTCTTATTCCATAGTTGGGCCTAACATCGTGTCTTAGCCCGATTCGTATTTGCGTACTTAGACCTCCCACATTAGGTTCAACACTAGTGGCTGCTGGATATGCCGGTCGGGTCCGAGCAGACTTCCACCACTAATGCAACCTGACCTCGTGTCATAAGTACAATTACAACTCCTAATTATAATTACTAAACATTCCATTTTAATTAATTAACCAATTAATTAATCCTTTCCTTTTATAGGTGTCAATACCGATTTTACCCAATAATTTGAATTATATGTCCAAAAATGTTCATATTCAAATTATACCAATAAACGATAATAGGGAAAAACAATAGGAATGTAACAAAAGTGATCATCTTGCCATAAACATAAACTTAGCATGATAATGTGAGCATATATACTGGCATGGACATGTAATTATCATCATAACAAGATGAACATAAAACTAGTGAACAAAACATGATGTCTCAATAAGCATAGTAAGATCTAAATCAGCAGTTTAGATGTCCAAGTTGTTCAAATCTAACATGATAACACATGTTGATAGATTAGATCACATGATTCAGATCTAGAGGTTAAAATAGATCTAACATGATAACACAAGGTGATAAATTAGATCACATAAAATAGATCTAACATGATAACACAAGGTGATAATCTAGATCTGACTAACAGTTTCAATGTCCACATAAATTAGATCTACTAGTTTAGAAATAGATCTACACATATCCACATTATAGCATGCCAAAGAAGATAAAGATTTAGATCCAATCCTAACCAATTCAAGGTGGCGTATGTTCATGATTTACATAAATGATTAGATATATCCAATGACATAACTATTCAAATTAACAGATTTATATTAACCACAATAAGGTTACAAACCAAGATCCACAATAATAACATAGTAGAATAATCACAATTAAATTGGATCTAAAGAAATTGATCTATCATGGCATAGCATAATAATCACAATTGAATTGGATCTAAAGAAATAGATCTATCATTACATAGTATCAGATATGATAATAGCGTATATTCATGGTTTACACATATCCAAATCACAGTCTTTCATAATTTGCTTTTATTCATCTAAACCTAAAAGCAACTAGAACTCACAGCGTTAGGTTTAGATAATAGAGAGAATGGATCTTGAATTTCTGGATTTGATTTGCAAAGTATGTTGTAGAAAATGGTTCCGTCTCAATTTGCACTCCTATAGCATATGGCTCTCGTAGTTTTCAATGAAGAAATAAGAGAATTGGGCACATATTTATAGCTGCAGAACCCTCTAAAACCAACTTCCACCACAACCCTAGGGGTGTCGACACTCCTGTGTGTGGTTCGACCCATAAGTCGGCACCCCTTCAGGGGGGTCGACCCCTTAGAGTTGGAATTTTGCCGCTTAGACGAATTTTTGAATTTGAATTGTTCTGGATAAAATTCCGACTCATCTCTGACTCATGCATATGTATATAATTTTTCTATGCGTATACGAACTTAAAACCCTCATAACTTCCTTATACGGTGTCCGTTTTACGCAAACCAGATGTCTATCTTGACCAGAATTTCGAGAAGGACGCAATGGTGCAGTCCGTTTCCTCTAATTCTAAATATTAAATTAATTATTATTTAATTTATCCTCTTTTAGTGTTGGTATGAATTCGTGGTGTTACATGAACTCTTCTACTTTGAAATCTTGATTTTATGGACTGTACTGTCTTCAATAATTCATAGCAGCATAGATTTCCTATATATATATACATACATATATATTCTAGGTGATAGTATTAATATATATATTATTATAATAATTGAAACATGGTTGTTGTCATCAAAACCATCATCATCAACATCTCAATCCCTAACAGCATCAAACTCTTACGAATGATATTTTTCTAACACTGGATCGCCTAAGAATGGCGTTTAAGCTAAACTAAGCAAACAATTCAATCATGCAACCAATAATCATTAAAATTCCTAAACTAGCATGTAGACATCCGTAATAGCAATAATAAATAAAATAGAACCTATATATAGCAATCAAAGTGAAATAAGTGTTCAAATGATGTTGATCTAACAGTGTAGCCAAAATAGCGCGTAGTAGCGCATAAATGGGTAAATAGTGCGTAACAAAGCGCAACCAGGTAAAAATGTAATAATCAAGTTAGAACTTCTTAAATCGCTTTCTATTCTTTTTATTTACTCTTCGTTAGGTTCATTTATCCTAAATATTACTTTTTATAATTAAAAATCAGTTTAAAATGTTAAATCTATACTATACCAACAAACTCGGTTCAGTGAGAGACAATATCGCTCACCTCAACCAAATCAGTTTAAACGTGGTCCACAGTGTAAAGCTTGTCAATAAGAGTCCAACGGAAGAAACGACGGCCAATTCCGATCTCGTACATAAAAAAAGTAAGTATGACCAATTAAACATAATTACCTAAAGTTAACCCTTCACCCCCATATATCTTGTCTCTAGGTTGTGTAGATGAACCCACTCCTCAACCTTCTCTCTCCTCGCTTTCCACCTCCACAGTCCAATCGTTAGAACACGAGTCGTTACATTCTTCCCTCCTTAAAGGATTTCGTTTCTGAAATCCTCAAGGATGAAGCAATGTAATCCCAAAGTTTCTTGAACAAGTAACAATACATAATTAATTGTCACTCATCACTCTCATCGACAATCGTCGAAGTGATCATAACAAAGGAAATTGACTTGAAATTTGACACAAGCCAATATTCCTATTCCTAAGTTCAACCAAAGTCAAATTTGGGCAAAAATCATAATTTACAAGCATGAATAGTCAATTCTCTCTCTCTCATGGCATCCTCACCCATACCGTCCCTCTGCCAAAACATCTCCTCACCGTTCCCGCTCGATCACGTCCCAATCCCATCTCCTGTAGCGCCGTTTAGTCAACCTCCCGTCATCCCTAACCCTCCGCCAATCCCGCCAGTACCCGATCCACCTCTTCAAACTTCCTCTCCCCATCCATTTGTCCTTGGCCCCAAACCCATGTTTAATTCTCTTTTTGCAAATAAACCCAGAAATGCAGGTTCTTTCCAACCTCCGAAGTTACCAGTGGTCTTCAATAATGGGGCACTTGTGCCAGCAGAAGCAATCATCAACGTGGGTAATGATAACTGGCAACACTCCATTATAGGTTTTTTCTTGGACCATCCGCTTTCTTTCACGACGGTCATCAATTTTCTAAAGAACTGATGGCAGTTGAAGGGAAGGGTAAATACTAACTGCTTCTTGTTCCTGTTCAATCTGTCTTCTGATGAGGACAGAAGGAAAATACTAGAATCTGACTCGGTTGTTATGAGGAACAAGTTGTTTATCCTGAAAAGTTGGGATCCATCGGTTGGCAATAATGCTAGTGGGATTAGGGATGTTCCTATATGGATTAAATTGCATAATGTACCTATGTACACTTGGTCTCTGGTAGGAATAAGCTGGCTTGCATCTAGAATCGGAAAATTCTTGTGTATGGATGAGTCGACAGAAAAACTAGAAAGATTACATTTTGCAAAGTGTTTAGTTGAAATGTAACAACCCGTATTTTCAATAACCAGTTATAACGTAAATCGAGGCAGAATTTAATTTATAAATCTGAATCAAGGGAAACGGGCTATGCCATTGCGTTCGCCTCGGAAAAATACGCGAAATAGAGTCCGAGTTTTCGAAAATCGGAGTCCGTATGACCCGATTAAGGCCCAACGAAGTTTTCAGAAAAATTCAAAGTAAAAAAACAGATTTCAAATTCAAGTTTGAATTTGGAAATTAGGTCAGATTGGGCCAGGCGGGAAAATTCCCGCCAGAGCACCCAAGTCGACAGCCCTGTCGACTTGGGAGTCGACTTGGTGGGACCCAAGTCGACAGCCCTGTCGACTTGGCTCAGCCGGGCAGTTTTGCCTGGTGCACCATTTTGGAGTTGTGTTGAGTTTTGGGGGCCAGATTTGGTTTTGAGGGCTGAGATTGGAACTAGGGTTTAATCCTAAGGCTAAAACTAATCCTAATCTCTATAAATAAGCCCCTAACCTAACCCTAAATCATCATTATTCATTCAAGCAACTAAACTATGGCAAAATCACTCCTCTCATGGCCTCCACTCTCTTCATAAAATCCTAAATAAATTTCTATGAGATATTTTCCATGCATACAAGTGTTTTCAAGCTTGTATGAGTGTCATTAGCTTGCATTCAAGTCAAGTTTCCATATTTACATCATAAAGCAAGGGTTTTGATCATTTTGGCTCAAGGGTTTTTCTATTAGAGCTTGCATTTTGGGTCTATTTGATTGCATAAGGGCTTTGTCATATTTTTGTGTCTTCATAAGCATTGTAAGCCCTTTTCTACTTTCATATTTAAACTCTAAAGTTAAATGAATGATGCAAGTTTGGTTGATCATTATGATATGCAAGTTTGCCATGATATGCAAGTTTACCATGTCATGTTATGCAAGTTTGATATATTATGATATGCAAGTTTGCCATGATATGCAAGTTTATCATGCTATGTTATGCAAGTTTGCCATGTTATGATATGCAAGTTTATCATGTTATGTTATGCAAGTTTGCCATGTTATGATATGCAAGTTTATCATGTTATGTTATGCAAGTTCGCCATGTTATGATATGCAAGTTTATCATGTTATGTTATGCAAGTTTGCCATGTTATGATATGCAAGTTTATCATGTTATGTTATGCAAGTTTGATATGCAAGTTTGTCATATGATATGCAAGTTATGTTTGATATGCAAGTTTGTCATATGATATGCAAGTTATGTTATGCAAGTTTGGGTTGATCATTTTGTTCATGTTATCATGTTATGCAAGCTTACCTTGAGTATATGAACATAAAGCTTCAAGCTTTATGCTAAAGGTTGCATTTTGGCAACATGTAAGTTATCATATCCCTTATGATAACTTGCATGTGAGGCTAAATGCGAACTTATGGCAACTTCTACATGTCATTTATCACCATGTATCACTTATATGCTAAGTTTGGTTTTATGCATGCTTTTGAGGCCTAAAAATGTAATATGCAAGTATATGAACATATGTACATTTCATATGCCACCATGTTAAACTTGTGGCTTCAACACCTTTATGTCATGATTATGCCAAGTTCCCTCTTTCTATCCTTTATGCGCTATTGCGATATGTAAGCGATGGGATTGCGTTTGGGGTTGGGTAAACTTAAAAGATATAAAAACATAAGATTGGGAATTTACCTATTAAGTTAGGTCTACCCATTGGGAATTTACCTATTAAGTTAGGTCTACCCAAATTCTTGAAAACTTGTAATGTGTTTTGGAAACATGATGGACATGACACTTAGAAAATATAAGTGTGACCAACTCGAGGTTGGGTTGAGATTGTAGCGTAAAACTACCCAGAACCGACCGGCTTAACTAGTTGCTACAAACAATAGGACCCAATGTGAGAAGTTGGTCATGTTGTACCTTGAACCCGAGGTTAGACCATGTTGTGGTGTAAAGCTACCCGGACCCGCCCGGCTTAACTAGTAACCACAACAAGGTCTAATGTGAGAGGTTAAGGCACATTAAATTAATTAATGCCTCATGATTAGGGTTAAGTCATGGTCCACTTAATACTTAACCAATTTGGGCTTGGTAGATTAATCAGGGTTAAGTCGTGAACTCATCGTTACACTTAACCAAGTTAATCCATGATTAGCAAGAGGGTTAAACCGTACTTAACCCACTAGAAAATCCTAGCAATGGGGGTCCACTCCAGCAGTAATCCCAAGTTCGTATCGTTAAGACCCTAGGGACTAGGCTAGGGTGGGGGGCACAATTACTGGACTTGAGGTAAGTGACCAAAAACGACGGCAGAGTGGTACGCCGGTGTAGTTCCGGGCGGACTATGGTCGTGCACATAGTCCGAAGCCGGGGAAAGCATGCACGGGTACCAGTAGATCGAGACTGTGCACTTATGTTTATGGTGTCCAGGGGTTGACACCCTAGGGCTTGATACACCCGACGGGAGACCCTGCACAGTCTGACTACAATTATGTTTGGGCCGCATTGACACCAACACGTGACGAGTTAGGCTTATAGGGAGCCGATCGACTAGACCGTTTGGTTGGACCGCGTATTAGGGTCACTTCATGTTATTGGGCCAAAGCTTGGGCCAAGGGATCAATACTTGTTTATTCAAGTCATGTTAGTTTGCTAGTACACCTATGGTGCAAAAACCTTAATCCTGATTATGCGATGACACCTTTATCTACCTTGTTAGTTAATCATCATGCTAGTATGTTGTTATCCTTATGTTCATCCCTGCTTCTCATGCCAGTTAACTTTACCAGTTTACATTGATTGTAGTAGGGCTTACTCAGTCTTTTTGACTGACATGTTTTCCTTTCGCCTCTTTTCTTCCGTCCCCCCCCCCCCCCCCCCCCAGGTTCTCAGGGTGGGAATATTGGAGCTTAGCTTGGATTTCTGATCGCTTGCTTGTGGGATTTTAGCTCATGTACGGTCTTGACATGAAGCTAGCTATGGTTATCACTTATTTTGGGGATAGTACTTATGTATTTCAGTTTTTCAGTGATGTTGTTTTTATCTAGACTTGTGTATTTGGAAAGTTGACATTATGTGTACCAGACTTGTTTTGAAATAGTTTGAAATCTTCCGCTGTTTACTTATCTTATTTACTCTGTTTACATATATACATATGTTCTTGTTCTGCCTTGATATACCATTATGCATGTTTACCTGATTCAAACGCCCCTCCAAAGTCAGAGTGCTTGCAAGAGCCACCCTGGCGGAGGTGGGGTGTTACATTTGGTATCAGAGCATATGGTTTACGAGAAGGAACAAAAAGGTTTTTAAAAACTTTTGGAAAACTATTTTCAAAACCAAGTATAAAGTATTTTCCAAAGAAAAGTCTAGTTTGTTTTAAAGGCCATTCCCCAAAAAGCCATTAGCAAAAATTCCTTCGTTTTTCTCCATTCTGAATCTATCTTTTTCTTCGTTTTCAGTATGGCCAATAACTTTGCCATTTCGGAGGGAGTACACGTACCTGTTTGGTATAGGAGACTTTTGGAGGCTAGGGCGACCGAAGCCGGCCCCACAGATGTTCCTCCTCCTCCTCCTCCTCCGGTAGTTAATGTTCCTCCTCCTCCGGTAGTTAATGTTCCTCCTCCTCCTGTCGCTGAGGTTCCTCTTCCTCCTCCCCCTCAGCATCCTCAAGCTGACTTCGCAAAGACTTGCAAAGATTTCAAAGCAATGGGTGGCAAGAACTTTCAAGGCACTGAGACTTTTGTAGAGGCCAGAAATTGGTTGAAAGAGACCGAGGATTTATTTTCTATCTTTGGGTTAGACGATCAGAGGAAGATCTTGTTGGCGGTTTGGCTTATGAAGGATGAAGCCGCTTATTGGTGGGAAGTCACAAATGGTACTAGGCCTGTTGAGACTTGGGCCGATTTCAGGGCAAGGTTCGTGCTTAAGTTTCTATCTTCTACTGAGGAGAATCTGCAAATGGAGAGGTTCATAACTTTGAAACAAGGAGATATGTCTATCAAAGAATATGTGAACAAGTTCAATCAGTTAGCTCGTTTTGGCTTGGATATGGTGAATACTCCACAGAAGAAGGCTCTTCGTTTTGCTAGAGGATTGAATGAGCCGTTGCAGGGATTGGCTATGTCATATATTCCCCATGGGGCCACGTTTGAGAGCTTGGTTGATATGGCGTTACTTCAGGGAGATGTCAAGAAAGAGATCAAGGTGAATGATACTCAAGCCAAGAAGACTGATTCCCAGTGGAAAGGAAATCAGGGTAATCCAAGTGGTCAGAGCAGTCAAGGCAATCAGAACAAGAACAAGAACAAGAGTCAAGGCAACAAGGGGGACAACAACAAGGGCAATAACAACAAGGGGAAGTGCCATTATTGCGGTTCAGTTGGGCATCTTATTAAGGATTGTAAGAAGAGGAAAAGGAAGAATGGTGAATGCTTTTTCTGCGGTGAGACTGGACATTTCAGTAAGGATTGCCCGAAGAAGCAAGGGCAAGGCCAGGGTCAGACTCAGCGTGCTGGACCTCAAGGAGGGCAAGTTCATGCTCTCAATGCCGCTCCAGTTCCCAATCGAGGTAGTATTTATGTTGAGAGCCTTGTATATATTTCTGATTTTCCAGTTCGTACCTTGTTTGATTCTGGTGCATCGCATAGCTTTATTTCATCTGATCTAGTTGAAAGTTTGCACCTAAGTACTAGTCTAGTTAATGATCCCGTGTGTGTTTCAAATCCAATTGGGGTTTCCGCCCATTTGTCTATTATCTACGTGGATTTGAAAATCTCTATCTTGAGTGTAGAGTTCTCGTGTGATGCTTATATTCTCGGTTTCATGGGGTATGGGTTGATTTTGGGCATGGATCGATTGTCCAGTTTTGGAGCCATCCTTGATTTTTGAGCATAGGGTTGTGAGGCTCATGACTCGCCTCGGTAATACCCTAAAATTTTCTAGTAACCCTATGGGTCCCATCATGTTGTGTTATCTTGAATCCCTCAACTCGTCTATCGATAGTTTGTAATCGGTGAGGATGGTCCGAGAATATCTTGATATCTTGGGTGAAGTGAAGGGGGTTACCCCTAAATGAGAGATAGATTTCCGCATTTATCTGGTTGATAATGCCAAGATAGTTTCGTGGTCGGTTAGGCACATGGCCCCGCAAGATGAGAGTTAAGAAAGCAAGTCAAGGAGTTGCTTGAGAAGAACTTCATTAGACGAAGTATATCTGAATGGGGAGCGCCTGTAGTATTTACTACCAAGGCAGATGGTTCTCTTCGACTTTGTGTTGATTATCGTGAGTTAAACGAAGAGAATAGACAACCATTGCCAAGGATCGATGATTTGTTTGATCAGCTTGTAGGAACATCTTTTTTCTCTTGATCTTGCTACTGGATTCCATCAGCTCAGAGTAGCTGAGGATAGTATAGACAAAACTGCGTTCAGAACTCCAGATGGATTCTTAGGATGGCTGGTCATGCCATTCGGTTTGACTAATGCACCCGCCTACTTCGTGGACTTGATGAGTAGGGTGTTCAGGGAGTTCTTGAACAAGTTTGTCGTGGTCTTCGTAGATGATATTCTGATCTTCTCTAAGGATGAGGAAGAGCATGCAAGGCATCTCGTAGAGGTGATGGATACGCTTAGAGCGCATCAGTTGAAGGCCAAGTTCTCCAAGTGTCACTTTTGGAGAAGGGAAGTTAGATTCCTTGGGAATATAGTATCTAAGCAAGGCTTAGCAGTGGATCCCGCTAAGGTAGTTGCAGTTCAGGATTGGAAGACTCCAAGGAATACAACCGAAGTAAGAAGTTCTCTCAGTTTAATTAGTTAGTTAGCGTCCCCTGAGTTTAGACCTACCCTTCTGGATCAAGTAGGGACTTCGCAGAAAGAAGACCCGCAGTTAGTCGAGATCATGGACAAGTTGATTCGAGGCGAGATGTTAAGACACCTCGCTATAGATGGCAAGGGATGGCTAAGACGCAATGAGAGGAAGAAAGCTCTTGAAGATGCACATCACCCGAGGAGGTGGCCGAGTTTGTCCCAAGGTGCATGTTGTGCCAACAGGTTAAAGGCCGAGTCATAGAAGCCCGGTAGGCTATTACATCCATTGGAGGTCCCTGCAATGGAAGTAGGAAAAACGTCACGAAGGATTTCGTGGATGGACTGCCTAGATCAAGAAAGGGAATAAGAGCATGTGGGTCATAGTAGGTAGACTCATGAAGAGTGCTCATTTCACTCCGGTAAAGAGCGAAAGGACTGCATCATAACTAGCGACAGTTTACTTTCAAGAAATAAAGCGGTTGCACGGGGTTCCCTAAAGGATAGTTAGTAACCATGACTCAGCCAGTCTTGGGATAGTCTACGGGAAGTCATGGGCAAGCAATTGAATCTAAGTACGGCCTATCATTCACAGGCGGATGGTTCATTTCGTTCAACCATGAGTTATAGAAAATCACGTTAGTAAGAGCAATTGGCAACGTGGATTGGTATTTTCAAGAAAAGTTCTGCTGTGTGGAATACTTTATAGTAAGTAAACGAGATCCAGGATTCACTGGTGAATTTTGGAGAGCCTGCATGAAACCATGAGGTCACAGTTATGTTTAAGCCAAGTATGATAGAAGAAGAGTAAGTGAAAGAGGAAGACGAGAGGCGACAATGAAATGGGTTCCAACTCATATTTGGAAATAAGAGTTAAGAAGCTAAGAAATCATGAGGTAAAAGACGGTCAAAGCACAGTGGAGTTAAGCTCAAGGAAACGTGACTTAGAAGACTGAAGGCTAGATACGCGCATCATATCTCTTTTTAAGAGCATATCCTTGATCCTTGTTTTCCTGTGGAACTTACTCGCATGTTATCTTTTTACGTATATCCTCTCGGTCCCATTCTCGGTCCTATTTCTGTCGGGAGGTATGACTTATTGGCTAGTAATACATGTCAAGGTTTGAAGGGGTCCATTAGGTTGACTAAACCTTTTGGGCTTTTATAGAATATGGGTTGGGTTAGGAAGGGATTTCTTGTAATCCGAAAGGGGTATATCCTGCTTATCTTCCCGATCTCTTTGTAGCATATCTTTTGCTATCCATGTTTGTCTTGATTTTCTAGTTTATCATGTTAATCTTGTCATGAGAACCTTAGGTAGAAACCCTTTGGATGAAACATGTGTTTGAAACATGTTATGCTTGATGGTTTCAAGTGGTTGCAAGTGTTAGCAAGTGGTTACTCGTGGATGCATTATACACATTAGGCACTAGATCGGCTCACACACTCCTCATATTGCATATGCATGAGTGTTTACGCTTATTCATGGATGAAAATTTTTGTGTTATCACATGGATGTTGCATATGGATGTATGTTATGTGCACACATATAGATGTTATACATTATGTTAGGAATTGCATACATATGGATTCATTTCACTAACATAATTTGCATTGATGATATTTGCATTAGATAAGTACATATACACACACCTTTGCATATGTTCATACAACATTTAGAATCTTGTAAGGACAATGATTGCTCGTGGATGATGTTTTGAGTAGATGGATGTTGGATGGTAGGATACGTTCTTCCTAACTTAGAGATTTCGGGGACGAAATCCTTTAAGGAGGGGAGAATGTAACAACCCGTATTTTCAATAACTTGTTATAACGTAAATCGAGGCAGAATTTAATTTATAAATCTGAATCAAGGGAAACGGGCTATGCCATTGCGTTCGTCTCGGAAAAATACGCGAAATAGAGTCCGAGTTTTCGAAAATCGGAGTCCGTATGACCCGATTAAGGCCCAACGAAGTTTTCAGAAAAATTCAAAGTAAAAAAACAGATTTCAAATTCAAGTTTGAATTTGGAAATTAGGTCATATTGGGCCAGGCGGGAAAATTCCCGCCAGAGCACCCAAGTCGACAGCCCTGTCGACTTGGGAGTCGACTTGGTGGGACCCAAGTCGACAGCCCTGTCGACTTGGCTGTCGACTTGGCTCAGCCGGGCAGTTTTTCCTGGTGCACCATTTTGGAGTTGTGTTGAGTTTGGGGGCCAGATTCGGTTTTGAGGGCTGAGATTGGAACTAGGGTTTAATCCTAAGGCTAAAACTAATCCTAATCTCTATAAATAAGCCCCTAACCTAAACCTAAATCATCATTATTCATTCAAGCAACTAAACTATGGCAAAATCACTCCTCTCATGGCCTCCACTCTCTTCATAAAATCCTAAATAAATTTCTATGAGATATTTTCCATGCATACAAGTGTTTTCAAGCTTGTATGAGTGTCATTAGCTTGCATTCAAGTCAAGTTTCCATATTTACATCATAAAGCAAGGGTTTTGATCATTTTGGCTCAAAGGTTTTTCTATTAGAGCTTGCATTTTGGGTCTATTTGATTGCATAAGGGCTTTGTCATATTTTTGTGTCTTCATAAGCATTGTAAGCCCTTTTCTACTTTCATATTTAAACTCTAAAGTTAAATGAATGATGCAAGTTTGGTTGATCATTATGATATGCAAGTTTGCCATGATATGCAAGTTTACCATGTCATGTTATGCAAGTTTGATATATTATGATATGCAAGTTTGCCATGATATGCAAGTTTATCATGCTATGTTATGCAAGTTTGCCATGTTATGATATGCAAGTTTATCATGTTATGTTATGCAAGTTTGCCATGTTATGATATGCAAGTTTATCATGTTATGTTATGCAAGTTTGCCATGTTATGATATGCAAGTTTATCATGTTATGTTATGCAAGTTTGTCATGTTATGATATGCAAGTTTATCATGTTATGTTATGCAAGTTTGATATGCAAGTTTGTCATATGATATGCAAGTTATGTTTGATATGCAAGTTTGTCATATGATATGCAAGTTATGTTATGCAAGTTTGGGTTGATCATTTTGTTCATGTTATCATGTTATGCAAGCTTACCTTGAGTATATGAACATAAAGCTTCAAGCTTTATGCTAAAGGTTGCATTTTGGCAACATGTAAGTTATCATATCCCTTATGATAACTTGCATGTGAGGCTAAATGCGAACTTATGGCAACTTCTACATGTCATTTATCACCATGTATCACTTATATGCTAAGTTTGGTTTTATGCATGCTTTTGAGGCCTAAAAATGTAATATGCAAGTATATGAACATATGTACATTTCATATGCCACCATGTTAAACTTGTGGCTTCAACACCTTTATGTCATGATTATGCCAAGTTCCCTCTTTCTATCCTTTATGCGCTATTGCGATATGTAAGCGATGGGATTGCGTTTGGGGTTGGGTAAACTTAAAAGACATAAAAACATAAGATTGGGAATTTACCTATTAAGTTAGGTCTACCCATTGGGAATTTACCTATTAAGTTAGGTCTACCCAAATTCTTGAAAACTTGTAATGTGTTTTGGAAACATGATGGACATGACACTTAGAAAATATAAGTGTGACCAACTCGAGGTTGGGTTGAGATTGTAGCGTAAAACTACCCGGAACCGACCGGCTTAACTAGTTGCTACAAACAATAGGACCCAATGTGAGAAGTTGTTCATGTTGTACCTTGAACCCGAGGTTAGACCAAGTTGTGGTGTAAAGCTACCCGGACCCGCCCGGCTTAACTAGTAACCACAACAAGGTCTAATGTGAGAGGTTAAGGCACATTAAATTAACTAATGCCTCATGATTAGGGTTAAGTCATGGTCCACTTAATACTTAACCAATTTGGGCTTGGTAGATTAATCAGGGTTAAGTCGTGAACTCATCGTTACACTTAACCAAGTTAATCCATGATTAGCAAGAGGGTTAAACCGTACTTAACCCACTAGAAAATCCTAGCAATGGGGGTCCACTCCAGCAGTAATCCCAAGTTCGTATCGTTAAGACCCTAGGGACTAGGCTAGGGTGGGGGGCACAATTACTGGACTTGAGGTAAGTGACCAAAAACGACGGCAGAGTGGTACGCCGGTGTAGTTCCGGGCGGACTATGGTCGTGCACATAGTCCGAAGCCGGGGAAAGCATGCACGGGTACCAGTAGATCGAGACTGTGCACTTATGTTTATGGTGTCCAGGGGTTGACACCCTAGGGCTCGATACACCCGACGGGAAACCCTGCACAGTCTGACTACAATTATGTTTCGGCCGCATTGACACCAACACGTGACGAGTTAGGCTTATAGGGAGCCGATCGACTAGACCGTTTGGTTGGACCGCGTATTAGGGTCACTTCATGTTATTGGGCCAAAGCTTGGGCCAAGGGATCAATACTTGTTTATTCAAGTCATGTTAGTTTGCTAGTACACTTGTGGTGCAAAAACCTTAATCCTGATTATGCGATGACACCTTTATCTACCTTTTAGTTAATCATCATGCTAGTATGTTGTTATCCTTATGTTCATCCCTGCTTCTCATGCCAGTTAACTTTACCAGTTTACATTGATTGTAGTAGGGCTTACTCAGTCTTTTTGACTGACCTGTTTTCCTTTCGCCTCTTTTCTTCCGTTCCCCCCCCCCCCCCCCCAGGTTCTCAGGGTGGGAATATTGGAGCTTAGCTTGGATTTCTGATCGCTTGCTTGTGGGATTTTAGCTCATGTACGGTCTTGACATGAAGCTAGCTATGGTTATCACTTATTTTGGGGATAGTACTTATGTATTTTAGTTTTTCAGTGATGTTGTTTTTATCTAGACTTGTGTATTTGGAAAGTTGACATTATGTGTACCAGACTTGTTTTGAAATAGTTTGAAATCTTCCGCTGTTTACTTATCTTATTTACTCTGTTTACATATATACATATGTTCTTGTTCTGCCTTGATATATCATTATGCATGTTTACCTGATTCAAACGCCCCTCCAAAGTCAGAGTGCTTGCAAGAGCCACCCTGGCGGAGGTGGGGTGTTACATGAAATAACGCCTTCTTCTGAAGTACCAGACGAGTTTCCGGTTGAATTGTCTGATGGCAGCATCCAGTACATTCAGGTGGAGTACACTTGGAAGTCGGATAGTTGTTCGCTATGTAAGGCTTTTGGTCATTCTTTGGTTACTTGTAGCATAGCGTCATCAAAAAAGATACAGGAAAGCATTAGATCATATGAAAACAATAATGATAAGGGAGCAGGGGAACATAGCAGACAAGTTGTAGGAAAGGAAAAGAAAATTATTGTTAACAATGATCCCTTTCAAAAGAAAGATCAGGTTTGGATGAGGGTGGAGAATGCAAATAACATAAGATACCGGAAGGGAAACGTTAATGTTGGCTATATTTCTGCTGTAGGATCTTTGACAAATAATAAAAAGGTGAATAATGATATAGTTGCCAGGTCAAACAGTAAGGATATGATACGTGAGAGTAGTGCAAACAAAAGAGTAACATCAGAGTTGGGTGAACGATCGATAACAACCAATAATAGATTTAACGTCCTAGCTGATCAAAATGAGAGTGATCAAACCATGAATGATGGAGAAGGGGGAGAATTTACTAAAGATACTAATGATGAAATGGCAAATGAAGACTTCGAAATACCATTTGTTGACTTATCTGACTTCACTTATGACTGAAATATTGATGAGCAAGTGCATGAACAATTAGATCCCTTTAAATTTGCAACAATAAATGCAAGCAAGCCAATTGCTCCAATGGCTATCTCCGAGCCACTTTCTGAAACCATTTCCCAAGAATCATTAATTGCTGAGTTAATCTAGAAGGAATACTTTGAATTGTGCATGTCTCATGCATTCCCACCAACCTCTTCATTAGAACAAGTTCCCACCAAACAATGCATTATTGTTGAAACTTCAAATCCCAGTATGCCTGGTAATAACTCTTTTCCATCTAGTGGGCCTGTTATAAGCTCTTCACCAATTAGTGTAACCTGCATACTAGTTGTGAATAATTTGAAGACCCCCGTGCATGCAACTGTTAATAGTACATTACTAGCGGCGACCTCCTCTCTATCAGTTGTTCTACCTCCCAAACCACCATATGCTTTCATGGAACCATCCCTGGTTTTTCCTCGCCTATCCATGCTCCTAATCTGTCATCTGATTCTTCTATCTTGTCAATCCATCCTTTAACCAATGCAGTTAGTATCCAATCACCTAGAACTCAACGTACACGGAGTATGACATTAGCGGAATCTCTATCCAAGGAGTATAATTAATGAGTGCAGTGTGGAACATTAGAGGTGCTCATAGCCCTATTAAATTGGATCAAGTCAGAAACTTGATAAGCTAATACAATCTCAACCTCTTTGCCATTTTAGAAACCAAACTTAATCTTCTCCTAACCCTCTCCTCTGCCTCATATACTATGCCAACCTGGACAGTTTCTCATAATCTGGACCATGCTGATTTTGGTCGGATTCTTATTCTTCATGATCCCTCCTTCCTAACTCTTAAGCTTAATTTTGCTACAAGGCAGTTCATGCATTTTCATGTCACTGACCTTACGAACGGCTCAACCTTTTACCTAATTATAGTCTATGCTGATAATTCCATTTGCACAAGGCAATCCCTATTCAATCTTCTACCATCTTTCAAGCAAGACAACCATCCATGGGTAGTTTTTGGCGATTTCAATTACTGTTTATCTCTGCATGATAAACATGGACTAATTCCGTTGCTTCAAAAGGACATTGAGCCACTTAACACTGCAATATACGATGCTGATCTTATTAATGTTAATAGATCTAGCGCTCGATTTTCCTGGAATAATAGAAGCAGGAGTGGTGTAAGAATCTTCACAAATACTGGTCATGCGTTCTGTAACTATAAAGCCATGTTGACGTGGCCCAATCTCCATGCTCACCTTCCTAACCCTATCCTTTCGGACCACTCCCAGTTATCCTATCCCAAGGAATGCCTAAGAGAAGAGAGTATAGAAGTTTTAAAATTTTCAATTCTTGGATCCTTGATCCGGAATTCTCTTCTAAAATTATCGCTTCTTGGTCTCCACATTTATTTGGTAATCCGATGTTTATTTTGTGTAGGAAGCTTAAGGAAACAAAATTTGTTCTACGACAATGGGCAAGCACTAAATTTGGAAATGGGTCTAAGTTGTCTGGTAATCTATAATTTTCCTTGAATCAGGCATAGAACAGGTTGCTTCAGAATCCGAATGATGCGATTGTGGCGTTGGAAGAAAGCAGGATTTTCTCTAAATTAAATAGCGCTCTTGAGTTGGAAGCTAGCATGAAGAAACAATAGCTTAATCTTAAGTGGAAAAATGATGGGGATAGGAATACACATTTTTTCCATGTAGCAATCAAGATTAAGCAGGCTGCTGACCAAATTCATAATGTTTATGATGAAGATGGTAATTTCTAT
Source organism: Allium sativum (assembly GCA_030737875.1). Lineage (NCBI taxonomy): Eukaryota > Viridiplantae > Streptophyta > Magnoliopsida > Asparagales > Amaryllidaceae > Allium > Allium sativum. Next base: position 13,925,150 of record CM060925.1, read on the forward strand.
GACACGCCCGATGCAATTGACGTTGCCCTATTAAAGTACTTTACTGATCTCCTGGGTAACAACAGTGATTTTAGATTGTATTTGAGCCTTATTGATGAAGTTTTACTTCCTACCATTTCCGCAACGCAGTCCGATCTGCTAATCGCAAGGGTTGTTGATCAGGAAATCAAACATGTTCTCTTCTCAATGAATAAAAAATCTTGTGGCGGACCAGATGGTTTCAATGTTTCATTTTTCCTGAGCTCCTGGAATATAATTGAAGCAGATTTTTATAAGGCAATTCACAATTTCTTTGATAAATTCAAGCCCCTTTCGGAAGTGAACGCTAAAAATCTTGTACTTATTCCCAAACTAAAGCCGGCTTCTATTGTTTCTTCCTTTAGGCCAACATCGTGTTGTAATGTCACATTCAAGTGTATCTCCAAAATTCTATCGAACAAATTGCTAGAGGTGCTGCCGTGCTTGATATCCACCAACTAGTCAGCCTTCTTTCCGTTTAGAAGCATACTTGACAACATTTTGTTAACTCACGAGCAAATTAAAGGGTACGGTCGTGCCAATGCGTCCCCTACGGCTACATTAAAGCTTGATCTATCCAAAGCGTATGATATGGTGCATTGGACTTCAATTGTTAGGATCCTTGCAAGAATGAATTTCCCTAAGATTTATGTAGCTTAGGTTTATATATGTATTTCGACGCCGAGTTTTTCCCTCGTCTATAATGGCAAAGGTTCGAGACATTTCAAGAGCAATCAAGGGATACGCCAAGGTGACCCGATTTTGTCTTACCTATTCATCATAGTTATGGACATGCTAACTTCCATATTTAAAGAGAAATATGATCAAGGCTTAATCCAATATCATCCCAAGTGTAAGAAGAATTCTATATCAACTCTACTTTTCGCCGACGATATAATGGTGTTCACTAAACCAGCTGACACTTCCCTGTATTCCATCCTAGAAACTCTAAAGAAATTTTATGTTATGACTAACCTTAAAATTAGTACTCCTAAATCTCAAGTTCTCTTTTCTGGTGTTAGTAGCGAGCATGTGTCACAATTGAGGACTGTTCTACGGATGCAACCCCTTGAAAAAGGAACAATATACCTCTGTCTTCCGTTGTGTACATCATGAATCACGAAGGCAAACTATATGCCACTATTCAAAAGAATTACCGATTCCTTGAATAGCTAGGCGAATAAGTTCCTCTCACAAGCTGGCAAATTAACTCTTGTGCAAAGTATTGGGTTTTTACTTTCCGTTTATTGGGCGAGAGCTTTCGTTCTTCCCAAAAAATTAGTCTCTATGATCAGTGCTGCTATGTTGCTGTTTCTATGGACTAGTAGCATGTATGGCAGAAAAACGATTCCGTGTTCTTTCACCAAAATGCTTCTTCCGAAGAGTAGAGGAGGGATGAGCTTGTATTCTTTGCACAAATAGAATATTACGGCTGCTAGCACACATTTCAATAACTTTGTAAGTCGTTCTAACAGCATTTGGGTCCAATGGTGTTGGCGTCACAACGTAAAGAATCATAATTTCTGGACCATGGACTGTCTGAATTCTTGCAGTTGGGCTTGGCGCTGTTTATTAGCAATGCGTGCAAAATTTCTACCATGCATCCAGTATAATATTTCACCAACATGTAAGGTATCTTTCTAGGATGATCCGTGGATTTCAAAGGGTGTCATTCTCTCTAAGCTTCTCGGCCATGAGTGTGTTGCACAAACGAGCGTGAACAGGAATGCTTTGATATCTTTCTTTCTCGCATCTGGAAAGGTGGTGCTTCCTTACTTCTCGAGTTCTCACGCTCGCAGTCTGTGTAATAGCCTTAGCAGCAATATTTCATATGTCGTTAGTGGAGTGGTGGCGTGGAATGGAGCGCCTCATTCTGTGAAAAATGCATACCTTTTCTTACTTAGCGTTGAGCAAATCCCTGTGTGTCAGTGGTTTCGAATTATTTGGAGTACAAATGCGGTCCCCAAAGAAAACTTCATGTTCTGGAAGGTCTTACACAATACGTTGCTTACCTAAATGAAACTATCCCAAATGGGTATGAGTGTATCCAGAACCTGCTTACTTTGCGAAAATTATGAGGAGACAACGCGCCATTGTTTTTTGAGTGTCTTTACATGTATGGTTTATGGAATAGGGTGCTAACACTTTTCAATGTCAATCCTAATGGTGGTATATCTGCAGTGCAATGGGAGTAGATACGGCAATCAACAAAGTGGAGAAAGGATGTTCACATCCTTTTCATTCTATGCATCAAAAAGCTTGTTAGGATGATTTGGATGGAGAGAAACTCAAGAGTGTTCTCTGATAAGAAAAAAAAAGAAGAAATGTAGGATGCGTGAAAGCTTCATATGAGAAGGGATCTGACTTCACCTTTATATAAGTTTGATAGTCAATTTTCGAACGCATGGTTCCATTTGTTGTCGTAATATTTAGGTCTATGTTTGTGTGTCTGTAGTTTTTTCTTGCTATGTGGTGTACTCTTTGCCGAGTACCTTTTGTATGCTTTCTCTTATTTTTAATAAATGTGGTAGGGGTCCAATTAACCCTGCTTGCCTTGCAAAAAAAATAAAAAAAATTCGGGATCAATGTAGCTAATCCAAACACAAGTCATACACCTATTTTTTGTATAATGGAAAAAAAGAGTGATAACTTACTAATTGGAGGCCAATTCAATTTAGCATCGCAAATTGAATTTCTTTCCAAATTTGGAAAAATTCACGAAAATTTTGGCAGCACCTCCTTTGTACAACTCAATCTGAAAAAACCACAACTTATCATACAAGGCTCATCCCAATAAAAGAAAATGAAAGCCCAAAAGTGGTCATCCATATATTGGGCAAAAAGCACCAAGTGACAAAAATCACAGCTCTATATCTACTGCATATCTCTTTTCAAGCAAGTTTAGCATGTAGATGCAAATAAAAGCGAGTGAGAATCTAAACAAGTCAAATATTTTTTCTTCGTACCTGGGCATGTACTAAACAAAGAGGGTTAAACATATTAGAAATAATAACAAGAGAAACAAACATGTTAAATAAATAGAATTTATCTAACACAATCATTTCAAGTCATATACGGAATTTATCTCAAATAAAGGACTACACAACAATACAATTATCCTGCTTCCCTACCATTTGTATAAATATAAATAGACATGCAAACATCATCAATCAAACATGCATAAGAAAAAAGTAGCAATTATCGAAAATAACATTTATACCTATCCTAGCATGCATGATACTAATATAACTAATAAGAGTCATCAAATATTAAATTCAATCCATATATGACCCAACATCTTGGTTGACATTTCAAAAATAAAGAATATTAATCTAGCATCCTTTGTCAATGAATTGGGTATGACTCAAGCAGTATCATACTGTTTCCAATTTCTAAGGCAACCTACCGATGGAAACCATAAACAATTATTTCTGTATCCTTTTGTATATCACGAATAGTCAAAAAGAACTATTCAATTTTCTCATTCAACTATAACTAACTGTTGTCATATTCATTATAAAATGAAAGCCCAAACAACACCTTCTAATTATGCTGGGAATAGGCAACACCTCTTACTTACAAAACCCACCTCCATCACCGTGGTCGAGTCTGTACTAGTTCACCTCGAGTTATGGAGTCGTAACTAGTAATAAATGCAAGCAATGTTCACTAAAGGAATATTTCTTCTGAACTGGTACATCTCCAACTCGATATACACAAAAAACTGCATTTCCTATACATGTTTATAAGAAACTTTATACTCGTAGGAGGCCAAGAATTCAAATAGTTGTCGCTATCAATGGTTGAGATACCTATGGGGGAAGTGAAATCCCAATGATGTGACATCACTGATGAGTCTAACCATTTTGGTAATAAATACTTCTCTTACTCACCAAAGCGAGCTTTATCACCATCCACTCTGAATCGGGGGTCAACTACTTCTTCTCCTGTAGTTTTGGTTATCGACTAAAACGCGACAACCATACATTCGAAAATAAACCACACTTAAACCATCCACTCAAACAAATGAGTACTACTAGCCTCCCATTCCGGCTCAAAACGAGAGATCAATACACTAATGGGTCAACTCCAACTTTTAAATCATCGAAACTCTCCCAGGACTTATATCAACATCCTACTCCAGATGACGTGACCTAAGCACTCCACTTTTCTCAAAGAAATGTGAAAAGTCCAACGGATGGTGTTTTCTCAACACCCACAACACAATCAACAAAATATGTCGATTCATCGATTAGCCTGGATGTCACAACCAACCACTCAAGATCAAGCCAACGTGTGAAACACTGTAATCGACATACATCAACCAACTTCCTTTAATCGGTAAAGTCCATCGGGATTCCTAAACCAAAAGAACTTCCATAACTAGATATATATGGAACTTGACTCAAACAGGATGGAAATCTAGTTATCTCATCCAATGTATCCATATATTCTCAAGCTAGAAGCTTAGGTGACGACTCACTACTAAACTTTCTTAGCCTTCTGCCATCCAATCATAAGTGATCGCCTACTGAAGATTTAAGTCACAACCCCCTATCACTAAATTGAAGATGTCTCGCCATTGAAAAGCTTGTCCTAGCCCACTATCATCACCAATAACTTCTTACTACCGTCGATATTTTGTATCCTCCCAGTATGTGAACTATTGGGCTTAAAGATTAAGTCCATTCAAATTCAACAAAAAACAACAAGCAAACAATTTTTCAAACATGCAACCATGACTCGACAAATTTTAATTTTTAGATAAACCATGTATATTGCCAAGTTAGACTAGCTATGCCATAACACTCCCCCACTTCGAGGTTCGAAATTAATCTCTATGGATGCTACAATAACCTATAGTATTAATTTACAATGGCCAAACACTGGATGTTAGAAACATATTTAATCTAACTGAGACCTCAACATAGTAAGTCATAATCAAGGAAAGCAAACTGGTTATCACTAGTCCCAATCCCGTTCCAACCTTCAAACCACAAGATCAAATGAAACGATGAAATCTCGATGTCAAATAAAACACGCATGAAAATGCCATTGGTGGAAATTTTATATCGAGTAATGATGACATTCGCTTCTCTTTCATTGAGAAAGCACCCGACAAAACAAAAAAGATGGTTTATACATATACTTCCACAATTTGTCCAGACAAAATGGGACAAACTTTCATACTAGGCTCAAGCTCTAACATTGCGAGCTTCCTCGATCAACTACCCAAACCATCATTCCCTTTGAATGAAGTTAGATATCTCCTAAGTCGATCACTCAATCCAGCCACAAACTCCAGACTTCAAAGTGGTAAAAGAGAGGATAACTGCCACTAGATCAAAACATGAAATTCCTAACAAAAATATTACCTCGGTATTAACACTCAAAAGCCTTTATAATATAATAACCCTTAAAATCAGTTATGATGGTTTAAACAGCCATTATGAAAGGATAAGCACATTCTATAACCAAAAATATACATTGTTCACGGATCATAGCATTATAATGTTTGATAAATGAAACACGTGGATAAACATGTAAAAAATCAAAAATGGGATATCACAAATACAATAGCTATCACACTTCTCGTTCTCATCAGACGCCTCGTCCCAAAAACCCAAAATATTTTTTCTAGGGCAAAGCTTTAGAATTTTCAAGCGGCAAGTCTTCTCACGCAGAATCGTAGCCCAAATCAACATATATATATATATATATATATATATATATAGAATATTCCTATTTTTTTAATTCTCTGTCGATTAGGTAGAAATTTTTAGCTTTAGGGAACTATCATTTTTTAGGGTTAGAAAATCTGAAATTTCCATTACCAATAGATAATGAACCATTGCAAGTGCAACCATACACGTTCTATTATTATCTGGGACTCTGATTATTCCTAAAACATGATTACTGTCGGGAAATCAATGGTTAGTAATTAGTTGTTTTTTAATTTGTGGCCTTTATGATATGCTTTGTTCGATCAATTGATTTTCATTTCCGAGTTCGTGCTTTATGGTTGACTTTTTTTGTTTAAAAAAAATGTTTTGGTAGACTTTGAAGTGAACTAGTCATAATTATGATTGTTCAAATTGTTTTTTAAACAGTTTGGCAGGTTAAACTTATCATTGCTAAAACTACTTTGGTATTAGTGAAAAATCTCGCTATCAATTTGTCTAGTGCTGAGTTTGTACCTCTTAGTTGTTTTCATCGTTTCCTATTGGCATGTGATACATATTCAAAGGCAAATCCAGAAATGAGTGATCCATCTGTAGCTGTTACACCAGAGACATACAACACTAGGTTCCTGCCAATTCCATAAATAATAAATTACTTGCTATCATCATTTAAAATTAGTGTTATGTATTGTGAATAAATTTGAAAATTTATAGGGGAATAAATAAACTATTGGGAAACAATGGCTGAGTCGCAGACTATGTCGCTTTCTTGAAGACGATTCGGCAATATGGTCGGTGGTGCAAACCAGTTCGTACTTGTCGCCGCCGCCTCTGGGATAAAACAACCTTCTGAGAAAAATAATTGATTTGCTTGCACAACAAACCAATTCAGATTTGCACTTTCGATTTAAATTTAACTGCTCGTTGTGATTTTGTTTTTGAAGAACTTTTAATGGTAGAGGAAGAAGAAGAGATAAGAATAAAAAGTTTTTTTTCCGGGTAGTTCGACAAAAAATAAACATGATAATACTTGTAGAGGAAATCGATTCAGATCCAAAAAAATGGATCTCAATTTTTACCAAGTTAATTAAAAATTTGTTCTTTCATATAGTATCATGATGTGAGACTATTCATATATGAGTCAGCTCACACTTATCCAATTTTTAAATAATTCATCTTTAAAAAATGAACCATTTTTCCAACAATCCCCCACTTGAATTTTTAAAAATATTTTCCGAGAGCATAAACAAAGGTGTCATCCGACTTGAACCTTTGCATTGTGAATAAGATTCAGTTTTTACTAGAGTGACACATAGTCTTGAACTCTATTCTTGACATCAGACCACACACGACCTTTTCTATAGTGCAATCAAATAAGCCCGTGCATTAATGGCCATGCACGTTTATCCTAGTTTAGTGAATGCTCTAGGAGTCTTGCCCAAAAATCCATAGGAAATGACCACATTTCCATATTCACGTAGTTGAGTCGATCAAGAGTACTCTTGAAGGTAGGTACTCCACTCCAATTAGAGTATAGATTTTATTAGGAGTTTCTATCAACTCATCCTCTAATCACTTCAGGAATACATGCTTCTTAATACAAAAATTTAGCTTGTTCATCTACTATCACTACACAACTTGTTTTTACCCATTGAACCTAGTTCTTGGGATCTCCCGTCATTTAGGTTGGGTTACCATCGTGCGTGATTCCATTATCTCTGGGCAATAGTCCCATTCTTTTAGAATCATTAAGGAATTTCTTTCTGGTCAGTCCTTTCGTCAAAGGATCTGCCAAATTGTCATCACTTCATATGTGATATTCTCTAACAACACTGTGCATAGGACTGTCATTTCTTACCGTTGTTATATCGGTTCTGTCCTTCTTTCAATAGTCGTCAAATTTTCATCACTATGTATGTGATGTTCTCTTACAGTATTGTACTTACGACGTCGTCTTTTACCGTTGTAATATCGGTTCTATACTTTTTTTTTTCAATAGCCGCGGTACTATTGCAATCGATTACACCACTGGTGTCGGTTTTTCCCTTATGGGGATCTCAAATAGGAGATTTCTTTAGTTCTCTGCTTCTTAACTAGTTGTGGCTAGTGCTATTATCTCAGTCTCTATGGTAGACTGAGTCAAAATAGTCTGTTTCTTCGGTTTCCAAGAGACAGCTTCTTCAGCGATGTTAAATATATAGCCACTGGTCCTTTAGAATCATCAGATAAAGTATTTCAGCCTTTATCAAAATATCCTTCAAGTACAACTTAAAACTTTTCATATGTAATCCAAGGTTCATAGTTTATTATAGGTATATCATAACCCTCTCATTAGCATGTTAATGCTCTATACTAGGTCTACTGAAAAACATGCATAATAATCCCACGACATAGGTAATTTCGGGTCTATTACAATCAATGGCATCCAAAGGCTGCCAATGATACTCGCTTAAACAGACTATCTTATATATTCACCAGTGTTCTTAAATAACTTTACACTGGGATCATATGGTGTACATGCATGTTTACAGTCAAAGTAATCGTATTTATTTAGAGTCTTCTCAATTTAATGAGATTGATCCAAAGAAAATTCCACTTTTTACCTAGTAATCTTAATATCAGGGATTACACTCGCCTCACCTAGATTTTTCATATCAAAACTGGCATTTAATAAGGATTTGACTGAGTTTATGGCATGAATATTTGACCCAACAATGAAAAGGTCATCTACATAAAGACATATAATAGTGCAAATGTCATTCTCAGATTTGTAATAAATGCATTTGTCACTTTCATTAACTTTAAAACCATAAGAAATGATTAAGTTATCAAAAAATTTCATGTCATTGTTTAGGTACTTGTTTTAAACCATATAACGATTTATATAATTTGCATACTTTATGTTCTTGACCATGTACTACAAATCCTTCAGGCTGGTCCATATAAATTTCTTCATCTAATTCACCGTTTAAAAAGGCGGGTTTAACATCCATTTGGTGTATTAGTAAATTATGAATGGAAGCAAGTGAGATTAATACCCGAATGGATGTTATTCTATTTACAGGTGAAAAAGTGTCGAAGAAATCTATATTTTCTTTTTTTTCTAAAACCTTTAGCTATTAGTCGTGCTTTGTATTTATCAATAGTACCATCAGGTTTTAATTTCTTTTTAAGCACCCATTTACAGCCTATAGATTTACAATCGGGTGGTAGATGTGCCAAATGTCAAGTCTTATTGGATTCCAGAGAATCCATCTCATCATTTATAGCCTCTTGCCAAAATTCGGCATCTAAAGAAGATAAGGCCTCTTGGAGGTTTAAGGGATCCTCCTCTATAGTAAAAGCACAAAAATCCAAACCAAAATCTTTTACGGTTCTTGCTTTTTTACTTCTTCTAGGTTCAACTTCAGAACTTTTATTAAGTTCTGTTCTAACAGGCGTACTTGATGTGCCCCCACTATTCCTTAATTTAAAAGGAAATTTTGTTTCATAAAAATCGGCATCATTTGATCCAATTATATTATGTGAATTTAGGTCATAAAATCTGTATGCTTTGCTATTAGTAGCATAGCCTATAAATACACACTCATATGCTCTACTTGCCAATTTTATTCTCTTAGGGTCTGGAATGCGAACATATGCTAAACAACCCCAAGTTCTAAAATATGAGACATTGGGTTTATAATTCTTTAAAATTTCATAAGGTGAAATTTTATTCTTAGATTTGGGGATTCTATTCAAAACATAGCATGCTGTCAATTAAAATATCCCCCGACCAATGTTTTGCTGTACCAAAATTTAATAAAATGGCAATTACTAATTCGGTAAAGGTCCCTTTATTTTTCCAGCTTTATCGTTTATTTCAAGTGAATATGGTGCAGTTCTCTCATGTACTATACCATGTAAAAAAATCAGAATAAACTAGATTCATATTTTGTTTCTCTATCACTATGAATTCTCTTAATTTTCTTATTACTCAATTTCAGTATTTAATGTTTCAAACATGTCAAATGCATCACAACTTTAAGAAGCACTGTCTTTCTAATTGTAAACTTTATTTTCACATTACCAATCTCTACAGTTTTAGTGGTGTGAGGATCTCCCAACAACACTTTCTGATCATTAGCAGCCGTGTATATTGTGAATATATCACGATCATAGCAGACATGGCGAGAAACACCAGTGTCTACCCACCAACCCTCTGATCCACCATCAAAGTGAATCTCAGTAGTTGTAGCCGTTAAAGGCTTCTCAGTCAGGTTTGCCTGTGGTGCAGGGCTTAGCCTGTTCCGACATAGTCGTGCCATATGACCTGGTTTTCCACAGTTGTAATATAGAAGCAACTATCCAGAGTCATTCTTTTTGGTTGGTTGCTATTATCCTTTATGGTGTCCTCGTGGATTCCCATTCTATTCTCAACTGACCGGCTGTGGAGGCTTACTAGTGCTTGAGATGTTAATATGTTTGAAAAATTATATTTTTCTTATATAAAAATATACGTAAACTCATAGACTAACATAAGTTATTCACATAAAATATTATTTTCTGCATTTGTACCAATCCACCACACTTGTGGACTATATTAATGGTAAACAACTTACATGGTAAATTTAATCATCACATATAGAGACTACATAAACCAAGGTGTCAAAACACTTGGGTTCAAAAAATACTTAGGTTCAGTCAGTTAACATTGTTCCAATCAAATAATGCACACTCTTAGGGCTCAAGCAAAGTGATTAGTGTGACCCAAAACTACAGTACAAGATAATGAGCATGGTTCATGATTAGTTATCAAATTTCGAAGTTTTATAAACCAATTTCCATCATGCTACCATTTTACAACTACAAAGATGATATGCTTACAGTTCTTTAAGGCTATTGGATCAATGTCAACCAACAGTAACTTATAGTTTGTATCATTATATGTCCAATGAAATTCATACATATAAGCTTCCTTTTTGGCTTCTATTTTTCTTTTTCTAAAGGATTCTGATTAAAATGCAACTCAGAAGGTGACTTAAGCTCGTTGGAAAAAGAAGGCATAGCCAAGAAACCTCCATGTTGGTACTTAACAAGACAAAATAGAATTTGTTAATTACCGGATACCTTTCTAGTGAATTTTCCATAATACCAGGCACAATCAGCTATCAATTTAAGCATGCATTAGAAAGGGTTTAAAAAAATTATATTACCTTTCTCTAATGCTCATCCTGGTGGGGGCCACAACAATAAAGAATACTGCAACTCATCGATCCATTTCTCACAAACTTGGATTTGATGATGCCACTATGTAACTGCAACGCTAAGCCACCCTTCATGCCTACCAAATTGTCCACCTTTTAACCCTGATTTCATGTTGATGACGGCAAATCCGGATTTCCCATCAAATCTTTCTACTTTTTCTTTCGATATCTCATTGCCAGAGAAGATAGTAGGAGTCGCAGTTACAAATTGAGTAAGATTTCATGGCGTTGAGTATTTCAAAGCGTTGAGTAGATAGAGGAAGATGGCGGCATCTTCAAGCAAGTTAGGGTTGCAGCCATTGTTTTGAGATCGTCTTCAATTTGTTGGAAAACAATGGCAGAGTCGCGGACTAGGTCGCTTTCTTGAAGACGATTCGGCGATCTGGTCGGTGGTGCAAACCAGTTCGTACTTGTCGCTGCCGCCTCTGGGATAAAACAGCCTTCTAAGAAAAATAATTGATTTGCTTGCACAACAAACCAATTCAGATTTGCACTTTCGATTTAAATTTAACTGCTCATTCTGATTTTGTTTTTAAAGAACTTTTAATGGTAGAGGAAGAAGAAGAGAGAGATACAAATAAAAAGTTTTTTTTTTTTTTTTTCGAGTAGTTCGGAAAAAAATAATTGTGATAATACTTGTAGAGGAAGTCGGTTCAGATAAAAAAAATGGATCTCAATTTTTACCAAGTCAATTAAAAACTTATTCTTTCATATAGTCTTATGATGTGGGACTATTCATATATGAGTCATCTCACACTTATCCAATTTTTAAATAATTCATCTTTAAAAATGAACCATTTTTCCAACATAAACCACCATCAAAAACTCTTTATTTTATGTTTGTAATAAATTGGGCCCTGCAATATTATACATTTGGAGCTCAGGGCCAGTAATGACTGGTGTGTGATAATGACTATAAATACTCATGACTATTCATAGAAACCTTCTATGTAATGATAGAAACCTTCGATGTAATGCAATGAAGTTATATAATGTTGTATCTGTGAAGAAAAACTGCTATGGAAAAGTTGTCTAGTGAATAACGCAAATCATAAAACCTAATTCATAGTTTGTTATAGGATATTAAGACAGCTTTCCATATGAACTCGCATTTCTCTTATGTCATAACTGGTTCAAGGACAACTGGAGTTATCGGTGTTTATAAATAACATTAGGCTTTTTAAGTAACATTGTTGATTTTATCATTCTATATTTGGAATTGCTAATTTTATCAATAATATATCTAATGTTATTTATCAACATCTTAAAAGTTATCACCACTTATGTTAAAAAATTATCATTACAACTTCCTACAAATATTTGGTGCATGATGTTTACAATGTATTTGGTTTTAATTTAGGTGTTCTTTAATTTAACATGCGTTCAAAGTAATAGAAGTATCTGTCTTATTAAGCTAGGTGAATTTTTTAGTAGTTTTATCAATTGTTATATTAACAGTTGCATGAGTTGTTATTTTATGACTTAGTTTGCTAGGCCAAACATGCATTTGGTTTGCACCAGCAACATATTTGTTAAATTAACATGAATAAGAAAACACATTCAATTCGATGAATGATTACCACTGTTAGTGAGGATTTGATTGACATAACGAGAAGAAGTTCGTAATTTCCTAGTTTTCAAAAATAGAACATACTCACAGATCATCATTCTTGCAGCACAAGAAGTTCTACTTCCTTTTATCGAATTTAGCCTAAAGGTAATTATTTTTTACAGAGAGGCAAACATTAGGCCATAGTCACCCTAATAGAAAAGATAGGGGCACCAGGGCATGATGCCTTATCATCCAAAGGTAGAAGCTAAGGTAACGATTCTGCATTGGTAGCATTTTGAGGGAAGCCCTCTATACTAATGTGAGATTTATGCTTGCTGATGTTGATGCATGTTCTAGCCTTAAATAAGTCTAATGCTTTGAATGCCTGAATTTGATTTGCTTGAATTAGGTGTAGGTTCACCTTGCTATTTGTGTTGCTTTGTGCCAATTTTATGCTTGTAATCTGTACCCTTTGGTATAAATCACAAAGTTCTTGTAATTCTAGTTGGTTTGTTCTGTGCCAACTATGTTAGCTCTCTCTACATGGAGAATGTGGGTCATGTTTGAATACTAGCCCCGTAAACTACCTTTAGTTACATTATAAACTCCGTATATGGTGGACGGTCTACCTTAAAAACCGGTAGTAGTTAGACAATGCATCTAACTCCTGCTACATTGTATTTATTATTTTTATAATAAAAAGTGTTACAGATCACTTTAAAAACCGGTCATATCTTGTTAGTATGTAATATTTTTATATATCAAAAGTCAAAAAAGAAAAAGAAAAAAGAAGAAAAAAAGGGGGTGGAACCTGAGTGAGATGTTGTTGTGGACCATTCTTAGCATTAAAAACTAGAAATAGTAAATGTAGAAGTTGCCCGCTTTCGAGATACCTCATCACAATTATATCAAGTAAGCCTTCAATGATGTTAATGGTAGATACAGTCCAATTTTACCAAGATGTGTTAAGGAAACTACAAAATTGTCTGTCTTCGTCCATTTTTTTTATTGCAATACTGCTTGCAGTTATGACTTAACCGACTTCATTTCCGTACAACGCTAAGCATATTGATCTCAGAAGTGCTAAGTATGATCCAATACTGATGTATTTAACTTGGTAATATTGTCCAACAATTCACCTATAGTTCGGCTATCAATCAAGGAAATTATATGTAATTAGACATAAAATCCTCTTTTAAAAGCAACTTTGAAAGTGACTCTGGTTTCTACAATTGGGATTTAAAAAATACACAGTTCAGGTGTGGCTACAATTTCAATACAGGAGTTTGTTCACACTTTTTTAAGGAAGGTGAACATAAGTCTTTCTCCTGATTGGTGGAAATCAGTAGGATCCATATAGACCCCCGGATTTCCACCAATTAGAGCCGAGAGTTATGTTCACCTTCCTTAAAAAGTGTGAATAAACTCAGACTCCATTCCAATATCCACCCCCGCTGCTTTTTCCCAAAAACAACAGATAAGTCGTATCACCTTATTAATATGACCTATATATAGTGTAGATTAATAATTACTTTTAGTTTCAATAGTAAGCTGTGTAGTGAAGCGCTAAACGGATTCAATGTAACGGAGATGGAAAAAGTCGTAGTAGGGATAAAATAAGAAAATAGCGGAGATATAGTGGCTAACTCTAAAATAACATACAAAACTTGCTCTTAATGTTTCTAAAAGTATATAAATGATAATTAAATGGAAAATTAACATTCAATTTAATTATAATTAGTTCATTTTTTATTTTTTAATAAAAGCATGTGCAAATATTTGTAAATAGTGTAATTTTTTATTTAATTAAATTTAATAGAGTACTAGAGTAATTTTGTTATTCAAAAACATAGGTTAAACAATTCAATTAAAAAACTAATTTAATATTTTTATAATATATAAATGTTATTTTTGAATTCATTTCTTTTACAAAAAATATAGCTTGTACAATAGAATATAGAAGAAATAACGAGATATATCGCGAATAGTGGAATGTAGCGACATTTAAAGTAGAAAACTATTTTTTGAGCTGTTAAAAAAATTGTACTGATACAAATCTGCTATGGGATATTGCATAATAATAGCGAGGAATTGACGACATCGATAGTAAGTCATGATTATCATGATTGGATCTTAAACTGAATTGTGGATACTCAATGTTTGTTTTCATGGTTAAACATGTTAGCGTATTGAATATGTAGCTGTAGGGTAATATAGTCTTTTTATGTGTTTTATTATTTGCCTATATATAAAGGCCTCTTTGGTTATTTTAGGGTTTGAGGCTTGTATACTCAACCTCCATTTTCTGTATCTCGCTTGTCTATTCAATCAATAAAGATGTAGCTTTCTAATTGTTTATTGTTGTATCCCTCTTCTTTCTTGATCGAATTCTAACATGGTATCAGAGCGAGGTTAGAGAGGATAGAGAGTAAACAGAGGGAACCATAGAACAAAAAAAATATGAACGGCAAAATCAGGTTTTTCTCTTTTAAATTCCACCAATACAAAACAAAATCAATCCATCGCAAATCCAGAAACCCGATTGAGATTTCGATTGGATTCGAATCGGTGGGATCTGGGAGTATCGGCAATGAGTTGTTTGTGAATGAGTTCGGTGCTTGTGTTGATGTCGGTTGTGAAGAGGTCAATTATTGCGTGAGTAGGGGATGATTTCAGAGAGGTAATTAGGGACTTTGGGTTTGAGCAATCGACCGAGTTCGGTTGGCGATTGGATGAAAAGGGTTTTGGGGATTTTTGGATTTCGAGTGTTGGGTATTGAAAGTTGGGGTTTCTGGCTTCGGTGTTGTGGATTTGAGGACATCGAAGGTGATTTTGCTGCGTTGTTTGAGAAGACAGCAGCTTTGTTGAACTTTAGGGAGGTTGAGCTGATTTTTTCAGCGATGTAGTAGAGAGGAAGGAAGTTGTTGACTGTGGATGATAGAATGGTTGAAATGGACGTAGTGGGGTGTATAGTTTAATGAGTGTGGAAGTATGCTAGTGTTGAAGTGGGTTGGCGAGGCTGTGATGGAGGGTGAGTAATGGCTTGTGTCTGAGGACGTGGTTAGTTGATGAGGAAGGTGGATTTTGATAGTGGTAATGGTTTGTGCATGGGAAATGACTTCGCTATAAGGAGTTGGGTATGGATTGAAGTGGTTTTGAAAGGGTGGAGACGAGCTTGTGGTCTGAGCAGTTTTCTGAACTGGACTGCGGTGGTGAGCATGATGGGCAGAACTGTTGTGAAGGCAAGGTGCGTGGTTTGAGGAGGGATGTGATCGGCAATGGGTTTTGCAGTTTGGTGGAGACTGGGTTTGGTTACTGAAACATTGGTGATG
Organism: Allium sativum; assembly: GCA_030737875.1. Taxonomy (NCBI): domain Eukaryota; kingdom Viridiplantae; phylum Streptophyta; class Magnoliopsida; order Asparagales; family Amaryllidaceae; genus Allium; species Allium sativum. Next base: position 13,940,979 of record CM060925.1, read on the forward strand.
GACTGTTGAAAAGTGGGTGTTGGAAGTTTGACTTGGTCAGTTTTGGTGGATGATGAGTTTGTGGAGATGGCGTGATCTTGATTAGAGAAGGTTTGTGAGGCATTTGTGTTGAAGTTGTTTTTGGCTGTGCAATTTGGTTAGAGAAGTTGTGGTGATGAGGTTTAAGGATCGTGGCTGAGGTGCTTTATGTGTGTCAGCTTGGTTTGGGATTGTGATTATGGTGTGGATGAAGACAGTTGTAATGGGTGATGATAGAAGTTTGGTTGTCGAAAGTGTGTTGGCAATGATGGAGCATTCTGGTTCTGGAAATTGTCGCTGGTTGGATTACGGTGGCAGTAGTGGACTTGTGTATTGATAACTCATGGTGATGATAGTTTTGAATTTGGTAGTTGACGAAGATGGATTCACAGTGGTTTGTTAGGTATTAGGGTTTGTTTATTATTCGGTTGATATCTGTATCGGTAGCCCTGTTTATTAGGAGGGCAATTGACATTGATTGAAGGTGGTAGGTGGTACTGCAGGTATGCTTGGAGGATGCAAACATATGCTGATCGTCCCTATTGATTTGGTTTTGTTTTTTTATTTGTATGTTTGGGGGATGCAAACATACAAAACCATCCCATTTTTGGTTTAGTTTTGTTTTCGTTTGATATGTTTGGGGGTGCAAACATATAAACTAATCCGAGGACCAGTTTTGTCATTTGACCACTGAGATTTTTTGCCTACCGATCAAATCTTTTGCTTACCGATCAGATTGAAGATTGTTTGGGATTGTTGAGTTGATGTTGAGTATTTGGTATTTGGTATTTGGTATTTGGCAGTTTCTTCTCTACTTCTTTTGGCAGCTCTTCTTTTTGGCAAACTTCTATTTGGCAGTTTCTTCTCTACTTCTTTTGGCAGCTCTTCTTTTTGGCAAACTTCTATTTGGCAGTTTCTTCTCTACTTCTTTTGGCAGCTCTTCTATTTGGCAGTTTCTTCTCTACTTCTTTTGGCAGCTCTTCTACGTGGCAAACTTCTATTTGGCAGTTTCTTCTCTACTTCTATTTGCAAACTCACGATTCTCCGCATCGTGAGTTTGAGGGGGGATGTTAGCGTATTGAATATGTAGCTGTAGGGTAATATAGTCTTTTTATGTGTTTTATTATTTGCCTATATATAAAGGCCTCTTTGGTTATTTTAGGGTTTGAGGCTTGTATACTCAACCTCCATTTTCTGTATCTCGCTTGTCTATTCAATCAATAAAGATGTAGCTTTCTAATTGTTTATTGTTGTATCCCTCTTCTTTCTTGATCGAATTCTAACAAAACAGACTGAGGGTGTGCTCTTGGCGGCGATGGCAAGCAGTTGAAATGTGGATTGATCGAGCGATTAATTGAGCGGTTAAAGTTGAGTGAGCGAAAAATGTGTTTTTGTGATTTTGAGTAGTGAATTGAAAGGTTAAAGTGAGTGGAGTATTGAACCGTGTATCGAGCAGTTGTATATTTTTTTTATGATAGAAATTTTTAATCCATAAAACTCTTATGAAATGCAAAATTTCTCATTCTCTTCTTCATCGTCGCTTGTGGAGATATGAGCAAATCGACTTTTCGTTTGCATTGAGCTATATTCTAGCTGAAGCCTGGATTTTGATCTAGTAGTAGGAAAGAGAGAATTTGAGGGGTTTTATATTAAAATATGCATCAAACACACTCTATCCCGAAAGTATCGATAAATATTAATAACTAACATAAATATATTGATAAAAGAAATGCAAATACTTATATAATAGAAATGCATATACATAGATAATTAAAATAATTTTATAATAGAAATGCATACACATAGATAATTAAAATAATTTTACTTGTTTATTATCTCAGTCCTGCTGTAATTAATTCATTCCTTATCGAATCTCTAAGCACGGTCGCTTCACTAACTCCTCTTTCCACTCGTTGAGTATCATCCCTTGTCCTATTTCTCATATTTTGATATTCCTCGTGATATTCACCTAGTACAAGATAAGGATTATTACCAAATACCATAAAATCCGGATTGTTGTTATTGTATTTCTTTGTAAAATCATGTATATCCTTCGTAGCAACTATAACTTTTTGTTTCAAAATTGTACGTTTGCATGCCCTTTAAATAACAATTTTTTTTTCTTTTAGATGCCAAAGGTTCTTTTAATACTCATACACAAAGTCTAACTGTAGAAATTAAAAACTTCATTATTCGATTTCATTTGATTCATTGTATTTCAAAAAAGTAGAGCATGGTACCTTATGTTTCGATAAGGTGGTAAATAGCCATTTACAAGAGAATAACCCGAATCAACTAAATTATACTACTCCCGTAGTGGATGAGGAAAGTTCAAGTTTCTAGCATTTAACTGCGTTAAAAATTCTGGCATCGTGTGTAGTCCCCTCTTATCCAACCATCACATAAGTAAATTGTGTATCATATGAGCAAGCAATTAAGATAATTTGGGTAGCATATCATTTTCGTCCAATGTAAGACACAAATTTGTCTGAAAGTAAATGTGACATTAATGAGTATCATTCATAGTACCTATGTAATTCTTAAAATAAGGATAACATCGTTTTGAATTTGCATTTATTTCGAGATAGTGCTAAATAAAGGATCTACAGGTTTTATCATATCTTTTGCAAGTAACAATACACTTTTTAAATAGTTCGAAAATAAACTGAAATTGTGATACCTGACATTTGAAACATTTCGCTTGATTATATGTTTGATAGTAACATGCAATACGTTAGATAAAATATGCCATGAAATTACTATTATACATTAGGGTAAGTCACTTGTAGCACATGAGAAATTAGCTGGTAACAATCAGGTTGGAGCTATGTTAAAACATCTAACGGGCTGTCTTAAACAAGCCCCGATCAATTGTGTGACACCAACTTGCTCTTCGAAGACCAAAAACAAGGATTTACTTGATCTTAGAGATAAAAACTGCATGCTTCCAGTGACCCGGAGCAGGAAGAAAGAGCTCATAAAGAACATGCAAGACAATGGCTAGACAGACTTGCCTATCTATTGAGTCTGCCTTAGGCTCAGGAAATCTAGCTAAGTGAGTCTATGTGTAATGGAATTGAAATGTAATATGTTTACGGTAGGATGTGATTGTAGTAGGCTTTTCTTATGTCAACTGTTGTGGACGGACCACCTTAAAAACCTTAGTGGTTAGGCAGTCTGCTTAACTCCTATAATAATGTGCTTATTATTTGTTATAATAAGAAGTGTTTGCGGTCACTTTAAAAACTGGTCGGCTTTGCCAAAAAAAAGTTTAAAATAGGAATTCAGTGTTAACCAGAGTTTTAACAAAATATCTAGACCCAATTACTTTATATTTCTTGAACTCATGAACTCTTGAATTTTTGATACTCATGAGTCTTGTATCCTGAACTCTTCTACTTTGAAATCTTGATTTTATGGGCTGTACTATCTTCGATAATTCATATCTGCATAGATTTCCTATACATACATACATACATACATATTCTAGGTAATAGTATTAATATATATTATTATAATAATTGAAACAAGGTTGTTGTCATCAAAACCATCATCATCAACATCTCAATCCCAAATAGCATCAAACTCTTAAGAATGATATTTTTCTAATACTAGATCGTCTAAGAATGACGTTTAAGCTAAACTAAGCAAACAATTCAACCATGTAACCAATAATCATACAAATTCCTAAACTAGCATATAGACATCCATAATAGTAATAATAAACAAAATAGAACCTATATATAGCAATCAAAGAGAAATAAGTGTTCAAATAATGTTGATCTAACAGTGTAGCCAAAATAGCACGTAATAGCGCATAAATGGGTAAATAACGCATAATAGAGCGCAACCAGGTAAAAATGTGACAATCAAGTTAGAACTTCTTAAATCACTTTCTATTCTTTTTATTCACTCTTCGTTAGGTTCAGTTATCCTAAATATTACATTTTATAATTAAAAATCAGTTTAAAATGTCAAATCTATACTATACGAACAAACTCGGTTCAGTGAGAGACAATATCACTCACCTTTACCAAATCAGTCTAAATGTGTCCATAGTGTAAAACTCGTCAATATGAGTCCAACGGAAGAAACGACAGCCAATTCCGATCTCGTACACAAAAAAGGTAAGTATGACCAATTAAACATAATTACCTAAAGTTAACCCTTCACCCCCGTATATCTTGTCTCTAGGCTGTGTAAATGAACCCATTCCTCAACCTTCTCTCTCCTCGCTTTCTACCTCCATAGTCCAATCGTTAAAATACGAGTCGTTACATTCTTCCATCCTTAAAAGATTTCGTTCCCGAAATCGTCAAGGATGAAGCAACGCAATCCCAAAGTTTCTTGAACAAGTAACAATACAAAATTAATTGTCACTCATCACTCTCATCGACAATCGTCGAAGCGATGATAACAAAGGAAATTGACTTGAAATTTGACACAAGCCAATATTCCTATTCCTAAATACAACCAAAATCAAAATTCGGGATCAATGTAGTTAATCCAAACACAAGTCATACACCTATTTTTCCAAATAAATGTATGATGGAAAACAAGAGTGACAACTTACTAATTGGAGGCCAATTCAATTTAGCATCACAAATTGAACTTCTTTCCAAATTTGGCAAATTTCACGGAAAATTTTGGCAGCACCTCCTTTGTATGACTCAATCTGGAAAAACCACAATTTGTCATACAAGGCTCATCCCAAAAAAAGAAATCGAAAGCCCACAAGTGGCCATCCATATATTGGGCAAAAAGCACCAAAATGCACCAAGTGACAAAAATCACAACTCTATATCTACTGCATATCTCTTTTTAAGCAAGTTTAGCATTTAGATGCAAATAAAAGCGAGTAAGCATCGAAACAAGTCGAATATTTTTTCTTCATACCTGGACATGTACTAAATAAAGAGGGTTAGCCATATTAGAAATAATAACAAGAGAAACAAACATGTTAAATAAATAGAATTTATCTAACACAAGCATTTCAAGTCATATATGGAATTTATCTCAAATAAAGGACTACCCAACAATACAATTATCCTTCTTTCCTACCATTCGTATAAATATAAATAGACATGCAAACATCATCAATCAAACATGCATAAGAAAAAAGTAGCAATTATTGAAAATAACATTTATACCTATCCTAGCATGCATGATACTAATAAAACTAATAAGATTCATCAAATTTTAAATTCAATCCATATATGACCCGACATATTGGTTGACATTTCAAAAATAAAGAATATTAATCTAGCATTCCTTGTCAATGAATTGGGTATGACTCAAGCAGTATCATACTATTTCCAATTTCTAAGGCAACCTACCGATGGAAACCATAGACAATTATTCCTGTATCCATTTGGATGTCACGAATAGTAATAAAGAACTATTCAATTTTCTCGTTCAACTATAACTAGCTGATCTCACATTCATTATAAAATGAAAGCCCAAACAACACCTTCTAATTATGCTGGGAACAGGCAACACCTCTTACTTTCAAAACCAACCTCCATCACCATGGTCGAGTCTGTACTACTTCACGTCGACTTATGGAGTCGTAACTAGTAATAAATGCAAGCAATGTTCACTAAAGGAATATTGCTTCTGAACAGGTACATCTCCAACTCGATATACACAAAAAACTGCATTTCCTATACATGTCTATAGGAAATTTTATGCTCGTAGGAGGCCAAGAATTCAAACCATTGATGCTATCAAGGGTTGAGACCTCTAGGAGAAGTGAAATCCCGGTGATGTGACATCACCAACAAGTCTAACCATTTTGGCAATAAATACTTCTCCTACTCACCAAAGCTAGCTCCTTCACCATTGACTCTAAATCGGGGGTCAACTACTTCTTCTCCTTTAGTTTTGGTTATCGACTAAAACGCGATAACGAAATATAGCACACTTAAACCATCCACACAACCAACTGATCAGTACTATCAACCTTCCATTCCTGCTCTAAACGAGAGATCCACACACTCATGGGTCAACTCCAACTTTCAAATCATCGAAACTCTCCCAGGACTTATATCAACATCTTACTCAAGATGACATGACCCAAGAACTCCACTTTTCTCAATGAAAAGTGAAACTCCAAAGGATGGTGTTTTCTCAATACCCACAATACAATCAACAAAATATGTCGATTCATCGGTTTGCCGGATGGCACAACCAACCAATCAAGATCAAGCCAACGTGTGAAACACTGTAATCGGCATACACCAACCAACTTCCTTTAATTGGTAAAGTCCATTGGATTCCAAACCAAAAGAACATACATAACCAGATCGATACGGAACTTGACTCAAACGTGATGGCAATCTAGTCATATCATCCAATGTATCCAGATATTCTCAAGCTACAAGCTTATGTGACGACTCACTACTAAACTTTCTTAGCCTGTTATCGTCCAATCATAAGTGACTCGTGTACTGAAGATCTAAGTCACAACCTAATATCACTAAATTGAAGACGACTCGCCACTGAAAAGCTTATCCTAGCCCACTATCATCACCAATAACTTCTTACTACTGTCGATATTCCATATCCTCCTAGTATGTGAACTATTGGGCTTAAATATTAAGTCCAATCAAGTTCAACAATAAACAACAAGCAAACAATTTTGCAAACATGACTCGATAAATTTTAATTTTTAGACGAACCATGTATACTGCCAAGTATAGACTAGCTATCCATAACACTCCCCCACTTCGAGGTCCGAAATTAATCGCGACGGATGCTACAATAATCCATAGTATTAATTTCCAACGATCAAACACCGGATGTTACAAACATATATAATCTAACCGAGACCTCAACACAGTAAGTCATAATCATGGAAAGCAAACTAGTCACCACTAATCCTAATCCCGTTCCAACCTTCAAACCGCAAGATCAAATAAATCAATGAAATCTCGATGTCAAATAAAACACGCATGAAAATGCCATTAGTGGAAAATGTGCATCGAGTGGTGACGACATTCACTTCTCTTTCATCGAGGTAGCACCCGACAAAACAAAAAAGATGGACAATTTGTCCGGACAAAGAGGGGCAAACTTCCATACTAGGCTCAAGCTCTAACATTGCGAGCTTCCTCGATCGACTACCCCAAACCATCATTCCCTTTGAATGAATTCAAATATCTCTCAAGTCAATCACTCAACCCGGCCATAAACTCCAGACTTCAAAGTGGCAAAAGAGAGGATAACTGCCACTACACCATAACATGAAATTCCTAACAAAAATACTACCTCAGTACTAACACCCAAAAGCCTTTATAATATAACAACCCAATCAGTTATGACTGTTTAGGCAGCCATTATGAAAGGATAAGGACATTCTATAACAAAAAATATAAGTTGTTCACGGATCATAGCGTTATAATGTTTGATAAAAATAAAAATAAAATGAAACACGTGGGATAAACATGTAAAACATCAAAAATGGGATATCACAATAGCTATCACGCTTCTCATTCTCATCATACGCCTCTTCCCAAAAGCCCGAAATATTTTTTCTAGGGCAAAGCTTTAGGATTTTCAAGCGGCAAATCTTCTCACGCAGAATCGTAGTCCAAATCAACATATATAAAAAAAGTTATTCCTATTTTTTTTAATTCTCTGTCGATTAGGTAGAAATTTTTAGCTTTAGGGAACTATCATTTTTTAGGGTTAGAAAATCTGAAATTTTCCATTACCAATAGATAATGAACCATTGCAACCATACACGTTCTATTATTATATGGGGCTCTGATTATTCCTAAAAGCTGATTACTGTCGAGAAATCAATGTTTTGTTATTAATTTGTTTTAATTTGTGGCCTTTATGATATGCTTTGTTCGGTCAATTGATTTTCATTTCTGAGTTCGTGCTTTATGGTTGACTTTTTTTGTTTTAAAAAAATTGTTTTGGTAGATTTTGAAGTGAACAAGTCATAAATGTAATTTTTATTTTTATTTTAAATAGTTTGGCAGGTTAAACTTTTCACTGCCAAAACTGCTTTGGCATTAGTGGAAAATCCCAGTATCAATTTATTTTATACATTATGAAATAAATTTGAAACATAATCGGGGAATAAATAAACCACCATTAAAAAACTCTTTATTTCATGTTTGTAATAAAACGGGCCCTGCAATATTATATGTTTGGAGCTCAGGGACAGTAATGACTGGTTTGTGATAATGACTATAAATACTCATGATTGTTTATAGAAACCCTCTATGTAATGCAGTGAAGCTATATATGATGTTGTACCTATGAAGAACTGCAATGGAAAAGCTGCCTAGTGAATAATGCAAATCATATAGCCTAATTCAAAGTTTGTTATAGGATATTAAGGCAGCTTTCCATATGACCTTGCATTTCTCTTATGTCGTAACTATTCAAGGACAGCTGAATTTATCGATGTTTATAAATAAAATTAGGCTTTTTAAGTAACATTGTCGATTTTATCATTATATATTTGGAATTGCTAATTTTATCAATAATATATCTAATGTTATTTATCAACATCTTAAAAGTTATCACCACTTATGTTAAAAATTTATCATTACGACTTCCTACAAATATTTGGTGCATGATGTTTACAATAGGGGTGGGCGCGGTTCGGTTCGGTGCGATTTGGAGCTCAAACCGCTTCCGCACCGCATTAAACGGTTAATCAAAAATACAAACCATTATACTAACCGTTCAAACGGTTCGGTTTAGTTTCGATGTAATACGGTCCGGTTTTGGTTCGATTCGGTTTGAACCCGTATTAAATATGAAACAAGAGAGTTACTTCCATCAGCAATCATTTTATGATTGTATGACGTTGTGTCACCTGAAGGTTAAAACACATAGTGTTATCTTGAATTGATATAACTACAACATACGCTAAAAATTGAATATGTATAGTTAAAATAAAAAGTTAGATAGGAATTTTTTTAATTTTTTATCATAACATTACCAGTGTAGTTATGCGTTCGGTTCGGTTTAATATGGTTTGGTAATAGTTCAAACCGCAACCGAACCGTATCATTGCGGGTCGGTTCGGTTTGGGTTGTTAGCTTTAAAGAGATAATCTGGTGCGGTTTTCCGCACCATATATGCGGTACGCTCTGGGCGATTTCCGCATTGCGGTGCAGTTTACGCCCAACCCTAGTTTACAATGTATTTGGTTTTAATTTTGGTGTTCTTTAATTTAACATGCTTTCAAACTAATAGAAGTATCTGTCTTATTAAGCTCGGTGAATTTTTTTACCAGTTTTATCAATTGTTATATTAACAGTTGCATGAGCTGTTGTTTTATGACCTAGTTTGCTAGGCCAAACATACATTTAGTTTGCACCAATTAATAATTTCACTAAACTCAGATCAATAGTAGCATCTTGCTATATACTTAAGCAAGACCAACTTTCCCTCCAAAACTGACCCTTTTTCCTCCACAAATGCCACTAAAAATGTAAAAAATTCCCTATAATTCCCCCCTCGCACACGCAACACTAAAACAACTGGCTACCAGGGCCACCTGGCAGCACCAAGTTGATTCATTTTCCGCCTAAACCACTTATATTTTTTTAACTGGCTTCTACACACTTCTTCTACAGTTCTTCGTATTTTTTAATTTTCCGGCTTGCTCATCGTAGCCGGTTCATTTTATTTAAAAAAATGATAAAACATCCAGATCCTTCCTCAAATCGACTATTCCCCTTTCTCTCTTTCCTTTTTTAAATTTTTGTACTCCATTCTCATCCCTTCCAATTATTTACTGCTTAATTATTTTCAAGGAAGCCCTTCTTTCTATGTTTCTCACAAACCAGGATCCATGGCAGCCACCAGTCAAGATTTGAGATGTTTAAGATTTTATAGTTTCAGTGCTGAAATTACGATGGAAATCCTTCTTTCACTCTGTTGTTTCTGTACCTGAGCATTTCACCATCACGATTCAAGGTATGCTCGAACCCTAATTCCATCATATCGGTTATTTGATTCACTTGTTGTTTCCGCTATTTTATCTTTGTTGTTTCAAGGGACTGCTGCATCTTAGAAGAACTTATATGGGAGGATTATGAACAATGAAATTCAAAAATGTTAATTTCTCAAAATAACGTATATGCAAGAGAAGCAAGTTCGGGTACTAGCTCAACCCCTTCCTCCTCCAGTAGGTACTTGCTCAAACCCTACTTTTACCATGATTATAGTGTATATTTGCAGTTGATGCACTGTTTATTAAGTTTTTGCTTAAATTCTAAAATCAAGCATGCCGTTTACCAAATCGATTTCAATAATATAGGGTTTTAGTGGAGTCCATTATCAGCTACGGCAGAAGCATCCAATATCTCGACCCAAGCTGCAAATTTATTTCATCAACCATAGTAAAAGATGAAGAAGGAGTGAGCTTGTGATAATTCATTGTCACTGGTAACGTTTGAAAGTTAGGATAAAATAATTATGCAAATTGTTGCTTTTATATTATTATTTCCCGTCTGACTAAAATTTTAGCTTTTCTATTTTTTTTTCAGTTTCATTTTTTCCTTTTGAAAAATATCTTATTGGTGCTAATTTTTTATTAATGGGCATGAATCTTTGGAACTGTGCAAGCATTGTTGATCGCCTGCCGTTATGGAGGCGATTGGAATCTTCGGTCCTACAGTAGAACAGGTAAGACAATGGTTAGTTAATTTTAGCTATTTTGCGTAAAGTTCAGTTTCTATCTATCACGGACACCTGCTACTTTTGTTTTGAGTATGCCCGAATATGGAAAATGTAAAAGAGTGTGTAATGATTGAAAAATTTGCTCTATTGGTTGCTTGCATAAATGATTCATTAAACTTATTTTGTCAGATCAGTTGCATATTAGCATAGCAGTTATGATTTTCATTTTTCTATTTAAATTTTTGGTAATTTCAATCCTTTTCACTACTGGTTATGATTTTCATTTTTCAACCATTTGCATTGTTTTACAGAGTGAGTTCGCATGTTTACTATTTGGAATCAGTGCATCTGATTCATTGATTGCCTCCAAGAGTTTAATACATACGTTGACTGCATTTCAGGTATCATTTGGATTAATATTGCATTGATCATCCTGTTGTCCATGCTTTTTGGGTGATCATTCTATTATGCATGCTTTTTGGGTGTGCACACACAATTAGATTAGATTAGCATGTTAAAGTAAGTTCAATCTCCTTAAACATAATTACAGATTTTTATGTGTGGTTGACTTCCTGATGCAATCAGGGGAACGTAAGCAATCATGGTTAAGAATAAGTTATATCGTCGATCGTTATTTCTTATGTAAGTGTATGATTTTGCCTTCTGTAACATTGAACTGATATTGTCAGCATGTTGGATAGGTCAAGTACCATATTTCTTAATTTTTTTAAAAAAAAATTCTAAAAGAAAATATAAATATTCATGAGCATATTAAGCAAGATAGGTCTCATGCACATGCCATAGTACAACATGAAGTGGCAAGTTCAATTCATAAGTGACCTAATACAATCTGACAAATTTAGGGAATCAACATATAAAAATAAATTATACAATTTCCTTCTTTGAATATCCAGGCGTCAATGGATTGTGAGCATGCAGAGGAGTTGGAAGGCCATGCGCATAAGCAAGATGATAGGCAAGGGCTATTGTTTCAAATTCGGGGGCAGCTGTCTCAATTGTTAAATGTTGACAATACTGCTGTGGGTTTTTGCGGCATACAATAGGTGCGCAACATCATTGACAATCCTGAAGTTGGGTACCATATATATATTATATGTTGGCATTTTATAAAAATAATTCATGCAAAATAAGTTTACTTCATACAATGTAGTATTAATGACTACTAATATATTTGAAGACAACAGCAAAAAAATAAAAAAATAAATGCTTTGAAGGCTTAAAGCCTTACTATGTTTTATACATTTTTAAGATTAGTTCATGATAAGTTCTTAGCTTATTGATGGGTGGTACAGTTAGGCTTTTTAAAGAAGGACATACGAAAGCGTGGTTTGAAGAAGCGATAGATATAGCATGGAATCAGTAAAAACTTGTCAACTAAGCTTAAGTTTCATGGAGCCAGTTCAAGATAAAGGTACATACCATGTTTTTAGTTTCGCTCCGTTTGACTCATTTCAGGTACAAATGCACAATCGGTGTGAAGATAAAGATACTAAAGTAAACATATTTTCTTAATTGTATGCATATTGATTGATTTTCTTTTTAACATTTCAGTTTGATTCTTTTTAAGGAAATATGAAATCGTGGTTTGAAGAAGCGATAGATATAGCATGGAATCAGTGAAAACTGTCAACTAAGCTTAAGTTTCATGGAGCTAGTTGAAGGTAAAGGTACATACCATCTTTTTAGTTTCAATCTATTTGACTCATTTCAAGTACAAATGCACAATCTGTTTGAAGATAAAGGTGCTAAGCTTGCATTTTCAAAGATGGTGCAATGGGTTGACTTCTTTTTCTATGTAAGTCGGATATGCTCACTACTACAAAAGTGGGCATATTCGACACTAATTTGTGTGCGTTGCATGAAAAGTGTGGCGAAAGCTATGCATTCTTTGATCTTCTGCAACAACATTCATTTGTTGTTGCATTAGATGTGAACACAGTGTTGCGGTTGAAATTCTTGTGCTGTGACTTGCAACACCAGTTCACAGTATTGCATTACATAAATACATGCCAGGTCAGCGATCCGCGTTATCAGTTTAAACAAATAAATAACCGTAGATGTTGATTAATCCAACGGTTCTTGCCGATCCTTGCAACACCAGTTCAAAGTGTTGCATTACATAAATGCATGCCAGTTCAGCGATCCGCGTTATCAGTTTAAACAAATAAATAACCGTAGATGTTGATTAATCCAACGGTTCAAGCTGATCCTTGCTTCAGCTTAGTGAAAATTTGGCGCGATAGTTTCCCCATTCACGAAATACTTCCCCCCAAAACAAATTTCTCCGGTACTCCTCCTTCTGTCCGTTTCTCTCTCCACGAAATCCGTCCAAGAACGCCTCCGATTGCTACTCTTCCTCAGGTTACAAACTATAAACCTTCGATTGCTCCTATTTTACGAACTTTACACCTCCAATTTGGATCGTTTAGGACAATTACAGGTAGTTAGGGCTTCATCATTTAGGTTTTATTTAGTTGATTTCATCTCTAACTTATTTTGATTTGCGTTCAAAGTCTCTGGGTGATTTGGGTATACCGATTACCTTAAATTAGGGTTTTTATACTTGAAGTGTTGTATTTATATGTTTGCATGTGTTGAAATTGTGCAAGTTCTGTATTTTTATGTTTGCCAAACCATTGATGTATTGTTAAATAATGCCTATTTCCAAAGGTGTTAACAAAATTTAGAGGATAAAAGAAATCCAATATGAATGTTCAAATGTCTATTTCTGTTTGTAGTTAAATAATGCCTATATCTCTTCCTACATCGTATGACTACGAAGATACCCTGGGCATGGGTGATCTAGGACTGTCAAACCCATCATCACCAGAAACTCCTATTGATTTTTATATAGAGATGCAAGAAAGGCACTACGATGATTTGCTTGAGTATGAACTAGAGCAAGAAGAACTCCGAAGACAACGGCGAGAAGAAGAACGACGTGAAGAAAGGGCGATGCGACGTCATAGTCGTTTGCGTCGTCAGCATCAAAACAACCAAGTGGTTAACGAACAACATGCTGACTCACCAATCATAATGTGTCATTGTGGGTATGCCGCTGCAGAAGATGTTATTTCGATTGGATTCAACATTGGTCGTCGTTATTTTAGATGTCGGGTTTATCCCACAGGGTGTACCTTTTGGCAGTGGATTGACCAACAGTTTCCAAGTCGAGCCGCTGAGTACGCAAATGAGATACAACATCAACTTACAACGCTGCAAAATCATGTTATTGGTTTTCGAACTGATGTTAGTAGACTTAACGACCAGCTTCAAGGGCTAAACATTAGACGACAAAATTAAATTATTGCATCGTTCTTTGTATTAGATACAACTGTATCGTCTATGTATCACCTGTATAGTCTTTGTATCTGTACTGTTTTGTTTTGGTGTAATGTAATGTTATGCATTTGTGTTTAGTATCCTTAGTTGCTTGTTTTATGTACGTATTCTCTTGGTAACTCAGTTCCAAAAGTCAGTGATAATTCATATCAAAACAATCGTCCTTGTATCATCACACTGATTATGTATATTTGTAAATTATTAACTTGTTTTGTTTTTATTTCTAATTTAGTCTAACATTACAGGGTAGCCCTTGTTCGTGTCTTGAAACTCTTAGGGGTATCAAATTTAGTCTTACTAAGCCGTGGTTAGATTGTGGCAATGGATAGTGAGTATTACATATGGATAGGACTTCCGAGATCGAGCGCAGAATATGTAAGAGGGGTAACAGCTTTTCTAAGAAATGCATTTCCCATTTATAAAGTAGGTGATGAGATGAAGTGCCCCTGCAAAAAATGTACAGAACGTAATTGGTATTGTGAAAATGTCATATACGATCATCTTATTTTTAATGGCCCTTCTCCATTACATACCGGGTGGATTTGTGAAGTTTCACAGACAAAATTAATAGGTGTTGATGACCATATGGATTGTGCAACGGAGATGGATTTTGAGGATAATTTAGATGTGATGTTCAAGTGTGCGGGTTACAAATTTGGTCAAAATCCCAAGGACTTTGTAGTAGAACCAAATCCAGAGGCCGAGAAATTTTATCGGCATGTTAAAGAAGGAAAAAAACCGTTATATCCTGGCATGTTCAGGTATTTTTCAGTTTTCATTTCAGTTTTTTTAATCCGGATGAAATCTTATTCCGACTATGAAGGCTGCAGCTAATTCAAGTAACTGTTTGTTCTTTGTGCATGCATTCTATCAAAATAGCAAGAACTGTTTATACGTCAACTCTATTTGGTTAACTAGCTTGAATTTATCATCGATGGTGAGTAATAATGCCAATCTGCTTGCAGTTCTCACAACCATCAGTTTTGACGAAGTATGAACAAGAGCGAATCGCGCGCATGCAAGAAAATGATGCAGTTAGTAGATCACTTGGGGTGCCTTTATTGGTTAGTTGTATGAAAGAGGCTGCCGCACGAAATAAGAAAGATAAATGTAAAGATGTTGCTGGAAGTGATGAATACATCCCAGACAATGCTGGTGAAGACGTCACTGATGATTCATCAGATTCGGAGGTATAAAGAAGTTATTTGTTTATTACTTATTGTATTTGCCTTTATGAACGTAAAAAATCTTGAACTTCAACTTAATTGTAGAGAATCAAAATTGTTAAGTCAAAGGATCTTTTACCTGGACCGAGAACTCGTGCGCGAACCAATGCAGCCATTGAAATTGAGAAGGAAGCGATGAAGCGCACCCCCTCCAAAGAAAGCTGGCTCCAACAAGGATTTGATCCTGACATTCACTCCCACTCCAAAGAAACTCAATAACCGGGAGAAACAGACAGAAACATTAAAGAAACTTACAAACCCTACACCGTCTTTTTCAGGAGTTATAAAACCTACAACGTCTCGGCCATCCGTTTTAAAACCTACATGTAGCAAATTGTTCAAACAATCAACCAGTTCATGTGAAGCTGCTGGTTCAGTTGCTGCTTATTTAGCGATGCGGAAACGTCAAAAGCAGAACGTTGAAGCGCCTCTAACAATGGAAAATCTTACCGATCGATTAGAGCAGGAATGGATTGCACAGGAAGATGAAGTAGGTACATGTATATATATATAAATAATAATGTTTCTTTATCTGTGCACTGCACTGCACTGTTGAGTGTGTCTTTTTTCTATTCACATTTTTGAACCTGGTAGATAAAGTACAAGGTCCAAAAAATCCTAGAGGGAAGTCAAAAATGACCAAGGTGCATGCTAGAACCCCTGATGATAAAGTAGTCATTGAGTTGAATGAGGATGGCCAGCCAGTTTCTGATAATATTACAGAGTTAAGCAATTTTCTTGGTACACTAGCAAAGGATAATGTGTCTCTTACTTACATCAATTGGCATGTGGTTCCTGATCAATTAAAGCGACAAATGTTGGATTATGCTCTGGTACAATCTAATTTCCTTAACCATATACAGTTCAACTGACTTCCTAAATGTTTGGTTTTACTTAATTAGTTTGTTTCCTGAATTTTGTGATTGCTTTATTGTAGGCTAGGTATGTCATACCGGAAGAAGGACACAAGTGGGTCTTGAACACGCTTAACGACTCTTGGAGGCAGTACAAGTCTCGCATAAAAACAAGGTATTATAAAAAATACTCAACTGATGAGGAAAGGCTTGCAAATAGGCCCAGTACAATTCCGTTGGAGGATTTTAAAATGCTCTTGGACTACTGGGGGGATGAAGCAGTTCAGGTACGGCTTTAATGATATTCACATTTGTATAATGTTTATTAGTTCACATTATCTTGTTTAATGCTAATCTTTAGTAGTTCACATTATCCTTGTTTAGTGCTATTTTTTTTGGATTTCCAGGCCCTAGCTGATTCTAATTCCGCGCATCGTAATTCGTTGAATGAGACACATACCATGGGTCCCAAAACTCATGCAGTAGCCAAAGAAAAGATAGTATGTGTTTTTCTGAACTTAAGTTATTTTTTATTGTGATTGAGTTGAATTGACCACATGATAATTCTAATTTGTTACATCATTGAATTATTGGTAATCCTAATACATGACAGAGAAAGAAGGACCCAGAAAAAGCCTCCCTATCCGCTGCCTTGGTTTATCTAGAAACTTATAAACGAGAACCGGGTCGAAGTTACAAGACTAACACGGATGAACTGAAGGCCAAATACGTGAGTACATATATAATTAGATACTGAAATAGCAATACTTGTGTCAGTATAATTGGCACATTGTACGTTTGTTGGAGCTGCATATTAAATCGAACACATATATAGTTAGTTTGAAAGAGAACCAGTTCTGTTAATAAATTCATTCCTGCCAGCTGCCTATTTATCTATATGCTTGCCTGGTTTTCATTTTGTAGGCGAAGGTGCAAGAAATGGTGGATGCTGGAAACATTGCTAAGGCAGATGCACTGGTTTCTGGTGGGAAGAGGCACACGCGTAACTGGCTTGTAGAAAGGCGAGGCAAATTGGCTGAAAAGTCTCCAAATCCTGGTTCTTTGGACAGCTATGTCCAAGAGTTGACAAAAAAAATAAGGCAAGAGCTAGAGGCGGACTTGGAGGAAAAGGTGAATAGAAAAGTTAAAGAGAACGTGTCGTGGGTGTTAAAAAAGCTAGGTGAAGCCAATCCAGATCTAAATTTAGATGTCGGAGACCTTTGTGTCACCACAACAAGTGATGAAGATGCTGACAATTGTACTCCTTCAACCCCGGCAACTAACTGAAGTATTTGGATGGTATGTGTTAGCACTTGTGATATATTCGGATTGTTCTTTTAAATGATGGCACTTGTGGTATGTGTTTGTGATGACAGTACTTGTGGTATGTTTTGGTGATGGCAGTACTTGTGGAATGTGTTGGTGATGATACTTGTGAGTTGGCATATATAATTGGTTGGTCTGACTGTGGTGATGAATGTTTCGGGAGGAATTGTTGTATGAATATTTTGGTATATATGTATGAATGTGGTACAATGTTTTGGATTGAATATATGTACTGCAGAATCTGTAATTACAGGGTTGTATTACAGCTGCAGTTGATTTTTTCCTGGTGTTGCGTTAGACTGTGTTGTGGCGTTGCATTAGACTGTGCTGTGGTGTTGCATTAGACTGTGCTGTGGTGTTGCATTAAGTTTAACATTATTAATTCCACAATGGTACGGCACGTGGGCTCCACAGCTTACGTGGCGCCACGTGGATAGCTGACGTGGCATGTGACACATGTCCAGCTGAAGTGGCGAGCTGACGTGGCATGTGCCACATTGATAGCTGACGTGGAAAGTCAATGCGGACCCCAATATCATGAGCTGGAAGCCAGGGTCTGGCTTCTACTTAAGGCAACGCTGTATGTTGTTGCATTACATGGATATGCTGTTGCAATAGGGCAAAAGTTCTACTTAAGGCAACGCTTTTTTTCCGTGGCCGTAGATGGACAAAAGCGTTGCATTATATGGCTAATGCAACGGCCGCGGATGTCACGCCCCCCTGGTGTTGCCTATTTGAAAAAAGGGCCTACGGCAACGCTTTTTTGATCTACAGCCACAGAAGAATAGTGTCGAATATGCCCACTTTTGATCTACAGCCACAGAAGAATAGTGTCGAATATGCCCACTTTTGTAGTAGTGGCTGCTCCATTTATTTACAAAAGACAGTTGAAACTGTGTTTGTTTAATTTAAGCAAAACAGTTTATTTTTTATTTTTTTGGGTATTGATTTTCTAAAGTCAGGCTAAACTACAGAGGGGAAAGATCAGATCGATAAACAAAGTATGAATCCAAAATCAAAGAGCTTAATTTTATAGTTTACATGTTAGCATAGGCAATTTTCCAAATTTTGCATGTTTAATGGAAGCAGGCTATGAGAGTATCAACTGTTTTCTGCATTATCGGGTGGATGTTACTGTTAGTATATGCGTATAACATGCTGTAATGTTTTGCTAATAATATATTAAACATTTTTAAAAGTGTATGATTATTCCTTCATCGTCTCCAACACTACTTAATTGCACATGTAGTGTTTTTACTGTTCATTATCTTTGTTGGAATTGCGTATTATCTTCACGCAGAATATTTTGGTCTTCATATTCTATTAGTAATACGTTTTTAAATATTTGAAGGCTCGGGATGTTGAAGAAAGTTTTACAATAGACATTTGAAACTTTGTTTGTTTATTTTAAGTAAAATAGTTTTTTTTGTAATGATTTTCTAAAGTCAGACTAAACAAGGGAGGGCAACATCAGATCGATAAACAATACAATGTAATATTTTATAAACTACATTATGTAATGTTTTATGTTTTGTTTTTGTTCGACAGTGTGGCTATTCATCCCCAGCTTAGAGATCCATCAAAGACGATCTTGGCCTTTCTCTATCTGAGGTAATCACTTTCTTCAATCTTATGATTTCATCTGCAACAGTTTTGAATTATGCCATATTTAGTTTATTGTGAAAATATTTTTTTTTTACAACCAAAATAATGTGTGTGGCTTGCATCTTATTAACCATGTCATTACATGCTCTACTTGCAGTATGCAATTTTTGGTCCAATGATGACGATTGGTGCAATGATTGGTGTTGTATCAAGCGGAATTGTTTCCGATTCTATTGGTCGAAAAGGAGTATGAATCCAAAATCAAGGAGCTTAATTTTATAGTTTACATGTTAGCGTAGACAATTTTCCTGTAACGTCCCGGAAATTTTTAGCCGTTGAATTCTGAATATTTAAATTTGTTTTAAATATTTATTTGAATTATATATAAATTTATAAGGAGTTTATTTAATAAAATGATATTCTTATTTTTGTTCATAGCAGTCGCAAATAAACGAAATTTCTGCGTAGTCAATACAACATTAACTTTAACATATATATATATATGTATGTATATATATATACTGTTGAATGGCCCGTGCTTCGCACATGGGAAATGATTCAAGCTATAGTTGCCTTGGACATTGATTGGTTTGTATGATATTTCTGTTATTTTCTACCTTCAGTGAATAGGTGTATGGTAGGTAAACCATATTGTACATACACGTTTTATGGTTTCCAAATATGTAAACTAGTATAACTATTGATCAAAAATAGATAAATGGACACAAACGACATATTTGGGTTCCAGTTCTATTTGGTTCGTTGACCTCTAAAAACCTTCGAAATCCTCCTCATATGATTTTCACAGGGTTCGAATCAATTTCCTTTTTCTCAAAAACATAACAGCGAACTAGGGTTTTTAAATTTGGGGCTTTTGAAAATTTTAGCTCTCGATTCAAGATTTGAATATCATTTTTGGGTTTGTGGCATCAATTATGGTGTGCATGCGAAATTTTGTGGTATTGAATGATAAAAGGGATCGATAGTTTACTGTTGGCACCGTGAAGAGGAGCTCGTCACTTCTTGATCAAGTCCTGCGAGTTGGGCAAAACAAGGACTGGATGATGGAGATTTCGTTGAGGATTCCAATGATGGTCTCAGTTCATCGAATCATAAAGTAAGGTGGAAGGACGGATCGAAGAAAGGAGTGAAAATGGTGACGTTTTCCTCAGGTTTGAACGCATGACCTGGAAGAAGGATTACATTGGAGACTCTATTTATCAGTGGAGGTTGACGTCGCATTATGGGGTAGGGCATGAGCGTGGATTGGTGGTCTTGAGGGATTGCGTTTCTATTTAGTTTTGTGAACTGGAAGTATATTTTAGGAAGGAGGAAGATTGTTGCGGCATGGCTGTTAATGGAGTAGAATGTCTTGTTCTTCTTAACGAAGGAGTGGGGTTAAAGGATTTAAACCCGTGCTTAAGGAAAAATGAATATTGGTTTGCTATGTGGAGTAAAGAAGCAGTGTGGATCTTCTGTAATTCAAAGACCAGGGAGGAACAGTTAAACCAAACGATTCAATTTACCAATCAATTGCATGATGTATCAACCAAGATCTAAAATAGTTCAGGGCATCTGAATTCAACTGGGCAATTGCTGCCTGAAAACGCGAGTTGGAAGGAGCCAACGAGCTGAATATTTCTGGTTGGAGGAGCTGTGTTTTAAAAACCTGCAGGGAAGAAGGCCTGGTGTTTTTGAAACAAGCACGGTCGACAACAGTAGTTGCCTTGGTGATGATTTGCTCTATTATATATATGGCTACACATTATTATATATATGGCTACACATTCCGAAACATCGAGAAGCTCGACAAACTATCGCAAAGGAGGATTTAAAAGTGGAAGATGTATTAAGCGGTTAACGATGGATTACGTTAATTAAGCAAGGGTAAATATTTAATTAGTTAATTTATTAAGTTAATAACCTATTAATGTATTCAAATTTATAAAAATCATATCTTGGGCATCCGTGATTAGAATTGAACCAAACTAGTCACATTGGAATCGTCGCAACAAGGTCCACATTTTGGAACTGATTTTGCTGAGTATAAAGCTACTGTAATTTCATAACAAAATCAAATGTTATTGGATTTTAAACGAAACAAAGGCAAAATCGTCGATTGCAAAACAAGGTGAGTAAACTACCTAACTCCATCTCGTTTATATTTTTATATAAACGAGTTTTTAAATTATTTATAGTAATTTTATACTGTTTGATGGTTGTTTGGATGAATAGTTGATAAAATTGGTTGATATAGTTATATCGTCGATCGATTATTTGTTTTGTTTACTATGTTATTTCATATTCATGTGAAAATAATATTATTGATGTGATTAACATCTGTGGATGCAGGGAAACAGGTTGGAGGGATCCAACTGGATTCCTCAACATTTGTATTACTGTTTTTATTTGATTATGATATATAATGTGTTAAATAATCCATGATTGGATAGGTTGTGTTTGGTTTACCCTAACCCTAGAAACGTGGTATTTTAGATACCGTGAAATACTTTTTAAATTTGGAAAAGGAAATTGGGATTTAAAAATGGAATTTATTTCTAAAATAGAAGTAAAACCTCGAATAGAGTTGAAAATAGAAACTGGTTCAGGCGGATAAATCAAGAAGTTATTTATAAACAAGATTATAAATTAAGTGAATTATTTATCATTGGATAAATTGAAATATAAATTCAAATTCAAATTTATATGAAAAGGTGGAAGTCGGTTTTGAAACCAATATTTGAAATAAGATTTAAACTTAGAAATTATTAAGGAATTGTTAAACGAGATTTTAAATGACTAAAATAAAAAGAAATGAGACTTATATGAAAAATTCTGAATAGAAGTTACAAATAAAATTTAGGATTAAGGTGGTATTCATATGTATGAAATCAAACTGTATATAATAGGAATATATTCACGATTAAAGTGAATAATGGGTTAAAGCGAATATTTTGCAAATGAAATACCTATAAAGGAAATTTAGATTTGGAAATATGAATCCAAATTGGAAATTGAATGAAAAGGGAAATGGGTAATCATTTTAAAAGAAAATGATGAGTTTTATTTCAAAGTTTGGAATATAAAATAAAGTGTAGACTGTAATGGTTATAAAGGATAATGATTTGGAAAAGATAAATTCAAAAGCGAATTTGGAATTTGAATAAACCTGAAATGGTAGATAAATTTTGAAGTTTAAAATATAATCGAATATAGATTATTGGAGAAAGAGTTGCTTATTGGAATTCGATTATATCGAGTTTAGGGATGTAGTTATTTTTACTTTCCGTTTTGAGTCAAATCTAATTATTTATTTATTACTTATTAATGGAATTAATAAGTACAAGTTATATTTTTATATACCAATAATTTGGGAACAACGATTATAACGCTACCGTTATAAATCTAAACAGCGATTATAATGCTACTATTATCATAAATGTTTATAAATCTAAACAGCGATTTTAGCGCTGTCGTGATCATTATAATAAATGTTTTGTAAATCTAAACAGCGATTTTAACACTACCGTTATAATAAATGTCTTATAAATCAAATATTTGGAAACAGTGATTATAACGCTACCGTTATAATCAATGTTTTTCTGTAAAGGAAGTGGATTCTTAGATTGAATCCAAGAGTCATGTAAGCAATGTTTTTTTTTTGAAGTTGTGAGTTTTGACTATTTCAAAGTTGAGAAATGTTGTTCAGTTAAGGTCTGAAAGTTAATTATACCCCAACTTGATTGACTTCATAATTAACTAAGGAATGGTTAAGGTTCGGTAGTGAAGATTGGTTAGGGATCCGATTAGTAAATGAATAATTAATGAATTGAGTTATAGCAACGATGTTTATTATGTAACATGGGTTTAACTAAATGAAAAGGTCTTGGAAACATTTTCCAAAGTAAATTAGAGGTGGTTTCTAAGTATAGAAAATGAAATGATTTGGAATAACTAGAAGTAAGGAATGATAATTGGAAATGTTTTTTTCCAACGTTAATAAAGTATATTTTCTAAAATATAGAAATAAGAATATATGAATATAGAAATGTTTTCAAATTGGGATAAGAGATATCTTCTCGAATAAAGAAATAATGACGTTGGAAATGTCTTCCAAGAATCGAGATTGAGATTTGAAAGGATATGGAAGATTGTAAATGGATTTTAGAATCGATAATATAATGAGGAACTAATATAAAAGGGGCCAGTGTTGTTGATGGTTGATCGATAGAATTTCCAATTGGAAATAGGACCGTTGATTGTATGGATGTTACTTTGATAGTTAAATCACCGATTATCAAAGTTTTGATTTATTTTATACCTCCGTTGTCAATATGGAGAGACCGGGATCAGATTTAATATCTGAAAACCACTCCGTATTGGCATAAGCGTTACGAATCAAGTCATGCTGAGAATAATTGAAGACGGAGTAAAGTGCAAGGGATGTTTTGTTAATCCTAGGTAGAAATTGCCTAAGATGGATTAATCGAATGGTGCCTTCGGTTTGTCCAATTCCAGGACAACGTATATGTACGAATGAATGACGACATGACATTCAAAGTAAATGATGGTAAGAAGTGCTGAAAGAAAATCGTGACCTCAAGCCTCATCACCCGGGAAATGACAAAAATCGGGCAGACAGTATGGCCATGTGGGTCATTCCCATTAGGGGTATTATCACCTGATCTAGAGAAATTTCATTTGCTTCTTATTCTATTCACTACTGTATGCTTTCGGTAACGGTTTCTGATCACAACCGTTGGTGATAATATGCTCGATACACTCAAGTTAAATGAGTAGTCAGCCATGTGTGGGCCGGGTTGTAAGACGTTCTTGTTGAATCCAGTGTATTCCCCTCTAGAGATACACTATCGGAAGGTGGTTCCATACCTTGTCATGTTGCAAATCCAATCTCCAATAAGCGCCCTGTGGTTTTTGATTTAATATTATATATGGAACGCGAGATGCAAGCGTTCCGCTAGATTGTTATTTATTTGACGTAGACATTATTATAATATCACTGGATTTGATATCAAAAATATTTTTGGTTATCGTAAGGTAAAAACCATCAGTGTTTATGTGTGGATCGGTCTTACGGTTATCATTTCTTTCGAAAGGATTTTGAAAGTTATACAAATGATTGGAGTTTACTCACACCAGTCCCATGACTGACCCAGAGTTTATTTGTTTGTTTTCCCTAAACTCTTGGGTGCCCAAATTTGTATGGGCACTCAAGTAGTCAGGATTTACAGATTCACTTGGAGGAGCTTGAAGCAGGAGGCTTCATCAGCTAGCTATAGACTCATACTTTCCGCTGTGTACTATGTTGTATCTGGAAATAGGTGTTTATAACTGTTCCAGGAATAACGGTTGTGCTCTGATAATGGTATGTATATATGTAGTTATTGATTTGTTTTTACAAGTTATGTTATATAATATATTTTATTCATTCCGCTGTGAGATTTGTGTTCTTCGTTTTCTTCTATTCTAACTTTTCTTTCTTTCTATTTCTCATCCTCTAACTTCTTTCTACTAATGATTTGTATTTCTGTGCAATTTATGTTGGACGTGTGGTGTTATTAGTCGACTCAAAGGGTAGGAAATTCGGGTCGTTACATTTCATAATTTTGCATGTTTAATGGAAGCAGGCTATGAGAGTATCTACTGTTTTCTGCATTACGGATTGATGGAAGTGTACTTTGCTAAGGTATGCTCTATATGTATATGTTTTATTGTTGTTTATTTAATTATTATTTTGTAACTTTTAGAGGTGGGTGCAATTTTGAAATTTGTAGGATGAATTTACACTAGATTGAGGAAGATTCTTTGTTGGAATTGGCATTGGAATTCTTTCTTGTGTGGTAAATTTTGTAAATCTGTCATCTTAATCAAAATGAATTAAGAGATTAATCTCCAAGGAACAAAAATATCATTAGTGAACCAATGTTAAGCAAATGAAAAACGGTTAGAAAAAACTGTTGCTGATATTTGAAATATGCATATAACTGACTTCAAGCATAGTAGTTTAGAGTAAGATCTTGCCATAGTGTCGTATTTGTGATAAAAATAACTAATTAGATAGTGCTTATTCTTCAACAAGTTTTCTTAGACCTATAATTTAATCTTTTTTCAAATGATGTCTATTTACATTTACTCGATTTAAAGCTCGGCTGTTAGATTTTTCTTTAGGTATCTTATTCTTAATGCATTTGGTTTAATGGATTTTATTGCTTTGGTGCTTGTGCAGTTGCAATAATATTTTCACATTCCAAATTTAGCAGTCTAGGTAACAATGTTTTGTTCGTTTTGACTTTAGCAAAAAATTATCATACTGGATTTTAAAGCTGATATAATTATAATATTCATGCTTATTTAGGAGTTAAGTTACTCAAACGTAATTCCTATGCTTATTTAGCAGTTGCAATAATAGAAAAAAGCACAAAAATTGGTGATGGTAAAGTTCTTGGCCAAGCTAGGTGAGATCTGGATAAGTACTTCTCTTTGGCAAAGCAAAGTGGGCATGAAAATGGCACTGTGCGAAACATCCTGGATGTAGGAATAATCTATGGTGCCTTACTATGTGTAAACAAATACATGAGGTGCCAAAAAGAGAGGCCTACGCACGTTGTAGTAGATTAAAAAAGAAAAGCCAGAAAGAAGCAAGCAAATATTTGAAACATTGAAGGTGAGATGTATTTGTCATTTATAACTATTAGTAAAACAAATGAGGAAAATAGCCTGTGGGTCTTCTTTGACATTGCAAGAATTTTGTAGTAGAGTTAATATTAAGTGATAACCATGTACCGTTGTATTTAACACAATTTTTTTTCGATTTTGGTATGCTATGTTATTCACAAGATTCACATCCTTTACTATTTTATTGAATATGATTTTACTTTTTTGATAAGATATCACTAAATTTAGTTCTATTTGGGTTTATGTATATATTTAGTTTTGTGTATCTCTTCACGTTAGCAATATCATAAAAAATTGATTTTAGAATTTATGCCATGTTTATTAAGTTAAAAAGCAATATGCAATGTGCCACCGGTACTGTATGAATGTTCGATTAAGACAGTCGTGCAACTATATGGGAACTACCAAGTCAGTAGTCGAGATAACATAAAAATTTGAAGAGAAATACAAATTGGATTCGACTTAACATAAAGATTGGAAGAGAGATAGAAATTGGATTCACAATTGAAGGAAAATGGAGACTATAAAATAGATAAAGGCATTTGCATGTGCACTATTACCTTTATTAGATCTGAATACCATTGTGCACATAACATATGGTTTAATCAAGTCAAATCCTAACTCATAAACAGAGTTGCATTTACAACTTCTCACATCAGCTTTCTTCTCAAAAACATTGAATATATTGTTGATATGGTCTTATCATAATCATGATCATCTCATCAAAACTTTGAATGTATTGCTGATATGATCTAATAATTAGAGAAATGCAAACTACTGTTGATAAATTGATGAGAATGTCATTTGTAAAGGAAAAAAATGCACATAACATATGTTTAATCAAATCAAATCCTAACTCATAAACAAAGTTGCATTTACAGCTTCTCACATCAGCTTTCTTTTCAAAAACATTGAACATATTGTTGATATGATCTTATCATAATCATGATCATCTCATCAAAACTTTGAATGTATTGCTGATATGATCTAACAATTAGAGAAATGCAAACTATTGTTGATAAATTGATGAGAACGTCATTTGTAAAGGAAAAAAGAGTACAACCATCTAAAAGGCGGCAGTGCTTTCAAGCGCCTTCATCTTCATAACATTACATACCTCATTAACATCACCAACTCCTCCTTGCTTGAACTCATAATCTGCCTCTCTTGATGGCTATGAATATAACCTTCTTTGATGCTTCTTCATTCTCTCATGGTATGACTCAACTTCAGCCACTTCCAAAAATGAAGAGTATATTTCTGAAAGTGTTCATCTAAAGTATATTTGTTAAACATGTTCAATTCGACGAGCGATTACCACTGTTAGTGAGGATTTGATTGACTTAACGAGAAGAAGTTGATAATTTCCTAGTTTTCAAATTGAGGATTCCTAGGCCATCATATTCTAGAGGAAGCTAAGTTCTTTTATAGGTAATAGGAATAACCTTTTCAGAATAGGTACCACTATGCCATAAAAATGTTGAATACTTTATTCAACGTTGAAATCAGTTTGGAGGGAAATATAATTATTATAAAATAGAACATACTCACAGATCATTATTCTTGCAGCACAAGAAGTTCTACTTCCTTTTATCGAGTTTAACCTAGAGGTAAAATTATTACAGAGGCAAATGTTGGGCCATAGTTACCATAATATAAAAAATAGGGGCACCAGGGAATGATGCCTTATTAGTATGAACTATTAGGGAAACTCCAGTGGTTGGAGTTAAGCCCTTAATATTAAGGGGAAGCGAGCCAGTGGCTCACTTCAGCCTTAATATTAAGGCTAAGCTTCAGGATCCTGTTCAGGGTCCTGAAGCCCATCCT
Organism: Allium sativum; assembly: GCA_030737875.1. NCBI lineage: Eukaryota > Viridiplantae > Streptophyta > Magnoliopsida > Asparagales > Amaryllidaceae > Allium > Allium sativum. The sequence continues at coordinate 13,968,547 of CM060925.1, forward strand.
GGCGCCTATTTTATAAGCGCCAGGATCAGGCGCCTATAAAATAGGCGCAAGGATCCCTCCCTTTCCCAAACACGTGTTGGTCCAATCTGACCTTGTTACCCCTTCCAACGGCTTAAAACGGTCACATTTTTTAACAATAACGGCTATAAACGGTCATATGGAAGTTATAACGGCCATAAATGGTCATAATTTTTATTTCTCTATAAATACCAGTATAAGAATCTCATTTTAAAACACACAAACTTCTTCAAATCCACCATACTCTTTTTCTACCAGTAAACAATGTCATATCCATTCTAATTCAACAACAAAGCGATGAAAACGAATAGTTGGGATTTCGATTCTCAGCCAACCGAAGATCCTACCCCTCATTCAGCTCCAACACTCTCGTTTCATTCTTCTGCGCCATGGACCGGGGACGAAGATAAAGATCTCTGTTTAATGTACTGCCACTTTTCAAACGATTCGATCAAGGGAAATGATCAAAGTGGGGATGTAACGACCCGGAATTTTAGGGCAAATTTAGAATTTTTATTTTAGTTAATTTATTGGTTTTTGAATATTTAAAATAATTTATTTTAAATGATAACGACAAAAAATTTATTTTAAATCGAAGTTAGAACGAATAATTTATATTAATTATATTTCAAGCCTGAAATGTCGCGGTAATTTCAAATTTCGATTTCAAACTTTGGAAAATTATATAAAATTAATTTTAAGTCGGAATAGGACGAAACAAGAAACGCTAGGATCGTATTGACGATATCTTTCCAACGAATGTAAGAAATTAAGATTTCAGTTTATAATTTGTAAGTTATGACAACATCAAAATCTCAGAAAAACGCTATGGAATTTATATATATAATAATATAAGCCTCAAACCATTACTTTTTACATATGAATGAATTTGGACTCGAAACCACTTCCATTGAGTTCAAAATGATGTTTCTGCATTGAAAAAGTATAAACACTGATATATTTCGAGATAAAGAATTTATTTATTTATATATGTATTTTTAATATAATTTATTTACGCCTTAAAAATAGCCATTTTTCAAACGGTCTTCAAATTCGACGAAATTAGTTTTGTTGGGACTGTATCGTCAAAACAAAGCTAGAAATAATTTTTCTAGTAATATTTGGAGTCAGTATGTGGGCGTTATTAATTTTTCATTGAAAACAGTCAATTTTTAAACTTTAAAAATTCATTAATAATTCATACGGACTCAGAATTCAACGAAACCAGCTTCTTTGGATTCGTATTGTCGAGAAATAGTTATGTTCCAGTTTTCAGCAAAATTTAATAACATATGTATTCGTACGGATTTTGAAACACTGAAAAAGACTTAAAATAATAAAATAATAGGACATATGGGTTATTAATTAAATGGGTTATATTACACATGGACTTAATTAAAAATTAACAACCTCTATATAATATCTCATAATCCCACCCTAACCATTTCTCTAAATCTAATTCTAGCCTCCTTCATTTCTCTCATGGCGGCTCACTTCTCCACTAAAAATTTCTTTGCACAAAAGACCCTGAAACTTCAATAATTTATTTCTCTCAATCAGGACAGAAATAGATCAAACCCTTTCCGGGTTTTGTTGATATCAATAAACACTACCTACCATGAAAAATTCAAGACCTATCGTCGCACGGATTCGCCGGAATCTGAGTTTGAACACAGAAAACTGATTTCGGATTTTGGCGTATAACTCTCAAACAATCGAGAATTAGACGATGACCCAGTTGAAGAAATTGTAGAGGAGACAAAGATCTACAACTTTGCTGCAGAAAGTTTTGTCTGAAAGCCGACGGAATTGCACGAAAATCAAAATGAACTGAAAAGCACCAAAACAGAAATTTCCAGCGAGCTCAGAACAAAGATGATCGATTTCCGGCGAATCTAGGAAGTTTCAGGCGAAGGGCCGAACACGAAAGTTCTTCATCTACGTGAGGGGAAGATGCTCACAAATTTTCAGGAGGTTTGGAAGTGTGTGGCGGCCTGTGGGGCCCACGACGTGATTTCCGTTCTTAGGCAAATCGGCGGCGGTCGGAGGCGATCCAAGCGGCGACGCTTGGGGCGTGGCGGCGGCTCGGGTAGGGGAAGCCAACGGCGGCGGCGGTCGGCGCCCAGGTGGGCCTAGGTGACGTCAGCAAGTGGTCAAAGGTCTTGAGCTTTGGGTTTGTCCAGAAAATTTAATTTTTATTTTAAATTCATTCAATGTTTGTAACGTAATAACTTTTACATACGAGGTCGAAATTTGACGATTTCAGATCCACTGCGATCGTGGCGACGAGAGCATCGTGTGGACACCAAGTTTGTCCAATTTGGAGAAAGTTGAAATTTTGGGTAATTTTACAATTTAAATTAATTATTTAATTTGGTCAAACTTCGAAAATTCATAAATTTATGATACGAACTCGAAATCGCACGAAACAGGATTTGCGGCGATCGTGGAGTCTAGAGCTTCGCAATGACACTAACTACGTTCAATTCTGAGCAAGTTGAAAATTTCGGTAATTTCCATATTTTAAATTAATTATTTAATTGTTACAAACTTCGAAAATTGATATCTTTTTGATACGAACTCGAAATCGCGCAAAACAGGATTTGCCATGATCGTTGAGTCATAAGCTTCGTGTGGACATCAAATTCGTCAATTTTAGAGCATATTGGATTTTGGGCCAAAATTGGGCCCGAACCGTCAATTAAAGCCCGACAAAGGTGAGAACTTTTATCTCCCTCAAGTTTTTGAACAGTTAATTATTTTTATTATTAAATATTAATTAATTATCTGTGTTGGAATTATTGTTTGTTGGATAGATGTTGATTTGGATGACGGTTGTGAATTGTTTGAAAACTTGAAATATGTAACATGTTGTTATGACATTTATGATATTTAAAACATGTTTACACTGCCATTTGCAAGTTGCCTGACTTGTTTATATTGATTGGACAATAAATTTTCACACAACGTCCAAAAGCACAATTAATAATATTTTATTTGAATTTGTGTTGGTTGAAACCCCACACGGGTCTTGGGTTGATATTCTGACTACACATCGCCCTCGTGATTAGTTTAAAATGCACTTTGGGTTATTGAATGTTTTATCATTAATGCGATGTTTGAAACCCATATAATTAAAATTATATGGTAATTGATTGGGTCTCATTCCAATTTTGAATTAAAGGAATATTTTAATTTAATATTCAGTTAATGGAATTAATTGATGTATGAATTAGAAAGGTTATATCTTTATTGTTTAAAAGTTATAATAAAAAGGATTCAATTAAAAAGATTACATCTTTACGGTCAGTATGTTAAGATAAGAAGATTTGATTTCAAAATTTGAACATTTTGAAAAGATTATTATTATTATTATATAATAATATAGAAAGTTCAATTTTTCATTTAAAATTGAAATGTCAGTTAGGATATTCGGAAACAAAGGGTTTTATAAAATTAGTAACAATTTAATGTAAAGATCATATCTTTACTTTAAAGGGATGTTTTAAAATAATATTTTCAGTGAATTAATTATAATTATTAATTATAATTGTACTTTGACACGATGTTAGGTTACATTTGCGGTATGAGTCTGCCCGGACCCAACCGGCATATCCAGTAGCCACAAATGTTGGGCCTAATGTGAGGGGTCCAAGTGCGTAAATACGAAACGGGTCATGAAACGAGGTTAAGCCCAACTTGTGGGATAAGTCTGCCGGAACCAACCGGCATATCCAGCATCCACAAGTCGTAGGCTTAATGTGGGAGGTCTGACCCAGTATAAAATAAACAAGATAATGAAATGGGCTATTTAATCTGTTTTAAATAGCAACGCCATTTTAACCCGAACATGTTTATCGATTTATTTTATCCATTTTATAAATGAATATTAAAAGAGCTAATTTAAAAATTAATATTTTGGAAATAAAATTGTTTTAATATGATAATAGATAGAATATTCAATTCGGATTTAAAATTGAAATAAAAGTTGGAATCGTTTTATAAACGAATTTATAAACATTTTAGAATATGTTTAGAAAGGAAATCGACGATATATATATATATATATATATATATATAATATAATGGCCTGAATAGAACGCACTGCGCGGCGACCGTTCGCGAATTTCGACCATTAACTTGAATTGGCGTAACGAGAGATCCAACCGTCGGATTCTCCTAAAACCAGAACCGTTGGGTTTGTATGGAAAAGAGCTTTCCAGTGGATATAAGAGATTTGAAATCTAATGGTTAGATTTGGAGATATGTTCAAATCAATTTCAGAAAAGGTCGTTGTAAGTGCAGTTCGGTGGCCGTTATTGGAAACCGACTGTAAGAGCGAAAATAAAATTATTAAAAATAAGGAAAAATTATGTAAAATCATAATAAATGTTTTAAAGGGGGTTTTGATGAAAATTCCAAGTTTATAAAGATAAAAGATATTTTTGTCAAATAAGTGATTTATTTATTTTATAAATAATTAAAAGGGATTTTAAATGGATTTAATTTTAGTTAAGAATTTCCAATGAATAGAGTGAATTGGACCTGAATGGAAATTATCTACAGATTATTTCAATATTGATTTTCTGTGATTTTATGGATATTATGTTGGAAATTTGGAAGATATTTAATATCGTTATTTCTAATATGATATCCGTTGGTTTTAGAATTTGATATTGAATATAAGTCGTTATAATTCCTATTCGAAGCCTTATATTTAATATCAAATAAGAATTTGGGTTTGTCGTGAATAGGGTCTTAATTAACACTTTTCTTGAACCTTTTTGAAGAATAAATCTTTTAATTAAGATTTAAATGTGATTTCCCTAATTTAATATATTAAATTAGAAATTAATGAAATACGAATCTGGGTTTATCGCGAATTATGTTTTAATTGACATTTATTCTTTACACGGATTAAAGACAAGACTATTTCCTGAAAATTGATAATCATTTAATAATGATTTTAGAAAATTAAAACTAAATAAAGTTTTAATAAATCTTTAATTAGACTGAAGGGGAATTAAGTAATTAAAATTACTGAATTAAGGAAGTGAACGGAAATGGAGAACTACCAGTTTAACTCCATGCGATAGTTAAATCTTTAATTAGATTTAAACGGAAAATGATAATTAAGTTTACCAGAACAAATCGGGATAAATAGGTTGGGATTGGAATTAATTAATAAATAATTACTTCGGTAAGACGTAAATCCCGACTAGTTTGAATAAACCATAATTTGGTTAATATGGAGAAGGGATAAAGTAAAATCTTTTGAAACAAAAATCAAAAGGAAAGATTAAAGAATAAAGTTGAAGGATTTGTCTTTGATAAAATTAATGAGAATCTTTCCCTAAGAATGTGAATATTTTATTCTAAATTGGAATGAGGCGTATGTTATGTTTTCATAGCACTTGATTATAAAATACACGAATTATTCAGAAAGACCGGGTTTAACCCATTCTGAATAATAAATACGACGATCAAGAGTCGAAGATGAAGACGGTGGTTGAAGATCGGAGTTCTTTACATCGTTTGGATGGTTATTGCTATCTTGATTGGACCGTACACCCAAGACGATGGAAAAGTGGTGATCATCCAAACGTACTTGGAGATTGTTGGGAATGCGAGGAATAAGGTGCCTTCGGTTTCGTTCTGACCTAGAACGAACTTGTAAATGGATTGCGTGTCCGACATTGTATTCCTTTATGATGTATTCGCTGATCTCTACTAGATATATATATCTGTTTGGTGTTTAACACCCTTCTCTGAGATGTACGAGCTTAGAGATTATATATTGGCAGAAATCAATGGTATGGTATGGATTGACAATGTGACATGCTAAGATACATGATCAAGGATTTTATTGAAAAGCAGGGCCTTGTGGTGATGATCAAAGCATACCCCGTTTAGGCGTAGTTTTGTGTATAGCGTGACTTCGCGAGCCTCACACCCCGGTATGAGTCAAAAACGGGATATGGACCGTAGGGAGTGCACACGTTTCTTTCTAGCTAGAGTGGTGTCAGCGACCTACCATCCCTGACATTTTACTTATGTGGATGATGGATTATGAGGTACCTCGGATTTATAGGCCGGAAGTGGTCATACTGGAGGTCCAAAGGACTGGGAAGCGTGTGTTCAGGAATTGCCAATCCACTAACGTTAGGTGTGGATCGGCCCTATCACATCCAAGGGTTGGCCATAGGTGTGATCCTGAGGCATTTGCTAGAGTGTCTCGAATCGGAGGGGACGAGCCTCGACTCATGATGGAAACCCAATTTCCAATTCGACACCATGCAGTTTTGATTGTAGAACTAGTATGGCGACATGATATATGGTACCAATGCCGTCTATGATTGATACATTATGATTAAAACTGTTTTTGAAACATATATACACTATTAGTAATATCAAATCCGTTTTATCGTATCAAGCATTTTTGACCATTATAAGGTAAAACCCTATCCTCCGGTTTGCGTTGCATTGTGTGATGGGACTTGAGTCTTATAATGGTTTCATTTTTCTAAAAAGCATTGCGTTGTTTAACGATTTACTTGCCTTATTATTAGATTAGTTAAGTTAGATTTCTCATACCAGTCCCATGACTGACCTGAAGTTTATTGTTTTAACCTAAACTCTGGGTGCCCATATTTTCCACACGGGCAGCTAGTAGTTTTGGTTTTGCAGATTTAATATTCATAGGATCCTGGTCTACAGCTGAAGCGATATTCGGAAGGCTATGTATCCGTGTATTTCTTTCAGTTGTGTTTTGTATTATTTTTCGCTGCTATTTAATTGTAATTTAAACTCTGATATTGTATTTCCAATGTATATTATTTATTCATACTCTGGAATATTCTTGTACTCTGATGTAATTGTTGTAACAACAATAAAATATTCTTCTGTTTGTGTTCTGATGTGTGTTGTTCTCAAAGCAATCCGGGCTTTCCTTTACTGGGAAGTTTGGGTCGTCATAGTTGGTATCAGAGCTTTGGTTTACAGAGCTCGAGAACAAGACACAATAGAACCGAACAAAAGAATTCATCAGAGATTGGATTAGTAATATCCAATAAGAATGACTCGTTAGAGATGAGATCAGTAGTATCCTAGAACGAGTGTAAAGAGTATTATTTTCTTTAAAATTTAATTAAAAACAAATTTAGTCTTGAATTTTTTTATCTTAATATGCGTATTTGAGTATATTATTTTATTTTAATTTGGACAATTGAGTATATAAAGATTTCGAATATACGAGTAATTAACGGATATTCGAAGTTTTAATATACTGGATAGATATAGAATCACACTCTAGTCGCCCGGGGATAATTCTGATGATTGATGCATCATCATCAGAGTTTATGTTCGAGTTTCGTAAGTGGTATATCTATATATTTCCATTGACTGGTGTGAGAACCAAAACTAGATAGGGTCTATTGTTGTGATTTGCACTAAAAACATGATTTTTAATTATATATAAAAAATTACATATATTTGTAAAGGTAATTACCTAATTGATTGCTGGTTGTGATGTTTGATTATTAGTTTAACTAATAAAATATTGGAATGATAATTAAGTTAACCACTATATTAAAGAATGATAAATTTAACTAGATTGAATTTAATATTGAACTGAATTGAGAATTGATTAGAATGAAAGTTGAGTAATTAAGTAAACAACTTTTATCTTCGTTCCTTTTCGAGGACGAAAGGATTTTAAGTGGGGGAGATTGTAACGATCCGGAATTTTGGGGCAAATTTAAAATTTTTGTTTTAGTTAATTTATTGGTTTTTGAATATTTAAAATAATTTATTTTAAATAATAACGACGAAAAATTTATTTTAAATCGAAGTTAAAACGAATAATTTATATTAATTATATTTCGAGCTTGAAATGTCGCGGTAATTTCAAATTTCGATTTCAAACTTTGGAAAATTATATAAAATTAATTTTACACTACACCAAATAATCAAATTTGAAATATTTGATTTTTTTTATTTGAAACCCTTTTTTTCATTTCTAGGTTTAAAATGGTTTTTCGGTGTTTCTATGTTAATGTAAGTGTTTCCGTTATTTTCAAATTATTTTTTAATATTTCATTCAACGGAAAAGGAAAAGGGTGCGTTCCTTGCAAATCCCATGGATTTAACCGTTCCTAGAATCCAGTTAATCGGCCGCGTAACTTCACTTCTCCGAGTCCTTTTACCTTTCTTCTACGATTTCTTTTTCGCTCTTCAGTATCGATTATCGACCTCCTCCAAATCAAATCAGACACCTCCTACAGACTGCCCTCTAGGCGATCTGCCGAAGAAAGAGGTTATTTCTCCCGATCTTCAAAAAGATGGTATTAATCTTTTTAATCTCGCAATTAATCTGATTTTAGTTTGAATTCAGCTTCCTACTCTATTTCTTGTTTTGCTTCATTGGATTCATAGTGAACACTGCTAGATTTGAACAACAAGCACTCAAGGATAAGACCGTAGATCTGAAAATTAACCAAGCTAAGTAATTTTCCCGAATTCATGTCTTTGTGCTAAATTTTGTAGAGTTGAAATATCCATTCGAGTTAGTTTAGATCTCGCTCGAACTAGCTGTTCTTTGTGTCAAAAAATTCTATCACACCTTTTTTCCGAACGTGGTGTACTACGGTAGTTAAACAAGTGTATATGATGTTAGCCTATTGTTTGGTAAATCCGTCGGCATTAGAAATTTCTGACATGAGCTCTTTCAGCTTACAGTAAGTAAAATTTCAAGAATGGTGTTTAGTTTATTCAGACATTAGATTATTTGATATATATACGTCAAAAGTTCTATTTATCTTTAAAATCTACCCGGTGATTTTTAATTAATTTATTAGAATAGTTTATTCAGACATTAGAATAGTTTTTGTAAGCCAAATTTTGCCAATTTAAGATCAGCTTCATGAACAAGCTAAACATCTATAGTGTACTTACATTTTGAGTTTGCATCTTTATTTTCGTCATCAGAAAAGGTAAACTTCATTATCAGGACTGCAATATAAGGCACCACGATATTAGGGTTCTAGAGCACTACATCAGCAGGCACTACTTCTCATCCAATATAGACATTCAAAATTGGGCTTCATCGTTCAAATATTCCTGCAATTCAGCTGGTATGTATAAACTGTATGGCGAGCTCACATGGTTGGTGTAATCACATGGCGTGCTCACATGGTATCTATTATTATGAATTTATACAAACTGGTCGTAAATGTTTAAACCGATTGACTATCTGAAATAAGACATGGATTCGTGGAAACTGCACTTTTAACTTTGGTTTGTGATAAAAAATTAATCAAAGCTACACTTTTACCATTACCGCAGATCAGTGCATTTCTTGTTTACTCTTATGTCTTATTGCTTCTTAAGTCATCAGTGTTTTGATATTATTTTCTATGTCTTGTTGTTTTCATTCTCGTTTCATTATATAAACCGAGTTATGAAATTAAAAGTACAGATAACGAGATTTAAATTGTTCCCGATTTGTAGAATTGAAAAATATGGAAGACAAACTGAAATATTATTATGAAAAGATTGGGAAAAGTTGGAAATATACATTCCAATACTCCAAAATACTCTAAAATGGATAACAATATATCTCTCTTGGCAATTAATCACATTCAGCTCATAATTTCTCTCTTAAATTGATCACATTGGGATGTTGCAGCTTTTGGGTTTGTTAGAGAACTTGAAAGGCATCACATCTGAATCACTAACTTCAGAGTGTGTAAAATGGCGACATAAAGCTAATCAATAAAACAGACATTCAACAACTGTCATAGTTTTCTGCCCATTTCGTTAGCAATGTAGATGATGAACAAAGCATGTAATTTTGCTGCATTTGTTCCCCTAGAGGAAGCTACACCCATACAGGTTTGTATTATCATTTCACTTGCCTGCTATAACCAATCCTTCTACTTATGATCCATCTTCGTCAAATATATTTGACGTTCAGAGGGCGGAATGGATTAAGTACTTGTCTACATATACCAATTCTGAAGCCGAGCAAACACAGTTTTTGGTGCAGTAAGTCCATTTTAAATTCATAATAGTCATATATTTTCTGTATATCTATTTTCTGTATATCTTTTGACATACACAAGCGTGACATTGACAGATTAAAAACAACTACATATGCTTGACAAAAGCTGCTGCAAATATAATGGCATGGTTCAAACCTGTAGTTGCCTGGGTTCAATACTACCAGGTTAGCCTACTAATTACGGTTCAAACCTGTAGCTGCACTTTTAACTTTGGTTGGTTCATCATTTTCAGTTTTGAGCTTTGACTTATGCAAAACTGCTCACACACATGTATACTGTAGAAAACGACCAATTTTAAAAATGAATTTAACAATACATACATACATATATATATATATATATATATATATAATTTTGAAAAAAATAACAGAGTAAAATTAACTATTTATTAGTTGCATGGTACTTGGTATGCTCAAACAAAGCGAGTTTTGGCTCAATCAACTTTGGTTACAAAAACATCACATAATAAGCTGATATCAACGTTGAGACTTGATTGACCAATTTATGTTAAAGTTGTGGGCAGCATGCTATGAATGTTGGCAACCACAATTCAAGGTGGGAAGTTTGTGGGCATCTCAAATTTAACATGTGAGTCACGCGATATAATACATTCAATGGATAAAGCGCATCGAGTTGATATGTACTTTGTCAATGAGTTTTACTGTCATCCCTTTCAACCCCTTAAGTTTTATTTTGATTTTTATTTATCTATTTGTTTGTTTCAAAAAAATGCTGTGATGCTAACTTTTCTCGAGGCGCGCTTTTTGAGCCTTGGCGCCTCGAAGATAAGTGCACAAAGGCGCGCTTTTCCTGTGCCTCCATTAGCGGAGGCGCCTCAATCATCAGTAAGGCGCAGACCTTGCGCCTGCGCCTTAGGCGCGTGCCTTAATTACTATGACTATAACATACAGGGTTTGCTTGTAACCGCTTTGCTAGCAACTTTAATACTGTTAAGTAAACAATTTTAGTAAGAATTGGCATGTTGTTGAATTAAACATGTTACTGTTAAAATTAAACTTCATTACATGCTAAATCATGTCGAAAGCATTTGTGCCAGTGGTTTTGGGTTCTGCTGATTGGGTTGGGTAGTTGCCGGAGCTGAGGTGGAATTGTACTTCTTCTCATGTTTTGGAGGTATATTCTTATTACAACTAGCAGTGCTAAAATGTGCATAGGATTTATATTTTAATTATAAATTATAGTTGTAAGGTGATGGTACTTTTCTTAAATTGTATAAGCATACAGTATCGTAATGAAGTCACTTCCTTTCCCTAAGGTTTGTGAACTAAATTATTTTCATCTCTAAATGTGCAACTGTACACATTAATCTGTACTCAAGCGCAAATTCCCCTTTTGTGAATAGTATATGCATATATACTTTGGGAAGTCACGTATCTAGCCTTACTTTGTTTGTATATCCGTAACATTCCAGCAACATCATTCTTGCTTTATTACTGGACAACATCATTCTCGTATGTTTTCAGCGTAGTAGGGCTCTGATGATCATGGGGAGGCTGTGCGTACTGCTTAACTGAGAAGACGCTTTGATGCTTTTCGGGTAAACTTCTTTTGTCACATGTTTTAATGCTATGTAGTATTCTGGTTAGATTGATTTTGAAACTAATGCAATATATTACACTGTTTAAGGTTGATTTTTGCGACTTCAGTTTTGTTAGAATTAAACCTAAACACATAAGATATGTATCTGGGGTTGCCACTACTTTGTTGGATCATGAGGTATTCATTTTACATAATGAGGGTCTCTTTATGCAGTTCTGTTTACTTTGTGGTCCATCTGCTGTTGAAGTTTTTAGTTTATGTTAATATGCTTCTATAACTTAAAGTACTTGGCCTGACTTTTTTGTTTTGTTTTGTCAGTGTCTCCATAACATATGATTGGTTATGCTTAGCATTACTGTAACTTTAGGTGGGTTCAAACCCCCGACTGAAACCTTTTGCACCATCCTTTTTATTATTATAGAAAAAGACTAGTCCCACTAGTGTCACTACCCCTTCAAGGCAATCACATAACAGGGAAGCTTTTTACAGCTTCACCCTTAATGTAATGTCTCTTCTACAATACTGTAATTTATCATGCTAATGTGCAAGTTAACATTTGATATTACTGCAATTTAGCAAAGCAAATGCTGAAAAATATTCCTCATTGTTGGTTAGTTTCACCTGTACCAGTAGACATACATGGTATTATGTAACTGTGCAACGTGGATACTTTTTGGCTAACCTTGAGTATCCATATTGTATTAAAGTTCTTCTGCTCAATTAATGTGGAACAAAGATATAGTACATCACATGAGTTTGCATGAATTCCTATTTGAATATTGAAACGTGACTTCCTTAATGAATTCATTCAAAAGAAAGAGAAACCTATTATCAAAGGAAATTGAACTGAAAATGGGAAGAAAGAGCCAACACCATTCAAGAAAATGGAATCTCAGATCCACATTAAACTCTTTCATTGCTATGTTACCATTTTCCAACTTAATCTTTATTATCTTTCATGATTACAATTAAAAGGAAACCCAGTTTGTATGAATCTCTACAGCATATGCATACATTTCATTCATTGAAAAAACAATGTAAAAAATCATCTGCATATGCAAACCTTACGAATTCTAGTAATAAAAACAGTAAATATGGTAACATTTGTAATCAAAGGTTTCCAAATCAGTACTATAAAGGCTATGCTGCTATATACGAAGGAAATAATTGGCATATAAATCAGAATAAATAATTACTTATGGGAATAACTTAACATAATGAAGCAGCTCTTGAATAAATAATTACTTATGGGTATTACTTATGGTCTTTACAGTATTTGAATTTACAGTATGTGAATTTATAATTGTTCATTTACACTGGCTTGAAAATCATTTCACTGAAGTATTATTCAGAAACACTCAGAGTTATGTACACTTGTTTATACAAATTTCATGCTCAGGTAACACTTCCATTTTTTGTTCACATCATTGAATCCCAGTATTCCGTCCAAGCACAATGACACAAAGTATGATACTACTTATGAAGACTATTGATGCAGTGTCATCATGAACTTTAGTGCTGATCAAATGTGGAAGTCTCTCGTCAACCTCAGGTTTGTATTATAGTATAAACTTGGTGCTGATCAAATTATCTAAGTTGATCACCATAGAAATTTGATCGAATATTGTTTTCATAGTCTATTTGTTTGTATTTTGACCAGTATGTGTGTACGTGTGCATAGTTAGGCGGCCAGATGGTCTTTCCATGTTCTTCTAAGCTAATTCATTGTTATAGGATACCATCTTACCTTAAAATCGATAATTCAATTTGATATTACATCACACATTAAACTATATATATGGGTCGAGATTAGGTGAAACCGACAAGGTTCTTTCTGTTCAATTTTTAAATTCTAATCTGATACATGTGTAGTAAGCACAAAAATAAAGTCGAAATAGATAATCTACGATTAGATTATATACAGGTGCAACATAATTTGCAAATGCGTACCTAGACGTATAAGATAACCAGAGTTTTCATTAAAATTTGAAGTTCCCTTTAACAATTCAGGTTTTAGGATTAGTTTTACTAATGACGTGTTTCTCTGATGATGAATGAACAGTGTCTGATTGATGGGGGCGGATGAATAACTGCAGCTATTAGAAGTCATTGCTCATACAATGAAAGTGCACTGTTATATGCCATTGGAGCTGCAATTTGATTGAAGGTATGTAGTTGAATAGACATGTAGAATTAGTCCAATGGCCCATTAATCTTTAATTCATAGCAAGTTAAACAGGATTTGTAATTATAAGATATTGACGTGAAATTAAACCATTCTAAAACATGCATTATTTAATGTGGTTGATCATTTTTTAGTCTAATGTCACCGTTTAAGGTTGTTGATTGTAATATTTTACCACATCAGATTTAATTCTGATTCATTGGAGAGATCATGATCTCCTACATAATAAATATAGTACTTAGTCAATCATATGATATGCTGAATTAAATATGACAGTATTTTGAGAAACCTCTCCTGCTCTTTGAAGCTAGATATCTACATCATGTTACCCTGCATACATACACAAGCAAACAACTTTTTTTTTTATAAAGACGGTGTTTTACACCTTTTTTTTGTTTAAAGTAAAAACATTGTCATGTTTATTGGTATTTTTATTGCAACAGAGAAAATGTTGCTCGTATTTGTTATTACAGTGACACCTTTTTAGTATGTTGCAGTGAATAGAAAATAACACAGGCATGCAAACTCAGTAGCTGATTTCAATTTGATGCTTTATTTTACAATGCTTAAATATAGAAACCAATGCAACTCACTTTGAACAATCCAATTTAGGGGTGACAGTAAAAGGTAAAGAAACACCACAGCTTCCAGGCAAAGCTTGAGCTGCTGTAACATTTTGAGCGACCTTGGATACAACTAACATTATGCAGGTACATGCCTCCATCCGATCCTCAGCAGTTCTGCAATGATTTCAAATGTTTATATGTTTACAAAAAAGGCTACTAGTAATGGATCATCCGGAACTATGGTTTGATGGGAGAAATTTCTATTTGCAAAACTGAGGTATATCTCTATATCTTTTTAATATGATGTAAACCAATCATAAGACATAGAAGAGAAAAGCTTTTCATACTTGGATATTCTTACAGTCTAGAAGTTACTAAATTCTTACATTGTCTAATATTGTAGCAATACATGATTTTCTTTCCTTGTAGATGGGGATTGCAAAAAGACAATATGATGAATCAAGATGCTTTGAAAGTGTTTACGAGCAAACCTGGTTATCTTAATCTATTATTTTATTGTATTGTCAATCTTATACTTGTTATGTAACTTGGATTTATTGCAATATATTTATACTTTTTTGTTTCTTTGAAGATATGATTTATCTTTGTTCTATAGTAATTTGCGTAGGTTAAATTTGCTTACGGAATTTCTTTTCATATTTTTTTAGCTTTTAATATGGAGAATCATTGAGTCTATTTATGTTACTGAAGATATCAATTTAATATTTTAAAATAATTTTTATATCTCAAATCTGTTGCACATCACTGGTGTGATAAATTATTAGTTTGAAACTCCCAGCAAGTGTTTTTGACTGTAATTTGAAACACCTAGCAAGTGTTGCTGATTATCATCATGAAACACCTAAAAAGTGTTGCTGATTATCATTTTGAAACACTCATTAAGTGTTGCACATTGTCATCTTGAAACACTCATTAAGTGTTGCAGATTGTCATCTTGAAACACTCATTAAGTGTTTCAATCCGTTAATCTGAAACACCTACTAAGTGTTTCAGTTTGTCAATTTAAAACATAACATGGGTGTTTCAAAAATCTGCAACATACTAATCTGCAACACCTAAAAAGTGTTCCTAAAATTTTTAGTAATATTTTATTACCGTTTCAAGTTGGCTATTTTGGTGTTGTGTTAAGTCGGAATATGACGAAACAAGAAACGCTAGGATCGTATTGACGATATCTTTCCAACGAATGTAAGAAATTAAGATTTCAGTTTATAATTTGTAAGTTATGACAACTTCAAAATCTCAGAAAAACGCTATGGAATTTATATATATAATAATATAAGCCTCAAACTGATGTTTTGTTGGGACTCGAAACCACTTCCATTGAGTTCAAAATGAATGTTTCTGCATTGAATGAATTTGGACTCGAAACCACTCCAATTGAGTTCAAAATGATGTTTCTGCATTGAAAAAGTATAAACACTGGTATATTTCGAGATAAAGAATTTATTTATTTATATATATATTTTTAATATAATTTATTTACGCCTTAAAAATAGCTATTTTTCAAACGATCTTCAAATTCGACGAAATTAGTTTTGTTGGGACCGTATCGTCAAAACAAAGCTAAAAATAATTTTTCTGAAATTTTTGGAGTCAATATGTGGGCGTTATTAATTTTTCATTGAAAACGGTCAATTTTTAGACTTTAAAAAGTCATAAATAATTCATACGGACTCAGAATTCAACGAAACCAGTTTCTTTGGATTCGTATTGTCGAGAAATAGTTATATTTCATTTTTCAGCAAAATTTAATAACATGTATATTCGTATGGATTTTGAAACACTGAAAAGTACTTAAAATAATAAAATAATAGGATATATGGGTTAGTAATTAAATGGGTTATATTACACATGGACTTAACTAAAAATTAACAACCTCTATATAATATCTCATAATCCCATCCTAACCATTTCTCTAAACCTAATTCTAGCCTCCTTCATTTCTCTCATGACGACTCACTTCTCCACTAAAAATTTCTTTGCACAAAAGACCCTGAGACTTCAATAATTTATTTCTCTTAATCAGGACAGAATTAGACCAAACCCTTTCTGGGTTTTGTTCATATCAATAAACACTACCTACCACGAAAAATTGAAGACCTATCGTTGCACGGATTCGCCGGAATCTGAGTTTGAACACAGAAAACTGATTTCGGATTTTGGCGTATAACTCTCAAACCGTCGAGAATTAGACGACGGCCCTGTTGAAGAAATTGTAGAGGAGACCAAGATCTACAACTTTGCTGCAGAAAGTTTTGTCTGAAAGTCGACGGAATTGCACGAAAATCGAGATGAACTAAAAAGCACCAAAAACAGAAATTTCCGGCGAGCTCAGAACGAAGATGATCGATTTCTGGCGAATCTAGTAAGTTTCAGGCGAAGGGTCGAACACGAAAGTTCTTCGTCTATGTGAGGGGAAGATGCTCACAAATTTTCAGGAGGTTTGGAGGTGTGTGGCGGCCTGTGGGGCCCACGACGTGATTTCCGTTCTCAGGCAAATCGGCGGCGGTCGGAGGCGATCCAGGCAGCGGCGCTTGGGGCGTGGTGGCGGCTCGGGTAAGGGAAGCCAACGGCTGCGGCGGTCGGCGCCCAGGTGGGCCCAGGTGACGTCAGCAAGTGGTCAAAGATCTTGAGCTTTGGGTTTGTCCAAAAAAATTAATTTAATTTTTATTTTAAATTCATTCAATGTTTGTAACATAATAACTTTTACATACGAGGTCGAAATTTGACAATTTCAGATCCGCTGCGATCGTGGCGACGAGAGCTTCGCGTGGATACCAAGTTTGTCCAATTTGGAGGAAGTTGAAAATTTGGGTAATTTTTACAATTTAAATTAATTATTTAATTTGGTCAAACTTCGAAAATTCATAACTTTGTGATACAAACTCGAAATCGCACGAAATAGGAATTGCTGCGACCGTGGAGTCGAGAACTTCGTAATGACACTAACTACGTTCAATTCTGAGCAAGCTGAAAATTTCGGTAATTTCCATATTTTAAATTAATTATATATTTGTTACAATCTTCGAAAATTCATATCTTTTTGATACGAACTCGAAATCATGCAAAACAGGATTTGCCATGATCGTTGAGTCATGAGCTTCACGTGGACACCAAATTCGTCAATTTTAGAGCATGCTGGATTTTGGACCAAAATTGGGCCCGAACCGTCAATTTTAGCCCGGCAAAGGTGAGAACTTTTATCTCCCTCAAGTTTTTGAACAGTTAATTATTTTTGTTATTAAATATTAATTAATTATCTATGTTGGAATTATTGTTTGTTGGATAGATGTTGATTTGGATGACTGTTGTGAATTGTTTGAAAACTAGAAATATGTAACATGTTGTTATGACATTTATGATATTTAAAACATGTTTACACTGCCATTTACAAGTTGCCTGACTTGTTTATGTTGATTGGACGATAAATTTTCACACATCGTCTAAAAGCACAATTAATAATATATTATTTGAATTTGTGTTGGTTGAAACCCCACACGGGTTTTGGGTTGATATTCTGACTACACATCGCCCTCGTGATTAGTTTAAAATGCACTTTGGCTGTTATTGAATGTTTTATCATTAATGCGATGTTTGAAATCCATATAATTAAAATTATATGGTAATGGATTGGGTCTCATTTCAATTTTGAATTAAAGGAATATTTTAATTTAATATTCAGTTAATGGAATTAATTGACGTATGAATTAGAAAGATTATATCTTTATTGTTTAAAAGTTATAATAAAAAGGATTCAATTAAAAAGATTACGTCTTTACAGTCAGTATGTTAAGATAAGAAGGTTTGATTTCAAAATTTGAACATTTTGAAAAGATTATTATTATTATAATATAATAATATAGAAAGTTCAATTTTTCATTTAAAATTGAAACGTCGGTTAGGATATTCGAAAACAAAGGGTTTTATAAAATTAGTAACAATTTAATGTAAAGATCATATCTTTACTTTAAAGGGATGTTTTAAAATAATAATTTCAGTGAATTAATTATAATTATTAATTATAATTGTACTTGCACACGAGGTTAGGTTACATTTGTGGTATAAGTCTGCCCGGACCCAACCGGCATATCCAGCAGCCACAAATGTTGGGCCTGATGTGAGGGGTCCAAGTGCGCAAGTACGAAACGGGCCATGACACGAGGTTAAGACCAACTTATGGGATAAGTCTGCCCGGAACCAACCGGCATATCCAGCATCCACAAGTCTTAGGCTTAATGTGGGAGGTCTGACCCAGTATAAAATAAACAAGATAATGAATTGGGCTATTTAATATGTTTTAAATAGCAACGTCATTTTAACCCGAACATGTTTATCGATTTATTTTATCCATTTTATAAATGAATATTAAAAGAGCTAATTTCAAAATTAATATTTTGGAAATAAAATTATTTTAATATGATAATAGATAGAATATTCAATTTGGATTTAAAATTGAAATAAAAGTTGGAATCGTTTTATAAACGAATTTATAAACATTTTAGAATATGTTTAGAAAGGAAATCGACGATATATATATATATATATATATATATATGTGTATATATATATAATGGCATGAATAGAACGCGCCGCGCGGCGACCGTTCGCGAATTTCGACCATTAACTTGAATTGGCGTAACGGGAGATCCGACCGTCGGATTCTCCTAAAACCGGAACCGTTGGGTTCGTATCGAAAAGAGCTTTCCAATGGATATAAGAGATTTGAAATCTAATGGTTAGATTTAGAGATATGTTCAAATCAATTTCAGAAAAGGCCGTTGTAAGTGAAGTTTGGTGGCCGTTATTGGAAACCGACTGTACGAGCGAAAATAAAATTATTAAAAATAGGGAAAAATTATGTAAAATCATAATAAATATTTAAAGGGGTTTTTGATGAAAATTCCAAGTTTATAAAGATAAAAGATATTTTTGTCAAATAAGTGATTTATTTATTTTATAAATAATTAGAAGGGATTTTAAATGGATTTAATTTTAGTTAAGAATTTCCAATGAATAGAGTGAATTGGACTTGAATTGAAATTATCTACGGATTATTTCAATATTAATTTTCTGTGATTTTATGGATATTATGTTGGAAATTTGGAAGATATTTAATATCGTTATTTCTGATGTGATATCCGTTGGTTTTAGAATTTGATATTGAATATAAGTCGTTATAATTCCTATTCGAAGCCTTATATTTAATATCAAATAAGAATTTGGGTTTGTCGTGAATATGATCTTAATTAACACTATTCTTGAACCTTTTTGAAGAATAAATTTTTTAATTAAGATTTAAATGTGATTTCCCTAATTTAATATATTAAATTAGAAATTAATGAAATACGAATCTCGGTTTATCGCGAATTATGTTTTAATTGACATTTATTCTTAACCCGGATTAAAGATAAGACTATTTCCCGAAAGTTGATAATCATTTAATAATGATTTTAAAAAATTAAAACTAAATAAAGTTTTAATAAATCTTTATCTAGATTGAAAGGGAATTAAGTAATTAAAATTACTGAATTAAGGAAGTGAACGGAAATGGAGAACTACCAGTTTAACTCCATGCGATAGTTAAATCTTTAATTAGATTTAAACGAAAAATGGTAATTAAGTTTACCGGAACAAATCGGGATAAATAGGTCGGGATTGGGATTAATTGATAAATAATTACTTCGATAAGACATAAATCCCGACTAGTTTGAATAAACCATAATTTGGTTAATATGGAGAAGGGATAAAGTAAAATCTTTTGAAACAAAAATCAAAAGGAAAGATAAAAGAATAAAGTTGAAGGATTTATCTTTGATAAAATTAATGGGAATCTTTCCCTAAGAATGTGAATATTTTATTTTGAATTAAAATGAGGCGTATGTTATGTTTTTATAGCACTTGATTATAAAATACGCGAATTATTCAGAAAGACCGGGTTTAACCCATTCTGAATAATAAATACGAGGATCAAGAGTCGATGATGAGGACGGTGGTTGAAGACCGGAGTTCTTCACATCGTTTGGATGGTTATTGCTATCTTGATTGGACCGTACACCCAAGACGATGGAAAAGTGGTGATCATCCAAACTTACTTGGAGATCGATGGGAATGCGAGGAATAAGGTGCCTCCGGTTTCGTTCAAACCCAGAACGGACTTGTAAATGGATTGCGTGTTCGACATTGTATTCCTTTATGCTATGTTCGTTGATCTCTGCTAAATATATATCTGTTTGGTGTTTGACACCCTTCTCTGAGACGTACGAGCTTAGAGGTTATATTTTGGCAGAAATCAATGGTATGGTATGGATTGACAATGTGGAATGCTAAGATGCGTGATCAAGGCTTTTGTTGAAAAGCAGGGCCTTGTGGTGATGATCAAAGCATACCCTGTTTAGGCGTAGCTTTGTGTATAGCGTGACTTCGCGAGCCTCACACCCCGGTATGAGTCAAAAACGGGATATGGACCGTAGGGAGTGCACACGTTTCTTTCTAGCTAGAGTGGTGTCAACGACCTACCAGCCCTGACATTTTACTTATGTGGATGATGGATTATGAGGTACCTCAGATTTATAGACCGGAAGTGGTCATACTGGAGGTCCAAAAGGACCGGGAAGCGTGTGTTCAAGAATTGCCAATCCACTAACGTTAGGTGTGGACCGGCCCTACCGCATCCAAGGGTTGGCAATAGGTGTGATCCTGAGGCATTTGCTAGAGTGTCTCGAATCGGAGGGGGCGATCCCTAGCCTCGACTCATGATGGAAACCCAATTTCCAATACGACACCATGTGGTTTTGATTGTAGAACTAGTATGGCGACATGACATATGATACCCATGCCGTCTATGATTGATACATTATGATTGAAACTGTTTTTGAAACATATATACACTATTAGTAATATCAAATCTGTTTTATCGTATCAAACATTTTTGACCATTATAAGGTAAAACTCTATCCTCCGGTTTGCGTTGCATTGTGTGATGGGACTTGAGTCTTATAATGGTTTCATTTTTCTAAAAAGCATTGCGTTGTTTAACGATTTACTTTATTTTATGCACTGGTAATCCAATGGAGTAAACCCCTTCCGCGTTAGCAGCGTGGTCCTGTGATTGCCTTATTATCAGATTAGTTAAGTTATATTTCTCATACCAGTCCCATGACTGACCTGGAGTTTATTGTTTTAACCTAAACTCTGGGTGCCCATATTTTCCACACGGATAGCTAGTAGTTTTGGTTTTGCAGATTTTATATTCATAGGATCCTGGTCTACAGCTGAAGCGATATTCGGAAGGCTCTGTATCCGTGTATTTCTTTCAGTTGTGTTTTGTATTATTTTTCCGCTGCTATTTAAATGTAATTTAAACTATGATATTGTATTTCCAATGTATATTATTTATTCATACTCTGGAATATTCTTATACTTTGATGTAATTGTTGTAACAGCAATAAAATGTTCTTCTGTTTGTGTTCTCATATGTGTTGTTCTCAAAGTAATCCGGGCTTTCCTTTACTGGGAAGTTTGGGTCGTCACAGGGGAGGCATTCTGGTCAAAAGTTATGTCTGCTTACAACAAAAAGCTCGTAGAAAGGACAAGATCAGTGTCTGCACTTTTCGGTCGATTTGGGAAGATTAATCGACAAACCCAATTCTTTGAGTCTCAAGTTCACAAAATTAGAACCGCAAATCCTAGCAAAATGGGTGGAGAAGCCAAATTAGTAATAATTTGTAACTCTCTAATTCGCTTGTCGATATTTTACTTACCTACCACGAAAGCATACCAATATTCATTATTATATCGTTTATAGAAGCGGATGGAGAACGACCAATTCTTGAAATTATTTCCTAGAGAAAATGGTGCGAAAAAACCGCATTACTACCAGTTTGCTAATTGCTATGAATTGCTCGTTATTCATCCGAAATGGAGTTCTAGCAATGCGAAGAGCTTAAGAGATGTTCAGAAGAAGGCAAACAGAAAGAAAAAAGCAAGCCGAAATTCCTATACGTCAAGTCCAGGAGAATCTTCGTAGAGAGATTCTAATACCGGTGAAGATGCAACTCCTGAATGTGATGAAAATGTAAGACCTATGGGCCAGCGTGCTGCGAAGAAGAAAAATGTTGTTCAAACCCAATTTGATTCTCGGTGGGTGCAGATGCACGAGAAGCATGCCAGAGAAAATGAAGAACATCAAAAACATAGTGCAGAAAAACTTGAGGTCTTAAAATAGTTAATCGAGATTGAACATAGAGTAATGCAAATGGATGTCACCGAAATGGACCCACTATCGACACAGTACTGGATGGATTATAAACAGTGTATTGTTGATAGTCGTGCTTGATCTAGGCGTATGTAGTTTTATTATGTAGTGTTGTACTGCCTTAATTGTTTTCATCTATGTATTGTTTTCTAGTTTGAATTAATCAATAGTAACTTAAATTCTTTAAGACAGTGTGTATGTATTGATTAATTAAAAATAATTCAATGTATTACGTACGACAAAGCTAACACACTTCAATGCGAACAGATATAATAAAATAAAGATTCTAATATACAAATCGAAACAAGAGTAATAAAACATAGCCTCTAAAATATAATCAACTGGTTGCCGCAAGCGCTCCAAATGTGATCCGTGAGATCTTTTTGAAGCCAAATTATGCAATGCTGAATTCCGTTATATTCATGTTGATCCACGTGAAAAATATCGAATTGTCCTTCAATTTCATTGACGGAAGGTCTGTAAATTTGTGGGGGTTGTCTGGATCCTTCGTACTCATAATCTAGTTGCACGATGTCGTGTTCATCTTCGATTATCATGTTATGAAGAATTATGCAACAAAACATAATTTTTGCCATTTTCAACCTTTTCCATATCCTACATGGACTACTAACCATTGCAAATCTTGATTGAAGAACTTCGAATGCTCTCTCCACATCTTTTCGCTGACCCTCCTGCATAGAAGCAAATCTTTTCTGTTTTAGGGTAAGTGGGTTCGCAAAGGTCTTTACAATCGTGCTCCATTTTGGATAAATTCCATCCCCCAGATAGTACCCGTGATCGTACGTGTTATGTCCAATCGTAAATGATACAGGGACGGATTTACCCTGCGCCAAATCGCTGAACAAATGTGATCGTTCTAGAACATTTAGGTCATTAAGGGAACCAGGCATACAAAGAAAAGCATGCCATATCCAAAGATCATGAGATGCAACTGCTTCTAAGATGATGGTTGGCCTTTTTCCTTTACCGTTGTCCGCTCCATGATGAGCTTTAGGACAGTTCTTCCACACCCAGTGCATGCAATCTAGACTCCCTAACATCCCAGGCCACCCTCTACTTTCATGCATTTCACGCAACCTAGCTACGTCAGCCTCATTTAGAGAACACAGATATTCCCCATATATGTCGACCACTGATTGGCAGAATTCATCTAGGTTTTCCAAAGCAGTACTCTCTGCAATACGATAAGCATCATCCAGAGCTTCGGCTGGTGCGCCATATGCCAACATTCTCAAAGCCGCGATCATCTTCTGATGTCCGGTCAAACCTTGTTTTTTGGCAGCATCCTGCTTATAAATAAAGTACTTATTAGTCGCTTGAATACTTTTAAGGATTCTTAAGAATAATGGTCGACTCATTCTAAAGCGTCTGCGAAAAAGCGTAGGACCATAAGCCGGATTACAAACGAAATAATCGTTCGTCAACGTTTTATGAAATGCTACATGATCCAGGTGGAAGTATCTTCATCCCATTGTTGAAGCACCATGTTGTCCACAAGATGAACCGTAAGTTTCATGATAGATCTCCATAAGTTCCTCTTCTTCTTGTTGGTGTGATTTTGCGTAGGCTTCATCCTCAGAGTCACTATCGCACAACATAATTTATTTTAGCAGATGGCCAGACATTTTTATTGATAAGTTGTAGTTTATTTTTGAATTGTGGAGTTAAAGTATGATATGCACGTCCTTATATGGTTGGGAAAAATTATGGCACTGTAATCAATGTTAGGCCTTTGTTATCTTTTTGATAAAGCAGGCACTGTAGCCATGTTTGATAAAGCAGGCACTGTAGCCATGTTTGATAAATCATGCATGGTATCCTTACTTTTGATCTCCTCAGTGATGGGTCAATTCAAGCACAATAACCTTACTGTTTTGTATTTAGTGAACGGTCTAATTATGTCCAGACCCATGTGGATGGTACGTTATGAATACATGTGACTCATAACAAAAGGCACAGAACTATTGCCAAATTTTTGGGCTACAAATAAAGGGTGCTTTGGTTCCTTACTTTCACACAGTGAACATTTTCTCTTTCCCCGTTACTCTCCTTTATTCATATCCACTGATAGTTGATCTCCCTCTGAGTTACTTATACTTGTCGAAGCGTATATTGAGTTTCAAGAAATGCATGACAAAATCCTGCATGGTGGTGGCGGAGTAACCCATGAAATGTACTGGCAATTGGTTCAAAAATAGTACAACGACAACCCCAGGTGTCCATCGTGGAGATCTAAAGAAGAGATTCACAGCAAACATAGGACCTTCCGGGATGATTATTCCCGATACCACCATATAATCAAGGCGGTTGAAGAGGAAGATATTTTCAAAGCAGATCGTGCCACATTCGATTCACGTTATCTTTTCGAACATGGAACAGAGTTCGTAGGCCATGAAGCGTATGAACTTCATTACAACTGGCTAACGCACTTCGGTTATGATTGGTAGAGGTGTTCGTGCTACTATTCATGTTAGCTTATGTAACAACAGTAGCTGTATCGTACTATCTCTCAATAGTGTCTGTGTACTATGTATCAATGTGTATTATTGTCAAAGATTGTAGTAGGCTTGTCAGTGTCTCAGTGTGCAGCCAGTGTCTCAGTGTGTAGTCAGTGTCTCAGTGTATAGTCAGTGTCTCAGTTGTGGTTAAGTTTTTAAGTTAACATGTGAGCTCTTCTGCTTCCTTTCTACATTGAGTACGAAATATGTCTCTATGTCAAGTCATTTCAATGACTGTAGCAGGCTTTGGAAACAATATGGTGAGTTGTATTGTCAATGTATAAAGTTTGTATACATGTAGGAGTTAAAAAATACACGTAAGAGTTAAAAAATGTGGGTCATCAACGTATGAATTAAACATTATTTTTTGACGGGCAGCTATAAAACACTCCCAAAACACTCCTAGCTTAAGACACACAAAAAACATAGTTTTCCTACTCCTCTTGCCATTCTCACAAGAATGCCTTCGTGGCCTTCAGCTACAGACTCTGAGGAAGAGGCATACGAAGCGATTAGACTTCCAGAGATGGAAGACGGATTACACTTTCCGAACGACCCACATTTTCAAGTACCACCAGAAGCTTAAGTGGCCCATGTTCAACCTTCACACGAATAGTCGGTCCCTCAACCACACCAAGAAGTAGAGGTGTATCGAGTACCACCTTCTCAACAGGGAGTTTACTCGTATCCAGTATTTTGCTATTGCGGTCATGCAGTTGAAGTTGTTGTTCGAGCGGAGGGAAACAATATAGGCCGCCGCATACAGAAATGTCCATTGTATCCTAATGGATGTGATTACACTGAATGGATAGACGAGCCACTTTGCCCAAGGGGAATAGCCTATGCAAACGAACTTGAACAAGAGATTAGACGTCTCGAAAATGAAATTGAGCAGTTGCGATTTAACGTAATGAGACTCCCTTGAGTCTCAACGTAATGAGACTCAGGCTCAACCAAAATATTTCCTACGTTTCCTTCTTTAATGTTTTAGTTGGCATCTTGTATCTATAAGGCATGTATCTTAGGATCTGTTGTGGCTTTGTGTTTAATGTTAATTATATCTTTAATGTTTAATGATAATTGTATCGTTACACATGAGACAAGGAATCTCTACAACCTGTCCTGTTTGTCAAGTAGACATCACTAGTTCACATGAGACAGGGAATCTCTGCTACCTGTCCTATTCGTTCTCAAGTGTTTACTTTATAAGAAAAGATAATTAAGTCGGTAACAACATTATAAATAACTAAGTCGGTACAAACTAGACAAGGAATCTTCGTTGTATATCAAGCAACATGGTCTGGTCAGCATCCACATTAGAAACGAGACAACGAATCATTGCTAGGCCTAGCTTCATAATAAAGTCGACATCCCTAGTACAAACGAGACAGGGAATCTCTGCTACCTGTCCATCATTCTTACAAACCACGCCACGGAGAAATACAAATGAGTTGACTAGTCGCCCCCAGGTAATGCTTTAATATATTTGGATGTGGACTTGCGTTATTAAATAGGACCCTGCATCTTCTTCCTGTCTTCATTATTTCTAACTCTCCAATAATTTTCTGCTATCCACATTTGCTCTAAATACAAAGTCTAGTTGGGAATATGATGATGAAACGATGGTTCAACTGCACGATGCGTATGAAAGGAATAAGCAACCAATCGAAGACGTAGAGATTGTGCCAGAAACACACGAGGATGTCCAAGTCAAACCTAGAGAAGTGGAGTTTGAACTTTTTAGTGCCACGCAACCAAACATTGATGTCCCAAGAATTGGACCAATGCAAAAAGCCCATCACGCTCGGTTGATGGAAGTAATTGCTCGCCAGAACCCCGAAAGGTCGAGCTCTAGCATTACGGGTCGGACTGTTCTTTTCTATTGTGGAGTGGAATGCAACGTGGTTGTTTCTAAGAGTCAAACCAATGTTGGTCGTCGATTTTATGGGTGCAAGGCGTACATTGCTGCATAGAACCGACAAAGGTTGCAACGTTAATTTTTTTTCTTGTGGTACGATCCAGCTTTGACTGAGAGGGGTGTCCAGTATGCACTGGAGATGCAAGCAGAGGTCGGTCGCTTGGAAAGATTGAACGTTACAACAAAAGTAGAAATGTTGTATGGGTGGAGCGGTTCTTCGCGAAACTAAGACCACTAGTAATCTGGATTGTTCGGTCGTTCTGCCATATTGTATCGTAGTTGTATGTTGTATTGTATCGTAGTTGTATGTTGTATTGTATCTTATATTTGGCTATAATGATGTTGTATGCTGTAGGTTGTATGTTGTAATGATGTCGTATCCTATATTTTGTTACAATGATGTACCCTTTAACGTAGTAGCATGTTGTCTGTCGTTTTTGTTTAGACTAATAGACATTTATCCATAATAATACAATTACTTATAAACACAATTTAACTTGGTATGGCGTCATGCTAAAACATTTTGATACTTTGCAGTAATACAACAATAATAATACATCAATACCAATACATAGGAATACAACAGTACGCTAATAAGAAGACAAAATACAACAGTCCCCTTAATAATACAAATCTACCACAAAAGAAATACGAAACTGCAGAAAAGACAAAATACAACAGTCTGCTAACAATACATCAGTACCACTACATAGGAATACAACAGTACGCTAATATGAAGACAAAATACAACAGTCCCCTTAATAATACAAATAAACCACAAAAGGCATGCCAAAGTGCAGAAAAGACAAAATACAATAGTCCGGTAGTAATACGTCAGTACAGCTACATAGGAATGCCTCCATCATCGTCGCTCCCATCATCATCTCCGTCATGATCATCAACATCGACGTCGTCATCCCCGTCGTCATCCTCATCAACATCATCAACATCCTCGTCATCATCAACATCGTCGTCCTGAGAAACACCGTCCTACTCATCGGCATCATGGCTCGGCAAATCATCGAGACCAATGTCCTCACTAACGACTCTAGTCCTAGACCCACTAGGCGCAACATCGGTGGGTGCAAATGGCTCATACACAGCCAGTCTGGCTGATAACTGATCAATGTGAGACTCCAACATGTGTGTATGACTAAGGTACAAATCCTGCATGGTGTGGGTGTGTGTAAGAGTCATATCACGATAAACGCCAAGGGTATCTCGAGACTAGTCCAACCAATATGCGTACTACAAAGACATGTAATCAACGATATGTAACGTACCGTAAAGAAATAATGTACATAAATTGATATATGTTTTAAAGATACCTGGTATGGAGGGTAGAAGCCGGCTGAGGGTACTCCTGGAAAGTTGAATGGATCTGGAAACACTACTGGTTGCTCAATAACGGTACCTGTATTGTCGTAAGCTTTGTAAGTACAATCCGGCTCTATCTGCATATGAGGCTGTGAAAACTGGGATGGAATAGGGTCAAATGAAATTTGAGGTACCTGAACTCTACCTGCAGCCAGATGAGGTCCTAAATGATTGGAGTTAACCCCCCGGGCATAATCAGGACATATCAGTCTACATGGAGCAACCTAGCTCAGTAAGAATCATAATCACCATCAATGAAGAATGGGCTAATATCAACCCAACCCGCCTCCCGTACGGCATGTATGTACTACATCCCAATCAACTTACATCTGCCAAACATGTCCTCGCAAGGTAATGGATCTCCGGGTATACGTAAATCCTCGTTGATCTGATACACACTTCTATCGCCCAAATACCAAATGGGCATATAAGCGGGTGTGTGTAAAGCCACCCTACGTGTAGAAAGTGTATATGCTATCACCATCGGGTGGTCATCGGCGAGAGGACCCGTAGCTGTCAAATGGGATAAATGTGATGTCCAAGGAGCTCGTATGAGATTTCTCTGGCTCCACATGTCAAGCAGTGCTCTAGACTCCATCAAATCATGACGTACACCCAAAGGTGCACGAGATACGTAATGAATACTCTCCCACCGCCTCATCCGAGGGAAGAACTACTCACCTACCTAAGCAGCCATCTCTATCATGCGTGGATGCATGTTAGCCGTAGACTCATGATACCAAATGGCCAAAATATATCAAAAAGACTGCATCTCTCTGACGTCTCGCAGCACGTATGAATCTAAAGCCATGTAGAGAGTACCTAGTATAGATGAGCCCCAATCAATCATATCAAGCTGATCCAACATAGTAATCGAAGCTAGATAACCCAACCGAACGGTACTTTTGTCGTTTGAAAAAAAGGTCGACCCAAAAAAGTAAAATAAAAATGCCCTAGTCACCCCGTCTGCAATATCCGGTCGGTTTGCATACAAAGTGATGTAATGCTATAGGTAAGTCAATGTAGTCGCACCACTAGTAACTTTGGTAGGATCAAAATGGGGTAAGAAGACGGAAAACAAGTGGAATGACTCATACAAATCATCAAAAGGAACCGGTCTACGATCAAGACGACCAATCTCAATACCAGTCAGCATGTAGAAATCAACATGAGTAATACCAAGCTCAAAGTCAGAAAAATGGAATGTATGTGTGGTCGGCCACCACCGCTCACATAGTGCCTATAGCAGGGGTCTGTTGAACGACTAAATCGGTCTAGTCGATAAAAGCTGACCGAATGGACTGTGTTGCAGCCTCTCTTTAATAGGAGAGGGAAGTGCATCAAAAAATGTAATGCATTTCGGCCAACTACCTCTACAATGAACGTACTTGTCATATATATAATGAAATAAGCAATGTTTTTCAATTCAATGGCTGCTATTTAGCTCGTACGAACATATAACGGGCGTAATACTAGAAATCAATAACGTTTAAATAATACCTGTATCGTGGACAATGCAGTCTCAGCTCTATGCTCATAGCCCTCTGGAATATCATGAAGAACACGAAGCTCATCAGCTGATACTCCAGGAGCCGGAGGTGTGTGTAATGGACCCGCTTGCTCGTTTGATGGATTTCGAGCAACACTCCTAGCACATTTAGTGCGACGCAGCGACATTTCAACTCAATTTCCTTTTAAAACAAAATTAAAACAAGAAGTTTGACGAGGAAATCAAATGAAGTAAAGGGGGGAGGCGATTTTATAGGCGCCAGAACCACTGGCTCGTTATCCCCCTTCAAGGGCTGAATATTCAGGAGACTGAATATTCAGCCTCCTGAATATTCAGCCCTGAATCCACTGGAGTTGCCCTTAGTATGACCTATTTTTATAAACCAAAAGTCAAAAAAAAAAATTTGTGGAACCTGAGTGAGATGCTGTTGTGGATCATTCTTAGCATTAAAAACTAGAAATAGTAAATGTGGAAGCTGCCTGCTTTCGAGATATCTCATCATAATTATATCAGTAAGCTTTCAATGATGTTAATGGTAGATACAGTCTAATTTTACCAAGATAGGTTAAGGAAACTGCAAAATTGTCTGTCTTCATCCATTTTTTTTTGCAATACTGCTTGCAGCTATGACTTAACCGACTTTGTTTCTGTACAACGCTAAGCATATTGACCTCAGAAGTGCTAAATATGATCCAAAATTCATGTATTTAACTTGGTAATATTATCCAACAATTCACCTGTAGTTCGGCTATCAATCAAGGAAATTATATGTAATTAGACATAAGATCCTCTTTTAAAGGCAACTTTGAAAGTGACTCTGGTTTTTACAACTGGGATTTAAAAAATATACAGTTCAGGTGTGGCTGCAATTTTAATACATTTCGATATCCACCCTCCGCTGCTTTTTTCCCAAAAACAATAGATAAGTCATACCACCTTATTAATATGACCTATATATAGTGTAGATTAATAATTAATTTCAATTTCAATTTCAATTTCAATTTCAATAGTAAGCTGTGTAGTGAAGCGCTAAACGGATTCAATGTAACGGAGATGGAAAAAGTCGTAGTAGGGACAAAACAAGAAAATAACGGAGATATAGTGGATAACTCTAAAATAACATAAAAAACTTGCTCTTAATGTTTCTAAAAGTATATAAATGATAATTAAATGGAAAATTAACATTCAATTTAATTATAATTAGTTCATTTTTTATTTTTTAATAAAAAAGGTGCAAATATTTGTAAATAGACATAATTTTTTATTTAATTAAATTTAGTAGAGTACGAGAGTAATTTTGTTATTCAAAAACATAGGTTAAACAATTCAATTAAAAAAACTAATTTAATATTTTTATAATATATAAATGTTATTTTTGAATTTATTTCTTTTACAAAAAATATAGCTGGTACAACAGAATATAGCAAAAATAATGAGATATATCGGGAATAGTGGAATGTAGCGACATTTAAAATAGAAAACTATTTTATGAGCTATTAAAAAAATTGTACTGATACAAATCTGCTATGGAATATAGCAGAATAATAGCGGGGCATTGCCGACATAAATAGTAAGTGATAATTATCATGATTGGATCTTGAACTGAATTGTGGATACTCAATGTTTGTTTTCCTGGTTAAACAGATTGAAGGTGTGTTCTTGGCGGCGATGGCGAGCAGTTGAAATGAATAGGTTGACCGAGCGATTAATTGAGCAGTTAAAGTTGAGTGAGCGGATAATGTGTTTTTGTGATTTTGAGTAATGAATTGAAAGGTTAAAGTGAGCGGAGTATTGAACCGTATATCAAGAAGTTGTATATATATTTTTATGATAGAAATTTTTAACCGTAAAACTCTTATGAAATGCAAATTTTCTCATTCTCTTCTTCATCGTTGCTTGTAGAGATATGAGCAAATCGACTTTTCGTTTGCATTGAGCTATATTCTAGTTGAAGCCTGGATTTTGATTTAGTAGTAGGAAAGAGGGAATTTAAGGGTTTTTATATTAAAATATGCATCGAACACACTCTATCCCGAAAGTATCGATAAATACTAACAATGACACAAATACATTGATAAAAGAAATGCAAATACTTATATAATAGAAATGCATATACATAGATAATTAAAATAATTTATAACAGAAATTCATATACATAGATAATAAAAATAATGTTACATGTTTATTATCTCATTCTTGCTACAATTAATTCATTCCTTATCGAATCTTTAAATATAGTCACTTCATTAACTCCTCTTTCCACTCGTTGAGTATCATCCCTTGTCCTATTTCTCATATTTTGATATTCCTCGTGATATTCACCTAGTACAAGATAAGGATTATTACCAAATGCCATAAAATATGGATTGTCGTTATTGTATTTCTTTATAAAATTATGTATATCCTTCGTAGCAACTATAACTTTTATTTTCAAAATTGTACGTTTGCATGCTCTTTAAAATAGCAATTTTTTTCTTTTACGTGTCAAAGGTTCTTTCAATACTCACACAAAAAGTCTAATGGTAGAAATTAAAAACTTCATTATTCGATTTTGATTGATTTATTGTATTTCAAAAAAGCAGAGTATGGTACCTTACATTTCGATAAGGTGGTAAATAGCCATTCTCAAGAGAATAACCCAAGTCAACTAAATTATACTACTCCCATAGTGGATGAAGAAAGTTCAAGTTTCTAGCACTTATAACTGCGTTAAAAATTCTAGCATCGTGTGCAGTCCTTTCTTATCCAACCATCACATAAGTAAATTGCGTATCATATGAGCAAGCAATTAAGATAATTTGGGTAGCATATCCTTTTCGTCCAATGTAATACGCAAACTTATCTTAAAGTAAGTGTGACATTAATGAGTATCATTCATAGTGCTTATGCAATTCTTAAAATAAGGATAACAACATTTTGATTTTTCATTTATTTCGAGATAGTGCTAAATAGAGGATCTACAGGTTTTATCATATCTTTTGCAAGTAACAATACACTTTTTAAATAGTTTGAAAATATACTGAAATTTTGATACGTGACATTTGAAACATTTCGCTTGCTTATATGTTTGATAGCGAAATTAAATTGTATATAGAAATATGGCAACTACTTCTTTAGTATGAATATGTGGTGTTGTAACCAAACAGTGATTCTGCAGCATATCACACAATGAGAGAAAACAAAGTATTTTCATATGAAAATTTCTTTAACATCTTTCAGCATATCAATGGAATATTTCTTCCTCCCACTCCATTCCAGAGAAGTTTTTGATGTATGTATTTTTCAGATTCGATTTATGGTTCTACGGTTGTACTTCCTCAAAACGATTTAGTCATCTAAATCTTCATAATCGGAATCATCCTCGGTGTCTAACATCACATGTTTGTGTAGTAGAAATGGTGGTGAGGAGATAAATTGGGTTTGTGTGAAGCTGGAGAGGTGAGGAATTGTGAAGT
Source organism: Allium sativum (assembly GCA_030737875.1). Classification (NCBI taxonomy): domain Eukaryota; kingdom Viridiplantae; phylum Streptophyta; class Magnoliopsida; order Asparagales; family Amaryllidaceae; genus Allium; species Allium sativum. The sequence goes on from CM060925.1 coordinate 14,001,994, forward strand.
TGAAATGGTGGGTAGGCTGTGTTTTATAGATGAACAGTTGAAATAGCCGTTGGCATCTAACCCATTAGACGGCAATGTACTTTTTCAATCGTTCACCTAGATGGTTGAAATTTTAATTATTATAGCATATCCAACAGATGGATATTCAGCTCTTGAATTCCGAATGTTGGGAAGTATTCATTCCCAACATTAAGTTTTTCTCTGAGTATTCAGGGCAAAATATAGGGACCAATTCAAAATTGGTCCCATGCGCTGATTTAATCAACGCGTAGAGGTCTGGCACTGATTAAATCATGGCCCAATGAAAGGTGCTAATTAGCTCAACGTCTGATAATCCTCTACCCACAATAATTACCTACAAACCGATCATATTCAACTCCAACGGCTATAAACTGTTCATATTATCCTTCAATGTTAATAAAATAGTAATGCATGTTTGATTTATTTTTCTTGTTTTTCGGTTATCTATTAACTTTAATTTCATTAGTACTAGTTGCTTATCAATAACAATAACAAGTTGAAGCTAATGGTTTTCTCTTTTAATAAAAACTAAATCATAAAGGGTACATAAGTTCATACACTTGAAAAGCTTTCACAAGTTCATACAATAAAACATAAATAAAAAATTGTTAATTCTAATTATTGTCATAATGGTTCCATATATGGTCCATAGGATCTTTCTGTAGCATATTATGCAGTTACGCGTCTCTGAATGAAAGCCGTTGGTCTAAATGAATGTTGAAGGTATCTATTATGATTTGGGTGTTGTCTCGGAATACATCCAGAGGTTGCGAAGCACCTTTATATTCATAGTGTCATTGCCCTTGATCCATATTTCTTTCGTCTTCAATGATCATGTTATAGGACATGTAGGAAAATATAATTAAAGACATTTTTTTCCTTGAACACAAACGATATGGATTACTAATCATTGCAAATCTAGACTGTAGAACACCAAAAGCTCTTTCTACATATTTTTGTTGTCCCTCTTGCATCACAGCAAATTTGGGTTGTTTTGGTGTTAAGGGATTTGGACAAGTTTTAAAAATGGTGCTCCATTTCGGATAAATGCCATCACATAGGTAATAACCATAATTGTAAGTATTTAGCCCAATAGTGAATGTTATTTGAGGTACTTGACCATGCACTAAATCATTAAATAGATGTGGTCTTTCAATCACATTTAAGTCGTTATTAGAACCAGGCATTCCAAGAAAAGCACGCCAAATCCAGAAATCATACGATGCTACGGCTTCCAAAATAATGGTCGATCATCTTTCCTTGTCGTTATAAGGACCTTGATATGCCTTAGGGCAATTCTTCCATTCCCAATGCATACAGTCCAGATCCCTAACACTCTCGTCTATCCTATGTTTCGTGCACTTCTCTGATGTGCGTTATATCGGCTTTGTTTGGAGACCGTAAGTACTCTGTTTCATAGACATCAACCATAGCTTGGCATAAATTTTCTAGCGTTTCAAGTGTCGTGTTCTTCGCAATTCAGTATGCATCATCCAATCCATCTGCAAGAGTGCCATAAGCTAACATTCTCATAGCAGTCCTCATTTTTTTCACCAGTAAGCCTTTGTGTTTTTGAAGCATTTTGTTTGTACTTAAAGTATTTTTTATTGTTTTGAATACCTACCAAAATTCACAAAAATAGTTCTCTGCTTATTCGGTATCTTTTTCGAAACATATCTGCCCCGTAAGTGCAATTGATATTAAAGTAATCTTGCATAAGAGATTGATGGTATGCAGATTGGTTACGATTTATAAACTTCCTTTCAGGAGCCGATCCGTATTGCTTTCAACATGATGAACCATAAGCTTCTTCACAAATGTTGATAATTTCTTAGATTTCTTCAACTTCCTACTGAACAATAGTTTTTTCCTCAGAATCACTGTTGAAAGCTAGCATGCACTCAAGAAACCAAGATGAACTCATTTTTATGTTTAATGTTTTTTTGGTATGAGCTATTCCTTGAAATTTTACAGTCTTATATAAAAAATTGTTTGAAAACATCGTCATATGCCACATAGCAAGTGTGCATCTTTATCGTGAAGTGTATAGCTCTATCTTTAAGTGTGCTGCTTTACCGACAAGTGTGTTGGTTTATCGTTAAGTGTGTATCTTTATTGTTAAGTGTTTCACTTTACCAGTAAATGTGTTGCTTTATCGTTAAGTGTGTTGCTTTATCGTGAAGTGCGCTTTATGGTTAAGTGTGTTGCTTTATCTTTAAGTTTGTAGCTATATCGGTAAGTGTGTCGCTTTATCGATAAGTGTGTAGGTTTGTTGTTAAGTGCATAACGTTAAGGAGTTAAAATGAATGGGGTCGTCCTCTGTTGATTTAAACAAAAGGCAACGGTAGAACATTTTAATTTGCTTCATAACGAGTTAACGCACACCAGGTCCTCCTCTTTTTATTAATTTTTAACGAATACACAAAAATTAATTATATTACGCTCATCGCGTAGCGCTAGTTCGTAATTTTACGAATTGAAATTCAAATTAATACATAAAATCATATAAATGTCAGATTCCTTCAAAACAAGATTCTTCAAGACTTATCCAATTAGAGATTTTAAATGAATGCCACAACTTGTGGTTCGGTCTTGTACATTATGAGATACATAAAAATCAAAATTTAAAAAAAAAATCACGATTACTTCAATTGTAGCCCATGCCTATTTAATTACCTTAGCCGAATTTTTAAAATTATGGATTTAAAATGAACGGGGTCATCCTTTATTGATTTAAACAAGGGGCAACGACGAAAAATTTTAGTTGGCTTCATAATGAGTTAACGCATACGAGGTCGTCCTCTTTTCATTAATTTTAATGAATACACCAAAATTAATTATATCGAGCTCATCGCATAGTGGTAGTTCGTAATTTTATGAAACGAACTTCATACTAATATATAAAATCATATAAATGTCGAACTCCTTCCAAACAAGATTCTTTAAGATTTATTCAACTAGAGCTTTTAAATTAATGTCACAGCCTGTGGTTTGGTCTTGTACATTATGGGATATGTATAAACTATATTTTAAAAAAAAATCGCGGTTGGTTTGTTTGTAAAACATACCTATTTAATTAACTAAATCAAAATTTTAAAATTATGGAGTTAAAATGAACAGGGTCGTCCTTTGTTAAAGTAAAGAAGAGGCAACAGTAGAAAATTTTAATTGGTTTCACAATGAGTTAACACATACCGAGTCATTCTCTTTTTATTAATTTTTAACGAATACACCAAAATTAATTATATCGATCTTGTCGTCTAGCGGTAGTTCATAATTTTATGAAATGAACTTCAAACGAATATATAAAATCATATAAATGTCAGATTCCTTCTAAACAAGATTCTTCAAGACTTATTCGACTAGAGCTTTCAAATGAATGCCACAACCTGTGGTTTGGTCTTGTACATTATAAGATATGTATAAACTAAATTTAAAAAAACCGCAGTTAGTTCATTTGCAAACCATACCTATTTAATTAACTAAATCTAATTTTTTGTATTATGGAGTTAAAATGCACGGGTCATCCTCTGTTGAATAAAGCAAATTCAAATTAATACAATATTACATAAAATTGCGAAAACGGTATCACATAAACTTGTGAAAACAATACTACATAAAATTGGCCTATTCGGATCCATATCGAGTAAGCTAATTATGGCGAAGTTTATGTGCTTCGTGACAAACAAATTCGATTCTGTATTCTAATAGGTAACATGAATCAAATGTAGATTTGTTTGCTTGAAAAATGTCATCAATAATCTCGATAATCTCACGGTATCGATCACAAGCTTAAGTGAACCCACGATGCACTTTATGCATTTCACAAGAAGATAGTCTAACTGGGCAGTCAGGATGGTTATTATGAACTTTTGTCGCCATGTTCCATATTCCTTCATGACTTATACCCCCACCTCTTGCAACATTAAATCATGCTTACGATCAACATCAATATATGTTTTCACGAGAACATGTAACTCCAAAGAAGAAAAATTAATGGTCGACAACTTTACTAAGTTATATTTAAATCTACAGAGGAAGATGAACATTTATAAGCTTAAAAAATCCAAAATTTACGTCTCTACTCTGATACATGTTGCTGCTAGTCGCATTGTCCAGTAGCTTTCAGTATCATGATAATCTCTGTAGCCATGTTACGTAAGGAAAGTGGCTACAGTGTCTAGTTGCATCATTATTATGAGAATTTATGGAGCCACTTTAGTGGCTATAGTGTCCAATCGTATTCAGTGTCAGGATACAGACTGTAGAAATTTTATGTAAAAATAGTCAGTGTCAAGTTGCATTTGGTGAGTGTAGCAGAAGCAACGGTACAAAATTATAATTGGCTTCAAATGAACCATTGACTATTCTTTTGCTTGCATTCACTAATAAATACAACCAAATGTGAGATAAACTGATCTGCAAACTTATCTCAATTCATAAATACCAATTTTTTTTCCATCCTCATATGATTACACAAACATTTTGTCTGGACCATCAAATCCTAATTCATCTTCACCTAGAGAACCAACTAAATGGTACATTGAAATGGAAAAGAGACACTACGAGGAATTGCGACAAAGGGAACTTGATGAAGGGATGCATCAACTACAAATTGACCATCAATAACAACAATTCCATCAACGTACCCAAAAATCACAAGTTGTAATTCCTCTTGCTCAAAATGCGGTTGAAGTGGACGAAGCACAATATGCAAATATTGTATGTTTCTGTGGTTTTGAAGCACCACTGCTAGTCGTCCGACATGGAAACGACGTAGGTCGTAGAAACAATCATTGTCTGGTACCTCCGAATGGATGTGAATTTGGACAGTGGGTTGACGATCATTTTCCTTACAGGGCTATTACGTATGCTTAAGAATTGGAAGAAGAAATCAGAAAGCTACGTAATCAAGTCAATCATCTGGGTCAGGCAAATTACCAACTTTGACATGGTTTAAATTAGAAGTTTTTGTTTTTTATGTTATGCTGGTCAAAATTGGTTATAATCAGTAGAATCTTTATGGTAATTACCACTTGTATCCTTACGGTTATTTTCCCTTCATGTTGTATGTATGTTAAAAATGTAATTTGATATATCGATTTACAAGCAGATCTAGTTATTTACCCGGTTCAATTAGAAAACACACATGAATAACGATATAGTAACATATGTAACATAGTATAAAGTACCAATATTAAACATACAACGATCAACAAAAACATTAACAATTTTGATTTTGGTCATATGAGGCGATAACTCACAACAATATTTGACTCTTTAAATGGAAAAAATAAGAAAGGATTGATCTTGGGCGATGATTTATTCAGCGCTCAGGCATAAGGTGCTGATTTATCGGCGTCGAATAGGTGGACGCTGATTTAATCAATGCCTACTGTAAAGCGCTGATTAAATCAGCGCCCGCCTCTTGGCTCCCCTGCTGCGTATTCCAAGTCATTTTACATAATCCTATTGGATACTACGTTTTGTAATACTAATATATATGCTTTTATTGTTCGTGCATTTAATGTGTCTGATGCGTAACTAAATCGTCAGTACAGTTCAATTTGATATAGACCGTTAGATTTGGGGTTAGGGTGCGTTTTTGACGAATGATAACATGGTATTTGAATGCGGCATTTGCGCTTGACACCAATGTAAATGAGGAATGTGTTTTTGCTATGTACGGCGTACTTGAGCGTGGTATTTGAACTAGTAATTCATTTTTTTTGAATTAATTTATGGTTTAATTTTAATTCATGTTTATTATGTGAATGACAACATTATGGAAAGATTGCAATATTAGTCCACTTCACCAAAACATTACAAGTATGTTACTAACGCTGTATCTTTGCAACTAAAGCCAAATCTTCCTCCTCTCAAATAATATCGTTCCTTCTCTCCAACTTTTCTGATCCAAATTCTCACCCATATCAGTATCTACTCTTCGATTGCATCTTCCACGGCTAAACGTTCATCTTCTATAGCCAGCCGTTTGCAAATACGGCTTGTCGCCAGCGATGTTGTTAGAATTTTAAGCAGTAATAAAATTGAAATTACTTATCTTGATGTTGAGTGAAGCAAACTGAAAATAGCTGCGTTGTGGTGAACCACTGACCTAAAAGACAATTCCGCGCTATCTCCGGTGCAGTAGATAAGAAGCGGTTGCCCTTCAGGATAAGCACGACGCCGGAATTTGTGTGCACTTACAAACCCGACTGGAACTCATAATATTTACTCAAAGACCAGAGGAGAAGGTTGATGGGTTTTATTAAAGAAGAAAGAAAGACCAATTTATAGGCTGTAAGAAAATACAAAGAGAGGAGTAACTAATGGTATTAATTGTTACTACAAAAAGTAACCCCTAATAGAGGCTAACAATGAAGGGGTATCGGAGGAACACAAGCACAAGAGAATCTCCCGAAAGCAGAAAGTCGAATAATAGAAAGAACCGAAAGCAGGAAAAAATGATCTGGGAGTAGCATAAACCGACACCTTCCGGGAAGAAAGGAACTCAAAGTCTACAGAATGCCAACAAAGCTTGTCCGGTGGGGTCTACCCGACAGGATCTACCCGATAGGGAGTTCTGTGTGGAAGGGTCACCTAAGTTAGAAATTAAGAAAAAGGAAGACAAGAGCCCAGCATATTGAAACCTGAAAGGGCTATTGGCATTAACCAACTTAACACCGACACATCAGAAGGCAAGGGTATCAGGAGTATCAAGCCAGAAGCACATAAAGATTAACCGAAACCAACTTCCGAAACATTTACTGCTTGAATGCTGAAAAATCACATTGATAAACAACAGACACATCGCCAGGAGCTGCTTTCCGGAAGACCAAGCTATCCCAAAAGCTCCACCGGAAGGCCAACCGGAGTCCTAGCGGAGATACAGGCTATCCATACTAATATACTTAGTACAAAGACCAACGACGGTTTCGAACCGGCAGCTATCCACATATTTTATGAGGGCGAGCACCTCTAAGTATTCACGAAAAAGCCGGAAGCCTACATCCAGAAACTTGTGTCCGAGAGCCTACACTCAGGAGCCGCTACCGGGAGTTCAAATGCCACCCAAAAATCGCCACATCAGCGGGCTCATATTAGTCTCAAAGAAGCCCTCATTTGACCAGGACCCTTACTTTGAAGACTACAATTAGCACCACAAAGGGGGCCGAAAGCCAAACGTCCGAAACCAAGGAAAAAAGCAGTCAGCGGCAGAGGCCCTTACAGGCCCAATAGCCCAACAGCAGAAGGGGCCCCGAATTCTCTATAAATAAGGCTCAGGGGTCACATTTGTGGGGGATAAATTTCTCATTTCTCAATCTTGTTCTTTCTTCCTTTAAGAGGAAATACTAAATTCCAAATCGGTTTGGGGATTTCTTTAACTCATGCAATACATCTACAATTTATGAATGAAGAATTCTGAGATTTAGACATCTTGCGATTTGATAATCTTGTTGTTCCATTATGATGAAACATGGAGTTTACACTAAACTTTTGTATGAGAAATCTGATCATGGCGCCTTCGTGGAAGAGGTAGGGCTTCATAGGAATTCAAATTACTCCTCCGTTTATCTTGAGGGTTTGCAACGTTGATTAATGCTCTCATAATGAGCCTAATGTTTCTTAACCTCAAAAAGGAGGTAGTCTGCAAGCTTATAACTTAATCTCTGTGCAACCAAGGCCCTTCGGGCCGGTTCGATGTAGAAGGATCATCCGAGTTAATAAGCATTGCGATGCCCTTTTTTCGAATATGGAGATGCATTAGTCTGTTTTCTTCTTATCACAGCAAATATCATCACATTCGTGATTTAGGAAGTAACTGATTTCATAGGATCTTAGTTGAGTCAAGCTAAGTAAACCTTCTCCAGGTCATTTCAGAACTCCACTGTACTGTAAGTGTGATATTCATCGCTTGAGGGAAGAATAACTAATCTTCAGAACCGGGATTCTGATGCCTCAGGAAAGGTAAATTTAGCTAAGTAACACTGGTCTTGGAATATCCTTCGGTAACCCTAGATCATGACTGTATCAAATTTCTTGAACACATGTCTTATATAACTTAATCCAGTTGTTGACGGAAAATAACGTTAACATTATGGCGCTAGAAAGAGGGCTCGAACCTCCATCCTTACAGGTAATCTATCGAAAATTAACTTGGAAAATTTATTGCTCCATGGCAGGAAAGATGAAATCATAAAGATTGGAAGATCGAAACAAGGAACCAGCTCTTAATGTAACCCTTAAAGGAACATGGATCTAACGGTTAATCTGAACAATAACGAAAGCGGACCTACATCCAGTCCAACACAACCACCAAGCTCCATGGAAGATAATGTCGCAAGAATAATGGCCTTGGAGAAGCAACTCCAAGAAATGCAAGCTCAGACAAATGTTGCTCAAACACAGAAATTTTCAAGACTTACCAAATCTAGTCAAAGAGAAACTAACGAGTCTCCGAAAAGAAAGGCTCCCATCCCACATTCGAAGCTAAGATAAAAATTAATAAGGCTGACAAGCATGCAAATGGTAGGTACGCTTCTTTAAAAAGAAATAGGAAGAGGTCCGATCATGTAAACTTGGCTGAAGAAGGAGAAATCATCACGAATTTAGATTCTAGAGGGGACATTGAAAGAATGAAACCGATAGAAGACATAGAAGAGGTAAATTTTTATTCAAAGGGTAAATTGAAGATCGTCAACATAGGGAAAAGGATAACAGAACCCCTTAAGAGCGACCTAATTCAATTCCTACAACTCAACAAGGATGTTTTCGCTTGGACCCATTAACACATGATCGGTATCAATCCTTCTATTATGAGTCATGCCTTAAACATTGAGACTTCAGTGATCCTGATTCGGCAAAAGAAAAGACAATATAATAGGGACCAGTTGAAAGCATTGAAGGAGGAAGTCAAAAGGTTAGAAACTAACGGGATTATCCGAGAAGTCCTTTACCCAAAATGGTTAGCCAATCCCGTACTAGTGAATAAGTCCAATAGAAAGTGGAGAACGTGTGTTGATTAACAGATTTAAACAAGGCTTTCCTGAAGGATTGCTATCCCCTTCCGCGTATTGACCAGTTAGTTGATGCCACGAGTGGTCACAAGATACTATCCCTTATGGATGCTTACTCAAGGTACAACCAAATTCCGATGCATAAACCCAACGAGGAGCACACAAGCTTTATCAATAATTGGCGACATTTTGCTATAAAGTGATGCCCTTTGGGTTGAAGAATGCGGGAGAAACATACCAGAGACTAGTAAACAGGATGTTCCAAGAACAGATAGGGCGCAATATGGAAGTATAAGTGGATGACATGCTAGTAACGTCTACCAAAACAGTGAACCATCTAAACGACTTGGAAGAAATGTTCAGTGTCTTAAGGAGTTACCAAATGAAATTAAACCCGCAAAAGTGTTCTATTGGAGTTCAATTTGGAAAGTTTCTGGGATATATGGTAAGTGAGCAAGGGATTGAAGCTAGTCCTGACCAAATCCAGGCCATAAAGGACATGAAAGAACATAAAACCAACAAAGAAGTCATGAGCTTGAACGGAAAAGTAGCAGCCTTTAGTAGGTTTATTTCCAAAGCCACAGACAAGTGCATTCATTTCTTCAATGTTATATAGAAAAAGAAGTACTTTGAGTGGAACGGAAACGTAGAAAAGCATTCCAAGAATTAAAATTTTACATGGGAACACCTCCGGTTTTGTCTAGCCCCGAGGAAGGGGAAGATCTATACGTTTATACGGCTATTTCAGAATACGCGGTAAGCTAGGTCCTTATAAGAGAAAGTAATAGGACTCAACACTCCATTTACTACGTTAGCCGAAGGCTAAAGGACGCAAAGACCCGATATCCAGTAATTGAAAAACTGGCATACTGTCTAATACTTACCGCATGAAAGCTTAGAGGATACTTCCAAGCTCACCTCGTTAAAGTTTTAACTAGCTTTCCACTCAAGCAAGTATTCAGTAAGCCGGAAACCTCAGGAAGGTAAGTAAAATAAGGGAATTAAGATTAGCAAATACGAGATTGAGTTTCATCCTCGAGCAGCAATTAAAGGAAAATCCCTCACAAACTTCGTGAATGAGTGCACAAGTTTCATTTCATAACAACTGGTTAAAGAGAATGACTTGAAAGCCAAGTGGCAACTTTTTGTGGATGGAGCCTCAAATGAACAAGGGGCGGGGGAAGGTTATGTTATAATCACTCCTGATGGACACCGCTTGCACTATGCCATGAAGTTAGGATTCCTAGCTACTAACAACGTGGCCGAATATGAGTCAATGGTGACCGGACTGAACTTGGCACGACAGTTGAAGATACCTCGAATAGAAATCTTTAGCGATTCACAATTAATGGTAAACCAAACAAAGAAAACTTATCAAACCAAGGATGCACAACTAACTCTATATGTGAAGAGGATATTAAAGATGCTTTCCCTTATTGAGGATTTTTCAATTCATCAAATACCTTGGGGGAGAATTCTCAAGCGAATTCACTAGCGAAATTAGCCAGTTCTCGAGGGTCCCCGAAACTCGAGTAATTCCCGTGAGTTACCAAGAAAGACCTAGTGTCGAGCATGAAGAATCAGAAATGGGAAAATAATTATTAGTCCTAACTAGATCCCAAGCCTTAAGAAATGGGGACGAAGTAGTCGAAGAAAGTAACTCCAATATGGAATCTTTCTTAACGGAGACAAAACGCCACCATGAAAATACCTGGACGAACCCCATGATAGATTACCTACTGAGCGTAACTTTTCCCCTTAGTAAAAAAGACGCGAGGTGGATAAAACATCAAGCTGCTACATTTGTGATTACAGATAATATACTCTATAAAAAGGGACATTCGCTCCCTTACTTAAGATGTGTAAGCCCCGACGATGGGCTTAACCTGTTGAAAGAAGATCATGAAGGATGGTGTGGAGACCATTCCAGTGGAATTAAGCTGGCCAAAAGGGTCATGCGATAGGGTTATTATTGGCCATAGATGGTTAACCAAGAAGTTGAGTATGTCAAAAAATTTGAAATGTGCCAAAGGTACCCTAAGTACCCCGGGTTCCTCCTAGCGAGCTAACCACTATCTCAAGCCCCTATCCATTCGACGTATGGGAATAAATTTAATCGGACCCTTACCAACCTTCAAAGGTGGAGCTAAGTACGCCACAGTAGCCATTGACTACTTTACCAAATGGGTAGAGGCAGAACCCCTTCCGACAATCATGTCTAAAAAGGTGTTAAGATTCGTAATAAAGAACATTATTACGCATTTTGGAATCCCTCAAAAAATCATATCAGATAACGGAACACAATCCGAGAGCGAAGAATTCACACGGTTTTGTGAGAAAAATGGAATCATCAAGAGTTTTTCCTCGGTTGCCGATCCAAAGGATAACGGAGTTGCGGAAGCTGCCAACAAAACTACAAAGACAATTCTTAAAAAATGCCTAAACCATGCCAAAGGAAATTGGGTTGAAGAGTTGCCTTTAGTGCTATGGGCATATGGAACCTCCGCCAAAACAGCAACTGGACACACCCCTTTTTCCCTGACATATGGATGCGAAGATATGCTTCTGGTTGAGGTCGAAATCCCATCGTATAGGAGGATAACATATGCGTTTAATCCCAATCAGGAGTTAAGAAAGGAATCCATAGACCTAATACATGGATTAAGAGGTGAGGCTACAACCAGAACAACCGAATATCAAAGAAGGATTACGAAATACTACAACACAAAGGTCAGGACTAGAACCTTCGCAAACGGAGAGTTAGTTTTACGAAGGGTGATGCTAACACAAAAAACCCAGCGGATGGCCCTCTCGGCCCAAATTGGGAAGGACCCTTAATCATCTATCAAGAAATTATACCCGGAACATATCGACTGTGCAGACCCAATGGTGATCTTGTTCCGAGAACATGGAACTCGAAACATTTAAGACCGTACATGTCAACGATAAAGGAATAAATAAAAAGACTTTCCTCTAAAGATGATCACGTAACCAAGGGCATGAAAACCCTTTCGACAGCTTAAAAGAGACCCAAAAAGGGTCAAGCTGGAAAAAGGATCAAATCCCTTATCATCACCGAAATTGGTCAGGAAGAGGCATCCCCCGGAGGGGGATGGTGTGTTAGCCTTTCTCCATGCCCAAATCAGAGTGGGCTAGGTTAAAGCAACAAAAGCGTAAGCCTCTGTTTCACACCAGAAATGGTCGTGGCGGTGCATCTAAAATTAGCATGCCTTGCCTCTACTCGTTGAATAGTACGCCCTGCCTCTGCTAGAACTAAGCACGTCCTACCTCTACTTATGTTCCGCATTACCCACAGAAGGGAACACAAACCCCTATAATCACCTACGATGGTCAGGATAGGGAACCCCTCGGAGGGGGTGGCATGTAAGCCTCTATCAGTACCTACAATGGTTAGTATAGAGAATCAAAAGAGTAAACCTTAGTTTTGTGTCTACAATGGCCCGGTCTAAATTTCTAAGACCTTATCACCACCTACGATGGTCAGGGTAAGGCGCCTCCTGGAGGGGGTCAGGTAAGTCTTTGGGCCCTGCTTGTGGATAAGCTTGTCAAGCGCACCGAACGCACAGGCCTAGAGAGTGGCCAATAAAGCACGTACATCCTCTGCTTTGACATCAAAATATCAGGGAGTGGCTCAGGAAGCACATACAACCTCTGTTTCACAAATCAAATGCCGGAAGGGGGTTTCCGGTCTTCAATCTTTAATTACCCAAATTTGGATTAATTCGGTTCTTCACAAATGCCGGAAGGGGGTTTCTGGTCTTCAATTGTTAAATACCCGAATCTCTATTGATTCGGTTTTTCAGAAATGCCGTCTTCAGTCTTTAAATACCCGAATCTGGGTTGATTCGGTTCTTCACAAATGCCGGAAGGGGGTTTCTGGTCTTCCATCATTAAATACCCGAATCTGGGTTGATTCGGTTCTTCACAAATGGCAGAAGGGGATTTCCGGTCTTCAATCATTAAATATTTGAATCTGGGTTGATTCGGTTCTTCACAAATGCCGGAAGGGGGTTTCAGGTCTTCAATCTTTAAATACCCAAATCTAGGTTGATTCGGCTCTTCATAAATGCCAGAAGGGGATTTCCAGTCTTTAATCTTTTTACACTCAAATCTGGGTTGATTCAGTTCTTCACAAATGCCAGAAGGGGGTTTCCGGTCTTCAATCTTTAAATACCCGAATCTTGGTCAGTTCAGTTCTTCACAAATGCCGGAAGGGGTTTCAGGTCTTCAATCTTTAAATACCCGAGTCTGGGTTGATTCGGCTCTTCATAAATGCCGGAAGGGGATTTCCGGTCTTCAATATTTAAATACCCGAATCTGGGCTGATTCGGTTCTTCACAAATGCCATAAGGGGGTTTCCGATCTTCAATCTTTAAATACCCGTATCTGGGTTAATTCGGTTCTTCATAAATGATGGAAGGGGTTTCCGGTCTTTAATCTTCAAATACCCGAATCTGGGTCAGTTCGGTTCTTCATAAATGCTGGAAGGGGTTTCTGGTCTTCAATCTTTAATACCTAAATAAGGGTCGATTCAGTTCTTCACAAATACCGGAAGGGGATTTCTGATCTTCAATCTCTAGGTTATCGAGGTAAAGGTTGGTTTAAGGCTACTATCAAAGCGGAAAATCGATCGTTGGCCCCTAATTTCTAACGGCCAAGGAAGAGCTAGCCCAAAAGCATTGCCTTGTAGGTTTCATGACGCACTCCGGCGTTAAGAAACAACTCACAAATGAATAAAAAAGAATCTGGAAAGAAAAAGTTAGACTGGAAAATTCGAAAACACCCATTCATTAAGGGGAAATGTTACTACCAAAAGTAACCCCTAATAGAGGCTAATAGTGAAGGGGTATCAGAGGAACATAAGCACAAGAGAATCTTCCGAAAGAAGAAAGCCGAATAATAGAAAAAAATGAAAGCAAGAAATAATGATCTGGCAGCAACGTAAACCGACACCTTTCGGGAAGCAAAGAACTCATAGTCTACAGAATGCCAGCAAAACTTGTCCGGTGGGATCTACTCGACAGGGTCTACCCGGCAGGGAGTTCTGTGTGGAAGGGTCACCTAAGTCAGAAACTAAGAAATCACATTGATATTGGCATTAACCTGCTTAACACTGACACATCAGAAGGTAGGGGTATCAAGAGTATCAAGCCAGAAGCACATAAAGATTATCTGGAACCAACATCTGAAACATCTACTACTTGAATGTTGAAAGATCGCATTGATAAACAACAGACGCATCGCTAGGAGCTACCTTTTGGAAGACCAAACTATCCCAAAAGCTCCACCAGAAGGCTAACCGGAGTCCTAGCAGAGATAAAGGCTATCCATACTAATATACTTAGTACAGAGACCAACGACGGTTTCAAACCGGCAACTATCCACATACATTATGAGGGCGAGCTCCTCTAAGTATTCACGAAAAAGCCGGAAGCCTACATCCAGAAACTTGTGTCCGAGTGCCTACACCTAGGAGTAGCTACCGGGAGTTCAAATGCCATCCGAAAACACCACAACAATAGGCTCATATCAATCTCAAAGAAGCCCCCAATTGACCGAGACCCTTACTTTGAAGACTACAATTAGCACCACAAAGGAGGCTAGAAGCCAAACATCCGAGAGCAAAGAAAAATGCAGCCAACAAAGGCCCTTACAGGCCCAATAGCCCAACAACAGAAGGGGCCCCGAATTCTCTATAAATATGGCCCTAGGGGTCACATTTGTGGGGGACGAATTTCTCATTTCTCAATCATGTTCTTTCTTCTTTAAAGAGCAAATCCTAGATTCCAAATCGGATTGGGAATTTCTTCAACTCTTGTAATAGATCTACAATTTATGAATGAAGAATTCTGAGACGTAAACATCTCGCGATTTGATAATCTTGTTATGCCATTATGATAAAACAGGGAGTTTACACTAACCTTTCGTAAGAGAAATTTGATCATGTCACCTTCGTGGAAGAGGAAGTGCTTCATAGGAATTTGAAGTCCTCCTCCTTCTGTCTTAAGGGTTTGCAACGTTGATCAATGCTTTCATAATGGGCCTGATGTTTCTTAACCTCGAAAAGAAGGTAGTCTGCAGGCTTATAACTTGATCTCTAATGCAACCAAGGCCCTTTAGGCCGGTTCGATGTGGAAGGATCATCCGAGTTAATAAGCATTGCGATGCCCTTTTTTTCGAATATGGAGAAGCATTAGCCTGTTTTCTTCTTATCACAGTACATATCATCACATTCGTGATCTAGGAAGTAACTGATTTCGTAGAATCTTAGTTGAGTCAAGCTAAGTAAACCTTCTCCAGGTCATTTTGGAACTCCACTGTACTGTAAGTGTGATATTCATCTCTTGAGGGAAGAATAACTAATCTTTAGAACTGGGATTCCGATGCTTAAGGAAAGGTAGATTTAGCTAAGTAACACTGGTCTTCGAATATCCTTCGGTAACCCTAGATCATGACTGTATCAAATTTCTTGAACACATGTACTATATTAGTTACTCCTGATGTTGACGGAAAATAACGTTAACAATAAAAGAGGTGTAAATTCTCAAATAATAGTTAAGCTGGCCAGTCATAAAAATACAAGAAAATTGAGTATTGTAATGGTTCTCAATTAGAGAAGCCAACGGTTAGAAAATTGAATATTGCAATTGATATAATATTGTAACTGATACAATATTTCAATGTGGGATATTTCATTTTAGCTTTTACTCATTTTCTTTTCACTCTAGAATTTCCAACAATCCTCCATAGATTCAAAGATGTGAAAAGAAAGAAAGAAAATTGGTCTTTGGGCAAAAACAAAACAATTACATAAATGTCAATGTATCGCGACTTGAGTTAACATTTAGTGAGCATTGAGCTATGATCTCTTTCTTATTAAGTGACCTTCGTCTTGAACTTGGTAGGGAGCAAGAAACCTATCACTTAAGCCACACAATTGAACATGTATAATATTCTAAAGTTCTGCGAATAAAGGTTACGCATTATACTGGCCATACGTATAAACCTGGATGCTCATAGGTTCTCTAGAGTATCAGCACTTGTAATACCCATAGGAAGTGGACACACTTCCATACCTAAGTAGGTGAATCCCATAAAGTGTGAGCTACATCACACCACCAAAAAATGGATATGGGTCCATTAAGAGCCATTTGCTTACCTTATTCTCATTTGTAGCAAGCACACAACATGTAATATCCCTAATTTTTGGCTAATTTTGTTAAACTATAATTTTAGATTTTATCTGTAAATCTATAAATGATATTGGATCAGAATATTTTTGGAATTTGATTAATTTTTAGTTTAAAAATCATATATATACATTTTTAGTTTGTTTTATTTATGTATATATACAAGTGAATGAGGTTTAACATCTTTGTTTACTGTTAGATCCAAAAGTGGCCCTAACACCCAAATTATCTGAATTGGCAGAGATTTATATCTACAAATGCAAGAGAACGCAGAAAACACACAAGATTTATAGTGGTTCGGCGTTAACAAGCCTACGTTAACTTTATATCTATGATTATACATAAGATTTGAGTACAATCAATGATTTTTCTCTCAATCTCACTTGTACAATGATGATTCACTCAATAATTTCGGCGTAAGACTGATAAAAAATTGTAAGATAATAATAATGGTGGAAACAATACTTAGAAATGCCAAAAGATCCTTAAAAATACCAAGTCTGGGGCTATTTATAGGTGATTCCCATAGACGGATCATGGTCACACGTGGCACAAATCCCGAGGATCTCGGACTGGTTCGTAGCATCATGGATAAATGGTCAATATGACATTTATGGACAGGTGTCACCAGATCCCTAAGATACGGATCGTGAAGGACTTAGTCGCGGTCACCAATTCTTCAGCTTCTTGGACGGTTCGTGATATAGGACCACGAACGGGTCGTGATGGCCTTCCACGAACAGGTTGGTTCTGGGGGTTCACGAACGGGATATGGAGATCATCCACGAGCGGGATCCTAGGATTCACGAGTCATGGTGCACTCATCTCTGGACTTAAATATATAATTATCCTTTTGATTCAACTGTAAATACTTGTACTCTTGGTGGTTTGGTCCAAAAACTAACCAACATTTTGCCCCCTCGAAGTATGTTTCATCAGAGATGGAACATGCTGCTGAAATATCCTTTCATGAAACGATGTAGATCGGTAGTCACATTTGTTTATAGTGTCGCACTATTTCAGATGGTCAAGCTTTTTTAGGAGTATAAATGTCTGTCCAGATTTTCAATTTTTTCTCTGTTCTTTGGTTGTGTGACTTTTGTCTCTTAGGTCCCGCAACGCATTACCATCAATTTTTCAGGTGACTCCTTAAACTCTTGTAAGAATAGCTTTTAATAATTCCCTTGCTTCTACATGTAAAGAATTACATATTTTTGGATTTTTCGATCATCCCTAAGTCCAAGTCGTTAGAGCACAATACGGTCCGTGCAGCTAGGCACATGTCACGAATCGGTGGTTGAGCAGGCCTCCATTCGTGCCACGATGGACTCTCCTAAATGTTCGTGGCCCATTGGATTCGGCGAGGCACATGAGACAAAAAAGGGAAGTTTGAGAGCCTCCATTCGAGCTATATAAGTCGATCCTCTCTTCTTCCTCTCCTTTCTTTTCTTCTTTACAGCCGCCGTCTTAGCTCCTCTATCTTAAACCCTAAATCATAATTTTCTTCAACCCACGGATCCGCAAGATCATCTTCTCAATTAAATAGGTAGTTAAAGTTATGATTTCGATTACAATTTCCCTTTTTTCGCTTAGCTATCGATTCGAATTTGGCTTTACTTCCACGGGTTTTCCTCCCTCGTCGGTTTTAGTGCCATAAGTGGTGTTGGAGCATGGAGGAATGGGAGTTTAGGTTCTGTTTTGTGATGGAAACAGTTATGGAGAAGGAGTGAGTTACGGGCGGTCAGATTGTGCAGTTAATGGTTTAGTGCGTGGGGGGAGAAATTGGTAAGGAGGAAGATGGGTCTCAACAGGTCGATTCATAGATGGGACGATGACTCGGCTCGTGGTAACAACGAGATGAAGGGTCTAGGGATGAAGTTGAAGTGGTGAGGCGGACAACGGATCGGGTCATGGAAAATAGGAGAGCATCGGTTCATGGAGATAAGGAGAGGAGTGGACCGTGGGGGGTCTTTCACGAGCCGTTCGGGCGAAGCAGTGTGGGTCACGAGTTGAACTGTCCCACGAGCCCAATCCTTCCCACGAGCTGATACCTGTCTCATGAGCCGAAGTTCTACCACGAGCTGAACCCTGTCTAACTGGCCAAAACTATATCACGAGCCGTTACACATATTGACCAAAAAATGAAATGCAAATCTTGATATACCAATGGACAGTTAGGTTTAGAGCCTTCAACATGAACCTTTTGAACTGGACAACAGCATGACTTTACAGCATACTTATTACATTTATCCAACTAACTTCATGTTTTTCTTTAATGTATGCACATGCACACACTTGCACTTACACATATGGAGAACAGGTAACTATGTTCTATTTTCTTACGTTTATTCGCCAACACAGCCATGTCAGATAAGCAGTCAACTGAAATGTCAGAAAAAGATACAGAATCAGAGTCATCAAAGCAATACGATCCCAGTTTGCTTCCCACAGATTCAGATTGGGAGAATTCCGACTCGATTATGAGACAGCTACCGATACTGAATCGACGACTTCTGAAAGTACATCTCTTGAAGACGAGGAAGAAGAAGATGACCGGGCTCCCTACGAGATCCCAGGCGTTAAGGAAATGGAGGAGGAGAAGCTCAGTGATTCTCTGTCTTCCAAATTAGATGACATAAAGCTAAAGAAGATATGTCTAAGACATGGCATCCCTTGGGATGATGTGAAAACTCCAGAAGATGGGGATAGGCCTCATTCTGCTCCAGAAGGGTACATGACCGTCAGCTGGCTCATGTGTTGGATAGGCGCTATCCGCTTATTTCCTCCAATTGTAATTGTTCTTTTAAGACGACTACACATTGCCCCCATGCAACTCCATCCTAACGCTTATGCAGCTTTGTATACCCTGTACACTGCATATGCGGAGATTCTACAGACCGAGCTCACTTTTAAGGATTTGAAATTTTATTACCATTTCAAACACCGCTCCATAGGGACTCCAAGCTTCACTTTCTTTGAATCAGTGGCCAACATGAAAGTCTTATCGGAGGGTCACAGTAACATAGGGGACGCCAAAGCTGATTGGTTTTATATAAAGCACCAGGTCGGGTGTGCGAGAAAGTGGTTAAAATCAAGTAAGCCTTATGTCTCTCTATGCCTGACCTAATTACATAGTCAGAGCGTTAACATGTTTATGCGTGCAGATCACAATTTTGCGAAAACAGAAAGTTCGGTGTATGAAGACCGATTGTCCCGTCTCCTCAAAAATAAATTAGACTTCCTAAAAATCAAGAAGTGTATCACCGACGAGAATCTTCACAAACATCAACTTCTGAGTATAATATTCGGACTTGCCGTGGGCGGCAAACCCTAAAAATATGTGCCCCCAGCCGTGGGAGAAGAGACCTCTTGGGCCATGAATGCCACCGAACTTCGCAAGAGTCCTTCACCACTGACCAATCAGGATGATGAGGATTTAAATGTATATAAAGGAGGTGAGGGTCGGGCTGATGATCCAAAGGAAGTCCCAGTCTCTAAGGGACAGTCTCCTTCAAGGACTTCACCATCACCTGAACCTCCTGCTAATGATGAACTGACAGAGGAGCAGATATTCGGAGAACTGAGCAAGATTCCTTTACCAGAAGACATTTACACACGAGAAGACTTCGAAGGGGAACCATTCTTTCCTATCTCCGAGGAAGTGAATGTTCCAGTCGAGGAAAAAGAAACCACACAGACGAGACAGACTCTAGGCCTTGGTCTGTTAGGGGGATTATATGGGATGCACAAATCACCTGCACTACTCTTCACAACACTCCTACACCATCATTATTCATGATTCTAATACACATTTGTTTTCTTTGCAGGGAAAATGCCTCGTAAACAATCCTATTCTTATCGTTCTCTCTGAGCAAGCACACCAAGGCTCCTTTCTGATCCTGAGCATGCTCGCAGTGACAGTCGGGGGAGAGATAGTTATTGACCTCGTGACTCTTATCAATCTCATTCTACACGATCTCGTTCTCCATCAAAGCAAGATCCTGGGAAGCCCCACGGTCGTCCAGTGCCACCGTCGGGGGGTAAGCAACTTCCCAAAGACTTGACTCCTCCGAAAAGTACACCTTCTCATAGCAAGTCTTCCAAAAAACATCATGAGCTGAAAGATAAAAACAAAGATCCAAGCAAGGATTTAGAAAAGGAGAAAATAGCTATTGTCCCCTCTAGTCAGAGCGATTTGGATACTACCGCTGCACAGGATGTCGTCTACACCTCTGAGAATCAGGTCAAGCTGGAGCGTTTGCGGAGGAAATTTCCTGACATTTTCTTCGAAAGGATGATGTTTGTTCCAGATCTTGAACCAGTTCCCGAGGAATGGGATGTAGAGGTCATAGGGAAGGTGAGTCATGTGGTCAAACAATATAGGGCAATGAAGAAGCACGCCACTACTTCTTTCTGATGCCATCCGTCACCTAGAGACGGAAGCAGCCAGAACCAAAGTGAAGATTGACAATGAGGCTAGGGCCAAGAGTAAAATCGAAAAATAACTGGAGGATGCACAAGCTCAACTCGCTTTAGCTCAGCGGGATGCGGGAAATTACAAATCGGAGCTAGAAAACGCCAGGAAGCGTTTCCACACTGAGCTCGACTCAAACAGCCAAGAGCGTGTAGCTCTAAAAAAGGAAATAGAAGACCTTAGAATGATCAATACTGATTTAAAGACAACACATGACCGTTTTGCTACTGAGAAGGCTGCTTGGGAGAAAGAGAAAGCTAGCCTCAAAGACAGCCTTGCTTTTGCTGAAAAAGATAAAGCAGTTCTGAGCGATCAACTTGCCCATGTCGAGGAGCGTGCAGCTCTCGCTGAAAGTAACGCGAACAACGCTCTTAAATCAGCCTCCGCCACTGTTGAAAAACTTGCTGCAACTGAAAAAGAGATAGAAAGTTTCGATGAACTGCTATTCGACTTTTTCGGTCAAGTTATTAAGAATCGAGACATCTCTTGGATTCAGAATTATCACATTACTTTGGCCAATGTGTGGGATATGATCGTTGAGGGCGAAAAGCGGCGATTGAAAGTCGAGGAGGTCGATGAAAAACAACTCATACAGACTTATCTCAAAGGTGATGAGCCTGAGGCTTTGGAGACAGGCAGACGTCTAATCCAAGTGGAAATCGAGAAAGAGAAAACAAAGCTCAAGGGCAAGAATAAAATTGAGGAAGGCTCTAAGCTAGGTTGTGGAGCCCAAGGCCTCCGAAATTAAGGAATATAATCCTGATGAGTCGTTGATTCCCTTGGCTCCGACCCCTCCAGTTGTCGGAGCCATTATTACAAATCTGGGCGATGAGTCGGCTGAAGATGTCTCCATATTCTCTCCATAGTTCGTCAAAGCAGTTATAACTTGTCATCGTCTCACGGGACAGACAACTGAGATGACCACATTCTCTCCCAAATCACTAACATTTGCTTCTTATGACATAGATGGCAAGCCGATCGATAAGGATGCAAAAGAGAAAGCAGAGGCGGAGAAAGTTAGTGTCCCCTCAAGTGCTGGCGCTGAAGTCCCTGAGGTTCCAAAGCAAACCGAGGGTACAATAAGTGAGAAGGCTACTGTGGCGCCCATGGCACCTGGCACTGATGCTCCTACGGATGCCGAAGTTATTGGGGCTTTGCAAGACACCGATGGTGGTCATGAAGATGAAGAGAATGATGTAGTCATCACAGAAGAAATCAAGGATGATGATAATGAGACCTTGGCTGACATGCAGGCTAGGAAAGAGAAACAATTGGTTTTAAAGAAGGAGGAGCAGGACCCTCTATATGTGCCTTCAATCTCAGAGGTTGATCCCAGGACTGGGCTGGTCATAAAATTCTCCTCCAGATCAATAACTTCATAGCTTACCTCCCAGCCTTCTAATTCTCCCCAGGATCCTCCCTTCCATAAGAGGAAGATGAAGAAGGGTGACCGTTATGATGCTGACAAGGAGGAGTTGGAGAAACGGAAGGAAGAGAAGAAATCAAAATTGTCTCCCAAGCATAAATAGGATGCACTTATTAGTTCATATTTTGCTTTTAGGCTTTCCACTGGCTAAGAAAGGTAGTTGTGAGAATGGCCCTCACTTTTTTTTAGCTTTTTGGTCTTGTAAACCTGCTTTTAGTGAATGAAAATTTGTTTCTTTTGCACCATTGCGTACCTGCAAGTTTAACTTATTGTACTTAGTCATAAATATTTAGATCATAACTAAGTTAAAATCGAACCATGAAGCATTGCAACAAAAAATTTCAAAATTTCTGTAACTGCACGAGTATGTGTATATATATATATGTATGTGTATATATATGCCCCTAATCAATCATTAATATGATGCCTGGCCAGGGCTCATTGATGATTGACTAGAGTCATATGTGTGCTGCCGCTCATTTCCAGAGAGGAGGGGTTCGAGTCGTTTGATGGCATATGTCACTATGCCTTTATACTTGCCCGATCCTTCGGCATGGATAGGAATTCTCATGGCGCTAGATCTCTAGCACCTTTATACTCTCCCAATCCTTCAGCGGGTTAGAGTTCGAGCTCGGTTCTTAGTCTGCTCACCGATCCTTTAGCGGGGCAGAAGTTCTGGGGGTGCTAAGTCTCCAGCACCTTTATACTCTCCCGATCCTTCAGCGGGTGGAGTGTTATCAAGGCGGTTTTATCATGGTGCACCTTCACGCCTTGGGGACGTTATCTTCGTGTCCTTTATACTCTTTCTCCAATCTCGAGAGTTGGAGTGCAAGTAGTAGTGTGATTTACATCGCTGCACCTTTTGGAACTTTAGTTACCGTTAGCCTTCTAATTTGATAGATGGCACTTCGAATTAGGTGTTTCGAGATCGCTGCATAGTTTGTAACAAACCTCGAAATGGTAATGATTTATGTTAATTAAAATAAAAGAGCAAATAAGAAACGGTGCAGTAAAGGTAAATGACACGCGCTATTTTATAGTGGTTCGGTCGAATCATGACCTACGTCCACTTTATAATCTTTTGCTCAAGTAACCAGACTTTTCTAGGCAAGTCGTGCCTTTTTACATGGTCCAAAAAAAGAGTAAAACTTACAATTTCACGTCAGATAAGGCTGCAAATGCTGGGCATTCGACACTTTGGGGATTTCATCTCCATCCATGGTTGCTAGCTTGAAGGTTCCATTATCAAGCCTTCATAAAATGGAATACGGTCCTTCCCATTTCGGGCCCATATGTACTGGGGGTGGAAAGACACGTTTCAGGACCAAGTCTCCGGGTTCAAAGGTTCGAGCTCGGACTTTTTGTTGTAATACCGAGCGACCTGTTGCTTGTGCCTCAAGGCGCGTAGATCGGCTTCATCCCTCTTTTCTTCAACCATGTCCAGGGATTCAAGGAGCATTTCATTGTTGGTCATCGGGTCATAATAAGTGATTCGATGAGATGGTACTTCTAACTCGACCGGGACGACTGCTTCGGCTCTAAAAGCGAGGGAAAAGGGTGTATGACCCGTTGCCGACTTGTATGTTGTCCTGTAGGCCCATAGTGCCAAGGGTAACTCATCAACCTACATGGCTTTGGCCCTCTTCAATCTTTTCTTCAAGATAGATTTAAGCACTTTGTTCGCCGATTCGAGCTGTCCGTTCGATCGCGGATGTGCCACAGAGGTGTATCTTTTCTCGATATGATACTTCTGGCAGAAATCTCGAAACTCGCTGCTATCAAACTGGGTTACATTATCGGTTATGACGACTTTCGGAATCCCAAATCGACATATAATGTTCTTGACGACAAAGTTGATCACTCGCTTGGTTGTGATTGTGGTCAACGGCTCAGCTTCGACCCATTTGGTGAAGTAATCCACGGCCACAATGGCGAACTTTGCTCCGCCCTTAGCTATGGGGAGACTTCCAATAATGTCAATTCCCCAAACAGCAAAGGGCCACGGGCTAATCATCGTCTTCAACTGGCTAGGAGGTGCCCTAGGGATTTTGGAAAATTTCTGTCATGCATCACAATGCCATGTATACTTAGCTGCATCCTTGTTTATGGTGGGCCAGAAATAGCCATACCGCAATATCTTCTTTGCCAATGTTTGCCCTCCAGTGTGGTCTCCACATTCACCTTCATGGACCTCTTTCAGTACACGCTTGATGTCGTCATGGGCGATGCACCGGAGGATGGGCATCGAAAAACCTTGTCTGTACAAACTTCGCCTTGCAATACATATTAGGAAGCCTTCCGTATAATTGCACGCCTCTCACTTTTCTTTGCTGGAAGCGTTCCATTCATCAAAAAATTCTTTAGAGGAGTCATCCATGACTCACTCTCGGGTTCAGTCTCTAGTACCAGATCAATTTTCATTTGATCTATACTAGGGGACTGCAGCACTTCAATCGGGACTAGCTCTGTATCTTCAGGATTATCAGAACTAGCCATCTTTGCCAACTTGTCTGCCTTTTGATTCTCTGCTCGAGGAATATGAGATATGCTGTGGTGATCAAAACCATCCAGCAACTTCTTCACTTTTTCCAAATATGATATCAGCCTTGTACTCTTGGCCTGAAACTCTCCAATGACCTGGTTCACGACTATCTTGGAATCACAAATGATGTCCAGCTTCGTGATCTCCAACTCCTTTGCAAGTTTCATCCCGGCAATTAGAGCTTCGTACTCAGAGTCGTTATTAGTGGCGCGAAACTCTAATCTAAGAGCATAGTATATTAGCCGTTTCTCTGGAGTTTCAAGCACCACTCCGGCACCAGATCGTTTGTCGTTCTTAGCTCCATCAGTGCACAATTTCCAGGCACTAGGGTCAAGAAGTAGTTTTGGTGGGTCGGCTTCTTCACTTACTACATCATCCTCCGGGAGAGTGAATTCTGCTATAAAATCTGCCAGTACTTGCCCCCTTATCGATCTTCGGGGCTGGAAGTTCAAATCGAACTGACTTAGCTCAATGTTCCACTTGAGCAGTCTTCCTGATGCTTCTGGCCTTTGCAGAATTTGTTTGAGTGGGTGATCAGTGTACACAGTAATGGGATGAGCCTGGAAATAATGGTGAAGTTTCCTAGATGCGATCAGCAAGCTATACGCAAGCTTTTCTATTCTTGGGTAGTTTCGCTCGGCCGCCACCAATTTCTTACTCACATAGTACACTGGTCTTTGCACCTTATCTTCTTCTCTCACTAAGGCTGAACTGATCGCATGGGATGACACTACTAAGTACAGAAACAAATCCTCGTTATCCACGGGCTTAGACAGTATCAGGGGTTTTTCCAGATGATTCAAAAGGTTTTGAAATGCTTCTACACAATCAGGAGTCCATTTGAAATTGCGCTTTCCTCGCTTTATTTATTCAAAGAAAGGAATACATTTGTCCGTAGCTTTGGAGATGAATCGGCTTAGGGCGGCTACTTTCCTTGCGAGGCTTTGCACATCTTTGATTTGTCTTAATTTCTGGATGTCTTTGATTACCACAATTTGATCTGGATTGATCTCGATCCCACATGAGCTGACGATGAATCCTAGGAATTTTCCAGATGCTACTCCAAATGAGCATTTCAAAGTATTTAGTTTCATCCCATATTTCCGGATAATCTCAAACATCTCTGCTAAATCGGCCGTATGGTCGAATGATTGTCTAGACTTTACCAACATGTCGTATACCTCCATCGTTTTCCCGATTTAGTTATAGAACATTCTATTCACCAATCGCTAATATGTAGCACCGGCATTCTTCAGACCGAAAGGCATCACTACGTAATAGTATAATCCCAGATCCATAATGAAGCTGGTATGCTCTTGGTCCGGGACGTGCATGGGGATTTGGTTGTACCCTGAGTAGGCATCCATGAAAGAAAGAAGCTCATGACCTGCCGTTGAATCCACCAGCTGATCAATCCTAGGTAACGGAAAGTTATCATTTGGGCAGGCTTTGTTTAGGTCTGAGAAGTCAATGCATGTGCGCCACTTTCCATTGGCCTTCTTTACCAAAACTGGATTTGAAATCCAGTCAGGGTATGTTTAGTCTTTAATGAACCCATTACTTCTCAGCTTTTCAACTTCTTCCTTCAAGGCAGCAGACCTCTCTGGGCCAAGCATTCGCCTTTTCTGTTTGACGGGATGATGCTTCGGGTTGATGCTTAACGAATGACTCATAATTGAAGGAGATATTCCACACATATCCGCATAGGTCCAGGCGAATACATCCAAGTTAGCTTTCAAGAAATTTGTTAATTCTTTGGCTCGGACAGGGTCCAACTAGGATCCAATCTTCAGGGCCTTCTCTGGGTCACTATCATCGATTGGTACATCCATAGTCGTTTCATTGGGAGTCGCCATTCTGCCCCCAGGCTCTTCGTCCTCTCTGGGATCTATGCCCTCGGGCAACTCTCTGGGCGACTCTCCCAGAGTTACTTTCTTTAGTTGCTATGACGTTTCCTCTCTTAAGGGGGAAGAAGCGCCCTTTGTTTCTACATCTCTTCCTTTGTGGAGCAACTTCAGCTCTGCTATGTAGCATGCTCGTGCAACAACTTGATCTCCTCTGACTATACCTACACCGACATCCGTCGGGAACTTCAACAACAAGCACCAGGGTGCAATGCAGGCCCTGAATTTGGCTAGGGCCGGTCGGCCCAAAAAGGCATTGTACGGTGACTCAATATCCATAACCACAAAGGGGAGGATTCTCACTCTATGGCGTTCTCCTTCTCCAAGGTTTACTGACAGTTCCACGTATCCTATCGGAGCGGTTGAGGCTCCATTAAATCCACATATCCAACCCTCGCATGGTTTCAAATCCTTCAACTCGAGTTTCATTTAGTCGAATGTTTTCTTAAACAGAATGTTAACCGAACTCCCGTTATCCATTAGAACTTTATGGACTATAGCTGGACCGATGGTGACGGTGATCACTAATGGTTCTTCAGTTGGGGAGTGGACTCCAATACTCTCTCGATCGCGGAATATGACATCATCAGACATCGTCTTTTGTTGCTTAATCGGGGCATTATCCTCGGGATTGCTACATTCTCCCACTTCAAGATGCTGTTTAACCGCGTTCACGTACTGATCCATAGCCCTGAAACTGTGCCCTGCCAGATGAATCCCACCAACTATCGTATTGATAACGATATTTTTTTCCTTTTTGCTGAGCCATTGGTCTGGCAGCAGGTTGGCTTTGGTTCGGGGCTTGTGCGGCTTGCCCCCTATCTCTGGGTGTCACCTTATACTCATCGAGCTTTCCTTCCCGGAGTAGCTTTTCAACCACATCTCTCAAATGACGACATTCATTTGTGGTGTGACCATGAGTTTGGTGAAAAAGACAAAATTTTCCAGTTTCACGTTCCTTCTCCTACGAATCTCTCAGAGGAGGCCTCTTATATTGGAGGACATTGTACGTATCCAGGAAGATATTCTCCAATGTATCATTCAATGGTGTGAAATTTTCAAATGATCTGGGTCGAGATCTTCTCTGAGATTCATTTCCTCGGTTTCGCTTCCGATTATTGTAATTGTTGTTATTCCCCGATTGGCGGCCACTGCCTTGATTCTTGTTCCCAACATTGACTTCAACCTTTCCCAAGCTGTCTCCTGTTTGTTTGACTGCCACATTACTTTGTATATCTTCCTTGTCAGTGGCCTTCCTCTTTCGGTTAGCGTAGATTTCTTCTTGACGCAAGCGGATGTTGGCCTTTTCATAAAATACTTCCCTAGTCAATGGTGGCTTACCGGCCAAGTATCTTCCATACTCAGTATCCTTATCCACTCCGTTAATCAAGGCCATCAAAATAGTTTGTTCATGGGGATCTCTAACCTCCGTGACTGCTAGATCAAAGCGATCTAGATAGGACCTCAAAGATTCGTCCGGACGTTGCATAATGAGGGATAATTCGATGACATTCTTAGATCTCTTAGTATGCAGCCGGAACTGATTCACGAACTGTTCGCTTAATTCCCTGAAACTGGAGATCGATCGCGCTGGCAAACGAGTAAACCACATTAACGCCACATCCTCCAGAAATATCGGGAATGTCTTACACTTTACAGCGTCGGAGGCGGCAGCTGCATTCATGTACCATGAATATCTCATTAGGTGCTGGATTGGATCCTACCTTCCTGCATAACGGTTTATAGGTGGCATGTTGAATTTCCTGGGGAATCGAACCTCTAATATGTCATCTGTGAAGGGCGTATGACTGCGACCTATACCCCAATCTTCATTTCTTTGTCCGCAGTTTTCTACCATCATTTATCTAATCATGGCCTCAACATCTGCATGGGTCAGGGTGGATTCAGGATCAACACTTCTTGCCCTACGGGCCCCTCCAGCATTTCTTTGACGTACTGCTGCAAAGTCTGGGGCCTGAGCAGAACTCCCTTGCCCCCTGTTGCCGTGGTCAGTCCCGTGACGAGCGGGAGGAATGGGTTGATTCTGAGCAGGGTCAACGACGTATCCACTCCTAGGTGGTAGGACGGGCTCATTTAAGTTACAGTTATTAGTTCCCTGATTAAGCGCCTCTTCTTCTCGAGAAGGAGGTGTCCCAAACCGGAGTTGTTCTATGTTCTCAGCCCTTTCTAACGGAGGCCATCGTCGGTTTCTTCGAGGTTCTTCAGATGAGGATGTGTATTCCGGGGAAAAAGGGTGAGCTGGCGGTGGTGACACCCGCCTCTGGATATCATCAATTCGTCTGCCTAAGGCAGTAATATTCTGACGTAGCAGCAAGCTCTCTCGCCTTTGAGCAGCTAATTCATCAGTTTGTCTGTCCAAGTCTTCAAGTATGCGAGATAGATCTCCTTCGGTTGCTGGAGCAGAAGAGTTTAGCCGATCATCAACATTCTCTCTTATACGCAAAGACCTTGAACCAGATCGTACAGAAGCATCAGTACAAGTGTGACGAACCATGATCTCCTTCCCAGGTCGAGTTGTGGTTTTATTGTCGTTTGGGTCGTGGTCCCCTTAAGCTGACGACTCGTGGTGGCCCCCTGAAGCTGGCTCGCGGTGGCGTGCGCAGGAGGGATCACGGCGTGGTCCTACGATCGAGTGGTGACACCTTCAGTCGTTCGGGTCATGACGCCAACATCGGGTCGGATCGCCCTCTCCTTACCGCGATCCGGGGACGGAACTTCGACCTGCTCCTGAACGCTCTCTTCCACGGCTTCGTTTGCTTGCGAAACTCGTACTTCTTTCCAGCCATAATACTTTGAATTTGCTGAGTTCTTCAAAAATCAAAACAGTGAAGGTTCGGACTATCTTCGTCGGACTTGAGTATCCTAATAGTATAGCGATAACCCGATATGTTGAGACTTCAATTTTCAGTGAAAGCACCAAAATGTTGGATCCAAAAGTGGCCCTAACACCCAAATTATCTGAATTGGCAGAGATTTATATCTAGAAATGCAAGAGAACGCAGAAAACACACAAGATTTATAGTGGTTCGGCGTTAACTAGCCTACATCCACTTTATATCTATGATTATACGTAAGATTCGAGTACAATCAATGATTTTTCTCTCAATCTCACTTGTACAATGATGATTCACTCAATAATTTCGGGCTAAGACTGATAATTGTAAGATAATAATAATGGTGGAAATAGTTCTTATAAATGCCAAAAGATCCTTAAAAATAACAAGTCTGGGGCTATTTATAGGTGATTCCCATAGACGGATCGTGGTCACATGTGGCACAAATCCCGAGGATCTCGGACTGGTTCGTAGCATCATGGAGAAATGGTCAATATGACATTTATGGACAGGTGTCACCAGATCCCTAAGATACAGATCGTGAAGGACTTAGTCGCGGTCACCAATTCTTCAGCTTCTTGGACGGTTCGTGATATAGGACCACGAACGGGTCGTGATGGCCTTCCACGAACAGGTTGGTTCTGGGGGTTCACGAACAGGATATGGAGATCAGCCACGAGCGGGATCCTAGGATTCACGAGTCATGGTGCAATCATCTCTGGACTTAAATATATAATTATCCTTTTGGTTCGACTGTAAATACTTGTACTCTTGGTGGTTTGGTCCAAAAACTAACCAACATTTACCTTGAAAGCTTGTGTATTTAAAATTATATGCTGTTTAAGCATTTTGTTGAATTTAACCTTTTTTAAATTCCTTTAGCCATACATACAAGTAAGTAATGTTTTAACAATTCGATAATTTAACTTGTTTATATTCCTTATAAAATCTACATACATGTATATGTATGTATAAAGGCTACATTGTTATATTTAAACTTATAACTTATATATGCATGTATGCGTATAAAACTAGAAAGTAAGATTTTGCTATTTGTTTTGCATTTCTTTAATTTTGTTTTAAAAACTATTGTAACAATAAAAGTTTTGAATTTAATTCATATGCAAGAATGTATGAGGAGACATGGCTATTAAATAAGA
Organism: Allium sativum; assembly: GCA_030737875.1. Classification (NCBI taxonomy): domain Eukaryota; kingdom Viridiplantae; phylum Streptophyta; class Magnoliopsida; order Asparagales; family Amaryllidaceae; genus Allium; species Allium sativum. The sequence continues at coordinate 14,032,607 of CM060925.1, forward strand.
AGAGATATCATTAGATTGATTAGAAGGGAATAAATGTAAACAAATAAATGCAAGTGTACCCCGGTATCTTTTTATTTCAAATCACATTTTTAATCATACATATCTATGCGCATGTCTACATATTGCACAACAAAAATATTTCATACCAATACCCTAGCTCATCTTTTCCTAGATATTTTAACCAAAATCTTTAATGATTTAGTTACTTAGAAATGAAGCTTGGGGTTTGAAATCATTTTTGGGTACATATGCACATGTGTGTTGTCTGCCTGAACATGACAAACTAGATGAACCTCCATCAAGTTAGAGCTAGTCTACCTACCAAAGACTAGACACCATGTATTGCTTAAGAGCTAAGTGATCTTTTAAAACATTTTTTTCCAGGTGGATGTACATCAGTAAATGCATTTGTCAACATGGCAGAAATGTATAGTTGTAGGATGTAAGTGTAGAAATGACTAAAGCGATGCATTTTCTTTTCAATCAAGATAGTTCAGCTTACGCCCTTACAGTCTACCTATCAATAACCTATTTAAAGCCATCCTACACTATACCTATCCTAGCCTATACTAAGCTGCAATTTGTCATGTAATTCATCTATAAATACATGAGTTGTAACGTCCCGGAATTTTTGGAGATTTAATAATTAATTAATTTAATAATTATATATATATATATCAGTTTGATAATTCAGAATGGTTCGAATTCGAATATTTAAATTAATAAAATAATGGAATAATAAAGTTAATTCTGAAATGGTTGGAAATAGTTGAACTGACAATTTTGTGTAAACTGATATTATTTAAGAAATTTAATCAAGTTAATATTCGAATTATAATAACGAATTTGTTTATAAACAACAGTTGAACGTATTAATTATAATATAATTATAAATCGAGCTTGTAAAGTCGCGGTAGTTCGTAATATTGAGTTTTGAAATTCAACTGAGTATACATGATTCCTTTTAAGTCGGATTTCTTTGAAACAAGAAACATTTGATTTTTTAAGCTATATTCTTCTAATTGGAGTGAAAAATCGAGATTTCATCATTAGATTGTAAGTTATGTCTAAATCAAATTTTCAAATAGTCGGTATGGAATCGTTTATAAATCATAACGATATATTTAATTATAATTAAATATTGGTTTCGAATTTGGACAAGATATTTGAGGCGTAATTATAATTTAATTTTTAGTGTAATTTTTAATTTGGGAAATAAGCCACTTTCTATTTGGAGTTGTTTATACCCTATATCAGCAATTTTGGGGTTTCACATAATAAGCTAACTTGTCTATATTATTATATTTTTGGGATCATGGCACACTTCTCATCCTAACGGTATTTTTATTTTTGTCTGTGACAGTTCATATGTGAACGAATTTTTTTTATATCACGATACGCTAAACTTTATAGTTTTGAAATATGACATCAAATAAAAACTATATCTTGCTCTGTAGCAATGGTCTGAAATTAAGTCCTTTGCATTGGAAAGGATGGAATATTTAAAGTTCATATATTATATGACTGTCAACACAATATGGTTCACACACTGTATGGGAATGGTACCTAACTTTCCAAATGGTTGAACCATATAACTAAGGCAAATTAAATTAATTATTTTCAAAGACGCGTCTAAATTTAGATATATTGTTATACTGCTTTGGAATCAAAAATAAATACAAGATAGGTGAATTCTCTTTAAACATACATTTTCACCATTTGCTTAACAATGAAGTTTCGTACACCCCATTCCCCCAAAACGCAGCTGCTATGAATTGTCACCCATCCAACCTAAAACTTAATAACAAAGGAACTGCTAACCTACTCTATACTCTATATTCCTTAACCCCGAAGCTTTCAACGCTTATATATATGTCACGCATTAGACAACATGGAGGGGGGGTCACACACAACAAGAAAAGAAAAATGAAAAATTCAAATAGATCTAAGTTCCAGTACACTAAAATTTTGCATCCTCTTCGCAATGACATTACACGCAAGTGCCGCTGCATGGAGATGAACGTACACGTGATAGCCTGGTCACCACCCTTTCCAGTTCTCATCATCATTTAGCTTTTGTAGTGCTGAAAATTAAAGGAGTTCAGTGGCACGGCTGTGGGTATAAAGAATAGGAGCATCATGCATTGTATAGAAGATAGAAGTGATGCTTGGTTTGCTAGTAATATTATACAGTTGTGCGTGCATGGGAAAGGCACTGTTGCAGATGGGAGTTGGACCGAAGTGGTGTTTCAACCAGGAAGGAGGAGAGCTCATGCATTTAAAAGTCTGGAGGAGTCCTCGAACTGAATGGTAAAAACAAAAGGGCACACAAGAAGTTGGGGAGGATGAATTTGTGGGGATGAGTTGAAAGGATGCGGTTGTTCACTATGGTGTTAAGGGGTATCAGCCTTGGAAATTATGTAGATGGGCCGACGTTATGGAGTGAAGCCCAGGTTATATAAAAAGGAAAAAAAGAAGGAAAAAAAGAAACACTTGCGTGAGCATATGGATGGAATTTCAAGCAGCAGGGTGGGCTCCATGTCTTGGCTTCAGGAAGTTGCGCAGGTTAAACAAAATACGGTAATACCATAATGGGGTGCATGGAAAAAGGCGGTAGGTGAAGACCAGCTTGATGTCGTGGGGATTGATGTGGTGTTGGTGAAACGATAAAGATAGTGGGAGCAGCGTTGTAACGGAGAGGATGGAAAAAGCATATTGGAGTTAGACGGGTCTGAATGTAGTGGGCTTTTCATATATGCATGTGGGCCGAGAAATGGTGGTGAGGCCCAATTATAAATAATAATTTAAGTTAGTTTAATTTATAAAACGTATTGACTTGTTAACATGATATCTCTCTCATACGTCATCAGGTTTACAAACCGTTTGTCGCGTTGGGATCGTGTGAATGAACGCTGCATAATGGAACTGGTTTGGAGCGATTCAGAGCTCCTCTCAATTTATGGCAAAATAAAACGTTTGATCTGAATCAACGACCGTTAATCGTTATTTAATGATTAACGACCAAAGTGAGTAAACTCACTAACTCTGTCCAGTTTTATAATTTTATAAACGTTATATAATATTGATAAAAATGATTGAATGTTGTGTGTGATGGTTGTTTGGATGATTTGCTAAATTAATTGGTTGAAATAATATATATAGTTATACATATATAAGTCATTAATTTAATATTGATCATATTTATTATTATATTTCAAATTTATCTCAAACTGGTATTATTCATGTTGATTAACATCTGTGGATGCAGGGAAACAGGTTGGAGGAATCCAACTGGATTGCTCAACAATTACTGTTGTTTTTGTATGTTGTATTATATGGCATGATAAATAATCTATGATTAATTATTGTGTGATTGGGATATTTGAATAACATTGACCTGAAATAATTGGTATTTAAATACCGTAAAATATATTCGGATATATTGGAAAGGAAAATTGGATTTTTAAAAAGGAAAATATATTTAAAAATAGAATGGAATTTCATTTGGGCTAGAATATACTAACTTTTTTTAATTAAAAACAAGTGATTTGGTTTTTAAATGATGTCGTAAATATTATGAATAATTATTATTAAATTAATTGGGAATTTGCTAAAAAGTAAATAATGAATCTATTTCGATGTTTTGAAATATAAATAGAATTAAATAAATCCATAAGGATTTATAATTAGAGTTCGACTATGTCGAGTGATATAAAACAATTTATTTTTAGGATTTAGAAATTATATAATTCAGAATTTGACAAGATAGATTTTTTTTATTTGAAACAAATAAATCAATTGTGTATTCGAGATTTAGTTATAATTTAGGTAACGAGTTCAGTTTTCTGTAAAGGAATAATATTCACGCTTAAGTGAATGATGGTTTTAAAAGCAAACGGTTTGCAGATTGAAATGATTTGGTGGATATGAAGTTAATAAATGGAATTTCTGAAATTAGAAACTGACTGAAAATTAGTTGAGTTGAATGACTTTCTGGGTATCGATCTAACGTTGGTTTCGACCTTCGGGATTAATACTTAGGGGGTTGTTCTCTTACTGGTTTACGGTTAGGGACTGATGGATAGTGATGCGTGAATAAGGTTGGTACATGTTTTCCAGTGTTAATCGCGTGTATTTTTCGAAATAGGGGAATATAAAGAGGTGTGAATATATGGAAACGTTTTCCAAGAAAATCATGAGAAGTAAAACAGGTTTTAAGAAATAAATGGGAAATTAGGAAATGAAATGATGATTGATTGGTAAGATTTCCATTTAGAAATACAACCGTTGTTTGTACACATGTTTTTCTTTGATAGTCAAATAACTGACTATCAAAGTGTTTGACCATTTTTCCGTTGTTAATACGGGGAGACCAAAATCAGATTTATTATCTGAAAACCACCCCGTTTGGCATTAGCGTTGCAAATCAAATACGATGAAGATAATTGAAGACAGAATTTATGCAAGGGCTGTTCAGGCAATCCTAGGTAGAAATTGCTTAAGATGGATTTACAGAATAGTGCCTTCGGGTTATCCAGTCCCAGGACAACGTGTATAGACGAATGCCTAACAGAGTATATCTAATAGATCGCGTAAGTTGATCTCTTCAAACATATTTACGTTGGTGGCGGAGGATTTCGTTTCTCTTAACTTTATACCCATGGTATTTTTTGATAAATCAATTTGTGATTTGGTGGGTATGACAATGTGGTAATCGAAGTAAATATAGATGTGATCTGTATAATAGTACGTTATGACCTCAAGCCTCGTCAACCTGGAAATGACAAAACTCGGGCAGGCAGCATGGCTAAGTGGGTCGCACCGAATTAGGGTATATTGTCACCATCTAGAGAATATTCATATTTGTTACTTCTTTCGCTTCTGTATCTCCCGGGAACATTTATGTTGGTATACCAACCATAAGGTGACAATATATTCGAAACATTCAAGCGAAATGAATGGCTGGTCATGTGTGGCCGAGTTACAAGGTGTTCTTATTGAACTCCATTGTATCGCTTCTAGAGTACACTAACCGGAAGGTGGTTCCATACCTTGTCATAGTTGGAAATCCATTACCCAATAAGAGCCTGTGGTTTTGATTGTATATTATAGATGCAGAATGTGAGATGGAAGCGTTTTGCTAGATTTCTATTTACTTGATTTAGACATTATTATAATATCAGAAAATATTGATCTTAAGAAATATTTTGGGTTATCGTAAGGTAAAAACCGTTTGTGTTTATGTGTGAATCGGTCTTATGATTATCAATTCTTTTAAAAGTTAAACCAAGTGATTAGAGTTTACTCACACCAGTCACATGACTGACCCAGAGTTTATTTTGTTTGTTTCCCTAAACTCTTTGGAGCCCAAATTTGTACGGGCAGTCAAGTGGTCGGGATTTTTCAAATACTTGGAGGAGCTTGGAGCAAGAGGCTTCGAGTTAGATATATATAGAGTTTATTTGCGCTGTGATGTTATATGATAATGATATGTATATACAATTACCAGTTTGTATTTCCGAAGTTATTATATAATATATTTTATTCGTTCCGCTGTGAGATTCGTGTTACTCTGATTCTGTTCAGTTGTGTTCTCCTTCTTCTATTCTAATCTTCTTTCTTTCTATTTCTCGCCCTCTAACTTCGTTCTATTAATGATCTGGTATATCTGATTCTTGAATATTCGACATTGGGTTTGGTGTTGATTTTCGGGTTAGAAAATCCCTGAGTTGTTACATGAGTGTACTCTCGCACTCACTGTAAAGGCCTGAAACTAGAAACAAATGGCAGAGATCTAAAACCTGAAGCAAAGATGGAAGGTAATGATAGTGAGGAGTAAAAACTGAAATAGGAAAAACTTGGGAACTATAAACAAAAGGGCAGGAAGCATGTTTGGTGAGTGAACTTCCCGTTATAATCCCATGTAATATATCTATTGATTTGTGAGATCTTATGATGTTAACTTATATGTGTGCATGTATGCTTCAATATATATTATTCATTTGTAAACTCAAACAAATCATGTTAGCCAACCAAAGAACAAACTGGAAACATGTACAGTAAATAAACATAGCAAGTAAAACCCCTGCCCTTGTTATTGGTCATGCATATATATATAAATATATATATGTGTGTGTGTGTGTGTATGTATATGTATATATATACACGCACACATGAGTGAGTGGATATGGTCTTCATGCTGGATTAAAATCTGGAAACACACAGAAACATGTAAGCAATTCACTTGAAATTTTGGGTTTAGTAAATGTCTGAATGCAAGTTTGGGAGATAATATATATAGCTTTCTTGTGTATTGTTTGAAGTATAATATACCAAGTTTTGACAAATTATAGGTAGCAGACCCCTTCTTAAATCTTCAACTTGAAATAAGTTGTGTAAACAAACTTAGTTTCATCTGAAGTAAAAGGGAAAAGCCTGGAAGAGATCAAGAATATCATATAACAGCTTGTATACCAATACAAATAAGCTCTGTTTAGTACTCTAATCAACTCTAAATTTCGAAAAATCAAGGACCAAATTTCTACTGTGTTTTAGGAATGGTGTTCAATACCAAAGTTGTTTACTAAGCCTAAGTTTTATTTTATAAAAAAAAATCCCATTTCAAATGGATGTATATATTTTCGTATATATATAAAAATGATGGTAAGAGGTTTATAATTCAAGAATTTAATCATCCCGAAATTCAAGACTAGGTAGATAGAGATGTTTGTATGTAGGAGTAGTGATTTTTAAGACATAAATCAAGATTTTTAATAACATACATGATGAGTTTTTGTTTTCTTCTGGTTTTGGGTAAAATAAATAAATTCCTGGAATTTGATCGATGTTATCAAAAACTGTTTTAGGGGGATTTGCGTGAGTGATAAGTGAATGTTTAGACGGAGTTCAATGACCTCTGGTGGTCGTGGGTGACGGGGATAGGTGAAGTTAGGGTTTTCTACTATTTTTGGAGATGGGTTTTTATTTGTCTCATGGGGGGTCCTCGATTGATCGAGTATGCTTGAATCGATGGTCGAGGTGCGCGGGAGGTCAGGGATTCGACGTATGGTTGTTTCAAATGAACTCGTGGTCGGGGTCGACCATGGTGGTGACGTTTTGGGGACGTCCGTAGGTGGGTTGTTTCGAGTTTAAGGCACGGGTTACTATTTTGGGAAAGAAGAAATTGTTTGCCACCGTCGTTGGTCAATGAGGTGCTGGGAAGTATGTGGGGTTGTGGGTGGTCATGCAACTGCCGTTAGATAGTCAGAAGGGTTGCGCATGTGACATGATTGGTGCACAGTTTTCTTTGTATTCAGGCAGAAAAGAGGAAGTTGGAAAAAGGTTTGGCTTGGAAGTTGTTTTGCGTGGAGCCAACAGATAGGAAATGGTGTACCTACGTGGGCTTCTAGGTTGTTGGGCCTGGCCAAGCCCAGTTTGCTTTTATATAAAAATAAAGAAAAGGAAAGAAGTTTTATTCTAAAATTAAATTAAACGTAATATATATGTAATTATAGGTTGGTAAGTATATACATGTGCATGGGCTAGATTCTTGAGGCTCGACCCATTACAAATGATTAAAAATAAAAAAGTTAAGTTATAATTCTAATGTAAACAGAATATATGTTAATATATATATACATATGTGTATATAAATTAAGCAAGATCGAGAAATATTCCCGAATAATTTGGCTCGTGTGTACGGTTTTATCGAACGTTAGTGTATATAAATAACTTGACGCAATTATCGAGTTTTATATTAATTTGATTTATTTAATAATCAAAATTAGTTTTAATACTAGATGTCATTCAAAATTTATCGAACATCGAACTAAATTAATTATTGATCAGTAATGATCGTAATTCTGTAAATTCTGAATGGGTTGGTAAATTATTTGATTTATTAATTAAGTTGTATTTAATTATTGTGATCGTAATTATATATTTTATTTACATCTGTTAGTGGAAATAAACACTGTTCCATTATAAATTTGATTGACTGAATTATTTGAATACCATATTATAGAAATAAACATTGTTCTGCTATTGTATCAGTTTGACATATTTTATTAGTTAATATATGTTGTTGAGATATTATCAGCTGAAAATATTGAATTATATTTATATGTTTGTTTTTGCAAATTGGGTTAGTGACTTGAATGTCGTCTATTATAAGAACTGTTATATACCGTTTGAACTCCTAAGATGTTTTCTGTAAAATAATTCAGAAACTAACATAAGTTTATAATTAAATATTGTTTCAGTTATTAAACAGATATTCGAAAGTGAGATTATCACGTAAGATTGATAATAAGAGTTTTATTAGTAAATTAATAATTATGTTTTCAAATTAATATGTACAAAGTTAATATTTGAATGTAAATATTTAAAGATTATTTAAATACGGCTTAGCAGATCCAATGGAAATAAATCTGTTTATTATATTGTATTTGATAGTTAAATCACCGACTATCAAATCTAGAACTTTTCATTGTCGTTTTCGAAAATACTAGAATCTAAATTCCACTTTGATTTGATATATACATTTCGGGTCAGAGATTATTGAATGCCATTGAAGTTAGAGTTTTATGCAAGGGTTGTTCTGTCGATCCTAGGTAGAAATTTCCTAAGATGGATTTACAGGATAGTGACTTTGGTTTGTCCAGTCCGAGGACAACTTGTATGGACGAATGTCTGATAGAGTATGCCTAATAAATTACGTAAGTTGATCTCTTCTAACGTATTTACCTTTGGTGGCGGAGGAATTCATTTCTCTTAGCTTTATACCCATGGTATTTTTGGGGAAATCAATTTTTGATTTAGCGGGTTTGAGGATGAGATATTCAAAGTGAATGAAGACGTGTTATAGCTAAAGGTAAAATTAGCCTCAAGCCTCACAACCGGGAAATGACAAAAATCGAGCAGGTAGCATGGCTAAGTGTATCTCTCCCATTAGGGTGTATTGTCATCATCTACAGAATATTCATTTTGTTTCTATGTTCTCTTATGTATCTCTTGAGAATATTTATGTTGCTAGTAACTGTAAGATGACGATATATTCGATATGCTCAAGAGAAATGAGTGGTTTGTCATGTGTGGTCGGGTTGCAAGATGTTCTTGTTGAACCCAGTGTGTTCCTCTCTGGAGATACACTATCGGAAGGTGGTTCCATACCTTGTCATAGTTGGAAATCCATTATCCAATAAGCGCTTACGGTTTTGACTGTATACTATGTATGTTGAGCGTGATATGCAAGCGTTCTACTAGATGATTATTTATTTGTGCTTGATAGATACTATTATAATATCAGAAGAGTTTTTGATATAAAGATGCTTTGGATTCTCATAATGGAAAAACGCATTCCGTTTTTACGGCTTGGTCTTATGAGATATCCTTTATTAATCAAGCTATTTTAAAATCCTTTACTCATACTAGTTCTATAACTGAACCAGAGTTTATTTTTCTACGTTTTCCCTAAACTCTTAGTGCCCAATTTTGTACGTGCAGTCCAATAGTTTAGGGTTTTACAGATTTATCTGGAGGAGCTTGAAGTAGGAGGTTTCAATGTTAGATATTTAGAGTTTATTTCCGCCGTGTTGTATACATGAGGTACTGTGATGATGTATGTAAGTACAAATACAATTTGCAATTCAAAAGTGATTATTTATATATTATATTTTATTCCGCTGCGACTGTGAGATTTTGTGTTGATGTTCAGTTCTACCTTCTATCTATTTTCTTTCATTCTAAATTTTCTATCTTTCTGTTTCTCAACCTCTAACTTCTTTCTATTAATGATTTGTATTTTCGTGCAATTTGGGTTGGACGTGAGTTGTATACAATCAGCTCAAATGGTACAGATTTGTGGGTCGTTACACTTGGTATCAAAGCTGAAAGTTGAGTAGTAACCTTGGCTCTGTAGCGTAACTCGATAGAGATAGGGTTAGTTATACCCTAGATTGTGTTTGAGTGTATATATATGAGCATGTATTTGTTAATTGATTTAAAAACTATTTTACATTGTGATGATAGGTTTGTTGAGTGGTTTATGAATTCTGGTCGGTGCAGGGTGTACAACTATATTTATTGGTATTTCTAAACTCTCGAGCAACACAATTCGACACAGTATTGTTTTAAAAGCTGGCTAAATGAAATTATTTTACCAAATTTTATTTTGTTATAAAAGAATAATTTTCTGAAATCATTATTATATATGGATGTGTCGATTGTTGTTGTTATAACAAAATAAGATTATAAATATTGAAATGGTTATACATCAAACCAAATTGAATTTGTATAAGGATAAGATATACAAATATGACAATGTGGAAAATTGGTTAGAAAACAAAATATTTGGGAAAACTCAAAGGTTTTGACTTTAGAATGGTATTAAGATATGTGATTTCAAATTGGTTTGGATTAAAAATCGAAGATTTGGATTCTGGAATTTGAAATTTTAATTGGAGTTAAGAAATTGGAAACTAACTGGAGATTGGTTAAGTTTAATGATTTCTGAGTGTTGATCTGATGTTGATTTTGGTCTTCAGGGTTGATACCTAAAGGATTATTTTCTTAACCAATTTACGGTCAGGAACTGATGAATGTTGAAGAGTCGAAGAGCATAAATAAGAAATGGAAATGTTTTCCAATTGTAAGTAACAAATATTTCTAGTTATAAAAATAACTGTGATTTATAGCTAATTGCTGATGTATTAGATGTTTTGATTGTTGAGATTTGTTTGGTAGATAACCTGTACGTTTTGGTTGCCTTGTTTGTTGTGATTGTTAGGAGATGACACATGGATTTGTTTTGAATATAAGTTTATAACTATAGATATAATTATAATCTCCTCGTTAATCTTCAATTTCGAGGACGAAATTCTTTTAAGGGGGGTAGATTGTAATGTCCCTGATTTTTGGCTAATTTTGTTAAACTATAATTTTAAATTTTATCTGTAAATCTATAAATGATATTGGATCTGAATATTTTTGGAATCGATTAATTTTTAGTTTAAAAATCATATATATATATTTTTAATTAGTTTACTTAGCTTGACTGAACTAAGATCCTACGAAATCAGTTACTTCCTAGATCATGAATGTGATGATATGTACTGTGATAATAAGAAAACAGGCTAGTGATTCTCCATATTCATAAAAGGGCATTGCAATGCTTATTAACTCGGATGATCCTTCCGCATCGAACCGATCCGAAGGGCCTTAGTTGCATCAGAGATCAAGTTATAAGCCTGCAGATTACCTTTTTTCGAGGTTAAGAAACATTAGGGTCATTATGAGAGCATTGGTCAACGTTGCAAACCCTCAAGACAGAAGGAGGAGGACTTTGAATTCCTATGAAACCCTTCCTCTTCCATGAAGGCGCCCTGATCAAATTTCTCATACGAAAGATTAGTGTTAACTCCATGTTTCATCATAATAGCACAACAAGATTATCAAATCGCAAGATGTTTAAGTCTCGGAATTCTTCATTCATAAATTGTAGATGTATTACAAGAGTTGAAGAAATCCCCAATCCGATTTGGAATTTAGGATTTTCTCTTTAAAGAAGAAAGAACAAGATTGGGAAATGAGAAATTCGTCCCCTCAAATGTGACCCTTGGGGCCTTATTTATAGAGAATTTGGGGCCCCTTCTGTTGTTGGGCTATTAGGCTCGTAAGGGCCTCTGCCGGCTACTTTTTTCCTTGGTCTCAGACGTTTGGTTTCCGGCCGCCTTTGTGGTGCCAATTGTATTCTTCAAAGTAAGGGTCCCGGTCAATTGGGGGCTTCTTTGAGATTGATATGAGCCTGTCGATGTGGTGACTTTCAGATGGCATTCGAACTCACGATAGCGGCTCCTGGGTGTAGGCTCTTGGACACAAGGCTTTGGATGTAGGCTTCAAGCTTTTTCGTGACAACTTAGAGGAGATCACCATCATGATGTATGTGGATAGCTGTCGGTTCGAAATCGGCGTTGGTCTCTGTACCAAGTAGATGAGTATGGATAACTTGTATCTCCGCTAGTACTCCGGTTGGCCTTCCGTGGAGCTTTTGGGATATTTTGGTCTTCCAGAAGGTAGCTCCCAGCGATCTGTATGTTGTTTATCAATGTGATCTTTCAGCATTCAAGCAGTAGATGTTTCAGAAGTTGGTTCCAGATAATCTTTATGTGCTTCTGGCTTGATACTCTTGATACCCTTGCTTTCTGATGTGTCGGTGTTAAGCAGGTTAATGCCAATAGTCCTTCTGGGTTTCAATAAACGGGGCTCTTGTCTTCCTCTTTCTTAGTTTCTGACTTCGGTGACCCTTCCACACAGAACTCCCTGCCGGGCAGACCCTGTCGGGTAGACCCCGCCGGATAAGCTTTGCCGGCATTCTGTAGACTTTGAGTTCCTTTCTTCGCGGAAGGTATCGGTTTATGCTGCTCCTAGATCATTCTTTCTTGTTTTCAGTTCTTTCTATTATTCGGTTTTCTGCTTTCGGAAGATTCTCTTGTGCTTATGTTCCTCCGATACCCCTTCACTATTAGCCTCTATTAGGGGTTACTTTTGGTAGTAACATTTGCCCCTTAGTGAAGGGGTGTTTTCGACTTTTCAAGTCAAACTTATTCATTTGTGAGTTTTTTCTTAACGTCGGATTGTGTCATGAAATCTACAAGGCACTTCTTTCGGGCTAGCTCTTCCTTGACCGTTAAATATTGGGGGCCAATGATCGATTTCCCGCTTTGATAGTAGCCTTAAACCAACCTTTACTTGGATAACCTAAAGATTTAAGATCAGATATCCCTTTCGGGTATTTGTGAAAAACTAAACCGATCCTTATTTGGGTATTAAAGATTGAAGACCGGAAACCCTTTTCGACATTTATGAAGAACCGAACTGACCCAGATTCGGGTATTTAAAGATTGAAGACCGAAAACCCCTTCCATCATTTATGAAGAACCGAATTAACCCAGATTTGGGTATCTAAAGATTGAAGACCTAAAACCCCCTTTGGGCATTTGTGAAGAACCAAATCAACCCAGATTCAGGTATTTAAAGATTGAAGACCAGAAATCCCCTTCCGGCATTTATGAAGAGCCGAATCAACCCCAATTTGGTAATTTAAATATTTTAGACCGGAAACCCCCTTCAGGGATCCGTGAACAACCGAACTGACCCAGATTCGGGTATTTAAAGATTGAAGAGCAGAAACCCCCTTCCGACACTTTTGAAGAACTGAATCAACCCAGATTCGGGTATTTAAAGATTGAAGACCGGAAATCCCCTTACGACATTTATGAAGAGTCGAATCAACCCAGATTCGGGTATTTGAAGATCGAAGACCGGAAACCCCCTTCCGGCATTTATGAAGAACCAAACAGACCCAGATTCGGGTATTTAAAGATTGAAGACTGGAAATCACCTTCCGGCATTTCTAAAGAACCGAATCAACCCATATTCGGGTATTTAAAGATTGAAAACCGAAAATCCCCTTCCGGCATTTACGAAGAGCCAAATCAACCCAGATTCGGGTATTTAAAGATTGAAGACCGAAAACACCCTTCTGGCATTTGTGAAGAAACCAAATCAACCCAGATTTCAGTATTTAAAGATCGAAGACTGGAAATCCCCTTCTGGCATTTTTGAAGAACCAAATCAACCCAGATTCGGGTATTTAAAGATTGAAGACTGGAAACCCCCTCCTGGCATTTGATTTGTGAAGGAGAGGTTGTATGTGCTTCCTAAGCCACTCCTTGTGTAATGACCCGCATTGGCAGAGGTATTATAATTAATTTATTTAATTATTGAAATGGTGGTTTAGAGAATTTAATGGTCGTGGAATTAAATAATGATGAATATTTAATTAAAATAATAAATTAAATAATATATTTAATTCTGAAATAATCAAAATTGGCTGAAATGGCGATATGGTGTGAACTGGATCATCTATGACATTTAATTCAGCTTGGAATTGAATTTGAATAACGAATATATTATATAAACGACATTTTGAACGTAAAGTTATAATATGATTAAAATTGAGCTTGAAATGGCGCGACACTTCACTATTTGGCGATTTGAACTTCAACTGAGTATATAGGGTTCGTTTTAAATCGGATTTCTGTGAAACAAGAAACGTGTGGAGCTGGTGGAGTATATCTTTCTAGTGGAAGAGAAAAATCAGGATTTCGTCGTGTAGATTTTGATTTACGTCCAAATCAAATTTTAGAAAAGTCGATGTGGAATTCCTTTATAATTTATAAAGGAATTATTTATATTTTAAAAAGGAATTTCAATATAAACCGAATATCGGGTTGACCCAGATTTGAAATATCGAGTTATAAATCCCAGTAGAGTTGTATGGTATTCCACTGTGAATATATACGATAATATAAAACTTATTTATATTTAATTATATTTAAATATATTTATATATTTAAATGGGTCAGCCAGATCTTTAAAAATAGTCAGTTTTGCAAACGACCTCAGAATTCGACGAAACCAATTTTGTTGGATCCGCAACATCAAATTATTGTTAGATTCCAAGTTCCGTGATTTTTAGAGTCATTGTGTGGCCGTACGGGATTTTAGAGTGGAAAACAGTCGGTTTATTGATAGTTAAAAATACGCTGTGTGAGCAAACGGAGTCAGAATTCGACGAAACCAGTTTCGTTAGGACCGTAATGTCAAACTGTAGTTGCATGTCAATTTTCGTCATTTTTGGGTATTATATGTGATCACAGAGATTTTTAAACACATGACACGAATATAATGGAGTGTATATATATATATATATATATATATATATATAAATATCTAACCAAAATATCTAGATATTTATCACCATTATAAATACCACTACCTTAGCATCTCTAAACCTAATTCCAAGCCGTCACATTTTCTTTTGTTCTTCAGCCAACGCAAGAGAAAAATCCCCTTTTCTAAAATCATAATAATCCAAATCAAATACTGTAAATAGCAATATATATATGTATGAGTTCCTACACCCTTTCTCTTCAATCCAGTAAGTAAATTTGTGGGTTCGGTCTCCATTTTTGTGTCTGATTTACAACACTGAAACCTAGGGTTCAACGTATTCTAAGGTATAAGCAGGAATTCATGAATGTGAGGATCGTTTTGGATTTATGATGAAATTCCGCAAGAAATGGGTCAGGTTTCAAAGGGTGCGATGCCGGTTTTGTGGTTCGAAGGTCAGTAGTCGGTCTAGGTCGCCATCGTCAGGGGGTGGTGCGAGTTTGAATCCAAGGGTAGAGGAGGGTGCGGTTTTCGATGAAGAATTTGATGGGGGAGGCGGCGCTCAAAACAGATGGACGGAGGAGGTGGTAGAGTGGGTCAATGTTACGATCAAAACGGAAATGAAGAAGAGCGGATTCTGTAATTAATTTGGTGGAGGAGACAATGAAGAGAGCGGGTTTGGGGTATAAAGGATAATGGGCTGAAAGGATAAAAGGGTAAGGCCCATTTAAAGAAATTTAAATCCAAGTTTTTATTTCTAATTTAAAATGTATAACTTGTAAACCTTGTAACTTGATCATATGTTAACGGAATCTGACGAAACAAGATCCGTCGGGATCGTATGGAAGGACACTACCCAATGGAACTGACTGGGAGTGGAGTGGAGCTCGTTTGAATTTATGATGAAATAAACTGTTTGATTCAAATCAAACAACAGTTTATTGTTCTTTAACGATGAACTGCCAAAGTGAGTAAATCTCAATAACCCTGAACGGTTTATAATTTCATGTTGTATTTTTAGAACTGTTGAATATTGGCTGATAGACTGTGTGTTGACTGTTGATTGAACTGCTAGTCAGTTAGTTGAATTTCTATATCGATTCTGTTTAACAGAATATATCATATGGAACTGAAAGTGATGTTATCTATATTGTTTAACATCTGTGATGCAGGGAAACAGGTGGGAGGAATCCAACTGGATTCCTCAACATTTATTTTACTATGATTCATATATTGTGATATATGATGTGATATATAATCTGTTGTCGATTATATGTGTTTGAACGATACTGATCATCGTGATTTGATATGTTGAATACCATAACATACCGAAATGTTGATAAGGGAATATTTTCAAAGTGATATTTGAAAATAAAATATTTATAAATGGAATATTTATAAATAAGAAATATTTATAAATTGGAATATTTATAAATATGAGATATTTAGAAAAAGGGAAAACGTTATAAAAAGGAAACTTTTATAAGAAGGAAATCATTTTAAAGTGGAGAACCGTTACTAAAAGTAAATCTTCAAAATGAATAAATGTTGTTAAAAAGGAAATCTTTATAAAGCGAATAAAGGAGTTAAATCGAATATGGTATTCGAAAGGAGTTAAATCGAATATGGTATTCGAAAGTAGTAAATCGAATTAGTTATTCGAAAGGGGTTAGTCGAGTCGAGTCGGTTGAATAGAGTTAATCGAATATTTGTTATTCGAATAAGAGTAAATCAATTAGAGTTAACCAGTTAGAGTTAAACCAGTTGGAGTTAATCGATTAGAGATAAAACAAATGAGTTAATCGAATATAGTCTATTCGAATATAAAATAAATAGAGTTAACCGAATATAGTCTATTCGAATATAAAGTAAAATGAATTAATCGAATATAGTCTATTCGAATATAAAGCAAATGAGTTAATCGAATATAGTCTATTCGAATATAAAGTAAAATGAGTTAATCGAATATAGTCTATTCGAATATAAAGTAAATAGAGTTAATCGAATATAGTTTATTCTAATAGAATTAAATGAGTTAATCGAATATAGTTTATTCAAATAGAAAGTAAAAGGAGTTATCGAATATAGTTTATTAGAAAGAAGTTAAGTCAAACGAGTAAATAAATAGCGTTAGTCTGATAGAGTTAATCCAATAGCGTTAGTCCAGTAGAGTTAATTGATAAGGGTAAATCGAATAGAGTAAATTGAATAAAGTTATCGAATATACCTTATTCGAAGTAAAGAATTATCGCATAAGAGATGAATCGAAAGTGTTAGCCTATTTTGTGAACTAGGCAACACAAAGTCAAGAAACCAACCGTTGAAGAGTATTTCGAGTTATGCGACTCCGGTTCGGATCGGAAGGAAGCTCCACAATTCAGATTGATAGCAGCGTATCGGTTCGGATCGGGTAAAAATTCTCTGTTCGGATCGGGTATCTCTTACTGGATACATTGGCAAAGCATACCTGATCGGATCGGAAGGCCAATGAATCTCAGGTGGATCGGAAAGCCGTCTGCTTGCCACGACTTCGGAGCGGAGCGGAGTATGATTAGAGAAGAAGAGACGTTCAAGCTACTCCTGTTCGGGTCGGGTATTCCGATCCGAACCCCCAACCTGCACGTCTCCGACCCGCACCCATGATCCAGGAAAATCTCCTATAAAGTCGCCTGGAGAACCGGACCGGATGTGACCAATTCCTACCCCTAACGTCCGTCTCATTGATGCGTTGTCTGCTTGATGGCCCATCCGAACCCGAAGAGAGGGCGATGGATGACACGTGTTCCGACCCGGATTGCATCTCAGGCAAATTCACACCTATAAATACCCCAACTAGAGACAAAGAGAAGGATCTTTTTCAGCACTTTTGAGAATCCAAGTACCTCCATCATTCGAATTCCTTCACTCCCGGAAAATCCAAACCATCTTTCATTTCCTGTTTTAATCTTTCTGAGTGAACAAAAGTGAGTTGTGAGCGAATCTTACATTGTATTTGTAATTGAATTACTGAATATAGTGAAAACTAAGTGGACGTAGGCATTTCTTCGCCGAACCACTATAAATCTTGTGTGTTCTTTTTTTATTTCTGCTTTACTTTATCTTGTTTCTAATCAATTTGGGTGTTAGAACCACATTTGGGTCTAACATTTTGGTGCTTTCACTGAGAATCCTCATCTAAATTCTTTATTTTCCGGGATCTCTTTCTACTTTTTGGACCGTTGAGTTCAAAGAAGTGAATCCTTAAGCTTCTCCACTTTCTTACATTCGTTGAAGTAATTGTCAAAGACTCATGGCCAGAGGAAAAGGCAAGGAAGTCCAGTCTGTTCAAGGAAATGGAGCTGGTGAAGATCAGCAACATGCTGTTGTAACAAGGTCTAGGGGGCAGAGTTCAGCAGCAGGGAGAATCAACGCAGGAAATCCGAACCGACAGCAAGTGGAAAGTTCCGATCCGATCCGGGTTGGAGACTCTGAAGCAGTGCACTCCCCCAGTCTGAACCGACCCGACTTGCTCGCTGCACACCGATCCGAACAGACACCCCAGCTCCGATCCGACCCGACTTCCTACCTCCGATCCGACCCGATGCTTGGTGAAGCTGGAACATCTACTCGAGTCCCCGCGAATGCTCCAATTCCAGCTGCCAGGGTTGGAGACCAGGCCAATCCATCTGCTCCCATCACTCAAGGAGATTTCTCGCGCTTGCTTGATATGCTTGAGAGCACGAGGGAAGCTATGAGAGTTCATGAGCGCACCAATCTCATGATGCAGGAAAATATGAGGCTCATGAGTCGGGAAATCAGCGAGCTCCGCCGGCAAAGAACTCCGTCGCCAGTTCGTCATACACCAGTAGATCAATCTTCATCTTCTGAGGAAGAGAGGCCCCGTGAGCGAAGGCCACTCGAACGACCTCAGAACGTGGAGCAGCTAACGTTTGGATCTTTGGGATCTCGCGAGGATATCGCACGAGCATTAGGAAACGATAGCCCATCTCGGGGGCAAAGACTCCAGTCCCCTCTTCCCGAGATCGACCGGGAACGCAGGGAAAGGAATCGAGCAGAGGCAGCTCGAAGAAGAAGGGCGTCTCCTGAGCAAGAGCCCCGGAGGAACTCGGACACTAGGGCCAGGGAACCTGAGCAGCCCCTAACTAGTGCCGATGTGCAGGCGATGGTTCGTCGAATTATGTCCGAAAGCCGGAATTATACAAATGAAGACTACGGTATAGAGCGAAGCCATACTCCGTTCACTGACGACATCCTAGACTTCCAGTTCCCCCGACGCTTTAATTTGCCACAGATGGATAAATATAATGGAAGGACTGATCCAGGACAGCACTTGATGCGGTATTCGTGGCTTATGAATGCAGCTGCTGCCCCCGATGAAGTAAAATGCAAAGCGTTCCCAATCTACCTAGAAGATGTGGCTTTATTTTGGTTTACCCGACTTCCTCCTCGTTCAATTTCTAATTACAAAGAGCTAAGCGAGCGTTTCATGAACCAGTTCCGATTACATGCTCGAAAGTCCAAGAGCGTTATTGAATTGTCAAGGATCAAACAGGCACCAGGAGAATCTTTAAGGGCATATTTAGATCGATTTAACCAAGCTGTAACTGAGGTCAGTGACCCGCATGAGCCCACTATTCTGATGGCATTGAAGGAAGGAGTCGATCCCGAATCTGAGTTTGGAGACTACCTTTCTGGGAAGACACCCCCCACAAGGGCGATATTCTACGAAAAAGCCGATATTTATCTAAGACGAGAGGAGGCCCGGGCAAACCGGAAGAGAAAGTCTGAGACAGCTTCAAAGGAGAATGTGCAGAGTAATATTGCAGTGAAGCAGTCTGGGGAAAGTTCTGGCAAGGTTGAAGTAAATGTAGGAAACAAGGGTGGAAACAGCAATACTGGAAGCGGGGGAAACAACAACAACCGTAATTCGAACGGTAACAGGAGAAACAGAAATAGGGGAAGCGACCCAAACAAAAGGCCCCGATTCCAGAACTACGAGAACTACACACCACTGAATGACACGTTGGAAAATATTTACCTGGACACGTATAATGTGTTGCAATACAAAAGACCGCCACCTCGTGATTCGACCGAGAAAGAAATGGCGACAGGGAAATTTTGCTTGTTTCACGGAACGCATGGACATTCGACCAATGAGTGTCGACATTTGAGGGATGTAATTGAAAAGCTGCTGCGTGAAGGAAAGTTGGATGAGTACAAGGTTGCCCCGAGGGACAGGGGGCAAGGAGAGCAGGCTCCAAAGCAAATCCTACCTGCTCCTAAGCCTACCGCGCAGCAGAAAGGTAAAGGGATTGTCATCAACTCCATAGTAGGCGGACCTCACCCGGCAATCCGAAGCTTTAGGTCAATGGACCAATATGTGAATGTGGCCAAGCATCTAGATATGAATGAAGGTGAAGATTTGGAAGATGTTACCCCCATCAAACAACAAAAAACCATGTTCGATGACGTGGTGTTTCGCAGCCGAGACAACACGGGAATACAATCTCCCACCAATGATCCGTTGGTTATTACTACCGCTATTGGGCCAGCGTTGGTCCATAAGGTATTAGTAGACAACGGAAGTTCCGTTAATATTTTGTTCAAGAAGTCATTTGATCAGATGAAGCTTGAGCCTGAAGATCTGAAACCTTGTGAAGGATGGATTAGAGGTTTCAACGGAGCGACGACAGCTCCTATGGGATATATAGAGTTGCCTGTGACCCTAGGGCAAGGAGAACGTAGAAGAGTGCGAATGCTTCAGTTTGTAGTACTGGACGTAGATTCGCCATATAACGCATTTTTAGGGAGGCCTGCCCTCGCTGAGTTTAGAATTTGTATCGCCCCTTGGTGCTTGTTACTAAAGTTCCCAACCGAAGCCGGGACTGGAGTAATAAGAGGGGATCAGGTTTCTGGACGGGCCTGCTATGTGGCCGAACTGAAGATGTTGATGAAAGGAGTTAATGCTGAGAATAAGGATGCCTCATCTCCCTCAAAGGGGGACTCGGCATAGCAATTAGAGAGGTTGAACCCAAGGGAGTTGCGAAAAGGAACGCCTGAAGACCTGGATCCTAGAAAAGACGAGGAACCGGAGGCTAGGAATGCAACTCCTAATGAAGCAACAGTGGAAATTCCTGTTGATAAAGCAGATCCGACGAAAGTTTTGAAGATTGGTTCCCAATTGGATCCACGTCGTGCTGAAGAGCTGACGAACTTCTTAAAAGCGAACTTAGATGTGTTCGCCTGGACCCATGCTGACATGTGTGGGATATCGCCTTCCGTTATCAGTCACAAATTGAATGTAAATCCGAAGCATCCACCTGTAAAGCAAAAGAGACGCATGCTGGGCCCAGAGAGGTCAGCTGCCCTCAAAGAGGAAGTAGAGAAATTGAAGCAAAATGGATTTATTCGAGATTCGACCTATCCCGACTGGATATCGAATCCCGTTCTGGTAAAGAAGCCAAACGGAAAGTGGCGAACTTGTATTGACTTTTCAGATTTAAATAAGGCTTGCCCAAAAGATAGTTTCCCACTTCCCAGGATTGACCAGCTTGTAGACTCGACAGCAGGTCATGAACTTCTCTCTTTCATGGATGCATATTCTGGATACAACCAAATTCCTATGCATGTACCAGACCAAGAGCATACAAGTTTCATTACGAATCTGGGATTATATTGTTATGTTGTAATGCCATTCGGATTAAAAAACGCTGGAGCTACTTATCAGCGGTTGGTAAATAGAATGTTTTATGATCAAATAGGAAAAACTATGGAAGTTTATGTGGATGATATGCTTGTTAAATCAAAGCAGTCCTCCAGTCATACGCAAGACTTAGCAGAAATGTTTGGTATCTTGCGAAAATACCGTATGAAATTGAATCCTTTAAAATGTTCATTTGGAGTGGCGTCGGGAAAGTTCCTTGGCTTCATTGTGAGTTCCCGAGGAATTGAAATCAACCCTAGCCAGATAGCGGCGATTAGAAATATCAGGGAACCAAGGAGAATTAAAGACGTCCAAAGTCTGGCAGGGAAGGTAGCGGCGCTAAGTAGATTCATCTCCAAAGCCACCGATAAATGTGTTCCATTTTTTGATTTGATAAAAAGGGGAAAGAAGAACTTCCAGTGGACTCCCGATTGTGTCGAGGCCTTTCAAAATCTGTTAGAACTATTAGAAAAACCGCCAATCTTATCAAAGCCCGTAGACCATGAAGAACTATTTGTTTATCTAGCAGTCTCGGCTCACGCTGTCAGCACAGTTCTGGTTCGAGAAGAAGACAAAGTACAAAGGCCAGTATACTATGTGAGTAAGAAATTAGCAGCGGCAGAGCGCAACTACCCAAAGATCGAGAAGCTTGCTTATAGCCTCCTGATTGCATCCCGAAAGCTTCGTCACTACTTCCAAGCCCATCCAATAACCATATACACCGATCAGCCGTTAAGACAAGTGCTGCAGAGAACCGAAGCGTCGGGAAGGTTGATTAAATGGAACATAGAACTAAGCCAGTTTGATTTGAATTTTCAACCACGAAAGTCAATCAGGGGGCAAGCTCTAGCAGACTTTATTGCGGAGTTCACCATTCCAGAAGAAGAAATAGTCAATGACCAAGTGGTCAAATCTGAGGATAAGCTAGAGATGAATCCGTGGAGACTATATACAGATGGAGCTAAAAATGACCGAAGATCCGGAGCAGGAATTGTCTTAGTCACTCCGGAGGGACGATCGTTATATTACGCCCTACGGTTAGAATTTTCGGCCACTAACAACGACTCTGAGTATGAAGCCCTGATTGCCGGGCTGAAACTCGCTAAAGACCTCGGAGTAAAAGTGATGGATATATTTTGTGACTCTAAGATTGTTGTTTGTCAAGTGCGAGAGGAGTTCGCAGCTCGAGGACCTCGACTTATTACATACCTCAAGAAAGTGAAAGAGCTATTGAATAGCTTAGAACGGTACAACATAACACATATTCCCAGAGCAGAAAACCAGAAAGCGGATAGATTAGCAAAGTTGGCTAGTTCCGACAATCCAGAAGGGACTGAGGTAATTCCAATTGAAACATTGGAATCGCCAAGCTTCGAATCAATGGAAACTGAATTCGTTTTTGAAGCGAAACCAGAGAAGGAGTCATGGATGACTCCAATCAAGAGTTTTCTTAAGAACGGGACTCTCCCATCGAAGAAGAGTGAGAAGAGAGCTGTAGTTCGCAAAGCTGCCAGATATGTTATGCAAGACGATACCCTCTATAGGCAAGGATTTTCTATGCCCCTGTTACGATGTATCGCACACGACGACATCAAGCGTGTACTGAGAGAAGTGCACGAAGGTGAGTGTGGAGATCATACAGGAGGTCAAACTTTAGCAAAGAAAATATTGCGGTACGGATACTTCTGGCCTACGATCAACAAAGATGCAGCTGATTATTCACGACGCTGCGATAAGTGCCAGAGATTTGCCAAAATCCCCAGGGCACCGTCAACCCAGCTTAAATCGATGGTGAGTCCTTGGCCATTTGCCACATGGGGAATCGATATCATTGGAGTTTTACCGATCGCTAAAGGAGGGGCTAAGTATGCCATAGTAGCCGTGGATTATTTTACAAAATGGGTGGAAGCTGAACCCTTGACTAAGATCACCACAAGAAAGGTGATAAGTTTTGTGGTCAGAAATATTATATGCCGATTCGGGATCCCAAGGACGATTATTACCGATAACGGGACTCAATTTGATAGCACTGAATTCAGAAACTTTTGCCAGAAATATAAGATAGACAAACGATATACAGCAGTTGCCTATCCACAATCTAATGGGCAAGTAGAGGCAATAAACAAGGTAATAAAATCCATCCTCAAAAAGCGATTAGAGCATGCGAAGGCAAAATGGGTGGATGAACTGCCCCTAGCTTTGTGGGCATATCGAACAACGTTTAAAACGGCTACTGGTCATACCCCTTTCTCCCTCTCCTTTGGTTCAGAAGCAGTAATTCCAGTTGAACTGGAAGTTCCTTCCCACAGAGTGACATATTATGACCCGATGACGAATCGGGCACTTTTACTTGAGTCTCTTGATGAAGTCGAAGAGAAAAGAGACGAAGCAGACTTGCGTGCAGCAAGACATCGGCGTCAGATAGCGCGCTATTATGACAAAAAAGTTCGCCTCAGAACTTTTGAACCCGGAGATTTGGTGCTCAAGAGAGTTTTTCCATCCCTTCCTCACCTCGGCCCAAAATGGGAGGGACCCTTTGTCATCCTACGGAAACTTGATAAAGGAACATTCAAGTTAACGACCGTAGATGGCGAAGAAGTCCCTCGAGCATGGAATGCCCAACACTTAATGCGATATTTGGATTAGAAATGCTATACTTTTTGCTGTTTTTCCTGTAAACTCTGTAATAAGGCACGACTTGCCTTGGGAAAATCCGGTGATATGAATAAAGAACTATAAAGTGGATGTAGGCTATGACTTAGCCGAACCACT
This sequence comes from Allium sativum, assembly GCA_030737875.1. Lineage (NCBI taxonomy): Eukaryota > Viridiplantae > Streptophyta > Magnoliopsida > Asparagales > Amaryllidaceae > Allium > Allium sativum. The sequence continues at coordinate 14,056,815 of CM060925.1, forward strand.
ATAAAAATATTGTGTGTTATTTACTTTTATGCATTTACATTCATTAGTTGTTCTGTTGTGATTATACAATACAGGACAACTTAGAACCTAAAAGGGTTGAAACAGTTTGGGCATAAAAAGAAGCACAATGATTATTTGTGCAATAAGACATAAAAGAATGAGAAAACGACATTCTGAACTCTAACTCTCCAGAGAAAGAGAGAGAGTATAAAAGCGTCTCCGACTGAGCGCTGAGAAAGAGGTTCAACTCCGAACTCTAACTTTCCAGAGAGAAAGAGAGTATAAAGGCGTCTCCGACCGAGCGCCGAGAAAGAAATCTTTTCCCGTTGAACGACCGGGGGATAAACAAATAACTGAACTCGAACTCTAACTCTCAAGAGAGTGAGAAAGAGTATAAAAGAAATGCCAGGAAAAACAACAGGTATTGATGATACAGGAAACGCTATCCCGTTAGAGAATCGGAAGCATCCAGATTGCATAGTTAGGCACTGAATAACTTACGGAGATTGACTGGGGACACATGCCCATACACATATCTCCCCTCTTCACAACTTTGTTTCATAACTATAGATATGCATTTTTACATAAGTGCAGAACTGCTAACAAATAAACATTGCAGAAAGTGAATTATTTTTATTTACGAATGAATGAATTTGTACAGGGAAATAACTGAAAAAGAAAGTGCGAAAGCTGCTGGTGTAGCAGCACTTATTGATTTACAAAGATGCTAAAAGGACACAGAAGAACCCACTATTTGGGCTTGGAATGAGCCTTTGATTTCTTGACAGCTTTTTCTGCATCTTTTGCTTCCTTCTCGGCTTCAGTCAAGATCCGCTTTGGTTTCTTTTTCCCTGAAGATGTAGTACTGGGACCAGCAGACTTTTTCCCGGAGGGCGGGGCACTGGAATCGAGAGAAGATTTTTTAGCAAGTTCTTCGGTAATAGATCTAGTGGAAAGCTTAACAACTAACCTTGAACCGGCATCCACAACAGCGAGGGGCTTGAGGACCTCAGGGTCTAATTCTTCAGCCTTTAATTGCAAGCGCTTGTCTTGATCAGCCTTCATGGCAGCCAAGGTAATGTCCTCAGCGCTTTTCGACTCCCCGGTTATGGTAACTTCTGGTTCCTCATCATGCCCCTCGTCTCCTCCGTCATCTTTTAACGCTGCAATCATTTCTTCGTCATGGGGAGTAGTCACCTTAGTTGATTCACTCCTTTCCCCCAAGTCTGTGGAAGCAGCCTTGTCTTCTCCTTCTTTGACCCTATCAGCGGGCTCTGTCCCAGTGGTAGCTCCTTGAACTACATCTGTCTTCGCGGAGGATTCAACGCCTACAAAATGAGAAACATCGGTTATCAACTCAGGCGAGAGCAAAGGATTTCTCATTGAACGTTCAATCGTGTAGCCAAAGGTAGTAGTAGCCTTGACAAGTTGAGGAGAAAAGACAGGGATACCTTCTGAAGACTTCTCAGCGGGGGTGACTACTACCTCTGGAGTTATTTCAGGAATGGGAGATAGTAAAGTTGATCGGGGAATTCCCGGGTTTTCGGGATCATACCCTTCCACTTCAGGAGTTACAGGAGCAGAAGAAGAGGAGCCAGCTTCAGGAATGGTTTTCTGTTTAGACTTCCGCCTCTCTTCTTCCATGGCCTCAGCAATTAGGCGGCGACCTTCAGCTAGGCGCTCTGGTTCATCGTCTCTCAAGTACTTCTCCATCAACTTATCTTCATCGAGGGAATCGACCTTAAGCTCTTCTTTTTCCCACTCAACGATTTGATTCCACACATGAACCAAGGTGGATGGATAGTCCTCGATCCAGGAAATGTTTCGACGACGAATAATGTGCGCAAAGAATTCGATCATTAGCTCCCCGAAGCCCTGAATATCGGCCTCCGCCTCTGATAGCTGTTTGCGGGTTTCCTCCGCAGATTTAATAGCACATTCAACGTTGCCCTCAGCCAGAGCAGCCCTGTTTTCCGCCTCTAACAATTTTGAAGCCAAATCAGCGTTTTTCTTTTCTAACTCGGCACTCCTTTTCGCTAACTCGGCATTCTTTTGCTCAAGCTCAACATAAGCGAGACGTGTCTTAGCAGCCTCTGACTTGGCTTCGTCAGCTTGCTTCTTCAACTCGGAGCGTTCCTGAGTGTGGGATTCTAGCAAATCATGATAGCGCTTTTGCATGTCCTCAAACTGTTGTTTGAAGTTAGAAGCGTTCTTCTGAGCGATAGCTAGTTGAGCTTGAGTATCTTCTAAATTTTTTCCTAAGGTTTTCAGGGCCTTAGCATCTTCCTCTGCAGTTTTGTGCATGGAGTCAGCATTTGTCAGTAGCGTGCGAATGATTCTAGAAAGAGTGCGGGAATACTTGAACATTTCGGTATATTGTTTTTCCACCAAGTCAATCTTTGCTCTGGCCTCCTCTGCCCAATTAGAAGAAATAGGTTCAAGGGAAGGTAGAAAGGTCAGAGTCTCGAAGTAGTGCTCGGGAAATTGCTCCTTTAAGTATGCCAGCCTTACGGCGGTTCCCGCATCTGGTGGAGGAGGGGCTAGGATTGTTAGTTCAGCGTCCCTTCTCGAAGAAGATTCTGTAGAACCCTTGTCTGTCCGAGGTCGCTTAGTAGCAGGGACTTTTTGCTTGCTTCTAGACCCAGTTTCCTTTGGAGGTGTTTTCTCTCTGCTTCGCTTTTCATGGGAGGAAGTGGAATCCCTAGATTGTGGTCTATCCTCCTCCCTACGACCTTGATAGCTTTTGTATTTTTCCTGTTCCGGTCGAACTGGTGAGCGGGAGCGTGAGGATCGAGATCGATAAGGATCATAGGGTCGCCTTTCCTCCCTGCCGCGGTCATCCCGGCGGTTATATTCGGCATCCTGGGGAGGATTAGACATGCTGCGGCGAAGCTTCCTTATGTCATAAGAGGATCGAGACATTGTACCTGCACGATAAGTTAAACGAAGTTTAGAATCAGCGGATCCATGGAAAAAGAAGTGCAATGAATGCTAGTGCTACGGTGCAAAGTGCATCCTATGTAGTGTATGTGTCCCCCCAACCAACCCGAGTCTGAAGCTAAAGTGGTGCGGGCAGGCTCTTTGGCCTTAGCAGGAGCAGTCTCTTCAGAAGAAGTGAAGACTAGAGGGTCCTTTCTGAAATCTTCCGAAGTATATATAGCCTCGGGTAAAGGGAGATCCCCCAAACCCTGAAATATGTGCTCGTCGGCGCTAGGAACATCCCCTTCGGAAGCGTGAAGTGGCGACCCTTGGGGAGATTTTGATTTGTCTACCGAGGTAGTTTCCTCGGGGGCAACGTACCCTTCACGATGTTTTTTGGCCAGATTAGCCAGCTCATCGTCTTGAGTGGAAGAGGGAGAGGGTGAAGTTTGAAGAGAAGCTGCAGGAATCCCCGAGCCTTCTCCTATTTCTGGAACTGTTTCCACTGGAGGGATATATGCATAAGGGACTGTCCCATGACCGATGCTACGGTGGACGGATAGCAGCCCGTGAAAATGAAGGTACTCATCTTTAAGAACCTCGTCAATAGTAAGAAATTTTTGGTCGCCATTGAGGAGACGGTGCATTCGATCAAAGAACACTTGGTCTGATACCTGTTTGGGATTATCGACTGCAAATAAAAAGGAAAAAACCGGTCAGGGTGATGATTCAAGTGTCTAGAATCCAGGGTCAGAAAATCAGTGCTTTACTTGATTTTATCCATCTTCTGGCGCATCCAGGCTGTTGCTTTATATAGAACCACTCCAATCTGGAATCTCCAGCCTTGCTGCTAAACGGTGTAGAGATTATCTTCCTCTTTGGGACCGACTCAAAGTAACAGAAAGAAGGGGTTTCCCTAGTCCGATGTTTGAAATTATAGAAGAAATGAACATCGTCAAACGTAAGCTCCACGCCTAGAATTTCACGATATGCTATGAATAAGGTATGCAGATAGGCGTATGAATTGGGATGTAGCTGCATGGGGGCAATCCGCATTTGTCTTAAGAAGTCGACGATGAAAGGCGAGAAAGGAGGAATGGCGCCAACCATGCACATCAAACGAGTGACCGTCATATATCCTTCTGGAGGGTTATGTGGACGGTCAAAACGTGAGGGCACTAGAGTGTCTCTCTTCATTATTCCATACTTCAAGCAAATTCTCACGAGTCGGTCATTGTCAATTGTTGACTCTACGGAATCTGGAGGTGATTCCAATATAATGGCTGAGTCGAATTCATCGGGTGCTCGGGTGTCACCGATCCCTCCTTCCTCCTCAAAGCCTAGGGAAACTTCATTTTCTGAAGACACTTCACCGCTTTCCCGATGACCAGCTCCGTAATCCGGACCCTCGCTGTCCCATTCTGGGTCAGATGAAGAAGATATATCCTCGAGAGTAGTTTTGTGGGAAGTTTCTGGAGCTTCTTTCCTCTCAGCTAGACGAGAAGAGCGTCTGGGCCTCATTGTCATGGAACTATTGAAGAAGCAATAGCACGAATTAGAGTGAATTATCCCGTGTCCCCTTTTTGTGTATGTGTGTGAACTAAAGTGTGTGCGACAAATGCGGGAAGTACAAAATAAGAGTACAGCAATGTAAGGCGAAGCTTTAAAGAGAAGGTGATAGTCAGAATTGTTCTTAATTCTCGTTTATGTTTACAAGGCACTATCCTAACTGTCCGCGAGGCATATTCGTCTAGAATGAGTGTTAGTTGAATTAGTTGAGTGGACTTTATGTGTCAAGTTCAATATGTTCGGGTCGGTTCGGATATGCATATGATGACTAGCTCGACGCAGGCAAAGATAACAGTCGGTTCGGATGCCTCATTAAAGCGTGGTCAGTTCAAGACAAGGGAAGCAACGGATGCAGAAGCGGGACTGATCCGTTCGGGTCGGGTAGCCCGATCCGAACCGAACCAGCATCACCTAACCGACCCGTTTACTTCAGCCTCTTATCCCATTCACTTTTCCGACCCGAACCGCCTTTTCCTTTCCTTTCCATCTTTCCAAAGAACGGAACCCGAGCCGATCCCCTTTCCATCCTTTTCCTTTCTGTTCCTTCGTCTTCCACCCGAACCGACTCCAGCTTGTCATCCCACTCTTCATCTCTTTCCTCTTTTCCCAGTTATTCACAGACAAGTCCACTTTATCATCGAAGCCGCTGTTAAGAACAAATATTCGCCCTATTCCGCCTCGCACGCCTCGAAGCAATGGCGCATCCACCAGCAACGGCGGAGGGTTCGAGTGATGCTTATGGCCAAACCATCCTAATCCAACGCTAATTGAAATCGAGAGCGGTCGCAACAAAAGTATTTGAGATTAGAAAAGCTACCTATATGTTTGATTCGGGAAATCTACAGGAAATAGTTTGAGAATTTTTGAGTTTCTGACGTTTCCGATGTTAAGGTTGGGGAGCGGCGATAGAAACTAAGAAGGAAGGAATGAAAGCGGCGACGGGTTTATATAGAGAATAGTGTTGACTCCTCGTCTCCCTGTTTTATCTCATCCGCTCGGACCGGAGTGGAAGCCCAGTAGCACGACTCTCTCCGAAGGCCCAACGTCCAAGAACCTAGCTCACGAAAACGCTTCGGGTCGGAATCCGAACCGAGCGGAAATCTCACGCGATTGACTTAGCGTCCGACTCGAGTTGAAGAGAAGGGAAGTAAAGAAGGAGCATACCTACAAGAAGCATCACGCGGCTAGTAGAGTTCCCAGATTTGCTCAGAAACGAAGAAAAGCCACTCGGATCGGACGCCGGACCGAGTAGAAATCAATGCATTACTCTTGACAATTCTGGTTGAACGACATCAAAGGACGCTTTGTACAACGAAAGCATCCTTTGAGGGGGCAAAATGTTAGCCTATTTTGTGAACTAGGCAACACAAAGTCAAGAAACCAACCGTTGAAGAGTATTTCGAGTTATGCGACTCCGGTTCGGATCGGAAGGAAGCTCCACAATTCAGATTGATAGCAGCGTATCGGTTCGGATCGGGTAAAAATTCTCTGTTCGGATCGGGTATCTCTTACTGGATACATTGGCAAAGCATACCTGATCGGATCGGAAGGCCAATGAATCTCAGGTGGATCGGAAAGCCGTCTGCTTGCCACGACTTCGGAGCGGAGCGGAGTATGATTAGAGAAGAAGAGACGTTCAAGCTACTCCTGTTCGGGTCGGGTATTCCGATCCGAACCCCCAACCTGCACGTCTCCGACCCGCACCCATGATCCAGGAAAATCTCCTATAAAGTCGCCTGGAGAACCGGACCGGATGTGACCAATTCCTACCCCTAACGTCCGTCTCATTGATGCGTTGTCTGCTTGATGGCCCATCCGAACCCGAAGAGAGGGCGATGGATGACACGTGTTCCGACCCGGATTGCATCTCAGGCAAATTCACACCTATAAATACCCCAACTAGAGACAAAGAGAAGGATCTTTTTCAGCACTTTTGAGAATCCAAGTACCTCCATCATTCGAATTCCTTCACTCCCGGAAAATCCAAACCATCTTTCATTTCCTGTTTTAATCTTTCTGAGTGAACAAAAGTGAGTTGTGAGCGAATCTTACATTGTATTTGTAATTGAATTACTGAATATAGTGAAAACTAAGTGGACGTAGGCATTTCTTCGCCGAACCACTATAAATCTTGTGTGTTCTTTTTTTATTTCTGCTTTACTTTATCTTGTTTCTAATCAATTTGGGTGTTAGAACCACATTTGGGTCTAACAGAAAGAGAGTTACGTAAGGAAGTGTTAATGAAATATAAAGTGAACTTTGCCTATTTCAAAGTTAGAAATGTGGTTCAGTTAAGGTCTGAGAGGTAGTTCTACGCCAACTTGATTGGCTTCGTTTTTAACTAAGGAATGGTTAAGGTTCGGCAGTAAAGGATGGTTAAGTGAATTTAGTAATTAAGGGAAATGGTTTGAGTTGGCATCGCGATGGTTTGTTTAAACATCTGTCTAAGTCCAATGAAGGAGTTTTGGAAAGGATTTCCAAATAAGAACCAGAAATGTTTTCTGATATAGAAAACAAGAAATGGAAATGTTTTCCAATGGTAATAACATATATTTTCTACATTTAGAAAATAGCAAATGTTGAATATAGGGAAACAGGAGATGAAAAATGAACTAAGGAAATAAATGTTAAATGATGTTTGATCGATATAATTTCCATTTGGAAATAATATCGTTGTTTGCACACTTGTTTTTATTCGATAGTTAAATCACAGACTATCGAAGTTTTGACCATTTTAACGTTGTTAATATGGAGAGGCCGGTTGGATTATTATCCAAAGAACCACTCTGTATTGGCATTAGCGTTGCAAATCATATATGCCAAAGGAAATTGAAGATGGAGTTATGCAAGGGCTATCCTGTTTACATAATAGTGCCTTCGGTTCATCCCGTTCCTGGATGACTTGTATGGACGGATGTCTGACAGAGTATTTCCAGACGATCACGTATATTGATTTCTCCAACTGTACCAAGAGTGGAAGCGGAGAAGGAAAATTCTTTTAGCTAACACATAATGTATGGTTGAGGACGTCAATCGGTGATTTGATGGATTTGACGATGTGGCATTCGAAGTGAATCTGATGTGATGATGAAGCGTAACCTCAAGCCTCACATCCGGTAAATGACAGAAATCGGGCAGGCAGCATGGCTAAGTCGGTCGCACCGAAGCAGGGTGTATAATCGCCTGATCTAGAGTTTCATTTATTTCCAAAAATCTATTGTTGATGTTGTCCCATTCGGGAAACGGTTGCTGATCCCAACCGTTGGTGATATACATTCGATACACTCAAGCGAAATGAGTGGTCGGACATGTGTGGCCGCGTTGTAAGATGTTCTTGTTGAATCCAGTGTATTTCTCTCTAGAGGTACACTAGAGAAAGGTGGTTCCATACCTTGTCATAGTTGGAAATCCATTACCCAATACGTGCTTGCGGTTTTGATTGTATACTATATATGTTGAACGTGAGATGAAAGCGTTTCTGCTAGATGATTATTATATTGTGTTGATAGACATTATTATAATATCAAAAGGTTTCTGATATAAAGATATTTTGGATTCTCATAAGGGAAAAACCTGTTCCGTTATACGGCGTGGTCTTATGAGATATCGTTCAATGGCTCAAACTGTTTTTAAACTGTTTTACTCATACCAGTCCCATGACTGACCCGGAGTTTATTTTGTTTTGTTTCCCCTAAACTCTTGGGTGCCCAATTTTGTACGGGCAGTCAAGTAGTCGGGATTTACAGATACTCGAAGAGCTGGAGCAGGAGGCTTCAGGATCATATAGCTATAGTTATTTCCACTGATGTATATTCAAGTACAAATGTATATTTCAAAGTTATGTTATGAAATATATTTATCCGTTCCGCTGTGAGATTCGTGTTACTCTGATATTGTGTTCTTCTTCTTCTTCTATTCTAAGTTTCTATCTTATCTTTTCTCACCCTCTAATTTCTTTCATTAATTACTGGGATTTTTTCGATGTTTGATTATCGACATCGTGTTTATGTCGATAACCAAAGTCGCTAAAAATCCGGGTCATTACACCTTGGGCTTTTGATGTCAAAGCAAAGTACTTACCGTGCTTTGTTGGCCATTCTTTGGGCCTGTGTGTCCGGTGCGCTTGGCTAGCTTATCAATAAGTAGGGCCCAAGGACTTACCTGACCACCCTTCAAGAGGCACCTTACCCTGACCATCGTAGGTGATGATAAGGTCTTAGAAACTCAGACGGGGCCATTGTAGACACAGAACTAAGGTTTACTCTTTTGATTCTCTATACTGACCATTGTATGTACTAATAGAGGCTTACATGCCGCCCGCCTCCGAGTGGTGCCCTATCCTGACCATCTTAGGTGATTATAGGGTTTTGGGTTCCCTTCAACGGGTAACGCGGAACATAAGCAGAGGTAGGACGTGCTCTTCTACAAGCGGAGGTAGGACGTGCTTAGTTCTAGTAGAGGCAAGGCGTGCTAATTTTAGATGTACCGCCACGACCATTTCTCATGTGAAATGAAGGCTTACGCTTTTTTTGCTTTAACCTAGTCCCTCTGATTTGGACATGGTGAAAGACTAACTCACCATCCCCCTCCGGGAGATGCCTCGTCTTGGCCAATTTTGGTGATGACAAAGGATTTGATCCTTTTTTCCGCTTGACCCCTTTTGGGTCTCTTTTAAGCTATTGAAAGGGTTTCTGTTCCCCTGGTTACATGATCATCTTTGGAAGAAAGTCTATTTCTTTATTCCTTTATCATTCAGAAGTACAGTCTTAAATGTTCCGAGTTCCATGTTCTCGGAACAAGATCACCATTGGGTCTTCATAATCGATATGTTGCAGGCATAACTTTTTGATGGATGATCAAGGGTCCTTCCCAATTTGAGCTGAGAGGGCCATCCGCTGGGTTTTCTGTGTTGGCCATCACCCTTCGTAAAACTAACCCTCCTTTTGCGAAGGTTCTAGTCCTAACCTTTGTGTTGTAGTATTTCGTAATCCTTCTTCAATATTCGATTACTGATTGTAGCCTCACTCTTAATCCTTTTATTAGGTCTAGGGATTCCTTTCTTAACTCCTGATTGGGATTAAATGCATATGCTATCCTTTTATGCGATGGGATTTCGACCTCAACCGGAAGTATGGCTTCACATTCATATGTTAGGGAAAAAGGAGTGTCTCCCGTTGCTGTTTTGGCAGAGGTTTTGTATGTCCAAAGCACTAAAGGCAACTCTTCGGCCCAATTTCCGTTGGCTTGGTTTAGGCGTATTTTAAGAATTGTCTTTATGGTTTGTTGGTAGCTTCCACGGCTCCGTTAGCCTTTGGATGGACTGCCGAGGAAAAACTCTTGATGATTCCATTTTTCTCACAATAGCGAGTGAATTCTTCACTCTCGAATTGTGTTCCATTATCTAATTTGATTTTGTGAGGGATTCCCAAACGGGTAACAATGTTCTTTATTACGAATCTTAACACCTTTTTAGACGTAATCGTCGGAAGGGGTTCTGCCTCCACCCATTTGTTGAAGTAGTCGATGGCTACTACGACGTACTTAGCTTCACCTTTGGAGGTTGGGTAAGGGTTCGATTATATCTATTCCCTATACGTCGAATGGCCAGCGGCTTGAGATAGTGGTTAGCTCGCTAGGAAGAACCCGGGGCACCTTAGAGTACCTTTGGCACCTTTCACATTTTTTGACATACTCAACTACTTGGTTAACCATTTGTGGCCAATAATAAGCATGTCGCATGACCCTTTTGGCCAGCTTAATTCCACTGGAATTGTCTCCACACCATCCTTCATGAGCTTCTTTCAACAAGTTAAGCCCATCTTTGGGGCTTACACGTTTTAAGTAGGGGAGCGAGTGTCCCTTTTTATAGAGTATATTATCTATAATCATAAATGTAGGAGCTTGGTGTTTTATCCTTCTCTCGTCTTGTTTACTAAGGGGCAAAGTTCCACTCAGTAGGTAATCTATAATGGGAGTCATCCAGTTATTTTCATGGTGGCAATTTGTCTCCGTTAAGGGATATTACATATTGGAGTTACTTTCTCCGACTACTTCATCCCCCATTCTCAAGGCTTAGGATCTAGTTAGGACTAATAATTCTTTTCCCATTTCTGATTCTTCATGCTCGACACTAGGTCTTTCTTGGTAACCCACGGAATTACTCGAGTTTCAGGGGTCCCCCGGGGAGCTGGCTAATTTGGCAAGTGAATCCACTTGAGTATTCTTCGCGGGGTATTTGATGAATTGAAAAATCCTCAAACAGGGGAAGCATCTTTAATATCCTCTTTACATATAGGGTTAGCCTTGCATCCTTGGTTTGATAGGTTTGCTTTATTTGGTTTACCATTAGTTGTGAATCGCTAAAGATTTCTATTCGAGGTATCTTCAATTGTAGTGCCAAGTTCAGTCCGGCCACCATTGACTCATATTCGGCAACGTTTTTCTTAGCTGGTAATCCTAACTTCATGGCATAGTGCAAGCGGTGTCGATCAGGGGTGATTATAACATAACCTGCCCCCGCCCCTTGTTCATTTGAGGCTCCATCCACAAAAAGTTGCCACTTGGCTTTCAAGTCATTCTCTTTGACCGATTGTTCTGAAATGAAGCATGTGCACTCATTCACGAAGTCTGCGAGGGCCTGTCCTTTAATTGCAGATCGAGTATGAAACTCAATCTCGTATTGGCTAAGCTCAATTCCCCATTTGACTAAGCTTCCTGAGGTTTCTGGCTTATTGAATACTTACTTGAGCGGAAAGCTAGTTAAAACTTTAACGGGTTGAGCTTGGAAGTATCCTTTGAGATTTCGTGCGGTAAGTATTAGATAGTATGCTAGTTTTTCCATTACTGGATATCGGGTCTTTGCACGCTTTAGCCTTCGGCTAACGTAGTAAATGGGGTGCAGAGTCCCATTACTTTCTCTTATAAGGACTGAGCTTACCGTGTATTCTGAAATGGCCAAATATAGGTATAGATCTTCCCCTTCCTCGGGACTGGACAATACCGAAGGTGTTCCTACGTAAACTTTTAATTCTTGGAGTGATTTTCTACATTCTTCGTTCCATTCAAAGTTCTTCTTTTTCTATATAACATTGAAGAAATGAATGCACTTGTCAGTAGCTTTGGAAATAAGCCTACTAAAGGATGCTACTTTTCCGTTCAAGCTTATGACTTCTTTGCTAGTATTAGGTTCTTCCATGTCCTTTATTGCCTGTATTTGATCCGGACTAGCTTCAATCCCTTGCTCACTTACCATGTATCCCAGAAACTTTCCAGATTGAACTCCAAAAGAACACTTTTGCGGGTTTAACTTCATTTGGTAACTCCTTAAGACATTGAACATTTCTTCCTAGTCCTTTAGATGGTTCTCTATTTTGGTAGACTTCACTAGCATGTCATTTACATATACTTCCATATTGCATCCTATCTGTTCTTGGAACATCTTGTTTACTAGTCTCTGGTATGTTGCCCCCGCATTCTTCAACCCAAAGGGCATCACTTTATAGAAAAATGTTCCCCAATTAGTGATAAAGCTTGTATGTTACTCGTCGAGTTTATGCATCGGAATTTGGTTGTAACCTGAGTAAGCATCCATAAGGGATAGTATCTTGTGACCACTCGTCGCATCAATTAACTGGTCAATCCGTGGAAGGGAATAGCAATCCTTTAGGTAAGCCTTGTTTAAATTCGTGTAATCAACACACGTTCTCCACTTCCTATTGGACTTCTTCACTAGCACGGTATTGGCTAACCATTTTGGGTAAAGGAATTCTTGGATAAACCCGCTAGTTTCTAACCTTTTGACTTCCTCCTTCAAGGCTTCCAACCGGTCCCTATTATATTATCTTTTCTTTTGCCGAATCGGGATCACTAAAGGGTCGATGCTTAAGGCATGACTCGTAATAGAAGGATTGATACCGATCATGTCTGGATGGGTCCAAGCGAAAACATCCTTGTTGAGTTGTGGGAACTGAATTAGGTCGCTCTCAAGGGGCTCTGTTAGCCTTTTCCCTATGTTGACGACCTTTAATTTATCCTTTGAATCAACGTTCACCTCTTTTATGCCTTCTCTCAGTTTCATTCTTCCAATCCTCACTCTAAAATCTAAATATGTGATGATTTCTCCTTCTTCAGCCAAGTTTACATCATCGGACCTCTTCCTCTTTCTTTTTAAAGAAGTGTACCTACCGTTTGCACGCTTGTCAGCCTTATTAATTTTTATCTTAGTTTGGAATGTGGGATGTAAGAATCCAAAGGTATAAAAATAGTAGAAGAATAAAAGTGCAAAGAACACTCCCTTTTGTATTTGTCAATTGTTGCGAAGTACAATTTGCGAGAACTTAACTGTTCTCCCGTGATGGTACCCTACCCCTGCTTGGTTAGGAATTTTAACATAAGATACTTCGAAGAGACAAAAGCGTCCATCTCCTCTAAAGCTGGTTATCCAAAAAAGGCGTTGTAATAGGATGGTTGATCGATCACAACGAAGAGAGTTTCGAAGGTCCTATGAACCGGAGACAGTCCAACTTGAACCAAAAGGTTAATTTGCCCCACCGGAGTTGATCCCTTGTTGTTGAAGCTGAAGATTGGTTCATTGCTTGGCTCCAACTTCTTCTCAGAAATTCCCATCCGGTCAAAAGCATGCTTGCAGATGACATTGACGACACTCCCAGTATCCATGATGATTTTGGAAACAACAGAGAGCCTTATTTGCACTATTATCATAAGGGGATCATTATGCGGGTGGCGGACCCCTTTCTTCATTTCTTCACGAGAGACCACCAGGTTATGCATTTTTAGAGCATAACGTGCATTTTTCAACGATGGTTCTTCTCAAATGGAGAATATTCCCTCCATGTATTCCTTCATGTATTGACTCCTAGCTCTCAGACAGTTTCTGGCAAGGTGTGGCCCTCCATGGATCACACTGATTCGATTTATGGGCGGACCCAAGTCCAGGTTGCCTTCTTCCATTGTAGCCTCTATTGCATTCATCGAAACTTTCTGTAAGTTCTTTCATATGTCCCTCTCGCATTAGCTTCTGAATAGTCTCGCCCAATACCTTGCACTCAATGGTCTTATATCTGTTGGTCTTGTAGAATTCGCAATACTTACCGCCGGAATAAGGTTCAGGGCAATTCTTGGCTTTGAACGAGACAGGGAAGTTATTAACCCTTTCTCTTGCGACAACATGCAAAAACGAAATGGGCTTGTTTAGAGCAAGCGAGTTGGCATTAGAATCTTCCCATCTTGATCTCTTTTGGTTTCCATCCAGGGGCTTTTGTCCGAAGTTCTGCCTTCCTCCTTCCTCTCGAGGCCCGAACTTTCTCTTTGTGAAGTACAATTCGTCTATGCGAATAAACTTGTCGGCTTGGAATTGAAAATCTTATAAGTCTTTACAACCGTGAGTGTATAGTTCCTTCCAGAAGGGGGTATTTTCGATTAACCCTGAATGTATGGCGATCAACTTATCACGGTCGTTCATATCTTTGGCCGTTAACGCCTTGATGTTGCACCTTTTTAGAAAATCTCCTATAGACTCCCCTTGCCCCTTTTTTATGTTAGCGATGACTATGTAGTCAACTGTTGGATCTTTGCAAATGCAGCACTATGCGAAAAATTTGGAGGATAAATGTTTCCATGAATAAAATGTGTTCCTCTATACTGACGATACCATTTTCCTGCTGCCCCTTGAAAGGTCACTGGGAAAGACGACATCTGACGGTTCCGGAAGCATTGTAGAGATCCATCTGGCTGTCGGAAGCCATTAGATGATCATCGGGGTCAGTTGTCCCAATATACTTTTTGGTTGGAACCTTCACTCTTGATGGTATTATGGTGTTCATAATTTCATTGATGAATGGAGCGACCCTTTCTTTGTCGTTAACTCTATCATCTTGCGTCCTTTTCCTCTTGCTTCCTAGCAAGTCTTTGACGGTCTTCTGAGTGATGTCTTGAAGACAAGATTCCGTGTTGTCATAGTTTACTCTCTTGGGATCATAACCTTTGGAAGTGGAATTCCCGGACTTCTCATGCTCGCATTGATTTCCTTGATGGTCTATTCCTGTCAAATGGGATTTCTTCTTCTTGGAGGAAGTCGCCTTGAGCTTCTCCTTTGCTTCTAAATGTTGAATGGGAGCCTTTCTTTTCGAAGACTCGTTCGTTTCTCTTTGACTAGATTTGGTAAGTCTTGAAGACTTATGTGTTTGAGTAGCATTTATCTGAGCTTGCATTTCTTGGAGTTTCTTCTCCAAGGCCATTATTCTTGCGACATTATCTTACATGGCGCTTGGTGGTTGTGTTGGACTGGATGTAGCTCCTCTCTGGTTATTTTTCATATTAAGGGTTAGATCCATGTTTCCTTCAAGGGTTGCGTTAGGAGCCTATTCCTTATTTTGATCTTCCAATCTTTTTGATTTCATCTTTCCTGCCATGGAGCAATAAATTTTCCAAGTTAATTTTTTATAGATTAACCGTAAGGACGGAGGTTTGAGCCCTCCTTCTAGCTCTAAATGTTAATGTTATTTTCCGCCAACACCCGGAGTAAGTTATATAGGACATGTGTTCAAGAATTTTGATACAATCATGATCTAGGGTTACCGAAGGATATTCGAAGACCAGTATTACTTAGCTAAATCTACCTTTCCTTAAGCATCGGAATCCGTTTCTAAAGATTGTTTATTCTTCCCTCAAGAGAAGAATATCACACTTACAGTACAGTGGAGTTCCGAATTGAACTGTAGAAGGTTTACTTAGCTTGACTCAACTAAGATCCTATGAAATCTGTTACTTCCTAGATCACAATGTGATGATATGTACTGTGATAAGAAGAAAACAGGATAATGCTTCTCCATATTCAAAAAAGGGCATCACAATGCTTATTAACCCGGATGATCCTTCCGCATCAAACCGGCCCGAAGGGACTTGGTTGCATCAGAGATCAAGTTATAAGCTTGCAGACTACCTCCTTTTCGAGGTTAAGAAATATTAGGCTAATTATGAGAGCATTGATCAATGTTGCAAACCCTCAAGATAGACGGACGAGGACTTCGTATTCCTATGAAGCCCTTCCTCTTCCACAAAGGCGCCATGATCAAATTTCTCATATGAAAGGTAATGTTAACTCCCTGTTTCATCATAATGGCACAACAGGATTATCAAATCGCAAGATGTTTAAGTCTCCGAATTCTTCATTCATAAATTGTAGATCTATTACAAGAGTTGAAGAAATCCCCAATCCTATTTGGAATTTATGATTTTCTCTTTAAAGAAGAAAGAACAAGATTGAGAAATGAGAAATTCGTCCCCCCAAATGTGACCCCTTGGGACTTATTTATAGAGAATTTGAACCCCTTCCGTTGTTGGCTAATAGGCATGTAAGGGCCTCTGCCGACCGCTTTTTTCCTTGGTCTCGGACGTTTGGCTTCCTGTCACCTTTGTGATGCTAATTGTACTCTTCAAAGTAAGGTCCCGGTCAGTTGGGGGCTTCTTTGAGATTGATATGAGCCTGTCGATGTGGTCACTTTCGAATAGCATTCGAACTCCCAGTAGCGGCTCCTAGGTGTACGTACTCGGACACAAGTTTCTGGATGTAGGCTTCCGGCTTTTTTGTGAATATTAGAGGAGCTCGCCCTCATGATGTAAGTGGATAGCTGCCAGTTCAAAATCGTCGTTGTTCTTTGTACTAAGTAGATTAGTATGTATAGTCTGTATTTCTGCTAGGACTTTGGTTGGCCTTCCGATGGAGCTTTTGGGATAGTTTGGTCTTCCGGAAGGAAGCTCCCGGCGATATGTCTATTGTTTATCAATGTGATCTTTCAGCATTCAAGAAGTAGATATTTTGAATGTTGG
The DNA here is from genome assembly GCA_030737875.1 of Allium sativum. Taxonomy (NCBI): domain Eukaryota; kingdom Viridiplantae; phylum Streptophyta; class Magnoliopsida; order Asparagales; family Amaryllidaceae; genus Allium; species Allium sativum. Next base: position 14,073,150 of record CM060925.1, read on the forward strand.
TTCTGAATAACCTTTATGTTCTTCTGGCTTGATACCCTTGCCTTTTGATGTGTCGGTGTTAAGAAGGTTAATGCCAGTAGCCATTTCGGGTTTCAATAAGCGGGGCTCTTGTCTTCCTCTTTCTTAGTTTCTGACTTAGGTGACCCTTCCACACAGAACTCCCTGCCGGGTAGACCCTAACGGACAAATTTTCCTGGCATTCTGTAGACTTTGAGTTCCTTTCTTCCTGGAAGGTGTCGATATATGCTGCTCCCAAATTATTCTTTCCTACTTTCGGTTCTTTCTATTATTTAGCTTTCTGCTTTTGGAAGATTCTCTTGTACTTGTGTTCCTCCGATACCCCTTCACTGTTAGCCTCTATTAGGGATTACTTTTGGTAGTAACAATATACACACAAGTAAGTAATGTTTTAACAATTTTATAATTTAACTTGTTTATATTCCTTATAAAATCTACATACATGTATATGTATGTACAAAGGCTACTTTGTTATATTTAAACTCATAGCTTATATATTTGTGTATGTGTATAAAACTAGAAAGAAGGTTTTGTTATTTTTTTTGCATTTTTTTTAATTTTGTTTTAAAAACTATTGTAATAATAGAAGTTTTGAATTTACTTCATATGTAATTATATATGAGGAGACATGGCTATTAGATAAGAAGAGATATCATTAGATTGATTAGAAGGGAATACATGTAAACAAATAAATGCAAGTGTACCCCGGTATCTTTTTATTTCAAATCACATTTTTAAACATATATATCTATTCATATTTCTACATACTTAACAGCAAAAATATTTCACACCAGTTCCCTAACGCATCTTTTCCTAGATATTTTTGCCTAAATCTTTAATGATTTAGTTACTTAGAAATGAAGCTTAGGGTTTAAAATCATTTTTGGATACATATGCACATGTGTATTGTTTGCCTGGACATGACACACTAGAAGAACCTCCAACAAGTTAGAGCCAGCCTACCTACTAAAGACTAGACACCATATATTGCTTAAGAGCTCAGTGATCTTTTAAAACATATTTTTTTTCATGTGGATGTACATCCGTACATGCATTTTTCAACATGGAAGAAATGTGTAGTTGTAGGATGTAAGTTTAGAAATGACTAAAGCCATGCATTTTCGTTTCAATCAACATAGTTCAGCTTACACACTTACAGTCTGCCTGTCAATAACCTATCTAAAGCCATCCTAAACTCTACCTATCCTTGCCTATACTAAGCTGAAATTTTCATGTAATTCATCTATAAATACATGAGTATACCCTCACACTCACTCAAAAAAGCCCGAAACTAGAAACAAATGGCAGAGATCTAAAACCTGAAGCAAAGATGGAAGGTAATGATAGTGAGGAGTAAAAACTGAAATAGGAAAAACTTGGGAACTAAAAAAAAAGGGCAGAAAGCATGTTTGGTGAGTGAACTTCCCGTTATAATCCCATGTAATATATCTATTGATTTGCGAAATCTTACGATGTTAACTTATATATGTGCATGTATGCTTCAATATATATTACTGATTTGTAAACTCAAACAAATCATGTTAACTAACCAAAGAACAAACTGGAAACAGAGATAGTAAATAAATATAGCAAGTAAAACCCCTGCCCTCGTTATTGGTCATGCATATATATATACACACACACACATATATACACATACACATACATATATATATGCACACGAGTGAGTGGATATGGTCTTCATGCTGGATTAAAATCTGGAAACAAACAGAAACCAGTAAGCAATTCACTAGAGATTTTGGGTTTAGTAAACGTCTGAATGCAAGTTTGGGAAATCATATATATAGCTTTCCTGTGTATTGTTTGAAGTGTAATATATCAAGTTTTAATAAATTATAGGTAGTAGTCCCCTTCTTAAATCTTTTACCTTAAATATGTTGTGTAAACAAACTTAGTTTCATCTGAAGTAAAAGTGAAAAGCCTGGAAGAGATCAAGAACATCATATAACAACTTGTATACCAATACAAACAAGGGCTGTTTAGTATTCTAGCCAACTCTAAACTTCCAAAAATAAAGGACCAAATATCTACTGTATTTTAGGTATGGTGTTCAATACAAAAGTTGTTTACATAAGCCTAAGGTTCATTTAAAAAAAAACCATTTTAGATGGATGTATATATTTTTGTATATATATAAAATGCAGGCAAGAGGTTTATAAATCAAGAATTTGATCATCATGAAATTTAAGACTAGGTAGATGGATATGTTTGTATGTAGAAGTAGTGATTTTGAAGACATAAATCCAGATTTTTAATAACATATATCATGAGTTTTTATTTTCTTCTGGTTTTGGGTAAAATAAATAAATTCCTAGAATTTGATCGATGTTATCAAAAACTGTTAGTGAGCGATATGTGAATGTTTGGACGGAGTTTAACGACTCTGGTGGTCGTGGGTGACGGGGAAGGTAAAATTAGGGTTTTCTACTGTTTTTGGAGATGGTTTTTATTTGCCTCGTGGGGGGTCCTCGATGGATCGAGTGTGCTTGAATCGATAGTGAAGGTGCGCGGAAGGTCGGGGATTCGACTGGCTGTGGTTTCAGATGAACTCATGGTAGGAGTCGACCGTAGTGGTGAGGTTTTAGGGACGTCCATAGTTTGATTGTTTCAAATTTAAGGTAGGGATTACTGTTTTGGGAAAGAAAAAATTGTTGGCCACCATCGTTGGTCAATGAGGTGCTGGGAAGTATGTAGGGTTGTGGGTGGTAGTGCAGCCGCCGTCAAGTGGTTAGAAAGGTTGTGCACGTGCACATGAGTAGTGCACAGTTTTCTTTGTTTTCAAGTAGAAAAGAGGAAGTTGGAAAATGGTTTGGCTTGGCAGTTGTTTTGCCAGGAGCAAACAGATAGGAAATGGTGTACCTGCATGGGCTTCTAGGTTGTTGGGCCTGGCCAAGCCCGGTTTGCTTTTATATTAAAGAATAGGAAAGAAGTTTTATTTTAAAATTAAATTAAACATAATATATATGTAATTATAGGTTGGTAAGTACATATATGTGCATGGGCTAGAATCTTGGGGTTCGACCCATTACAAATGATTAAAAAGAAAAATGTTAAGTTATAATTCTAATGTAAATAGAATATATGTGTGTGTGCGTGTGTGTGTTCATGTGTATATAAATTAAGCTAGATCGAGAAATATACCTGAGTAATTTGGCTCGTGTGTATGGTTTTATTGAACGGAGTTATTGAGTTTTAAATTAATTTGATTTATTTAATAATTAAAAGTAGTTTTAACACTAGATGTCATTAAAAATTTATCAAACATCGAACTAAATTAATTATTGATTAGTAATGATCATTATTCAATAAATTCTAAATGGGTTGGTAAATTAATTGATTTATTAATTAAGTTGTATTTAATTACTTTGATCATAATTAAATATTTTATTTACGTTTGTTAGTGGAAATAAACACCATTTCACTATATATTTGATAGATTGAATTATTTGAATACCCTGTTAGTAGAAATAAACATTGTTCTACTATTATATCAGTTTGACATATTTTATAAGTTAATATATGTTGTTGATGTATTATCAGTTGAAAATATTGAATTGTATTAATATGTTTGTTTGTGCAAATTGGGTTAACGACTTGAATGTCATCTGTTATAAGAACTGTTATATACCGTTGGAACTGCTAAGCCGTTTTCTGTAAAATAACTTAGAAATGAACGTAAGTTTATAATTGAATATTTTGTGTTTTTAAGAAACAATTAAATATATTTATTTTAATTAGATATATTATTAATTTATTTAAAAAGGAAATATCAATTATAATCAGTTATCAGGTTGTTTAGAGTTGATTTAAATCAATGGTTTAAATGGGAATTGATTATTAAGTTAATTTGTTTCAATTAGTTTAATAGAAGAGGTTTTAATAAATGATTTTTAAAAAAACTTGATAATGTTTTTAACAAGTTGGGTAGGATAATGGTGCAGTTAAATATAGAAGTTAAAATCGAATAAGATAATGTTTTTAACTTAATTAATCTTTTAATTAAGTAAAGTTTGAAGATAATTTAGTTATCAAAGGATAAGGAAATAAAGTCAAATGTTTGGATAAAATTCCCCTGATTAAATATCAAGTTAAATTGATGAATGGTTCAAATCAACAATGTTGTTTGAAATGGTTTAAGATTTGGAAATCAACTGGATTTACAAATGATGGTTTGTCGAATAGTTTGGATATTGAACTTCTACGAATCTTGACGATATGAATGATTTCGACTGAAGGTTTGAGAGGTAATCAAAATACTCCAACTTGAACGATTTCACTATTTTACCATAGATCATATTAGTTTGTGTTCAAAATGAGTGTTATAGTTGAATACCATTTCAATTATGAAATAAATATTCGAAAGTGAGATTATCATGTCAGATTGATAATAAGAGTTTTATTGGTAAATTAATAATTATGTTTTCAAATTAATATATATACAAAGTTAAAATTTGAATGTAAATATTTAAAAATTATTTAAATACGAATTAGCAGATGCAATGGAAATAAATATGTTTATTTTTTTAATATTTAATAGTTAAACCACCAACAATCAAATCTAGACCTTTTCGTTGTCGTTTTCGAAGAGACCGAAATATAAATTCCACTTCGATTCGATATAAACATATTGATTTAGAGATTATTAAAGATCATTGATGTAATGGCCCGTGAGATTTTCAATCCCTAAAATCAACATAACACCATGTTGACTATTTAAGTATCAGAAATACCGGGTCATTTATAGAAACAATTTAGAGGGTGAGAAATAGAAAGAAATTTAGAATAGAAGGAAAAGATCACAACAGAACAGAATCAGAGTAAACACGAATGTCACAGTGGAACAAATAAAATATATTATATAACATATCTTTGAAATACAAAATTGTATTGTATATACATACCATATCTGTAACAACCCGGAAAATCAGAACCAATTTAATTTTTTTTATTTTGGCTATTTTATTGAATTTTAAATAGTTGAAATAATTTATTTTAAATAATAGTGATTAAAAATTTATTTAAATCGGAGTTAGAACGAATATTTTTATTTTAATTATAAAAGGAGTTAGAAATAGCGTGGCAGTTTGAAATTTTGAACTTTGACTGACTGTACAGGATTCAAAATAAATTGGATTTTAGTGAAACCAAAAACATTTAAATCTGTTTAAAAATATCTTTTCAACGAATCTAAAAAATTTAAATTTCATAGCGGGAATAAAAAGTTATGGCCAGTTGAATATTCAGAATAGTCGCTATGGAATTTAATATAATATATAGCCCGTATAAATAGCCACTTTGCAAATGACCTCCGTTTTCGATGAAACAACTTTGGTTGGATCCGCAATGTCAAATTATTGCAGGATTCCAATTTTTATAATTTTTGGAATTAATATGTGAGCGTTGCAAAAGAAAATGTGTTTTGTCAATTTCAGCCAATTTGAATCGAACAGAAAATGGCCATTTTTCAAATGTGTTTTGGAGTCAGTATGTGGCCCCGATAAATTAAAATGTACATTCAAATTTAATATTGAATGTTTTATATTTTAATTTGAAGAATAACTGACTGAAACAGTCGAATGGGCCTACGTAACATATTCCATTGTGTCCGGAATGGGGGTATTTTGCTAGTGGTGACACTCGTTGGGTTTGATTTGGAGTTAGGAGCGATATAGGAATTATATTGAAATTAAATAGAATAAAATAAAATTAAAATTAAATGGAAATACGTATAAATACGCATATAGCATATAATCTTATTTTATCGTATGCGCCGCCCCCAAATTCAACGACAAGACTATTCTATTCTTCCTCTCCAAATAGCTTCCAATCCTCTCAACAAAATCGAGCACTTCTTTAGGAAATTCTGTAGAAACTCTCGAGAGCTTCGCATCCATACCGATTTCAGTCTAAACCATCGCCTGTGCTTTGAGAACCGGGCCTCCAAAGTTGTCAGCTTTCCACCGCCGCCGTGCTCGCCTGGGGCGATCGAAGTGGGCCCCCTCTACGGCGAAGACGCGCCTCCCCTAGCCCCTCCATGTCGCGCAACCTGATCGGACTCCAGCTTCACGGTTTGATCCGAAAACTGAAACCTAGTTTTGAAGGATTCTGAAAACTAATGGCCCATTGATTTGAAGAGGAAGAAGGTGTAATATTTTATTAATTAAATTGTTTATTTTCTTTCAAATGTTATCAACCTTCATAAAATCATATCTCTCTCATACGATAACGAAATTCAGTGAAATAGAAAACATTGGAAACGTAAATTCGAGATCTACATTTCAGAATTGACCGGAGAATTTTTGGAGCTTTCTACAATGTTAGAAGAAATAAAAAGCAATGTGATATTTCTGAATCCAAAATAAATAAATAAATTTATACTAGGTTGCAGACGGAGTTTAGAAACTCCCAACACCCGTCGTCCACTGACCATGGACGACTTGATTGTATTGTGATGTGGAATTGGTTGATTTTTGGTGATTGATTGTGATTGAAACAAAATCGATCGTGTTTGTGGAAAATTCAATTGTGTAGAAAAAAAATTGTATTAGGAAAAATGAAATCCTTGTATTGTCGCGAGGCCTAGTTAGTGCGAGGAGTCGTACTAAGGACGGTGCCGGTTTTAATTACCTTGCCGTTATGCTGCCAAAATTTTCTGAAATATTCTTGTGTTATAAAATATTCATGTTGTTATATAAAATTGTTTGAATAATATGAAAATTAGATTTTCATTATATATGAATATGAAAATGATCATTATATGTCAACATAAAATTCATATTTTTGTTGTAAGTCAAAAATGGACATCTGTTAAATAAAAATGTATTTACAGTGGATTTTACATTTTTTTAATGTATATGAAACATTAAAAATAAACATTGGGAAATAAAAATGTATTGACATTGAAATTTACATTTTTAATGTAAATGAAACATTAAAATAAGCATTGATAAATAAAAAATGTGTTTACTTTGAAATTTTAAATTTTTAATGTAAATGAAACATTAAAAATATGCATTAATAAATAAAAAATGTGTTTACTTTGAAATTTTACATTTTTAATGTAAATGAAACATTAAAAATAAGCATTGATAAATAAAAATATGTGTTTACTTTGAAATTTACATTTTTTAATGTAGATGAAACATTAAAAATAAGCATTGATAAATGCCATTTCTTTTATGAAAGAATAAAAGATTGCATTTTTATGAAAGGATAAAAGGTTACATTTTTATGTAATGCAGGAAGAATAAAGGAAAATGTGTTAACATAAAAATTTACATTTTTATGTAAAAGTGAACCATTAAAAGTATTCAAGTGATTTTAATGTATTAACATAAAAATTTACATTTTTATGTAAAAGTGAATCATTAAAAGTATTCAAAGAAATAAAAGTGTTAATATAAAATTACATTTCTTATGGCAAAGTTTAACAATAAAAATTAACATTTTTATTGCAAATTAGAAATATAGAAAATGATCATTAGTTGAAATGAATTATGTTGTTACATTGAAATTTACATTTTTATTGTAAATGAATCAATAGAAAAGATGCATTGTTTTAAAAGAATGAACAAAAAGATTACATTTTCAATGTAATAAAAGAATGACCAAAAAATTTACCTTTTTAATGTAATAAAAGAAAGATAAGGAAAATTACATTTTTCATGTAATGTATGATTCCATATAGAAGATTCAATGTTGAAATGAAATTGTTAATGACTTTTAAAACTTACATTTTTAATGTAATATGTGATTTCATATAAAAGAAACCAATGTTGAAATGGAAATGTGTTTAACATTAAAAATTACATTTTAATGGAATTATGATTCATTAAAATGATGTTAATTATATGGTAAAGAGGAAATGGTTTGAAATCATCGAACGAATTAATTTATATATATATAAATTAAAATAAAACGAATCGCGTAGCTGCAGTTCACGATTTGAAATCGTAACTTCAAACAATTATACCAAAAGATCCGACCGTCTGATTTTCTCAAAACTGGAACCGTTGGGTTCGCTTTGGAAAGATCTTTCCAACGATATAAAATTTGCTAAGATCCAATGGTTAGATTTTGTGAAATGTGTAAATCAAATTTTGATGAAAACAGCGCCAAGGCCATGTATTGACCTGAAATGTCGTTTAATTAAAAATGGCTTTTTTTATATAAATAAAAATAGTGATAAATCGTTATAAAATATTATAAACGATATACGATGAAAAGAAATAATTTAAATTATATATATTCGAGAATTATTTGAAAAGTCCGAGTTAAATCTCATTTTAAATAATTATACGATGATTGGAAGTCGAAGATTTGAAGACGGTGATTGAAGACCGGCGATCTTCACATCGAATGGATGACTACTGATGCCTTTGATTGGAGTTGTTGCCTTGAAAGGGTTACAGTGGTAGTTGTCCGGACGTACTTGTTGATCATCCGGATATGCGAGAGCCTCTCTTCCGTATTGGACATATGGAACGAGGAATAAGGTGTCTCTAGTTCCGTTCAGACCCAGAACGGACTTGTAAATGGATCTATGTTTGACATTGGATTTTATTCTGTGTTGATCGATTTCTATTAAACATATATCTATTTGGTGGCGGAGAATTTATTCTCTTGCTTAACACCCTTCTCTGAGACGTACGAGCTCAGAGGTTATATATTGGTAGACATCAGTCGCATGGCGTGAATTGTCAGTGTGGCATGCCAAGATGCAATTGATCAAGGCTTATTGTTGAAAAGAAGAGCCTTGTGGTTGATGATCAAAGCACAACTTTATTTAGCATAGCTTTGTGTATAGCGTTACTTCGCGAGCCTCACACCCCGGTATGAACCAAAAACGGGAGAAGAACCCCAGGAATAGCACGCGTTTCTTTCTAGCTAGAAGTGGTGTCATGGTATGGAGCCCGGACACTTTTACTTATGTGGATGAGGAAAAGCGAGGTTTCTCATATATTGAGTCCCTAGTGGCTCAGATTTACGCCTCATAGGGCGGGGAAACGTATTGTTCAGGCATTACTAATCCACTAACATATGTGTGGACCGGCCCTGGCGCTCCTAAGGGCTTGACTGAGTACGTCCTGAGGCTCGGGCTAGAGAATCTCGAATTCAGTAAGGGCGATCCCTTGCCTTGTTTCATGATGGAAATCCAACTTCCAATATGACCCATACGGTTTTGATTGTAAACCTATATTTGACGACATAGTATATGGTAGCTATGCCGTCTATGATTGATACATTATGATTTAAATGTTTTTGAAACATATATACACTAATAATAATATCAAATCCGTTTTATCGTATCAAGCATTTTTGACCATTATAAGGTAAAACTCTATCCTCCGGTTTGTGTTGCATTGTGTGATAGGGGCTTGGGTCTTATAATGGTTTCATTTTTCTAAAAAGCATTGCGTTGTTTACGATTTACTTTATTTATGCACTAGCAATCCAATGGAGTAAACCCGTTCCGTGTTAGCGGCGTAGTCCTATAATTAGCCTTATTATTAAATAGGTTAAGTAAGATTTCTCATACCAGTCTCATGACTGACTCGTAGTTTGTTTCACTTTGCAAACTCGGGTGCCCTCTTTCCACACGGACAGCCTTGTATTCAGGTTTTAGCAGACTCATTCTGGATGGCAATGGAGCTGAATATGGATCCTATCATTTCTATTATGCTGTTCAGACTTCATTTAGTATATTATGTTTGATTCCGCTGCAGACATTTTATATTAAGTTGAAAACTGTATTACATACTAAGTATGATCCTATTATGTTGTGTAACTCTGATGATATATTATTTCCAGTGAAATTTGATGTACAATATTTGTTGTAATTCTATATTTCTGTTCTGCTGTTATTGTTTATGTGTTATATTCCAATGATTATCTTTGCTTTCGTACTATGGGAGTTTGGGGTCATCACAGTTCGTATCAGAGCTTTGGTTAAACTTAGCTCGGAATATAACATATTAACAAAATTCATCAGAAATAGAATCAGCAGTATTCTAAGGCGTATAACTCATTATATATATGATCAGTAATCTCCTAGAATGAGTATAGCAGAATAAAATACACCCCCATAGATTCATTTACATTTAAATACATGTCTCTATGCTTTACAATATCTTTACTGTTGGCCTGACTCTTTGTCTGCTATTTGTAGACATAGTAGAAAATGAGTGGCAGAAACAGAAGAAGTAATTCTATGGTTCGATAATCTAATGAGCCAATCATGCTCCCACAACCAGAACCAGATCTAGAAGCTCTAGTGATGAAGTATCGAAATCTGGGTGGAGTACAATTCTCAGGCAAAGAATCTGTTATTGAAACACAAGCGTGGATGCGTTCTTCTGAGAGAATCTGTCAAGGCTCAAAGCTGAGAGATGATCAGAAAATATTATTGGCATCTTGGGCACTTAAAGACGAAGCTCTAATCTGGTGGGAAACTGTTACTAAGGAAAATTCAGAAGGTAATATTACCTGGGATAGATTTAAAGAAATTTTCAAAGAAAGATTTATTCCTTCAGGAGCAACTAAGCGGCTATATGATGAGTTTTACAATCTGAAACAAGGAGATATGACAATCCAGGAATATCAAAATAAATTCAATGAACTTTCTCGCTTTACCCCAGAACTAATTCAAGACCCTATAAGGAAGAATCTGAGATTTATCAAAGGACTTCAAAGGAAATACGAAGGTAGGGTACTTGCTCATGTGAATCTTCCATTTTATGAGATGATACAAATGGCTTATCACTATGAGTATATTGATAAGCAACATGGTTGGGAAGAGGAAGACAGCCCTAGCAGCAAAAGGAAGTTTGAAACTTACAGCCCTGAGGCAAGTTCAAAGCCTGAGGTCAGCAAGAAGCCTAAAGCTGATAAGAAAAGGGTTAAATCTGAGAAAGAACCATTAACGACTGCCACATGCTCTAACTGCAATAAGCAGGATCATTTATCGATAAATTGCAAATCTCTAAAGAAACAAGGAAAGGATGGATGTAAATCCATTAAGAAACAAAAGAGATCTCATAGTAAAATGAAATGCCATAAGTGCCACCAGACAGGTCATGTTGCAAGGGATTGCCAGCTATAAAAGGAGTCTGTAGTAGCTCATGTAAATGAAGTAGCAGAAACTCCAGACCCTCGGCTAGTCAGTAAAGGCCAGATGTTTTAAAAGGCACTCTCACTATCAACAATATTCCAGTTAAAGTATTGTTTGATACGGACGCGTCATAAAGCTTTATTTCAAGCAATATGGTTAAGAAGTTGAAGTTAAAGCTAAGGAACCTTAAGGAATCGATTAGAGTACATAATTTGATAGGAGGTTCTCTTATTCTCGGCATGTATTGTAGAGTGCCTATTTCCTTTTTCCGTTACTAGTTTCCTTTTAATTTGATCGTTATGGATTTTTCTGAATTTGACATCATTCTTGGGCTGGATTAGTTAACTAAATACGAAGCCGAAGTTAAATGTGCAGAAAGAGTTGTTAGAATTAAAATGAAGCTCGCAAATGTTGTTATACCCTGCGCAGGCTCAGATTCAGATAGAAAAGAATTTTGAGCTGCTCTCAAGGTTTCCCCCACTGCTATTGAAGACATTCCTGTTGTTAAGAATTATGCGGATGTGTTCAAAAAAGTTGATAGTTTACCTCCGCGAAGAGAAATTGACTTCAGGATTGAAAAAGAATTTTGAGCTGCTCTCGAGGTTTCCCCCACTGCTATTGAAGACATTCCTGTTGTTAAGAATTATGCGGATGTGTTCGAAGAAGTTGATAGCTTACCTCCGCGAAGAGAAATTGACTTCAGTATTGATCTAGTTCCGAATGCAAGGCCAGTTGTGCATCCTATTAGAAGAATGACATGGAAAGACAAAGAAGAATTGGGCAATCAAACTAAACAACTTTTGTGGAAAGGTCTGATCAGGCCTAGATTTTCAAATTGGGGTGCAACAGTAGTGTTTGTTCCAAAGTCAAACGGTACCCTCAGATTATGTGTGGATTACCGAGACCTCAACAAATAGGCGCTCAAGAATAAATATCCGTTGCCCTGTATAGATGATTTATTGGATCGTTTGAATGGAACGAAAGTATTTTCTAGAATGGACCTAGCTACAGGTTTTCATCAACTGCGAATTGCCGAAGAATGTGTTCCTTTGACAGCTTTCAGAGGTCCTGACATATTTTATGAGTGGTTACTAATGTCGTTCGGTTTATGTAACGCTCCTGCTTATTTCGTCGATCTAATGAACAGAGTATTTCATGATGTCTTAAATAAATTTGTGCTTGTTTTCATTGACGACATTTTAATCTTCTCAAAGTCAACTGCCGAACATGAAAAGCATTTAGAACAAGTTTTGGAAATTCTAAGAAAGAATGTTTTGAAAGCCAAATTTTCTAAGTGGATATTCTGGCAAGAAGAAGTGAAGTTCCTCGGTCATGTAGTATCGAAGGAAGGAATTTCAGTGGATCCCAATAAAATCACAGTCATTCAAGATTGGAAGCAGCCTAGCACACCTACAGAAGTCAGAAGTTTCCTAGGATTGGCTGGTTATTATCGGAAATTCGTTAAGGATTTTTCGAAGCTATCTTGTCCATTAATGAAGCTTACAAAGAAGCATACAAAGTTTAATTGGACACCTGAATGTGAGGCAACTTTGCAAGAGCTAAAATTAAGGTTGACTACTGCTCCAGTGTTGACCATTATTGATGGCAATCAAGACTTGACAGTCTATACTGATGCTTCTATTGAAGGTATTGGTGCGGTGTTAATGCAAAGAGGCAAAATAGTTGCTTATGCTAGCCATTAGTTGAAGCCGCATGAGAAGAGATACCCCACTCATGATCTTGAGTTGATGGCCATCGTGTTTGCTCTAAAAATATGGAGCCACTATCTTTTGGGTGAGAAGTTCGAATTATATACAGATCATAAATCCTTGAAGTATCTGTTCACCCAAAGGGACTTGAATTTGAGGCAGCAACGTTGGTTAGAATTTCTTGCGGACTATGATCTGGACATCTTGTATACTCCAGGGAAAGCCAATGTTGTAGCTGATGCGCTCAATAGGAAGAATGCGGTCGTCGCCAATCTAATCATCGCCAATCTTATCGTTACACCTTCGTTGATTTATAAAATCTCTGCTCTTTAGAAAGATGATGAATTTATCCAGAGAATTAGTAAAAGAGTTTGGGAAGGCGAACCCTCGAGTTTCCAAATTGGTAAAAAGGGAGTTCTGAGGTTAAAAGGCCGAATTTGTGTCCCGAATATTCCTGAGCTAAGAAGAGAAGTAATGGTTGAATGTCAAAAATCCAAGTTTTGTATTCATCCACGGGTGAGTAAGATGTATCATGATCTCAAGCGCACGTTCTGGTGGAAATCTATGAAAAGAGACATTTCCATATATGTTAGCAGGTGTTCTACTTGCCAACAAGTCAAAAGTGATCAGCAAAAACCTATTGGATTGTTACAACCACTAGAAGTTCCAAGTTGGAAGTGGGATCAAATCTCCATGGATTCCATTGATGGCTTGCCCTGAACCAGGAAAGGTAATGACAATATTTGGGTGATCGTAGACCGTTTCACGAAGTCTGCCCATTTTATTCCTGGCAGATCTACTAGAACAGCTCAAAGTCTAGCGAAAATTTATTTCAAAGAATTCCTTAGACTACATGGAGTTCCCAGTAGCATTGTTGGTGATCGGGATCCGATATTCGCTAGTAAATTCTAGGAAGCATTCCAGAAAGAGCTGGGAACAAAGTTAAATCTTAACACCGCATATCATCCTCAAACAGATGGCCAGACCGAGAGGGTGACTCGTATACTGGAAGACTTGTTACTGGCATGTATTCTTGATTTTGGCAGATCATGGGAAGACCACTTGCATTTGGTTGAGTTCTCTTATAATAACAGTTACCAAGCAAGCTTGCAAATGTCGCCATTCGAAGCATTGTATGGTCGGCCTTGCAGATCTCCCGCATGTTGGGTAGAACCAGGTAATAGACTAGTATTGGGTCCCGACATGATTCGAGAAGCTTCAGATAAAGTTAATTTCATTAAGAAGCGATTACTAGCAGCTCAAAGCCGACAGAAAAGTTATGCAGATTCAAGAAGAAGGGATTTAGAATTTGCTGTTGGCGATTTTGTGTATTTGAGAGTTTCCCCATTGAGAGGAGTAGTTCGTTTTGGAAAGACTGCGATGTTGGCAATGTGGTTGATTGGTCCATTCCCTATACTCGAAAGGATTGGAACTCTCGCTTATAGGGTTCAACTGCCTGACTGGTTGCCAGGGGTACACGACGTATTCCATGTGTCTCAACTTTAAAAGCATGTAAATGATCCAGACTTGATTGTGGAGGAAGCTGCACAACATGATTTGGAGATTACCCCGAGTTTAGCAGTAAAAAGGGAGCCGGTAAAGACATTGGCAAAGAAACCCGAGTTCTGAGGAACAAAAGAATTCATCTAGTCAAAGTGCAGTGGAGCGGAGATCCTAGAGATTGTACATGGGAGACCGAGGATAGCATCAAACAGGCTTATCCCCAGTGCATACTGGATATATCTGGTGCAAGGTACATTTACTATATCTTTCATTTTCCATTTTGTTTCCTACTTTACTGTTGTTTCCTTTTCGGGGACGAAAAGTTTTAAGCGGGGGAGATTGTAACAACCCGAAAAATCAGAACCAATTTAAAAATTTTATTTTGGCTATTTTATTGAATTTTGAATAGTTAAAATAATTTATTTTAAATAATAACGATTAAAAATTTATTTAAATCGGAGTTAGAAAGAATATATTTATTTTAATTATAAAAGGAGCTAGAAATAGCGCGGTAGTTTGAAAATTTGAATTTGAACTTTGACTGAATGTACAGGATTCAAAATAAATCGGATTTTAGTGAAACCAAAAATATTTAAATCTATTTAAAAATATCTTTTCAACGAATCCGAAAAATTGAAATTTCATAGCGGTAATAAAAAGTTATGGCCACTTGAATATTCAGAATAGTTGTTACGGAATTTAATATAATATATAGCCTGTATAAATAGCCATTTTACAAACGACCTCCGTTTTCGACGAAACCACTTTGGTTGGATCCGGAATGTCAAATTATTGCAGGATTCCAATTTTCATAATTTTTGGAATTAATATGTGAGCGTGGCAAAAGAAAATGTGTTTTGTCAATTTCAGTCAATTTCGATTGACTAGAAAATGGTCATTTTTCAAACGGTCTCCAAATTCGATGAAATTAATTTTGTTAGGATATGTATCGTCAAAACATAGCTAGACTTATTTTTCGGGAATTTTTGGAGTTAGTATGTGGCCTCGGAAAATTAAAATGTACGTTCAAATTTAATATTGAATGTTTTATATTTTAATTTGAAGAATAACTGACTGAAACAGTCGAATGAGCCTACGTAACATATTCCATTGTGTCCGGAATGAGGGTATTTTACTGCGGACGACACTCGTTGGGTTTGATTTGGAGTTAGGAGTGATATAGGAATTATACCAAAATTAAATGGAATTAAATAAAATAAAAATAAAATGGAAATACGTATAAATACGCGTATAGCGTATAACCCTATCCTATCGTATGTGCCGCTCCGCAAATTCAACGATGAAGACTGTTCGATTCTTCCTCTCCAAATAGCTTCCAATCCTCTCAACAAAATCGAGCACTCCTTTAGGAAATTCCGTAGAAAATCTCGAGAGCTTCACATCCATACCGATTTCAACCCGAACCATCGTCTGTGCTTCGAGAACCGGGCCTCCAAAGTCGTCAGCTTTCCGCCGCCGCCGTGCTCGCCAGGGGCGATCGAAATGGGCCCCCTCTACGGTGAAGACGCGCCTCCCCTAGCCCCTCCACGTCGCGCAACCTGATCGGACTCCAGCTTCACGGTTTGATCAGAAAACTAACCTAGTTTTGAAGGATTCTGAAAACTAACGGCCTATTGATTTGAAGAGGAAGAAGGTGTAATATTTTATTAATTAAGTTGTTTATTTTCTTTTAAATGTTATCAACCTTCATAAAATCATATCTCGCTCATACGATAACGAAATTTGATGAAATCGGAAACATTGGGCCCGTAAATTCGAGATCTACATTTTAGAACTGACCAGTGAATTTTTGGAGCTTTCTACAATTTTAGAAGAAATAAAAAGTGATGTGAGATTTCTGAATCCGAAATAAATAAATAAATTTATATTAGGTTGCAGACGGAGTTTAGAAACTCCCGACACCCGTCGTCCACAGACCATGGACGACTTGATTGTATTGTGATGTGGAATTGGTTGATTTTTGGTGATTGATTGTGATTGAAACGAAATCAATCGTGTTTATGGAAAATTCAATTGTGTAGAAAAAAAATTATTAGGAAAAATGAAACCCTTGTATTGCCACGAGGCCTAACTAGCGCGAGGAGCCGTACTAGGGACGGTGCCGGTTTTAATTACCCTGCCGTTATGCTACCGAAATTTTCTGAAATATTCTTGTGTTATAAAATATTCATGTTGTTATATAAAATTGTTTGAATAATATGAAAATTAGATTTCCATTATATATATGAATATGGAAATGATCATTATATGTCAACATAAAATTCATATTTTTGTTGTAAGTCAAAAATGGACATCTGATAAATAAAAATGTATTACAGTGGATTTTACATTTTTTAATGTATGTGAAACATTAAAATTAAACATTGGGAAATAAAAATGTATTGACATTAAAATTTACATTTTTATGTAAATGAAACATTAAAAATAAGCACTGATAAATAAAAAATATGTTTACTTTGAAATTTTACATTTTTAATGTAAATGAAACATTAAAAATAAGCATTGATAAATAAAAAATGTGTTTACTTTGAAATTTTACATTTTTAACGTAAATGAAACATTAAAAATAAGCATTGATAAATAAAAAAATGTATTTACTTCGAAATTTACATTTTTTAATGTACATGAAACACTAAAAACAAGCATTGATAAATTACGTTTCTTTTATGAAAGAATAAAAGATTACATTTTTATGAAAGGATAAAAGGTTACATTTTTATGTAATGCAGGAAGAATAAAAAAATGTGTTAACATAAAAATTAACATTTTTATGTAAAAGTGAATCATTAAAAGTATTCAAGTGATTAAAATGTATTAACATAAAAATTTACATTTTTAAGTAAAAGTGAATCATTAAAAGTATTCAAGGGAATAAAAGTGTTAATATAAAATTACATTTCTTATGGAAAAGCTAAACAATAAAAATTAACATTTTTATTACAAATTAGAAATATAGAAAATGATCATTAGTTGAAATGAATTATGTTGTTACATTGAAATTTACATTTTTAATGTAAATGAATCATTAGAAAAGATGCATTATTTTGAAAGAATGAACAAAAAGATTACATTTTCAATGTAATAAAAGAATGAACAAAAAGATTACCTTTTTAATGTACTAAAAGAAAGGTAAGGAAAATTACATTTTTCATGTAATGTATGATTCCATATAGAAGATTCAATGTTGAAATGAAATTGTTTATGACATTAAAAACTTACATTTTTATTGTAATATGTGATTTCATATAAAAGAAATCAATCTTGAAATGGAAATGTGTTTAACATTAAAAATTACATTTTAATGAAATTATCATTCATTAAAATGATGTTAATTATATGGTAGAGAGGAAATGGTTTGAAATCGTCGAACGAATTAATTTATATATATATATATAAATTAAAATAAAATGAATCGCGCAGCTGCAGTTCGCGATTTGAAATCGTAACTTCAAACGATTATACCAAAAGATCCGACCGTTGGATTTTCCCAAAACATGAACCGTTGGGTTCGCTTTAGAAAGATCTTTCCAACGATATAAAACTTGCTAAGATCCAATGGTTAGATTTTGAGAAATGTGTAAATCAAATTTTGATGAAAGCAGCGCCAGGGCCATGTAATGACCTGTAGCGTCATTTAATTAAAAATGGCTATTTTTATATAAACAAAAATAGTGATAAATCGTTATAAAATATTATAAACGACATGGGATGAAAAGAAATGATTTAAATTATATTTATTCGAGAATTATTTGAAAATTCCGAGTTAAATCTCATTTCAAATATTTATGCGACGATTGGAAGTCGAAGATTTGAAGATGGTGATTGAAGACCGACGATCTTCACATCGAATGGATGACTACTGATGCCTTTGATTGGAGTTTCTGCCTTGAAAGGGTTACAATGGTAGTTGTCCGGACGTACTTGTTAATCGTACGGATATGCAAGAGCCTCTCTTCCGTATTAGACATATGGAACGAGGAATAAGATGTCTCCGGTTTCGTTCAGACCCAGAACGGACTTGTAAATGGATGTATGTCTGACATTGGATTTTATTCTGTGCTGGTCGGTTTCTAAATATATATCTATTTGGTGGCGGAGAATTTATTCTCTTACTTAACACCCTTCTCTGAGACGTACGAGCTCAGAGGTTATATATTGGTAGACATCAGTCGCATGGCGTGAATTGTCAACGTGACATGCCAAGATGCAAATGATCAAAGCTTATTGTTGAAAAGCATAGCCTTGTGCACTACTACAAAAGTAGGCATATTCGACACAAGTTTTATGTGGCCTTAGATCGAAAAAGAGTTGCATTTTCACCTTTTTTCAAATAGGCAACACCGGTGGGCGTGGCATCCGCGGCCGTTGCCTTAGCCCTCTAAGGCAACGCTTTAGCACATCTACTGCCACGGAAAGAAAGTGTTGCATTATAGACATAATGCAACACTATTTATACGTAATGCAACAATATTCAGCGATGCTTGAAAATTAATTAGATCCTAGGTACCAGGTCACGATAGCGGCGGCCACGTCAGCTTTCCATGTCAGCTGCCTATGTGTCACACGACACGTCAGATCTCCACGTCACCTGCACACGTGTCACATGCCACGTCAGCTGTGGCGTTTACGTGCCACGTGGACTTACTACTATTTTATGTAATGCAACACCATTTTATTATGGAATGCGGCAACATTATCTTGAAATACAACATCAGGAAAAAAGCAAATGCAATAGTAAAAGAAGACAAATACAACGCTTTAATTATAAATTTGGCAATATCAGTTTTGTACATAGAAGAAACACATCCGTTACATTCATCATCACCTTCAAACCTTCAATACATACCACCTTCAATACATATGATCAAATACGTAATTCAACGCTTTAAATATATGACACATACGATCAAATACATAATTTAAAAGTAGCAAAAGTGCCAACACGTACCACCTTCAATACAAGTGCCAACAAATGCGATCAATGTGCATTCTACAAAGTAGCAATGCCATGAACCAGAAACTGTATCTCTCTATGTCATTTCAGGTCCCCCACTTGCCGGTTGTATCTCTCCTCGTTATTTCAGATCCTGCAATTTGAATTTACAAGTTATTTGATAAGTGCATATGTGCTGTGTGCATGCATCCGTGCATTTGGCCATCTAATTAACTTATAAATCTTAGCGAGTTACGCATACAATTATAATAGTTGACCAATCAGCATCGGTCACTACGTGCCACCTCAGAAATAGAATTGAGTATGCTTCATCTTCTGTGCAAGCATTTCCAGTTCATATATCTGCCTGACACCATCCATTGGGTCCCTCGCACATCCTTTCAAGCGTCAGAACATCATCTCCTTCATATCCCCTAAACCCCAAACTTTGAAATTTTAAAAAGAAAAAAGAAAAAAAAAACAATGGAGGACTCGTCTCTATACATCACAGCCACTGTTCTTAAGGGACATTGGAATTTCGAAGCTGTGCAATACGCTCTTAAGGTGGCTCTCAATCATAATTCGTGGCCTTTACGGGTAATACCCAACAACTCTTTTCTATTATCATGCCCATTGTACAGTATGCATGATCATGCCCTAATGTTGAAAGTTTTTACAAAACCTGGTGGTGCTATTTACCTGCAACCATGGTCTGATGAAGAATTTGAGCCCTCACCAGCGTTAGAAGTGGAATCATGGGCTAAAGTTGATGGCTTTCCCGAGTTCCTAAAGAGTAATGTTCCTGCTATTGAAGAAGTAACAAAGCCAATGGGATGGGTGCTTGCAACTGACGACTGCTACTGGTCTCAGTATGACCATACATCTTTCTACCTGAAAATGCAATTTTATGAAGGCTTGGCAATATCAATACTTTTGCTGCTCAAATCAATAACAAGGTTTACTTCATTAAGGTTCAGCGCTGTACCCATGCTCATCTTGGGACAAGGCCTGAACTTCTTTTTGTGAGCAATAGGGAGGAAGAGGTGGTTCCATGTTTGCATCATTACGGATGGGAATGGGAAATGGATTCAGATGAAAGATTTAATGCAATGATATAAGAAGCTGCTGAGCTACCCCCTTGCCAAGCTTATTTCCGGAAGCCGCCCATGACATACATGTTGATAACTAAGCCAAATGAACCAGAGGAATGATCAGTGGGTAGATATAGAAGTTGATCAGGAATTTGACTGGCCAAACTACCTCACCCCGGGTCCATCACATGCTGCGGGTCCATCACATGCGGCTGCTCACTTCGGACCGGCTCTCCCACAGCCGCAAAGCCCTAACGAATCAGTTGGAAGCTCCACAGCCCTACAACCCTGATCTGGTATGAATTGATGCTACTACAATGTCATTTTTTGGATGTGTATGTATTAAGTTAACTTTATGATACTTTTGGATGTGGATGTGTATGTTATTTTTTGGATGTGTATGGTATGAACTGATCGATGCTGCCTTATGATACTTGTGCGTGTGTGTATACTTGTGCGTGTATGGTATGAACTAATCGATGCTGCCTTATGATACTTGTGTGTGTGTATACTTGTGCGTGTATGGTATGAACTGATGTGTATTGTATGGACTGATGCTGCCTTATGATACTTGTGCGTGCGTGTTAGATACGGGTATTTATATCACAAAACCACAGTGCATACACACCATAGTGCTAAACTTTATGGTACAAACATACCGTAGTGCGACACATGTATTTGTATCACAAAACCTCAAGCATACAGTTGTATGTCATTTTTTGGATGTGTATGGTATGAACTAATGCAAAACTGAGCATACGTTTCCTAAGTCGAAACATTGAAATTGGTAGTTTCAAAATCAAATGGAAAATACCTGTGCGTGTTAGATACGGGTGAATGACTCGTACGGATCTGGAAATTGGTATCCTCAAGCACACCGCAGTGCAAACACACTGCATTGATACACATGTATCTATATCACAAAACCTTAAGCATACAATTATATGTCAGTGCAAATGAACCCAAAGTGCAAATCAATTTCGATAGTAAATTCCCCATCCCTTAACTAGCTTGACCTCTATAATAAACCAATGTCTTTTTCATGCCAATAGCCCGGTTCTCATGGCCCAAAAAGGTACCACTCAGTTAGGTGAAACCTGTGGCAAACTCAAATCAATGGTCAAAGCACCTTATGATACTTGTGCGTGTATACTTATGTGTGTATACTTTTGTGTGCGTGTATACTTGTGCAAGCCTTCAGATGCTGCCTTATGATACTTGTGCGTGTATACTTGTGCGTGTATACTTGAGCGTGTATACTTGTGCGTGTATACTTATGATACTTGAGCGTATATACTTATGATACTTGTGCATGTATACTTGTGTGTGTATGCTTATGATACTTGTGCGTGTATACTTGTGCGTGCGTGTATACTTGTGCGTGTATGCTTATGATACTTGTGCGTGTATACTTGTGCGTGTATGCACTACGTGTATACTTGTGCGTGTATCACAAAACCTCAGTGCATACACACCGCAATGCAAATACACCGCAGTGCAAACCTCAAGCATACAATTGTATGTCATTTTTTGGATGTTTATGGTATGAACTGATGCACTGCGGTGCCTTATGATACGGGTGAACGACTCGTCCGAATCGAGAAATTGGTAGCCTCAAGGACACCGCAAAGCAAACACACCGCAGTGCTACACATGTATCTGTATCACAAAACCTCAAGCATACAATAATATGATAATGTAAATGAATGTAAAGTGCAAATCAATTTCGACGGTAAAGTCTCCATTCCTTAACTAGCCCGACCTCTATAATAAACCAATGTATTTTTCATGCCAATAGCCCAGTTCTCATGGTTTATTACTGGGTATAATTTTTGAATAAACCTCAGCATAATCCCAAATCCCAAATCAATGGTCAAAGCGCAACTAATTACTCATAATCTAATCTTTCACCGACTAATCACTCATAAGCGAACGGGTTTTCCTAAGTTTGGGATGCCCAAGCAACTAATTACTCATAAGCGAATGGGTTTTCCAAAATGTAACAAATGAAATACTTACTAATTACTCATAATCCAATCTATAATAAGCGCAAATAATTCACAGTGCTATACAAACTGAACCTAAGGGAAAAAACTGGCGATGTCAATGCTCTGAGCAATCAAAGCTAGAAAGCGTTTCAAAGCTTCAATCTTTTCGGAATAGAATTTGCTGTCGAGGAGAGGAGCGATACTGACGTGAATTTAGGTTTAAATTTTTGTCAATAGTAAAAAGGGGAAAAAACGATTAGATGATAGAGAAGAAAACGATTTCGTAAAGGGAGAAGATCGCGCCAAAATTTCATCAAAAGAATGCAATGACGTGGCTGTCAATGATTGGATGATGGCTAACGTTAAGATCATCAGACCCATAGATGGTTTGAACCGTTGGATTAATCTTGCATCTACTGTTGGGGTTTTAATATATTGATAACGCGGATCACTGAGCTGGATTATATATACGTAATGCTACGCTTTTAACTGGTGTTGCACGTCTAAACATTAGAATTCCCACTGCAACAGTGCATTCACGTATAATGCAACAACATATGAATATTGTTGCAGAAGATCAAAGAAAGCATAGCTTTCGCCACACTTTTCATGCAACGCACACAAATTAGTGTCGAATATGCCCACTTTTGTAGTAGTGGTGGTTAATGATCAAAGCACCGCTTTATTTAGCATAGCTTTGTGTATAGCGTTACTTCGCGAGCCTCACACCCTGGTATGAACCAGAAACGGGAGAAGGACCTCAGGGAGAGCATGCTTTTCTTCCTAGCTAAAAGTGGTGTCATGGTATGGAGCTCAGACATTTTTACTTATGTGGATGATGGAAAGCGAGGTACCTCGGATATTGAGTCCCAAGTGGCTCAGATTTACGCCCCATAGGGCGGCGAAACGTATTGTTCAGGCATTACCAATCCACTAACATATGTGTGGACCGGCTCTGACGCTCCTAAAGGCTTGACTGAGTACTTGTTCTGAGGCTCGGGCAAGAGAGTCTCGAATTCGGTAAGGACGACCCCTTGCCTTGGTTCATGATGGAAATCCAACTTCCAATACGACCCATACGGTTTTGATTGTAAACCTATATTTGGCGACATAGTATATGGTAGTTATGTCGTCTATGATTGATACATAATGATTTAAATGTTTTTAAAACATATATGCACTAATAATAATATCAAATCCGTTTTATCGTATCAAGCATTTTTGACCATTCTAAGGTAAAACTCTATCTTTCAGTTTGCGTTGCATTGTGTGATGGGACTTGAGTCTTATAATGGTTTCATTTCTCAAAAAAGCATTGCGTTGTTTGACGACTTACTTTATTTCTGCACTGACAATTCAATGGAGTAAACCCGTTCCACATTAGCGGCGTGGTCCTGTGATTAGCCTTATTATTAAATAGGTTAAGTAAGATTTCTCATACCAGTCCCATGACTGACTCGTAGTTTGTTTCACGTTGCAAACTCGGGTGCCCTCTTTCCACACAGGCAACCTTGTATTCAGGTTTTAGCAGACTCATTCTAGATGGCAATGGAGCTGAAGATAGATCCTATCATTTCTATTATGCTATTCAGACTTCATTTAATATATTATGTTTGATTCCGTTGTAGACATTTTATATTAAGTTGAAAACTATATTATGTACTAAGTATGATCCTATTATGCTATGTAACTATGATGATATTTTATTTCCAGTGAAATTTGATGTACATTATCTGCTGTAATTATATTTTTGTTCTGTCGTTATTGTTTATGTGTTATATTCCAATGATTATCCTTACTTTCGTACTATGGGAGTTTGGGGTCACCACAATATTAGAGTATAATACACATACATCCCAGCGGAAGTAATCTCTACATAACTAGCGGTGAAGCCCTCTGCTTCAAGCTCCTCCAAGTGTTTCAAGGGGCACCCAAGAGTTTAGGAAAAAACACACAAAATAAACTCTGGGTCACTCATGGGATTGGTGTGAGTAAACTCCAACCATATTGTTTAACTTTGAAAATCCTTTCAAAAGAAAAGGGTAATAGTAAGACCAGCCCACACATAAACATGGATGGTTTTTAACTTACTATAACCCAAACATTTTTGATATCAAAATCTGATGATATTATAATAATGTCTAATCAAATAAATAACCATCTAGTAGAACGCTGACATCTCACGCTCTACGTATATAGTATAAAATCAAAAACCGCTGGGCGCTTATTGGAGATTGGATTCCAATAGACAAGGTGTGGGATCACCTTCCGATCAATGTACTCTAGAGAGTATACACTGGGGTTCAAGAACATCTTGAAACCCGGCCACACATGACCGCCCACTCATTTAGCTTGAGTGTAGCGAATATATTGTCACCCACGGTTGTTGGCCATCCAACCGTAATTCGTAAGATACAGAATCGAAAAGAAGAAAAATATGAATTTTCTCTAGATCGGTGACAATACACCCTGCTTGGGTATGACCCAACTAGCCATGTTGCCTGCCCAATTTTTTGTCATTTCCCGGTTGTGAGGCTTGAGGCTACGTTATTCTTTAGAACATATGGCCACCATTCACTTTGTATGCCACATCGTCAAACCCGTCGAATCACTAGTTGATTTTTCAAAAATATTATGGGTATAAAAGCTAAGAGAAACAAATTTCTCCGCCACTAGACATAATACCCTGAAAGATCGTCTTATGTGATCTATTAGGAATACTCTGTCAGACATTCGTCCATACAAGTTATCATGGGTCTGGACAAACAGAAAACACTATTCTAGAATCACACGACCCTTGCATTTCACTTCACCTTCAATTATCTTCAACATAATCTAATTCGCAACGCTTATGCCTATACAGAGTGGTTTTCGGATAATAAATCCAACCGATCTCTCCGTATCGACAACGATGGTCAAAAATCTTTGATAGCCGGTGATTTAATTATCAAAGGAAAATAAAACATCCATCAAACAATCATTGGCCCATTAAAATTAATTTTCTAATTTTTCATACCTTCTAGATATGTCTCAAAAATCGTTTAGCCCTTCATGCTACTTGGAAAAACATCTCCAAATGTTAGAAACTCTTACTTCCTATATTCCAGAAATCATTCTTGGATTTATATTTCTAAATTATTAATAATAATAATTTCATTTCATTTATAACACCGTTATAAACCAAATACTTGTTTTTATAAAATAAGTTATTATATATAACCCAACCGAAATTCAATTCCCATTTAAAAATCGATTTTCCTTTCTAAAAATTTAAATTCTTTTCTAACATGTTTCACGGTAATTAAATACCAGTTTATTTCATGCCAGTGTAATTCCACATCCTAAACAAACAATAATTAAATACAGATCATTTGTCACATCATATAATGTAATATATGAAAATAACAATATAATTGTTTGAGGAATCCGGTTGGATTCCTCCAACCTGTTTCCTTGCATCCACAAATGTTAGTCAATATATATCACACAATTTCGTATTAATATGGAATGTTATAACCAATGGAATCAGTATCCACCAATGTTTAACTATATATAACAATATATATTATTCAATCAATTTAATTGTAATTCATCCCAACAACCATTACGCATCACTTAACCATTACTTATCAATATAAAAATTATCAGAGTTAGTGAGTTTACTCACCTTGTCATGCGGTTAACGGCTCTGCTTTTATTTTGTTTACAATCAAACGTGACTGATCAGTTCCAAAATTTTCAGTAGTTTAGTTCTCAGCCACATCAGTTCCAAAATGTAGACCTTGCCGTTACGATTCTAACGTGACTGATCTAGTTGAATTCTGTCCACGAACGAAGAATTTATCGCAATTACAAGTAAGTTAACCCGTTATTTTATAAACTAAGTTATAATTAATTAATTCGTTAATTAATTAATTAATTTATGATTTACCTTAATCATACGTAGGTCCACATCATCTAACACAATGTGGTTCCTTCTGTGCATTTGTGTGCATGGCGCACATGCACCATCGCTGTAGTGATCATCGTCTCGACACCACTCCCATCCAAACATCCGCCCTACTGGTTGCGTCTTCTCAAATGAACACTACATCCCAAAAATATTACTGCTCCTGAAACCGAACAATGGCCTTCCATTTTTATTCATAGTAAAAACAGCAACTTCTTGTCCACCATTTAACATGACTTGAGGTCTTTCGTTTACCATTTTAACCAAACACTCTGTTAGGACATCTTCCTCAGTCGCAGAACACTGCTACAAACCATTATGCCATGAGTTTTCATCTGAAACGAGCACTTCATTTACCACAAATGTCCAAAACACACTCACGGTTCCACGCATCAATACCTCATCTCCACGCTTGGACTGTAAACATCATGGTATGCCACCATAATTAAACACCATGTTCACCTCCATTCAACACGGCTCCCATCTTCATGCCATACGCTGCAAGCATCCGCCCAGTCCAAGCTCCGCACTTGCTGACTCTTTCACCAGTGAGCACCTTACCTACACACACACTGGTGCATTACACATGGCTTGCGTCATCACAACGCAACTATCTTCTTCCATCTCGTTTGCTTCGCACCTCTATATACCAAAACTTCTAGTCATCCACTCACTTGCTCCTTCACCGCAATCCATTCGCATCCAACCACCAGTTCGAACTCGCGCCCCTATCCACCTTGCGTTTTCACAGTCTTGCCGCCACTACAGCAAGCCCACGAAGTCCAGTAGCGTAGCTAGTTATTCATCTCAGGTAGGGCATGATCTGAAAATTGGCTTACAAATCATGTCTGGTGGACCAAAACTACAACTTTTACGTAGGGGCCACTGATTTTGAACTAGGGCATGTGCCCTGGCTGAGCATAGAGTTGCTCCGCCACTGCCACGAACACACTGTACACGGCTGCTACTTGCTGTCACGACAGCTCCCCACGCATTCATTTCAGCCCCCACTATGCCCTTTAAATCCTTCATCGATGCAGCCCGCCCTCATTTTTTTTTCTCACCTTAAAGTGCTGGTGAATTATTTCCAGCGAACCAAAGTAGTTCCAGCTCAATACAAAACATACAAAGTCGAAGAGGAAATCATCAAGAATCAAGGGATGTTTATTTCGAGATTATAATTGGAGCGCTTGTTTTGAGTTTGATTTGAAATGCTCACGTATTGCTTCCATTATTTTCTGAAGAAGAATGAATGGCCTGTTGTTTAAATAGAAGAGAGGAGGGACCAACCTTATTATATGGTAATGAGAATAAATAAATAAAAACGTTTGCTTAAGATGTAAGCTTTGTAGGATGATAATATTTCAATGATAGGCGGCTACTGTTTTATATCTTTAAATCAACGTGATTTTACACGATAGTATGGGCTTTGATTTGAAATTACGCTACAGTGGTTACTTTTGGCATGAAGTTTGTCTCTCCTTTTTCAACCTAGTTGCTGCGTAGTACATATTCAAGCATGTGGGTAAAATTATGTTTATATTATAATGTACTATTTTATTATTATAATCATGTCTACAGAGATTTCACTAGCATGTAGTAACAAGGTTTCAAGCACATTACTGCTGCTCCAGATGTCTTCATGTGAGTTTGCATATCGGGCTCCTTAAAGTGTAAACTTATACATAGTGATTTGGCAAAATATCACCGCAAGGATTATATTTTGTGTTTAGTGTATGAACCTTTACAAAATATTTGTATTGGTCTGTTTAAACTATACCCTTTATAGTTCTAAGCATAAATGCTTCATGCTTTGAGTTTGTATCAAGTTTACTGTTGGCCCTTTGTATCTGATCCTCTGCGCCACCAAGTTCACGGAAATCACCTCCTTACATATTAAGTTTGATTTATCTTTAGGCACATCCGTATAAGGAACTAAATATTTATGTATTAAGTTATAAAGCTTGTGGGCGACGTTAGTTTTGGTTTTTAAATGTTTTGGCATTTGGTTATATAAAGCTTCGCTGACGAACAGACTACTATTAACAAAAATAAAAATACCATTGTGTCGAGCATTGTGTCATGACTTCAAAAATATAATATTATAGACTAGTAAGCTTATTCTGTGAAACTCCAAAATACTGATATAGGGTGTAAAATACTCCAAAAAGTAGCTTATTTTCCAAAATAAAAATTACAGTAAAATTCTAAAAATTAAATTATAACTACATCTCAAAGAGCTTGTCCAAAATCAAAACCAATATCTAGTTATATTAAATAAACCATTATGGTTCATAAACGATCCTATAGCGACTATTTGAAAATTTGATTTCAATATAATTCACAATCTATAACATGAAATCTTGGTTTTTCGCTTCCATTAGAAAAATATAATCAATTCAATTTAAACGTTTCTTGTTTCAAGGAAATCTGACTTATAACCGATCTCGTACGCTCAGATGAAGTTCAAAACATTAAATTACAAACTACCGCGACACTACGAGCTCGATTATAATTATATTATAATTAATACGTTCAACTGTCATTTAAAACAATATATTCGTTATTAAAACTTGAATTCAAAATCAATTAAATATCTTATATTGTCCAATTCACACAATACGGCTTTTTAAACTTTTCCGACTATTTCGAAAATTAAATATATTACTCCACGATTTATATTTATTTAATAATCCAAATTATTTAATTTAAATCATATAAATTATCAAATCAATACATTTAAGACAATTCAATAAATTAATTACTAAATCGCTAAAATTACGGGACGTTACAATTGAAGACGGAGTTTTATGCAAGGGTTGTTATGTTGATCCTAAGTAGATATTTCCTAAGATGGATACAGGATTGTGACTTCGGTTTTTCTAGTCCCAGGACAAATGTATGGACGAATGTCTGATAGAGTATGCCTAATAACTTATGTAAGTTGATCTCTTCAAACGTATTTACGTTTGATGATGGAGTAACTCGTTTCTCTTAGTTTTATACCCATGGTATTTTTGGGGAAATCAATTTGTGATTTGGCGGGTTTGACGATGTGACATTCAAAGTGAATGAAGACGTGTTATATCTAAAGGTATGTTCAGCCTCAAGCCTCACAGCCGGGAAATGACAAAAATCGGACAGGTAGCATGGCTAAGTGGGTCTCTCCCATTAGTGTGTATTGTCACCATTTAGAGAATATTCATTTTGTTTCTACTTTTTCTTCTGTATCTCCTGAGAACAGTTATGTTGCTAGCAAACGTAATGTGACAATATATCTGATACACTCAAGAGAAATGAGTGGTCGGTCATGAGTGGTCGGGTTGCAAGATGTTCTTGTTGAACCCACTGTGTTTCTCTCTAGAGATACACTATCGGAAGGTGGTTCCATACCTTGTCATAGTTGGAAATCCATTATCCAATAATTGCTCATAGTTTTGATTGTATATTATGTATGTAGAGCGTGAGATGCAAGCGTTCTGCTAGATGATTATTTAGTTGTGGTTGATAGACACTATTATAATATCAGAAGAGTTTTTGATATAAAGATGCTTTGGATTTTTATAATGGAAAAACTCGTTCCGTTTTTACGGAGTGGTCTTATGAGATAACCTTTATTTATCGAGCTGTTTTAAAATCGTTTACTCATACCAGTCCCATGACTGACCTAAAATCTGTGTAGTTTAAGCGCTTAGCGGTTCTGTAGCGGCGGAGGTGCAAAAAGGTGTAGCGGGGATAAGCGGGGAAACAGCGGGGATATAGTGAAGGCGCAAAAAGGTTCATTAGATGTAAAATAAAATATTTGAAAATTAATTAATCATCTTTCTCACATTATACGTGTACAAGAAACTAATATTAATTAATCTTATATAACAAAATCAAGGAATACCATAATTTTGCATGCTAAATTTGATGAGTGTGATTGATTGTTACCATATATTAGGCATTTATGCCTTAAATTTAGCACTTTACACTAAATTTATTGAATATTTTAAAAAAGAAAACTTGTCAAATCAAGCGATATATATTAATAATGCTAAAGCGGACGATAAAAAGCCTTGATTTAGCGGATGCAGCAGAAAATAGTAGGGTTATAAGTGGATCTACTGCTCATCAGCACTAAATTAAAATAGCGTAGTGGTTGAAGAGTGCTATGGGCTAAAGCGGGGATATTGCGGGGCTTTAGCGGGGTTTTAACTGCATAGCCTAGAGTTTATTTTTCTATGTTTTTCATAAACTCTTGGGTGCCCAAATTTGTACGGGTAGTCCAGTAGTTTAGGATTTTACAGATTTATCTAGAGGAGCTTGAAGCAGGAGGTTTCAACGTTAGATATTTAGAGTTTATTTCCATTGTGTTATATACATGATGTGCTCTAATAATATATGTAAGTTCAAATACAGTCTGTAATTCAAAAGTGATTATTTATATATTATAATTTATTCCACTACAACTGCGATATTCTGTGTTAATGTTCAGTTTCATCTTCTATCTATTTTCTTCCATTCTAAATATTCTATCTTTCTATTTCCCAACCTCTAACTTCTTTCTATTAATGATTCATATTTTCAGGCAATTTGGGTTAGACATGAGTTGTATACAATCAGCTCAAATCGTACGAATTTGTGGGTCGTTACACAACAAACATCTAGGGATGGGGAAAAAATTGTGCTTCCGAATTATTACATAATATTCCCCTTTGAACTCATAGTGAGTAGAAGCTCCCTACTTACAGTTCATATAATGGGTTTTAGCCCCATCCCTTCCGATGTTTCCAAATCTATTTTTTTACATAGGCCTTTAGTTAATGGATCTACAACTTTTTTAGACTTTACATAGTCTAGTGATATAACTCCCTCAGACAACAAATCTATGATGGCCTTATTCTTCAAACGAATGTGTCTTCTCTTTCCATTGTATGTTGCAACAACAATTGCAGCCGGCGAACCGCAATGTAGTGCAACTGAAGGAGTTGGCTTCCCCCATAGTGGAACATCAACAAGCACATTTCTCAACCATTCCGTCTTATGACTTGCCATTTTAAGAGCCATAAATTCAGATTCCATAGTAGACATAGCACTACAGGATTGTTTACTAGATTTCCAAGATACAGCTCCACCCCCAAGGGTAAATACAAAAACCGTAACACCCCATAAAATACATAAGTATTAATAATTAATTAAATAGTAAGGATGGAAAATGAGATTTTGCAGCTTTATGAATTTGGCTACGAAATTCTTTTATTTGGATTTGTGGCGAAATTTTGAATCGTTTTCATATAATATGCTGAAAACAGTCAATGTACGAAGAATTTATGAACAAATGATTTTGGACCATAAAACACATATAATTAAATGGATAATTTATATATGTGTCCAAAATAAATTCAAAATAAAAAGGAAGAATTTGAATTTTGAATTAAAGGTAAGCTCATGGGGACAAAGGATATTATATATAAGGTATAAGATTAAGAGACTAAGAACGTATTAATTTAAGGGTGCGTTTTTTAGAGGTCCCTATTAAGTTTCAAAATAAATAAAAAACCCGGTCATAGTTTCACATACGTTTCCGCCCCCTACTTTTGAATTGCCGCATGCTATTTTAGTGGATCCGCTTCCTCTTTTGTAGTTCCGCCTGCTCCTCCTTTTTACTTTGCTTCCTCCGTTTTTTCTCCAGAAAAAAGTGCGGCTCTTCTACAAAAAAAAATTTCTAAAATCTGGAAATAATCCCAGAAGTCCACGACAAGGAAAAAAATAGTTGCATATATGTATGCAAATATTGCCAATACTTGCATACATATATGCCATTATTGCATAAAGGTAAAAAATGAACTGAGTTGCAGTGTTACGAAATAATGCATGTTTTTATGCAAGAATGGTGCAATAGTTACACATAAATGTGCAGAAAAATCAAAAGGAGATGCAACAGTGGAAATTATGCACATATATATGACAGAAATAGGAATTGTTGCATAATATTATGCACGTAACTGCATATTTTCGACGTTTTTTACTATTTTTTATTTTTAGTGCAATTTTTTTATTTTTTTTCGGCAAATTTTTTGTCGAATGCATAATTTATTTAAATAATAATTTTCATTTTTTTTTTCATTTTTTCGCTACTTTTGAAAAATAGGGACCTAATTTATAATAAGTTTATCACTGGATCTGAGCCTAATTAAGTTTCAAAATAGGGATGTGAGCCTAATATTCACTTAATTTAATTTAACACCTCAACAACGCACGTTTATTAGGAGTTCTAGTCCCCAGGGGGTCGACCTCCCCCCCAAAGGGGTGTCGACCGCCAGTCAACCTCTCAGGTCGACCGCCTATCGACCTCTCAGGTCGACTGCCTGACGGTTGGACAACCCAATAAATCTATGTGGTTAGGCTTTTTTCCAGAGAGGATATATATAAATAAAAGGCATGGATAAAATCAAAATAATCCAGTGGTATATGCTCACACGGGTAACTAAATATAGCCCCTCATATCACATTATGAAACCATGACCACTCTCTATCCCTGCATCCATGCCACCTCTCTGCCATTACTAAATTCCAAGAAAATAAAGGTTAAGGATTTCTTCTAATTCTCCAACCTTAATTCTTATCTTCTTTCTATTCTAATTCATATAGGTTTTTAGGATGAACTTTGGAATTTGGTATAAATATATATATATATATATATATATATATATAAGATTCTAATTCACGTTTCTTATATATATATATATATATATATATATATGGAGGATTATTGGAGCATGTTTGACCATAAAGATTAAGCGTGGATCTATATCTACTACAGATTCCTCTTTGTTCTTCCATAAATCTGTGAGTGGAATATCGTTTATTAGGCATATTCATATTCTTATTAGATTATCATGTGGATAGATATGCCTAGGAGGATTTGGATATCGATATCAAAAAAACCAAAACTCCCAAATCCTCTATTTTATATTTGGTATAAATTGTCATGATTATTTGGGTTTTGTGGATTATTGATTTTAATATTGGGTTAAAGATGAAAAAGGGTGTTGCTACTATTGTTTCTATTTTATGTAATTTACCTTTATTAAACATTTGATTTTAACCTAAAAGGGTTTAGATTTGAGTATTTCATAATTTGATTTGGTTTGGATTCGATTTTGAATCCAAACGTATTCATACCTGAAATATGTCAAATGTAAATGTTCTTATGTGCATAATACCCAAAAAGAGGTGAATTAGATAAAGTGGAAATTATAAACATACATATATAAATGTATGTAATACTCAATTATTAATCCAGTATTGAAATCATTTCAACAAGCCTAGGATGCAAGTTGAAATTTGTATGTATGCATATTTTCCATTCACTACTATTTGTTATATTGTTATTATGTCATCATGCCAAAGTTGTAGCGGTAAAAGTATGGAAAAACTAACTTGCATACCTTGATTTAGAAAAATTTGACAATTGCCATCTCGTTAGAACATTTCCTCATTCATACGAATATTTACGTTATTTAGGCATTATAATTATTTTATTATATAAACATAATTAACGTTTTATTAGCATAATAAATGTGATTAGGATAGAATTTGAATTTGAAATGTCCCCACGTAAGTAAATATATATTGATTGCTTGTGTGTGCGTATAGAATAGTTATATATATATATATAATTAATGGCACACAAACACGATGTTAGTTGCCACTTGTGGTATATGTCTATCCGGAACCGACCAGCAAATCCAACAACCACACGTAGGCCCAACTAATGTGAGAGGTCTAGGTGCCATGAACCATTCTAACTTAGTACACTAGATGAGAGATTAAATAAACTTGTAGTAGAAGTCTGCTTGGAACCGACCGGCATATCAAGCATCTACAGGCATACAGTTTAATGTGAGAGGTCTAGTGTGTGTATACTACTATATATATAAGTCTATTTCATGTGAAAATAGGTAGGTTTACTACACCGTGAGAAGGCATTTAAGTGGACGATTTTCTTTTTATCTAATTTGGGACTTAAGTGGTTAGAATTAGGATCCCTTCGAAGGTTTACTCCTTGGAGAGGAGCCAAAGTCACTGGACCTACCCTTATTAGATTTGAAGTAAGTCTTTGGGTCCTCCTTCTCTAAAAGTGGTTAGGCATAAACAGTAATGGAGTAGGGTAGTTCAACAGGGATGTCCACTTCCTCTAAAAGCTTGTAAGGGCTCAACTAGGGACAAATTTGGAAAATAAAAGATACGTGGCCATTGCATGCTAACCAACTGTCTAAGGGAAGTCGTAAGTGGCATAGGTGTCCTACCGTAATATCAGTTAAGTAGTAACGTTCGCAATACTACATCTCATATTACAAATGAGAGTATAGACTTAAGAACGTTAACATATTAGGATGGGGTCTAAAGGGGCTAGGGGTCCGCCTCAGGGTTATAAGAGATCGTAAGAATCCACCTTTAATAGGGCCATAAGTGACCGAGAATGCCCACCTCGTTGAGACTTTACCCTAAAAACACTAACGGGCGATTGACTAGGATATCCACCCCATTGGTTAGATACTTGATGCTTGTGTGAATCTTGTGTGCTGCGTAGACATACCTTACATATGTAACCTGCTAAAAATATAGGGTATGGACATTAAGTAACACCATATTTCAATCACATAGAACTTTATATTCTAACCCCTCTCTTAACATATCCAATAGGTCAGTAGATGGGGTAAAAGCCATGGACGAAGTCATAATTGGAGACGGAGAAGAAGAAGAAGTTATTTTTCTATTATTAGTAGTTATCACTTTACTTCTTTTGGAAACTTGTGAGAATGAACTATTTGATGTACCCATTGAATGAATGTAATTGTGATTGTTGTATTTCTGTGATTTTTAAATAAATGGTACATCTTATTTTAGTATTATATTTTCTCTTTCCGCTGTGTGAGAATTCATTCGAAGTATATGTTATTATTATCTGTGCAAATGTAATCCTTACAGGAGCCAACGGCCCATTTATAATGGCTCTAAGTTTCGATGGGCCTTTTCTAGGTCAAAATTTAGGCCCATTCCGGGCGGGTTGTTACATAACCACTAGTGGAGTTAACTTCGTCGTTGTCGGATACCCAGTAGGCATCAAAAAAACCTCCAAAACTCCTGGAAATTTAAAGAAGTGCAAATCCCAATCCATGGTACCTTTTAGGTACCTAAGAAACCTCCTTAGTGCGATCCAATGGTCATTGTTTGGGTTATGAGTATACTGGCTCAATCTATTAACAAAATAAGCAATGTCAGGTCGCATGTAATTCATAAGAAACATAACACTACCAATAATTCTAGCATATTCAGACTAACAAACTAGATCACCTTTATTTTTCCTTAGGTTGATACTAAAATCATAAGGAGTCCTAATATGATCTAATTAAACGAGTCAAACTTTTTAAGAAGTTTTTCAATATAATGTGACTGAGTAAGATAAATGCCATTTGGAGTCCTTTTGATTTTCACTCCCAAAATCACATCTGCCTCACCCATGTCTTTCATTTCAAAATTCGAATTCAAAAATTCCTTTGTCTCATTTACTCGACCCAAGTTAGTACCAAAAATCAGCATATCATCCACATAAAGGAAAATAATCACACGACTATGGGAATCATGTTTGGAATAAACACATGAATCACCTTCATTAACATGAAAACCATTACCAGTCATAGTTTTGTCAAATTTATCATGCCATTGCTTTGGAGCTTGCTTGAGTCCATACAATGACTTGGCTAATTTACAAACCTCATTCTCTTGACCTAGAACAATGAACTCTTCAGGTTGAACTGTGTAAATCTTGTTTATTGCTTCCTTCCAAAAATAGCATCAGCTAACTTCAATGCCTCATCATAGGTTCTTGGTTCATCTTCCAATATAAAGATATGAACAAAATCATCATCTACTATGGCAGATTCAGATAAAAATAGCAGTAATAAAATCTGATCCAAAACTATTATCCTTTCAAGCCCTTTTGCTTCTCCTTGGTTCCAAAATAGAATTAACATTAGTAATGGGGGGAGCAATAGGTAAACTAGCAGAACTTCTAACATATGATAAATTATCATAAGATTGAGATATTTTCAAAGGAAAATTATTTTCAAAAAATCCAGCATCTCTTGCCTCGATAATATTACTACGTGCATAAGAGTTGTTAGCCCCTTTAACATGAAAATGATAAGAGGCACTTTGATATGCATAGCCAATAAAAACAGAATCAACAATTTTAGGACCAATTTTGTTCCTCTCAAAACTAGGTATGCCAAACATTTGCTAGGCACCCCCACACTTTCAAGTATTTCAGATTTGGAACTCGACCTTTCCATAACTCATATGGGGTTTTATCGAGCTTCTTGTGTGGAACCCTATTCAAAACATGACAAGCAGAAAGAATAGCTTCCCCCTATATTATCAGGAAGTCCGGAATTAATAAGCATAGAATTTATCATATTCTTTAAGGTACTATTTTTTTTCAGCTATACCGTTTTGTTCAAGTGTATATGGGGCAGTAGTTTCGTGAAATATGCCAGTTTTCTCACAGAATGCCTTATGAGTGTTAGAGTCACACACACTACGCCTATCGCTCCTAAGTGACAAAACATTCAAAAAAAAATTTGCGTCCATGTAAGAGTTAAAAATTCCAGAGCAATACTCTTACTATAGCATAAAATGTGTTAGTCATAGCTATTTTAATATTTTTCTTTAGGTATGTTGCTATATTCATGTCATTCCCTTAATAAATATGATACAATTCATCATAAATAAATTACATAACAAATATCATAAATTAATGCCATATAAAAAATTACATATAAATGAAACAACAAATATCATGTTAAATAACATTAATGAACATAATAGCTATGATGTATATCTGACCATAGTATAGCTACGTAAAATGCCATTATGTCATTTTTCCTTCGGTTTCTTATTGGAATACTTAACTAAGCCATAAATGATGCAGTTTAGATAAACATGCAAACTATTGCTCCTTTTATTTTATGTTGACCGAAACATGAAAGCGCAACATATCTTTCAAATGCGCCATACATGTAAAATATACGCATCTACTAAATATAAATGCATTAAATAAAAAAATGTCTTATCTTAAATAGAAACAAGCCGAATTATTTAATTTCTATAACCAAAGCATTTAATGCATTTATGATATTAGCATAACAAACACAATTAATGCATTTATAACAAAAAAAATTGCAATTGACCGTTATGTGGCCAAAAAAAAGTAAACCAATATTACAGCATATTGGTTTAATTGAAAATATATATAAAACAATGAAACAAAATCATTTCATCTCAGATCTAGGCATGCATAAATATCTTAAAAGGAGCACACATGATTCAAAATTTCTAAAATATCCCAAGACCATATATATATATATATATATATATATATATGTATATATGTTCAAATTACTTAAGTCAAGGATCCATATTCATATTTCTTTGCATAAATGGCTCTGAATTATTCAAAACATCATATACCATCAATAAACAGTAAAGGAAAACAATTGTTCTTAACAAATTCAAAATGTACTTTCATATTGAATTCATAAGTGATTCAGAATAATATGCAATAACTTGTGATGTTACGACTAACAAAAGTTGTTTTCCAAATTTAGAGCAATTTTGATTATTTTATAAAAAGATTTAAAATTTTAATCATTTAGGTCTATCTTCCTTAGCATGATTAAAACCCATGTAAATATCCAACAGAGAATTTGACATATGATGCAGCCACCTTCCTTTACAAGTCTTATCATACTTAACAAATTTCAGTTCCGATTCAGATAGGTTATCCTTATTGTTAGTTTCAATAATTTCATCAAGCACATACGCAACATCAATTTATTCCAAATAATAGTGCATCCTAAAAGCCCAACGTTTATTATTTTTACCATCAAGAGGTTCCTTTTTAGACATATCAGGAATAAGAAATTTGGAAGACATAATTGTCTTTTAGTTTGTCGTAATTTTAGGCAGTAATAAATTTGAAATTACTTATCTTGATGTTGAGTGAAGTAAATTGAAAATAGTCGCATCGTGGTGAACCACTGACCTAAATAACAATTCCACGCTATCTCCGGTGCAGTAGATAAGAAGCGGTTGCCCTTCAAGATAAGCACGACGCCGAAATTTGTGTGCACTCACAAACCCGACTGGAACTCAGAATATTTGCCCAAAGACCAGAGGAGAATTTTAGAGGAGAAGATTGATGGTTTTTTTTGTTTTTGGAGAATAAAAGAAAAACCAATCTTTAGAGTGTAAGAAAATATAAAGCGAGGAGTAATTGATGGTATTAATCAGCCACTAAGAAGTGTAAATTCTCAATTAATAGTGAAGATAAACAGTCATAAAACGACTAGAAAATTGAATATTGTAATTAATACAATATTGTAATAGTTCTCAATTAATAGGGAAGCCAACAGCTAGAAAATTAAATATTTCAATTAATACAGTATTGTAACTGATACAATATCTCAATGTGGGATATTTCATTTTAGCTTTCACTCACTTTCTTTTCACTTTAGAATTTTCAAGAGATGTTACTTGAAGGAACACCCTTCGATCATCAGGAGATTAAGAACTTCGATAGTTCTAAAAGTATATATTTTTTTGTCGATTTTTAGGTTTTTCCATATTATTTTTCTACGATTTGGTTATTATTTTATACGCCATCTATGTTTAGGTTTTCTGGAAATTTTGTGTACTGCAATTTTATGGAAATTTGGCTCGGGCGACCACTCTTCTGATGCTTGCTGGTGTTTTCTAAGCATCTTCAAGGAGATTGGTTTTAATTATGAGGTTAACTATTATTTTAGATTTTATTTTGTTTGTTTGAAAGCCGCATTCTTCAAAACCAAGTGACTTATTTCTTCAGCTCATTACACAGTCATAGTAAGTTTATAGATTATTGATTGTTTCTTTACCATGAGATATACCTAAAATCATATAAAAATTAAAATTTCCACCTTAAATGATATGATATTACATTGTATTAAATTATACATTATTACATAATACAATTTATGATGTGATAGAAAAAATAACACGGAAATCTTATTGTACACAAGAATCATAAATCAAGTTGGTTATAGACATGCCCGACCCTACAAGCGAGCAAAGCCACCGCTTGGGGAATCACATATTCCACGGCATCATTCCAGCCACAAAATCATGATTATAATAAAAAAACATCACAATCCACAAATCATGATTCACGAGCCACAAAATCGAAACCGCAGGAGATTCAATCACATGGAAAGACAGCCAAGAAAGAACGACATCATTGGTGACAGTTTCAACCTTTCAGGTGAACATCTTGATTCTTGAACATTAAAGGCTTCTCAGTATTGTTCCCAACTTTCAAATCACATGTATAAATTATGATTAGTTAATCAGTACCCAATTCGACAGTTCCCAAATAATAAGTTTGATGAATTCATGTAAGTACTGTTAATTATAATTATTACTGGTCGGAGTATTCGGGTTTTGATTTGATTCTCTATTTGATGAATCCAATCATACTTGTTCTCTTCATTGGGAATCCTTTTTTCAGAGTAGTCTGATGCCTCTTATGCGGCTGTGCCTTGTAATGAATGAGTGAAAAGGAAAGGCTTTGGAATTTAGGCAGAGAGAGTAAGAATTTTAAATGAAAGTCTAAGCTAAGCTAATCCAACGAATCTTGCACTGCAACACTGAAATAGTAGTACATGAAACAATGCATCATTCCTAAAGTTTAGTATACTTGTTTATATATCCCTATGACTGGAATGTATTATGCATATGTCACTCACCCAGACATGCTTCATACTAAACCGAATAATTAAACAGTCTACCAATGGACCCAAAGGTTACGTCCATATAATGGACTTTTAGATAGAGCCTGATTCGTCAGTCTTTCGAAGTATACATGAGTGAATGAGAGCACAACGAAGACAAAGATCTCCAATAGGAGACTAACAAGAGCATATAGATCGACCTGTAAGAGACTTACAGTCTCTCAATAATGATAGGGTATAACACATAGACCTATAAAGCACGTATCTCAGACTGGAACAAATAAGTGATTATTTAAACGGGTTCTCAAGTAGTGGTTCGCTCGGACATAGGTCGTAGACTGGACCTATGTGTATAAAAATAATATGTGATGAGTCATCATACATATCATAATTTTAATGTTATGTAACTTTTGTGTCCTTGAATTTTAGTATGTCAAAATCATACATCAATTCCCTATTTTTCATGTAGCCACAGAGCTTAATTCATAAATTAGACTATTCATATTATTTTCGCGTGACATGAACACAGATGTAAACAACATATAAGATTTTCCTTTTTTTGTATGTGCAAATAAGCATGTGTTGAAAATGATAATAGAAATACCATTTTAAACTTGTGCAATTAGTTGATAAATAATTGTGTTTTTATAGAAAGTAGTGGTTAAAGGATAAATTGTTTTGATATGATACATTAGCTTCCATGAAAGGGCCTCATTTTTTCTTTTTCACTTTAGGTACCAAAAGTCTTAGGACCAGCTCTGATTATAGAAACCTTTGCATAATCTTTACATTATAAATTTAATGATTTTATATCAGCAGTGTCAACCTTTTTTTATTTCTTAAACCGGAAGTACGATTTTATACATATACAAAATAGTACATCCGTTTCTGCTTCTACACATTACTGATATGAGGAGCTTAAGTTTGACAAGATGCTAGTTAGTTTAGTAAGTTGAGTGATGCTTAGTTTTTTGGATTTTTCACCATTGATTGATTATTTCTGGTTGTTTTCCATTGACTGCTTAGGTCTGGCTTGGATCTTATTATTCAACTAAAAGTTATTGTCCGTTTGATTTGATTGTTTCTCATTTTCCTTTATCACCCTATATAAAAATCATAATTTGGGATGGGTGAGTTTTCTATGATTTTCAAATGGTTCTTGCTCATTTTAGTCTCATTATGTTCTACAACAGCAGCGCCATCCCTAGTGGTCGCTATACCCTAATGTCCCTGGTGAAAAAATTATTTTCAATGTAGATGTCACATTTCAACCAAATAATATTTGGTTGAAGAAATTATTTTGTTACGTGATTCAAATGAATACCAACTCTTGGCTTTGCAGTTGGATAACTACAACTGTCTAATTAAAAGATTCAGAATGCTTTCCAACTTTTATTTGCTTATCTTGCAAATAATTTCAATAATTTTGCAAACAAAAATAATACTTTTTATGTACTCTTAATAAAAATATATGTTAAGATGATTGGTATACTAAAATTATCATCATGAAAGGAAGAAGCCATTTGAACTTCAGCAAGTAAGCAGGTAGGATGCGTTAGTAATTAAAATATAAAATTTATTGAGTTATCATATATCTATCAAGTTTCTACCTATCATATGTCATATCGCCTTAGACAACATTTCACATATAGTTACCTTAAATGTACTAGTTATTTGTAAAAAAGAAATGCACATAATGTATTATAATTTGGAACCTTGGATATGCAAAAAATATAATGACATCTGGTTTTAGAACAAATTTTCTAACTAGTTTGTAATACTTTCGTTATGCGTGTCAAATCATTATCTTCTACTATTAACCGTTTAAACTACTATTATGTTAATTTTATGAACTCTCTTAACATAGGGAGAAAGAAAGATAGCCGATAAAGTAATTGTACGTATGATATGATTTGAAATCAAGTGTCCCTCTTTTGTACCATGTGTGTGCGCACAAAAATAATTGATTGATTAAGTAAAAATGATAATGGCTAATAGAAGGTAGTAAAAGAAATGATAGTAAATAATATGTGTATATGCGTGTCTATATATATATATATATGTGTGTGTGTGTGTGTGTGTGTGTTTGTATATATTTTTGTGTGTGTGCGTATCATGCATTTAATTACGTTGAAAGACAATTTTTTTTAACTTTGTGTAAATTAGTATCGAAAATTCACCAATATACCGACATGATATTAGAGCATTCCCAACAGTGGAGAAATCACATGAAATGGGGGAGAACTCGCGCTGCAGCATTAGCAGTTCGAGTGTACGGAGGCACGAGAAACGGGAGAGATCCCCATTTGCGTTTGAGGAGTGGGGATTGTTAAACGGTTTTACGAAAACCGTGTAGCACTTAAATGGTTTAATGAAGTCCGTTGAAGTGCTAAACGGTTTTCATAAGGCCGTTTAATTTATAAACGTTTGGCATATTTTTTTTTCTTTTAAGCCTAAACGGTTTTTTGAAAACCGTTTAGGTCTTAAACAGTTTTTGGAAAACCGTTTAAGGTTTCTTAATAAAAAATAGTCTAGAGGCCTCCCACCGACTCCTGGAATGGTGGAAGGAATTACCGCTTTAAACATTATTCTCTCGCTCGAATGCCCACCGACTGCTAAGAATGCTGTTATATGGCTACGTGAGGCGGTTTAATGTTTATATAATATATTTTTAGCATATGCTTTTAATTTCAGTTCTTTAATGTTATTAAACTGAAATTATTACTACTGACGCACTTTTTGGTCGAAGCTGTCACACAACCGAATTTTGGTTAGTGACGCGCTCAAGCGTCAATGACATTGTCAGAAAACACAAAGTAATTTAGATGAAGTCGCGACATATTAGGAGAAAGGATCGGAAATGGCATTGATTCGTAAAGTCATCATCGATGGACTCATAAAAGTTGGCGCAGTAAAAATACGTGATCGATTCAGTCCGATCAGCTCACAATGGTTGAGCGCGTTGGTCCGATCATGTGACAAAACTCATCGCACAAAAATATAAGGTTTTGGTGAAAAACAATGGCACGCACTCAAAAACAGCTGATCAACACACGTCGTTCTCAAAAAATGGGTTGCGCAACTCACGACATCAAAATCTGGTAAATCGGGAAAAATCGATCTAGCACGTGAAAATCACAAAAATCCATTGTAAAAACTTGGTAAGTCAATCTGGTAAATGTGGTGAACTAGGTAAATCTGGCACGTTTGAAAAGGGGAGATCGACAAGGCAGATCACGTAGTTTTCACGTGCGCAACACGGTGATCAAGGGCTTGACAAATCGGCTTTGGAACTTTGGAAAGTTTGGAGCGGATCTGGTAAACATCGCATCCTAGAAAACCGGTGCGATTTTCCTTGATCACATCAGGGGATTCGATGGTTTTCTCGGCTCGCACACTTGGATACGGCGCGATTTTTCTTGGATACGATTTGTCATGGCAACGCGACTCCGATTTTTTGGTATAGGATACGATGCAAAAAATGGTGATCGCATTAGGGTAATGTGAATTTTCCATGGCTCGCGCACTATAAAAGTGGATGTGAATAATAGATACGATACGAGATCTGGATAGTGCCAAAAATCTTGGCACGTTCGGAATGCCATGTGGATCAGGGTATTTAGTGGATCCACATGTGATATGGCATGATTTTTTAGATGCGATTCAATGTGGATTTGGCAAAGTGCCAAAAAGCTTGGCGTGCAGGAAATGACATGCAGATCACTCAATTTTGAGGGATCCGCACATGTTCTTCCGTGTTTTTTGATGATGCGAGATTTACTGAGGCAGGATGCTAATTTTTATACTTTGCCAAGGAATATGATGCGATTTTTTGGATACAGGCTTGTGGGATGCAATTTTTCTGACAGTGGTCCTTAAATCTCGCATACTCCTACCAACCCATAACCTTTAAATATCCCCAAACTTGGCATTCAAATGGATCTTTGTTGGCTTGGATTTTTTGTCTTCTTGGAGCTCTCAACATCATTAATGGCTCCATATTCTTCTCCAAGGCTATTGGATATAGTTGGACCACTAAAACGTTGCACAAGACTTTTCCATCAACTTTTGGGTATTCACAAGGACATTTACATGGTTTTTGGACTATTTTGGACATTTCTTGGATTTCTTGGACTTTGGAGCTATTTTTTGGACATGGTTGACCAAGTCAACACATTTTTCACTTAAC
This sequence comes from Allium sativum, assembly GCA_030737875.1. Classification (NCBI taxonomy): domain Eukaryota; kingdom Viridiplantae; phylum Streptophyta; class Magnoliopsida; order Asparagales; family Amaryllidaceae; genus Allium; species Allium sativum. Next base: position 14,117,496 of record CM060925.1, read on the forward strand.
AAAGAAGAAGGACTTTTTAATTAAAGTTTAGAATTGAAAATTGTTTTGTGATTCTATTGTAACGCTTTGTACTCAAATATTGTCCGAACTTGTACTCTTGTATTAAACTATTATATGATGAATGATAGCTATGAAGTGGACGTAGGCGTTAGTGCCGAACCACTATAAAAAGCTATGTTCTCCCTGCATTTCATTACTTTGGATTTGGATTACTGTGTTTCATTAAACATACACTCGAGGGTTGATGTGCGTTGAATCGACGACAATTCCCTACTTCAACATTTTGGCGTGCCAGGAAGGGGAAACACACAACTTTAATCGCTGTTTCGGATTAGATTCTCCGATTGGACTTCGGATTTCGACTCTAGTTTCAGTTTTCAATTTCTGCTTTGATTACTCTCTTTTCATTGTGGTTAAGCATAAGAAGATCAACACTATTGTTGAAGCTTAAGGTACAAAAGGAGGAGGTAGTCAAGAACTTTCTTCGAATGGAGTTCCATCGGACTATGTCACTCGAGATGACGTCGATGGGATGATTAAGAACTTAGCTACGGATTTGAACGCTCAGCTTGAGCATTAGGAAGATGTTTTCAGTACCTTTCTTTCTTGGATTGAGGATTGGATAAGAAGTGTTTCAAGGCCGACTGGCCCGACAAACATTATTGGAACAAGTACCAATGTTCCTCAACCTGCGACTCGGGACTTCGGGGCAATCCCACAAAGTAATCAGTAGGCAGACGCCAATTCTCAGAATGGTGCCGGTCCCGCTACACTCGGGGGCACCCCTAATCCCGACATTGGTCCAGCCCGTGACGATTTGACAAGTCAGGTTACGGGCTCCGCTATTGTAAATGCTGCTCAAGCACCGGTGTGCGCATCTTTGGATGGTAGTACTCCCATGGTTCCGGGAGTCAGGATTGTGCCCGATGTGGCTCCTCAGGTTGGAATTTAACCAGATAATCTTCTCTATAATCAACCAATTCCTAATTTGGACTTAAACACTAGGGGAACCAGTGTCGCTTTGGATAATCAAAATCAGTTGCTTTCTTTCGGTAATGGATCTCAAATCGTGGATATTATTCGTCAATTCACTCGAGGTGGTGCGTCTTCTTCTGACTTGGATTGCATGACTTGCAGTCCGTTCTCTTTCGATATCAATAATTCCCATAGCCTACTGGATTTCAAGCTACCGGTGTTGCAACCTTATGATGGTTGGAAGGATCCGACTACTCACTTTATGAGATATTCGTCACATGGAAGTTCTCTCCGCTTCAGAAGACGTTATAGAGAAGTTTTTCTTGCTTTACTTGACATATATATAATTGCTATGTGGTCCAAAGAGTGTGATGACTCTAACTTGCATTAATTAGAAATCCGGCAAGACTCTACGTAAACTTCTGAAATGAGTTAGTGTTGTGCTGGCTTCGGTTGACAGGCCCAACCCATCTATGGTATTGATAGCCGCGGTATTATAGTTTTGCATAAATCTAACATAAAGACTTCACCGTATCGGGACCCACCAAGGGATCTTGGCGATTTCTATTTTAAGGCTGAAAGATTCCTTCGAGAAGAGGATGCGAGAACTGACAAAATGTTCTCGAAGCTATTGCTGTTAAGGGAAGGAAACCGTCCGAATCTGGAAAAGCAAAAGATTCTGTTGTTGTTAAGCAACCACCTTCGAGAAACGATCGTAACATGGCTTGGAGACAACCTATGTTCTCGACGTACTTAGAACATACTCACACCCCCGAGGAGATCTATTTGGAAGTTCATCCAACTGATCCTTTCAGAAAGCCTCCCGCAAGGGAGTCAACTCTAAGAAAGAGGGATATTGGTCGACGCTGCATATTTCATGATCTCGACGGTCATAATACCACCGAGTGTCAACATCTCAGGGATATGATAGAGGAACGTGTCAGAACGGAGAGCTGACATGATTTGTTCGGGATCGGGCTGTGGTGCTAGGACAAGTATAACCCCCTCAAAGAAATCAAGATAGTCCTAGGACCAGCAATCATCCCGACGACATTGTCATCTGATGCCTCGGATACAAGTCTCCCAGGCATCAGTATCTTGAGACTTGTGGAATTTGTTCCGGGTGTTGTCATGGATACTCCAACTATTGTTAAGGGGGACCATTTTTTAAAAATACTCCACTTTTTGGAAAAAAAAAATAAGGGACTGCACAAACATATTATTTCACACTACTCAATATTCTTGGATTGCCCCTTCAAATTAGATTAAGAAAAAAACTTATTCGATAAGAAAACCGAATTAAAATAAAAAGTTCGTCACCATTGCACCGAATGCAGCACGTAATCAATTATATATGTATTCGGCTGTGATACGTCGAAAATTAATAATTATTTCGGTGCATTGCCTCCGTAATTATAAATTTCGGCATATCTATGTCAACCAAAAAAAATTTGTTCAATCCTATTCCTCCGAGAACAATTATCCTTCAGGATTTAAAAAAAATCGATATATGTGAATCCAAAAAAATACTACGACCCTTGCAATATTTGTTAAGGTAAAATTACATTTATTTGTTAAGGGGCTAAAGGGTAAAAAGGTAAAATTACCTTTATTTATTAAGGGACCACTTTCCTCATTGGTACTTCCCTTAATAATTTTTGAAAGAAAAAAAATTTGACCTCCCTTAACAATATTTGGAGTGTCAATAACAATTCCCATAAAAATTCAAGAGCACGCTAAAAATACGGCGTTTTTGGCTCTTTTGTGACCGAAATATTTTCGGCAAATACCTTTCTAACTGAGTTATTTACATCAAGCACATGCAGTTAAATTTCTGTTAAACTTCAATTAGTAGACAAATGTAGGTACTGTACATATACCATTAAAATGAGTTTTGTAATCACCAGTTTTGGTAAGTAGATGATTTCGATATTATTGAAAGAGTTTGAACTTTTATTCTCTTACCGAATATCATAATTTAGAATCATCAGTTGATTATACTTCTGAATTAAATATGTAACCGTAACTGATTAATAGACAAATAAAGGTTCAATCAAATCTGGTAGCATTCAAACAAAAATCATTTTTCAGTAATACCGAAATCTAGAAAGCAATAAAATAGGGTGTTGTTATTAACACTCAAACAATTGTTGGGGGGGGGGGGAGGGGGTCATTTTTAAAAAATACTCCACTCTTCGAAAAATTGTTAAGGGATTACACAAACATATTATTTCGCACTACTCAATATTCCAAAATTACCCCTTCAAATTAGGTTAAAACAAAACTTATTCGATAAGGGAAACCAAATTAAAATATGCAGTTCGTGTCCACTACACCGAATGCAGCACGTAATTAATTATGTATGTATTTGATAGTGATATGTTGAAAATTAATAATCATTTCGGTGCATTGCCTTCGTAATTATAAAATTTGGCATATTTATGTCGACAAAAAAAGAAAATAGTTCATTCATATTCCTCCGAAAATGCTTATCCTTTAGGATTCAAAAAAAATCAATATATGCGAACGGAAAAAAAATATGCCCTTGCAACGTTTGTTACAAGGTAAAATTCCTTTATTTGTTAAAGGGCTAAATGGGTAATAAGGTAAAATTACCTTTATTTGTTAAGGGGCTACTTTCCTCATTGTTATTCCATTTAACAAATTTGGAAAAAATAAAAAATTAGCCACCCTTTAATAATATTTGGAGTGTCAATAACAATGGCCATAAAATATGCATTACTGAAAACGTTTCAATTATTTTAAAATACATGTTATAAAATTGTTAGCAAAATCTCTTAATATTACAGAATTAGGCGTAATAGGAATAACAGAAAATATTACAGATGCATCTGGATCTTGATAACATAAAATATCAATAGTACTAGTCTTAAACTAATTCAAAATAGGAAATTAACCCACTCAACCTTTGAAAATCATTGCTCAGCAAGAAACAGAAACCAACAAGTCTAAATTATACATGCAAACAAGTTATTGTGAATAAAAAAATTGATTTTTTGTTTTCCAAAAAATAAATACAAAACAATAGCTTTCTTCAACATAAAATCTGCCTCAACAATACAAAGCTTGGCTTATACCCAGAAAAAAGCTTCCAATTCTTCGAATCATTTGGAGAATCAAAGGACTTCGGATGATAAGTGCACCTCCTTTTTGTTTCGTACAATATCATCGTATCCCTCATAGATACAGAAAGCACATCTTCATCCTTTTCCCATAATTCCATAACAATTCTCTTGTATTCAGTTTCCAATTCTGAACTTAAACCCAAGAGAACAATGCTATATCTTTTCACCAAAGCATTAAAGCCTTCAATCATCCATACATCAACATGGGCTTCTCCAATGCTACCAAAAAAATTTCCTATCCTATCTCCGTCAGTCTTAACTTCATACTTTGCCACTCATTTAACTCCAGTGGAAGCTCCTTTATCATGCATATTTTTCCTTCTCTACATTGAAAGATATCAAAATTTTCTTCCATTCAACAGTTGTCGTTTCAAAAACTATCCAATACAGTATTCCATTGACACAAAGAGGCCTTTTAAATGGTCGGTATCCACATATGGCATCCACTTCTCTCCATGCAGCACCTAAGCCTAATGTGTAAGCCATGATTTTATCATCTTCCATTGCAAAAACTTTATATTTTTTCGTTTTCATGCAGTAGCCAATTCCTAAAGAACGATAAGCATAACCGAAAGGATAACATGGAGGAATGACTGCAAACTCGAGATTGATAGGATTACATACGAGTATAGGTTGCTTTCTTTCTTCCCCATTGGACCCGATGCATATAAGACCATTGCAAGAAATTTCTATGTTGAAATCATTGTCGTACTAAGGGTTTTTGTCCCAATAACTGTTGATGAAGTCGCTGCCGAGGGAGATATGAAATAGTTTAGGACGACAATGATACTGGCCCAAGCACAAGGTAATGAAAAAGTGTTGTTTGTATCACGATGATCTTTAATGAAAAGAGGAGTTTTTGGGTTAAAAGGAAGGTCTTTTGAGTGAACTTGATGGAAGTAGTCATTGTGGACAACTTGTTTTAAGACTTTGGAGACAGTGGTTGCTTACAAAACTTATATGGTTGGGAGCTTCGAGAAAACCTCAAATATGATATCTTCAGGAGCATCCATTGTTTAAATTTGAAGAAGCTTTGAGATGATGGCTTTCTATAGTGTCGTGTATATTTATATAGGGAGAGGGTTTTGACTTTTGGTATTTCCAGAAAGCTTTCTAATATTTCATGTTATATTGGCTAACCTGCTATCCAGCCTTATTTCCGTAATTACCACTGTGCTAAAAGATCTTTGTGTTAGCTTTTCGAAAGGGGTGTTACAGACTACCCCTCTTAAAGAGCCTAACGTCCTCGTTGGCTCATATCACTCACCACCCAGGCGTTGTGCATGTAACCCGCATCAGTACCACACTGAATGACATCCGCAGCATTACACACACAATTCCGACTGGGTATAGGCTCTGATACCAAATGTAACACCCCACCTCCGTTAAGGTCACTCACAAAGGGAATGTCTTAACTTCGGTGGAGCATTTTTGGTACAACATGCAGAAAAATTACAAGACAAACAAATAAAAATGAGATTTTTATTTGTATACAAATTCCTATGTTTAACATAACAAATAAAAGTGAATAATTATTTGTACACAAATTTCAATCTTTAATATGACAAATAAATGTGAATATTTATTTGTACACAAATTTCAATCTTTAATATGACAAATAAATGTGAATATTTATTTGTTAACATATCTCTATTTCAAAACAATGGTCATTTTTAATCTTTCCTATATGTACGATAAAAATGCAAATTTTATCGTTAACAAATTTCCATTTCGAACAAATGAACATTTTTAATCTTTTCTACATATACGATAAAAATGTAAATTTTATCGTTAACATATTTTCATTTCAAACAAATGAACATTTTTAATCTTTTCTACATATACGATAAAAATGTAAATTTTATCGTTAACATATTTTCATTATATAAAAGATTAATCTTTGATTGATTGATTTTTCACCCTTTTTGTTGCGTAGCTTGAATTACAGATCTGAATCTCTTTTCTGTTCTTGCACAGTACTTTAGATCTGAATCTCTCCTTTGTTTTAATCGCGGTAGTTGAATTCCTAAATCTAATTATTTTTAATTTAGGAATAGATTTATAGAGAGAGTGGAGAGAAGATAGATCTAAGATCTAGAGGAGAAGAAGAAGAAAGGAGCAACACAGAAGCATCAGAGAGTTGTGCGGAGAAAATATAAGATCTACGAATTGGAGCGCAAAAACACAGTGAGTGGAATTATAATAAATTTGTTGTATAATAGTATTATTATCGTTCATCATTCCCCAGTTATTAATTCAATGCAAGACTCATGCTTAATAATTGCTCTTTTATTATCCTTCCCCTTTTTATTTTTGGATCTAGGTTATCTCGAACCTAGACGAAATCTTACTATACAATACGCGTGATTGGAATATGGGAATATTGAGCATAATCTATTTTATGCGATCGAGGAATACAATCGGTAATTTTGGGGTTTGTCACATCTGGTATCAGATGATCTGACGGCTCCTATTCAATCTAATCTCTATAAAAGCAACCTAATACCTCACCCCTAAATCATACTAAAAATTGAACCTAGAGCTGTCATGCTGCCATTAGACAACCTAGAGTAGCCGCCACTTGAAGCTAACATAGAGACGAACCAAACTAAATCAAAACAACGATTGTCTACATCAAAGGCGAGCATTTCAACTCCAGAATTCAGAATCCAGAAATCAAGACCTTCGTTCGTTGTAAGCGCAGTTATCTTTTAGATGTAAATAAATCTAAGATGTGATTTGATATAAAGTGAAATTAGAATTATACCGTGTTAATTCATATCGATTGATTGTGATGATTTTATCATGAATTGGAATGATTGTGGATTATTGGATTTGGTATTGGATCTATTTGAAACTATCAATATTATATGCAAGTTATGTGTTTCATGTAAAGATCTACATGTATATGTTTTTATGCAAGTTGCAAGTTTTATATTAGATCCAAGTCAAGATCTACATGTACATATTCCTATGTTTTATGTTAGATCCATATGTTCATATGCAAGTTGCAGGTTTTATGTTAGATCCATATGTTCATATGTAAGTTGCAAGTTTTATGTTAGATCCACATGCCTATGTTCATATGTCCATATGCAAGTTACAAACTTTATGATGGGATCCATGTCAAGATCCATTTAGGTTCGCATGATTAATGCAAGTTATATAATTTATGATAGATCCAAGTTACGATCTAATTATATATATATATGTCATATGCAAGTTACATGTTTAGATCCTAAACTAGATCCTTATTTATATGCAAGTTTGTGAAGTGAATTTATGCAAGTTCACCTTATTAGATCTAGTTTACACCAATATGTTAATGTTATAATCATACATGTTTTGGAATTGGACGTGTCATGATTATGTCACATGCTAGTCTATAACTGATGTTTATGCCAAATTACATGATATATGTTGATTGAACCTATGTTATGCATGTTCCCTCCTTTATCCCTCGTTTATAGATTGGGCCAATTAGCAGGCCTAATGTCTTAATGTGATTAATGTGAACGAACAAACGGGGGTAACGTTGGGGTAATTATTAAACCAAACATGTAAATATGTAGGTGGGCCCAAAACCATGTAATTGGTCAAGGCCATGAATGGTATAATTTATATACCATTAGTCTTGAATTAAAACATGTGACATGAAATATTTGTAGAAATTTGCATATATAAAAGTGTAAATCTAGAAAAGACGAATATGTCTAACCCGAGGTTAGACTGAGTTGTGGTGTAAACCTGCCCGGAACCGACCAGCACATCCAGTAACCACAACAATACCTGTCTAATGTGAGAGGTTAGTGCATCAAGCCCAAAAAAGCCCGAGGTTAGACTGAGTTGTGGTGTAAACCTGCCTGGAACCGACCGGCACATCCAGTAACCACAACAATACCTGTCTAATGTGAGTGGTTGGTGCTTTAATTAATTAATTAGTTAAAGCTCATGAACAATCAAGCTAGAAATGGTGAGGTTAAGTAACTGAGGAAACACTTAACCAACTTAACAAGACAAGAGTGGTGAGGTTAAGTAATTAAGAAAACACTTAACCAACTTAACATGTGAACAAGACAAGATTGGTGGGGTTAAGTAATTTAGAAAAAACTTAGCCAAATCAACATGTTAACTAGGCAAGATTGATAGGGGTTAAGTCAAGTCAAGAACACTTAACCAATTTAACATGTTGACTAGAAAAACCCTAGTAACGGGGACCCGTTTCAGCAGTAACCCGCATGAACGTATCAAGGTACCCTGAACTAGGTAGGGTGTGGCACGATTACTGGGCAGAATATAAGCGGTCAAAAAGGGAGGCGGTTAGGTGCGTTAGTGTAGGTTCCGACGGAGTACGGGCGTGCACGGGCTCCGAAGTGGAAAAAGCAGGCACTGGGCACTAGAGGTACACTTGTGCATCTAGAATCGTGTCAGGGGTTGCCATTATAGGACTTGATACACCCTATAATGGAACCAGCACAAGTACTTTATAATCACATGTGGCCGCATGACACCGAGAATACATGAATGCGAGTAGGAGCTGATCAATACATGAATGGGATCACTTTATCTTGAACATACATTGCTAGTTAAACAAGTTCTTGGTGGGTGCAGAGAAGTAAAACTGGGTGCGATAGCCAAATCTAGTTAAGTCTTACCTTATCTTGTTTTAGGACTACCCTATCCTTGAGGTATCATTCTAAGTTCAGTTTATTCATGTCACAGTCTTTTACTTGTTTACATGCTATTAAATAACTGGGCTTACCAGACTTATGTCTGACTCATTTTCCTTTGGCCTCTTTTCTTCCGTTCCCCCCCCCCCAGGTCCGCAGGGAGGGAACACTTCTGCTTGACCGGATCAAATCAAACCTTAAAGACCGTGGATGTAAGGCTTGGACTTTCCTTTTTGAGCATGGCTGTGGTCAAAGACATGTTGGGGATTTATGTCATTTTATTTTCAGTATTGCTTCTTTATGTTTTCAAGACAGATGTAATAATTTGGAAGATTGAAACTAATTGTTGAAATGTTGTATTGAACAAGTATTTATGGAATAAAGATTGGTTTCTTTTCCGCCGCTTTAATTATCCGCTGCTTTAATTATCTGTCTTGTAATTTATTAGTATCTTGTACCTAAAAACGCTCCATCGAAGTTAAGGCATTCCCTTTGAGAGTGACCTTAACGGAGGTGGGGTGTTACACTTGGTATCAGAGCCTATACCCAGTCGGAATTGTGTGTGTAATGCTACGGATGTCAGTCAGTGTGGTACTGATGCGGGTTACATGCACAATGCCTGGGTGGTGAGTGATATGAGCCAACGAGGACGTTAGGCTCTTTAAGAGGGGTAGTTTGTAACACCCCTTTCGAAAAGCTAACACAAAGATCTTTTAGCACAGTGGTTAGTGCATGGAGTTGCTTTACGGGAGGTCGGGGCTTCGATACCCGTTGTTGTCACATTAAAGAATGTAACACCCCGTATTTTATGTTAATGTTGTAATAACAAATTAAAGAATACTTAATTATAAATGTGAGAATCAAGGGAAAACATGAAAATTTCTTGGCATAGATTGATTCATGAAATGGTATATTTGGTATACCATTTATTGTGAGCATAATTAAAAGAATAATTATGGCATGAATAAATCAAGACCATTAAGACAATATAGAGTTATCTAGAACAGCCAACTCAGCCCCTAATGACTCAGCAGTGAGTCATAATTCGTCTTTTCTAAATTCACATATTTTCTATATATGTCTAATTATATATGTAAATTAATCTTAATTTAATCATGCCATAATTATTCTTTTAATTATGCTCACAATAAATGGTATACCAAATATACCATTTCATTAACCAATCTATGCTAAGAAATTTTCATGTTTTCCCTTGATTCTCGCATTTATAGTTAAGTAATCTTTAATTTGTTATTACAACATTAACATAAAATACGGGGTGTTACATTCTTCCCTCCTTTAAGGATTTCGTCCCCGAAATCTTCAAGTCGAGAAGAACGTATATCTTACTATATAATCGTCCATCTACTCAACCATCAAACACAGGCGTCCATTGTCCTTAAAAGACTTCTAATGCTTCATGATCATATGCATAGTCTATGTACATGTCCTTACCTAATGCAAAATCAGGCGGTCTACTGATTCAGTCGACCTACTTAATGCAAATTATGTCAATGCCATGAGTCCATTATGTATGCAATTTTCCTATCCAAAATTTCTACATGAGTGCACGATCATTCATACAAGTGCAACGTCCATATGATAACACATCAAGTTTTAATCCATATACAAACATATGCACTTGAATCCATATGCAATATGAAAAGGTGACTGAGCCGATCTAGTGCCTAATGTGTGTAAATGCATCCACGAGCAACCACTAGAAAACACTTGCATCCATCAAACATAACATGTCTCAAACACATGTTTTCAACCATAGGTTTATACCTACCTAAGGATCGAAGATATGACCTAGAGGATATACCTAAAAAGATAGAAACAAGTATGCATAAGATTCCTAGAAAAAGATCAAGGATATATCCTCAAGAAAAAGGGTATGATGCGCGTGTTTTATCTTCAGTCTTCTAAGTCGCATCTTGTTGAGCTTCACTCTATTGCGCTCTGACTGTCTTAACTTCACGATTGCGTAGCTTCTTCATTTCTGTTTCCAAAATATGAGTTGGAACTCATTTCACTGTCGCCTCTCGTTCCACCTCTTCTCCTTCTAGTATACTCGGCACTACAACTTCTGTTGTGCCATGCTAACATTTCCTCAAAAGGTCTTCCAAAATCCTACTCACCCTTTTCTGTCAGAGGATGATAAGCGGTGCTCCTTAGCCAAACTCCCCCATTCTCATCTTTGCCATCCTTGTGAAACTACTGCAGCTATATATGTAAGTTGGGCACTTCTTCGCCCTTTGTCAGGTGTCGTAGTCTTATCAAGCCTACAGAACCATGCTGTGATGAGGTTATCTCCTAGAAAGCCAGGAGCCCCGGAAACTCAGGAAAGAAGGAAACAAGGACTCAAACAGAGGATCAAAAGATAGTGCATATGGCTTTGGGGAATATGCCTTTCAAACAAAACCTTTCTTTTGAAAAATGCTTCTTTTAAAACTATTTTGAAAATAATTTTTCAAATCTTTTATCTGATCTGGTAACCTTCAGCTCTGATACCAAGTATGACAACCGCGGGTATCGAAGCCCCGACCCCCCGTAAAGCAACACCACGCACTAACCACTGTGCTAAAAGATCTTTGTGTTAGCTTTTCAAAAGGGGTATTACAATATATCTGAAGGGAGTTGTGTACTAATTCAAATTTGGAAAGTAAAACGATCATGTTTGAAACATGAACTAGAATAAAAATATGGTAGCATCTGCTGCACACATGAAACCGGCATCTACATGGTTGGAAAACAACAAAACTCCTATCGCTTTCCCTACCCTCTTCATCAATATCTAATGTAAAGGCCCGTAAATCCGTACCATTTTGAGCTGACTAATATCCTACACATTCAACTCAAAGTGCACGAAAATACAAATCTTTAATAGAAAGAAATAAGAGGATGAGAAAGATAAGATAGAACTAATAGAATAGAAGAAGAAGAACATCATAATCTAAACAATATCAGAGTAAACACGAATCTCACAGCGGAACGAATAAAATATATTATATAACAAAATCTTGAAACACAAATCTGAATTTGTATATACATACCATATCAGAGTATAACTCATATACATCCACAGTGGAAATAATCTCTAATAACTAGCGTTGAAGCTTCTTTCTTTGGGCTCCTCCAAGTGAATCTGCAAAGCCTGAACACTTGACTGCCCGTACAAATTTGGGCACCCAAGAGTTTAGGGAAAACACACAAAATAAACTCTGGGTCAGTCATGGGACTGGTGTGAGTAAATTCCAACCATATCGTTTAACTACGAAAAATCCTTTTAAAAGAAAAGGATAATAGTAAGACCAGTCCACACATAAACATGAACGGTTTTTACCTTACTATAACCTAAAATATTTTGATATCAAAATACAGTGATATTATAATAATGTCTAATCGAATAAATAACCAAATAGCAGAACACTTGCTTCTCACGCTCTACAGATATAATATAAAATCGAAAATCGCAGGGCGCTTATTGGAAATTGGATTCCAACTATGACAAGGTATGGGACCACCTCCCGACCAGTGTACTCTAGAGAGGATACACTGGGGTTCAACAAGAACATCTTGCAACCCGACCCACACATGACCGACCATTCATTTCTCTTGAGTGTATCGAATATATTGCCACCTACGATTGGTTCCACATAACCGTTATCCGAAGATACAGAAACGAAAGAAGAAAAAATACGAATTTTCTCCAGATGGTGACAATACACCCTAATGGGAATGACCCACATAGCCATGCTGCCTGCCATATTTTTGTCATTTCCTGATTGTGAGGCCAGAGGCTACGTCTATCTTCAGAATATCTGATCACCATTCACTTTGAATGCCAAATCGTCAAACCTGTCAATTCACTAATCGATTTCCAAAAATATCACGGGTATAAAAAGCTAAGAGGAACGAATTCCTCCACCACCAGACGTCATACCTTTAAGAGATCAACCGTCTGTGATTTGTTAGGTATACTCTGTCAAACACTCGTCCATACAAGTTGTCCTGGGTCTGGACAAACAGAAAGCACCATTCTGGAACAGAACGACCCTTGCATTTCACTCCATCTTCAATTATCTCCAGCATAATCTAATTCGCAGCGCTTATGCCTATACGGAGTGGTTTTCGGATAATAAATCCAACCGGTCTCTCCGTATCGACAACGATGGTCAAAACACTTCGATAATCGGTTATTTAACTATCGAATTAAAATAAACATTCATTCAAAGGTATAATTAAACATCACACAATCACTGGCCCTTTTATTAATATTACTTTCCCAATTTTCCATATCTTCCCAGATATTTTCCAAAACCCGTTTAGCCCTTCACATTTCTTGGTAAACATTTTTAGTTATTAAAAACCTTTATTCTCCCATATTCCAGATATATATATTGTTAATGTTCGAAAACCATTCTCATCCTTGCACATTCTTATTTCCGGTGTATTAGAAAATATACGTTATTTACATTGGACAGGATTTCCATAATTTAGAGAGTTTCCTTCAGTACGGGTAATAAATATCAAATCTCAATTATTTACTGCTACTTCCGACTTCGTATAATTCATTTACACTTCTTCGGGGGAAAACATAATTATTTTCTTATTACTTGGGATAAGTGAATTTCCAACCTTACTAGGGAATAGTGTTATATATATTAATCACGCTTAAGCTTGGTTAACAACGTTAATTTATCGTTATAGTAAAAACTTGCAATACGCTGTAATATTCCCCTTTATAACTAATCTTGACATAACAGTCACGCTTAAGCCTAGTCAACAACGTTATTTTATCATTGTAGTTCAAAGACTTACTATACACTGCAATATCCCTTTTATAACTAATCTTGACATCTCTTTTCATTACAAACTGATACCATTCCTCGATAATAGTGAAGTCGTTCAAGTTGGGGTATTTTATTTACCTCTCAGACCTTTATCGACGACGTTCTTACCTTAGAATAGATATAAGTCTGTAATACTAACTCTTATTATATCTAATCTTAATCAAACCGAATTTCTTGTTTCATTTTACAATATAGTTTTATGACGTCATATACTTACTTTGAAATCTCTGTTGTTTATGACTATTTATATTAAGTATTAACCCTTCACTTCGATCTTGTTATACAACACTATTTATAGTTCCTTTACCCAAAACTCTTTAACACTCTTTGTCTTCTGTTAATTCTCTTTCATTCGAATTATTTAATTCAAGTAAAACATCTCATTACAAACTTAATACCATATTAAATGAATTCCATTTAAGAAACACTTGCTTTAATTAAGATAATTAAATAGTAATTAACTTCATCATTACTGAAGTAAACAGTTTACTTCATAACCGATTGGTTGCTTAAATAAATAATAAGTAATTGTGCTTAGTTCAATGATTAGTTAATCTTCATTAATTGAAAAGTAATTAATAAGAAATCGTATTAATTTTGATCTATTTCTCGCTAAGTCGTTAGCATTAGATTAATTGAAAATCAATTTATTAAATAATTAATTTTCAAATCAACTTCAAACCATTAGTTAATTCGTTAACTGATTTTAATTACTTCTTACCATTAGATTAATATAATTAATCTAATTATTTCTAAACTGTTTGTTTAAAAATAATTATCCAAAAATATTAACTTGAAGGATAATTATAGCTTTATAAACTTTATTTAAAAGTCAAACAATCGTTTATGTTTACTTTATAAAACGAACTATAAAATGTTTATAATAGAACTTCTATTATAAGTTTAAACATCATTTTAATTATAAAAATATAATTTTTTATAATTAACTTCATTGATTTGCCTGACGGCCAATCAATTTCTTAACCAAATGATGGATTTATGGCTAGTTGCTGCGACTTTCTTAATCTATATCGTCTATTGATTTAATCAATATCCATACTGGGTTTAAATGTCATTTGGGTTCAAACAGTGCATATATAAAATAACCAGTACATATAAATATTGAGGAATCCGGTTGGATTCCTCCAACCGATTTCCTTCATCCACAGATGTTAGTTAACACAATCAACACTAATTCCATACTATGGAATATTATAATCGATGGGATCAGTATCCAACCAATGATGTGTACATATGCAACGATATATATTATTCAATCAATTTAATTGTAATCTACCTAATCGACCATCACATAGCATTCAACCAAAATTAAAATATAATTATAGTAATTTAAAATAGATCCGAGTTAGTGAATTTACTCACCTTTGCGCGTTAACCTTTAAATAACGATTTGCGTCAATTGATTATACCCGACGTTTTGCTTTCACATGAAATTCCAACACTTCTGCTTCATTTCGTTTCAGCTCATACGCGTTAGCTTGACTTCGCGGTTGCGAACACAGCGACGGCTCTGGTTTCACCGAATTCTTCCTTCTCCACGCCTTTTAATAATCCATCAAAACAGGTCGCTCCCCTTGTAAATGAAGAACTTCACCATGGATTTGTGTTTCTTTCATCCCATACACATGCCATCATCTCGAATCCAAACTTCAACACAGCAAATCGTAGTCTAAACGCTTCACCGTCGAACAAATATACGTTGCACCGTTTATTTTTGTTTCCATACATATATTGTTCGAACTTCTCTCTTATAACTCACGCACGCTACCAGTGCTTCACGCAATTCATACTCCCTCTTACAACTTGCATGAAGACCCCTTCTTCACATCATTTTGTGCTACAGGAAATTCAACTTCGGGTACCACATTTTTTTCTCTTTCATCCCTTCTCACATCACACGCCCCATACCAATGCAGATCCCTGTCCAATTTACCCAACTCCACTTCACCCTACAGCTTCATGAACCAACAACTACATCTCACGTTATATGTTCTTATCCACCGACGCCCCTTCATTATTTTCATATCACAAAGCCATACTGGAAAAGGAAGACACCATGCACGCCTCACCCTCAGATCCTCAACTCGCCCCCAAACCACTGTCTCCATACTCACGCATGCTACTACAAAAATGCAGCAGCACCCCCATCAAAGAAGAAAGAACTGCTCGCCATATTTCTCTCCTCACATTCATAAACATCCCACTCCAGTTCCTAGCATTTACACGCCTGGCATACTCTTGCCAAATGCAAACGTTGAACTCCACTTCATAAACATCCTCCATCAATGAAAATCCTTCCAGCGCAACACTGCCCGTCCCACACCGTGCTGCAAAATAACACACCATTTAAACCCATCAAACTTCTTCATCACGCCTCACTGTCTACGGGGACCGTTCATTTTCTCTTCATCGTCCCATATACATGGACCTACTGCTGCTCTTCTTATTAACTATAGTGTCGTTGGTTTATTTTTAGCAGAGGAGAAGCATGTAATGCAGACAGAGAAGAGAAGGAAAGAAAAATGGAAAGAAAGAATTTGTTGTCTGGAAAAATGAGCAACGAAAGTTCCCCTAAGTACTTGTTGTGTTTTGATTTTCCTGAAGAGAACAAACGAGCCACTTGCGTGAGTATTTATACAGTTTTAATCCTTGCTTCGCACGTAATAGGAAACGTAAAGTAGGTCGACTTTGATTTGAAAACTCGTTCTGTCTAATTACGATCTATAGGTTAGCTAGCTGATTTGAAAACACGATGATGTCACTTCCTTCAGCCTGAAGTTATAGGAAATGTCCACTGCACGATTTTATTGATTTGAAGGTACAGGGTGTTTAGCTTTGTACATAGAATAGGCTCTACAACTTAGTTGTGAAGTATTTGGGGTAGGACTGTATTACCTTTAGTAACTAGCTAGGTTTGCAGGTGATAAAACTTTGATTTTTGCCTTACATAGCTTCTACAGCTTAGAGGGGTAGGACTCTGCTCTTGAAGAGATGGAAAGGGTACGAGACTTTGCGTCTAAGTAACGCAAACAATATATTTTTAGTCATGTCCCTTTCCTCTAATTGACTAAAACTTGGCAAGCCTTCATTTCTAACAGCTAGTGACATTTGACATAATACCAACTCGAGAAATGGACCTGATAGAAGTGGCAGCCCTTAGGAATTCTACTCTGAATTGCGTCAGTTTTCTTTTGTAGATTCATGGTGGTTTTGACCTTTGATGTATTGGTGAAGACCTCGTTCCTCTTTTCTTTTGAAGTATTTGGTTTGATAAGCGTGTAGGAGCCCCTTATTCTTTGAATTATGATGCGCTGTTTCATTTCGAATTTAGGATAGGCACCAGTAAGTCCCTTTGTTTTGTTAGATTATGGACTTCCAACAACAGAATTAAAAACACCGTTATGGCGAACAATGTGTCAGGGTCCCAAAAATATAATAATATCGGTAGGTTAACTCATATTGTGAAACCCCAAAATATTGATATAGGGTGCAAAATACTCCAAATAAAATGTTGCGTATTTAATTAATTAAAAATTGCAGGCAAATTCTAAAAATTAAATTATAACTGCATCTCAAAAGAATCTTGTCCAGATTTGCAACCAGTATCTAGTTATATCAAATAAACTGTTACAGTCGATAAACGATTCTATAGCGACTATTTGGAAGTTTGATTAGGACATAACTCACAATCTGTAACACGAAATCTTGGGTTTTCACTTCTGCTAGAAAAATACAGTTCAACAGATTCCAACGTTTCTTGTTTCGAAGAAATCCAACTAATAACGGGTCCTGTATACTTAGTTAAAGTTCAGACCGTTAAATTACGAACTGCCGCGATATTACGAGCTCAATTATATTTAATATATATTTTTATACGTTCAACTTCATTTTAATTAATATATATATCCACTTATATTATGAATTCAATATTTAAACTGATTTAAATATTCAAATACAACCCGATAAAAAATGCGGGACGTTACATTCCTTCCCTCTTAAAAGAATTTCGTCCCCGAAATTACTAAGGTAGGAAAATGCTACAATTCATATTGATTTGGTTAAAATCATCTATTTACTTCTTAACTTCAGTTTCAACTGAATCGGTTTATTTTAATTAGAATATTAATTCCTTATTAACGAATATTTTGAGGAATTCTAAAAATATTCTAACACCTTAAATATCCGAGAAATTTTGCCAGCATCTCCTCTGCACGTCTCAATCGGTACTACTACAACACGCCAGTCTGGGCATTCTCCAATCCAAAGGAAAATAAACAGCCAAGTGGCTTGCCAAATATCTCAAAATTCTCATATCCAAATTTTACATAAACTTGTACCTTTTTGTCGGCATTCAACTTTATCTCTTGCTACCAATTCAGCCTATACTCCAGATTCCAATTGATCTCCACTCAGTTTATCTTCAATTTCCGTCAATTCGCTTTTACCGAGCCAAATTTCATTTCAACTCCAACTACATTCTAAATTCCAAATTCTTCCTCAATAATCCACTTTCATAACCAAGTTATGTTCCATTCCAATGTATTATTTCCCACATTTAAAAAAATAAGAAATTGAAAGATTTCGTTGAAATTGTTTGTTTGGAAATTTCCCGAAAAGCGAATTATAGGTTCTTCGTTCCATCGGAACAATATGGCCGTTATGCTCATTACTAAACTTTACTTCACCAATTCTATTCCAAAACGATTTTCCACTTAATTGGCTACAATTCTATTTTTATTTAACTTAGTTTTAAGTTAAATTCAGATTTATTCAGTTTTATCATTTCAATATATTTTACTTCAAATTTCAGAATTCAGGTTCCTGGGTTTTATCTCAAATTAATATCGTCCTGGGAGTTTAAACAGCTTTGCTTTTCAAAAATCAAATGCTTCTTTTCGGAAATCAAAACAACTTGTTTTCTCAAATAATCCAAAAACAGAATCTTTGGTAGTAATCCGTCACTTAGAAACTCAAAAATGAACACCGACAATGGTCAACTTCATCATCGGAATTATTTTCCAGCAACCGAAGTGAGTTCAATACTATATTACTTTTCAAAACTCATTTTCAAGTACTTTCATTTTGAAATAACCTCAAAATATCTTTCATAATGTTTGGAAAACATTTTCAAATTTCCCCAGGATTTTAAATTTCCATAAATTTAATTCAAAATTCATTTACAACACCTTTCCAAGTTTCTAGAGTTTTATTTCAGTTCTAGTTTTAAATTCAGATTTAATTCATCTGATTTTGTATATTATACTTATATAATATTTCGATTGGTTATTTATATAACCAACTCAATTATAAATCTTATTTGATCATAATAACGATCAACATATCCAATATACTATAACAATCTCAAGATATATACTTCTTTTATATCAAAATATATTTTGGGTAAAATTATTTTATTCACCCAGCTTTTAAAACAATATTGTGTCTAATTTCTCTATCCAAGCGTTTATAAATCCCTATCAACCATGTCAGCTAAACGTATCGATCTCAAATTTATATACCACTCAACAGATCAATCAACACAATATAAAACAGTTTTTATACTAATTTACAAATATGCGCTCATATATATACACTCAAACTAAATCTAGAGTATTACTAACTTCTTCTCTATTGAGTTACGCCACAGAGCCAAGGTAATAACTTAACCTTCAGCTCTGATACCAACTGTAAAGGCCCGTAAATCTGTACCAATTTGAGCTGACTAGTATCCTACACATTCAACTCAAAGTGCACGTAAATACAGATCTTTAATAGAAAGAAATAAGAGGATGAGAAAGATAAGAAAGAACTAATAGAATAGAAGAAGAAGAACATCCGAATCTAAACAGTATCAGAGTAAACACGAATCTCACAGCGGAACAAATAAAATATATTATATAACAAAATCCTGAAATACAAATCTGAATTTGTATATACATACCATATCAGAGTATAACTCATGTACATCACAACGGAAATAATCTCTAATAACTAGTGGTGAAGCTTTTTTCTTTGGGCTCCTCCAAGTGAATCTGCAAAGCGTGAACACTTGACTGCCCGTACAAATTTGGGCACCCAAGAGTTTAGGGAAAACACACAAAATAAGCTCTTGGTCGGACATGGGACTGGTGTGAGTAAATTCCATCCATATCGTCTAACTTTCAAAAATCCTTTTAAAAGAAAAGGATAATAGTAAGACCGGCTCACACATAAACATGAACGGTTTTTACCTTATTATAACCCAAAATATTTTGATATAAAAATCCAGTGATATTATAATAATGTCTAATCGAATAAATAACCAAATAGCAGAACGCTTGCATCTCACGCTCTACATATATAATATAAAATCAAAAACTGCAGGGCGCTTATTGGAAATTGGATTCCAACTATGACAAGGAATGGGACCGCCTCCCGATCAGTGTACTCTAAAGGGGATACACTAGGGTTCAATAAGAACATCTTACAACCCGACACACACATGACCGACCATTCATTTCTCTTGAGTGTATCGAATATATTGCCACCTATGGTTGGGCCCACATAACCGTTATCCAAAGATACAGAAATGAAAGAAGAACAAATACGAATTTTCTCTAGATGGTGACAATACACCCTAATGGGAATGACCCACATAGCCATGCTACCTGCCCGATTTTTGTCATTTCCTGGTTGTGAGGCCAGAGGCTACGTCTATCTTCAGAATATCTGATCACCATTCACTTTGAATGCCACATCGTAAAACCCGTCAATTCACTAATCGATTTCCAAAAATATCATGGGTATAAAAAGCTAAGAGGAATGAATTCCTCCACCACCAGACGTCATACCTTTAAGAGATCAACCGTCTGTGATTTGTTAGGTATACTCTGTCAGACACTCGTCCATACAAGTTGTCCTGGGTCTGGACAAACAAAAAGCACCATTCTAGAACAGAACGACCCTTGCATTTCACTCCGTCTTCAATTATCTCCAGCATAATCTAATTCACAGCGCTTATGCCTATACGGAGTGGTTTTCGGATAATAAATCCAACCAGTCTCTCTGTATCGACAACGATGGTCAAAACACTTCGATAATCATTTATTTAACTATCGAAGTAAAACAACTATTCATTCAAATGTATAACTAAACATCACACAATCACTGGCCCTTTTTTTTTAACATTACTTTCCCAATTTTCCATATCTTCCCAGATATTTTCCAAAACCCGTTTAGCCCTTCACATTTCTTGGTAAACATTTTCAGTTATTAAAAAGCTTTATTCTCCCATATACCAGATATATATATATATTGTTAATGTTCGAAAAACATTCTCATCCTTGCACATTTCTTATTTCCGGTATATTAGAAAATATACGTTATTTACATTGGAAAGCATTTCCATAATTTAGAGAGTTTCCTCCAGTACGGGTAATAAATATCAAATCTCAATTATTTACTTCTACTTCCAACTTCGTATAATTCATTTACACTTCTACGGGGAAAAACATAATAATTTTCTTATTACTTGGGATAATTGAATTTCCAATCTTACTAGTGAATAGTGTTATATATAATAATCACGCTTAATCTTGGTTAACAACTTTAATTTATCGTTATAGTAAAAACTTGCAATACGCTGTAATATTCCCCTTTATAACTAATATTGACATAACAGTCACGCTTAAGCCTAGTCAACAACGTTATTTTATCGTTATAGTTCAAAGACTTACCATACACTGCAATATCCCTTTTATAACTAATCTTGACATCTCTTTTCGTTACAAACTGATACCATTCCTCGATAATAGTGAAGTCGTTCAAGTTGGGGTATTTTATTTACCTCTCAGACCTTGATCGACGACGTTCTTACCTTAGAATAGATATAAGTCTGTAATGCTAACTCTTATTATTTCTAATCTTAATCAAACTATATTTCTTGTTTCATTTTATAATATAGTTTTATGACGCCATATACTTACTTTGAAATCTCTGTTGTTTATGACTATTTATATTAAGTATTAACCCTTCACTTCGATCTCGTTATACAACACTATTTATAGTTCCTTTACCCAAAACTCTTTAACACTCTTTGTCTTTTGTTAATTCTCTTTCATTCGAATTATTTAATTCAAGTAAAACATCTCATTACAAACTTAATACCATCTTAAATGAATTCCATTTAAGAAACACTTGCTTTAATTAAGATAATTAAATAGTAATTAACTTCATCATTACTGAAGTAAACAGTTTACTTCATAACTGATTGGATGCTTAAATAAATAATAAGTAATTGTGCTTAGTTCAATAATCAGTTAATCTTCATTAATTGAAAAGTAATTAATAAGAAATCGTATTAATTTTGATCAATTTCTCGCTAAGTCATTAGCATTAGATTAATTGAAAATCAATTTATTAAATAATTAATTTTCAAATCAACTTCAAACCATCAGTTAATTCGTTAACTGATTTTAATTACTACTTACCATTAGATTAATATAATTAATCTAATTATTACTAAATTGTTTGTTTAAAAATAATTATCCAAAAATATTAACTCGCAGGATAATTATAGCTTTATAAACTTTATTTAAAAGTCAAACAATCGTTTATGTTTACTTTATAAAACGAACTATAAAATGTTTATAATAGTACTTCTATTATAAGTTTAAACATCATTTTAAATATAAAAATATAATTTTTATAATTAATTTCATTGATTTGCCTGACGGCCAATCAATTTCTTAACCAAATGATGGATTTATGGCCAGTTGCTGCCACTTTCTTAATCGATATCGTCTATTGATTTAATCAATATCCACACCGGGTTTAAATGTCATTTGGGTTCAAACAGTGCATATATAAAATAAACAGTACATATAAATATTGAGGAATCCGGTTGGATTCTTCCAACCGGTTTCCTTCATCCACAGATGTTAGTCAACACAATCAACACTAATTCCATACTATGGAATATTATAATCGATGGGATCAGTATCCAACCAATGATGTGTACATATGCAACGATATATATTATTCAATCAATTTAATTGTAATCCACCTAATCGACCATCACATAGCATTCAACCAACATTAAAATATAATTATAGTAATTTAAAATAGATCAGAGTTAGTGAATTTACTCACCTATGCGCGTTAACCTTTAAATAACGATTTGCGTCAATTGATTATACCCGGCGTTTTGCTTTCCCATGAAATTCCAACACTTCTGCTTCATTTCGTTCCAGCTCGTACGCGTTAGCTTGGCTTCGCGGTTGCGAACACAACGACGGCTCTGGTTTCACCAAATTCTTCCTTCTCCACGCCTTTTAATAATCCATCAAAACAGGTCGCTCCCCTTGTAAATGAAGAACTTCACCATGGATTTGTGTTTCTTTCATCCCATACACATGCCATCATCTCGAATCCAAACTTCAACACAACAAATCATAGTCTAAACGCTTCACCGTCGAACAAATATACGTTGCAACGTTTATTTTTGTTTCCATACATATATTGTTCGAACTTCTCTCTTATAACTCACGCACGCTACCAGTGCTTCACGCAATTCATACTCTCTCTTACAACTTGCATGAAGACCCCTTCTTCACATCATTTTGTGCTACAGGAAATTCAACTTCGGGTACCACGTTTTTTTCTCTTTCATCCCTTCTCACATCACACGCCCCTTACCAATGCAGATCCCTGTCCAATTTACCCAACTCCACTTCACACTACAGCTTCATGAACCAACAACTACATCTCACGTTATATGTTCTTATCCACCGACGCCCCTTCATTATTTTCAGATCACAAGGCCATACTGGAAAAGGAAGACACCATGCACGCCTCACCCTCAGATCCTCAACTCGCCCCCAAACCACTGTCTCCATACTCACGCATGCTACTACAAAAACGCAGCAACACCCCCATCAAAGAAGAAAGAACTGCTCGCCATATTTCTCTCCTCACATTCATAAACATCCCACTCCAGTTCCTAGCATTTACACGCATTGCATACTCTTGCCAAATGAAAACGTTGAACTCCACTTCATAACATTCCTCCATCAATGAAAATCCTTCCAGCGCAACACTGCCTTTCCCACACCGTGCTGCAAAATAACACACCATTTAAACCCATCAAACTTGTTCATCACGCCTCACTGTCTACGGGGACCGTTCATTTTCTCTTCATCGTCCCATATACATGGACCTACTGCTACTCTTCTTATTAAGTATAGTGTTGTTGGTTTATTTTTAGCAGAGGAGAAGCATGTAATTCAGACAGAGAAGAGAAGGAAAGAAAAATGGAAAGAAAGATTTTGCTTTCTGGAAAAATGAGCAACGAAAGTCCCCCTAAGTACTTATTGTGTTTTGATTTTCCTGAAGAGAACAAACGAGCCACTTGCGTGAGTATTTATACAGTTTTAATCCTTGCTTCGCACGTAATAGGAAACGTAGAGTAGGTCGACTTTGATTTGAAAACTCGTTCTGTCTAATAACGATCAATAGGTTAGCTAGCTGATTTGAAAACACGATGATGCCGCATACTTTAGCCTGAAGTTATAGGAAATGTTCACTGCACGATTTTATTGATTTGAAGGTACAGGGCGTTTAGCTTTGTACATAGAATAGGCTCTACAACTTAGTTGTGAAGTATTTGGGGTAGGACTGTATTACCTTTAGTAACTAGCTAGGTTTGCAGGTGATAAAACTTTGATTTTTGCCTTACATAGCTTCTACAGCTTAGAGGGGTAGGACTCTGTTCTTGAAGAGATAGAAAGGGTACGAGACTTTGCGTCTAAGTAACACAAACAATATATTTTTAGTCATGTCCCTTTCCTCTTATTGACTAAAACTTGGCAAGCCTTCATTTCTAACAGCTATTGACGTTTGACATAATACCAACTCGAGAAATGGACCTGATAGAAGTGGCAACCCTTAGGCATTCTATCATGAATTGCGTCAGTTTTCTTTTGTAGATTCATGGTGGTTTTGACCTTTGATGTATTGGTGAAGACCTCATTCCTCTTTTCTTTTGAAGTATTTGGTTTGATAAGCGTGTAGGAGTCCCTTATTCTTTGAATTATGATGCGCTGTTTCATTTGGAATTTAGGATAGGCACCAATAAGTCCCTTTGTTTTGTTTTGATTATGGACTTCCAACAACAGAATTAAAAACACTGTTATGGCGAACAATGTGTCAGGGTCCCAAAAATATAATAATATCGGTAGGTTAACTCATATTGTGAAACCCCAAAATATTGATATAGGGTGCAAAATACTCCAAATAAAATGTTGCGTATTTAATTAATTAAAAATTGCAGTAAAATTCTAAAAATTAAATTATAACTGCGTCTCAAAAGAATCTTGTCCAGATTTGCAACCAGTATCTAGTTATATCAAATAAACTGTTACAGTCGATAAACGATTCTATAGCGACTATTTGGAAGTTTGATTAGGACATAACTCACAATCTATAACACGAAATCTTGGGTTTTCACTTCTGCTAGAAAAATACAGTTCAACAGATTCCAACGTTTCTTGTTTCGAAGAAATCCAACTAATAACGGGTCCTGTATACTTAGTTAAAGTTCAGAACGCTAAATTACGAACTGCCGCGATATTACGAGCTCAATTATATTTAATATATATTTTTATATGTTCAACTTCATTTTAATTAATATATAAATCCACTTATATTATGAATTCAATATTTAAACTGATTTAAATATTCAAATACAACCCGATAAAAAATGCGGGACGTTACTTTCCTTCCCTCTTAAAAGAATTTCGTCCCCGAAATTACTAAGGTAGGAAAATGCTACAATTCATATTGATTTGGTTAAAATCATCTATTTACTTCTTAACTTCAGTTTCAATTGAATCGGTTTATTTTAATTAGAATATTAATTCCTTATTAACGAATATTTTGTGGAATTCCGAAAATATTCTAACACCTTAAATATCCGAGAAATTTTGCCAGCATCTCCTCTGCACGGCTCAATCGGTACTACTACAACTCGCCACTCTGGGCATTCTCCAATCCAAAGGAAAATAAACAGCCAAGTGGCTTGCCAAATATCTCAAAATTCTCATATCCAAATTTTACATAAACTTGTACCTTTTTGTCGGCATTCAACTTTATCTCTTGCTACCAATTCAGCCTATACTCCAGATTCCAATTGATCTCCACTCAGTTTACCTTCAATTTCCATCAATTCGCTTTTACCGAGCCAAATTTCATCTCAACTCCAACTACATTCTAAATTCCAAATTCTTCCTCAATAATCCACTTTCATAACCAAGTTATGTTCCATTCCAATGTCTTATTTCCCATATTTAAAAAAATAAGAAATTGAAAGATTTCGTTGAAATTGTTTGTTTGGAAATTTCCCGAAAAGCGAATTATAGGTTCTTCGTTCCATCGGAACAATATGGCCGTTATGCTCATTACTAAACTTTACTTCACCAATTCTATTCCAAAACGATTTTCCACTTAATTGGCTTCAATTCTATTTTTATTTAACTTAGTTTTAAGTTAAATTCAGATTTATTCAGTTTTATCATTTCAATATATTTTACTTCAAATTTCAGAATTCAGGTTCCTGGGTTTTATCTCAAATTAATATCGTCCTGGGAGTTTAAACAGTTTTGCTTTTCAAAAATCAAATGCTTCTTTTCGGAAATAAAAACAACTTGTTTTCTCAAATAATCCAAAAACAGAATCTTTGTTAGTAATCTGTCACTTAGAAACTCGAAAATGAACACCGACAATGGTCGACTTCATCATCAGAATTATTTTCCAGCAACCGAAGTGAGTTCAATACTATATTACTTTTCAAAACTCATTTTCAAGTACTTTCATTTTGAAATAACCTCAAAATATCTTTCATAATGTTTGGAAAACATTTTCAAATTTCCCCAGGATTTTAAATTTCCATAAATTTAATTCAAAATTCATTTACAACACCTTTCCAAGTTTCTAGAGTTTTATTTCAGTTCTAGTTTTAAATTCAGATTTAGTTCATCTGATTTTGCATATTATACTTATATAATATTTCGATTGGTTATTCATATAACCAACTCAATTATAAATCTTATTTGATCATAATAACGATCAACATATCCAATATACTATAACAATCTCAAGATATATACTTCTTTTATATCAAAATATAATTTGGGTAAAATTATTTTATTCACCCAGTTTTTCAAACAATATTGTGTCGAATTTCTCTATCCAAACATTTATAAATCCCTATCAACCATGTCGCTAAACGTATCGATCTCGAATTTATATACTACTCAACAGATCAATCAACATAATATAAAACAGTTTTTATACTAATTTACAAATATGCGCTCATATATATACACTCAAACTAAATCTAGAGTATTACTAACTTCTTCTCTATTGAGTTACGCCATAGAGCCAAGGTAATAACTTAACCTTCAACTCTGATACCAAGTGTAAAGGCCCGCAAATCCGTACCAATTTGAGCTGGCTAGTATCCTACACATTCAACTCAAAGTTCACGAAAATACAGATCTTTAATAGAAAGAAATAAGAGGATGAGAAAGATAAGATAGAACTAATAGAATAGAAGAAGAAGAACATCCGAATCTAAACAGTATCAGAGTAAACACGAATCTCACAGCGGAACGAATAAAATATATTATGTAACAAAATCTTGAAATACAAATCTGAATTTGTATATACATACCATATCAGAGTATAACTCATGTACATCACAACGGAAATAATCTCTAATAACTAGTGGTGAAGCTTCTTTCTTTGGGCTCCTCCAAGTGAATCTGCAAAGCCTGAACACTTGACTGCCCGTACAAATTTGGGCACCCAAGAGTTTAGGGAAAACACACAAAATAAGCTCTGGGTCGGTCATGGGACTGGTGTGAGTAAATTCCAACCATATCGTTTAACTTTCAAAAATCCTTTTAAAAGAAAAGGATAATAGTAAGACCGGCCCACACATAAACATGAACGGTTTTTACCTTACTATAACCCAAAATATTTTGATATCAAAATCCAGTGATATTATAGTAATGTCTAATCGAATAAATAACCAAATAGCAGAACGCTGGCATCTCACGCTCTACATATGTAATATAAAATCAAAAACCGCAGGGTGCTTATTGGAAATTGGATTCCAACTATGACAAGGAATGGGACCGCCTCCCGATCAGTGTACTCTAGAGGGGATACACTGGGGTTCAACAAGAACATCTTGCAACCCGACCCACACATGACCGACCATTCATTTCTCTTGAGTGTATCGAATATATTGCCACCTATGGTTGGGCCCACATAACCATTATCCAAAGATACAAAAATGAAAGAAGAACAAATACGAATTTTCTCTAGATGGTGACAATACACCCTAATGGGAATGACCCACATAGACATGCTACCTGCCCAATTTTTGTCATTTCCTCGTTGTGAGGACAGAGGCTACGTCTATCTTCAGAATATCTGATCACCATTCACTTTGAATGCCACATCGTAAAACCCGTCAATTCACTAATCGATTTCCAAAAATATCACGGGTATAAAAAGCTAAGAGGAATGAATTCCTCCGCCACCAGACGTCATACCTTTAAGAGATCAACCGTCTGTGATTTGTTAGGTATACTCTGTCAGACACTCGTCCATCCAAGTTGTCCTGGGTCTGGACAAACAGAAAGCACCATTCTAGAACAGAACGACCCTTGCATTTCACTCCGTCTTCAATTATCTCCAGCATAATCTAATTCGCAGCGCTTATGCATATACGGAGTGGTTTTCGGATAATAAATCCAACCAGTCTCTCCGTATCGACAACGATGGTCAAAACACTTCGATAATTATTTATTTAACTATCGAAGTAAAACAAACATTCATTCAAATGTATAACTAAACATCACACAATAACTGGCCCTTTTTTTTAACATTACTATCCCATTTTTCCATATCTTCCCAGATATTTTCCAAAATCCGTTTAGCCCTTCACATTTCTTGGTAAACATTTTCAGTTATTAAAAACCTTTATTCTCCCATATTCCAGATATATATATTGTTAATGTTCGAAAAACATTCTCATCCTTGCACATTTCTTATTTCCGGTATATTAGAAAATATACGTTATTTACAATGGAAAGCATTTCCATAATTTAGAGAGTTTCCTTCAGTACGTGTAATAAATATCAAATCTCAATTATTTACTTCTACTTCCGACTTCGTATAATTCATTTACACTTCTTCGGGGAAAAACATAATTATTTTCTTATTACTTGGGATAAGTGAATTTCCAACCTTACTAGTGAATAGTGTTATATATAATAATCACGCTTAAGCTTGGCTAACAACATTAATTTATCGTTATAGTAAAAACTTGCAATACGCTGTAATATTCCCCTT
This sequence comes from Allium sativum, assembly GCA_030737875.1. Classification (NCBI taxonomy): domain Eukaryota; kingdom Viridiplantae; phylum Streptophyta; class Magnoliopsida; order Asparagales; family Amaryllidaceae; genus Allium; species Allium sativum. Next base: position 14,146,563 of record CM060925.1, read on the forward strand.
TATAACTAATTTTGACATAACAGTCACGCTTAAGCCTAGTCAACAACGTTATTTTATCGTTATAGTTCAAGACTTACTATACACTGCAATATCCCTTTTATAACTAATCTTGACATCTCTTTTCATTACAAACTGATACCGTTCCTCGATAATAGTGAAGTCGTTCAAATTGGGGTATTTTATTTACCTATCAGACCTTGATCGACGACGTTCTTACCTTAGAATAGATATAAGTCTGTAATGCTAACTCTTATTATTTCTAATCTTAATCAAACTATATTTCTTGTTTCATTTTACAATATAGTTTTATGACGCCATATACTTACTTTGAAATCTCTGTTGTTTATGACTATTTATATTAAGTATTAACCCTTCACTTCGATCTCGTTATACAACACTATTTATAGTTCGTTTACCCAAAACTCTTTAACACTCTTTGTCTTCTGTTAATTCTCTTTCATTCGAATTATTTAATTCAAGTAAAACATCTCATTACAAACTTAATACCATCTTAAATGAATTCCATTTAAGAAACACTTGCTTTAATTAAGATAATTAAATAGTAATTAACTTCATCATTACTGAAGTAAACAGTTTACTTCATAACAGATCGGTTGCTTAAATAAATAATAAGATTGTGCTCAATAATAATTTAAACTTCATTAATTGAAAAGTAATTAATAAGAAATCGTATTAATTTTGATCAATTTCTCGCTAAGCCATTAGCATTGGATTAATTGAAAATCAATTTATTAAATAATCAATTTTCAAATCAACTTCAGACCATCAGTTAATTCGTTTACTAATTTTAATTACTACTTACCATTAGATTAATATAATAAATCTAATTATTTCTGAATTGTTCGTTTAAAAATAATTATCCAAAAGTATTAACTCATTGGATAATTATAGCTTTATAAACTTTATTTAAAAGTCAAACAATCGTTTATGTTTACTTTATAAAACGAACTATAAAATGTTTATAATAGAACTTCTATTATAAGTTTAAACATCGTTTTAATAATTTTTATAATTAACTTCGTTGATTTGCCTGACGACCAAATGATGGATTTATGGCCAGTTGCTGCCACTTTCTTAATCGATATCGTCTATTGATTTAATCAATATCCATACCGGGTTTAAATGTCATTTGGGTTCAAACAGTGCATATATAAAACAAGCAGTACATATAAATATTGAGGAATCCGGTTGGATTCCTCCAACCGGTTTCCTTCATCCACAGATGTTAGTCAACACAATCAACACTAATTCCATACTATGGAATATTATAATCGATGGGATCAATATCCAACCAATGATGTGTACATATGCAACGATATATATTATTCAATCAATTTAATTGTAATCTACCTAATCGACCATCACATAGCATTCAACCAACATTAAAATATAATTATAGTAATTTAAAATAGATCAGAGTTAGTGAATTTACTCACCTTTGCGCGTTAACCTTTAAATAACGATTTGCGTCAATTGATTATACCCGGCGTTTTTCTTTTCCACGAAATTCCAACACTTCTTCTTCATTTCATTCTAGCTCGCACTTGTTAGCTTCGCTTCGCGGTTGCGAACACAACGACGGCTCTGGTTTCACCGAATTCTTCCTTCTCCACGCCTTTTAATAATCCATCAAAACAGGTCGCTCCCCTTGTAAATGAAGAACTTCACCATGGATTTGTGTTTCTTTCATCCCATACACATGCCATCATCTCGAATCCAAACTTCAACACAGCAAATCATAGTCTGAACGCTTCACCGTCGAACAAATATACGTTGCACCGTTCATCTTTGTTTCTATACATATATTGTTCGAACTTCTCTCTTATAACTCACGCACGCTACCAGTGCTTCACGCAATTCATGCTCCATCTTACAACTTGCATGAAGACCCCTTCTTCACATCATTTTGTGCTACAGGAAATTCAACTTCTGGTACCACGTTTTTTTCTCTTTCATCCCTTCTCACATCACACGCCCCTTACCAATGTAGATCTTTGTCTAATTTACCAAACTCCACTTTACACTACAGCTTCATGAACCAGCAACTACATCTCACGTTATATGTTGACGCCCCTTCATTATTTTCAGATCACAAAGCCATACTGGAAAAGGAAGACACCATGCACGCCTCACCCTCAGATCATCAACTCACCCCCAAGCCACTGTCTCCATACTCACGCATGCTACTACAAAAACGCAGCAGCACCCCCATCAAAGAAGAAAGAACAGCTCGCCATATTTCTCTCCTCACATTCATAAACATCCCACTCCAGTTCCTAGCATTTACACGCATGGCATACTCTTGCCAACTGTAAACGTTGAACTCCACTTCATAAACATCCTCCATCAATGAAAATCCTTCCAGTGCAACACTGCCTTTCCCACACCGTGCTGCAAAATAACACACCATTTAAACCCTCAAACTTGTTCATCACGCCTCACTGTCTACGGGGACCATTCATTTTCTCTTCATCGTCCCATATACATGGACCTACTGCTACTCTTCTTATTAAGTATAGTGTTGTTGGTTTATTTTTAGCAGAGGAGAAGCATGTAATGCAGACAGAGAAGAGAAGGAAAGAAAAATGGAAAGAAAGATTTTGCTGTCTGGAAAAATGAGCAACGAAAGTTCCCCTAAGTACTTATTGTGTTTTGATTTTCCTGAAGAGAACAAACGAGCCACTTGCGTGAGTATTTATACAGTTTTAATCCTTGCTTCGCACGTAATAGGAAACGTAGAGTAGGTCGACTTTGATTTGAAAACTCGTTCTGTCTAATAACGATCAATAGGTAGTGTTAGATCCAAAATTGGCTCTAACACCCAAACTAATAATAATTCTACTGAAATGGAATCAAAAACTACGAAAACACGCAATTTATAGTGGTTCGACGTTAAATAGCCTACATCCACCATCTACTCTTTGGATTGATGATTTGAATGCAAGTACAACAATAATTCTCACTCAATTTTTACTCATACAATGTATTGATTCGCTCAATCTCCTTCACAATATGCTTCAAAGGGTGATTATGATCTGAATAGGTTGATGAAATTCGGATAGCAATGGAGTTTGAGTTCTGAAAATGCTCAAAGATCCTTCCAAATGCGTCTTGATGGTGTATTTATAGGTGAAAACTGCTCCTGGGATGGCTTCGGTTCGGATCCACGTGGTCTCCATCCCATCACTTTCGGGTTCGGATGGGATATGGGAGTGACAGCACATCAGTTTAGTGGCAAACATAGGTAGAACGTGGGTATAACCGTTCCGAATCTAAAGGGAACACGGGCTGTAACCGCTGCTACTTCAATTGTCTGGGTTCGGATCGGAAGTACTATAAGTTAGGGGAACGGATCGAGTTTACCCGAACCGATCTGATTTGGCCTGCGCTTCATCCTTCTCTGTTCTATGCTGTTCTACCTAAAATGAAATCCGATCCGATCCGACTTGACTAAAAAACATTCTTCATTTTTTTGACCTTTTAATCTTTGTGTAGCCTAGTTCACAAAGTAGGCTAACATTTTCCCCCCTCAAAGGACGCTTCTATTGAGGATGGAGCGTGCTTTGGCATTATCTGTTCATTAGTCTTTGAATTTGAACTGTTGAATAGTTGCTTCCATTCGTTCATAGGGACGCGTTGTGTCATGAAGTCATGTTTCTTGCAGCCTATAAATACACCAAAATGTTCACGGATTTCCTTCTTCGTTTCAAACAGTTTTGAGAACTCTGATCGATGTCCAGTGATTCTTCTAGGTAAGCTCTTTGTTTAATTTTATTTTCCTTTAAATTCAATTCATATGCCAAGCCAATGTACGTGATTCCATTGGGGTTCGGTCTCCGATCCGAATAGCTTTTCTTACACTTTGCTATTGTTGAACGAATGGGCTAAATACCCGTATGGGCCAGTGCTTCGGTCCGATTGGAATGGGGGGACACACTGGCAGGAATACAAAGGGCCATTCCACTTTTTATATAAATTCTTTTTTCCTCCTCTTCTTCCTTCTTTCCTTCACTATCACCATCTTCTAAGTTTTGCAAAAGAGGGAAAACCCTAATTTCTGGAAAATCAAAAATTCCTTTTGATTCTCGAAATAATTATATAGGTAGGTTGCAAAACTTCAGCTAATTCCCTTTTAATCGATTTCGATTCAAATTCGTGGGTAATTTGGACGATTTGAGTATGGTTCTTAGTTGGACTTAACGCCATAACCCTCTCCCTTCCCCCTCGCCATCGCCATTAATGGTCTCATCGCCATCTCGAGGTAGTAACGGAGGGGATTTAAGATCTAAGGTTGAACGCGTCAGCACGTATGTGCTTGGCTTTGATTCAGTTTTGGGCATGAGATTGGGTTCGGTGTTGGTTAAGGAAGAATGAGGATGAAGAAGAAGAAGAAGAGGGAAAGGTCTGGGATCGGTTCGGGTGAAGAGGTATAAGAATAAAGAGGAGAGGGGGTTCTATCTGACTGGATCGGGTTGGAGTGAAAAATAAAGAAAAGGATAAAAACGAGGTGTGCCCAACTGGGTCGGGTCGCAGTGATAGACATGGTCATGAAAATATATGGGCACTCGGACCGATCCAGATCACGTAAAGTACCATCCTCAAAACCGAACCGATATGCTCGAAATACAATAACTTCTGCTTTGGACCTCACATGGTCCTGCCCCCCGGTCTGAACCCATTCCTCTATGGGCGTCTGATCCGATCCCAACATGCATATCCTAACCGAAGTGGAACCATCCAACTTAATACATAAGAAATGTCCGGCTTGCTCAATCAATGCTTGCCATTACTTTACAACTTAATGAACAGTTAGGATAGTGCCCTATAGACATGAGCAAACATTTAAGACTATTCTGAACATTACTGCTTCATCGAACCTTTGCATTATGCTCTTATGTGTTTACTTTGCATCTCCTGCACACACCGTACACACTTTAGTTCACACACGTGCACGGGGGGGATACGGGCTATTTTACTCTAACTTATACTATTGCTTCTTCAGTAGTTTAGCGACCATGGCAGAGAGACGTTCATCTAGATTAGCAAAAAAAAGAGAAGTCACAGAAACATCCGAGAAATTCACTCTTGATGACATATCCTCTTCCTCAGACCCGGAGTGGGATGATGAGGGCCCAGACTATGAAATGGAAGCGCACAATAGTGAAGTATCTTCCGATGGTGAAGTTTCTCTTGGTGAGGAAGAGGAATGAGATATAGGAGATGATCGCGCTCCCGACGAATTTGAAACTGCCATCATATTGGAATTACCCAAAGATTCTGTTGAGTCGACGATTAATGACGATAGACTCGCCCAAATATGTTTAAAGCATGGGATACTAAGAAGAGACACCAAGGTGCCTTTGAAAACAGATCGCCCCCACAATCCACCGGAATGATTCATGGCTATTACCCAATTAATGTGTATGGTTGGGGCGATACCTCCATTTCCGCCTTTTGCTGTCGATTTTCTGAGACAGATGCGGATTGCCCCCATGCAGTTACATACCAATTCTTACGCTTATTTGTACACCTTGTATATAGCATACAAAGAGATTTTAGGCATAGAGCTTACCTTTGATGACGTCCACTTCTTTTATAATTTCAAGCATCGGACTCAAGAGACTCCCTCCTTTTCATACTTTGAATCTATACCAAAAAGAAAAATTATTACTGTTCCATATAGCAGCAAGGCTGGTGACTCAAAACTTGAATGGTTTTATATCAGACAGCAACCGGGGTGCGCCAAGAGATGGACCAAATCAAGTAAAACACCGACTTTCTAGATTCTAACTTTTGAATGTTTATGCCAACACATTAACTTGCTTTTATTTTCATTTGCAGTTGATAACCCAAAGCAAATATCGGGTCAATTATACTTTGATCGTTTGCACCAGCTGCTCAATGGCGACCAAAAGTTCTTAACCATCGACGCTGTCCTTAAGGATGAATATCTCCATCGTCACGGGTTATTATCTATTACCCGTAGTATAGGTCATGGGACAGGTCCATATGTGTACATACCCCCTATCGACATTATCCCTGAGACGGGTGAAGGCTCAAAAGGTCCAACAATACCTCTTAGGACTCCTCCCTCTCCGTCCTCAACTCAGGACGATGAATTAGCCAACATAGCAGAGAAGCATAGGGAAGGGTATACAATTCCTGATGACGCCATTTCTCCTGAAAAGTCAACATCCCCTAAAGAGTTGGCACTAGATGCTTCTCAAGGAGATGCTCCTACTACCGACGATTCTACATTTAAGGGTTTAGGAAATCTTCTCTTACCCGAAACTATTTATACTTCAGAGGACTTCAGAACGAATCCTTTAACCTTCACTTCTTCAGAGGAGACTACTCCTGTGAAGACCAAAGAGCCTACTCATGCTAGTCTGGCTTCAGGCTCGGGTTTGTTGGGGGGGGGACATCACTTAGGATGCACATAACACATTAGCACCACACGTCACATCACTTATGTCTTATGTGAACGTCGATTCTGAACTCCACTTATATTGTTGCGCAGGTACAATGTCACGCCCTTACTATGATGTTAGGAAAATTCGCCATAGCATGTCCAAACCTCCTTCTGACACTGAGCATGATCGCCGTGAGAACCGGGGCAGAGATGACAGAAGACATCATGATTCTCAGCGACCTCATACTTCACGCTCTCGTTCTCCTGTTCGGTCGGACCCGGACAGATATAAGAGCTACCAAAATCGTCGTGGAGGGGACACATCACAATCCAAAGACCAAATTTCTCCCCAAGATAAATATAATCGAGAAAAAAGTCCATCGAAACACACTGATACGCGAGACCAGCGCAAAACTTCTGGAAGCGATCCTAAAAAGGTGATGCAGCTATCGTCCCTACTAAGCGGAAACATTTTGAACTATCATATTGCAAACCCCCACCACTGGATGCTGATTACAAAACAAAACTGGCTTATCTGGAGAAGCAGTTCCCAGATCAATACTTTGAAAACTTAACTTTCTTACCCGCACTTGAGCCTATTTCTCCAAAGTGGGCAGATGAGGCTAAGGCAAAGATCGATGCAGTAGAAAAATAGTACTCGGAGATGTACAAGTATTCACGTAATCTCTCCAGAATCATTCGGAACTTAATTACAGACACCGATGCGATGAAAAAAGTTGTAGATTCCGATGAGAATGCTTTGAAAAATCTGGAGAAGGACTTAGAAGATACACAGGCTCAACTTGTCATTGCTCAACGAGATGCCAATAACTTCAAAAAGCAATTTGAAGAATTACAAAAGCGTTATCATGACCTACTGGAATCTCACAGTCAAGAGTGTTTAGAGTTGAAGAAACAAGCTGAAGATGCTAAGTCAGAGAGTGTCAAGGTGAAGCTAGCTTACAGTACTCTTGAGCAAGAAAAGGCTGAGTTAGCGAGGAAGAATGCTGAGTTGGAGAAACAAAATGCTGACTTGGAGTCCAAGTTAATGGAAGCCGAGACTAGAGCTGCCTTAGCTGAAGGGAATGTGGATAGAGCTATTAAGTTTGCTGAAGAGACTCATAAATAGCTATCCAAGGCTCAAAAAGAGTTGCATGGCTTTGGCGAACTGATGATTGAATTCTTTGCACACATAATCCGTCGCCGAAACATCTCTTGGATCGAAGACTATCCAACTACCTTAGTTCATGTGTGGAATCAAATCATCGAAAAGGAAAAAGACGAACTTAAGGTAGACTTCGTTGATGAAGATAAACTCATGGAGAAGTATTTGAAAGATGATGAACCGGCACGCCGGGCTGAGGGGCGTCGCCTTATTGCTGCTGCTATGGAGGAGGAGAAACGCCAAGCCAAAGGAAAGAATATCCTTGAAGTTGGCTCATCTTCTGTTACCGTCGAAACTACTGGAGTAGAGGAATATAATCCCGAAAATCCGGGAATTCCTAGAGCGCCTCTTCTATATCCTATACCTGAATCAGCATCAGAGACAATAGCCGCCCCAATTGAGAAATCATCAGAAGGTATTTCCACCTTTTCACCCCAATTTGCCAAGGCAGTCTCCACCTTTCGTCATATCATTGGGAAATCGATCGATAATTCTTTGTTTTCTCCTGAGTTGATAACTGTTGATTCTCATTCTGTAGGTGCTGAACCAACTGAGAAGACTGACGAGCATCGGGGAACCGCCATTGGGGAAAAATCCGTGGAAGTGACTCAAGGAGGACAAGATAAGGCTACCATCGTTGAGTCCGGAGAGGGAGCTGAAGATGAAAAGGAGGAAGCTATCAATAAAACTCCCATACCGCCTAACGCCGACACTTCTCATGACGATGAAATGATAGACGCTTTGAAAGATGACGGTGATAATGATGGGCATGAAGAAGATCCTGATATTTCTATTATTGGGGGTTCAAAGAATGCTGATGACGTGACTTTAGCTGAAATGAAAGACGAACGAGACAAGCGCATGCAGCTGAAAGTCAAGGAGATAGACCCCGAAAGCCTTAAGCCCCTTGCAGTGGTGGATGCTGGATCGAGGTTAGTTGTTAAGCTTTCAACTAGATCAATTACAGAAGAGCTTGCTAAAAAATCTTCTCTTGATCCCAGTGACCGGACTCCTGGGAAGAAATCTATCGACTCTGGTACCTCAATTACAGAGAAGAAGAAACCAAAGCGTCTCATGTCTGATGCTGAAAAAGAAGCTAAAAAAGCTTTTAGGGATGCCAAGAAGTCCAAGTCTACTCCAAAGTCCAAGTGACAATGCGCTTTGTTTTTTATTTTGATATTCCACTGGTCCGCGATTGTTGCAGCGAGTGCGGCCCTCGCATATTTTGCTTAGCTTTCCTGTATAACTCACGTGTTTGTGAATAAAGTAGTTTGTTCCCTGCAATGTCTGACATTTGTAAATTTAGTATTTAAGTAAAAGTGTAAATGAACAGCATGTCATATCATAGTTATATAATAAAGTCATTATTAAAGGGGAACATGTGTACACATATATGCCCCCAATCAATCTTGGATAACTGACTAAGGCTTATTCAAGATTGATTAAATTCAAAATCCAGTTGCCCCCGATTCTCTAGCGGGGCCATCTTCCTTTCGTCATTGATGCTTGTTCTTTTTAGCATCTTTATACTCTCCTGTCTCATAACCAAGTTAGAGTATTACTGAGGCGGTCTCTTATCGGGGTGCACCTTCACGCGTCAAGGGACGTCGTCTTCCCGTCCTTTATACTCTCTCTCGATTCATGAGAGTTAGAGTTAAGAATGTCGTTTTCCCATTCTTTTGCATTTTATCATACAAGCGGTCATTTTATTCTCTCCTACACATAGGTTATTTCGAACTTTCCAAATCTAATTTAATGTTTCGTGTTTCATGGTCATGATAGAATAATTGTTGAAGATATAAATAATGCAGGAAAGTAAATGACACACGATATTTTTATAGTGGTTCAGCTAAGTCGTAGCCTACATCCACTTCATAATCCTTTGTTCATATAAACAGACTTTTTAAGGCAAGTTGTGCCTTTTTACATAGCCTATAAAAACAAAAAGGAAGACATTTCATATTCAGCTCAGGTATCGTCGCAAGTGCTGAGCATTCCAAGCTCTAGGAATCTCCTCACCATCCACAGTCGTTAGCTTGAATGCTCCTGTATCAAGCTTCCGTTGGATGGCGTATGGTCCTTCCCATTTCGGACCCAATTGGGTTGAAGGCGGGAAGACTCGTTTCAATACTAAGTCTCCTGGTTCGAAGGTTTTGAAGCGAACTTTCCGGTCATAATAACGTGCTACTTGACGTCGATGTCTCGAGGCACGCAAGTCTGCTTCATCTTTTTTTTCTTTAACCATATTAAGAGACTTTAGGAGGAGTGTTCTATTCATCATCGAGTCATAGTATGCTACTCGATGAAAAGGGACTTCTAGTTCTACCGGGATTACTGCTTCAAACCCGAAGGAAAGTGAAAACGGGGTATGTCCAGTGGCCGTCTTAAAGGTTGTCCTGTAGGCCCACAAAGCTAGTGGCAAATCATATACCCACTTGGCTTTGGCTCGCCCCAACCGCTTCTTTAGAACGGATTTAATGACCTTGTTTGTTTCTTCGACTTGGCCGTTTGACTGCGGGTGAGCTACAGTAGTGTATCGTTTGTCAATCTTGTATTTCTGGCAAAAGTTTCTGAATTCAATGCTGTCGAATTGTGTCCCATTATCAGTTATGATGGTCTTTGGTATCCCAAATCGACAGATGATGTTTCTGACCACAAAACTAATCACCTTTCTTGCCGTGATTGTAGTCAAAGGCTCAGTTTCCACCCATTTCGTGAAATAGTCCACGGCGACGATTGCGTATTTTGCTCCCCCTTTGGCAATAGGTAACACTCCAATAATATCAATTCCCCACATGGAAAACGGCCATGGGCTTACCATCGACTTGAGCTGAGTTGGAGGTGCTCTGGGAATTTTGGCGAATCTTTGACATCTGTCGCAGCGTCGTGAATAATCAGCTGCGTCTTTATTCACGGTTGGCCAGAAATATCCATACCTCAACACTTTCTTTGCTAGGGTTTCGCCCCCGGTGTGATCCCCACACTCACCTTTGTGTACTTCTTGCAGTACACGTTTGATGTCGTCATGTGCGATACACCGTAGTAGGGGCATTGAAAACCCTTGATGATAAAGGACGTCGTCCTGTAAAACGTATCTTGCAGCCTTACGTCTTACAGCTCGTCTTTCGTTTTTCTTCAAAGTGAGGGTTCCACTCTTGAGAAAATTCTTGATCGGTGTCATCCATGATTCTCTCTCTGGATCAACTTCTAAGGCTAGTTCCACCTCCATCAGGTCGAAACTCGGTGATTCTAAAACCTCTATTGGTACCATTTCAGTTTCTTCGGGGTTATCAGAACTTGCTAGTTTTGCCAACCGATCTGCTTTCTGGTTCTCTATTCTTGGGATATGCATTATGGTGTAATGCTCCAAATTATCCAACAAATCCTTTACTTTTTTGAGATAAGTAACTAGTCGAGGTCATTTGGTAACAAACTCCTCTTTTACCCGGCATACCACTATCCTAGAGTCGCGTTATATATCCAGTGTCTTCACTCCTGGTTCTTTGGTGAGTTTCAGCCCAGCAATCAGGGCTTCATACTCAGAATCGTTATTGGTAGCAGCAAATTCTAATCGCAATGCATAGTAAATAGATCGTCCTTCAAAAGTGTTTAAAACAACTTCGGTGCCGGACCTTCGATCATTTTTGGCTCCGTCCGTATATAACTTCCACGGACTAAGCTCCAATTTTTGGTCTAAAGTAACCACCTTGTCACCCACTGTCTCCTCTTCAGGAATTGTGAATTCGGCTATAAAGTCGGCCAATGCCTGCCCCTTTATTGATCTCCGTGGCTGAAAATTTAAATCGAATTGACTCAACTCGATGTTCCATTTAAGTAACTGCCCCGATGCTTTGGTTTTTTGCAACACTAGTCTTAAAGGTTGATCGGTGTATACAAATATCGGGTGAGCCTGAAAGTAATGACGAAGTTTGCGGGAAGCAATCAGGAGGCTATAAGCAAGTTTTTCTATCTTCGGATAATTACGTTCTGCAGCATCTAGCTTCTTGCTTACGTAGTACACAGGCCTTTGGACTTTATCTTCTTCACGTAACAACGCTGTACTGACGGCATGAGATGATACCGCTAGGTAGACAAACAACTCCTCATGTTCCATGGGTTTTGATAATATTGGAGGCTTTTCTAATAAGTCTAATAGATTCTGGAAAGCCTCCACACAATCAGGAGTCCACTCAAAGAACCGTTTCCCTCGTTTTATCAGATTGAAGAAAGGTACGAACTTATCTGTGGCTTTGGAGATAAACCTGCTCAATGCAGCAACCTTTCCGTCCAGGCTTTGAACATCCTTAATCTTTCGTGGTTCTTCAATATTCCTTATTGCTGCTATTTGACTAGGATTTATCTCAATTCCTCGAGAACTCACAATAAACCCAAGGAATTTTCCAGATGCGACTCCAAATGAGCATTTTAGGGGGTTTAACTTCATCCCGTACCTTCGAAGAATGTCGAACATTTCGGCTAGGTCCTTTGTACGGTCAGAAGATTGTCTGGACTTCACAAGCATGTTTTCCACATAAACCTCCATGGTATTTCCGATTTGATTATAGAACATGTGGTTGACCAAACGCTGATACGTGGCTCCTGCATTCTTTAATCCAAATGGCATTACCACATAACAATATAACCCCAAGTCTGTAATGAAGCTTGTATGCTCTTGATCTGGTATGTGCATGGGAATTTGATTGTACCCTGAATAAGCATCCATAAATGATAAAAGCTCGTGTCCAGCCGTCGAGTCTACTAGTTGATCAATCCTGGGAAGGGGAAAGCTACCCTTCGGACAAGCCTTGTTCAGGTCAGAGAAGTCAATACATGTACGCCACTTCCCATTAGATTTTTTGACCAGTACAGGATTCGATATCTAGTCGGGATATTTCGAATCCTTAATGAATCCATTATCCTTCAATTTCTCTACCTCTTCCTTCAAAGCTGCCGACTGCTCTGGGCCTAACATCCGTCTCTTCTACTTGACCGGCGGGTGCTTTGGGTTGATGCTTAAAGAGTGGCTCATAATAGCAGGCGAAATCCTACACATGTCAACGTGAGTCCAGGCAAACACATCTAAATTCGCACTTAAGAAATCAGCCAACTCTTTCGCTCGAATTGGTTCTAACTGCGATCCGATCTTTAGTACTTTAGTCGAATCTGATTCATCAATAGATATATCTACTATCATCTCGTTGGAAGTCGCCTTTCTATCCTTGGGTTCTCTATCCTCTCTGGGATCTATATCCAAGAGCACATCTAAGGGCAACTCTCTTGGGGTTGGACCCCTTAATTGCTATGCTGAGTTTTCCTTCGGAGGGGGAGAATCGTCCTTAGATTCTATATTCAACCCCTTCATTAGCATCTTCAACTCTATCATGTAACAAGCTCTTCCCGTGGCTTGGTCACCCCTTATCACCCCTATTCCTGCGTCAGTCGGGAACTTAAGCAGTAAGCACCAAGGTGCAATACATGCCCTAAATTCGGCAAGGGTCGGGCGGCCTAGGAAAGCGTTGTAGGGTGACTCAACATCCAAAACTACAAATGGCAAGATCCTCACTCTCTGGCGATCTCCCTGTCCTAATGTCACTGGTAATTCTACGTAGCACATCGGAGCCATTGATGCCCCATTAAAGCCCCATATCCATCCTTTGCAGGGCTTTAGATCTTTTGCTTCGAGTCTCATTTGTTCAAAAGCTTTCTTGAAGAGGATATTGACTGAGCTTCCGTTGTCTACCAACACCTTATGGACTAAAGCGGGACCGATGGCCGTGGTAATTACCAATGGGTCTTCAGTTGGCGATTGAATTCCGGAATCATCTCTACTACCGAATATGACATCATCTAACATCGTCTTTTGTTGTTTTACTGGAGTAATGTCTTCGAGGTTACTGCATTCTCCTACCTCAAAGTGCTTGGCAGCATTAACGTACTGATCCATTGCTTTGAAACTACGGCTAGCTAGATAGGGTCCATCTATAATGGTATTAATGAAAATCCCTTTACCTTTCTGTTGTGCTGTACGTTTGGAAGTGGAGTGATTTTGGTTCGGGGTTTGCCCTCCTTGCCCCTGTCCCGTGGGGCAACCTTGTACTTGTCTAACTTCCCTTCCCGCATCAACTTTTCAACTACATCTCTCAAATGACGGCATTCATTAGTGGAATGGCCGTGGGTTCCATGGAACATACAAAACTTTCCCGTTGCGATCTCTTTTTCAGTGGAGTCTCTAGGCGGTGGCTTTTTGTATTGCAATATGCTGTATGTATCCAAGTAAATATTCTCCAACGTATCACTTAACGGTGTATAGTTTTCAAAAGTCTGGAATCTGGGTCTTTTACTGGAGTTATTTCCTCGGTTCCTATTCCTCCTATTGTCGTTCCCATTCCTGTTGTTATTACCTCCATTCTGGTTGCCGACGTTTACCTCAACCTTCCCTTAACTGTTACCGGATTGCTTCACAGCAACATTACTTTGGACACCTTCCCTCGAGGACCCTTCGGACTTTCTCTTCCTATTTGCATGAGCTTCTTCTCGCCTCAAGCAAATATTGGCCTTTTCGTAGAACAATTCCCTAGTGGGGGGTGGTTTCCCGGATAGGTAATCCCCAAATTCTGTGTCCGGGTCAACTCCTTCTATTAGGGCCATCAGAATAGTGGGTTCTTGAGGGTCACTAACTTCGGTGACAGCAAGGTTGAAGCAGTCTAAATATGACTTCAAAGATTCTCCTGGGGCCTGTTTAATTTGTGACAACTCTATGACGCTCTTGGACATCCGGGCGTGAAGTCGAAACTGGTTTATAAAGCGCTCACTCAATTCTGTGAAATTTGATATCGACCGGGGGAGTCGGGTGAACCACATTAACACCACGTCTTCTAGATAAATCGGAAAGGCCTTGCATTTTACAGCATCTGGAGCTGCTGCAGCATTCATGAACCATGCATACCTCATCAGATGATGCCCTGGGTCCGTTTTTCCTGAATACCGATCCATATGAGGCAAGTTGAAACGCCGAGGGAACTGGAAATCCAATATATCATCTGTGAAGGGGGTATGACTTCGCTCAATACCCCAGTCCTCATTAGTGTACCGTCGGCTTTCGGACATAATCTGACGCACCATTGCCCATACATTGGCATTTGTTAATATCTGCACAGGTTCTCTAGGTCTGATATTTGGATTACCCCTGGGTTCCTGATTAGGGGATAGCCTCCTGTTTCTAGCGGCGGTTGTCCTACACTGCTCCCTATACTATCAGTCGATCTCAGGAGGAAGGGGCTGGAGAAGTTGTTGTTGCGTAGGATTAGTAATGTTAGGATCCATGGGTAGAATGTGGGATCCACGCATGGGCAATAGCATAGGCTCTCTCAAGCTCGGGTCATCAGGCCCTAACACGCGAGCGGCATCTTCGCGGGATCCTAAAGATCCAAAAGTTAACTGATCAAGGTTTTGAGGTCGTTCAAGCGGCCTTCTTTCACGAGGACGTCCCTCATCTGAAGAAGATGAATAATCTGCAGCAACGCGACGTGTTGGGGAAGGCGTCTTTTGCCTCCGGAGCTCCTTGAGTTCCTTACTCATGGTGATCATATTCTCTTGCATGTGAAGACTGTCACGCTTATGGGCTTCCAATGCCTCCTTAATACTCTGGAGCATGTCAAGAAAGCATGAAAAATCTCTTTGGGTGACGGGTGCAGATGGGTCAGGCTGATCATTGGTCATAGCGGTTGGAATCGGAGTATTGGTGGGAGCTCGAGTAGAAGTTCCATCTTCATTCTAGTTCGGATCGGATCAGAGAAAAGTAGTAGGACCGGACCGGTTCGGATGGGGGGAACGAGTGACCTCAATGTCACCTGATTGGCTCAGATCGGAGTCACCTGCTCGGATCGGACCTTCCTGACCGAAGCGGCCTGCTCTAGAATCTTGACCACGCGACCTCGTCACGACCATTGTTTGCCGATCTTCACTAACTTCATTCTCTCGATTACTTTGGATTTCTTTGCCTTTTCCTTTGGCCATAATATCCAATTCTTCAGTGGTTAACCAACAGGTACTTAAAGATGTCGAAAATAGAGGATTTACTTCTTTGAAATTGAAGGTCCAAATAGTAGAACGATAATCCCAAAAAGCGAAGAATTCAAAGAATTTCTCAGTGAAAGCACCAAAATGTTAGATCCAAAATTGGCTCTAACACCCAAACTAATAATAATTCTACTGAAATGAAATCAAAAACGACGAAAACACGCAATTTATAGTGGTTCGGCGTTAAATAGCCTACGTCCACTTTCTACTCTTTGGATTGATGATTTGAATGCAAGTACAACAGTAATTCTCACTCAATTTATACTCATACAATGTATTGGTTCACTCAATCTCCTTCACAATATGCTTCAAAGGGTGATTATGATCTGAATAGGTTGATGAATTCGGATAGCAATGGAGTTTGAGTTCTGAAAATGCTCAAAGATCCTTCCAAATTCCTCTTGATGGTGTATTTATAGGTGAAAACTGCTCTTGGGATGGCTTCGGTTCGGATCCACGTGGCCTCCATCCCATCACTTTCGGGTTCAGATGTGTAACAACCCGTATTTTCAATAACCTGTAATAACATAAATCGAGGCAGAATTTAATTCTAAAATGGGAATCAAGGGAAACGGGCTATGCCATTGTGTTCGTCTCGGAAAAATACGCGAAATAGAGTCCGAGTTTTCGAAAATCGGAGTCCGTATGACCAAGATATGGCCTCGCGAAGTTTCACGAAAATTCCCAAATTAAAGTATACTTAATTAAGTGAAATGGGTTGTGTAGATATATATATATATATATATATATTGATATATATATATATATATAATTGAAAATTTAATAAATAAATATGCAAAAATGCTCAAAACAGCGAATTGGGAGAGGGGAATAACCGAACCGGCCGATTTTTGAAGTCGACCCGAGCTCGCTGGGTCGACTAGGGGTTAATCCAGGGTGTTTGGCTGTCAACCCGTGGGCCGATTCGCTCAAGTGCAGATTTTGCATTTGAATGGTTCTCATGGTCCATCTTTAATCTAAAGGCCCTAGATGGTTCCTACACTTGACTTCTTCCCCAAGACATGCTTTGATGGCTTGGATTGAATCTAGGGTTAATCCTATGGCCTAAAACACTTCCCTAATCTATAAATAAGACCCTAACCTACCCTAATTCATTCATAATTAAACCTAGTGACTAAACTATGGCAAAATGCTAGCTCTCATGGCCTCCACTAATTTTATGAAGAGGGTTGCATACTAATCACTCTCTAATCAACTTCTAATCCCTTCTTAGCATCTTAATCTTCTTCATTTGGTGTTCAAAGTTGCTAGTTGTGAGTTTCTATCACTTTGATGATCTTTTGGTAAACTAATTAGATGAGATGTGATGAGATTTATGGTTTTGTATGTGGGTTAATGAGCTTTGAATCATATGATATGATGTTAGCATTAATCTTATGTTTATGCATGTTGAGTATGTAAGCTTATGCAAGTTTAATATGATGTATGTTATGTTTGCATGATGCTAAATATGCAAGTTGTGGGCTATGTAATCATATGCATGTTATGCAAGTTCATGGTAATATGCTATGCAAGTTACATGTTTGTTAATATGCAAGCTACATGTTTGTTAATATGCAAGTTACATGTATGTAAATATGCAAGTTACATGTTTGTTAATATGCAAGTTACATGTTTGTTAATATGCAAGTTACATGTATGTAAATATGCAAGTTACATGTTTCTTTATATGCAAGTTACATGTTTGTTAATATGCGAGTTACATGTATGTAAATATGCAAGTTACATGTTTATTAATATGCAAGTTCATGATGACACATTATGCAAGTCTATAAGCTAATATGCAAGTTTGTTATGCAAAATGAATATGTAAGTTATGTGACATATTATATGCAAGTTATGTGACATGTTATGCAAGTTCATATGCAAGTTATGTGTTTGTTAATATGCAAGATGGCACCTTTGAAACATGTTCATTCATATGCAAGTTGACACCTTTTATATGTGTTATATCATGAACGAAATTACGTGGGAACGATGGGGTAATTAAAAGCATAAGTTAATAAGATTGTGTGAAATTAATATAATTATGCATAACACAAAATAAATAAAGATAGTATGGGAATTTGCCTATTTGGTTAGGTGTACCCATACTATGTGTTGGGAATTTACCTATTGAGTTAGGTCTACCCCATGGGAATTTACCTATTAAGTTAGGTCTACCCATGTTAAGAAAACTTGATTAATTAGGGATAATTAATATAAAATTATGAGGGTGATTAATTAGGTGTAATTAATTGACTAAGACACGAGGTTGGACTCAGTTGTAGCGTAAAACTGCCCGGACCCAACCGGCTTAACCAGTTGCTACAAATGTTAGCCCAATGTGAGAGGTCTTAGGCACAAACTAAATACGTAATTAATGTAAAGACACGAGGTTAGACTCTGTTATGACATAAGGCTGCCCGGACCCAACCGGCTTAACCAGCGGTCATAAAAGATAGTCTAATGTGAGAGGTCTTTACAAAGGTTACGTTCTTAATTAATTAATTAAGAAACACTTAACCACATTAGCATGTAGAGGGACATGAGGGGTTAAGTGGGTGCCTCGGGTGGCATGAGAAAATCTAGTGGTTGCCTTGGGTGGCAATAGAAAATACGATTAGAATACTTAACCAAAATAGAACATGTAATTAAAACATGATTAAAGGGTTAAGTGGGATATACTAGAAAAAGGGACAAGCTTAGGTGGGTAGCTTGTGGAGGCCCATTTCAACCAGTAACCCATACGTATCTTTGTGGGCTCGACCCATGTCGAGGACGGGACACGCATACTGGGCTTGACTGTAAGAGGCAAACGGGTTAGCGGTGGCAACGCAAGTCCAACGGGCTTCATATGCGTGAGTGGGCCCGGGCTGGTAGGTAAGCCGTTGTTGCATCGAGTAGATATAAGCCGTGCACCTTTAGTTTCATCAGGTTGCCACATTGGGGAATGATACATCCCACGGTGGGGCCAGCACGGGTATCTACGTTAGGGAGCCGATCGAATGGGAAGTAGTGTGTACACCTAGTGGATTGTAGGGCCCCGTGGCGCCTACTTGGTCACCTAGGGGTACGCAGGTACTAATTAGTAAATTTTATAAGTCCTTGGGTGGGATCAACCTTTAAGTTAGGAACGACTGGTGTGGTGCAGTTTAGTAATTTACCTTAGGGAGGGTAGATGCGTCTTTATCCTTTATCTTCGTTTAGTTGACTGCTTAGGGTAGCCATTCATCCCTATATGTTACCGTATATCAGTTTATGTCTTCTCTGGTTACTTTAACGATTGTATTGTTAAAGTTATAGGACTCGCTCAGACTTATGTCTGACCCTGTTGTTTTTATCTTTTTCCCAACCCTCAGGTCCTACGGTGGATCCTAGCAGTAGTGGAGCTTGATCGGATTGCTGTTCCAGTCTTTAGGAGCTTGGATAGATGTAAAGCTCCAGTTATCCAGTTATCTTTTCTTTTGTTTGGCTATTGTATGAGAGTGGGATTATGTACTTCTTTATTTTGATGGATATTGTACTTGACCTTTATTGTGGTTTTATGATGTAACCAGACATGTTTTACTTCCGCTGTTATGAGATGATGTTTTAAAATTTCAAGTACTATTTATATCTGTCTTGTTGTAATTTTTCTGTTCTATATTCACTAAAATACTCCACCGATGCTATGGCATTCCCTTAGTGAGTGATCATAGCGGGAGTGGGGTGTTACACGTGGTATCAGAGCTTAAGGTTACCAGAACAGATAAAATTTTTGAGAAAAACTACTTTCTAAGAGTATTTTCGAAGAAAGTATTTTTAAAAGCATGTCTTCTAAGAGAAAAAGTTTTTGAAAAAGAAAAGCATAATCCCCAATAGCCATATCTTTATCTTTCGGAATCTCCTTTTTGAATCTTTCCTCTTTCGTTTCAGCATGGCTGAAGATCTTAACATCCCGGAGGGTTTAGTTATACCACTATGGTATAGGAGGTTGCAAGAGGCTAGGGCCGCGGCTGCGGGTCCGGCCAATGCTACTACACCAGAGACAACCGCTCCTCCTCCTCAGCCTAGAGTGGATAATTTTGCTAAGGTTTGCAAGGAGTTCAAGGCTATAGGAGGAAAACCTTTTCTTGGTTCAGAGACTTTCGTAGAGGCTAGAGATTGGCTTAAGGAAGTGGAAGAGTTGCTAGATATCTTTGAAGTGGAAGAGGGAAAGAAAGTCAAGTTGGCGGCTTGGTTAATGAAGGGAGAGGCCTCATTCTGGTGGGAGGTCACTAATGGAGAACGCCCTGTTGACTCTTGGGCAGATTTTAAGCAAAGGTTTGGGGCTAAGTTTCTCTCAAGGGCGGAAGAGAATCTGTTTATGGAGAAGTTCTTGAATTTGAAGCAAGGGAATCTCACGGTGAAAGAATATGTCAACAAATTCAATCAATTAGCAAGGTTTGGCATAGAGTTGGTGAATACACCGGAGAAGAAGGCTTTGAGGTTCGTTAGAGGCTTGAACGAACCATTGCAAGGAATAGCTATGACTCACATTCCTATGGGGGCCACTTTTGAGAAGCTTGTCTACATGGCACTTATGCATGAGGATGATAAGAATTCTAAGGCACCAGAGAAAAAGGGGGATCAGAAGAAACCGCAACAGCAACAACAAGGCAAGGGCGGAAAAGGCAATGGTGACAAAAAGAAGACGAAGAAGAAGTGCTTCAATTGTGGAACACCAGGACACCTCAGTAAGGATTGTCGCAAAAAGAAGAAGACCGGTTGCTTTCATTGTGGTGAAGCAGGGCATCTTGTGAAAAACTGCCCAAAGAAGGGGCAGAAGACGGGGTCTACCTCAGGAGGCCAGGTGCAAGCTCTTATAGCACCACCTCAGTCAGGGGGGCAAGTTCAGGTTCTCTCAGTTCCACCGATTCAGCAGAGAGGTAGAACTATTTCCGTTGAAAGTCTGGTTTTTCTGTTTGATCATCCAGTTCGTACTTTGTTTGACTCTGGCGCATCGCATTCTTTTATCTCATCATCGTTAGTTGAGTCACTGCACTTAGACACCAGTCTAGTTGATGATCCCTTGGTTGTCTCAAACCCAATTGGGGGCTCCATATATCTGTCTATGATATGTTTGGGTTTGAAGATTTCTATACTTAGCGTTGAGTTTAGATGTG
This sequence comes from Allium sativum, assembly GCA_030737875.1. Lineage (NCBI taxonomy): Eukaryota > Viridiplantae > Streptophyta > Magnoliopsida > Asparagales > Amaryllidaceae > Allium > Allium sativum. The sequence goes on from CM060925.1 coordinate 14,167,387, forward strand.
ATGCTTTTGTATTGGGCTTCACGGGCTATGGGTTGATCTTGGGCATGGACTGGTTATCCAGTAATGGTGCCGTTCTTGATTGCGAAAGGAGAGTTGTCAGGCTCATGACCCGCTTGGGTAACACTCTCGAGATCTCTTGCAATCCCATGGAATCTGTTTTGCTAAGTTATCTTGAATCGCTCGATGCTTCGGTCGAAAGTTTGTGTTCTGTCAGAGTAGTCCGGGAATATCCGGATGTGTTTGAAGAAGTAAAGGGTTTGCCTCCGAAGCGGGAGATAGATTTCCGAATTTATTTGGTGGATAATGCCAAACCAGTGTCTTTGCCAGTACGCCACATGGCTCCTCGTGAGAGAAGAGAACTTCATAAGCAAGTAGGGGAGTTGCTTGAGAAGGGGTTCATAAGGCGAAGTATATCAGAGTGGGGAGCTCCAGTAGTGTTTGCCACGAAGGCGGATGGGTCCCTCAGACTTTGTGTGGATTATAGAGAACTTAATAAGCTCACGAAGAAGAATAGACACCCATTACCGAGGATAGATGATCTCTTTGATCAGTTGGTTGGCGCGTCAGTATTTTCGCAGATGGACTTAGCTACAGGGTTTCATCAGTTAAGAGTGGCGGAGGACAGTATAGAGAAGACTGCTTTCCGGACTCCGGATGGTTTTTATGAGTGGCTAGTGATGCCATTTGGGTTGACAAACGCCCCCGCATACTTTGTTGATCTCATGAGTAGAGTGTTCAGAGAGTATCTGAATAAGTTTGTAGTAGTTTTTGTGGATGACATCTTGGTCTTTTCCAAGAATGAAGAAGAGCATGCCTTACATCTCAAGGAAGTGTTGGAGACTCTTCGAGCACATGGTCTTAAAGCTAAATTCTCTAAATGCCATTTTTGGAGAAGAGAAGTGCGATTCTTAGGGCATGTGGTCTCTAAGGAAGGGATAGCTGTGGATCCCGCAAAGATAGTATCTATCCAGGATTGGAAAGTTCCTAGAAATGCTACCGAGGTAAGAAGTTTCTTGGGGTTGGCAGGATATTATAGGAAGTTCATCAAAGACTTCGCGAAGATATCAGCCCCATTAACCCGCTTGACGAAGAAGAATCTGGTTTTCTCATGGGATGTAGATTGTGATGATGCTTTCCGACGGTTAAAGAGAGCTTTGACCACCGCTCCAGTTTTAGTGCTTCCAGATGGGAGTAAGCCGTTTGTTGTTTATACCGATGCTTGTGGAACAGGATTAGGCGCAGTCTTGATGCAGGAGGGAAGGGTAATAGCCTATGGAGGGAGACAATTGAGAGTGCATGAGAAGAATTACCCTACCCATGATCTAGAGTTGGCCGCGATTGTTTTCGCACTTAAGTCTTGGCGCCATTATCTTCTTGGTGAGAGATTCGAGTTGTTCACCGACCATAAATCATTGAAGTACTTATTCTCTCAGAAGGATTTAAACTTAAGACAGCAAAGGTGGATGGAGTTCTTAGCATCCTATGATTTCGAGATAGCGTATACCCCTGGTAAGGGTAACGTGGTGGCAGACGCCTTAAGTAGAAAAAGGCTATCTTTGAGTCCATTGTTCGTGGAACGACGAAGCTTGGAGTTTCTTTCTTTGTTTGACTTCAGACCTTCTGTTGATTTTGTACCTGGTTTGTTGGCATCCTTGGAGGTTAGACCTACTCTTTTGAGACGGATTGGCGAGGCTCAGCGAGACGACCCACAGTTGGTTGTGTTGGTAGAGAAGCTTATAAGAGGGGAGTCGTCCAGCCATTTGGGTAGATACACCATAGATGATAAGGGATGGTTGCATAGAGACGGTAGACTTTGTGTACCGCAAGATGAGGGTTTGAAGAAGGCTATTTTGGATGATGCACATCGTTCAAGAATGACTATTCATCCCGGTGGAGACAAAATGTACCAAGACATGAAGAGAGTTTTCTTTTGGGCCGGTATGAAGAAAGATGTGGCCGAGTATGTGGCTAGATGCTTAGTGTGCCAACAAGTTAAAGTGGAGCAAAGGAAACCCGGTGGGTTGCTACACCCATTGGAAGTTCCACAGTGGAAGTGGGATAGTGTCTCGATGGATTTCATCGACGGGTTACCGAGATCGAGGAAGGGCAATACGGGAATTTGGGTTGTGGTAGACAGACTTACAAAGAGTGCCCATTTTATACCCGTAAAGAGTAAGAGGACCGCTCCATGGCTTGCTTCAGTCTATGTTAGAGAGATTGTTAGATTGCATGGCGTACCATCCAGCATTGTGAGTGATCGAGATCCTATTTTCACTAGTGAGTTTTGGAGAAGTTTGCAAGAGGCGGTAGGGACTCAGTTGTGTTTGAGCACCGCATATCATCCTCAGACGGACGGTCAGACCGAGAGGGTGAACCGTATCTTAGAAGATCTTTTGAGGCTTTGTATCTTGGATTTTGGAGGTACATGGGAAGAACATCTTCCTTTGGTGGAGTTCGCATATAATAACAGCTTTCAGTCCAGTATTGGTATGGCTCCTTTCGAAGCTCTTTATGGAAGGCCTTGTCGATCTCCTACATGTTGGTGGGAATCTACGGATAAGATCTTGCTTGGGCCGGATATGGTTAGAGAGACTTCAGAGAAGATTGATTTAATTCGAAAAAGGATGAAAGCAGCGCAAGATAGACAGAAATCTTATGCGGATCGGAGAAGGACGGATCTTGAGTTTGAGGTTGGGGACATGGTTTTTGTCAAAGTATCTCCATTGAGAAATGTTGTTCGCTTTGGGTCCGTAGGGAAGTTAGCACCGAGATTTGTTGGGCCGTTTCCTATTAAGGAAAGGATTGGACGGATGGCATATAGGGTGGAGTTGCCCGACAGACTTAGTGGTGTTCATGATGTATTCCATGTATCACATTTGAGGAAGTGCTTACATGAGACCGCGGAGGTGGTAGAGCCGAGCTTGCTTAGAGATGTAGAGGTAGAGCGTGATGCGACGATTCGACGAGCTCCTACTCGCATCCTTGGGTCAGAAACTAGGAAGTTGAGGAACAGAGAAGTTCAGCTAGTTAAAGTGCAATGGGGAGATGACGAAAGCAATGCTACTTGGGAGACGGAAGCAAAGATGCGTTCTTTGTATCCATTTCTTTTTGAGAGTATGTCTTTTAACTTCTCCTTTATTGCTTGTCTAGTACTTATCTTATCTTTAGTATATCCTCTCGCTAATACCTATGACCTTTAGATAGGGTAAAACCTATGGTTGAGACATGTGTTTGAAACATGTTATGGTTGATGGATGCATATGGATGCAATTGTTTGCTAGTGGTTGCTCGTGGATGCATATACACACACATTAGGCACTAGATCGGCTCAGTCACTTCATGTTGCATATTGCATAAATGGATGTGGTAGTTAGATTGATGGATGTATCATGGCTGTGTTATCATATGGATGATGCATTTTTGTGTATGGTTGTGCACGCATGTAGAAATTTGTATGTGTCAATAGGGTTTCGCATACATATTGGATGCATGGCACTATCATGGTTTGCATTAAGGAGGTTTACTGTATCAGTAACCGCCTGATTTTCGCATTAGGTAAGTACATATACACACACTTTTGCATATATCCATCCAGCATTTAGAATCTTGTAAGGACAATGATTGCTCGTGGATGATGCTTTGAGTAGATGGATGATTGGATGGTAGGATACGTTCTTCCTAACTTGAAGATTTCGGGGACGAAATCCTTTAAGGAGGGGAGAATGTAACAACCCGTATTTTCAATAACCTGTAATAACATAAATCGAGGCAGAATTTAATTCTAAAATGGGAATCAAGGGAAACGGGCTATGCCATTGTGTTCGTCTCGGAAAAATACGCGAAATAGAGTCCGAGTTTTCGAAAATCGGAGTCCGTATGACCAAGATATGGCCTCGCGAAGTTTCACGAAAATTCCCAAATTAAAGTATACTTAATTAAGTGAAATGGGTTGTGTAGATATATATATATATATATTGATATATATATATATATATATAATTGAAAATTTAATAAATAAATATGCAAAAATGCTCAAAACAGCGAATTGGGAGAGGGGAATAACCGAACCGGCCGATTTTTGAAGTCGACCCGAGCCCGCTGGGTCGACTAGGGGTTAATCCAGGGTGTTTGGCTGTCAACCCGTGGGCCGATTCGCTCAAGTGCAGATTTTGCATTTGAATGGTTCTCATGGTCCATCTTTAATCTAAAGGCCCTAGATGGTTCCTACACTTGACTTCTTCCCCAAGACATGCTTTGATGGCTTGGATTGAATCTAGGGTTAATCCTATGGCCTAAAACACTTCCCTAATCTATAAATAAGACCCTAACCTACCCTAATTCATTCATAATTAAACCTAGTGACTAAACTATGGCAAAATGCTAGCTCTCATGGCCTCCACTAATTTTATGAAGAGGGTTGCATACTAATCACTCTCTAATCAACTTCTAATCCCTTCTTAGCATCTTAATCTTCTTCATTTGGTGTTCAAAGTTGCTAGTTGTGAGTTTCTATCACTTTGATGATCTTTTGGTAAACTAATTAGATGAGATGTGATGAGATTTATGGTTTTGTATGTGGGTTAATGAGCTTTGAATCATATGATATGATGTTAGCATTAATCTTATGTTTATGCATGTTGAGTATGTAAGCTTATGCAAGTTTAATATGATGTATGTTATGTTTGCATGATGCTAAATATGCAAGTTGTGGGCTATGTAATCATATGCATGTTATGCAAGTTCATGGTAATATGCTATGCAAGTTACATGTTTGTTAATATGCAAGTTACATGTTTGTTAATATGCAAGTTACATGTATGTAAATATGCAAGTTACATGTTTGTTAATATGCAAGTTACATGTTTGTTAATATGCAAGTTACATGTATGTAAATATGCAAGTTACATGTTTCTTTATATGCAAGTTACATGTTTGTTAATATGCGAGTTACATGTATGTAAATATGCAAGTTACATGTTTATTAATATGCAAGTTCATGATGACACATTATGCAAGTCTATAAGCTAATATGCAAGTTTGTTATGCAAAATGAATATGTAAGTTATGTGACATATTATATGCAAGTTATGTGACATGTTATGCAAGTTCATATGCAAGTTATGTGTTTGTTAATATGCAAGATGGCACCTTTGAAACATGTTCATTCATATGCAAGTTGACACCTTTTATATGTGTTATATCATGAACGAAATTACGTGGGAACGATGGGGTAATTAAATGCATAAGTTAATAAGATTGTGTGAAATTAATATAATTATGCATAACACAAAATAAATAAACATAGTATGGGAATTTGCCTATTTGGTTAGGTGTACCCATACTATGTGTTGGGAATTTACCTATTGAGTTAGGTCTACCCCATGGGAATTTACCTATTAAGTTAGGTCTACCCATGTTAAGAAAACTTGATTAATTAGGGATAATTAATATAAAATTATGAGGGTGATTAATTAGGTGTAATTAATTGAATAAGACACGAGGTTGGACTCAGTTGTAGCGTAAAACTGCCCGGACCCAACCGGCTTAACCAGTTGCTACAAATGTTAGCCCAATGTGAGAGGTCTTAGGCACAAACTAAATACGTAATTAATGTAAAGACACGAGGTTAGACTCTGTTATGACATAAGGCTGCCCGGACCCAACCGGCTTAACCAGCGGTCATAAAAGATAGTCTAATGTGAGAGGTCTTTACAAAGGTTACGTTCTTAATTAATTAATTAAGAAACACTTAACCACATTAGCATGTAGAGGGACATGAGGGGTTAAGTGGGTGCCTCGGGTGGCATGAGAAAATCTAGTGGTTGCCTTGGGTGGCAATAGAAAATACGATTAGAATACTTAACCAAAATAGAACATGTAATTAAAACATGATTAAAGGGTTAAGTGGGATATACTAGAAAAAGGGACAAGCTTAGGTGGGTAGCTTGTGGAGGCCCATTTCAACCAGTAACCCATACGTATCTTTGTGGGCTCGACCCATGTCGAGGACGGGACACGCATACTGGGCTTGACTGTAAGAGGCAAACGGGTTAGCGGTGGCAACGCAAGTCCAACGGGCTTCATATGCGTGAGTGGGCCCGGGCTGGTAGGTAAGCCGTTGTTGCATCGAGTAGATATAAGCCGTGCACCTTTAGTTTCATCAGGTTGCCACATTGGGGAATGATACATCCCACGGTGGGGCCAGCACGGGTATCTACGTTAGGGAGCCGATCGAATGGGAAGTAGTGTGTACACCTAGTGGATTGTAGGGCCCCGTGGCGCCTACTTGGTCACCTAGGGGTACGCAGGTACTAATTAGTAAATTTTATAAGTCCTTGGGTGGGATCAACCTTTAAGTTAGGAACGACTGGTGTGGTGCAGTTTAGTAATTTACCTTAGGGAGGGTAGATGCGTCTTTATCCTTTATCTTCGTTTAGTTGACTGCTTAGGGTAGCCATTCATCCCTATATGTTACCGTATATCAGTTTATGTCTTCTCTGGTTACTTTAACGATTGTATTGTTAAAGTTATAGGACTCGCTCAGACTTATGTCTGACCCTGTTGTTTTTATCTTTTTCCCAACCCTCAGGTCCTACGGTGGATCCTAGCAGTAGTGGAGCTTGATCGGATTGCTGTTCCAGTCTTTAGGAGCTTGGATAGATGTAAAGCTCCAGTTATCCAGTTATCTTTTCTTTTGTTTGGCTATTGTATGAGAGTGGGATTATGTACTTCTTTATTTTGATGGATATTGTACTTGACCTTTATTGTGGTTTTATGATGTAACCAGACATGTTTTACTTCCGCTGTTATGAGATGATGTTTTAAAATTTCAAGTACTATTTATATCTGTCTTGTTGTAATTTTTCTGTTCTATATTCACTAAAATACTCCACCGATGCTATGGCATTCCCTTAGTGAGTGATCATAGCGGGAGTGGGGTGTTACAAGATGGGATATGGGAGTGACAGCACATCAGTTTAGTGGCAAACATGGGTAGAACGTGGGTATAACTGCTCCGGATCTTAAGGGAACACGGGTTGTAGCCGCTGCTACTTCAATTGTCTGGTTTCAGAACGGAAGTACTATAAGATAGGGGAACGGATCGAGTTTACCCGAACCGATCCAATTTGGCTTGCGCTCCTTCCTTCTCTGTTCTACCCTGTTCTGCCTTGACTAATGAAATCCGATCCGATCCGACTTGACTAAAAAACATTCTTCATTCTTTTGGCCTTTTAATCTTTGTGTAGCCTAGTTCACAAAGTAGGCTAACAGGTAGCTAGCTGATTTGAAAACACGATGATGCCGCTTCCTTCAGCATGAAGTTATAGGAAATGTCTACTGCACGATTTTATTGATTTGAAGGTGCAGGGTGTTTAGCTTTGTGCATAGAATAGGCTCTACAACTTAGTTGTGAAATATTTGGGGTAGGACTGTATTACCTTTAGTAACTAGCTAGGTTTGCAGGTGATAAAACTTTGATTTTTGCCTTACATAGCTTCTACAGCTTAGAGGGGTAGGACTATATTCTTGAAGAGATGGAAAGGGTACGAGACTTTGCGTCTAAGTAGCGCAAACAATATATTTTTAGTCATGTCCTTTTCCTCTTATTGACTAAAACTTGGCAAGCCTTCATTTCTAACAGTTATTGACATTTGACATAATACCAACTCGAGAAATGGACCTGATAGAAGTGGCAACCCTTAGGCATTCTACTCTGAATTGCGTCAGTTTTGTTTTGTAGATTCATGGTGGTTTTGACCTTTGATGTATTGGTGAGGACCTCATTCCTCTTTTCTTTTGGAGTATTTGGTTTGATAAGCGTGTAGGAGTCCCTTATTCTTTGAATTATAATGCGCTGTTTCATTTGGAATTTAGGATAGGCACCAGTAAGTCCCTTTGTTTTGTTTGATTATGGACTTCCAACGACAGAATTAAAAACACCATTATGGCGAACAATGTGTCAGGGTCCTAAAAATATAATAATACCGGTAGGTTAACTCATATTGTGAAACCCCAAAATATTGATATAGGGTGCAAAATACTCCAAATAAAAAGTTGTGTATTTAATTAATTAAAAATTACAGTAAAATTCTAAAAATTAAATTATAACTGCGTCTCAAAAGAATCTTGTCCAGATTTGCAACCAGCATCTAGTTATATCAAATAAACTGTTATGGTCTATAAACGATTCTATAGCGACTATTTAGAAGTTTGATTTGGACATAACTGACAATCTATAACACGAACTCTTGGTTTTTCACATCTGTTAGAAAAATACAGTTCAACAGATTCCAACGTTTCTTGTTTCGAAGAAATCCGAATAATAACGGGTCCTGTATACTCAGTTGAAGTTCAGAACGTTAAATTACGAACTGCCGCGATATTATGGGCTCAATTATATTTAATATATATTTTTATATGTTCAACTTCATTTTAATTAATATATAAATCCACTTATATTATGAATTCAATATTTATACTGATTTAAATATTCAAATACAACCCGATAAAAAATGCAGGACGTTACATCTAAAAAGTAAAAAAACTGATTATTACCCCCTCTATTATTCCCTTTAAAACATACAATCCCTGTAAAATCCCCCTCTATTATTCCCTTTAAAACATACATCCCGATAAATGGTATCGGAGCCTAAAAGATTACTTGGCCCAATCAATATGAATTACAAAAAATTCGACTACTTTAACTTAGAAGTAAGTAACCCAAATAAAAAGATTTTTACTCTAGACGAACAAAAACACATATGTTATATAAAAGATACTATGTATAAAAATAAAGTACACTCAGAATCAGAACACATAAACACAATTACAAATTTAATTATAGAATTAAGTGAAAACTTAAATCTTTAGAATGAAAAACACTATAATCTGATGCAATTAGTCCTTGAGGGAATAATTGAGAAAAATAAACTATTAAAACAAATATCGAATAACCAAGATTATTTGAAAACTAACTTATATAAAATAGACAACTTAGAAATAACTCTTAATAAATTAACATAAAATTAAAAGAATTCCCCAATAAAAATGATATTATAAAACTTAAAAACTTAATAGAAGAAAATAAGCCTAAAGATATTGAAATACATTCTAAAGAATTAATAATGGACTTAAAACAACAATATGAAAAAGACAAAAGTCAATTTGATTTATAGATACAACAAATTGAAAAAAAATGTTAGAAGAGATAAAAAAACTTAATATTAAGTTAATGAGTTACGAAAACAAATGTTATCAAGAAGCATCTAAATATGTAGAAACAAACTATAGACTTAGTGACCCAAATATAAATGTAGGATACAATAAAGATGATTTTCCAGGAAAAAAGCGATAAGATACAAATATTGCAAAATAACATAATAATAGCTATGTTAAGACAAATTCAAAACAAAATAGACAATATTCAGTCACAAATGTTTGACATAGATAGAGATGGTTGAGGACAAGAATATGAAATAAGTAAACTTACAGAAAACCTATATAAAATGAATTTAGGACCGAATGATCCTACAACACATATTACAAGTAGGAAAACTAAAATATATTTTCTTACGTACAAAAAACTTGACCAAATATGAACAATATAAGATTATCTTTTACAGGTCCAACTAAAACTGTAACAGATAGACCAACATCATCAAATAGTTTATCATCCACAGGTTGGATTGATAACATGTTAAGAAGAACTAATAATACAAAAGCTCAATTGGAAGAAATAATTGACTTGGACAGAGACGTAGAAATATACTCCAATAATCAACTAAATTTACTAAATCCTAGAGAAATATATAAAACATGACTATTTACAGTAGTAACAGGACTGTATAGACACCGTAGGGAAGAAATAGATTCTATCCCAGATGGAACAAAACAAATAATAAGTTTAATGTCATAGGAAGCCATAAAACAACTAAAAATCCAAAAATATAGATTAGTCCACTTAGGACTAATAGTCATAGGAATAAGAGGATTAGTTAGACTAAAAATTGGAACAAAACTATTATTAATATTATTTGATGATAGAATCCAAGATATGGACAAAGCCATATTTGGAATGATGGAGTTGATATGAACAACAATATAGGCATTGTTTATATATCTCCAAATTTTACTATGACATTAAATGATTTTTACAAATATATAAAAGTAATGATACATTCTAAAGGATTTGAAAATTTCATAGGAAAAAATATCTTATTAGATATAACTTTTTTGGGAAAATGTATGTCTAAATGTAATCCAAAAATAAAAATAAAATTAGATAGGGTAATAGAAACCTTAAATTCCACAGGAATAAGTTTGATAAAACCCATGGAAGTAGATTCTTCTATTCTTGCTGGTCATGAATGGAAAATAGAAAATCCAAATAATACAACAGCAACATTAAAACAAAATGATGTTGTAACATATAATAATCTAGATAAATCCATGTCCATCAGATTTAGAGACTATGGACCATCGAATCAACATGAAATTGAAATTGATGAAGAAATAAAAGAATTAAATAAAAGAATAAACAGATAAAATAATATACCCAAAAGAATTAGGGATGGTTCTTGAACCATCTGATATATATGAATTAGAACAAACTTTAAGATCAACAAACCAAATAAATGAAAATACATTTGTTTACATAGATGAGAAGAATAATATATGAACAAGAGAAATACATAATCTTGATGAATTTTTAGAAGATTCAAGAGAAACAAACAAAGAAAACATAGAACGTAGTATTCTTGAAGATATAATATCAGAATTCAATGAACATATGGAACTAGCTGACCATGAACAAACTGCTAGTTCAGGAATAACATATCCAAATAAAAATCAAGCTCAACCAATGCCTTATGACGTAGGACAACCTCCTAGACAACAAGTTGACCCATAAACAAATGAAAATAAAAATATGAGAACAGCCGAAAAAAGAATACCTAATGAAACATCTTTTTTCAAAAATAATTCAGTTATTCTAAATGTAACAAAATGTCATCCACAACTATTGGACACTAGTCTAGAACAATGGACTGCTTCTGTAGCAAGAGACTATACAGCAAGACATAAAAATATTAATTCTGGAGAAGAAATGATCAGAATATCATAAAACTACTTTGGAGACATAGCTAAAGCTATACGAGAAGCATATAAGAAAAAATTTCCAGAAGAAATAAACACACTAGTAGCACAAGGAAGCAATATATATAATTTTACCTACTCAATACATAGGATAATAACAGAAAGAGATGTAAATACAGGAACAACAATTAGACAACAAGAAGCCATGCGTGATGTTGAACAAATCCAATTGCTGGATTGGAAATACATAATAAATTCTTAAAAGATTTTTTACATTATGCGACTATTTCAGGAAATTATTACAGTACTAAAATAGGAAATAGACTATTTTCCAAACTACCAGGTGATTTAGGAAAAGAAATACATAGATCTTGGATAGAATGTTTCCAAGACAAATCAGAAAATCTCCAAAAGGATATGATAATATAGGAATAAGAATAACACATATAATTTCAGAACTAAAAAAGAAATGCATATACATACAAATCCAATGAGAATTAAAATAGAAAAACTACGGATTTCATGGACAAACATATACTCCACAACAATATGGAACAAGAAATTATAAAATAGATAATAAACCAAAATTTAAGAAAAGATATGTTAAAAAAATATTATTTAAGAAAATCAAATGCTAAAAACCCTATCTTAACAAAGAAAAACATGTTAGAAAATACAACCCCAGAAAAACATATGCAAGTACCATTACATGTTTTGCTTGTAATGAGAAAGGAAATTTATCCTCTTCATGTCCTAGAAAACATAAACTTTTTACACGTGAATCAAACCCTATTGATTCAGTTAAAGAAGACTTACTTGAAAATGTTTCTGATGTCTCAGAAACATCATCAATATATTGAATAATATCCCTATAAGGATTAGAAGAAGAACAACAAATAAGTACATCAAATTATACACTGATCAATGAATTAACACATTTCGAAGAAAACATACCAAACGAATACATGGTTAATAAAGATTTATGTACCTATAAATTCAAATTTAAAATGGGAACAGACACAACAAAATGTGAATTTTGTCCTTGGCATCCTGCCTTTGATAAAAGATACAAATGTACAGAATGCACCATGGAAATATGCCAAATTTGCGCAAAAAGTAAATTTAGCATAGAACCACCAAGAGAAAATAAAATATTCTATATAAACAGGAATAAGATAAAGGAAGAGAGATTAAAAATTCTAGAAGAAAGGATAAATAATTTTGGTTTAGAAATTGAAGAAATAAAAATATAAAATATTGATAAAGGAAAAACTAACTAATGCAGAAGAATTAATCACTTATACAGATATTAATTTAAATAATATTGATAAACCAATCAAAATTCCCTTGATATACAATACTGGAAATTTGAAATAATTAAGAGTTCCAACAAAAGTAAATATAAAAGGAATTGAAATACAAATTTTAGCATTTATAGATACAGGAGCTACTAGTTCAACTATCTATTCTAGTATAATACCTCTAAAATATGTCACAAAAGCATAAAGACAAAAACAAAGTATGTAATTTGACGTAACTACAAGAATATGTACAAATATAGTGAAAACATAAATATAAGTTTTACAAATACTTGTGATGAATGGTCACCGCAATATAAGCTAAAACAATTATTGGTTCTAGAACTTAACTTAGACGGAATAAAACTATTTTTAGGACTAGATTTCTTGTTAAGTGATATGGATCTTTTTCATTTAACAAAGATTTCTTACAAATAAAAAAAAACTACATTAATCACAATACCATCAGAATATGCACTTGAGAAGCGTGGTGGAGATAAAGATAACAAACAAGAAAATTGCAATTGCCCAATACCAGGACAATGCAAAATATTAAATAAAGAGAATAAACTAACACATATTAATGCAGAAAATGAAGAAACATAATTAATAAAAAAATTACGAATATAAAAGAAAGGGACTTACTAAAGATATACAACTTATAAATCCAAAAGAAATAAGTAAATTATTAGTAACAACCGATGACATATACCATATTATTTCTAAACTTGAAAAACTAGAAATAATAGGGAAAACCCCGTTAAAATATTGGGTTAAAGATCCTATACAATGCAAATTAAATATAGTAAATCCTGACTTAACTATAAAACAAGTTCCTCTAAATATGACACATGGATCATGGAAGAATTTAAAATGCACATAAAAATATTGACAAATCTAAATATCATAAGAAAAACAAATTCTAGACATAGAACAACAACTTTTATTGTACAAAAAGAATCCGAAAGAAAACGTGGCCAATCTAGAATGGTAATAAATTACACTAGATTAAATGAAAATACCTATGAAGATGGATATTGCATACAAAACAAAAAACTCCTAATAAATCAAATGCAAGGAGCAAAGTGGTTCCCAAATTCGATTTAAAATCAGGATTTCGGCGAGTTAAAATGCATCCTGACTCTATTACCTTGGACTGCATTTACATGTAGTGAAGGACATTACGAATGGTTAGTCATTCCATTTGGATTAAAGAATGCACCACAAATATTCCAACGAAAAATGGAAAATATTTTCCAAAACTGTAATAAATATACTTGTGTATATATAGTTGATATACTTGTTTTTTCTAAAACAATACAAGAACACGTTGCACATCTATATACCATGTTAAAACTAATAGAAGCACATGGATTATTAGTATCAAAAAAGAGGATAGAATTATTGAAAAATAATATTGAATTCCTAGGAGCCAAAATTGGCAAAGGAACTATAGAATTACAACCACATATAAAAAGAAAAATATTAGAATTTCCTGATAAATTGGATAATCTAAAACCATTGTAAGCCTTTTTAGGACAAATTAACTATGTTAGACCATGTATAAAAGATCTTTCAAAATATACTGGTCCTTTATACAATAAAGCTAGTGCAAAGGGAAATAGAGATTTTAACATAGAAGATATAAAACAAATATAAGGAATAAAAAAATTAGCCCAAGAAGTAAAACCTCTAAGCTTACCATTACATACTGATTACTTAATAATCGAAATAGATGGATCTTCTTTAGGATGGGGAGGAATCTTATTAAGTAAAAATAACAAATATGATAATAAATCTACTGAAAAAATATGTAGATATTCCTCAGGAACATATAAAGAAAAAGGATACATGACATCGCTAGATTATGAAATTTTGGCAATAATATATATTTTAGAATCTTTCAAACTTTTTATAATATCACAAAAGGAATTCACAGTAAGAACAGATTGTGAATCTATTGTTAAATACACAGAAAACAAAAAGGAAAGAGGAACCATTAACAATAGATGGCTAAAATTTAAACATGCTATATCAAATTGTGGAACTAATATTTGTTGGGAAAATATCAAAGGAAAGGATAATTTCTTACCAGACCAATTTTTAAGATTATTAAGATAATTAGCCAATACTAATGATTGATTTTGCAGATAATGGAAGAATTAGATCTCACAAAGCATCTGATAACATACAAAACAGATCATTTTGTCACAACGACAAGATTATAGAACAACAACAAATAGTCCTTGACAATATATGGAACATGAAGACTCCCAAAGAGTCAAACAAACAAAAACTAAGTGTAATATATACCTTAATAGATATATTCACAAAAGAAAAGACAAGGTTTCTCTACTATGGACTATTTTACAGGTCTTGATGCTGGTATATATACCACGTAGGAACAATTGATTACAAAAATAAAATTCTTGAAACAAAATCCGAAATATGGGCAACCACTATACAAAGGATATAATACATTTGAAGAAGCTACAATTGAGCTTCAACAAAGGTTCGGAAAAGACTATGTTGTTTCTGAAGACATACAAAGTATCTAACAATTATCCTTAGGTAAACACATTAAAGATGAGCTTCCTGAATCCTCTTCAGTCATAAGTCTTAGACCACAAAATCTCCCATTTGCCAACATAATAAAAACCTTAGAACCGAACAAATTCACAAGCATTGGAAACCCAAACAAGTTCATAGTAACCAAAATAGCCTAAATCCAAACCACAAGCCCATAAACCTGCCCAATTTTCCAGAACAACTGACAAAGGAACTATATTTCCTACAACATCCAGCAGAACTCTCCCCTGGTATCTTCAACAAAACTTGCAAATTCTTTTCTAGCATTTCAGGAATGAAGGTAGAAGGATTACAAATTGAATGGGAAATCTTAAGGAATACCAATATTCCTTGCACAAAACCATATGAAGGATGCCTCAACACATCCACAAATTGCCCTTGTACAATAATTTGTGTAGTACTACAAATTAAACTTAACCTTTTAAATTACATATACCTAATCCATGAAAGCATCGCATATGACCCAAATACTCTCATAAACTATGGCCTAATAAAAAGAATTTATTTCGATGAGTGGGCCCAAGATGACTTACCAGAACCCATTGGAAGTATAACAAAACACCTGAAAAATATTTTAGCCACAAATATATACATGGATTTCATATCAATTCCCCCTCATTTTGGAAAAACAATATTTGAACCTACAAAACACATGGTTCAAATAAAAACAAAATTAATAGATTCAGATTTCGAAAATTGGAATGAAGATTTTGTTCCAAACAAAACAGAGAGCATCAAAATAAATGGACAAACACATGAAAGATACAGAGCAGCCAGGATTGCAGATAGTGAAGAATGGAATAACAAATTACATTTATATGCAAAAACTCCAATAACCAAGTTATATATTATAGAATCATTGGAAGAACATGATTTGGGACATAAAAGTTTTGATATTTATCATCCAAAGCCTTCCATGATAAAATGTTACAAAAAAAGGAACAACTACAAAAAACAATGCCGGCAATAAAAACAACTGAGAAGAAGTGGATTCCACTACAATGTCTATAGATGAATAAGACAAAAATAATGAAGATTTGACAAAAGCCTATCCTACTTGATGAGAATCTCATAAATGAATATTTGACAAAAGAGAAGACTATCCTACTTAAGTGGAAAACACATAAATAAACAAGACGTAAAGAATGGACAAAATGGAGCTTATTCCACCTAGTGGGAACTTTATAAATAAAAGATGTGACAATTTGACAGAAGGGAGCTTTATTCCACTTAGTGGAAACTTTATAAAGATAAGAGAGAATTATTCCACTTAGTGGAAACTTTATAAAGATAAGAGAGAATTATTCCACTTAGTGGAAACTTTATAAAGATGTGACAAATTACCTCCATCTGTAGATAGTAAAGGACAATTATATGTCCCTGTATTTTAAATGCTCAACCTATATAATGAGCAAATGTGCATTGTAAAAATCATTGAATGTTGGGTATTGTGTAACCAATATAAGAAATATAAGCTTGCTATTTTTAATGTTACCTTCTTCATACTTGCTTCTTCTTCAAAAATCATGCGCAACTAAATATCAAGTCAAAGCTAAGGAAAGAAAGGGTACAAAAACTGCTTAAAGCTATGTAAGTTCTCTTACTTCTTTATTTTAATTCCTAGAAATATTATGCTTAATCTATGTTTAGATAACCATATTTATTTTGATAAACACCAGTAACTACATGCTTAATGAGTAAATCCAACAGACGTAAATCCGCTAAGTCGAAAAGAAGTACCATGTAAGGGAAAAAGAAGACAATTAGGAAGACAAGGTGAGGAATAATGATTTAAGAAGTAGGGTTCTAGTAAAATTATTAAGAAAAAGGTAATTTTAAATATGTTTTAAGAATAATAATAAAGGATTATTGAGTAAGCAAAAAATTGTATTTTAGTATTTCCAAAAGCTTTGACTACGTTCTCAAATAGATTAACCAACCTTATCTAAAATCATAAAGAATTTTCTATGGAAAAACTATAAAAATATTTAGAAAATAAATTCATGAAAAATATTGTAAGAATCTTAGATAATGATAAAAATATCACGAAAACAAAAAATATGAAATTATAAATGTTTTTAAACCAAAATATACAACAACTAGGATTGGCCTATAATGAGTAGCAACTAGGCGATTATTAAACGAATGAATTATAAGTGGTACAGTGAGTTACATTCTGTGTTGTTAATAATTTAGTGATATAAGTTTTCTTTGAATTTAGACTGGCCATAAATAGATTCCCACAATATGTTACTATGATGGTGAACTAACCGTCGATGATAAAAAAAAATGACAAGTATGTTGGTAGTATCTGTAAATCGTGAAGAGTACACAAATGATTCAAATTATCATAATTGAAAGAATCCATGTACAAAACTACTAAAATTAATTCAAATGTATTTGATATTGGCATAGTGGTTAATTGGCCTATGGACTCTGGTTTGAAAGTTACAGCATTAGCCAATAACGGAGACGTTGAAGTAATGTTTTCTGCAATGACAAAGTCTTGAATTATATGTTGGAAAAGTTGCAAAACAACAAGTGCAACTAGATTTACCGGATCTTGGGGGTAAGTACTGGAATTCGGTATTACACACAAATATTAGAGACAACGACTCCATCTGCAGGTTATGTCTCACCAAGTTATTGTAATCCATATATTAATGATGGAGGTTATTGTCATCCGTCCATGCCTTACGTATTCATGCCATACATGAATTTGCAACCTCCTCCCATGCAACAGGGATTTAACTATTACATATGTCACATAAATCCAACAATAACTCAATGGTAACATAGTTATGTTGAATAAGTAAATTCAATGGTTTATATTTCAGTTTTCTTACAATATTTTATTGTTTAATCAGTTTTCAACAACCGACCATTGAGCATAACAATGCAGAATCATCAAATCATCAGCAACCGTGGTTTATATATCCTACTCCACCAGAACTCTATGTTATGAGTTAGATGTATGAATGCATAATTTATTTATGATGTCTATGTTATTCATTGGTAGTAGGCTGATGTTAATTTTTGTAATAGATGCATGACAGACACTGATGCATAATGTAATGTCAAACCAGCACAACGTTCTCCAGATGCAAACGATGTCGTTTCTATAGATGTTGATATTGGTTCGGAAGTTGGTGAGGATCCTCTGGTCGATAGCATGGTGATTACTATTACGAATGATAATGAAGACTCTTAGTTTGATAGAATGCAAGTGAACAGTGAACCACTGAACTATGACTTTCGTACAACAAAAGATGTTGAAGTTGATAGCGATGAACTAGTGACGGAAGTACTCTTAGATGATGAACTTTGTACCATGCAAATGATGGCAAGACCGGTTGTTGCTAATATTTAGTTTGTGGTGGAAATATTTGCAACTGCTAGCGTGCAAAATGGGTTTGGTGTTGGTATGATATTTGAAACTAAAGAAAAATTACTATAAGAATTAACCGAATAGACTATTTTACATGTTGTTTCATACAAACCAATTAAATCGATTAAAACAAAATACACTGCTACATGTAATGTGGATAGCAATTGTCTGTAGAGAGTCCATGCTATAGTTTCAGAAAAAATCGTAGTCTGGATGGTGGGAAATTAGGAAATATCAAAATAAACATAATTGTGTAAACCCAACAGTAAATTCGCACCATAGACAAGCTACCTCAAAATTTCTCGTGATAAAGATTATGTCTTTTGTTAAAGAAGATTTGGGTATTTTAGCTGGTATGATGCAAGTGCTTGTGGAGGAACAATAGTTTATCAACATTAGCTACATGAAAGCTTGGCATGCACTAAGCAAAGCAACAAAGTTGATTTATGGTGATTGGGCTGAATCATAAGTGACACTACCATAATACTTTAAGGAGATAAAGAAAACAAATTCAGTCACTGTAGTTCATATGACCCGTGATGAAGTTGGAGTATTTAATCATGCATTCTGAGCATTTGAGCCTTGCATTATTGGGTTTCTACACCATTGACCATTCTAACGAATTGGCGGTACACATTTATATGGTAATTACAAGGGTACAATGTTTGTCACAACAATTATAGATGCTAATGACTGTCTTTTTCCGTTATCATATGCAATTGTTGAATCTGAGTCATGTGATAATTGGGGTTGGTTTTTTTTTCTTGTATGCGTGAATTCATTCATAGTGTTTTGTGTTCGTGACTGACTCATAACATCCATATTAGATAGGATGTAAGGTATTCCTAAAGCTTTGGACGAGAAATAGAGAGAACTACACAAGCATCGTTACTATGCTAGGCATATAAAAGCAAACTTTCAGGCTATTAGATTCAGAGAGAAATGGCTAATTGGGTTATTTTACCTTATCGCTTGTGTGTGGTTGAATACCTGAAACTAAGAGAGGAAATAAAATCTACAAATCAACGGGCTCATGATTGGATAGAGAGATGTTTGGGAAATGCAGAAGAAAATTAGGCGAGTAATGACCTGTAACATCCCATATTTTCTGTATATTTTATTTTCAAATTTTAAATAAATAAAATTTAGTAATATTGGATAAAAATCAAATTTTGTCGATTATAATGATAATGACTATTTGAATGGAGTATAAATAGTTTTAAATCTAGTTTATATTTAGAATTGGTGCAAAATTGAAAATTTATATTTTATTTAATTAATAAATTTGAGTTATTTAGTTTATAATGGAAATTCAAATTTAATTGGATAAATGGAGAATTCTAAGTTGGGAAATAATAACTAAAATTCAAATCAAAGATTCAAATACTCAAATTAAGATTTAAAATGTGTGGAATTTATTTATAAAATTTATTAAGTTGAAATTGGATTAAATGGGAATTTAATGAATATTTAATTTGAATTAAAACAGTTAATCGAATAATTGAATTTTTTTTTATTAACTGTGAAATTTAACTATTTTGGCGACTGTCTCGAAATTCGATGAAACCGGCGCCATTGGAACCGGAACGGTGAATTATGGTAGGATCCCAATTTGCGTTACGATCCGACTTACCGTTTGATCGTACGAGAGAAAATGTGAACGAGATCGTTGTAAAGGGATAATTAGGTATTTCTCATATTGGGCCTTATAAATATATATAAATAAAACCCACTTAATCCCTCATCAGCCATATTTGCTTATACGCTCATTTTCTCCAGCAAGTTTTCTTTTCCATGGCTGAAAATTCTTCAAAAGCCTAGATCAAAAATAAAATCAAACTTCAAAATAAAATCTCTTCAAACCCTAGCGTATTGCATATCATTTCGAAGCTCTCGACGGTGCGAAGATGCTGGTGCAATTTGTTTCGACATGCAGTGAGTAGACTTGCCAGGAATCGCGGTCAAAGATGTTGCTTTTCGAAAACCCTAAAGGAAAATTGGGGATTTTTGATTCTTGCACAAATCAAAGATTCCGGCTTCTGGGTTTGGTAGAGAGGATCCATACGAGTTTGAGAAGGGCGGTCGGAGGTCTGATTGTTCAGGGGATCACCGGAATTTCATGTTTAGGGTTCAAAAACTCTTTCGCTGTCTCGTTCGCCGGAGAAGCAGGTGACCACCGGAGTGGCGGTCAAGTGTGTAGGCGGGCGAGGTTTTCGATGAGCTTCGGATTGGCGGTGGTCTTGGCTCGTCTCGTGGTCGGAGCTCTTGGCAATTTGTGGTCAAAGTTGGGTGTTTTGGGTTCAAATTTCGTGGGTTACTGTAGCAGGAAATAGAGAGGAGCGGGAGTTGTTTTGAGAGGGTGATGACGTGTCAAAATGGTGTTGGGTAAGGAGGATGTTATATTTATTTATATATATTTAAATTTCAAACAATAAAACGCTGATAACTCCTTCGTTTTAATTCGGATTTGGACGCGGTTTGTTGCGTTGGGATCGTGGCGAAATTGCGGACGTTTTGGCGCTGGTTTGGTTGCATTTAGAGACTGTAAAATTTTGGGCTTCTTTCGGATGTCCGAACCACTACGGACGCAAAGGTGAGTGATTCTTCGCTCACGAAATACTGAATTATTCCCATATTTATTGAATTAAATTATGAAATAAGTTTGGTTGCATGGTTGCGTTGGATTGTTGATGTGTTGTTTAAATTTGACATGCAAGTGTGTTAACATGCAATCTAAGTAAATGATTAGTTATTTAATTTAATTTAAATCTCTAGTTGAAATTCGAACCCTTGTTAAATCCTGGAACAGTTAATGCTGATCAGTTGAATGAAATGATATGATGGATGTTGGGTTGAATTTTATTACTGAATTGATATTGTCACTGCTTATGCCCATACTCAGTATATCGTATTGCATGTTGGTTTTGACGATAAATCTCATTTGTACCCTTGATGTTGCGGGCATCTAATGAACCCGGGATTTATCGATAAAATGAATTAAGAACACAGAGTGAAATGATAAATCTCTGTGACCCTGATTTGGATTGAAATGATAGATCCATCTCTGAAATATCGAGAAATTTAATATTAAACCACTTGGCCGTTGGATAGATAATTATATACAGACATCGGTTGGTTAAATGATTTTAATATTTGAAATTTTATTTGATAGAATTTCATTTTAAAAAGAATGTGTCGAAACTCGATCTTCAAATTCGTTAAAGATTCTGAACTGGGATGACGACAAAAAGGGTTGAAGGCAAATTTTCCAAACCTAAATAGGAAGATCTAAATTGGGGTTTGAATATGAATTTAAAGCTTTCCAAAAATAAGAGTTGGATTAGAAGGAAAAATTCTTATAGAAATCAAATGTTGGGGAAATTAGAAATCAAGAGTATCTGAGTGGTTTGAACCCAGTTGGAATATACATCTCGGAACTCTTGAAATCAAGTAGTTGTTTTGAACAAGGTTGAAACGAGATAGGGAACTAAGTGAACTCCGTTGAGACCGGAGGATAAATTCAAGTATTGAAATTTGGAAGGAAGAAAGGTTTTGATTTGAGAAATTTATTTTTAATATTTATGCATTGATTCTAAATAATTATTCTAGCTTTAAAACTATTAATTACTTTTACTTAATACTATTGTATTTAAATAATTTCCTTATAATTCATTTTCAAAGGCTTCTAGTAAATCTTATTTTAAGTATATATAATATTTAAATTACTAATTTATCGTAACTATTATATTTTATATATATATACATCTATATATATTTATTTTATAAAAATTTATTATTATTATTATTATTATTATTATATGAACATTTAGTACAAGTATTTTCTCAAATTTTAAATTCTTCCGAATGGAAATGCTTGAGTTTGAACCACTGGTTCAAATGGAGTTGAGATGAGAATCCGAGATAATCGGAAACCTTTGAGGTAAATTATATTCTATTTGAATATTTCGTTTTGGAAATATTATATGATTATAATATAATGGTATGGGATATATTCTGATTTAGAATAAAATCGGCTTGGGATGATTTACGATATATTGATATGAAATTTTATCTATTTGAATATAAATTGGTTCGAAACAAAATATGATATTTTGATATGAAACGAACCTTTCAAATATAAAAGAACCGACCGATGTGGAAAGATGTAAGCGTTGGTTGTTAAAGAGACCGGAGTCGACATAAGGCATACTCTCTGTCAGTGTCGATACCACTTTGACAACTGTGAACGTTATGACGTATCCAGAACGAGTATGATGACTTGGAGGCGATTATTGAATCGAAGAACATGATCGATGACGAAATAGCCCTGACCTTCGGGTCAGAATTGAAATGACTAAAACAGGAGCTATACCGTGACTAATTGAGGTAGCACCTTTGATCGGACTCACTCCTTCGATACTATTTCTATGACTATGATGATGATGATGATTTGGGCCCATTTATGACTTTGGGGGTGTGTTCCGAGGTGGGCGGTAGTGGCTGCTATGCGTTACCACCGGTCCGGGAGTGCAATTGGTAGAATCCTACCCTGGGCATTGCCTCGAGTGCCTTGTCATATATATCCATATCGAGCCCCATACGATTTTGATTTGTACCGTACCTATGGAGTGCCCTCTGATGCCATCGGTTACGGTGGGTTTACGGTACTGTATAGACTACGATATTATAAACGGTGTAAGGGTAAAAATGTAATCCCGCTTACGCTTTTTTCAGTATTTATACTTTACTGAGTAGACACTATCATAATAGCGTATTATATATGTATGTATTAGTTTAACGGATCCTCAAGAGATGGAAAAATCCCGTAACATCTCCTGAGTTACTGCACCCATGGTACTGATGTTATTTCGTATTTTGATTTGACTAATATGAGATGATTTAGTGCTGATCCGAGTGTTTGTTGTGTTTTCTTTTTATGCAATACGCTCGGGTCAGCAGATGTTGCAGTTAGCGAAGATTTCCTTGCCTTGGAGGACGAAGACGAAGTTTGGCGTATATATCTATTATGAGTATGGTTTAACCACTGCATTTATTTCCGCTGCTTATTATGCACATTTGTATATGTGTAACTCTGATAACTATTGATGTTATAGCCTATTGTATATGCATTTCAACTGCTTTAACTGCTATTTATTTATTATATGTTGTCCTTCCGCTGTGAGATTCTGTGATTTGGTTTTTCCCTTCTTTCTTTATTTTTCTTCTTTTTCCCAATAACTACCTGCATTTGCGATTTGTTTAGGTCGACATGTGTGGTTTATTGTCGATTTGAACGGTCAAAAATATGGGTCGTTATAGTTGGTATCAGAGCGATGGTTAGCGATAACCTTGGCTCTGTTGGGAATAAAACTCATTAGAGATAGGGATTAGTAATGCCCTAGAATGAGTTTGAGTGTATATATGAGAGAGCGTACTTGTATTTTTAATATAAATGGTTTTATATTGTGTTGGCTTATTCTGTTGAATATTTATAAATTCTGGTCGATATATGGGACGCCATATAACCGATAGGAATTTCTAAATAGCCGAATAGAAGGAATTGACATAATAAGGTTTCGATTGTATTTTTAGATATATCAAATGTATATTTTTGGTTCAAGTATATATATATCCCTTTAGTAGGTGGAAATATTAGGTTATCACCTATCATGGTTAATTTGATAATAAATCTAATAAGGGAAGTTTAATGGATAGGAAATATTGAAATGGAATGTTACCTTTAAATCTAATTTATGCTGGACGATTTGTGATTAAAATGGAAATGAACTGGGAACTTGATCCTAGGGTACTTTTGAAAATGATTTGTTGAATTTGAAATAATGTCGTATTATAAGGTATAATCGAAAGGAAATAGTTTAAAGATTTTCAAAAGTGGGTACAATCCCTTCTTGGACCTTAGAAACGATGCTGGTAATGAGTGCACGCATTATCGACGTTCATTCTGAAGCGTCTAAGTGGGGGAGACCACTCCGTACTTTCATAACTGGTTGGTAAGGGTTTTGGATTTAAATTCCATATGGTATAAATTTTTTTATGTAAATGTATTAGCATATGTCATTTAAGTTGAATTTAAATTTAACCAGAATTTAAATTTCTATGTTATTAGTTAATTAAGAATTTAGATTTAAATTAATGGTAGGGTTTTTCTATAAGTCTTATGGACACATATGTATTTTAAACTTGGGTTATAAACCAGACATTGATTCACTATCAATTTGTTCGGTTCATTGGAATTTTAAGCTTTGGATCCATGAAATGGACTTAATACTAAGAGGAATCGTCACATAAACTCTAAAATGTGGATGATAATTAAGTTAAATAAATTTCAAGTTCGGTCGATAAAAGTGTTAGTGAAGTTGAAAATTTCTACGAAATAAAACACGACTTAAGTCGACTAAATTAAATTTGAAATTTTAGTTGTGTGGATAAAGGAAATTCATGATTAGTTGATAGAATATAAAATGGTCGATAAGTTAAAATAAGAAATTAGATGGGAATTTGGGAACTAAGTATAATGGTTGAGCTATGAACCGGCCTTAATTCAATTTGGATCATAAAAGTCTAATTAATGAGTTTAGTTAAGGGAATATACCTTAATATAAAATGAAATGGGAACTTGAGATATAGGAAGGTGATGTAAAAATAAATATAATCTGAGTTAGATGGGTTTAATAAAATGAAGTCAACTTCGGAAAAAAATTTTTTAAATAAGATGATTTCGAGGTTATATCGATAGTTGGATTGAGTAAGTATAATTAAATTCATACGAATAACTGAAGGGTAAGCCATTGCATTAATAAGTGATAACCAATCAAGTAGTCGAGGTTTGTTAAGGTTTGAAATTTCGAAGGTGTGAAACTCCAACTCAAATGAATCAACATTTAAAGGAAATTGACTAAACTAAGTAGATGTGAAAGTGGATTTTAAGTTCTCTTTTGGAAAGAAACCATTTGAAATAGGAATGGATGTAAGGGAAACCGACAAAAGAAATATTAAATCAAAGTCTAATTTATTTAGGTAGAACATCGAAAGAACTTGGGGCTAAGTGAATTACATTAAGTTGAACGAATTATTATAAATAGAATTAAACTCAAGAAATGAAAATTGGTTAATCTAAATCCAAGTATAAATGAATGAACCGAAGTGACGATGAACTTGAATAACAAGAATAAATAAAAATCGGAATTGATTTAATCAAATGGAAAATTTGATATGGATAAATGGAAGGACATTTGGTGTAATAAGGATGAAGTGAATAGGAAGAAGTAGTGAAGTTTGGTAAATCGATCCATGAAGATGAATTAATGATTTAATACAATCGAGTTGGTTCGGGAAGTAAAATGATTCAAGTTTTAACTAAAAATTAATGCTTGGAATGGAACGAGAAATGGAATAAATAATGTATTGGAATAGAGTAAGAAATTTAACATGAATGCATTTCTCGAGAAATGAAGTGATAACAAATTTAGGTGTTAAAGAATTCACAAAATCATTGGAATCGAAAGGGTTTAAACTCCTAATAAAATAAACCGTTGTTATGAAAATCTGAAATAGTCGATAAGCTGAAACTGAAATAGCCATAACTTTTGACTAGATGATCGGAATCTGACGATTCCGGACTTTTCGAAAACCTCAGAAACTGAGCTAAAACTTCTATTAATAAAGCCTTGCCTAATTTCCAAGATAATTATGTTGAAAACCAAGAATTAGTCGTAGTTGTAAGCGCAGAAATAAAAAAATCTGAACTGAATAATGATATTGTTTTGACCATAACTCTCTAACCGAGTATCGTATTTTGATGTGCGAGTACAATTCGGAAAGGCCAGAATGTAAACTAAAACTTACTCTTAATATGATGAGTCAAATTCTGATGCTTAGAGGGCTAAAAACTGGATAGAACATTTCAGGTCTGTATTTTCAGTGTTCGGGCCGAAGCGTTCGCCTTCACCAAAACAATCATAAATTTCAAACGAATTATCCGAATTCGACGAATCCGGACAATTCGGAAAGCCTGAAATGAATACTATCGCTTTTGCCTAGTATATTTTAGTCAAATTCCATCATTTATTAAGGGATAATAGATGATTTGTTTGCTGGCCTGTTTCAAACATGTTTGTTTTGTAGTCGAAATATTGAAATATGTTGCATACATTACATGTGGTTGCCATGTATTGTTGTATGTTTGATTCTTATGCATGTTTGAGTGTTCTAGTAGGTGCGAGGGATGGTGTTACGCTTGGAGCTCGCTTGCGCTAATAATAAAGAGCTAAGGTAAGTAAAACCCGCGAAATAAAACGCAAAAGAGGTATGTATTTGGGAATTATATTGATTTTTGGGTTTTGTTTTGTTTTCCCCTGGTTCAGGGATGCCTCATCGATGATGAGATGTATATTTTGGTTTGATATATATATCGGGATTTTCCCGGGGGCTCTCCGTACAGCGGAGATGCTGCCGAAATTTTCCGTGATTTCGGGAGTTAGAAAAATTTATGAGTTCTACCACTATATGACTTATTTTATAAATGCCATTTTTGAAGTATGGATTTTAAATAGATATGTGCTTAATATCGTTTCGTTCTCTTTTCGAGGACGAAAATATTTTTAAGTGGGGGAGAATGTAACATCCCATATTTTCTGTATATTTTATTTTCAAATTTTAAATAAATAAAATTTAGTAATATTGGATAAAAATCAAATTTTGTCGATTATAATGATAATGACTATTTGAATGGAGTATAAATAGTTTTAAATCTAGTTTATATTTAGAATTGGTGCAAAATTGAAAATTTATATTTTATTTAATTAATAAATTTGAGTTATTTAGTTTATAATGGAAATTCAAATTTAATTGGATAAATGGAGAATTCTAAGTTGGGAAATAATAACTAAAATTCAAATCAAAGATTCAAATACTCAAATTAAGATTTAAAATGTGTGGAATTTATTTATAAAATTTATTAAGTTGAAATTGGATTAAATGGGAATTTAATGAATATTTAATTTGAATTAAAACAGTTAATCGAATAATTGAATTTTTTTATTAACTGTGAAATTTAACTATTTTGGCGACTGTCTCGAAATTCGATGAAACCGGCGCCATTGGAACCGGAACGGTGAATTATGGTAGGATCCCAATTTGCGTTACGATCCGACTTACCGTTTGATCGTACGAGAGAAAATGTGAACGAGATCGTTGTAAAGGGATAATTAGGTATTTCTCATATTGGGCCTTATAAATATATATAAATAAAACCCACTTAATCCCTCATCAGCCATATTTGCTTATACGCTCATTTTCTCCAGCAAGTTTTCTTTTCCATGGCTGAAAATTCTTCAAAACCCTAGATCAAAAATAAAATCAAACTTCAAAATAAAATCTCTTCAAACCCTAGCGTATTGCATATCATTTCGAAGCTCTCGACGGTGCGAAGATGCTGGTGCAATTTGTTTCGACATGCAGTGAGTAAACTTGCCAGGAATCGCGGTCAAAGATGTTGCTTTTCGAAAACCCTAAAGGAAAATTGGGGATTTTTGATTCTTGCACAAATCAAAGATTCCGGCTTCTGGGTTTGGTAGAGAGGATCCATACGAGTTTGAGAAGGGCGGTCGGAGGTCTGATTGTTCAGGGGATCACCGGAATTTCATGTTTTAGGGTTCAAAAACTCTTTCGCTGTCTCGTTCGCCGGAGAAGCAGGTGACCACCGGAGTGGCGGTCAAGTGTGTAGGCGGGCGAGGTTTTCGATGAGCTTCGGATTGGCGGTGGTCTTGGCTCGTCTCGTGGTCGGAGCTCTTGGCAATTTGTGGTCAAAGTTGGGTGTTTTGGGTTCAAATTTCGTGGGTTACTGTAGCAGGAAATAGAGAGGAGCGGGAGTTGTTTTGAGAGGGTGATGACGTGTCAAAATGGTGTTGGGTAAGGAGGATGTTATATTTATTTATATATATTTAAATTTCAAACAATAAAACGCTGATAACTCCTTCGTTTTAATTCGGATTTGGACGCGGTTTGTTGCGTTGGGATCGTGGCGAAATTGCGGACGTTTTGGCGCTGGTTTGGTTGCATTTAGAGACTGTAAAATTATTGGCTTCTTTCGGATGTCCGAACCACTATGGACGCAAAGGTGAGTGATTCTTCGCTCACGAAATACTGAATTATTCCCATATTTATTGAATTAAATTATGAAATAAGTTTGGTTGCATGGTTGCGTTGGATTGTTGATGTGTTGTTTAAATTTGACATGCAAGTGTGTTAACATGCAATCTAAGTAAATGATTAGTTATTTAATTTAATTTAAATCTCTAGTTGAAATTCGAACCCTTGTTAAATCCTGGAACAGTTAATGCTGATCAGTTGAATGAAATGATATGATGGATGTTGGGTTGAATTTTATTACTGAATTGATATTGTCACTGCTTATGCCCATACTCAGTATATCGTATTGCATGTTGGTTTTGACGATAAATCTCATTTGTACCCTTGATGTTGCGGGCATCTAATGAACCCGGGATTTATCGATAAAATGAATTAAGAACACAGAGTGAAATGATAAATCTCTGTGACCCTGATTTGGATTGAAATGATAGATCCATCCCTGAAATATCGAGAAATTTAATATTAAACCACTTGGCCGTTGGATAGATAATTATATACAGACATCGGTTGGTTAAATGATTTTAATATTTGAAATTTTATTTGATAGAATTTCATTTTAAAAAGAATGTGTCGAAACTCGATCTTCAAATTCGTTAAAGATTCTGAACTGGGATGACGACAAAAAAGGGTTGAAGGCAAATTTTCCAAACTTAAATAGGAAGATCTAAATTGGGGTTTGAATATGAATTTAAAGCTTTCCAAAAATAAGAGTTGGATTAGAAGGAAAAATTCTTATAGAAATCAAATGTTGGGGAAATTAGAAATCAAGAGTATCTGAGTGGTTTGAACCCAGTTGGAATATACATCTCGGAACTCTTGAAATCAAGTAGTTGTTTTGAACAAGGTTGAAACGAGATAGGGAACTAAGTGAACTCCGTTGAGACCGGAGGATAAATTCAAGTATTGAAATTTGGAAGGAAGAAAGGTTTTGATTTGAGAAATTTATTTTTAATATTTATGCATTGATTCTAAATAATTATTCTAGCTTTAAAACTATTAATTACTTTTACTTAATACTATTGTATTTAAATAATTTCCTTATAATTCATTTTCAAAGGCTTCTAGTAAATCTTATTTTAAGTATATATAATATTTAAATTACTAATTTATCGTAACTATTATATTTTATATATATATACATCTATATATATTTATTTTATAAAAATTTATTATTATTATTATTATTATTATATGAACATTTAGTACAAGTATTTTCTCAAATTTTAAATTCTTCCGAATGGAAATGCTTGAGTTTGAACCACTGGTTCAAATGGAGTTGAGATGAGAATCTGAGATAATCGGAAACCTTTGAGGTAAATTATATTCTATTTGAATATTTCGTTTTGGAAATATTATATGATTATAATATAATGGTATGGGATATATTCTGATTTAGAATAAAATCGGCTTGGGATGATTTACGATATATTGGTATGAAATTTTATCTATTTGAATATAAATTGGTTCGAAACAAAATATGATATTTTGATATGAAACGAACCTTTCAAATATAAAAGAACCGACCGATGTGGAAAGATGTAAGCGTTGGTTGTTAAAGAGACCGGAGTCGACATAAGGCATACTCTCTGTCAGTGTCGATACCACTTTGACAACTGTGAACATTATGACGTATCCAGAACGAGTATGATGACTTGGAGGCGATTATTGAATCGAAGAACATGATCGATGACGAAATAGCCCTGACCTTCGGGTCAGAATTGAAATGACTAAAACAGGAGCTATACCGTGACTAATTGAGGTAGCACCTTTGATCGGACTCACTCCTTCGATACTATTTCTATGACTATGATGATGATGATGATGATTTGGGCCCATTTATGACTTTGGGGGTGTGTTCCGAGGTGGGCGGTAGTGGCTGCTATGCGTTACCACCGGTCCTGGAGTGCAATTGGTAGAATCCTACCCTGGGCATTGCCTCGAGTGCCTTGTCATATATATCCATATCGAGCCCCATACGATTTTGATTTGTACCGTACCTATGGAGTGCCCTCTGATGCCATCGGTTACGGTGGGTTTACGGTACTGTATAGACTACGATATTATAAACGGTGTAAGGGTAAAAATGTAATCCCGCTTACGCTATTTTCAGTATTTATACTTTACTGAGTAGACACTATCATAATAGCGTATTATATATGTATGTATTAGTTTAACGGATCCTCAAGAGATGGAAAAATCCCGTAACATCTCCTGAGTTACTGCACCCATGGTACTGATGTTATTTCGTATTTTGATTTGACTAATATGAGATGATTTAGTGCTGATCCGAGTGTTTGTTGTGTTTTCTTTTTATGCAATACGCTCGGGTCAGCAGATGTTGCAGTTAGCGAAGATTTCCTTGCCTTGGAGGACGAAGACGAAGTTTGGCGTATATATCTATTATGAGTATGGTTTAACCACTGCATTTATTTCCGCTGCTTATTATGCACATTTGTATATGTGTAACTCTGATAACTATTGATGTTATAGCCTATTGTATATGCATTTCAACTGCTTTAACTGCTATTTATTTATTATATGTTGTCCTTCCGCTGTGAGATTCTGTGATTTGGTTTTTCCCTTCTTTCTTTCTTTTTCTTCTTTTTCCCAATAACTACCTGCATTTGCGATTTGTTTAGGTCGACATGTGTGGTTTATTGTCGATTTGAACGGTCAAAAATATGGGTCGTTATATGACCACTAATGCATCCAAAATTTTAAATGGAGTACTTAATGAAGCTCTATCATTGCCTATTAAATTATTAGTGGCACCGACTTCCATTCAGTTGAATATTTTTGTAAAAGATGGTAAACTATCAATGGACTAACAACATTGTTGACTCCAAAGTGAGAAGTTAAGATTACTGAGAGGGCTATTGAAGCTCGTCTTTGTAGACTTATGCGATTTAGCCCAAAAGAAGGCCAGTGACACATTAGTTTGGTGACGAATATAAAGTACTAATCAATGGTAAAAATTGCCCTTTACGTGCAACATTCCACTGCTCGAACTGTAATCATGTGCTCATGTAATGGCAGCTTGTTTCTTGTAGGCTAACGATGCTAATATACATCACCATAATTTCGCTTCATAATGGTATTTAGTTGAGAGTTGTAAAGGTTCATATAAACCCAAGTTTCATCCCATGCATGACAAAAAAAAATTGGAGGTCGTATGATTGTCGAAAATTATTACCACCTCAGATAAGATGGCAACCAAGGAGATCTCAATCTACAAGGATTAATAATGCGATGGATAAGAACCAGTCGTCCATAATAGTTAAGTGCAGGAAATATGGTTTGGCAAGACATATTCGAAAGCGGTGTACTTCAGTAGTTTAAATTTCAAATATGTAATTGTTAAGTACCAAACCAGCCTCATGTAGTAATTGTATGTTGTGTTGTTTGAATGATGACATTAATTAGTCTTTATTGCTAATGCTAGATGATATTAAATGTATGTTGTGTCTTATGAACATGATGTTCTGTGTAGTCTAAGATGTAAACAGAAACGGGCAATTTTTGAAAAATCGCTAATTCGATCCGGACAACAAACAAGCATTCCCCCTGTTTTTAAGGCGTTTATTGTGGAAGGCGGTTTTTGAAAATCGTCAATTGGCAATTTTGGAGTAAAAAGCTAATTACAGCAACTCCTATAACTACCAAACAACAATCCCCTCATTTCATATCAACAAGATTGAAATGCACACAACGATAACATAAAATAGTTGACATGTTAATATGAATAAAAACACAACAAATCAGGGGAACGAGTTTCTTCTAAGTACGGTTAATGGTGACAAAGGAAATTTCTTTCCTCACTTTCTTTCTTCAATCTTCTTCTTCGTAAGCTTTCTCTACCACTTCATATCCAACCGCCTCCATCTTGCCCTCCTTTTCTTTCCTCTACGTGGTACTTAGAGGAACACTAGTTTTTTCTATTTAGATCTGTGCCCCTTTCCTCGTCGCCCAAATAAAATTTGATTCGCCTCATACCCGTTATCCCTCTCGTACTGCTACTTCCTTTCTTCTTGTTCTATGCGCAGTTGTGACACCCCACGTCCATTAATGTTACACATAAAGAGTGCATTAAGTTCCGTGAAGCGTTATAGGTAAGCAGAAACATTACAAGAAAGATATAAAATAGCAGCAGAAGTTAAAACTTTTTATTTAATCATAAAGCATAACATCGTGGTTCAAAACATCATAAGTCTGAAACTACATAAAAACCCAGTACATCATTGAAATTTCTCTCTTGTACTTAAAACATCAGAGTACAATAGTAAAAGAAGCATAATCCTCATAACATAGCCATAGTAGAGAGATAAAGCTCAAGCCATACATCTAAGCAGCTTCAAGCAAGATGAAAGCAGAATCCTGATCAGGCTTGGGTATTCCCACCTTGAGAACCCTGGGGGGACGGAAGGGAGAGAAGAGGAAACAAAATGGTTAAGACTTTATTACCATATTCAGTTATGGTTACAATGTACAAGACCTCCCACATTAAACCTACAACTTGTGGATGCTGGCTATGCCGGGCGGCTCTGGGAAGACTTCTTCCACAAGTTGGGTTTAACCTCATGTCTTAGCACGTCTCGTGTTTATGCACTTAGACCACTCACATTAGATCACCACTTATGATTGTTGGATATGCCGGGCGGTTCCGGGACAGACTTCCACCACAAGTGTATCTAACCTTGTGTCTAAGTGTGGTTACAGTTTCTAATTACTGTAATTCTAGGCATTTCAATTATTAACCAATTATTCCTATGTCATTATAGGTATTCATGCCTCTATTTTAATGTTTTCCCCTCGTTCCCAATCTAACACATTCGCATATTTCAGCGACATGCCTAGGCTCGAAGGTAGCTTGGCTATATAAAACTAAAAGGGAAAAGATAGCGGGAAGAGGACAAGAATGATCATAATAACAAGGTGGACATATAATGGTAGAAATAGGCATAAACATATAATGGCATAGTGACAAGGTAGGCATATAGGAACAAATCTGTTGAACATGTGATAATAGAACTGATTCTAACATAATAGGGACAGGCATGATGAGATCTAAACAATGAATTAGATATCCAACTAATAACAGATATGATTTAACGTAATAGAATAGGTATGAGGTGATCTAAATAGTAAATTAGATCTACAAACAATTGCAGTTCTGACATGATAAATAGGTATAGGTTCAGATCTAGTTCATAGTCATGTCAGAATAACTGAAATACACATATTATAGAATATCTGATGTGATTCAAAAGGTCATGGGCATAGATCCAAGTTATAGTCATATCAAGTTTTACTTTTAAATATTTAGATCTAAAATTAACATGGACTCACAGTGATTTTGGATCTAGAAAAATAGAAGAAGGATTGAATCACATATCTCTAAGCTTGAATAACTTGATTGCATTAGAAGAAAAGACTTGATTTAATCTGGACAGAGGCGACATCTAGTTCTCCATTATTTTTGGTGTGGAGAAACCAGAAAAAAGAAGCCATATGTATAGCTGTCTGAAACCCTAAATTATTCCCAGATCTGTCGTAGGGGGTTGACCTCCTATAATAGCCTGCTAACCCCAGAAAACTTCTCACCACTATTCCATTCTTTGGGATCTGTCAATCCTGAACTGCAACTACCTTTGCGGGATCTACCGTTATCCCTTCTTTAGAGACCACATGCCCTAGAAATCTCACCTCTTTTCTCCAAAAATGGCATTTGGAGAACTTTGCCTTAAGCTGATGTGCACGCAGAGATTTCAGAATCTCCCTTATATGTAAGGCATGCTCTTCCTCGTTCTTCGAGAAAATCAAGATATCATCAACAAAGACCACGACAAATTTATTTAGAAACTCCCGGAATAACCTACTCATTAAATCGACAAAATAGGCGGGTGCATTCGTCAACCCAAAAGGCATAACGAGCAATTCAAAGGAACCATCTGGAGTCCTAAAAGCGTTCTTTTCTATACTGTCCTCGGCCACCCTTAGCTGATGAAATCCTTTGTCCAAGTCTAGCTAAGAGAATACTGATGCTCCAACAAGCTGGTCAAACAAATCATCTATCCTTGGGAGTGGGTGCCTATTCTTCTTAGTGAGTTTGTTCAACTCTCTATAATCTACACATAAGTGAACCGTCTGCCTTAGTTGCGAATACTACCGGAGCACCCCATTCATATATGCTTCGCCTAACAAACCCTTTCTCAAGTAGCTCTCCTACTTGCTTACTAAGATCCCACCTTTCTCTTGGAGCCATATGGCGCGCACAGGCAATGCAACTGGCTTTGCATTGTCCACCAAATATATGTGGAAATCAATGTTGCGCCTTGGGGGTAAACCCCAAACTTAATCAAAGATATCAGGATACTCACGGACTACTGGTACAGATCGCGGATCATCGATAGACGCATCAAGAGACTCTAGGAAACTAAGCATGACAGACCCCTTTGGGTCACAAGAAATCTCGAGGGTCCTCCCATGGCAATTCAAAAGTCTAACGACCCTCCTCTCACAATCCGGAATGGGACCATACATGACTAGCCAATCCATCCCTAGAATCAAACCATAGCCCATAAAAACAAGCACATATGCGTCGCACTCAAACTCGACGCCGAACAAAGATAATTTCAAACCCCGACAAATCATGGAAAAATGAGTCATACCACCAATGGGGTTTGAGACAACTATGAAATCCACTACCATACTAGTATTAAGGTGCATAGACTCAACTACTGAATCAGATATAAATGAATGTGAAGTGCCAGAATAAAAAACAGTTCTAATAGGATGATTGGAAAGAGAAATCAAACCTTCCACAGAAACTTTCCTACCTCTATCTGGAGCACTGGTCGCGAGAGCATGCATCTGCCCTCCAGAAACTCCTACCCTTTGACCTTGTCCTTGCTTCTTCGGGCACTCCTTAGAAAAGTGTCCGACCTCTCCACAACTGAAGCAGGCATTCTTTCTTCTCTTGCAGTCCTTGATAAAATGACCCTCGCGTCCACAATTATGACACTTCCTCTTATCCTTAGCCTTGTCATTCTTTCTGCCTTTCTTTTGTTGTTGTTTTTGTCCCTTCTTGGGCTATACCTTCTAGTTTTGTGTTTCCTCAACCTTAACTTCCTTCTTTTCAATTTTATCTTCCTCATGCATTAAGGCCATTTCAACGAGCCTTTCAAAAGTTGCTCCCATTGGAATATGGGATATAACTAACCATTGAAGGGGTTCATTCAGCCCTTTAGCAAATCGCAAAGCTTTCTTATG
The DNA here is from genome assembly GCA_030737875.1 of Allium sativum. Taxonomy (NCBI): domain Eukaryota; kingdom Viridiplantae; phylum Streptophyta; class Magnoliopsida; order Asparagales; family Amaryllidaceae; genus Allium; species Allium sativum. The sequence goes on from CM060925.1 coordinate 14,203,195, forward strand.
CGGGGTATCTACCAGCTCCAACCCAAACCTTGCTAGTTGGTTAAATTTGTTAACATATTCTTTAACAATCATGCCTCCTTGCTTGATGGCAGAAACCTTTCCATTTTCATGCTTTTCTCAGCTTGAGAAAGAAACTTCATTTTAAATCTCTGTCTAAATCATACCAAGTTTCCATCGGATGCCCTGCTTGCATCACTTCCCACCAGAACAAAGCTTCATTTTTCAGTAGTCAGGCAGCTAGCTGAATCTTCCTACGATCATCCACTTCAAAAATTCCAAACAAGTCCTCTATCTCCTTGAGCCAATTCCTTTCCTCTACGAACGTTTCAGTTCCACGGAATGGCTTTCCTCCCATGGCACAAAAATCTTTGCAAATCTTAGAGAAATTATCTGCTTGTAGAGGAGGAGGAATGACGGGTGCAGTTGGGGGAGGAGCGTCAACTTGACCATCGGCAGGCATTGTGTCCTCTAGATACCGACAGAACCAGACTGGTATCGTAACACCCTCAGGAATATTAGGTTCCCCAGACATGCTAAAAAGAAAAGGAAAGGGATTCAGACAAAGGATCAAAAAGATATTATAGATGGCTTTGGGGAATATGTTTTTCAAAACAGACTTTTCTTTTGAAAATGCTTTCTTTTAAAACCTTTTTGAAAATAATTCTCTAAATCTTTTATCCAATCTTGTAACCTTCAGCTCTAAAACCAAGTGTGACACCCCACGTCTGTTAATGTCACTCATTAAGGGAATGCATTGAGTTCCATGAAGCGTTATAGATAAACTGAAACAGAAACATTACAAGACATAAATAAAATAGAAGCGGAAATTAAAACTTTTTATTTAATCATAAAGCATAACATCGTGGTTCAAAGCATCATAAGTCTGAAACTACATAAAAACGCAGTACATCATTGGAATTTCTGTCTTGTACTTAAAACATCAGAGTACAATAGTAAAAGAAGCATAATCCTCATAACATAGCCATAGTAGAGAGATAAAGATCGATCCATACATCTAAGCAGCTCCAAGCAAGATGAAAGCAGAATCCTGATCAGGCTTGAGTATTCCAACCCTGAGACCCTGGGGGGGCGGAACGGAAGGGAGAGAAGAGGAAACAAAATGGTTCAGACGTAAATCCTGACGAGTCTAGTTAACTTTAGCATATAAATAAGTAAAAGCATCATGACAGGCATATAAAGTGGATAAGAGAGATAACATCATAAAAGACAGGTATGACGAGGTACACATGATAGAGTATATAGAGCTTCCTCAATGATTCCTCTGCACCATTACTAGTGTCGTATGAACAAGATGATCCCCAACTGTATAGGATGGTAGACATAGGTGTACTTCCAGTGACAGGCTTTAACCCCATACAATCAACAGGTAGCCCAACATACCGGAGTTACCCCTAAGGATAATAACGGGCTCTTAAACATACTGGAATCTAGATGTACGCTAATTACTACCCTAATCGATTGGCTCCCTACTCCGTAGATACCCTGTGCTGGCCCCATAGTAGCATGTATCACTTCCTAAAGTGGCAACCCTTCGTTTTTAGGATGTACACAACCATATCTATAGGTGTCACGGCGTCTAAACCTCCTCTGTCGGACCCATGCACGCACATGACCCCATCGGAGTGCGCCGCCCACACCGTCCCCCACGTTTGGTTCTCTTACAATCAGCCCAGTAAGCGTGCCCCAACTCGGACCTTGCTCGGAGTACTCGTTTGATACCTATATAAGGGTTACTGACTGAAACGAGTCCCACACACAAGATGATACAAGCTTTCCCCTACGCTTGCATCCCCAATAGGTTTTCCCATAGATTACACCATACCAGAGTAAAGATTGCATAACCCCACAGGTTAAGTTTAAAAGTTTTTGGGCCTATATATATAAATATTACCCACCCACCCAAGATTTTACTAAACCCACCCACTGTTCATACAAGTTTACTTAACCCATATTCAAGTTAACATGTTCATGCAATCCCTACGGATTCAACTAGGTTAAGTATTCAAATTTATTACCATATTCAGTTATGGTTACAATGTACTAGACCTCCCACATTAAACCTACAACTTGTGGATGATGGTTATGCCGGGTGGCTCCGGGCAGACTTCTTCCACAAGTCGGGTTTAACCTCGTGTCTTAGCACGTCTCATGTTTATGCACTTAGACCCCTCACATTAGATTCACCACTTATGGTCGTTGGATATGCCGGGCGGTTCAGGGTAGACTTCCACCATAAGATCTTACCTCGTGTCTAAGCACGGTTACAGTTTCTAATTACTGTAATTTTAGGCATTTCAATTATTAACAATTTATTCCTATGTCGTTATAGGTTTTCATGCCCTATTTTAACGTTTTCCCATCGTTCTCAATCTAACGCGTTCGCATATTTCAGCGGCATGCCTAGGCTCGAAGGTAGCCTGGCTATATAAAAATAAAAGGGAAAAGATAGCGGGAAGAGGACAGGAATGATCATACTAACAAGGTGGACATATACTGGCAGAAATAGGCATAAACATATAATGGCATAACGACAAGGTAGGCATATAGGAATAGATCTGATGAACATGTGATAATAGAACTGATTCTAACATAATAGGGACAAGCATGATGAAATCTAAACAATGAATTAGATATCCAACTAATAACAGAACTGATTTAAACATAACGGAACAGGTATGAGGTGATCTAAACAGTGAATTAGATCTACAAACAATGACAGTTCTGACATGATAAATAGGTATAGGTACAGATCTAGTTCATAGTCATGTTTGAACAACTTAAATACACCTAGTATAGAAGATCTGATGTGATTCAAAAGGTCATAGGCACAGATCCAATTTATAGTCATATCAAGTTTCACTTTAGAACTAAAATTAACATGGACTTACAATGATTTTGGATCTAGAAAAATAGAAGAAGGATTGAATCACATATCTCTAAGCTTGAATAACTTGATTGCAGAAGAAGAAAATACTTGATTTAATAATGACAGATGCAGCATCTAGTTCTCCGTTATTTTTGGTGTGGAGAAACCAGAAAAATGAAGCCATATATATAGCTGTCCGAAACCCTAAAATCTGCCCAAATCTGCCGTAGGGGGGTTGACCCCACTTATAGGGTTGACCCAGGAGTCGACACCCCCCTTATGGGATTGACACCCCTGAGCCCCCAATTCTGCAATTTTAAACTGATTTTTGATAATTATGTGTATTGTAGCACCCCATAATTTTAAAACATGACATTAGGGATTATTAAAGAATAATTAATTTTTAGAAGAAAAATTAGGTGAAACGGGTTGCGCCATTGCGTTCATCTCGGAATTCTTCTTAAAATAGAGTCCAAGTTTGCGTAAAATGGCTACCGTATGAAGGAGTTATGGACGATGGAAGTTTGGTAGAACAATCAGGAAACAGGCTAGGATAACTAGCGCACTTGTGAAGTGTGTCAGAACAAAAATGCACTGGCGCACCTGGGAAGTGCGCCCAAGACGAGCCCAGGTCTGCAGAATTCTAGAGAGTTCCTTGATGACGTTTCTTTTTAATATGAGTGGTTTTGATGGTCTCTAATCTAATCTAAAGGTCCTAATTCACCTAATACATCTATAAACAAACACCTAAACCTAGCCCTAATCTCATTGTTATCATCCATGGTGCCTCCATGCTGCTCTAATCTAAATTAAAACAAGCCTTTCTTCTCCATCAAGTCAAATTAGAAGATCAGATCTACAAATCAGAATAGGGGTATTCTAAGATCAAGATCTGCTACAACAAAGCCTAATTCTCTTCTTTTGAATCCTATCGTTGTGAGTTTATGTCACTATCACATATAATTAAATTAAAAAGTAATTATGATAGGATTGTAAATTGGATCTAATGTATATGCCTGTAAATAAGATGAATCATATCTAGTTTTGTAATTTGTTATCCTTCAGATTCATACCCAATTGCTATTATCATATGCCTATCTGATCTATTTTGTCGTTATTCACACATGCCTATTTATATGTTTATGCCAAATTGATGGTTGATTCTCCCCCCTTCTTCTTTCCCTTTTTCCTTTTGATATTAGGCTAACTTTGAGCCTAAGCATATTGCGTTGAGATTTATGTATGAATAACGTTGTGATGATTGGGAAAAGTTTGGGAAAATATGTAATAAAATGAGATTTGCACTACAACAAAATGAGGCTTTCATAGCATTTGAAAAACGCTATTATAGCCTAACATAGTGTTTCAGAGAACGCCATGTAACGACATGCTATATTAGACCTTCTATTTTGAATAGCGGAAACAAAAACGCTATGAAAGATGACTGTTTTATAGCGTTTATATTTGCTATCAAACAAAAACGCTATAAAATATACTATCCTATACTGACTTCTTATAGCATTCATGTGTGTTTCTATAGCGTTTACTAGTGTCACTTTCTATAGCGTTTTTTATTCAAAAGTGTTTTTGAAACACTATTAATTATATTATTAATTTATTGATTTTTTTTCTTTTATACCATCGTTCAGCTTTTTTAATGTATACACACATTTAAACATTTTTATCCGCATATAAATACATTAGATTTTTACAAACAAATGCATAAATTACGGCATAATATTCATGCATATCATTCAAACAACTTAGTATTTCATACATACAGTTTTATCAACTTTTCCATGTCCACACATAATATGTTAAAATATTTTTACGTTAACAAGTTACTTACAAAACAGACAAACAATATGCACGTAGTTGAAAACCCTGTTTTCTTTTTTTACTTACAAGTGTGTACCCGTGCTACGCACACGGGCTGCGGTTATATACGTTTTTCATTATATCAAAGCCATACAATGTTTTACATGACAAAAATGCACATGGATTTGGGGAGGTAAATGATATGATTATATCCCTCAAAGGTCAAACTCATGTAGAGTTCATAGTTACATACAGCGATCAATTGAGAATACACGTAATAATATATAAACATAAATATCAATGTCATGTTCATAGAATAGCTACTTATCAATATACAGACAATTTTTATGATGCCTTATTTAACAAAAGCTAAAATATAGTCAAATGTAGAATAGATTGTAAACCTAGTTGACACAACTTTTCTTTCACATAGGATCAATAAGCTCAAAGTGTTGGAAAATTATTTAAATATGATGATTTAACATGTGGACTTTACATCTGAACAAAGCTAGATGCATTTCTAAATTGTAGAAATCAAATGTAATGAATTAAAAGAAAACACAAACATGATAGCAAATCTAAAACTACATATCAGTAAGGTTGTCAATGAATACCCGAAAAATCTGGAATCCATCTGCATCCGTATCCGAAAAGCGGATAAATATCTGATATTTAGAAAAATGAATACGGATACGGATACATAGTACATAAAATTCTATTTGTTGATTGTAGAACAGAAAAAAAATAATAATTCTTTGAGGTTAAATAACATGGAATTTATTATGGGGATTTAAATTTTTGGTTATTTTAACTTTTAATGTTCCAGAACTTGTTTGATGTTGACCCGTTATCTAGTGTCATTTATCAACTAAGTTCAGCAAAAGGCAGTACTGATGAAAGTTATGCAACTTATATAAATTACTTACACCACATCATCTGTTATTTTAAATAACATTTGAACTGTAATGATTGCTATTAAGATAACTAATTTAAAGTCTTATTTAGTGCAATTATTGACTTAATAAATGAATATTTTGATTCCCGGACGGCGAAGGGTGAGAAAGCAGACATGGAAAATTTTGAAATTTACACATAAAAAATGTCTGGTCATTGCGGGTAAGAAATATTTCTAGTCATTATTTGATAAGACGCAAACCTAAAACATTAGATATCCATCGTTGAAACTCCAAATCTCGGTTCACTATATAAAACAATGTATCAGATATAAATCAAAAAAATAAAGAAACTTATATTATACGTCACATACTAGAATCAACCAAGATTAGCAGAAGTTAAGCATGCAAAAAAAACTAAATTCAATTAACAATGCAGATACAGTCAGTGGAACATAACAACACACATAATCAGTGCTCAAGTTACTGACTACTGTTAGCCTCGTTCCTCTTCTTGGATCGTGCTCAAGTTTCTAGCATAGTGGTGACTGCTTTTGAATGCAAGGGAGTGGAGAAATGATGTGATCAGTAGTGAAATATCCAAAGGTGGTTATAGCAGTAAGAGAAAGACGGGTGATTCAGAGAAAAGAGGTGATCGGAACATAAGAGAATAGTAAAAAAAGCAGAAGCAAACTTAAGAAAGGGGCGAAGAAAGGAATACATAGCACGTAAGTGTAAAACTGGTGAAATTTTATTCATGAAAACTCTTGTTTACATTTACTTCGATAACTACCCATATACACCTTTTTTATGACTTAGTTAGTACATCCTTTAATTACGAAAATGCCAAATGTGAACTCGGTTTTAAATACTAATTCACAGGCTTACGCACCTGCATATCCAATTTCCTTCTTTCCAGCTTTGATTACATGATAACTCTGTAAAGAAGAAGAAAAAGAATTTCTAGGGCTACAGCTTTGATTACATGATAATTCCAGGCCTATGCACGTTATACAAAGTTTAATAAAAATGGAGTATCAAAAAGTCATGCATAATAATCGGATATTATACACATACATATGTGATTATAATAATTTCTTAGTAATAATGAAGCATCACATAAATTTATACATTGGTCATTCACCGTATATGACATATAATAGACCGTAGCTACTCTAATTAGTTAAGCGCATAACATTTTTCCCTAACAAACGCAATCCATCTTCCAAACAAAGGCAAATTTATGACATTCAACATTGCAGACTTCAATCATTTGTCATCTTCATTTGCTATGCATCTCAAGAAATGGAAAATGCTATGAAATATTGAGAACCTCCAAACATATGCAATTTCCCTGTAAAAATTGCATTAAGAAGTTTTACAATATTTAGTTATTGGATATGAAGGCAATGGTAACCATATAGCACCAACCAATTGTGAACTTTACTATGTACCAAATATCTAAACATGTCATTTGTGATTATTGATCACCTTAACTACATAGAAATATGATCATAATTTTTTGAAACCAATAAACAACAACGTCAGAGTAAATGGGAAAAAAATACTGTAGCTTAATTTAAAATCAGAGATATACAGAGAGAAAGTTAGTTTTTATTTTTTATTTTAAAGCTTGTACAATATACAATATGCAAAATAAATTCTTTTCAATAACAAATTACCAACCAAGTACATCCATGAAACATTGTAAAGAAGCACAGAGAAAACTTATCTTAGCTTCTCAAATCCATACCAGGACGGCTGTTTTGCTGGCAGACATGCAAGTTGACAAACATTTCACACAAGTATCCACATCAATCGTTGCTTCTACAAACAGAAAAAATGCTATTAACTTCGTCATGCTGCAAGCCGGAAAAAGACACAATCATAATAGATGCTAAAAGCAAATCATTAGTGATAAATTTATCAAAGGATGAATCTTCCAGTAAAGCCAGTGATAATTGTTCGCTTCATGTTAAAGTTATCACTTGATCTAAGACTTAGCTTTAGTTTTACAACACTTTTGTTGGCTAATAACCAATCAATTGTGCTATATGCAATTCGAACTATAAATATCATTACCTGTATGCAATTGAGTTGTGATGTTCAAATATCAACATTAACTTCATTTATACTAAATAACGGAATAAATGAAGACAATGTTATATCAATTCACCAAATAAACAGTTCTGGTTTCTAAAATGAATTCATGGCAGTGGAATGTTCAATGAGTAGGTTAAATTAAGTACGGAAAGGAAATCCAAAACAGTCATACAGGATGGAAGGATAATATTTTACAGTTCAGTACAAACTGCTCGTTCAAACTTATAGATTTGTTTCCCTCCATTAGCAAACCTGTTCTCGATTTTATTATGCTATGTTTTCTTGCTATAACTAATAGTATAGTAATATTTATTGTTGTCTTAGGTTTAAAATAAAATTTAATATTTTAGTTTAGCCATTGGAGTGTAAGAGTCAACATTAATATTTAATGGAACATACTACATGTATCTAAGTAGCACAACCTTTGACAAATGACGATAAACTATTCTATGTTGCTTTCAAATTTATTTAATTATATAAGCTTGTACACGCCTGAAAGTTTATATGCTGTCTTCTAGCTGAATGTCATCTAAAATACTTATTGAAGTGATGGGTTCATATTGATGTCAGATGTTTTTTGTTCCCAGTGCAATAAATATACACAGAGAAGAATGTGAAACACCCTTTAGCTAAATTCATGTTACATTTGAAGGACATATCAGAGAAAAAAAAAGGCTCTTGCAAGTCATTTTAAAATTACACAAAAAAAATCGATTTAAAAAAATAAATAACAAAAAAAATATGGCAAGTTTGAGCTTACCCTTGCATCACCTTAACAATCATCTAAAATAAGGGTGTAAAACTGGAAACAAAGATTCTGACACGTAAGAGTCAACAGTTCAGTGTTTTAAAGACCCAACCCAACCTCGGTTCGACCGTGGTTAACCTTCGACCTTGGAGCGCCACGACTCTTAAAATGAAATAACCCGGCGCGTTCACAGACCCGCGGTTTAGCCTTAAAACCCTATAAAAACCTCTGGTTCGACCTCTTTGAACCTCACGGTTCTTCAAATTTGCGAAAATATAATTACTTCACTCTTTATTTTTTTACTATAATAAATTTAGCAAATAATTTTATAGCAATTGTCATTAAATTTTGGATTATATAATTTATTATTATGTACATTTTACGAACTATTATTAAACCAATCCTCTTTTACTATAGAAAATTAGTAAATTTACAACTATAATTATTTCAATTAGGTAGTTTGGACACGGATGTTTGTCATAATTGCTTAAATTTTATCTATATTTAAATTAATTTTACATTTAAATCAAAAAATAAAAATAAACTATCAACGCGGTTCTCACGGTCTGACCGGTTGAACCACGAAAACCTTGGACCTTTCACTGTCACGGTTTGACGTACGGTTCGGTCTTCACAACTATGCAACAGTTGACACCAAAAATTCACATCTGGCAAGACTTTTGCAAGTCATTTTCGAAATTACGTACAAAATCTGGTTTGAATAAAAATAAAAAAACAATAGAATGACCTTCTTATCTAATGTGAGTTGATGTCTACCATGATTATTCCTTTAGAGTCCCCTTTGCTAACAGTTGACATTGAATCCATTGATTTTATGGTATAAGATCAATGAAATTGGATATAAATGATGAATGGTGACATATCTTGGCTATAATTACAGAGACGATCTGTTTAATACAACACGTAGACTGTGCCGATGACACGGATCCATGAATGGCCTGACATAACCAACAATATACTGCATTGGAAATTGGACGTTAATAACTGAGTGACTTATTGTATTATGCTGATATTACTGTTTCTGCATTTATTGCGTACATATTAGCATGCTAAAGTGCCCATTGCCTTACACATCCAAGCAAACTGATGCCTATGTAGTTTAGGAAACAATCAAAGCACTAATTTTTTTGACGTTTTGAAGGAATAAAAGAATATCAAGAGATGCAAGTATACATATATACTTTTAAGAATATGTGCATCAAAAATATAGGCATGCATCATGCATGCACATGCATTGTTAAGATGTACATAAAAAAGTAGATACTCTTGAAACGACATGTATTTACATGGTATTTCAACTTTTTAATTAAAGCAAAAAACCTAAAAAAGAAGTTAACTATAGTGTGAAAGTTTTGCATTTCACATGTAAAAATATTCTGCACACCTGAACATCCATATGCGAAATATTAGCTTCTTTGGATTTAATACTTAGAGTAGTCAAATCAGATATATTTCCTTTTGTTGGAAATTATCAACCAGATGTTGCTGAAAAGAGGCGGATACAGAGCAGTAATGTTTTGGAGGAAAATGAAAAGAAGATTGACCGCGATATGAAATAGAAAATGATTTGCTGCATAGCGGAAATCAAACTCAAAATCAAATTATAAAAGGTAAACCTGAACTAATGCATCTTTGGATTTGACTTCTTTAAATCACCATGCCTCTTGGATGAATTGTTGCCAAAAATCTTAAAATCCTACGATTAATTAAAATCCCGTTTCAGATCGAATCTCTCCCTTTACGATTTGATTTATATTTCGATTCAAATCAACTAAAACCACTTACATTCAATACATATTGATACATTTAATATAATTATTTGAGCCTATAACTTCTATTCTAAGTTTTTCTAAAACAAAATAAAAATGGAACAAAATAAAAAACTGAATTTTAGGTTTAGATGTAGAAGTTCAAAGATAAATGTCGATTTCAAAGTGTATATGAACTTTAAAGTATGGGTCTTTTGAATCCACTATTTTTTATTTTGATCCCGTTTCGATTTAAAATATAAACGTTACGATTTACGATTTGAATCTCATATTAACGACTTTGCCTAGATCTTCTTGTTAGAAAATTTAGATTGCTTCATAATTTGTTCTTTGTTTTCATCGTGAAGCTGGAAAAATCTTTTAGGGCTTCAGGACGAATTCACGGTGAATGTTGATTATAGATCTGTAGCAAAAAATAGAAAATCTAATCATCAACAATTTTTCGGGTTCACAACCTTTGTTTTATCTGAGCTTTAAAATTTAGTTCAGCTTTGAACTTTGAACGAAACGACCGGTTAGAAGAAACGTTAAGGCTATGGAATGAATGTGGTTACGTGGGGAAATAATCTGGGATGAGCTAGACAATCAAAGCCGCTTAATATATGCATTAAATATAAATCCTGACCTTTATTTGTCTTTTATAACCAACATAAGAATATATATATATATATATATATGTATATATGTATGTATGTATGTATGTATGTATGTATGTACGTATATGTATATGTATGTATGTATGTATGTATGTATAGTACGAAGCCCATGCCGATGGCACGGGAGAAATTCTTATAGTGTACATAACTTAAGATACTGTATGTTACTGGGGTAGGTTTAGTCTGATGTGAAGACGATGTTGTCTTATAATGTTTTCTGTAATTTAATATAGTTTTGGTTTCTGTGTTATCGAAGTAAATATATTCAAAAATAACATTTTTGTATATACGATCCATACACACATTGTTGGTTATTCATGGTATGACTATATACATGTAGTATGAAAGCATTTTTTTTCCTAAGTGCCAACTTCGCCACTTAGGAAGAAATTAGTACTATGTTAAAAAATTTAAATAGATACAATAATACTTTGGGAAAACTGATTATAACAGTATGGAGAGTCGATGCTGACTAACATAAGACAGAAATATAGCAAAACAGCGAAAGAAATGGAAAAAAATGAATATAAAAGCAATCTGGATTTTCTTTTGTTACTTGGTATGGAAGAAATATTGAGTTATTTTCATCCTAAATGGTGTCGTAGGCTCAAAATTCAAGTACCCCAGAGAAAAGACAACACTCTAACCAGAATCAAATTCATGAACACCAATGACCATTGATTGACCTTATATCTTTTATGTCTATGCATTTATCCACAAATAGTAGGACATATCACAACATATACCAACTCTCCGGCCAAACTATACAAAAGTAATGCAACATATATGCACTATCATGAATGTGATATACATCAGTTCAATATAAAGAGTGGATGGAATGGACATGAGAATTCTTATTGCATTGCATATCACTGTAGTTATAGTTAAGAATGATATTACTAAGTTCACTTACTCCAACAACAAATCTTAGAAACAATAGGATAAGTTCAGACTGGGCAGCACAGATCACTAACTCAAACTGATTAACATAGCTAACGTGAATATGTAACAGTTTGATCAAGAAAGTTAACGTAACTTGAAAGAAGTCAACGGTAAAGAAGTTCCAACAGAGGAACCGTGATTTTAAATCTAATTAATAGCAACCATAACCTGCTGGATTTGTCTGCAACATAAATTAAAATGCCACCGTCTTTAACTGATGTCCAAGTAAAACAAACTGTTTTTATAACAACTTTATTTCATGTAGCAACAATTATTACTTTATTCGAAGAAATAATGAAATTTGGCAGCAATATAGTACGTGATGGCCATCGTGTTTCTATTAAGGAAATGATATTATATTTTTTTTAAACAAATCATACTTACATTTTAGTTATACGATCAAGTTGTTGTGCATCATATCTTCATGCTAACTCCTTTTGTTATATAGACAGCGTGAATCCCATGCATGTATGAATTTAGTATTTTATATAGGTCATGATGTCAATGTATTATATGGAGTCAAAACTTAATCAATCCCAAATTTTTGCATGTAAAATTAAAAACTACATTAGTTGGTTGTAATTAAAAAGGATTCTATTTTTATTTTTAAGTAAGACGACTTCCAAAAATAAGCCATAAGATAATTTCAAATTTGAGCATAACTATAACACATTTAGCATTACAAAAATCCAATAAGTTGGCATGCAACATGTAGCAAATATTCATCCAAACGCTGGCCATTTTATGAATACAGAAATGCAAAATACGATTATGCTATGCATGTTATTTCATGAATATAAAAAATTAAAATTATAAATGTAGGGATCGAAAAAATATGAATCCATTTGAACAGATCTTGGTGTGTGCAGCGTAGATACAGCATGTGCAGGTATGGATGCCAATTAGAGAAGTGGCAAGTCCAAGTTCATTCGGGTTTTGTGCCTCTTTGAAAACATAAGGATAACTCAACAATCATGAACGCCACCTTTATACTGTTCCCAAAAGCAATTACAATCCAAAACGAATATAATAGGATACACTCAGGTAGGGAAGCACAAGTCACTAACTCAAACTTATTAACAGAGTTAACGTGAATGCACAATAGTTTGATAAAGAGAATTAACGTAACATGAAAGCAGTAAGCAATAAAAGAAGTTCAAATAGAGGAACCATAATTTTAACTGTAGTTACTGATAACCATAACCTACACGCTTCGTCTGCGACATAAATTAAAATGTCACCGTCTGTAACTGATGTCCAAGCAGAACAAAATTTCTTTATAACTACAACCTTATTTCACTTAACAATAGTTATTACTTTATTCAAAAAAATTATGAAATTTGATAGCACTATATCGAGTAAGCGATGATCATCATGTTTCTATTTAAAAAATGACTTTACATTTAAAAGAAAAAAAATCATGCTTACATATTAACTACCCGATCAAGTTGTTGTGTATCATATCTTCATACTAACACTTTCTGTTATATGGATAGTGTGAAGCAGACCATATTACTGTATTATCTCAAGATTAAACCTTGTATGCAAATGATAATTTATGAACATCTTTATTTTTGTTCAGGTTTTACAAACATCAATAAATAAAAATGACATTCAAAATTCTTATTTTTGTATAATAGTTTAATGGGTAATCAACTCCATTTATTTGGATTTAATCAGCATTTGTGTTCGTGGACCATTTATACATGGAGTATTGCATATCGTAATCCATTCAAAAGGTAATCCCGATAGAAACGATTATAGAAACAACAAAGCATGCAAAACAAAAGGTAACTAAAAATTTGTGCACTAACATGAAGTAACGAAACAACAAAGCACAAACAACATAGTGTATATGTAAGGAAAAATAGCACGCAGAAAATTAAAATGAAAATAGAATAGAATTATATCAAAGTGTCATTCATTTTGTCAGATTTTCCAATCGCTTCTATTAGGCAGACGAGCATACATCTGAGAAGGTATTGGCAGTAAAAGGAAACCCAGAGTGATTTTCCCATACACATAATAAACATAAAAATCAAATAAGTGTCCCTCATTTCCTCGTAAGTAGATGAGCAAACACTTAGGTAAATAATGCAGCTGTGAGAAGAAACCGAAGGTTATTTTTCCCATACAAACGAATGTGAAAATCAGATAATAGCCTTCAGCCATAAATAATATCCAAACTAAAAATACAATTGTATATGTATTGGGAAGCGGAACTATAAAAAATAAATCGGAATAGGAGAAAATCAAAACATAAATGAAAGGATTGAAGATCTGGTTACCTTTGTCTTTGAAAATCAAAGCAACAGAACCCTAACTCCAAACTCGAGTTGTACAGATCCGATTGCATCGAAATTAGGGGTTTTACGTGATTTTTTGGTTTTTTTCAGCAAAAGTTTTCATGGCTTCGAAGAGCTTACCAATTGTGGGTATGTGATTTAGTCGTAATCAGATGTAGTGGAGTGACAAAATGAAAGAGAAACTACAGGAATTCAACCCAAAAATAAGATAATTAACACTTACAATATTCGAATTAGTAAACTTTCCATCTGATATTATACTTGATATTTTGGAGCTAACACTTGACTGGATACAACCGTTCAAGCGGAAAATTTAATAGTTTCATAAGTCTGCTTCCAAACAACAACATTCATTCTATAATCAAGGATTATACAGATGAGATCTTTGATGTTGAAAGAGGCGAGGGGATCTACGGGAAGAATTTGAACAAAAATTACGATGATGCAGAGATGAGGTAGGGTTTAGCAATAGGTGTCGGAGGATAACTAAACATCGATGAATGGAAAGAGGCATAAATTTGAAGTAAATAATATTAAGCGGATAAAATGCAAGGGGCACCAAAGGTAAGGAGGGTAGAATAGGAAAAAAACGCGGACGAAAAAAAAAAAAGTTGCCCTCGTGACGGTTGAGCTTTAAGTTAGCCGAGAGAGCCTGTGAGCACAGCATTGTAAATCCACTAATTATAATATAGTATAGATTCCCTTCCCCACTTAAGAATTTCCCTCTTCCAAAAATTCAGACTTCTCTTGAAGTCCACTGCTCACCTAATAGTATACCGCAAGCTAAGAATAGATGATATAAAGCCTATATTTGTACCTTGTAAGAATACACAATTAGAAGGAAAAAGAAAATTGCAGCTACAACGTAAAATATAATGAACTTATGTAGGGAACTACTGCTGTTTAGAAGTGTGGTAAATGAAAATGGTCATCAAATATCATATTAAACATAGAAATTAGCTTAAGAGTCAGACTATTTAACCTCATAGGATTTTTGCTCCACATCAGGTTGGTCGTAGGCAATATCCCTACTAGCCAGGGAATCGTTCAAACTAGCAATCAAGATATCTGAAAGTTTGATAAAATAATGTCAGTCTAAAATGTTTTTTCAGCATGTCTTAATCAGCAGTAGACATATATGACTAATTATGATATACCAAATTTGTATCAAACTAGCAATCAGGATAGAAAATATTGAAAATATTAAAACCATAGATAGCATGTTGAACGTCTATAGTTAAAAATAACTAATAACTTGTTTTCTGTCTTCATGGAAAAGTACACAAGGTGTTGAAAAGTTAAGACAAAAGCCTTAACGATTTCAATTTATGTGACCTTGAATCTGTCAGTAACTTTTTACTAGATCACAAACAGCACATTCATTGTATTTGTAATGATCCATATAATGACTATGCTAAAATTGAACTTATATATACTTTAAAACTGACGTTTCCAAGATACACTAATATTGGGTAATCATATAAGACGACAATGCTTGAACTGTTGAACCCAAAGAAAGCTCGGATCATTTTATTGGAAATCCACATCTGATGATATATTATCTAAAACTATGTTTTATTAAATAAAAATTGAATCGATTTTGGTTAATTACCTCTGATCATAAAGTAGCTAAATATAAGAACAGATTACAAACAATGAATCAATTTACTCGTAAATCAATGGTTACATGCTTACTATAATCAAACGGTTCCATCATACCCTTGCATATCATCTACATGAGAATAAATCATTTTATTAATTCCAAAAGAAAAGGTCAATATATATTTGTGTGTGTCAATTAATTAAGCATAAAAGCACCAAAACAGGAAAATAAAGTTTGATTATGGATGAAACGTATGTACGTTCTGTAAATTGTTTGCAAAAACAAAGGATATAACAACTTTCATTAATATTATAGTTAAATTTAAGTGTCATAAAGAAAGGGTTCATACTTGAAAGTATTTGATTATTAATATTTGGTAAATGCATATACTAACCTGTATCATTTTAACAAAAAATATCTCTGGAAGATAAATTGACATAGAAAAGTACCATGCTACAAATTTCGCGAATTGAAATGGGATTTGAAGCATCCAACTTCATAATAGTTTCGCCATAATATTTTAAGTTAATTACATGCATTTATCAGACATACCAAAGTTGACTTTAGCATGTTCCAATAGAAAAACCACTTATAGAAATAGCTTCCTACCAGTTTTATTCGCTTAAAAACCTTTGACTATAAGCATACTAGTCACAAAAAAAAGTTAAGTAAAAGCAACATACATGTAGCTTTACTCACTGATAAAAAACTATGGGAAAATTAGGAAAGCAGGCAACATCATCCTATATGTGAAGAGCATGCTTCTCGGGCTCAAACCTATAATGTTTCTTTATTGTAAAATAAGGTATATGTTGTAATATATATGAGTGAATATGCTCCTGTTATATTCTATTTAGTCCCACATCATGGGAATAAGGCTAACATCAGCTCCAAAGCATATATATAAAGGAGCCAATGTAATAGAAATTGTACACACTTGAAGTGATAGAAATAAAAAGTCCATTCCCTATCTTTTCTGTTCTCTCTAATGTCTTCTTGTTTGACATATGTTCTGTTTTATTTTATAACACGTTATTAGCACGAAACTCTATTAGAGCTATTGTTTGAAATATTCTAGATCTATATTTATAGATCTATCATGTAAGTTATTTTTTTTTTTTTTTTTATGTTTTGAAATCACATAGATCTACATATATGAACTTGCTGTATCTTCTGCTTAGATGTGATCCATACTTCTAGATCACTTTTCTTTTCAGTTTTTGTAGATCTAGATTTTATTTTAGTGGATCTAACTTTTTAGATCTAATTATCTATTCTGGTCCTAAATATGTGTAGATATTTTCTTTCAATTCTTTGCAGATCTAATTTTGAGTTTTTCAAATGCAAATGGAGATTTGATTATATATGTATTGTTTACATTATTGATGATGTAGAGGTAGATCTAGTTTTATCCTTTCCGATCTACAATTATTTTTCATATGTATTTTTTTTTAGATAGACTAAAGACAGGATATTTCTTGAAAAAAAAAATGATTTTTTTTATGTATACCCAATAAAGACAGAATATGTCTTTAAAAAAAATGATTTTTTTATGTATATCCAACAGAGTTATGGGTATAGAATATAATGATATAGTATTTAAATTCAATAGCAATATTTATTTATCACTGGAAATGAGATTGAAAACTCATGATGTAAACCAATTAGGAACCTGAAGTTCATATGTAAATGACCTGAAGTTCATATACAATTTTTTTTTAAATAAGAAACCTGAAGTTCATATGCAAGTAAGGAACCTGAAGTTCATATGCAAATGAGGAACCTGAAGTTCATATGCAAATAAAGAACTTGAAGTTCATATGCAAATGAGAAAGATGAAACAAAAGCCCGAAGCTTTCTTAAAAGTTGTGACATAAAAAGATTGTACTTCTAGAAGAAGTTAAAAGAGACACACACATTATAATATGTGACAAAAACATTAAATTCAATAGAAAATCTCTAAACATGTTTCATTTAACTGACATTACAGTCTATATTAATTGAATATCCTGAAGATATAGTATACATATTAATCTCTTGAAGAGATGTTTTAGAGATTTAATTTTATATAGCAAATCCAACATCCTAGAAGAGATGTTAGAATATATTTTTTGTTGCATTGCAATTACAAAAGTAAAAGATATGTTTCCTGAAGGAATATCATACACTCCAGAAGTAGTGATTTCTTTTCTCATCTTATTTTTATTTAATGCACCTAATTTTGTTAATGCATTTAAGGTTTGAATGTATTTTTGTATATTGATATGACATTTCAATAGTTTTATATATTTATCTCTGGAAGAGATAAGTTCATCCCAGAAGTGGTGATAACAAAATATCTTTAGAGGATATTTGTATATTTGGAAATGGTAAAATATCTCTAGAAGAGATCTGTTTATTTGAAAATAATAAAATATCTCCAGAAGAGATTTCTACAATTAAAGGCGATAAATATTTGTAAAAAAAAATGTATTAAACTCCATAAATGGTGTTTATGGAATATCCCAGAAGCGAAATTATATTCTGATATGTCTATAAAAGAATTTGCATTGAAATATTTTCAAATACCAAAGATGATGATGCAAATTTAATGACTAAAGAAAATATGCATCTTTAAGATCATATTAAGTTAAGATCTAAATATTGATCTTAATTTTGCATACCAGAAGTGAATGCAAAAGTATTTTTTGTTATAAAAATGGAAAACTTAGAACTTGCAGTTTCTATGATGGTAAGAAGTAATTTTGATATAAAAAGAAAGATCTATATATTGATAGTATAATTTGAAACATGTAATTTTTGTTGTTGTTGTGAATTTTATGTATAGATTTGCAAGTTTTTCGAATCATTCATATTAAAGAATGTAAATCTCATTTCTATAATTATGCATTTCTACTCAATTCTGGATCGAGCATTATGCATGTATATGGTATTTTAGAAAATATGATTATTGGAAATGCAGTACAACTATATGTTGTTTCTTTCAGTTTTGTCGTTGATCAGTACGATAGCTTGATCCAAATTTTATTATGTTGATTTAAGTAAAATTTATTTATTTGATTCATATATTTAGACCATATAATGGTTATTTCTGTTATTTTTATAATAAATGCACTATATGTATCGTTATGGTAATATATATTGTATTACCATATTATTATAAATGTATTAAACGCATTGGCTATTGTAAGTTAAACGATGTATGATTGTGTTTGGAACAAGAATAGAAATATGTATTATTAGTCAATGTATTTGGCAACTAATATCTAATGTAATGGAAAAGGTTGTATAACTCAGTTCTAAGACCTGAAGTCTTGAATTATGAAAAAAGAAATTTTTTTTGATGAAGTTTACAGTCTAAAAACTTGACAGTTAGCAAAATGTAAAAGTTTCTGAATTAGAAGTATGTTAAAAGGTTGAGAACCAGAAGTTCGTCATAAATTAATAAACTAGATATAATATGTATGTTTATTTATATGCATAGGAACTTAAAGTTCCTTAATCAATGAACTTGAAATACTTCATAATTTAAAGCCTGAAGTTTTATTGAACTGTGTGAAATAATAACATTAATAAAATTGATATCCAAAGGTTTCACAATTTTCAAAATGAGCTGTATCTTGCTTATATATTTGTATTTACATATTGTACTGAAGAATAAATTTTAACAACATGAAGTTGTTATATATTTTATTTGAACCGGAAGTTCAATACAGTTGAACCAGAAGTTCAATACAATTTAACAAACTTGAAATTGTTTATATATTATTTGAACCAGAAGTTTAATATGGATTAACAACTCGAAGTTGTTCATAGATTTCTTTTGAACCAGAAGTTCAATACAGTTCCAAATCAGATATTTTGGATATTATGAAACGATCTTTAAGATTCACGTTGACATTGCTTGAGAAGAAAAAAATTAATGATCGGAACATTATAAACAATTTATTCTAAAATAAATAACTTGAATGAGAAAGAATATGCAAATCAATTACATATGTAATACGTGGACGCACATATATACACATATATGCGATATTTAATTAACAACCTGAAGTTGTTATGAACTCATATTATAATTTATGCAGTCGATTGAAATCAATATCGAATGACCTGAAGTCATGTGCATATTCAAATGATAGAAATTCCTCCAAGTCATTAGATCATTGAAATGGAACAAGCAATACAATATGAATGGATCTTATCAATTAATAAGAGCATTATCCTCCTACAATTGAAATATATCTAATGTATTTGCTAGCTATGATGCTATAATGGATCAAAAATGAATCCAAAGTTGGTTAATTATTTAAAGTGACAATGTTTGTCAACATTGAGGGGGAGGATAAAGAAATCATCAATGTTAAATATTTGCTAACATATAGAATTATGCAAAGTATTAAGTAACTTGCATAAATTATCAATTATGTCCCTAATAGACTTTCTCCAATATACATTTGAATCCCGAAGGTTCAAAAGGTGTAAATCACGGCTGAAAATGTGGTATAAAAGTCAATTCAAAATATCTATGGTGTAAGTCATAAATATGCAAAATAAAGGAGGTGAGTGTTCCTGAAAAACACTTATGGGTACTTTGAAAGAAACCCATGACATGATTGTCAAAATTAACCCCAGAAGTGGTTTTGGTACCTAAAGCATGATAAGTTTTGAGATCTCAATAAATTATGTATAGAACTGACAAGAAATAATCATCGATGATAAATTGATAAATAATAAAGCCCTTATATTTATAAATGGATTAAAAATCCCATATTAGAGAGAAACATGATTGGCCATCATGAAATTCTCCTAAATAAGATATATGGACCTGTAGTCCATAAGATATGAACCTGTAGTTCATAAGATAAAAATAGAAATATATATAATGACAAAAGCACATGGAAGTTACTGAAGCACCATAGAGTGTCAACAACATGTTAAGTGCCACAAGCATTGTATTTTCAGAAATAATTGAATTGATTAAAGTGGTGAAAGTGTTTAAAACGCTTACAATACCCTGAAGGTATAAACGATGAAAGTATACAAATTCCAGAAGAATTTAAATAACTTTGGAAGTGGTAAAGAGCAAGAAATATAGATTACGACATTCTTTTAAGTATTGTTGTGATGAAAATCTTGAAATAATTCATGATGAGTAGATCACTTCCTGCTTTCAAGAATTGTTGTAATAAAACTCTTAATATCCATTGAAGTGGTAGTTGCGATATGCAAAGATTATTATAATATATAAGTTTCTGAAGAACATAAATAACATTTGTTATTATAAAGAATACCAAGAACATGGATGATAGATTACAACATTCTTCTAAGTATTGTTGTAATGAAAACCTTGATATACTTCAAGGTGAGTAGATTACTTCCTGCTTAGTGTTGTTGTAATAAAAATCTTGAGATACTTCATTCTTCTGAGTATTGTTGTAATAAAAATCTTGATATACTTCAAGATGAGTAGATTACTTCCTGCTTAGTAATTAAAGTTGTCTTATTCATCAAATATGTATTACAACATGCAAGTCCGATTGAAACAGAAAATATTAAGCACCTGAAGTGTATTCATAAATGAATATTAGTAACATACAAATCACAAAAGGAAGGCGTTTTAAATAAGAAAACATGCCTGAAGCATGGAAATGCACATGAAGTTTTAAAAGAAAAACTTCATTAAGAAGTATTTGTAAGCAATTTGAGTTATCGAAAGAAGAATATGAATTCAGAGGAAATTATTAAATCAGGGGGAGCATCCATAAGTATTATATAATGCACTCTTTTTCCTTAACTAAGTTTTTCCCCACTGGGTTTTCTTAGTAAGGTTTTAATGAGGTATGGGTCATGATCCAGAAGTATCAATCCAAAAGTAACATACAAAAATAAGTTATAATGTACTCTTTTTCCTTATTTAAGTTTTTTCCCACTGGGTTTTTCTTATTAAGGTTTAACGAGGCATTACATTGATCCAGAAGTATCACACTGCTTTTGACGTAGTAAATATGATATTCTACTTTTTTTCCTTCACTAAGATTTTTCCCACCGGGTTTTTCTTAGTAAGGTTTTGATGAGGCAACATTTTGATCCATAAGTATCAAACATCTTTTGATGCAGTAGTCTATTATTTATGAAGAAGACAAGGCAGTTTGCATGACTCAGATTCAAGTGAATTATATCAAGGGTGATAGGATGAAGCACATTTCTTCTAAATTTCACTTCACACATGAATGAAAGGATAACAAGAAAGAGGAGAAACAAATTCAGTTCAAGAAAAGCGGGTAGATCTATTCTCAAAGGAAATTTCCAAATCAACATTCCATAAGATGATGTACAAAATTGGCATGCGTCGAATACATCAATAGACTAATTGAATAATGAGTTATAAATAAGGGGGAGCATATAAAAATATGCTATAATGTACTCTTTTCCTTCACTAATATTTTTCCCACTGGGTTTTTGTTAGTAAGGTTTTTAATGAGGCATTATCTTGATCCTGAAGTATCAACCCTTACGGCAACATTGTAAAACATGTTACCTAAAGATGAAATAAATTTGCACTCTTTTCCTTATTTATGATTTTTTGCATAGGGTTTTTCATAAAAAGGTTTTTAATGAGGCATTGTTTTGATCCTGAAGCGTCAAACTATTTTAAGGAATATCACTTTTATATGATATTCATAATGTCAAACGTTGTACTCTTTTTCTCGTTCAAGGTTTTTCCCATTAGGTTTTCCAGATAGAGTCTTGAAGGCAACAGACAATAGTTGTATCGATTGAATGGATATATGCAAGCAAGATAATTATAAGGGGGAGCAATCATCATATATGTTTTAAAAGGGACAACTTCAAGTTAGTAGAGCATTCAAGATTTTGAAGACGCATATTCAAGGGGGAGTGTTGTAATATATATGAGTGAATATGCTCTTGTTATATTCTATTTAGTCCCACATCATGGGAATAAGGCTAACATCAGCTCCAAAGCATATATATAAAGGAGCCAATGTAATAGAAATTGTACACACTTGAAGTGATAGAAATAAAAAGTCTATTCCCTATCTTTTCTGTTCTCTCTAATGTCTTCTTGTTTGACATATGTTCTGTTTTATTTTATAACAGTATAAAAGAAAAACTAAATATTGTTTTCAAAATTTCTACAGTCAAAACTATAATAATATTAATATAGTATTTTCTTTGTATTGACAATGCATATCTAAGAAATAGCTCAAACAGCTTAGCTCCAAAATTCTTTCCATGTCAAAAGCTAGATATTTTATTATTTCAACATGCACACATCAACTCATTAACTATGAAAATAAGAATGCTAATAAGTCAACAGCAAACAAGAAACACTAAACATTAGTTTCTAAAGGACACAACAAAATTTTTGATCAAAAGCGCAGACATTAATTCTGGTATGTACAATGAGTAATACCAAATTTGATCCTTGTTTGATATCAAATTTGAGTCCTATATCTCAGTTGACTAAAACTTATGATTTCCTACTTGCTGTCAGTTCTAAATCAAATAAGAATGTGAATCCAAATAATAAGAAAAACACATATCGTACTAACTTTCCAACATTAAACTAGGTTGTTCATTGACCTTTATCAAACTTTAAATTTTTACAGAAATATTTGTTTAGTCAGAAATTCACATCTTTATCAAATTAAACTATTTTTTTGAAAATAATTTTACCGTGAAAAGTCTCGTCATTTCTTTGGTCCTCCAGTGGTGAACTGAACTCAGTATACAGTTGAGAGTTGGCTGCAATAGAAGAAGCATTTTCAACTCCGAATACACACTGATCTAGCTTTTATCACATAACTGTAAGACTCCTACAATAAACGAATTAGTTCCATGTATCATATCATAACAAATAAATAGACAAGTCCTATCACCTCCATCTACAATTCCCATGCACAACCAGCAGTGTTCTAAAGGTTGATTAGCATAAATGGCAAACTGTTGAGGACAATAAACTGAATACGGCCTATCTTCTTCTTGAAGCGTTCAAAACCATCATTAAAGTCAACTTTTTGTTCCTTGATTTTTTTGAACTTGATACCAAATTTGTAGGTGTCGTTTACAGCAAACCCAGTGGTTGCCATTTCAATATCTTTAATTGTCATGCTAATGCCACCAAATGAAGGTGTCATCTTCTGGTAGAAGATGCTATGGCCTGTTCATAACATCATGAAAATCAAATGACATGGTTTAATGAATAAAGACTAATTTGAATTCTTGTTCTAAAGACTTAATTTTCTAAAAAGCGGAAAGCATTAAGCAATTAGCGCTTAATAGCATCTCGCTTAAATTTAAGCACTTGTGTAGGAGTATTAAGCAATGACTTATTGTATAATAGTTAAGCACTGCATAAACGTTGCTTAAGCGCATTTAGTTATAGTTCGGCTGTGCATGGATTTAGCGCTTAGGCACCGCTTAAGTACCATTAAGCGAAGCACCGCATAAACCTTCCTCTCTATCATTGAATGTTTCCTGGATTTGGACATCTTTAATCTAATGATCCTCACTTTACAACATCCCAAATGGATTAGAAGCACCAACACTTTCTTCCTTTTGTCATTAATGCTACACTTCAACATTTTTTTATTGCTTGTTTATTCAAAAGCCAAACTGGCCTTATTTAATTCATTGACTATTTTCTTTACCTCCACTTTGTCCATCCTTTCTTTACCATCCCCAGTCCCCTTCTGATGTGAAACGCTCTTCCGTATTTGCTTCTAAACATTCCTTTTTCATAATTTTGCTTTACATTTAAAGTATCCTTATTAACCAGTACTGCTAGCTTATCTCCATTTTACTCTACCTCTTGAGTTTCATCCAAAATCATGGTAACTTTTTTTTTTTGAAACAACATAATATTTCTTTACTAAAAGAATTACTTCATCTTTTCAACCAACTTACTACTGCATATTACACCTCTTACGATTCAACACAAACAATCCCCTGACTTCCAGCGGTTTAAGTACATTTCACAAAACTAAACACCAACTACATTTCAATTACCACAGGCATAGAAGGCCATTGCATATGTAAAAATGATTAATGGCATTAGTTGAAAAGGAATACACTACTTACTAACTAATCATATTCTCATTCTCCTTACTGTTCAATCTTTTAAGCTCAACTAAAACTTCAATGGTATTATCTCTACTACCACGAGACATTGCCAGCTCGGCTAAGAAGGCAGCTACTTCTAAAGCTGAACTTCTACTTATTGCTTCTGGAAACATTCTCGCGACCCTACCATTCAAGCATCGTCTTTCTATACTACAAGCAACATCATTGGGTATCACATCCCATAAACCGTCACTTGCTAGTATGATGAACTCGTCCCTCTCTGTTTGGTTAATTATCGTTACTTCTGGTTCGGAGGTAACATAAGGTTTCAGGTAATGGTCACCTATTGATCTAGAAGTGGCTAGCACACCTAAGACATGGTAACCATCCTAGTTGATGACTTTTCCACCATCCACTTCTACTCTTTCCATCTCATTAGGTCTATCAGGCTTATGATCAGAAGATAGTGGCACAACAACCCCGCCTCTACACAAAACAACCCTTGAATCCCCATAGCTGGCAACCACAATCATCTCAACTTCAACCACTGCCATGATAGCCGTAGACCCCACATTTTTCTCAGCTGGCTCTACACCCGCTGCTACCATCCCCCCTTCCTCGTCCACCTTGGTAAAACACTCCCCCATCATCACCTTCCATCTGCCTCCTTCCGGCCAATCTCCCCCTGTCATGTCAGCAAGAACGGCGTGCATCGTCTCATTGTACATAGCCACTACCTGCGCACCCCCATGCCCATCGTACACCCTAAAAAATTCAGAGTCTTTTGAACAGATATTCGGCATCACCGTGATAGCATCTTCCATTTCCCTCCTTCCTACAATTGACACGTGCCCGTAAGACAAGCATGGGCCGTACACGTTCCCTATCCCCATCATGATGTCCGTTACCTCCCTAGTTTCGGAGGCCATCGCAGAGTTGGATCCATCCCCATCCGAATCGAACGCCGTAGACCTCGACGTGGTTGAGCTGTGCATCGATGATGAAGGAGATGAAGCCAACGCGGAAAAAGCCGTTGATGATGATGTGTCCGAATTATTCCTAATCCGCTTCACCGATGCATCCATGTTGCACCTGATCCATCTCCGACGAGCTTTCTGGAACTTCTTATGAATCTCACCTTCCATCTTTTCGTCTTTCAGAACTTCTCCAATTATCAATTTTGTCTCATTATCGGCTCCTTCCGCCACTGATATCTAAAGAGGCGAAAGAAAATAAAATCAGAGTAATTTTAACATGCTTCCCCTCAATCATGCTATTTTCAATCATGCAAACTAATAATGTTACTATTTCTTTAAAAACAAAAACTGAAAAACAAGTTTATTTTAATACTCCAAGATTTAAAATTCTCGAATTCCCAACTTAATTAATAAGCCACATTTTATTTTATACTTGCATAAATTATGCTTCTTACATACGAACATTTTACCAATGTATATCATTATTTAAATCAATTTTGAACAACTTGTATTTAAAATTAAATTTTAACCTAATATAGAAAGAATTAAGTACTTATGGTAATTTTGTATGAAACAAGACTTCTAGCGAACTTACAGTGCTTCTCAAGTGGAATGGTGCACTGTACTACCTTGAAAGAAGGCATAAACCAAGGGAAATCCAACATACAAAATGAAAATAAAGAACTTAAAGTGATGGACATTATTAATATTTTTTACTCACCTTTTGTTTATAATGGAAACTTCAAAATAATCTCATTATTATCCACCTAATAATATGTATTATAATTTACATGTATTTAACATGAACTGAGGTAAACAACATTGGCAGCAAAAGTTGTATAGGTTGAATCATATTGAAAAAACATAAACTCTTTGAAGCTTACAGTCAATTTTATTCAAGTAAAACTTCTAAAAAAGATTGCAAACCCTTTGAATCAGATATGTATTAAGAATTTGTAGCATGTTCTATGACATATTATAAAGAACATAATATGATTTTTTATAATATAATTACTTTATAAGGGAATATATTTTGTGCATAGGCTTCACAATTTAGAAAGACATCGTAGTCAAACTTTTATTTACTTTATTGATATACATTATCCTAATGATTTGGTTAGTTGAATTTATGAAATGTGGAAGGCTATAGATACATACAACGAAAAGCTTCAATAGTTGTAGTGGCATACTTCAAACAGATTATTCCTGACCATTTAAAAAATATCTTATGTTTATCCAAAAATATTAGGCTTTACTTATGTATATTAGCATACTTACATTTCAAAAAGAAAGATATAATGCACTTATGCATATTATTTGTGCAAATAATATAATGTACTTATGCATATTACTTGTGCAAAAAATATAATGCACTTATGCTCTGCTCCAGTTCAAAAGTGACTGTTAAAATAGAATAGATAAGCTAATATTATATCCTATAAGTGAATGCTTATAAATTTTAGCTTTTTAGGCAAAAGGAAAATAAAGCATATTAAACCACTCAAGCTTTGGAAAATTATGGAATTAGTATGCATATTTGAGAATGTCGGTATGTGAATGTGCAAACATTAGCGTACTTATGTTTTAATTAAAAAGAAAGACGGTATATATATAAATTAATAAAAATAAGCAATAAAAACTGATGATCACCACTCTAGATGGAATTTTCATGTTTGTCTAACAAGAGAGCCAACAACAACCATACCATGATGTTCGACAGCTACACCATTAAGCAAGGTTGCCCCTATACAATTAAAAGCTTCATCCGCAGCAGCGCATCCATGCAAAACAACACTGTGACCAGTTCGATATCTCTATAAGTGTTACATATATATTGGAAATATTACCAAAAAAGAAGGTAATTTGAAACTTTTTTTAACCTTCATGTTAATTTTTAACAAGATACACATATAAAACTGCATAAGCATAAACAATGATTTATTTTAATGTAATTTCAAAGATACCCACACTCTTGTATGAAGTTTAAATCTCTAAAATTGTTATTCCAACCTTAAAAGACCTAACTAATTTCAACAACTTAATTTTATCTACATACCTCAAATATTTCAAATAGTACCCCATGTCCCTTATTTATAAAGTAAACAATAAGACCTTCTAAACTCTAGATTTTTCATGTATTTTCAAGAAAGGAAAAAAACTCAATTACAGAAGCATGTAATAATCACTTAAAATGAGAAAAATTGAAAAATCACTACTGGGATTCAGCAAATTATTCAGTGTACTTACTAGGTTATTTAAGCAATCGATGTTATATCGATGACAATGTTCACCTCCTAGTTTTCACAAGAAAACAACACATGATTCTAACGTGGCTAAATAATATACCACCTGCATCCGTTACATGAGAGTAAAATAGCATTTGCACTTGAATTCCTACAAAACTTCAAAATGGAAAAAGGAAATCTTTGTCTTGTGATTTTTAACTTCAATCTCATTTTCCCAGAATTTCATGTACTACTAACGCAATAATATAAATGAAGAATACCCTACATTAGGAGTTACTAGAACTTTTTATATCGTTTTGTCATATGGAAAGGGTGAACAAAAAAAATAATGAAAAATTAAAATTTCATTAAGCTAAAATTGTGAGAAACAAGGCTATGTATCAAAACTCTGTAGTTGGAATTGTCCATTTACCTATTTATCTTAGCGTCATCAAATAAAAAACTAAAAGAAAAAAGGTAATAAACAAATTACTCAGGTTTTTGAAATTCAGTTATGCACACAATCGTTCCAGCGGTGCTCACTTGAAAAGTATTTGAAGAGACTTCTACAATATGTTGTTGAAATTTGATTTTATAGTCTTCCAAGGAAAGTATTGTCGGTGTGTATATAATATATAATGCCTTTTTGGCATCATGACTCAATATAATGATACTGAACATCCATGGAATACCTCTAGGTTATTAAAATTGTACACACTAAGAAATACACATTGTTTAATATTCATATCTTACGAAGTGGGTTTAACCACTAGAAAAGGTAGTGATACATACATACCAATTGAAACATTATCTCCATTAATGGTGAGTAAAAGCTTGCCAACAATATTTTATTTTGCAACGTGTACAAGAGAATGATCTTGCATATTTGTTCCAGATTCAACACAAATATTATTCACGTCTCCTGAATAAAGAAGAAAGAAAAATGAGGAAACACATTAGGGTGTTACCAGTATTTGCAAAGTGAAACCAACATAAATTGAGAATAAATCAATGTTAGTTACATATTTGTATGAAGGCAACTAAACCACCTGCAGCAACAAGAGCATACATCTTAAAACACATCCATACAAAATGGAAGATCCTTGACCCAATTCAACATTTCCCAAGCAAAGACGCGCCTGAAGCAATAAAAGCTTCTTTGTGAACACTTGGTGTTTTGTCAACAATATTCTTGAGCGTGCAATGTCTTCACACTGGAATCAAATAAGGGAAGATATTGTAAACTCAAACGAATCTTGAACAACCACTCCAAATATTTTAGACTTCTAGCTCAAACAAAATCTATTACATGATGTCTCCATGACCAATAAATTAATCGTTTACATGAGCAATGAACCTGAAAATAATTATGTACGTTGCACTGGAAGTAGTAATTGCCTTAGAGACGACAAGCAAGATGGTCAACAGCTTAACCAGATTCGCCAATCCAGAATCTGACAGAGTAGATCACTTTTCCGAATGTACCCATCAAAATTAATGTGAAATTATGTGATTATTTTTTCCGACGACACAACTAGGTTTCAAGCTTATTGAAGAAATTATCTTAAATCGTAGAGCATAAAACTAGGGTTTGGCCATTTGAGATCCAGAAAAGTTGCAATCGATCAAAGATGGAGAATCTAGGTCGTTAAACTAGTGTTGTGATGATTTAAATTGAGGTAGAAATACTACGTTTAGTGAATGAAATTTAGGGCATGAAATGAGGTTGTAGAGGAAAACTGCGGGAAGTGAAATTTCAGGAGGGAAACGAGAAAAGTAAAATGGAAAGAACCCGCTTCTAGTTCTACATGGATCCAAGTGAAAACGTATAGCATTTAGTGAGTTTTAATACTAATTTATTCCCATACGGTCAATGTACAGCGTTTTGTATTTATTAGCTTTATCATTCCGCATGAATTTGACACTGTCGGGGAAAGAACGCTATACAAAAATGTTATAATTAGTGTATTTTCTTGTAGTGTTGACATAAATTGTTGATGGCTATGGAAAATGGATTTGGGCATAATTTGGCATAACTTATACACATGAGATTATAGGCATAATTTGGACTAAAATTATAAACATAATTTAGATTTGAAATTATGGGTAATTGGAATATATTATAATCCAAGATTTGAAATTGTGATTAGAATCAAGAAAGTAACAGTGAACGCCTAAGACACGAGGTTAGATTGTAACGACCTAGAAAATATGAACCAATTTAAAAATTTTAAATTGGCTAAAATAATGGATTTTAAATATTTAAAATAAATATTTTAAATAATAGCGATGAAAAGTGAGTTGAATCGACAATTGAAAACGAATATAATTAATTATAATTATAAACAAGGCCTAAAATGGCGCTGAAGTTTCAAAAATTGAATTCAAACTTTGTCGGACTGTACCGGGTGCAAAACAAAACGGATTTGAGTGAAACCAAAAATATTTAAATCTTTTAGTGAATAACTTTCTAACGAATCTGAAAAATTGAATTTTCATAAAGGAAAGCAAAAGTTATGGCCAAATGAATTTTCAGAAAGGTCGCTATGGAATTTATATAGCCCGTGAAATTGGCCATTTTGCATACGACCTCGGAATTCGACGAAACCACTTTTGTTGGATCTGGGATGTGAAGTTATTGCTAGGTTTCAAATTTCATAATTTTTGAAGCTAGTATGTGAGTGTGGCAAAGGAAAATGTGTTTTGGTCAATTATAGTTAAATTGGATCGACCAGAAATGGGCCTTTTTGCAAACGGTCTCAGAATTCGACAAAACTAGTTTTGTTGGGACCGTATCGTCAAAACATAGCTAGATTTATTTTTCTGGAATTTTCGAATCAGTTTGTGGCCCTGACATATTGAAATGTACGTTCAAGTTGAATATTGAATGTTATATATTTTAATTTGAAGGAAAACTGACTGAAACAGTCGAATGGGCCTACGAAACATATCCCATTGTGTTTGGAATGGGGGCAAAACGCTGGGGACGACAGTCGTTGGGTTTAGATTGATGGTCGTGTAAGAAAACCCCTTTAAAACTTCCCCGACTAATCAGAATTTTTTTTAAAAAAAAAAAGAAAAATCCTTTTTCTCTCTCCCCGATCGAAGGAGGAAACCGTTCGAAATCTTCCCATCCACTTTCTGATTAATCCACGCAAAATTAGCCCCTCCTCCAGTTGAAGATTTTGTAGAGCTCCTCACGATCTTCACATCCATATAAAGATTGAATTTTTTCGTGGCCTGTAGCGCCTAGATCGACGCCTGGAAGTTGGCGTCTTCCAACCGCCGCCGCCGCCTCCTGCCAGCATCGTACTGGCCATCTTCCCCGACGCCTGAGCGCCTCTCCTCCCCCTTCGACACTGCGTAGCCCGATCGTTCTATCGATTCACGGATTTCACGAAATCGCGTGACCTAGTTTTGAACGTTTCAGAAAGGTATACGGCTTGTTTTATTTTCAACTGTTTTAACACCTTTAAACCGTTGCAAACTTTGAAAAATCATATCTTTTTGCTGTGTTGACGAAATTCAGTGAAACAAGAGATAGTGGACTTATGTGGACGTCTTCTACCTTCTAGAAGAGACCGCGTATTTTTCTGAGCCTTCTGCTATTTTTGGTGGAGTGGAACCCAATGTGAGATTTCTAATTTATAAACAATATGGAAAACGACGATGTATAAATTATATAGTCGATGTATGAGTTATATAAGCATTGTGCACCTCATGTATAAGCGTTGTATAAGTTGTACGTTCGATGTATAAGTTATATATGCATTGTAAAAATTATATATGTGTTGAAATAAAAGTGAATTGCTATATATATATATATATACACACACACACGCCCCTTATCCACAAACCATGGACGATATTTATTGGTTGTGATTGGTGTGAAAACTGATTGATAGCGAATGGTTGATTGGAATTGTTTGTGGTTAATATTGATTGATTGTGGTTGAAAAATACCCATCTGTGGTTGAGAAATATTTGGTTGAAACCACATAGGATTAGTTTGTGGAAATGAAATAAATATATACATGCCGCCTGCGTGTGAACTAGATGCATGATCCCCGTTGTCAAAAACCGCGAGGTTTTAAGGTAGAGCGAGGAGCCGTACTAGGGACGGTCCCGGTTTTAACTACCCTGCCGTTATGCTGCCGAAATTTTGAATAATATTCATGTGTTTGAATTATTTTCATTTGCTGAAACTATATTTATTCGTTGAATAGAAAACCTTCATGTGTTGAATCGATATTCATTCGTTGAATTGAAATTCATGTGTTGAATGGTATTCGTGTTCCAAATATAAAAATCACATTTTTATCTATATTTATATAAACTATAGATAACCTTCATGTGTTGAATCGATATTCATTCGTTGAATTGAAATTCATGTGTTGAATGGTATTCATATTTTGAAATAAATTGTTTTATAATAAAAATCACCTTTTATCAACTATATGAACTATATAAAATGACCTCGTTTTAAAAGAAATTGTTTTATAATAAAAATCCTATTTTTTTTATTACCTATATAAACTATATTAAATAATAGTGTTTTGAAAAGAATTGTTTTACAATAAAAATCACATTTTTATTATATACATGAATTGTTGAAATGTGAAGTGTTAAAAATAGCCACTCGTTCAAATAAATATGCATGAGTTGAAATATTCATTAATTAGCTAATGATATGATTTTTGCCTATGCATGCAACATTAGAATGAATGGTGTTTTTAAACCAAATTGAATCAAATATGAAGTTGAATGGAAAATGATAAGTGGTAAGAGCTGTATATATGTACATGCATATTTATTGAACAGGTTATAGCAAAGGGGCTAGAGAAGAGGAATAAAATTTTGTGCCCGACAAATAGGTACACATTTACTGTTTTGTTTGGGTGATGATTTCATGAGCCTGTTGGCTAGCCGCTTGGCTTTTTCTTTTTCTTTTTGACATGAGACGCTTGTGTGGCTATTTGGGAATTTTTCCAGCCCCTCCCGTAGAAAGGAGGTTATGGCGAAATTTTCCAAAATTTAAAGGCGTTAGTGAAATATTTGAAGTGGAAACAATATAGGAATTGTTGAAGAACTATATTTATATAAATATAAATAAAATTAAAACGAAACATGGCCGTGCAGTTCGTGTTTTGAAACCGTGATTTCAAACGATTAGTACGGGAGATCCTACCATCGGATTTTCCTGAAATCGCAACCGTTGGGTTCGCTTTGGAAATATCTTTCCAACGGCACCAACTTTGTAAAAATCCAACGGTTGGATTGTCTGGAATGTTTAATTCAAATCTGAAGGAAAACAGCGCCAGAATCGATTATATTTATATATAAATATAACTATATTTAATCGAATAACGACGCTGCAGTTCGTATTTTGAAATCGAAACTTCAAACGATTATACCGGGAGATCCGACCGTCGGAATTTCCCGAAAGTGGAACCGTTGGATTCGTTTTGAAAAGATCTTTCTAATGATGTAAATTTTGTGAAGATCCAACGGTTAGATTTTCAGATATGTGTAAATC
The DNA here is from genome assembly GCA_030737875.1 of Allium sativum. NCBI lineage: Eukaryota > Viridiplantae > Streptophyta > Magnoliopsida > Asparagales > Amaryllidaceae > Allium > Allium sativum. The sequence goes on from CM060925.1 coordinate 14,236,766, forward strand.
AAATCTGAAGAAAAACAGCACCACGGTCGCGTTATGGCCCGAAGCGTCATTTTGAATATATTGGCTATTTTAAAATAAATAAAAATAGCGATAAATCGTATAAAATATTATAAACAATATGGATGTGATTTATAAATTAACTGAAGGTTGGCTAAGTCGAATGGTTTCCTGGGTGTTGATCTGATGTTGGTTTCGGCCTTCGGGGTTAATATTTGGGAAATCGTTCTCTTACTGATTGACGGTTAGTGACTAATGAATGGAAATGATGCGTGTATATGTTAGTGTTGCACTTGTTTATTATATATGCGAGTTTCTCAGAAAGACCGGGTTTATCCCATTTTGAATAATTGAATCGACGATAAGAAATCGAAGATGAAGACGGTGGTCGAAGACCGGAGATCTTCACCTCGTTTGGATGGTAACCGAGGTCCTGATTGGGAGGCATCCCGAAATATGGATAATGAGTGGTGATCGTCCAGACGTACGTGGTGATCGATGGGTTTGCGAGGTATATAGTGCCTCCGGTTTCTTTCAGACCCAGAACGGACTTGTAAATGGACTGTGTGTCTGACACTGGATTTTATTCTGTGTTGATTGATCTCTATTAAATATACATCTATTTGGCGGGGGAGAATTTATTCTTTTGCTTAATGCCCTTCTCTGAAACGCACGAGCTCAGAGGTTGTATATCGATGGACATCAGTCGCATGGCATGAATTGCTAGTGTGGCATGCCTAAGTGGCAAATGATCAGGGCTTCTGTTGAAAAGCAAAGTCTTGTGGTGATGATCAAAGCACCGCCTGTGTGGCGTAGCTTTGTGTATAACGTGAATTCGCGAACCTCACAACCGGTATGAACCAGAAACGGGAGGAAGGACCTCAGGGAGGGCATGCGTCTCCTTCTAGCTAGAAGTGGCGTCGGTGGTTTTACATGCCCTGACGAGTTTGACTTATGTGGTTGTTACTGTTGCGAGGCGCCTCGGTTTGATCGAACGATCCGGGCCCGCTAGAGTCATTCGTTGGCTCATTTACGCCCCATAGGGCGGGGAAACGCATTGTTCAGGAATTTCAATCCACATAGGTGGACCGGCCGTGACGATCCAAGGGTCACTCGAGCTCTGACCCTGAGACATGGGCTAGATTGTCTCGAATTCAGTAAGGACTATCTTTTGCCTTGGTTCATGACGGAAATCCAATTTCCAAATACGTGACTGTGCGGTTTTGATTGTGTGTGTGTGTATATATATATATATATATATATATATATATATATGGCGACATGATATATGGTACCCATGCCGTCTATGATTGATAGTTATGATTTGAAATTGTTTTCAAAACATATAAACACTAGCAATAATATCAAATGCCTTTTTTTTATTTGTATCAAGCATATTTTGGCCGTTATAAGGAAAAAAACTCTATCCTCCGGTTTGCATTGCATTGTGTGATGGGAACTGAGTCTTATAATGGCTTCACTTTTATAAAAAGAATTGTGATGATTAAAAGAATGATTTGTTTTAAAGCACTGGCAATCCAATGGAGTAAACCCGTTCCACGAAAGTGGCGTGGTCCTGTGATTTTCCATATTTGAAATGTGTTGTGTAGATTTCTCATACCAGTCCCATGACTGACTCGTAGTTTGTTTCACTTTCAAACTCGGGTGCCCCTTTTTCCACACGGGCAGCCTTGTGTTCAGGTTTAGCAGGCTTTATCTGAATAGCTGGAGCTGAAGATGGATTCTATCATTTATCTCTTTTAATGTTGTTCAGCTCCTATTGTACATTATGTTTGTTTTCCGTTGTAGACATATATGTATAGTTGAACTGAAATTGTACTAAGTAAGATCCTGTATGCTGTGTAACTCTGATGATTACTCTTATCCAGTATATTCTATTGTTCATTATCTGTTGTATTTATTTAATTATGTTCTGCTGTTATCTTTTTCTGTGTTATATTCCAAAGATTACCCTTGTCTTCGTCCGTACGGGAAATGGGGTCGTCTCATAGATTCGGACTGCGGTATAAGTCTGCCCGGAACTGCCCGGCATATCCAGCAACCAGAAACGGTAATCTAATGTTAGAGGTCAAAGGCAGAAATTAGATGCGTAATAATGCAAAGACACAAGGTTAGATTCAGATCGCGGTATAAGCCTGCCCGGAACCGCCCGGCATATCCTGCAACCGCAAACCGGTAATCTAATGTAGGAGGTCTTTCAAGGTTACTGTTATAATGAATTAATGAACACTTAACCAAGATAAGACATGTTATTAGACATGAGAATAATAAAGGGTTAAGTGGGTAACATGGGTAGCATGTGAAACATAATAAAAGCACTTAACCAAGATGAGACATGTGATTAGACATGGGGATAAAGAGGGGTTAAGTGAGAATTCTTTGTGGGTACCAACCTTGAGAGGGAAGCTTGTGTCAAGTGTGTGGACCCTTTTCAACCAGTAACCCATTTTAGTATCTACATGAGCTCGAACTAGGTCAAGGACAGGGACACGCTTACTGGGGTTGATTGTAAGAGGTCAATAAAGAGATAGCGATGGCAGTGCAAGTCCAATGGAATCATGTGTGTGCGTGGGTCTGGGCTGGTAGGTAAGACGTTGTTGCATCTTATAGGTATAAGTTGTGCATTTCAGTAGTATCGGGGACGCCACCTTAGGGAGTGGTACACCCTATTATGGGACTAGCACATGTATCTACGAGGTTAGGGAGCCGATCGAATGGGGAGGGTAGTGGGTATAACTAGTGGTGGTAGGAACAAGTGGGCACCTACGAGATCATCTAGGAGTACACGAAGCTACCATTATTATGATTAGTAGTGAGGGATCATCTTTTAATATGTAACTAGTATGTTGGTACGGTGCAGAGCATATCTTATAGTGTTTAGGAGCGCAGTTGATGTTCTATCTTGCTTACTGTGATGACCCCAAACTTCCATAGTACGAAAGCAAGGATAATCATGGGAATATAACATAATTACAACAATAGCAGATCTCAGATAACATCATAACACATAAATCATTGCAGCAGAAATAGGAATGTCATCAACATCACAACATCAGAACATCAGAGTAGCACAGTTACAGGATACAACATAGCAAATAGAAGTCTCAGCAAAAATAAATAAGTCTAAAACTCCATCATAAATAAAGGATGTCTAAATGTCTCAAAGAAGAAATAAAAGATAAAAATGATCTTCATCTTCAGTCCATAAGCATGCTCCAATCTAGCATATGTGCATAAATACCTGAACCTATCACATAGAGGGCACCCGAGTTTGCAAAGTGAAACAAACTACGAGTTAGTCGTGGGACTGGTATGAGAAATCTTTCGTAACTTATCTAACAATATGGCTAATCACAGGACCACGACGCTAACGTGGAACGGGTTTACTCCATTGGATTGCCAGTGCATAAATTTAATAAATTTTTATTCAAAACAATGCAATGCTTTTTAGAAAAATGAAATCATTATAAGACTCAAGTCCCATCACACAATGCGACACAGACCGGAGGATAGAGTTTTATCTTATAATGATCAAACATGCTTGATACGTGGAAAATAATATTTCAATATTATTATTTGTGGCGACCGCCCACAACCCCCACACTATACTAAAGAAGTAGTGCGCTGAAAGGTGTGACAGGCAGCTATGGACGATCATCAAGGTAAGGTATATAAGCGGAACCTATCGTAAACTCATAGCACAAAGATAAAATATAATAGAATATATGCAACAGGTAGTGACAGTGAAGCAGAAAACACTAAACTTTCATAACAACTAGAAAATACTTTCCATACACGTGGATAACAACAATAGTGTTTGTACAATTTGCCTGACTACAACACTCTCAGAAATAGCAACAGCGGAAAAAAAATACGAGATAGTAATAAAGATAGTACGCCAGCGTCCTGCTCGCCTTCGAATAGCAACACTGTCCTCACTTAATCTACCTGTCACCTGCTACTTAGTCTGCCCATCCAAAAATCGGATGAACAACCCAAGGTAATAAGAGGAGACATAAAACATTGAGTCAGACAACAGTCTTAGTGAGTGATAAAACTGCTAACAAACTTCATCAATAAAGTATATTAGAATGGGTAAATAAACAAACTAATCTACCTAGCTCCAGAGCAGAACTCGCAACTGCCTTCCCCACACCTGACAGTGATAGCCTTTACAATCCATACACCAAAAGGAATAACAATTCAACCGTGGAAACCAGAAAAACCATTCATACATAGCAATAGCAACTCAATCATGATCACAACAAAGCATTCAAACATCCATGACTGACTCTGGCTATCACCGCCAACCTTGTTTTGGAACCACCGTTAATCGTATGACTGGCTAAACAATTTGCCATCAATTGTCAAGGGCCATACAGCGAAACCCCGGTTCTAGCTAAAACCCCGCACACCATACAACGAAATATGTCTAGGCCATACAACGAAACCAAGGTCACTCGACCTACAATTGGTCTTTAATTGTGCCCCCGCTTGAGTCCGCTAGAACCTACGACAACGATAATTCCTCTGCCTTCTCATCTCTAGCCGTTATCGATTACGACAATTAATCAGCTCAGAACACCTTAGAGAAATGAACACTTTTCAACACTTCGAACTTCCCTAATTGAATTTACCTCGAAGTCACACCCATACCGGTCGGTCGGTCCTCCCAAAACATCACTGGTTGGCCCTCCCAAAACATACCGGTCGGTCCTCCCAAACACATCGATTGGTCCTCCTAAACACATCGGTTGGTCCTCCCAAACACATCGATTGGTCCTCCCAAACATACCGGTTGGTCTTGAAAGACTACCCACCGGTCCTTTAGAAAACACTGTAGCAATGGCTGACCGGTCGGTACTGTAGCAATGGTCGACCGGTTGGCACTATAGCAATGGACGACCGGTTGGCACTGTGGAAAACACTACAGAAATGGATGACCGGTCGGCACTGTAGAAATGGATGACCAGTTGGCACTGTAGCAATGGACGACCGGTTGGCACTGTAGCAATGGCTGACCGGTTTGCACTGTGGAAAACACTGCAGAAATGGATGACTAGTCGGCACAGTTGAAATGGATGACCGGTCGGCACTATAGCAGTGGACAACCGGTTGGCACTGTAGCAATGGATGACCGGTCGGCACTGTGGAAAGCACTGCAGAAATGGATGACCGGTCGGCACTGTAGATATGGATGACCGGTCGGCACTGTAGCAATGGACGATCGGTTGGCGATTTTGACCAAAACTTTGCCAAACGATCATATCGCCGAAATCAACTTATCAAATTCATCCAATACAATCATAAGCATGTTAGGAAACCATTAACATCATGAAAATGACGATTATCATCAAATTATGCAAATTCACCAAAAATCATGAGAAATGGACATATGATCAAAACGATGGACCTAACTTGCACATTCACATGAAATCTCATAGAAATTACTTACCTAATCTTGCTAAATAGATCATAAGGATATATATGAAAATGGACTTATAATGGTATAGATCCATGAGTGAACATTTGGATTTGGTGAAAAACATGCATAAACACTCATATAATTCATTGATTTCATGTGAGAGATGTAAATCACTCACCGATTCTCCAAACAAAGCAAAAACGAAGAAATTAGATTTCAGACAGCGAAGAGATAACTCCTAGCCCTTCGATTTGATGAATCGACCCTCCTATTGATGTAGATCTAGCCTCCAAAGGTGTAGATCTATGATTTCCCTCCTTAGATTTGGATTTTCTAACGGTGGAAAAGAATTTAGAGGAAGAAGGAACTCAAGGCCTTCAAATGAGAGAATGGGAGAAGTAACCTATTCTCCATACCCTCACCCCCTATTTATAGACTCCACCAATCCACTAAGGGCCTTCTCCAAATCAGCCCATTAGCTTTCTAAAACCTGGACACCGAACCGAAAAACCTTAAAACAACGATTTCTCTCAAACCGCCGAGCCAAGTCTTTAATGTAACCACTTTACGGAAAGAGAATCATCAATTCCTTTCCAATGGCATAGGTCTCACCCTCTGATTCGACCTGAGTCAAAAGTTATGCCATGTACAAGACTAACAGGGGCAAAATGGTCACAAACAAAATCGGTAAAAAATATGGACATGTCTCACATCCCCATAAGCAATATATTAAAAGATGAGAATGATCCAGCCCTTAAGGAATAAAATAAAATTATTTTACGATCTTTCGATACGTAAAATGTGGGTTGTTACATCCCCCCCCCCCCATAAGAATTTCGCCCCCGAAATTCCAAACAAACACAAGCAACCACAACAATTCCGCATGCCTATCATTCATGTGAAGCCAATTCTATAATCCAAATTAGCAACCATCAAGTCATACATCCATAGCCTTATCCTAGCACGTAGAATTCTATTAAACAACAACAAGATACAACGATATTATGATGATACGATTAAAGGGTCCTACTGACGAAGAGTTCTGGATGAGTCGCCCTCATGCTCTCTTCCGTCTTTCATGTACAATCATCACAATCTTCACTCCATTATACCTTAACTAGCTTAACCGTCTTCATCCTAAGCTGTTTCGTGTCATTCCGCACAACACGAAGTGGCTTACAAGGATTCACAACTGCGGTTTCTACTTCTAGGTCTTCGTACTGCTCCGGAGGTACCACCACATTCGAATCGTGCACAAACTTCCTTAGAAACGACACATGGAAAACATTATGCTTACTCGACATCTTCTCGGGTAACTCCAATCTATATGCGAGCTTTCCAATTCCCTCGACTATCGGAAATGGTTCCGAATCGAACCACATGCTTTAATGGTGAAATTTTCCCGAAAACTATATCTCCTACGTCGAATTCTAAGTCCTTACGATGCTTATCGACGTAACTCTTCTGACAAATTTGGGCTGCCTTTATTCGTTGTCGAACGATCTCGATACAATCCGAAGTCTCTCTTATCATCTCTGGCCCAAGTACCAACTTGTCTCCGGTTTCTAACCAACAAGCTAGAGAATTGCACGACCTTCCATACAACGCCTCATATGGTGCCATCCCAATGCTAGACTGGTAGCTATTATTTTACGCAAACTCAACTAGATGTAGATGGTCTTCCCACAATCCACTGAAGTCTAACACACAAGCCCTCAGGAGATCTTCCAAAATTCGGTTGACTCTCTCAGTCTGACCATCAGATTGGGGATGATAAGCCGTACTCAAGCATAACTCGGTTCCCAAAGCCTCTTGCAAACTTCTCCAAAATCCACTCGTAAACAATGGATCACGGTCACTCACTATACTCTTTGGGACACCATGGAATTGAACAATCCATTTCACATAAGGCTCAGCCAATTTCGACGTCGTCCTAGTCAACTTGACAGGAATGAATTTCGCACTTTTGGTCAAGCGATCCACAATGACCCAAATTCCTTCATTCCCTGCCCTAGTTCTAGGTAGTCCATCGATAAAATCCATCGATACATGCTCCCACTTACATGTAGGAACTTCCAATGGTTGAAGCAATCCACTCGGCTTCTTCTGTTCAGCTTTCACTAACTGACAGTTCATGCACTTGGAAATGAACTTTCCAATATCTCGCTTCATCCCCTCCTAGTAGTAAACTCGCTTCATGTCCTGATACATCTTATTTACCACCGGCATGAATTGTCAACTTCGAATGATGACATTCCCTCAGAACCTCATCTCTCAATCCATCAACATCAGGAACAACTAACCGCCCTTGCTTCCGAAGCCAACCTTCTCGATCGACTTCGAACTCTTTATCTTCTGGTTCTTGCTTCTGGATAAACTCGACAAGCTTTGCATCTTTCTTTTCGCTCTCTCCAATCCTTTCGATGAGAGTAGGTCTTATCGATAAGCTTGCCAGTATTTCATGTTCCAACTCACACTTTAGCCTAAAATCAAATCTTGCCAAATACGCAAGGCTCTTCCATTCCGAAAACATCACTCCCAAACTTGCGTGTCTTCTACTCAACGCATCTGCAACTGCGCTGCCTTTGCCAGGAGTATAGGCTATACCAAAATCATATGATGCCAGAAACTCTAACCATCGTTGCTGCCGAAGATTCAAATCCTTTTGGGAGAAAAGTTACTTCAATGACTTATGATCCGTAAATAACTCGAATCGGGCTCCCAACATGTAATGTCTCCACATCTTCAGAGCAAACACAATTGGAGCCAACTCCAAATCATGAGTTGGGTAATTCTTCTCATGCGGATTTAGCTGTCGACTCGCGTAGGCCACAACCTTATCCTTCTGCATTAGCACTGCTCCAAGCCCAATACCACATGCATCAGTGTATACCACCATCTCTTCATTTCCACTTGGAATTGTCAACACAGGAGAACTCATCAATTTCTCCTTTAGAATTCCGAACGCTTGTTCACATTTTGCATCCCATGTGAACACCTGGTTCTTCTTCGTCAATCATGTCAATGGTGAAACTATCTTGGAGAAATCCTTGATAAACCGTCGGTAATAACCTGCCAACCCAAGGAAACTCCGCACATCTGTCGCATTCTTAGGCCTATCCCAATCCCAGATTGCTGCTACTTTAGCGGGGTCAACTGTTATCCCATTACCAGAAATTACATGGCCTAAGAATATCACTTCATCCTTCCAGAAGTGACATTTCGAGAACTTAGCTTACAACTGATGCTTTCGCAATATCTCTAACACAACTCTCAAGTGTGTCTTGTGTTCTTCCTCATTCCTGGAGTAAACCAGAATATCATCCACGAACACAAGCACAAACTTATTCAACTGATCTCTGAACACCCTATTCATAAGATCTACAAAATACGCTGGCGCGTTAATCAACCCGAATGGCATCACCAACCACTCGAAGAAACCGGATGGTGTCCTAAAAGCATTCTTTGGCACACTATCCTTGGCCACCCTGAATTGGTGAAATCCCGTTGCCAAATCCATCTGAGAAAACACTTTGGCTTCATGAAGCTGATCGAACAAGTCATCAATCCTTGGCAACAGATACTTGTTCTTCTTAGTCACCTTGTTCATCTCACGATAGTCTACACACAAGCTCAACGAGCCATCTGCCTTAGTTGCAAATACAACCGGTGCACCCCATTCGGAAACACTTATCCGAATGAATCCCTTCCTTAGAAGGTCACCAACTTGCACCTCCAACTCTCGCTGTTCCTTAGGTGCCATCCGCCAAAGAGGCATAATGATTGGTCTAGCACCCTCGACCAAATCAATCCTAAACTCGATCTCACGAAGAGGCGGCAACCCTTTGACCTCGTCAAAGACATCCTTATACTCATTAGCGATCAGCACAGATGACAAGTCTTCTTGTGGAATCACAAGCGAATATAGACAGCTAACGAAGACACCCTCTTTGCGCTTACACTTTATCAACACCTTTCGCCCTTAATATCCCCGACTCTCACCTCTAGCTTCTCGCAATTCACCCTTGCCGCATACCTCTTGAGCCAATCCATGCCCAAGATGATCCCAAACCCAGCGAAGTTAAGAACAAAGCAATCACACACAAAAGAGCAACCATGACTCGACAAAACTAGACCTCGGCAAATCATGCAAAGATTTGACGAACCCCCAACTGGATTAGTTATTACGAAAGGTCTATCACATATCTCGGGTTCCTAACCCAAGTGGCACACAAGCTCATTACAAATGAATGAATGCGATTCTCTAGTATCAAAAAGTACACGAACTGAAACACCATTAACAGAAAGAGTACCTTACACCACGACACTCTTTCCATTTTCCTCTGTTGTTGGAGCTCTCAAAGAAGTTGGCATGACTTCCAAAGCATATGCCTTAACCACTTGCTTCTCTTTGGATGATTCTGGACAATCTTTCTTCTCATGTCCTGGCTTCCCACACTTGAAGCACTTCCTCTCAGCTTTAGGATTCTTGCATTCACTAGCATAATGGCCCTTCTGCCAACAATTGAAGCAAGTTACTTCTCTCTTCTACTTCTTTAGGCAATCCTTTCCTTTCTGTTGTTTTCGCTTCCTTTTCTTATATTACCACCCTGTTGTGGCTTCTGTTCCTCCTTAGGTGCAACAATAGACATCTTCTTAGGAAACAGACTTTCATGCCTCAAAGCCTTCTCGACGATCTTCTCAAAGCTATCATCGAGTTGATCCACAAGCTGATCCCCAAGATATTCATCCAACCCTAAGACAAACTTCTCGTTCTTTTGATAAGGAATATCCACATATGAACGAGCATACTTCGATGGAGTCTCAAAGTCAGAAATGTAGTCAAGAACTGGGCGACCATTCTGCTTAAGCTCCGCGAATTTCTTAAACAGAATAGACTTTTGTACGGTGGAGATGAATTTTGCTTCAAACTTAGCTTGGAATAGCTCCCATGAAATATCCTCTTAAGGGTCTCAAGTGTGATAGAGTTCCACCAGTCCATTGCTCTGCCCACTAACTACCTTGATGCAAGTTTCCTCTTTGTTGCATCATCAATACCTATATCCTTAAAGATTCAGACACAAGTATCCATCCACCTCTGGACTTCTTCAACTGGTTCAGTGCCTTTGAACTATTTCCCTCCTAACGAAGAAAAGTCTTTGTATAGCTTTGCAAATTCTACAGCTCTAGGCACTTTGACTCCAACATCAACCGTAGCTGCCACTGGAGCGGGGTTCCTTCGAAGGCATGCTTCGATCATAGCTTCAAACATGGTCGGGTAGTCTTGTGCCCCGCCATTACCCCTTCCAGTATTAGCTTCCCTAGCAACGCGTCATGGTGGTCGTCTACTCATTCTAAATCTGAAATTTAGAATAATTAGCCACTTCCAAGAAAAATTGCTAAAGAATACAACCGCTACTACAATATATGCTAATATATATATATATATAGTAAGAGTCCAACATAAATCTACAAGTACGTCTCTCATACGTGATTACATCTTTGAACTTTGGCTAAAATCGATAACCAGAGCTCTAATACCAAATGTGACGACCGCCCACAACCCCCGCACTATACTAAAGAAGTAGTGTGCTGAAAGGTGTGCCAGGCAGCAATGGACGATCATCAAGGTAAGGTATATAAGCGGAACCTATCGTAAACTCACAGCGCAAAGACAAAATATAATAGAATACATACAACAGGTAGTGATAGTGAAGCAGAAAACACTAAATTTTCATAACAACTAGAAAGTATTTTCCATACACGTGGATAACAACAATAGTGTTTGTACAATTTGCCTCACTACAACACTCTCATAAATAGCAACAGCGGAAACAAATACTAGATAGTAGTAAAGATAGTACGCCAGCCTCCTGCTCGCCTCCGAACAGCAACACCGTCCTCACTTAAGCTACTTGTCACCTGTTACTTAGTCTGCCCATCCAATAATCGGATGAACAACCCAAGGTATTAAGAGGAGATATAAAACCTTGAGTTAGACAACAGTCTTAGTGAGCGAAAAAACAGCTAACAAACTTCATCAATAAAGTAGATGAGAATGGGTAAATGGACAAACTAATCTACCTAGCTCCAGAGAAGAACTCACAACTGCCTTCCCCACACCTGACAATGATAGCCTTTATGATCCGTACACCAAAAGGAATAACAATTCAACCGTGGAAACCAGAACAACCATTCATACATAGCAATAGCAACTCAATCATGATCACAACAAAGCATTCAAACATCCATGACTGACTCTGGCTATCACCGCCAACCTTGCTTTGGAACCACCGTTAATCGTATAACTGGCTAAACAATTTGCCATCAATTGTCAAGGGCCATACAACGAAACCCCGGTTCTAGCTAAAACCCCACACACCATACAACGAAATGTGTCTTGGCCATACAACGAAACCCAGGGTACTCGACCTACAATTGGTCTTCAATTGTGCCCCTGCTTGAGTTCGCTAGAACCTACGACAACGATAATTCCGTGGCCTTCTCATCTCTAGTCGTTATCAATTACGGCTATTAATCAGCTCAGAACACCTTAGAGCAATGAACTCGTTTCAACACTTCGAACTTCCCTAATTGAATTTACCACGAAGTCACAACCATACCGGTCGGTCGGTCCTCCCAAAACATCACTGGTTGGCCCTCCTAAAACATACCGATCGGTTCTCCCAAACACATCGATTGGTCCTCCCAAACACATCGGTTGGTCCTCCCAAACACATCGATTGGTCCTCCCAAATACACCAGTCGGTCTTGAAAAACTACCCACCGGTCCTTTAGAAAACACTATAGCAATGGCTGACCGGTCGACACTGTAGCAATGGACGACCAGTTGGCACTGTAGCAATGGACGATCGGTTGGCACTGTGGAAAACACTGCAGAAATGGATGACCGGTCGGAACTGTAGAAATGGATGACCGATCGACACTGTAGCAATGGACGATCGGTTGGCACTGTAGCAATGGCTGACCGGTTTGCACTGTTGAAAACACTGCAGAAATGGATGACCGGTCAGCACTATAGAAATGGATGACCGGTCGGCACTGTAGCAATGGACGACCGGTTGGCACTATAGCAATGGCTGACCAGTTTGCACTGTGGAAAACACTGTAGAAATGGATGACCTGTCGGCACTGTAGAAATGGATGACCGGGCAGCACTGTAGCAATGGACGACCGGTTGGCGATTTGGACCAAAACTTTGCCAAACGATCATATCGACGAAATCAACTTATCCAATTCATCCAATACAATCATAAGCATGTTAGGAAACCACTAACATCATGAAAATGACGATTATCATCAAATTATGCAAATTTACCAAAAATCATGAGAAATTAACATATGATCAAAACGATGGACCTAACTCGCACATTCACATGAAATCTCATAGAAATTACTTACCTAGTCTTGCTAAATTAGATCATAAGGATATATATGAAAATGGACTTATAATGGTATAGATCCATGAGTAAACACTTGGATTTGGTGAAAAACATGCATAAACACTCATATAATTCATTGATTTCATGTGAGAGATGTAAATCACTCACCGATTCTCCAAACAAAGGAAAAACAAAGAAATTAGATTCTGAACAGCAAAGATAACTCCTAGCCCTTCGATTTGATGAATCCACCCTCCTATTGATGTAGATCTAGCCTCCAAAGGTGTAGATGTATGATTTCCCTCCTTAGATTTGGATTCTAATGGTGGAAAAGAATTTAGAGGAAGAAGGAACTCAAGACCTTCAAATGAGAGAATGGGAGAAGTAACCTATTCTCCATACCCCTCACCCCCTATTTATAGACTCCACCAACCCACTAATGGGCCTTCTCCAAATCAGCCATTAGCTTTCTAAAACATGGACAACCAACTGAAAAACCTTTAAACAATGATTTTTATCAAACCGCTGAGCCAAATCTTTAATGTAACCACTCTACGGAAAGAGAAACATCAATTCCTTTCCAATGGCACAGGTCTCACCTTCTGATTCGACCTGAATCAAAAGTTATGCCATGTACAAGACTGATAGGGGCAAAATGGTCACAAACAAAATCGGTAAAAATTATGGATATGTCTCACATCCCCATAAGACATATATTAAAAGATGAGAATGATCCAACCCTCAAGGAATAAAATAAAAATATTTTACGATCTTCCGATACGTAAAATGGGGGTTGTTACATTATTAGTGTCTAATCAGTTTTAAAATACTTCAAAGTAAATGTATCAATTCTAAACGGCATAGTACCCCATCCTACTATGTCGCCATATATAGGTTTACAATCAAAACCGTAATGTTGTATTAGAAATTGGGTTTCCATCATGAGTCGAGGCTAGGGATTGTCCTCTCCGATTCGAGACACTCTAGCAAATGCCTCAGGATCACATCTACGGGCAACCCTTGGATGCGGTAGGGCCGGTCCACAAATACTTTAGTGGATTGGCAATTCCTGAACAATATGTTTCCCGGTCCTATTGGAACTATCAATTGGCCACTATCGACCAATATAACCGAGGCGCCTCATAATCCATCATCCACATAAGTAAAATGTTAGGGCTTGCAAAACCCTGATACCACTTCTAGCTAGAAAGAAACGCATGTACTCCCTACAGTCTGTATCCCGTTTTTTGACTCATACCGGCGTGTGAGGCTCGCGAAGTTGCGCTATACACAAAGTTATGCCTAAATAGGCCGTGCTTTGATCATCAACCATAAGGCTCTGCTTTTCAACAAAAGCCTCGATCATTTGCATCTTGGCATGCCACATTGACAATCCACGCCATGTGATCAATATCTATCAATATATAACCTCTGAGCTCGTGCGTTTCAGAGAAGGGTGTTAAGCAAGAGAATAAATTTTCCACCTCCAAACAGATATATATTAAATAGAAATCAATTCACATAGAATGAAATTCAATGTCAGACACACATCCATTTACAAGTCCGTTCTGGGTCTGAACAAAACCGGAGACACCATATTCCTCGTTCCGTATGTCCAATACGGAAGAGAGGTGCTCGCTTATCCGGACAATCAACAAGTACGTCCGAACAACTACCACTTTAACCCTTTACTGGGAGCTAACCAATGCCAGGAATCAGTAGTCATCCGTTCGATGTGAAGATCGTCGGTCTTCAATCACCTTCTTCTATATCTTCGATTTAACTTATCGTATAATTATTTGAAATGAGATTGAACTCGGTCTTTTCAAATAATTCTCGCATATATATAGTTTAAATCATTACATATCGTTAATATTATTTTATAACGATTTATCGTTATTTTTATTTATATATAAAAATAGCTCCAATTTAATTTAATGACGCTTCGGGTCAATAGGCGGCCCTGGCGCTGTTTTTATCAAAATTAGATTTACACATACGTCGAAATCTAACCGTTGGATTTTAACAAATTTATATCGTCGGAAAGATCTTCCCAAAGCGGTCCTAACGATTACAGTTTTGGGAAAATCCAACGGACGGATCTTTCGGTATAATCGTTTAAAGTTATGATTCCGAAACGCGAACTACCGCGCACAATTCGTTCAATTTTAATTTATATTTATATATATAATTATATATAAATATAAACCATTCGACGATTCTACTAACGTGGTTAACATGTCAAATAAAAGCATGTTTTAATTTGCATATCCATTTCTACATGTTTATAATGTCAAATAAAATGTATTTTATTTACATGACATTTTGCTAGTGACAAATAGAAAGATAATTTTTATTTGTATTTCTATTTTTAACTTTAACAAATAAAAAGAAATATTTATTCGTATGTAGTTTCAATGCATGTTTTGACAATAAAAATAATTCTTTGATCAACATACAAATTCTAATGTATGTTATGACAATAAAAATGTTTCTTTGACTTGCATACAAATTCTAATGTATGCATTGACAATAGAAATGATAATTTCACCTACATACAAATTCTAATGTATGCATTGACGATAAAAAATGATATTTTGACTTGCATGCAAATTCTAATGTATGCACTAACGAAAAAAATGATATGTTCACCTTTGTTGACAATTCTATTTCAACAAAATGATTAAAATGACATTTTCATTTTTGTTGAAAATTTTATTTCAACAAAAAGGATAAAAAGTGATAATTTCAATTTTGTGAACAATTCTAGTTTAACAAAATAATATTTTTGCTCCAACACAAATCTATTAAACAAAAATGTCAATTTTTGTTTTATCCAAATCTATTTAACAAAAATGTAACTTTTGTTTAACTCAAATCTTGTTTAACAAAAATGTAACTTTTGTTTCACTCAAATCTTATTAACAAAAATGTAATTTTTTGATCAAAAGCTTATTAACAAAAAAGTTAATTTTTGTTTCAACTATTCCAATTAACAAAAATGATAATTTTTGTTTCAACAATTTTATTTTGACAAAAAAGTATATTTTTGTTCGCCAATTATATTTTTTACAAATATGTGCATTTTGTTTCAATCATTATGTTTTTGACAAAAATGTACATTTTGTTTTCAACTAATCTAATTTGTCAAAAATGAGTATTTTGTTTCAACTAAACCAATTTGACAAAAATGTATATATATTTGTTCAACAATTCTAACTTGACAAAAATGAATATTTTTGTTCACCAATTATATTTTTACAAAAATGTGCATTTTGTTTCAATCATTATGTTTTTGACAAAAATGTACATTCTGTTTTCAACTAATCTAATTTGTCAAAAATGAGTATTTTATTTCAACTAAACCAATTTGACAAAAATGTATATATATTTATTCAACAATTCTAATTTTAAAAAAATGTATATTTTTGTTCAACAATTCTAATTTGTCAAAAATGTATATTTTTGTTTAACAATTCTAATTTGACAAAAATGTATATTTTTGTTTAACAATTCTAATTTGACAAAAATGTATATTTTTGTTTCGACTAAACTATTTGACAAAAATGAACATTTTATTTCAACTAACTTGTTTTAATAAAAATAAACATTTTAATTCAACTAATGTGTTTTAATAAAAATGAACATTTTATTTCAACTAATGTGTTTTAATAAAAATGAACATTTTAATTCAACTAATGTGTTTTAATAAAAATGAACATTTTAATTCAGCTAATGTGTTTTAATAAAAATGAACATTTTGATTCAACTAATGTGTTTTGACAAAAATGAATAATTTATTTCAATAATTATAATTTGATGAAAATGATAATTTTAATCCAACTATCCTAATTTGTCAAAAATGACAATTTTTTTAACTCAATTCTAATTAACAAAAATGTTAATTATTGTTTCAACTATTCTAATTAATAAAAATTATCATTTTTGTTTAAATATTCTAATTTGACAAAATTGACAAATTTAATGCAACAATTGTACTTTGACAAAAATGGCAATTTTAATCCAATTATTTCAATTTGTCAAAAATGACAATTTTTATCCAATCACTCTAATTTGTTAAATTGACAATTTTAGTCCAATAATGCTAATTTGTCAAATTGAAAATTTTAATCCAATTATTTCAATTTGTCAAAAATGACAATTTTTTTCCAATCACTCTAATTTGTCAAATTGACAATTTTAGTCCAATAATTCTAATTTGTCAAATTGAAAATTTTAATCCAATTATTCTTCTTCAACAAAAACTGGTATTTTTGTTTTCAATTGTTTTATTCAACACAAACATCGTCAAATCAATGGATCTACATAACAACGTCAGTTCTAGATCAAATCACGTATCATACAAATAGAATTTAACAGCGTATAATTTAACACATCAATTCTAAATCAAATCACAAATCATGCAAATAGAATTTAACAGCGTATAATTTTAACAACATTAGTTCAAGATCAAATCACGTATCATGATTAAGTAGTTTTCATTATATAAAAGAAAAAGAAATAAAATTTCTCACAGTCGGTTTTAATTCTGAATAATTCAAAATTGAATTTTTTTGTCTAAAATCTGATATGCTCCGAATTAGTTCTAATCAGTCAGAAATGTTGATCTTGGACTCACGATCGTAACGGATCTGAAAATTTTCAATTCCAAGTTCGTATGCTTAGTTATGAATTAATTAAGGTAAATAACATTTTAAAATAAATTAATTAAATAAAAGAAAGGACAAATTTTCAAAATAGGCTAATTTTTAAAACATATAGCACAAATAGGCCAGTTTAAAAAATATTTGCAGAAATAGGCTAATTTTTGCCACCTCAGCAATGAGGTGGCAAAAACTTCAAAAAAATTAATCGGGGGCGCACTTGACAAGTGCGCCCCTTAAAATTGTAATGGGCGCACTTCCCAAGTGCGCCCGTTAAAATTATAATGGCCGCACTTGGGAAGTGCGCCCGTTATAATTTTTTCCAAACCCTACCCGTTTCCTGTTATTCTCTGCTACTCTTTGTCATTCTGGTTTTTACTATTTTAGGAAAAAAGTACCAATTCGTACCATTCTTCCACTAGCTCCAAAAAACCCTAAAATCTACCAAAATTATCAAAACAAACAAGGTTTATTGATCGGGTTACTTCTATCAGCTATTGCACATCAATTTGAAGGTATTGATTTAGTTTAAACTCAAACCCTATCTCAAATTCTTATGTTTCTCAATTTCATTCAAACCCTAGGTTTAGTTTTTTATGCTTTCTTATGTTACTAATATTTGTTTAACAATTAAGTATCCATATGCCTTCCAAATTTTTCATTGTAGACTATGTCGGATTTTATTCCTATTATTTGCTATTTTGATGGGAAGTTGAACTTAAAAGAAAATAATACGCCGGTGTATGTTGGTGGCAAACAAAAAGGTTCAAAGATCAATTTTTTTTTTGCTTCTACCATGAATTAAAGGAAACGGTGTATAGGGTTACAAAAATTGATTCACAAAAGTACGATGTACGATTAGTAAGAAAGTGGGTGACGGATTCTGGATCTTCTGCTATCGATGTAAATGTTGATGATGATGTCGATGCAATGTTTTCGGTTAGTATGAAAGTTATTGAGTTATTCGTAATAAAAGAGCAGCTGAGACATTATGAAGAGGCAGTTTGTAACACCCCACCTCCGTTAAGGTCACTCACAAAGGGAATGCCTTAACTTTGGTGGAGCATTTTAGTAGACAGAACAGAAACTTACAATACAGATAAAACAGTACTTGAAAATTTTTAACTTTATTACAGCGGAAACAGAAATTAATATGGTTACATCCTTTCAAGTACAAAATATCAGTCTTGTACAAAAGCCTTCAAAATGCATAGTTTAAAATCATAATCCCCATGGAACGGAAGCTATACAGAGCCAAGCCATACTTTAAGCACTTCAAGCAAAGAGAAATCCGGATCAAGCTAAAGTATTTCCCTCCTTGGATAACCTGGGGGGGGGGGGAACGGAAGAAAGGAGGCGAAACAACAAGGGTCAGACAAAAAGTCTGGCAAGTCCAGTGACTTTCAACATATGAACAGATAATAATAATATGATATGAACATAAAACTGGATGTGAGATAACTATAACAGGTGTAGCAGATATAACAGAAAAACAGAATGATATAAACTATTGATTTACACTTCTCTGCACTAATACTAGTATAGCAGAATTAGGTGTCACCCTAATGTCTAAATTGAAGCAGGAACGGGTACAGAATACTTTAACAGAAACAGAATGCTAATAATGGGCCTTTACTACCCGATCAGAAACAGACAGAAGAAGAAACAGATTTATCCCTATGGAGACAGAATGTGGAATTAGGTGTACACTAGTAATGGGCCTTTACCACCCGAACAGACGGTACCACACAGAAACAGACAGGTGTTACCACCCAACAGAAACAGACGGTACCAACAGAAACAGACAGAACTAAGCGTACCCTAAAACCCTACCCCAAGCGATCGGCTCCCTAATACATAAATATCCTGTGTCGGCCCCACAGTAGGGTGTATCACTCCCTAAAGTGACAACCAATTGGCACAGACCTATTTACAGATGTCACGGCGTCTTACATCCTCAGAGGCAGACCGGGATCCATGCACGCACATGACCCGGTTGGAACGCACCATCAACACCCCTCGCCATTATCAGAATGAACCACTTATAATTAGTTCAGTAAGCGTGCCCGGACCCTACCTACTGTTGGGTCAAAGTTTTGATACCAGAAAGGGTTACTGACTAATATGGGTCCCAAACAACAGATGACACAAGTAATTCCCCTCCTAACCTTGTGTCCCCAGACTAACAGATTTCAGATTAACTTGTTTACAAGTTCAGACATACAGAATTCAGGTTTACTAATTCACAAATTAAGTTAACAAGTTTTCAGACTAACAGGTCAGATGTATAGATTTTTCAGATTTGTCTAACTTTGTATTGGGCCTACAGATTCATGGACGGGTTTTACTACATCTATTAATCCCTTTGGTTTAACCCTATTTTCCCCATTACGTTTTAGACGTCATTCTTATCTTAGATTTTGCATTAATTAATTATTAATGCACAGACCTCTCACATTAGGTCGGTAGCTTGTGGCCGCTGGATATGCCGGGCGGTTCCGGGCAGACTTCTGCCACAAGCCAGACCTAACCTCGTGTCTTACGCATGTTATGACTAACTTCTCACATTAGAACCTATTGTTTGCGGCCACTGGATGTGCCGGGCGGTTCCGGGCAGATTTACGCCGCAAACTCATTCTAACCTCGAGTTAGCCATGTTTATCTTTGCGGCCAATTAATTAATAATTTACCGTTTATGCGCACGCCCAATATATATGCCAATTCAGATTATATCAATAACAGGATGATTATATCAACATAGCAGATAACAGATTTTATATGTCTTCACGGATTTAACAGATTTAGCAACTTAGCAGATTTTGGCACATAACAGGTTAGGCATTTCAACCGACAAATTTAACAGATTAGGCATTTCAATCTAATTAGCAGTCTAGGAAATATAACAAAACTAGTAGTTTAGGCAACTTGACAAATTAGCAGATTTAGCAAATTTAATATTTCTAAAAGTTCTATTTACATGCCTTGCCCAATCATAAATTGGCCTAAATTCATATGCTTACATAATTGTCATGATTCACAACATATACTCCATGTTTGCATAAGCGCAGAATATGGACATAATTTGCCATATAACATATGTTCCAACTTTTGTTAAACTAGCATTTTACAGCAGATTCACATATAAATTATACCAAATATAACCATTAATTTCAATGCATGCCATATATCCAAAAATCCCTATTTAGGTGTAGTCTAAATAATAGATATCCTAATTAATGTAAATCTTTACACCTAACTTTCCATATCCTTCTTCTTTTCATGTCATGAATCATTATGCAAACTATACCCAACAATATAAATCTTTAAACCATATCTTCTAAAAATCAGATCTTGACTTTTATATGCATTTTGTCCAAAGTCTCAAATCATATGTAATCTTACAATGGTTCCTCTTTTCTTCTATCATAGAATATGCATAGATCCAAATCCATGTTTACAACATATGCTCATTAATTACAGTTCTAAATTACAACATAGCTATGCATAAATTACATGTTCATAGTCAAATTTATGCATATGTCCAATATGTTTTATGCCTCGGACCTAAAGTCATACATTCAATTTAGTATGCATCGTTCATTATTTATCCCAAAATTTGCGTTCATACGTTCATCTCTTATGAGATTAGGCATAGGCTCGTGGTAGCCTGGCTATAAAAACAGAAAAGAAGAAAAGGGATACAGGAAAAACAGATCTGACAGAAGAGAATATATATACAATCTCAGATTCAGAATCAAAAACATATCAAAATTATTATTAACGTTTATAGCGGAAAATAACTGTACTTGCCTTGATTGGATTAAAGAAAGAACTTTAACTTGTTGTAGAATCTTTGTAGAAACTTTAATCTCTAGTTTGAATTGAGTTGCTTAGGCTGATGTTGATTATCTTCTAGTTTTAATTCCAGCAGAGCAGAGACGCCATTTTTATTTTTAATTAGAAGAAGAGAGCAATGGAGGCTAGAGAATTGTGTAAGAAACCTAGGTAGAGTCTAGGGTCATTTTATAGAGTTTATGAACTGATTAGGACCATCGATGTTGCTTGGATTGATCGTAGCCATTCATTCGCAAGAGGGACCAATTAGAGCCTGCCACCTAGCCCTAATGACAAAGCAGACCACAGAAAATCGACCAACATAGAATAGGCCAGCCAGGGTGGACTGGGTTCGACCTGGGTCTGGACCAGGTCGACAGCCCTGTCGACCTGGTTAGACCAGGTCGACAGCCCAGTCGACCTGGGTGTCTTAGGCGGGAGTTTTCCCGCCTTGGCCAATTGGGCCCGGTTTTAATTTTTAAACTGTTTTATTCTGTTCGAATTTTAAACTTAATTCAGAAATTTCCGAAGGCCATATCTTCCTCATACGGACTCCGTTTTTCGAAAACTCGGACTCTATTTCGCGTATTTTTCCGAGACGAACGCAATGGCGTATCCCGTTTCCCTTAGTTCTTTGATTTCAAATTAATTATACTTTAATTTGTTAATTCCACAGTTATAGAATACACGGGGTGTTACATTCTCCCCCACTTAAAAGGATTTCGTCCCCGAAATCTTCAAGTTAAGAAGAATGTGTCCTACCATCCAATCACCCATCTACTCAACCATCATCCACAAGCATCCATTGTCCTTAGAAAACTTCTAATGTTGTATTTACATATGCAAAAGTGTGTGTATATGTTCCTTATCTAATGCAAAGATCAGGCGGTCTACTGATTCAGTTGACCTCCTTAATGCGAATTATGTCAGTGCCATGAGTCCAACATGTATGCAATTTTCCTACTCGATACATATCATTTCTATATGAGTGCACAACCATTCAGTCATATGCAACATCCATGTGCTGAGTCAATCAATTTGCATCCATAAGAATTGAAAAATGCTCACTCATCCATATGCAGTATGAGAGTGTTTTCGAGCCGATCTAGTGCCTAGTGTGTGTATATGCATCCACGGGCAACCACTAGCAACCACTTGCATCCACTTGCAACCATCAAACATAACATGTCTCAAACACATGTTTACACCCATTAGTTTCTACCTAAAGTTCGAAGATTCAATCGATAGGATACAGTCGAATGATGGAAGCGAGTACAGATAGAACGAAAATTTGGTTCCCATTAGACATGGGTCTTAAGTATCGGCCCCAAAGACCGAAACCAATATCAAATTGACATCCTACGAAAACTCAGAATGTATGCGTCATACTTGACGCCTAACACAGATATCCCTCAAACCCCAGTCTCAAACAGATGATCCATAACCCTTATGGGTCTGAGTCTATAGCGGAATTCAGAAATAATACTAGCATTAAAGTGCGGAGTATCGATTACAAAACCAAAATACCAAAATCAGAAAAGTCACAATCAGATAAGGAAATTAAACCTACTATAGAAATTTTCCTATTTCTATCCTAGCCACTAGCCTCAAGAGTGTTCGCCTGCCCTCCTTGTCCTCGTCTCTTCGGGCAGTCCCTAGTGAAGTGTCCCATCTCCCCACAGTTGAAGCAAGCGCCCTTCCTTTTTCTGCAATCCTTGTTCAGATGAGTTGAGCTCCCACAAGTAAAGCACTTTTCCCCTTCTTATCTTCAGACTTCTCATCCTTCTTTTTTGTTTCCTTTTTGGGCCCCGCTTTCTTATTCTGTGGTTCTTCCTTCTTTGTCTCTTTCGGGCCCTTGTCTTCCTCGTGCAGTAGTGCCATGTCCACCAATTTCTCGTAAGTCGCTCCCATAGGTACGTGGGTCATGGCTAAGCTGTGCAGTGGCTCATTCAATCCTTTAACAAAGCGGAGAGCCTTTTTATGCTGAGTGTTGACTAAATCCAATCCGAACCTAGCTAATTGGTTGAACTGGTTGACGTATTCCTTGACCGTCATACTTCCTTGCTTAAGAGATAAGAACTTTTCCAGTTGTAAACTTCGTTCAGCTTGCGAGAGGAATTTTGTCTCAAACCTTGTTCTGAAATCCATCCATGTCTCAATCGGCCTCTCGGCGTTAGTGACTTCCCACCAGTAGGAAGCTTCGTCTTTGAGCAGCCATACTGCCAACTGTACCTTCTGCCTATCGTCCACCTCGAAGATAACGAATAGATCCTCAGTTTCTTTGAGCCAATTCCTTGCTTCTACGAATGATTCAGTTCCTTTGAAATCCTTCCCACCCATGGCCCTAAAATCTCTACAGATTTTTGAGAAAGCAATTGCACGAGGAGGGGGTGGAGGAGGGGGATCATTTGCTGGACCTGCAGCGGCGGTCCTAGCCTCAAGATATTGACGAAACCAACCGGGTACATGAACACCCTATGGTATCTCAGATGCTTCAGACATGCTGGAACGAAAAAGGAAAGGTTCAATACAAAAAGGACTGAAAGAAAGATATATGGCTCTTGGGGATCATGTTTTTCAAAATAAGCTTTAATTTTGAAAATACTCCATTTTAAAAACTTTTTGAAAATAGTTTTCAAAAACTTTTATCTAATCTGGTAACCTTTAGCTCTGATACCAAGTGTAACACCCCACCTCCGTTAAGGTCACTCAAAAAGGGAATGCCTTAACTTTGGTGGAGCATTTTAGTAGACAGAACATAAACTTACAAGACAGATAAAACAGTACTTGAAAATTTTTAACTTTATTACAGCGGAAACAGAAATTAATATGGTTACATCCTTTCAAGTACAAAATATCAGTCTTGTACAAAAGCCTTCAAAATGCATAGTTTAAAATCATAATCCCCATGGAACGGAAGCTATACAGAGCCAAGCCATACTTTAAGCACTTCAAGCAAAGAGAAATCCGGATCAAGCTAAAGTATTTCCCTCCTTGGATAACCTGGGGGGGGGGGGGAACGGAAGAAAGGAGGCGAAACAACAAGGGTCAGACAAAAAGTCTGGCAAGTCCAGTGACTTTCAGCATATGAACAGATAATAATAATATGATATGAACATAAAACTGGATGTGAGATAACTATAACAGGTGTAGCAGATATAACAGAAAAACAGAATGATATAAACTATTGATTTACACTTCTCTGCACTAATACTAGTATAGCAGAATTAGGTGTCACCCTAATGTCTAAATTGAAGCAGGAACGGGTACAGAATACTTTAACAGAAACAGAATGCTAATAATGGGCCTTTACCACCCGATCAGAAACAGACAGAAGAAGAAACAGATTTATCCGTATGGAGACAGAATGTGGAATTAGGTGTACACTAGTAATGGGCCTTTACCACCCGAACAGACGGTACCACACAGAAACAGACAGGTGTTACCACCCAACAGAAACAGACGGTACCAACAGAAACAGACAGAACTAAGCGTACCCTAAAACCCTACCCCAAGCGATCGTCTCCCTAATACATAAATATCCTGTGTCGGCCCCACAGTAGGGTGTATCACTCCCTAAAGTGACAACCAATTGGCACAGACCTATTTACAGATGTCACGGCGTCTTACATCCTCAGAGGCAGACCGGGATCCATGCACGCACATGACCCGGTTGGAACGCACCATCAACACCCCTCGCCATTATCAGAATGAACCACTTATAATTAGTTCAGTAAGCGTGCCCGGACCCTACCTACTGTTGGGTCAAAGTTTTGATACCAGAAAGGGTTACTGACTAGTATGGGTCCCAAACAACAGATGACACAAGTAATTCCCCTCCTAACCTTGTGTCCCCAGACTAACAGATTTCAGATTAACTTGTTTACAAGTTCAGACATACAGAATTCAGGTTTACTAATTCACAAATTAAGTTAACAAGTTTTCAGACTAACAGGTCAGATGTATAGATTTTTCAGATTTGTCTAACTTTGTATTGGGCCTACAGATTCATGGACGGGTTTTACTACATCTATTAATCCCTTTGGTTTAACCCTATTTTCCCCAATACGTTTTAGACGTCATTCTTATCTTAGATTTTGCATTAATTAATTATTAATGCACAGACCTCTCACATTAGGTCGGTAGCTTGTGGCCGCTGGATATGCCGGGCGGTTCCGAGCAGACTTCTGCCACAAGCCAGACCTAACCTCGTGTCTTACGCATGTTATGACTAACTTCTCACATTAGAACCTATTGTTTGCGGCCACTGGATGTGCCGGGCGGTTCCGGGCAGATTTACGCCGCAAACTCATTCTAACCTCGAGTTAGCCATGTTTATCTTTGCGGCCAATTAATTAATAATTTACCGTTTATGCGCACGCCCAATATATATGCCAATTCAGATTATATCAATAACAGGATGATTATATCAACATAGCAGATAACAGATTTTATATGTCTTCACGGATTTAACAGATTTAGCAACTTAGCAGATTTTGGCACATAACAGGTTAGGCATTTCAACCGACAAATTTAACAGATTAGGCATTTCAATCTAATTAGCAGTCTAGGAAATATAACAAAACTAGTAGTTTAGGCAACTTGACAAATTAGCAGATTTAGCAAATTTAATATTTCTAAAAGTTCTATTTACATGCCTTGCCCAATCATAAATTGGCCTAAATTCATATGCTTACATAATTGTCATGATTCACAACATATACTCCATGTTTGCATAAGCGCAGAATATGGACATAATTTGCCATATAACATATGTTCCAACTTTTGTTAAACTAGCATTTTACAGCAGATTCACATATAAATTATACCAAATATAACCATTAATTTCAATGCATGCCATATATCCAAAAATCCCTATTTAGGTGTAGTCTAAATAATAGATATCCTAATTAATGTAAATCTTTACACCTAACTTTCCATATCCTTCTTCTTTTCATGTCATGAATCATTATGCAAACTATACCCAACAATATAAATCTTTAAACCATATCTTCTAAAAATCAGATCTTGACTTTTATATGCATTTTGTCCAAAGTCTCAAATCATATGTAATCTTACAATGGTTCCTCTTTTCTTCTATCATAGAATATGCATAGATCCAAATCCATGTTTACAACATATGCTCATTAATTACAGTTCTAAATTACAACATAGCTATGCATAAATTACATGTTCATAGTCAAATTTATGCATATGTCCAATATGTTTTATGCCTCGGACCTAAAGTCATACATTCAATTTAGTCTGCATCGTTCATTATTTATCCCAAAATTTGCGTTCATACGTTCATCTCTTATGAGATTAGGCACAGGCTCGTGGTAGCCTGGCTATAAAAACAGAAAAGAAGAAAAGGGATACAGGAAAAACAGATCTGACAGAAGAGAATATATATACAATCTCAGATTCAGAATCAAAAACATATCAAAATTATTATTAACGTTTATAGCGGAAAATAACTGTACTTGCCTTGATTGGATTAAAGAAAGAACTTTAACTTGTTGTAGAATCTTTGTAGAAACTTTAATCTCTAGTTTGAATTGAGTTGCTTAGGCTGATGTTGATTATCTTCTAGTTTTAATTCCAGCAGAGCAGAGACGCCATTTTTATTTTTAATTAGAAGAACAGAGCAATGGAGGCTAGAGAATTGTGTAAGAAACCTAGGTAGAGTCTAGGGTCATTTTATAGAGTTTATGAACTGATTAGGACCATCGATGTTGCTTGGATTGATCGTAGCCATTCATTCGCAAGAGGGACCAATTAGAGCCTGCCACCTAGCCCTAATGACAAAGCAGACCACAGAAAATCGACCAACATAGAATAGGCCAGCCAGGGTGGACTGGGTTCGACCTGGGTCTGGACCAGGTCGACAGCCCTGTCGACCTGGTTAGACCAGGTCGACAGCCCAGTCGACCTGGGTGTCTTAGGCGGGAGTTTTCCCGCCTTGGCCAATTGGGCCCGGTTTTAATTTTTAAACTGTTTTATTCTGTTCGAATTTTAAACTTAATTCAGAAACTTCCGAAGGCCATATCTTCCTCATACGGACTCCGTTTTTCGAAAACTCGGACTCTATTTCGCGTATTTTTCCGAGACGAACGCAATGGCGTATCCCGTTTCCCTTAGTTCTTTGATTTCAAATTAATTATACTTTAATTTGTTAATTCCACAGTTATAGAATACACGGGGTGTTACACAGTTTATACTAACTTAAACCAACATTCTACTCAAAATATTGGAACTATTCCGAGTTATGCTCATCAAAGCAATCCAAGTCCAATATTTCCTCCATTTATGAATACAAAGTAAGTTTGTAAATTTTACATTTGAGTAGTTAAAATTCATAGTTTCCTGATCTCATCCTTTTTTAAACAGTTTTTCGGTACATGCGGATGGTTCAAGCTCTAGACCGACAAATGATGGTGTAGGTTGTAGCTCACCACATATTGATAGCTTGCAAATTGCATCAATGGATAATGATATGGCATGGATGGAAAATATGGAAGCTATCACTGATCCGCTTGAGTTTGGAATTGGTAATGTGATTGAAAACGAAAATTATGAAGCATCGTTGGTGCAAGAAGATGAAGATGATAACAATGGACAAATGGAATTTGAGATGCCTTTGACAGACGATTTATGTAGTGCACAAATTATGGCAGCATCGTTGATTCAAAATGTAGCTCCTATTAGAGACGCATTTACTGCAGATTGTGTTGATTCGGGCTTTCACGTGGGAATGCAGTTTCAAACCAAGGAAGTGCTTATTCAACAACTTGGTGAGTGGTCTATAAAGAATTCTGTCTCTTTTAAACCTGTAAAATCCCGCAAAAAAGAATACACTACAATTTGTAATGTCGATAACAATTGCAAGTGGAGAATACAAGCTATTGTCCCAAAAAAATCATTGATGGGAAGGTGAGAAGTTAGGAAATATGAAGGCAATCATTCTTGTGTTAATCCAGTCATCAATTCTAATCACAAGCAAGCGACAAGTAGATTTGTTGCTAACAAAATACTTCCATTTGTGAAGTCTGATTTGAATACCTCTCCCTCTGCGATTCAAGTTTTAATGTCTGAACCTTTTTTTCATCAAAATAAGCTACTTCAAGGCGTATAGAGCATTGCGGAAAGCACTTGAGACAGTTTTTGGAGATTGGGAAACATCATATGCTGAGCTGCCACAATATTTAGCTTCTATTAAAAAACATAATCCGGGAACTGTTTTTAAGATTAAAATGAAAGACTCACGAATGAAAAAGTTCGTTTCAAAAGTGCTTTTTGGGCATTCAGTCCTTCTATTGATGGTTTTGCGCATTGTCGACCGTTAATTTGCATTGATGGCACACATCTATACAGCAAATACCAAGGTACGTTGCTAGTCGCGACTGGAGTTGATGCAAATGATGGTATATTTCCATTAGCATATGCAATTGTAGACTCCGAATCAAAAGATAATTGGGAGTGGTTTCTTAGATGCATGTACTATCTCATACATAGTGTTCACAATAGATGTTTGACTTTTATATCCGATCGAATGAAAGGCATTCCGGGAGCATTAGAAAATTGGCCTCAAGAGCATCATCACCGCTTTTGTGCTAGGCATCTCAAAGCAAACTTTCAAGTTGTCGGATTTACTCAAAAAAATTTGGTAGACTTATTCTATCCATGTGCTAGTGCTACCGATGAGTTGCAGTACAAAGAATTAAGAGGCCACTTGAGAACCATTTCCCCAAATGCGCATGCTTGGATTGAAAAGAGCTTACGAGGTGCAAAGAAAAATTGGGCTCTATGCAAGGATAACGGTGGGCGATTTACGATGATGACAACAAATGTATCCGAAAGTTTTAATGGAGTTCTACGAGGTGCTCTTTCTTTGCCGGTTAAGTCTTTAGTAGCACGAACGTTTTACCGTTTAAATGACTATTTCATGAAACGTCGTTCCGACACCGAAGGATTTGAAATGCAAATGACTCCAAAAGTTGAAACTCTTTTAGTTAAAAGAGCAAAACAAGCAGGACATTGCGGAATTGTTATATTCAATCAAAACGAATGGCAAGTGAATGATCAATTTGGAAAGGCATTTACCGTGACTTTACATGATAATGTGTGTACTTGCACTTGCAACATTCCGCTATTGCAAAAATTGTCATGCTTGCATGTGATGGCCGCTTATGCTCAAACCGTTGGAGGAGCGGATATATCGTACTATGAATTTTGTTCATTGTGGTTTTCTGTGGAAGATATAAAGCAAGTTACGCTCCAAGCTTCCATCCAATTCCCGATAGTAGATATTGGGATGCCTATCATGGTCCGACCATAATGCCTCCACATACAAAAAGGAAGACGGGACTTCCGCGTTCGATAAGAATTAAAGGTATGATGGATAAAATGGGAGGAAGTAAACAAAATACTTGCAGCAAATGTGGTCAAAAAGGACACAACAGATCGACATGTCCTTCCAAATGATATTTTGTAAGAGAATATTTGAAGATACGTCTTGATATTTTATTTGAATAATTTGTAATGTAATGAACGATTTGTACTTTCAATTCAGTGAACGAATGAATGATTTGCATTTCAATAGTGAATGTTTGCATTTTACAAGATTATGAATTGTATTCGATTGTCTTTAATTCAAGTTTGCAAATTGAGTTGTTCAGGCAGGGTAGCAGATTTATGCTACTAAGTCTCGAGAAGGGCGCACCTGCAAGGTGCGCCCTGGTGAAATCTAAAGGGCGCGCTTGTCAAGCGCGCCCTTGAAATTTTTTAAGGGCGCGCTTGGCAAGCGTGCCCTGGTAAATTCTCAAGGGCTCACTTAGCAAGCGCACCCTCGTTAATTCAGGAGGGCACACCTACCAGGTGCGCCCAAGCCGAGAAGCTGCAGCTCCAAACTTCAGCCGGTTTACCCCTTCACTCCTCACTTTTTCCAATCCCCCTTTTACTCCAAAATCCCCAAACTAAAAAATCCAAAAACCTAAATTTCTAAGCTTTCAAATAATCGAATTCTCATAGGAAAATACATTAAATTACCTCAACAATGGAAGGATCTTCATCATCTCATGAAGTTAGAGGTAGATTATTAAACAATACTTTCTTATTTTTTGTTTGTGTTGCATACATTAGATTTGGTTTGATCATTACTTGTTCAACAATGGAAGGATCTTCATAATTTTACTTCTTGTTTGTGAATGAAAACCTAGATAATTCGTAGTTTAGCTATATGGTGAGTTAAATCCTAGCTAAATCCTAATTCATATGATATAGTAAAAAAACATTTTTTTTCTATAAATTGCTAAAATTAGTTCATTAGACACAAGCGTGTTGCATCTGGTTCACTATTTGTTAAAACTTGTTCATTAAACACAAGTGTCTTGCATCCGGTTCACATTTTGTTCACTACTTGTTTACATTTTGTTCGCTACTTGTTCACAAGTGTCTTGCATCCGGTTCACTACTTATTCACAAGTGTCTTGCATCCGGTTCACTACTTGTTCACTACATGCATCCGGTTTACTACTTTTCCACTACCTGTTCACTACATTTTGTTCGCTACTTGTTCACAAGTGTCTTGCATCCGGTTCACTACTTGTCCACTACATGCATTGTTCTTGTAGAGTTGGCACCGGGTCCTGAGGATGCAAGTGTCTTGTATCTTCAACATGAACATAGAAGCAATAATCCGGACTTGATGAAGGTATTTCAAAAATTCTAATGAATGAACTCACTAATTTTTCATTTCTCATGGAGTAGCTAATTATTTTCATCTTGTATTGAATTTTTAGAGCGACGAGCCAATTGATTGTCAAGATCATTCTAGCAAGTTGGGGTTGATTACAGCAAATACACCTAGAGTTCTACTTGCACTACAAAAGAGCTAGATTTAGAGAAATATCTAGATTGGGGTTTTTAAAGATAGATCATGCACTTTTTACTTCATTGGTAGATAGGTGGAGACTGGAGACTTCCACATTCCATCTTCCCACTGGTGAAATTACTATCACGTTGCAAGATGTTAGCTGTCTTTTGGGCGTTGCAGTGGAAGGAAATCCTGTAACTGCTACACATATCAGTAATTATGAAGATATTTGTTATGAGTGTTTGGGGGTGGTCCCAAATTGAAATGAGATAAGAGGTGCAACAGTTAAGTTGACTTGGCTTCAACATACATTTCAAAACGAGCCATCAGAAGATGCATCAGACGAAGAAGTTGAACGTCATGCGAGAGCTGTTATTCTACACTTGATATCTTGTCGTCTTTGTCCCGATCATTCTAAAGGACGATTAAATCTTTTTTGACTTTTATTTGAGAGAAATTTGGATGATTGTGCATGATATTCTTGGGGTAGTGACATATTGACAACATTATACACTGAATTAACAAATGCTGCGCTCGGTAAATCCAAATCGATAGCCGGTTGTCTTTCTCTTCTATAGGTAAATATTAGAGTGTATATTTATTAATGGCCACTTGTAATATGCAATCTTATCATATTTATCTTTTATATATTTTACAGCTTTGGTCATGGACACATCTTCCTATCGGTCGTCCAAACGTAACTTTATCTGGACAGATCGATAGGTCATTACCTTATAATGCAAGGTAGTTTATGTACATTTACATGATGTTCAACAATAGTGCTTACGCTTATGCTATATTATTTACATTTACATACTTTATGTACATTACTTTATATCGCAGGTGGTTTGGAAATAGGAGCTGGATTGAATCTCCAAAGCAGGTTGCCACTTACTATCGTGACCAGCTTGACATGCTAACAGACGAGGCTGTTGTATGGAATCCCTACACACAGGATGTGCTAGTTCATCTGCCTCATATATGTCTAAGTGGCATGCCTAGTTGGCTGTGCAAGACACCGATCATATGCATGCGAACTATTTAGATGTATTATCCTGATCGAGTGATGCGACAATTTGGTCTTCAGCAACACATCCCTAAGCCTTGCGAACCTAAGCCAAATTTGGATTTTGCTGTCATTCAATGGAACGATAGACATAACCGTATCGTTCGTCAACACGTTCCTAGCACTCAAATTTCACAATACATGAGTTGGTATTGGACGATCACTCGAAGATTCATTCTCGCGGATCAGACTCAACATGAACGAGTATACACCGCTCGTGCACCGCTTGAGCGAGATGTCGTACATCTTTTACTTTGCTTTACTGTTTCACTTTACTGATTTAAATCTTTAAATGTGTGATTATAAATAACAAAATTCGCAGGTCGATGTGCTAGAGACGGTTAGTAAAGAATTAGGGGATATTGGATGTGGTCGAGTACCGGAGCCCGACATCCAACCACGATGTATTAGCTTGAAGAAACTCATTGACGCATTACTCTTTAGGCGTAGATTAGAATGCCTAGGAGAGCGAAGAACTAAAAGAAGGCATGATCCTTCTCAAGCTTCACTTCAACATGACCCAGCTCAATCGCAGGCGGCAGGACCTTCTCAACCTCCTCCTACTCAAGATTGAACTTCACCATGAACGTTTTATAAGTTTTGTATTATTGTATGTTTGTAAGCGAACCATGTCCACTTTGTATTTGTGGTCGAATCTATTTCGGTTCGTGTTTATGTTTGTAATCGGATTTTATTTAGACTTGTGTTTATGTTTGTAATCGAATATTAACGTTGTTTTTACGTATATATGTTTGAAATTGATACATATGTGTTTATGTTTTATTTTGGTTAGCGTATATTTGAAGTTGAATCAATAGAAAAGATCAAATCTTTATAAAAACTACTGTGAAATAGCAGGGTGGATGAAGAGAGGCTGTTGTAATGCAGCAGATAGTATGGGCGCACCTTGCAGGTGCACCTTAACAAAATTTTCAAGGGCGCACTTGACAAATGCGCCCTTGTAATTTATCAAGGGCGCACTTGACAAGTGCGCCCTTGTTATTTTGTTGGGGCGCACTTGTCAAGTGCGCCCCGGTAATTTTTTTATTAACTTTTGCCACCTCATTGCTGAGGTGGTAAAAACTAGCCTATTTCTGCTAATACTTTTTAAACTGGCCTATTTGTGCTATATGTTTTAAAAATTAGCATATTTTGAAAATTTGTCCTAAAATAAAAAGGGATATACCCTCTTCTTCTTCAACAGGTTAAGGCCGCGGTTTTCCTTATGGGTTCAAACTTAGGGTTGATCCTTTCTTCCAATCGGTGAAGGGTGATGACAATTGGAATATACCACGGCGTAGAGGGAGGGATGGCGCGCCTGGGAGGTCCCACGCAGTGGAGCTCGACGGTGGATTGGGGGTATTCTAGTGGCCGACGTGGGTCAACTTTCAGGGCTGGGTTCTCGAAATTTATAGCTCGAGGGTGGATCCAACCGTATGGCTTTGTAGAGGAGGAGAAGCACTACGATAATGGAAAAAGAAGGAGGGGATTTTATTGAGAGGATTTGGAGATTTTAAGGGAAGAAGATGGGAGCATTCTGGCCATGGAAATGAGGAAGGCGGCGGCGTTCTGTATAGTTTTAGGGTTTTGATTATTCAACAGAAATTATCGAACGCAGTTTAATTTACCACGCTCACAAATTAATTCCAAAAATTATGGAATATTAAACATAGCAATAATTTGACATTCCGGACCCGAGAAAAATGTTTTCTTCAAAAACGAAGTTGTATAATGGCCATTTATACAGGCTACATATTATATTATATTCCATAACGACTATTCTGAATATTCAATTGGCCATAACTTTTTATTCGCGCTATGAAATTTCAATTTTTCGAATTCGTTGGAAAGATATTCTTAAACATATTTAAATATTTTTAGTTTCACTAAATTTCGATTTATTTTGAACCCTGTACATTCAGTCAAAGTTCAGATTCAAATTTTCAAATTATCGTGCTATTTTTAACTCCTTTTAAAATTAAAATAAATATATTTGTTCTAACTTCGATTTAAATAAATTTTAATTCGTTATTATTTAAAATAAATTATTTTAACTATTCAAAATTCATTGAAATAGCCAAAATTAAAAAATTTAATTGGTTCTGATTTTTCGGGTTGTTACACTTACCTTGTTTACCTTGTCATATCTTCTTATGTTACAATCGTATCTTATATCCAGTTTATGTTCTTATCCTGTTATATTACTGATTATATTGTTAAAGTAACTAGACTCGCCAGACTTTATGTCTGACCCTTTTTGTTTCGCCTCTTTTCTTTCTTTTTCCCCCCAAGGTCTTCAGGGTGGGATTAGTGAAGCTTGACTCAGATTTCTTTCTTCTTGAAGTGCTTGGAAGTGTTGAAAGTAATGCTCAGCTTTATCTCTTTTTCATTATGGCTATTTGGAGTGGGATTATGGTTTTGCTTTTATGGACACTGACAATAATTTTGTTCAAGATGGATATTCGTGTACTTGGCTTTAGTATATGGTTTTGATGTTGTAACCAGACATGTTTTGCTTTTCCGCTGCAATGAATAAATTTTGAATTTTTAAGTACCATTTTATATATCTATCTTGTGATGTTCTGTTCTATACTCTTATAACACTCCATGGAAGTTAATGCATTCCCTTTGTGAGTGACATTAATGGACGTGGGGTGTTACACGTGGTATCAGAGCTGAAGGTTACCAGAACAGATAAAAGATTTTGAAAACCGTTTTCAAAAGCATTTTAAAAAAAAGAAGTATTTTCAAAAACATGTTTTAAAGAAGGTATTTTCAAGAGAAAGATTTATTATGAAAAACATAATCCCCAAAAGCCATATATCTTTCTTTCGATTCTTCGCTTGATTCCTTTTTTTCATTTTGTCTGGGGAACCGATTCTTCCTGAAAGGTGTCCCCATTCCAGCATGATGCTGTAGGCATGTTTAGCACGTGTTGAAGGGAAACAAAGTGCCTAACCTTCATCTGTAGCCGCAGTTGTTCCACCTACGGTTAATTTTCCCGAGCTTCGTAAGGATTTCCGTGCGATGGATGCAACTTTCGAAAGACTTGTTAGCTTGTTACACAAACGTGGTTAAAAGGATTATAAGGAAGTTAGGGCGAAGGAGCACAGCCCAAGGATGAGAAAAAGGTATAGCCTAAGAAAGGACAGTAGCAACAACAAAAGAAGGGCGGTAAGGATAACAAGGGATAAGAGAAAAGAAAGTGTCCCAATTGTGGAATACCTGGCCATTTGAAGAAGGACTGTAGGAAGAAGAAGAGGATAATTGGTTGCTTCCAATGTGGTGAGGCAGGACATATGATTAAAGACTGCCCAAGGAGGCTAGGTCAAGGGCAAGGACAGAGGACAAGATCTACTTCTGGAGGGCAGGTTCATGCTCTCATGGCAGCTACGCAAGAGAGAGGTAGAAACATTTCTGTTGAAAGTTAGATTTTCATTTTCGATCATCCTGTACGTACTTTGTTTGATTCTGGCACATCACATTCGTTTATATCTGCTTCTGTTGTTGAGTCTCTATACCTAGATACTAGTATAGTAGTGGATCTCGTTGTTGTGTCAAATCCTATTGGGGGTACGGCTCATCTGTTTATGTTATGTCGGGATTTGAGAATATCTGTGTATGGCCTTGAGTTCGAATGCAATGCTTATGTGCTTGGTTTCACGGGCTATGGGTTGATTCTAGGAATGGATTGGCTAGCCAGGTATGGTGCCATTCTCGATTGTGAAAAGAGGCTAGTTAGACTGTTGGCTAGTTTGGGGAATACTCTCGATATCTCATGCGACCCTAAGGGTTCTGTTATGCTGAGCTACCTAGAATCTCTTGACACATCTATTGATGATTTGCAATCTGTTCGAGTAGTCCGTGAGTATGCAGATGTCTTTGAGGAGGTTAGGGGCTTACCTCCAAAATGCATGATAGACTTCCGTATATACTTGGTGGACAATGCAAAGCCAGTTGCATTGCCTGTGCGCCACATGGCTCCAAGAGAAAGGATGGAGCTTAGTAAACAAGTGAAAGAGTTGCTTGAGAAAGGGTTAATAAGAAGAAGTATCTCGGAGTGGGGTGCTCCAGTTGTTTTTGCCACAAAGGCTGATGGTTCGCTTAGTTTGTGCGTAGACTATAGGGAGCTGAATAAGATCACGAAGAAGAACAGATACCCATTACCGAGGATAGATGACTTGTTCGATCACTTGGTTGGTGCTTCGGTTTTCTCGCAGTTGGATTTAGCTACAAGATTTCATCAGCTAAGGGTGGTTGAGGACAGCATAGATAAGACTACATTTAGAACTCCAGATGATTTCTTTGGATGGCTCATCATGCCTTTTGGTTTGACGAATGCACCCGCATATTTCGTGGACTTGATGAGTAAGGTGTTTAGGGAGTTTCTAAACAAATTTGTAGTAGTCTTTGTAGATGATATCCTGATCTTCTCTAGAAGCAAGGAAGAGCATGCCTTACATCTTAAGGAAGTTTTAGAAACCCTTCGAGTACATCAGCTTAAGGCTAAGTTCTCCAAATGTCGCTTTTGGAGGAAGGAGGTAAGATTCCTAGGGCATGTGGTCTCTAAAGAAGGGATAACAGTGGATCCTACGAAGGTGGTAGCAATCCAAGATTGGAAGATTCCTAGAAATGCAACGGAAGTAAGAAGTTTTCTTGGTTTGGCGGGCTATTATAGAAAGTTCATCAAGGACTTTGCTCAGATATCAGCCCCACTTACTCGGTTAACGAAAAAGAATTCGACCTTTTCCTGGGATGTTGACTTTGATGATGCTTTTCAATGGTTGAAGAGGGCATTGACGACAGCTCCAGTTTTAGTTTTGCCGGATGGGAGTAAACCATTCACAGTATATACCAATGCTTACGAGACAGGGCAGGGTGCATTTTGATGCAAGTGGGAAGGGTGATATGTTATGGTGGAAGGAAGTTGAAGTTCCATGAGAAGAATTACCCTACCCACGACTTAGAATTAGGTGCCATAGTTTTTGCGCTTAAGTCTTGGCGCCATTACTTGCTCGGTGAGAGGTATGAGTTGTATACAGACCATAAGTCACTAAAATATATGTTCTCTCAAAAAGATCTAAACTTAAGGCAACAGAGGTGGATGGAGTTCTTAGCATCCTACATTTTTGAGATTGCATATACCCCTGGCAAGGGTAACATTGTAGCTGACGCCTTGAGTAAAAAGAGGCTGACTTTGAGTCCTTTGTTTGTCGAGCGACAGAGTTTGGAGTATATATCTACCTTTGACTTTAGACCCTCTATCGATTATGTACCCGGTTTGTTGGCATCATTAGAGGTGCGACCTATGCTTTTGGGACGGATAGGTGTGGCACATCGAGATGACCCACAACTGATAGAGATAGTAGACAAGCTCATAAGAGGTGAGTCTTCGAGCCATCCTAGTAGGTATACTATAGATGAAAAAGGTTGGTTGTGTAGGGATGGGAGACTTTGCGTATCACGAGACGAGAGTTTGAGAAGGACAATCCTTGAAGAAGCACATCGTTCTAAGATGACCATACATCCCGGTGGTGACAGGATGTATAGGGACATGAAGCGAGTTTTCTTTTGGGATGGAATGAAGAAGGATGTGGCTGAGTTTGTTTTTAGATGCTTAGTGTGCCAACAAGTCAAGGTTAGAGGTTCCATAGTGGAAATAGGAAAGTGTTTCCATGGATTTCGTTGATGGGTTGCCGAGGTCAAGGAAGGGTAATACAGGGAACTGGGTAGTAGTAGATAGACTTACCAAGAGCGCCCATTTTATTTCCGTTAAGAGTAAAAGAACAACGACATGGTTAACATCTGTTTATCGTCGAGAGATAGTTCGTCTACACGGCATACCTTCTAGTATCGTAAGCGATCGAGATCCCGTTTTCACTAGTGAGTTTTGGAAGAGCTTGCAAGAGGCGGTAGGAACGCAATTGTGTTTGAGCACCGCTTATCACCCTCAGACGGACGACCAAATAGAAAGAGTGAATCGGATTCTAGAAGATCTTTTGAGGTTATGCATCTTGGACTTTGGAGGAACATGGGAGGAACACCTTCCATTAGTAGAGTTCGCCTACAACAACAACTACCCGACTAGTATTGGCATGGCACCTTTTTGAAGCTCTATATGGATGACCTTGCAAATCACCAACTTGTTGGTGGGAATCTACGGATAAGATTTTGCTTGGGCCTGAGATGGTTAGGGAAACTTCAGAGAAGATAGACTTGATTCAAAGACGCATGAACACGGCACAAGACCAACAAATGTCAGACGCTGATAAGAGACGAACCGATCTTGAGTTCTATGTTGGAGACATGGTTTTTATTAAAGTATCACCATTGAGGAATGTAGTTCGTTTTGGATCTGTAGGGAAATTGGCTTTAAGATTCGTAGGATCATTCCCCATTACAGAAAGCATTGGACAGATGGCCTACAGAATGAATGAAACGACCCGAAATCCCCCTTACGGGAAATCACATATTGAATTGAGTACAAGCCACATCAGGACACAGACAGAAAAACATTTCATTGTTAATTACACCACTTCCATAAAAATACAAGAATATACAGAGTATAAATCAATATTACACGTTCACAAAATATCAGAGATTACCATACATTACTGTAGCGGAAAAATAATATAATACACAACTGAAAGTAATACACGAATACAGAGCTTTTCGAGTATCGTTCCAGCTATAAACCAGGTTCCCGTGAATATAAATCTGCAAAACCAAAACTACTCGCTGCCCGTGTCAAAACAAGGGCACCCAGAGTTTAGGTTAAAACAATAAAGTCCCGGTCAGTCATGTGACTGGTGTGAGAACTAAAACAGTTATTAATCTTTATTTAAAAGTTAGGTAAATCAAGGGACCACGCCGTATAACACGGAACGGGTTTCCTCCCAAGAATACCAGTGCATAAAACAACAGTGCAATGCTAAATAAAGAACAATGAAGCTATTATAAGACCCAGGTCCCATCACAAAATGCAAAACAAGCCGGAGGATAGAGTTTTACCTTATAATAGCCAAATAATGCTTGATAAACTAAATTTCATCTTTTATCATTACTATAAGTGAAGAAAACAACTTCAAATATAAATGTATCAATCATAGGTAGCATGGGTACCATATATCATGTCGCCATATTAGTTCTACAATTAAAACCGCAAATTCACGTATATGGAAGTTGGATTTCCATCTATGAACCAAGGCAAAAGATAGTCCTCACTGATTCGAGACTGTCTAGCCCGAGTCTCAGGACAAGTACTCAGTCAAGCCCTTGGATCGTCAGGGCCGGTCCACCGATGTGGATTAAAATGCCTGAACACCGCGTTTCCCTGCCCTTTGGGGCATAAATGAGCCAAATGACTCCATCGGCTCCACACAGTCACTGATATATCCGAGGCGCCTCGCAACAGCAACAATCACACAGGTGAAAATAATATAAATGTCAGGCTGGTAGGTCACTGACACCACCCTAGCTAGAAGGAAACACATGCCCTCTCTGATGTCCTCCCCCATTTCTGGTTCACAACCGGGGTGTGAGGCTCGCGAATTCACGTTACACAAAGCTATGCCACACAGGCGGTGCTTTGATCATCAACCACAAGACTATGCTTTTCGACAAAAGCCTTGATCATTTGGCACTTAGGCATGCCACACAGGCAATTCACACCATGCGACTGATGTCTATCGATATACAACCTATGATCTTGTACGTCTCAGAGAAGGGTGAAGTAAGGGAATGAATTCCCCTTCACCAGGCAGATGTATATTTAATAGAGATCAATCAACACAGAGAAAAATCCAATGTCAGACACACAGTCCATACAAGTTCGTTCTGGGTCTGAACGAAACCGTAGGCACCATGTACCTCGCATATCCATCGATCTCCAAGTACGTCTGGACGATCACCAACTGATTCCCTCCTCTTGGGTGTACACCCCAATCAAGATCATCAGTAATCACCCAAACGATGTGAAGAACTCTGGTCATCGACCACCGTCTTCGTCATTGACACCACGCCGAATCAATTATTCAGAATGGGATAATCCCGGTCTTTCTGAATAACCCACGTATATAATAAGCAAGTGTTACACAAACACAACATACGCCTCATTCCAATTCAGAATATTCTTTTATTCAAATATTCTTATACTTTGGGAAAGGTTCCCATTAATTTTATCAAATATAAATTCTTTAAATTTATTCTTTAATCTTCTTTGAATATCAATTCAAACTAGTCGGGAATAGCGAACCACGCCGAAGTAATCATTTATTTTATTTCCCAATCCCAACCTATTCATCCCATGAAGTAAAACTGGTCATACCTCATATCTAACACCACGATGTTATCGGTAAATTCAATCACCATTTCACGTTCAAATCTACTTAAAGATTTAACTATCGCCTGGAGCAAAACTGGTGATACTTCATTCTCGACCATTTCAATCTAATTAAAGATTCATTAAAACTCCACTTGGTTTTAATCTTCCCAAAAATCAATATTAATGATTGTTTTACTTGGGAAATCCCCTCCTGTCTTTAACTGGGTTAAAGAACCAATGTCATTTAAAACACGGTTCATTATAAACCCAAAATCACATTTCATTAATTATCGGGTTAAAGAACAAGTGTTATTTAAAACACCGTTCACGATAAACCCAAAAATCAATTCAAATTCAATTCCAATTAAATACCATTTAATTGGTATACTTCATTAAATCTAAATAAAAAGGATTTAATCTTTTTCTCAACTGGGCTCAAGAGCAGTGTTAATGAAGACACCATTCACGACAAACCCAAATCACATTTGATATTAAATACAAGGCTCTGAATAGAAAATATATCGGCTTATATTCAATATCAAATTCTACGACCAACAAATATCGTATTGAAAATAACGATATAAATATATCTTTCAAATTTCCATAACAATATCTGTATAATCACGAAATCCAACATCGAAATATTCTAAAGACAATTTCGATTCATATCCATTCCAATTTAACTGTTGGAATTTCTGGTTATTTTCAAAACCATTTCAAATCCAATTTATTTATTTCAAAAATAAATGAATTACAATTCTAGTTCAAAACTAGTTCATTTCGATAAAAATCTATTTTTATCTTTTCAAATATGGAATTTTTCCTCTAAATTATTTACAAATAATTTCTTATGATTTTACACAAATTATTACTATTTTTAATAATTTTATCAAGGCCCGTACAGTCGATTTCCATCAACGGCCATCGAAGTGCACTTACAGCGACCTTTTCCAAATTTTATTTGGACATAATTCCAAATCCAACTGTTAGATTTCTAATTTCTAATATTCGTTAGAAATCTCTTTTCGATACGAACCCAACGGTTCCAGTTTTAAGAGAATCCGACGGTCGGATCTCCCGCAACGTCAATTCGAAGTCAATGGTCGAAATTCACGAACTACCGCAGCGCGACGCGTTCTATTCAGGCCATTATATTATATATATAATATATATTTCGTCGATTTCAATTCAAAACGTATTTTATAAATCATTTTAAATTCGTTTTCAAAACAATTTCAACTTCATATTCAATTTCTAATCAAAATTGAATATTCCATATCATTAATCTATAAATGATAATATTTTCAAAACATTATATTTTGAAATCAATTCCCTTTCGATATTCATTATTAAAATGAATAAAACCAATATAAATTTCGTTCACGTCAAAATGGCGGCAATCTAACCAACACGACTTTATATATTTCAATAACTTCGTTATTCTATTCGAAAAATGAATATTTTCTTCAACACATGAATATATATTTTTATTCAACACATGAATTTTTATTCTATTCAACACATGAATTTTCTTTCTATTCAACACATGAATTCTTATTCTATTCAACACATGAATTTTCTTTCTATTCAACACATGAATTTTTATTCTATTCAACACATGAATTTTCTTTTATAATATTCCTTATTTTCCAAATTGGAATGAGGCCCAATCAATTACCACATAATGTTAATTATATGTATTCCATACAACACATGTATATAATAGCAACGATAAATAATCAACCATCATCCAGAGTGCATTCTACACTGTATAAGCATCAAATATAAATATTCAGCGCTTATAACAGCCTGTCAATCAATCGATCGACATACAGTTAATTATTGGGATTAGTGTATGTCCAATTTCATCCCAACACCCATGTGGGGTTTCAAACAATCAAACACAGATTTTATTGGTGCAGTTGGGCGATGTGTAAAATTTATCGTCCCAATCAATATTAGTCAAATCGGTGTACATAAACAAATCATTCGATTTGTAAATGAATATTTATTTTATTTCAACACATGAATATATATTTTATTTCAACACATGAAATTATTTTATTTCAACACATGAAATTGTATTTTATTTGAACACATGAAATTATTTTATTTCAACACATGAATATATATTATTTCAATACATGAATATATATTATTTCAACACATGAATATATATTTTATTTCAACACATGAATATATATTTTTCACATCACAATCAACAGTCAAATTTCACAACACAAACAATCACACAAGTTGTCCATGGTCTGTGGACAACGGGTGTCGGGTGCTGCTAAGCACTGTCTGCATCCTAGTATATATTTCAACTAGAAAATAAATTAAAAGTGAGGAGTTCTCACCGATTAGCTAAACTAATACACCGCGACTCTCTCTATGTAGGAAATCTTCACCGTGCTCTCCTTTTGTCACTTTCGTCGGCCGTGTTCACTATATATAAAAATCACATTTTTATATTCTCTTTTGTATAAAAATCACATTTTTATATTCTCTATTATATAAAAATCACATTTTTATAACTACTCTATATGGATAAAATTTATATTTTTATACCGCTACTATATAGATAAAAATTCTATTTTTATAACGGTGCTCATATAATAAAGATCAAATCTTTACTATCTATATAATATAAAAATCATATTTTTATATTCTCTATCTCATGAAAATCATATCTTTAATCTCTACATATAAAAAACATATTTTTATTCGCTATTCATGTATGGAAAAATTATATTTTCTTTCATAACTAAAAATATATTTTTCCTAACTTAGAAATCGTATTCTCATATGACTAAAAATCACAACTTTTCAAGAATAAAAATCATAACTTTACTTCATGAAAAATCTAATCTTTACTCCATTCACATATAGAAAAATCGGATTTTTACTTCACATAAAGATCGAACCTTTCCTCGTTTAACAATCTAAACTTTTTGTTTATAAAAATATAATCTTTTTGTTTTAAAAATATAATCATTCTGTGTTTACAAATCCTAACTTTCTGTTAAGAAAAATCTAATCTTTTTGTATAGAAAAATCTAACCTTTCCATTTAAACACAATTTAAAAACTGAAAATGAAAAAGAAAATATTCAATTCGGATTAATAAATAAACTAAATAAAATAAACAAACATCAACAAAAAAAACTCATAAGGGAAGGGAAGCTGCGTTGGTCTGAAATGGAGGGGGCGGCGGTGTCCGGTTCGCCGTCGATCGGAAGGGGGGAAGGGTGATAGCGGTGGGCGGTGGTGTTCAGGGCGTGGTGGGTTCTCTAGGGCTTGGGGCTTCGATCGTTGAGGTGGAGAGAGGAGAGAGAAGCGTCCGAAGTGGGGGAGAAGGTGACCGCCGACGGCGGTGAAGAGGGCGGTGGCGCGCTAGAATCGAGGGGGGCGACGGTGAGCAGATCGCGTTCTCCATTTTTTATTTCGGGTTTGACTTCTGTGAGGAGAGAGAGAGAGATGTGAGGATGTATATATTTATATTTTATTATTTTTAATTTCAAAAAGGTAACTTTTTAATTTGACCTTCAAACGAGACCCACCGACTGTCGTCCCTAGCTAATTACCCCCATTCCGAACATAGTGGGGTATGTATCGCAAGCTGATTCGACTGTTTCGATCAGTTTTCGTCAAAATCAAAATATAACTCTATAT
Source organism: Allium sativum (assembly GCA_030737875.1). NCBI lineage: Eukaryota > Viridiplantae > Streptophyta > Magnoliopsida > Asparagales > Amaryllidaceae > Allium > Allium sativum. The sequence continues at coordinate 14,281,047 of CM060925.1, forward strand.
ATTGATTTTGAACGCACATTTCAATTTACCGGGGCCACATACGAACTCTAAATATTCCCAAAAAATATTTTCTAGCTTTGTATTGTCGATACAGTCCTAACGAAACTAATTTCGTCAAATACCGAGACCGTTTGAAAAATGGTCATTTTCTGGTCGATCGAAATTGACTAAAACTGTAAAAATGCGTTTTCCTTTCCCACGCTCACATATTGATTCAGAAAATTAAGAATTTTGGAGTCTAGCGATAACTTGACATCACGGATCCAACAAAAGTGGTTTCGTCGAAAACCGAGGTCGTTTGCAAAATTTCCATTTTTAAGGGCCAGAATTACATAGCGACCATTCTGAATTTTCATGGATGTAACTTTTGATTCCCGCTATGAAATTTCAATTTTTCGGATTCCTTGGAAAGATATTCTCAAATAGATTCTAATATTTTTTATTTCGCCAAAATCTGGTTTATTTTGCATCCTACACATTCATTTGAACTTTGAAATCGAATTTTCGAACTACCGCGCCATTTTCAATTCCTTATATAATTAAAAATAATTATTTATATTCTAACGACGATCTATATAAATATACACATTCTAATTCTATTCAAAATAAATTTCTCATCGCAATTATTTAAAATAATTCATTTTAAATATTCAAAATTCACTAAAATTGCCAAAATAAAAATTTTAAATTGGCTCGGATTTCCGGGTTATTACAATCTCCCCCACTTAAAACTTTTCGTCCCCGAAAACGAACGAAGCCGAAAGTTGTTTCACAAACCAACTCAACTTTCATTATTTTCATTACGGCTTAAGTTCTTCAACTTTTCAGTTTCTAAGAACTTTTCAAATTTTTCAAAAATTTGGCTAACACCCTAAATTTTCGAAAAAATTCGCCATAACCTCCCATGCACCGGGAGCTTCAGGGTATTTCAAATAGCCTCCTATGGCCCTCACCAATCCAAAAAGAAATAGAAACAGCCAAGCAGCTAGCCAATCGGCTCATAAAATCATCCAAACCCAATAAATTTGTAAACATGTACCTATTTGTCGGGCAAACAATTTTATTCTTCTGCTCTAGCCTCCTTGCTATGACCTGTTCAATGTAAGTACATGTATATGCATGCAATTTCAAACAATTTTCAATTCAGTCCAATATTTGATACAATTTGGCTAAATGGTTCAAATTTTAATTAATCAACAAATAATCAAACAACACAACCAGCAATCAATTTGTTGATTAGCTTTTCAAATTCATAACTTTGATACATAGTCCAAAAATCAAATTTTTGATGCTAAATCACAACAATAAGCCCTATCTAGCTTCGGTTCTCACACCAGTCAATTGGAATCATATAGAAATCCCACTTTCGAAACCCGAACATAAATACTGATGATGCTCGAGCAATCATCAAAATCATCTCCGAGCGCCTAGAGTGTGATTCTATATCTATCCAGTATATTAAAACTTCAAATACACGTGGATCAGACGTATACGCAAAATCTTTATATACTGGATTGTCCAAATCAATACAAATAAATATTCAAATACGTTGAATAAGGTTTAAATTTTCAAAACAAAAATTGTTTTCATTTTGATTTTCAAAACACTACTCTTCACACTCGTTCTAGGATACTACAGATCCCATCTCTAACCCCATTGGATATTACTTATCCAATCTCTGATGAATTCTTTCGTTTGGTTTTAACGTGTCTTGTTCTCGGAGCTCTGTAAACCAAAGCTCTGATACCATGATGAAACGACCCGAAATCCACCTTACGGGAAATCACGGATTGAATTGAGTACAAGCCACATCAGGACACAGACAGAAGAACATTTCATTGTTAATTACAACAATTCCATCAAAATACAAGAACATACAGAGTATAAATCAATATTACACATTCACAAAATATCAGAGATTACCATACATTACTGCAACGGAAAAATAATATAATACACAACTGAAAGTAATACACGGATATAGAGCTTTCCAAGTATCGTTCCAGCTGTAAACCAGGTTCCTATGAATATAAATCTGCAAAACCAAAACTACTAGCAGCCCGTGTCAAAATAAGGGCACCCAGAGTTTAGGTTAAAACAATAAACTCCAAGTCAGTCATGTGACTGGTGCGAGAACTAAAATAGTTATTAATCGTTATTTTAAAGTTAGGTAAATCAAGGGACCACGCCCTATAACACAGAACGAGTTTCCTCCCAAGAATACCAGTGCATAAAACAACAACGCAATGCTTAATAAAGAACAATGAAGCTATTATAAGACCCAGTTCCCATCACACAATGCAACACAAGCCGGGGGATAGGGTTTTACCTTATAATAGCCAAATAATGCTTGATACGCTAAATTTCATCTTTTGTTATTACTATAAGTGAAGAAAACAACTTCAAATATAAATGTATCAATCATAGGCGGCATGGGTACCATATATCATGTCGCCATACTAGTTCTACAATTAAAACCGCAAATTCACGTATTTGGAAGTTGGATTTCCATCTATGAACCGAGGCAAAAGATAGTCCTCACCGATTCGAGACTGTCTAGCCCGAGTCTCAGGACAAGTACTCAGTCAAGCCCTTGGATCATCAGGGCGGGTCCACCAATGTGGATTAAAATGCATGAACACAGCATTTCCTCGCCCTTTGGGGCGTAAATGAGCCAAATGACTCCGTCGGCTCCACACAGTCACCGATATATCCGAGGCGCCTTGCAATAGCAACAACCACACAGGTGAAAATAATATAAATGTCAAGGCTGGTAGGTCACTGACACCACCCTAGCTAGAAGGAAACGCATGCCCTCCCTGATGTCCTCTCCCATTTTTGGTTCACAACCGGGGTGTGAGGCTCGCGAATTCACGTTACACAAAGCTATGCCACACAGGCGGTGCTTTGATCATCAACCACAAGACTTTGCTTTTCAATAAAAGCCTTGATCATTTGCTACTTAGGAATGCCACACAGGCAATTCACACCATGCGACTGATGTCTATCGATATACAACCTCTGATCCCGTACGTCTCAGAGAAGGGTGAAGTAAGGGAATGAATTCCCCTTCACCAGGTAGATGTATATTTAATAGAGATCAATCAACATAGAGCAAAATCCAATGTCAGACACACAGTCCATACAAGTTCGTTCTGGGTCTAAACGAAACCAGAGGCACCTTGTACCTCGCATATCCATCGATCTCCAAGTACGTCTGGACGATCACCAACTGATTCCCTCCTCTTGGTGTACAACCCAATTAAGATCATCAGTAATCACCCAAACGATGTGAAGAACTCCGGTATTCGACCACCGTCTTCGTCCTTGACACCACGCCGAATCAGTTATTCAGAATGGGATAAACCCGGTCTTTCTGAATAACTTACGTATATAATAAGCAAGTGTTACACAAACACAACATACGCCTCACTCCAATTCAGAATATTCTTTTATTCAAATATTCTTATACTTTGGGAAAGGTTCCCATTAATTTTATCAAAGATAAATTCTTTAAATTTATTCTTTAATCTTCTTTGAATATCAACTCAAACTAGTTGGGATTAGCGAACCACACCGAAGTAATCATTTATTTTATTTCCCAATCCCAACCTATTCATCCCATGAAGTAAAACTGGTCATACCTCATATCTAACACCACGGTATTATCGGTAAATTCAATTACCATTTCACGTTCAAATCTAATTGAAGATTTAACTATCGCCTGGAGCAAAACTTGTGATACTCCATTCTCGACCATTTCAATCTAATTAAAGATTCATTAAAACTCCACTTGGTTTTAAGCTTCCCAAAAATCAATATTAATGATTGTTGAACTTGGGAAATCACCTCCTGTCTTTAACTGGGTTAAAGAACCTATGTCATTTAAAACACGGTTCACTATAAACCCAAAATCACATTCCATTAATTATCGGGTTAAAGAACAAGTGTTATTTAAAACACCGTTCACGATAAACCCAAAAATCAATTCAAATTCAATTCCAGTTAAATACCATTTAATTGGTACACTTCATTAAATCTAAATAAAAAAGATTTAATCTTTTTCTCAACTGGGCTCAAGAACAGTGTTAATGAAGACACCATTCACGACAAACCCAAATCACATTTGATATTAAATACAAGGCTCTGAATAGAAAATATATCGGCTTATATTCAATATCAAATTCTACGACCAACAAATATCATATTGGAAATAACGATATAAATATATCTTTCAAATTTCCATAACAATATCTATATAATCACGAAATCCAACATCGAAATATTCCAAAGGCAATTTCGATTCAAATCCATTTCAGCTCAATTGTTAGAATTACTGGTTATTTTCAAAACCATTTCAAATCCAATTTATTTATTTCGAAAATAAATGAATTATAATTCTAGTTCAAAACTAGTTCGTTTCGATAAAAATCTATTTTTATCTTTTCAAATATGGAATTTTTCCTCTCAATTCTTTACGAATCATTTCTTATAATTTTACACAAATTATTACTATTTTTAATAATTTTATCAAGGTCCGTATGGTCGATTTCCATCAACGGCCATCGAACTGCACTTACAGCGACCTTTTCCAAATTTGATTTGGACATAATTCCAAATCCAACCATTAGAATTCTAATTTCTTATATTCGTTAGAAAACTCTTTTCGACACACGGTTCCGGTTTTAGGAGAATCCGTCGGTTGGATCTCCCGCAACGTCAATTCGAAGTCAATGGTCGAAATTCACGAACTACCGCAGCGCGGCGCGTTCTATTCAGGCCATTATATTATATATATAATATATATTTCGTCGATTTCAATTCAAAACGTATTTTATAAATCGTTTTAAATTCGTTTTTAAAACGATTTTAACTTCATATTCAATTTCTAATCAAAATTGAATATTCCATATCATTAATCTATAAATGATAATATTTTCAAAACGTTATATTTTGAAATCAATTCCTTTTCGATATTCATTATAAAAATGAATAAAACCGATATAAATATCGTTCACGTCAAAATGGTGTCATTCTAACCAACACGGCTTTATATATTTCAATAACTTCGTTATTCTATTCAACAAATGAATATTTTCTTCAACACATGAATATATATTTTTTATTCAACACATGAATTTTTATTCTATTCAACACATGAATTTTCTTTCTATTCAAAGAATTTTCTTCTATTCAACACATGAATTTTTATTCTATTCAACACATGAATTTTCTTTCTATTCAACACATGAATTTTTATTCTATTAAACACATGAATTTTCTTTTATAATATTCCTTAATTTCCAAATTGGAATGAGGCCCATTCAATTACCATATAATGTTAATTATATGGATTCCATACAACACATGTATATAATAGCAATGATAAATAATCAACCATCATCCAGAGTGCATTCTACACTGTATAAGCATCAAATATAAATATTCAGCGCTTATAACAGCCTGTCAATCAATCGATCGAGATACAGCTAGTTATTGGGATGAGTGTATGTCCAATTTCATCCCAACACCCGTATGGGGTTTCAAACAATCAAACACAGATTTTATTGGTGCAGTTGGGCGATGTGTAAAATTTATCGTCCCAATCAATATTAGTCAAATCAGTGTACATAAACAAATCGTTCGATTTGTAAATGGATATTTATTTTATTTCAACACATGAATATATATTTTATTTCAACACATGAAATTATTTTATTTCAACACATGAAATTGTATTTTATTTGAACACATGAAATTATTTTATTTCAACACATGAAATTATTTTCTTTCAACACATGAAGTTATTTTATTTCAACACATGAAATTATTTTATTTCAACACATGAATATATATTATTTCAACACATGAATATATATATTTTATTTCAACACATGAATATATATTTTTCACATCACAATCAATAGTCAAATTTCACAACACAAACAATCACACAAGTCATCCATAGTCTGTGGACAACGAGTGTCGGGTGCTGCTAAGCACCGTCTGCATCCTAGTATATATTTCAACTAGAAAATAAATTAAAAGTGAGGAGTTCTCACCGATTAGCTAAACAAATACACCGCAACTCTCTATATGTAGGAAATCTTCACCGTGCTCGCCTTTTGTCACTTTCGTCAGCCGTGTTCACTATATATAAAAATCACATTTTTATATTCTCTATTGTTTAAAAATCACATTTTTATATTCTCTATTATATAAAAATCACATTTTTATAACTACTCTATATGGATAAAATTTCTATTTTTATACCGCTACTATATAGATAAAAATTCTATTTTTATAACGGTGCTCATATAATAAAGATCAAATCTTTACTATCTATATAATATAAAAATCATATTTTTATATTCTCTATCTCATAAAAATCATATCTTTAATCTCTACATATAAAAAATCATATTTTTATTTGCTATTCATGTATGGAAAAATTATATTTTGTTTCATAACTAAAAAAATATTTTTCCTAACTTAGAAAGCGTGTTCTCATATGACTCAAAATCACAACTTTTCAAGAATAAAAATCATAACTTTACTTCATGAAAAATCTAATCTTTACTCCATTCACATGTAGAAAAATCGGATTTTTACTTCATATAAAGATCGAACCTTTCCTCGTTTAACAATCTAAACTTTTTGTTTATAAAAATATAATCTTTTTGTTTTAAAAATATAATCTTTCTAAGTTTACAAATCCTAACTTTCTGTTAAGAAAAAACTAATCTTTTTGTATAGAAAAATCTAACCTTTCCATTTAAACACAATTTAAAAACTGAAAATAAAAAAGAAAATATTCAATTCGGATTAATATTAAAACTAAATAAAATAAACAAACAAGAACAAAAAAAAACTCACAAGGGGAGGGAAGCTGCGTCGGTCTGAAATGGAGGGGGCGGCAGTGTCTGGTTCGCCATCGATCGGAAAGGGGGGACGGATGATAGCGACGGGATGTGGTGTTCAGGGCGCGGTGGTGTTCAGGGCGCGGTGGGTTCTCTAGAGCTTGGGGCTTCGATCGTTGAGGTGGAGAGAGGAGAGAAGCGTTCGAAGGGCTGGGGGGGAGAAGGTGAACGCCGACGGTGGTGATGAGGGTGGTGGCGCGCTGGAATTGAGGGGGGCGATGGTGAGCAGATCGCGTTCTCCATTTTTTTTTGGGTTTGACTTCTGTGAGGAGAGAGCGATGTGAGGATGTTTATATTTATATTTTATTATTTTTAATTTCAAAAAGGTAACTTTTTAATTTGACCTTCAAACAAGACCCACCGACTGTCGTCCCTAGCTACCCCCATTCCGAACACAATGGGATATGTATCGCAGGCTGATTTGACGGTTTCGATCAGTTTTCGTCAAAATCAAAATATAACTCTATATATTGAATTTGAACGCGCATTTCAATTTACCGGAGCCACATACAAACTCTAAAAATTCCCAAAAAATATTTACTAGCTTCGTATTGACGATACGATCCTAACAAAATTATTTTCGTCAAATTCCGAGACCGTTTGAAAAATGGTCATTTTCTGGTCGATCGAAATTGACTAAAACTTTTAAAACGTGTTTTCCTTTGCCACGCTCACATATTGATTCAGAAAATTACGAATTTTGGAATCTAGCGATAACTTGACATCATGGATCCAACAAAAGTGGTATCATCGAAAACCGAGGTCGTTTGCAAAATTTCCATTTTTAAGGGCCAGAATTCCATAGCGACCATTCTGAATTTTCAACTAGACGTAAGTTTTGATTCCTGCTATGAAATTTCAATTTTCTGGATTCGTTGGAAAGATATTCTCAAATAGATTCTAATATTTTTGATTTCGCCAAAATCCAGTTTATTTTGCATCCTGCACATTCATTTGAACTTTGAAATCGAATTTTCGAACTACCGCGCCATTTTCAATTCCTTATATAATTAAAAATAATTATTTATATTCTAACGACGATCTATATAAATATATACGTTCTAATGCTATTCAAAATAAATTTCTTGTCTCTATTGTTTAAAATAATTCATTTTAAATATTCAAAATTCACTAAAATTGCCAAAATAAAAATTTTAAATTGGCTCGGATTTCTGGGTTATTACAGTGAAGTTGCCTGAGAATCTTAGTGGTGTTCATGACGTATTTCACATGTCACATTTGAGGAAGTGTTTACACGATATCGCGGAAGTAGTAGAGCCGAACATGCTTAGAGAAGTGGAAGTAGAGCGAGATGCCATGGTTAGACGGGTTCCTACATGCATCCTTGGATCGGAGGTCAAGAAATTACGCAACCGAGAGGTCAAGTTGGTTAAAGTCCAATGGGGAGATGATCAAGGACACGCGACTTGGGAAACGGAATACAAGATATGTGCGTCGTACCCTTTCCTTTTTGAGGGTATGTTCTTAACTTCTCCTTTTTCTACCGCTTTGTGTATACTTGTTCTATCGTTTAGTGTATCCTCTCGATTATATCTTCGATCTTTAGGTAGAAAATCCTATGGTTGTAAAAATGTGTTTGGGACATGTTAGGTTTGGTGGATGCAAATGGATGTAAGTGTTTGCTAGTGGTTGCTCGTAGATGCATTTACACACACATTAGGCACTAGATCGGCTCAATCACTTTCATATTGCATAAGGATGAGAGTGCATATTTAAATTAATGGATGTATATTGAATGTGTTATCATATGGATGTTGCATTTGGATGAATGGTTGTGCACTTATATAGAAATGATATGTATCATTAGGATTCTTTTGCATAGATAATGGACGCATGGCACTATCATGTTTTGCATTAAGGAGGTCAACTGAATCAGTAGACCGCCTAATTTTGCATTAGGATAAGGGCATATACACACACTTTTCATATGTTCATGAAAGCATTAGAAATCATTTAAGGACAATGGACGCCCGTGATTGATGGATGATGGATGGTAGGACATACATTCCTTTCAGCTTCAAGATTTCGGGGACGAAATCCTTTAAGTAGGGGGGAATGCAACACCCCGTAATTTTAAACCATGACATAAGGGATAATTAAAGAATAATTAATTTTTAGAAGAAAATTTAAGTGAAACGGGTTATGCAATTGCGTTCGTCTTGGAATTCTTCTTGAAATAGAGTCCAAGTTTGCGTAAAACGGATAACGTATGAAGTAGTTATGGACGATGGAAGTTTGGCAGAATAACCAGGAAACAAGCCAGGATAACTGCCGCACTTGTGAAGTGCGCCAGAACAAAAATGCACTGGCACACCTGGGAAGTGCGCTCAGGCCGAGCCCAGGTCTGCAGAATCTGGAGAGTTCCTTGATGACGTGTCTTTTTAATCTGAGTGGTTCTGATGGTCTCTAGTCTAATCTAAAGGTCCTAATTCACCTAATACATCTGTAAATAAACACCTAAACCTAACCATAATCTCATTATTATCATCCATGGTGCCTCCATGCTGCTCTAATATAAATTAAAACAAGCCTTTCTTCTCCATCAAGTTAAATTAGAAGATCAAATATACAAATCAGAATTGGGGTATTCTAAGATCAGGATCTGGTACAACAAAGCCTAATTCTCTTCTTTTGAATCCTATCGCTGTGAGTTTATGTCACTTTAACATATAATTAAATTAAAAAGTAATTGTGATAGGATTGTAAATTGGATCTAATGTATATGTCTGTAAATAGGATGAATTATATCAAGTTTTGTAATTTGTTATCCTTCAGATTCATACCCAATTACTATTATCATATGCCTATCTAATCTATTTTGTCATTATTCATTTCACATGCCTATTTATATGTTTATGCCAATTTTGATGATTGATTCTCTCCTCTTCTTCTTTCCCTTTTTCCTTTTTATATTAGGCTAACTTCAAGCCTAAGCATATTGCATTGAGATTTACGTACGAATAACGTTGGGATGATTGGGAAAAGTTTAGGAAAATATGTAATAAAATGAGATTTGGCATAAATTATTGATGGCTATGGAAAATGGATTTGGGCATAATTTGGCATAACTTGTACACATGAGATTATAGGCATAATTTGGACTAAAATTATAAACATAATTTAGATTTGAAATTATGGGTAATTGGAATATATTATAATCCAAGATTTGAAATTGGGATTTGAATCAAGAAAGTAACAGTGAACGCCTAAGACACGAGGTTAGATTCAGATTGCGGTTTAAGCCTGCCCGGAACCACCCGGCATATCCAGCAACCGAAAACGGTAATCTAATGTTAGAGGTCAATGGCAGAAATCAGATGTGTAATAATGCAAAGACACGAGGTTAGATTCGGACTGCGGTATAAGCCTGCCCGGAACTGCCCGGCATATCCAGCAACCGCAAACCGGTAATCTAATATGGGAGGTCTTGCAAGATTACGGTTATAATGAATTAATGAACACTTAACCAAGATAAGACATGTGATTAGACATGGGAATAATAAAGGATTAAGTGGGTAACATGGGTAGCATGTGAAACATAACAAAAGCACTTAACCAAGATGAGACATGTGATTAGACATGGGGATAAAGAGGGGTTAATGGGAGTTCCTAGTGGGGACCAAGCTTAGGAGGGAAGCTTGTGTCAAGTGTGTGGACCGTTTTCAACCAGTAACCTATTTTAGTATCTATATGAGCTCAAACTAGGTCGAGGACAGGGACACGCTTACTGAAGTTGATTGTAAAAGGTCAATAAAGAGACAGTGATGGCAGTGCAAGTATAATGGAGTCATGTGCGTGCGTGGATCCGGGCTTGTAGGTAAGACGCTGTTGCATCGTGTAGGTATAATCTGTGCATTTCAGTAGTATCGGGGTTATCACCTTAGGGAGTGATACACCTTATTGTGGGACTAGCAAAAGTGTCTACGAGGTTAGGGAGTCGATCGAATGGGGAGGGTAGTGGGTATAACTAGTGGTGGTAGGAGCAAGTGGGCACCTACGAGAGCAGCTAGGAGTACACGAAGCTACCATTATTATATTAGTAGGGAGGGATCATCTTTTAATATGTAACTAGTACGTTGGTACAATGCAGAGCATATCTTATAGTGGTTAGGAGCGCAGTCGATGTTCTATCTTGCTTACCTTGTTTACCTTGTCATATCTGCTTATGTTACAGTCATCTCTTATATCCAGTTTATGTTCTTATCCTGTTACTTTACTGATTATATTGTTAAAGTCACTAGACTCACCAAACTTTATGTCTGACCCTTTTGGTTTCACCTCTTTTCTTCCCCCCTCCCCCCACGTCCTCAAGGTGGGGTTAGTGAAGCTTGACTCAAATTTCTTTCTTCTTGAAGTGCTTGGAAGTGCTGAAATTAATGCTCAGCTTTATCTCTTTTTCATTATAGCTATTTGGAGTGGGAATATGGTTTTGCTTTTATGTACTCTGATAATAATTTTGTTCAAGATGGATATTCGTGTACTTGGCTTTAGTATATGGTTTTGATGTTGTAACCAGACATGTTTTGCTTTTCCGCTGCAATGAATAAATTTTGATTTCTTAAGTACCATTTTATATATCTGTCTTGTGATGTTTTGTTCTATACTCTTATAACGCTCCTCCCTTAGTGAGTGACATTAATGGACGTGGAGTGTTACATGTATATATAATTCTCTTGTGCGTATACAAACTTCAAACTTTAATAACTTCTTCATACGGTGTCCGTTTTACACAAACCAGGTGTCTATTTTGACCAGAATTCCAAGACATACGCAATGGCACATTCCATTTCACTTAATTATGAATATTTAATTAAATATTCCTTAGTTTATCAATTTTAATGTTGTTAAAACTATGGGGTGTTACAGTGGTGGCATTCTAGTTTGTTCTTGTTGGTTTCGACTTGCTCAGATCTAGTTAGTTAACTACTTCGTGGAGCAACCGCAGATGCAGTAACTTTAAGTTCCATTGTTTTGTTTTGCGTCTCGCTCAAGCTTCTGGTACGTATTTCCTTATCTATCTAGTGTTTTTCTCATTCTCTTCTTGGTGAGACATTATAGATTATTTCATATCAGTGTTTGGGTTGTGATGGGCACAATGGGGTACTTGATATTCGAAGTTGATGAGGTAGGCATTTTGTTGTTTTCATTTGATGGTTGCAGTTTTTTATGGATATGGTGGTCTTTGTGTTATATGGGCTTTGATTTGGGTATTTGGAGTTCCAGGAAAGTGAGTTCATCTCTGGTCGCAGAATTTGGTTGTTTGGGTAACGTTAGAGGTGTGTTGGTTTTTGACTTTCTTGCTCAGGCAATAGGTGAAGCTTTTGCTCTCAACTTCCTAGGAGGAGTTACCATTTCCTTCCGTTTATCTACCCTGCAGTTCGATTCCTTCGACTTCATGTTATTCTGGTATGCTATGGGTGTTTTCATGGAATGTCTTCGGCATGTGGTCTTCATACTGCCTGGAAATATGATGATTGAGGTTGGTCCTTCTAGCTAAGATCACGCGGATGTAATGGTATGTTGCTTCAGCACGGGCTTGGCTCTGTATTGAGGATATGTGATGGTTAGTGTCTTTTGTCACTAGGTAGTCTATAGTTACTGTACATGGCATGGGTATGGTATGAGTTGCAGCAGTTTGTAGTTGTATAGTTACTTTCAACTGTAATTTTTAGTTTGCATAGCATATTGTTTAATCCTCCCGGTGTAGAGATTAATATGTAATAGTTGTCTAGTAGATCGACTAGCTCTTGTACTATAATCTTGAATAAATTAGTGGATGGGCCATTTTAAATGTCGTATGTAGTGGACAGTCCACTTTAAAAACCGAAATAGTAGTCAGACAACCTGCCAAACTCCTATAACTATTATAATTAATATTTGTTATAATAATAAGTGTTACAGATCACTATAAAAACCGGTCGGCTATGCCAAAAAAAACACAACAAATACATACCGTTCAAACATCATGTAGGTTCATAACAAATACATATCGTCAAACATTACATACAACAAATACAAATACGAGGAGTCTTGATCTTAAATTTGCGTTATAAAGACAATCATCTTTGGGTGATATTCCAAAACCACCAAATATAATCCGAAACACGTATGGTGGGCTCCCGCTCTAACTGAGCGCACATGTGCCTATGATTCTATAAAGGCTGGCAGATCCATACCCTTTGAGTCGATGAATAACAACCCACGTCCAACCCAAATTGTACGAAATTACAAATCTTTAATAGAAAGAAGTTAGAGAATGAGATAAGAAAGAAAGTTAGAATAAAAGAATAATAAGAAGAACTAACATAACACAGAGTCTCACATCGCAGCGGAACAAAATAATATAGAAATAAATCTTTATTGAGAGATTGAAATAAAACTTACAACCATCAGAGTACATCATCTGGATAGTTATAATAATCTGTCTACATATACAGCACATAGTGGAAAAAACAAATCATACGTTTGAATACCTTCAACTCATCTCTAAACTTCATAACATCAGATAACCTGAAACTGTAAAACTCGATCTGACCCGAGCATTGCAAACGCCAGGATTAGTCTGGTGAACCTACGTGAGAAAACTCGTTAAGTTTATAGGTATCATCCAACTTGATTTTAAAGTCAAAATCTTTTTGAAAGAAAAGAATAATCGTAAGACCAAATCACCCATAAATACAAACGATTTTTACCTTACGATAACCCAAAATATTTTGAAATCATATCTTTTCTGATATTATAATAATGTGTAAATCAAATAAATAACCATCTAGCAGAATGCTTATATCTCACACTCTACATACATAGTTTACAACAAAAACCGCATGCTCTTATTGGAGAATGGATTTCCAACTGGTATGGTATGGGTCCACCTTACGACAGTGTACCTCTATAAAAAATAAACTAGGATTTAACAAGAATATCTTACAACTCTGGCTAAATATGACCTACCATTCACTTCACTTGAATGTTCCGAATATATTATCACCTTACGACTTTTGTCGCGACAACCGTAATTCCAGAGAGATACAGAGATGAAAGAACAACTAAAATTTCTCTAGATGGTGATAATATACCCTAGTTGGGAGCGAACCACTTAGCTATGCGACCTACCTGATTTTTATAACTTTTCGCGATTGAAAATGCTTGAGGTTTTAATTAGAACATCTGGTCACCATTCACTTTGAATGCCAAATCATCCGATCCGCCAGAAAATCACTTATTGACATTCACAAAAATACTCTATTTGTTAAGCTTGGAGAAGTGCCCTTGTCTGCCGTAAACTATGGTACGTTTGAAGAAATCAACGTACGTGATTCTTTTGGAAATACTCTGTCTGACACCCATCTATACAAGTTGTCATGGGACTGGACAAACCGAAGGCACTCTCCAACCACATCCTAGGAATAACCCAATGGATTCATTTATTTTTATGACTGTTTATTTTGATAGTTAAATAACCGACTATCAAAATCATGCCTAATGCGTTGTTGGTACGGAAAGATCAAGATCGAATTATATTCGAAAAGCATTCTGAACTAGCAAATACGTTATTGTGGAAGATGCTGATCAAGATGGAGAAAATGAAGACCATGATCTTCGTAAAATGAAACAATTACGTAAAATTTTTGTTTGATCCTTAGAGATATATTGTGACTCTGTCATAGTTGAAATATATGAATTGCAAGGACTACTCGGTACTGATCCATAGGGTGATTCCTATGATATGGTAGGAGGGTGCCTTTGCTTTATCCAGTCCCAGGACAACTTGTATGGATGGATGTCTGACAGAGTATTTCCAAAAGTATCATGTACGTTGATTTCTTTAAACGTATCATTATTTGTGGTGGATAAGGGAACTTCTCTTAACTTAACAACTAGAGTATTTTTATGGACGTCAATTAGTGATTTTCTGATGGATCGGACGTTGTGGCATTCAAAGTGAATGGTGGCCAAATGTTCTAATTAAAACCTCAAACCTCTTCAACCGGAAAATGGTATGAAATCGGTTAGACCGCATGGCTAAGTGTGTTGCTCCCAATTAGGGTATATTTTCACCATCTAGAGAAATTTCATTTGTTCTTCTTTCATTTCTATATCTCTCGGGAATTACAGTGGTCGCGAAAAAAGCTGTAAGGTGACAATATATTCGGAACATTCAAGCGAAATGAATGGCCAATCATGTTTAGCCAAGGTTGCAAGATGTTCTTGTTGAATCCTAGTGTATTTTCTCTTGAGGTACATTGTTGGAAGGTGGTCCCATACCTTACCAGTTGGAAATCCATTCTCCAATAAGATCCCACGGTTTTTATTGTAAACTATGTATGTATAGCGTGAGATGCAAGCGTTCTGCTTGATGGTAATTTATTCGATTTAGACATTATTATAATATCCGAAAAGATAAAATTTCAAAATGTTTTGGGTTATGGTAAGGTAAAAACCATCTGTATTTATGTGTGGATTTGGTCTTACGAATATCCTTTTCTTTCGAAAAGATTTTGACTTTAAAATCAAGTTGGATGATCCCTATAAACTTAGTGAGTTTTCTCACGTCGGTTCACCAGACTGATCCTGGCGTTTGCAATGCTCGGGTCTGACTGAGTTTTACAGGTTCAGGTTATCGGAAGTTGTGAAGTTCAGAGATGAGCTAGATGTGTTCAGATGTATGATTTTTTTTCTTCTATGTGTTGTATATGAAGACAGATTATTATAACTGCCCAGATGTATTGACGTACTCTGATGATTGTAAGTTTTATTTCAAGCTTTCAATAAAGATTTATTTCTATATTATATTTTTTTCCGATGTGATGTGATACTCTATGTTGTGTTGGTTCTTCTTATTCTTCTTTTCTAATTCTCTTTCTTACCTCACCCTCTAACTTCTTCGTATTAAAGATTCGTAATTTCGTGCAATTTGGGTTAGACATGGGTTGTAATTCTTCAACTCAAAGGGTACGGATTTGCAGGCCTTTGCACATTCCATTGCTCAATGTAAAGTGCATAGTTATCCGCATTACAGTATGGACTGTATATGGGCGGATTTCCGGTATATGCTGTGTCATACCAATCTTTTGCATAACCCGATCCGGTAAATGGTATGTGGTCTATGTTCTGCAGATGAGAGAAACTTTAGCAGTCCATAGTTATCTAGCTACAATACAAATATCTAGAAGTTGGTCTAGCACTTCTTACGTGTACGAAACCTATACTACGAAGTTGTAGTCAAGCACATCCAACTCGTTATGATAGAATTTGACGTTTCTAAGAGGAGTTTCTGTTGTCTTCTTCGGGCCTATCCATCTATAAATAACAAATTTTGCTACCTTAACATGTATGATTATACATTAAGAAATTTATATCGATTTTACAAGAAAGCACACCAAGATCCAAGAGGCAATGTGTTATCAACAACAACATTTCGGACTTTAATCCGACCAATAGGATGGTACGTCCACTACCAAAACTGGATAGAGTAACTTACAACTGAATTTAACCTGACCATAATTCATTGCAAAGTGAACTTATATATATGAAAGTCATGACAAACCTGCACAATCATTAAACTACCTCCAATCAGCTGTATCTCCAATAGTGTGAGTCTAGACATCTCCATGTATGTATAACACAAGGCTGCACTACCCGAAGAATATTTACCGCACTCGCCTAAATCTCCAAGAAATGCCAACCATTTAAGAGATAGAGGTAGAGGTATGACCTAGAGGCAATTATGTAATTTGTTATATATACCTAACTTGTTGATATAATGTGGTTATATTGATTAATTAATTTAATTGAAAGTATATTTAATAGAAATCCTTAAATGATGTGTTTTTGTGATAGTAGTTACAAAGTATTATAACCGTGAGTACTTTATCACAATGAAAATAAATATACTATTTTAAATATTCCTAGTCAAGATGTATTGAGACTGGATATCGATACATCTGTTGAGACTAGAGTTCGCAATGCATGCCAAATGTTGGACAGTGTATTACTCATGATTACTGGGGGAACCAAGAGGTTGCATACTGATAGTTATTGGATAACCATGGAATGACCCACTATAAATTTATGTTGGCTAATATAACTAAGGTCAAATAAAAAATATCGACGTGACTAATTTACACAGATCTTTTGACTTGAGGATACTGTTGATCTTCAATGTGGAAGCACTACTTTGATTATAGCTAAATCATGCACAACGTCCATATAATGACTATAGTTGGGTAGAGTGGAAGCATTGGAAGTGAAACAATGTTCAAGAGAGAATTGATCTCCTCAGTTGTATGAGGTTAGTATCATGATCAACCGATGTCAACTCAAAGTCAAAGTCTCTCGACAGATTTCATAAGTCCTAATATGATTTAATTTTGATGAAGAGAAGGTGTAAATAATTGTCACTATTTGGTGCTGCTTATAATAAGTAAAGTTAGATTTTACCTAAAAATGTGTAAGAGATAAATTTGGCCAAATTTTTACGCCACCTGCTAAGTGACATGTGAACATTAATATTCAAACAAGTTCGATGCTAATTGCCGACCGAAATTACACCTTTGAGTTGCACAACTGTAATGATGAATGTTTCAAAAACTACATGATTTAATTAATTAATTTATAATCATTGTAAATTGGTTAATTTAATTAATATCTATGAAATATTGATATTTATTTATTTATTTGATTTGTTTGAATGATAGTTTTATTTAAACATCGACATAAAAGTTATATGTATATACATATATCAATATATGATACTGAAAATTATTTAAACTGTACTTACGTAGTTTAATTACCAGATATCATTTGGAATATTTTGAGGTCTAATGAACTCATTCATATAAGGCTTAAAATATAACTGTTGGATCGAAAAAAATTAAAATAAATGGAGGAGGTTATGAGATGCCCACTCCACAAATACCTAGTATTTCATTCATTTGCCACAATTCAAAAATCTCTCTCCCTCAATTCCCTAGCTTCCATCCCCATTTTTACATTCTTGGCTGAAAATTAATGGCCTACAGACCCAAAAAGGATCCCAAAATAAAATAAAATAAAGACAAAAGGTGGTGCTTCATATTTTGCAATTTCTGAAGGTGATTCAGTTGGGTCTCGAAGCTTCTCTCATTCAAGATACGAATCATATGCAACATCAACAAGGTAAATTCAATCAATTCTTTTTCTGTTCATTCTACTACAGGTCTAGTACTTGTTTCAAATTATATCATGAATTCATGCAATGTTAGATGGAAATTTAATTTAACGTTCATAATTTGTATGTAACTATCACAGTCTTGTTAAATGGAAAGTATCTATAAAAACTGAATTATTTATTGAATGACAAGATTGGGTATACATTTGATAGATCCAAATTAAAATTTATTTATTATATCAAACTATGCTCAAGTATAGATGTAGGTTTTAAATATTCAAATTAGTTTGTAATTTTTCAGATCAAAAAATTTGCATGCTTAAATTAGTGAATAATTTTGCTACCTTGTTGAATTGAAAAATAAATCTCTACATGTAGACTACTATACTTTATCTGGATCTATATTTTAACCTTTATTTATAGTTAATTGCTTTAAATTTGTACATTTACATGTTTATGCTAGAGGTAAGCATTCGGTTGGTTTCGAGGTAAAAAAGTTCAAAATGAATTAAAACTGAAAATTTTAAAAATCGAACCAAACCGAAATAATTTCGGTTATTTCGGTCGGTAAATAATTTAAACGAACTTGAAGGACAAATTATTATTCAAATGATTAATTCACTTAAATTCAAACACAAATTTATTTTTGGAGTGATTTTATTCATTAAATTCTAAATTTACAATAAAATTGAGTTATTTTTAATAAATGTTTTTGTATTTTATTACTAAATCAATTACTTGAAGTGCTACAATATCATTATATTAGATAATACAATGAAAGTTTGGTTACTTCGGTTAAACTGAAAACCAAATAAAATTATTTAACAAACCGAATTCATACCGATTTATTTTCAGAACTGCACCGACTGAAATAAATCAGTTTGGTCAGTTCACCCGATTCTAATCGAATATTTCTCAACCCTAGTTTATGTTAATTTACTAAATTGTACTAGAAAGTTAACAATGAAAATTATATGATATTAACACAATGGTTTTATTGAGATCTATGTTTCATGGCAAAGTGTAATTTTAATTTTGAATGTTAATATATATATATATATATATATATATATTAGTTGCATGTTTAATAAATTAGATATCTACATATGAATAAAAGAATTAAAAATGAAACTTAGTTTTGAAAATGATTGAAATTACTTTTTAATTTTTATTAAAACAAAGCTTTGATTGTATTCTATAATATTTGATTTACTTGTATGTGTTTACATGAAATTTAATTTTGTCTACATATTGTCATGACATGTTTATTTTAGTCAATAATATACATATGATTCTTGGTTGATCTTCCATATATTACATTATGGTACTTATTGATTGTCATATGTAAGCTATCTTAATTAAGTTCAGTAAAAGATAAACTTTATCAATCACCATTACCATCACTTGTTTATTTTCTCTTTTTTACACCCATGTAATATCCATTCTAATTTTTCATGCTTATTTTGTGTATACATGTATATCATCACTGACACTTTCTATATATTGCACTTGCATAATATTTACAGTTAATATATTTACATTTTATGTCATATTTGGATTGTCATTAATGTTAATTTATTAATTAGTCATTCAATTCAATTAAGGGAAGGAAATTAAAAGTTTTCTTCTTTAATTAAAATTTAATCCGATATTAACTGAATGTGTTAAGAGAAAGAAAACGATAGTTTATTTCCTTGAATAAATTTTAAAGGTAACTGTAACAACCTAGAATTTTGGCAACATAAATTAATCATTAGAATTTCAAAAATAGAAATTTCTGCAAGCGATGGAATTTGACCCCGAAAATTTAACCGATGCGTCGCGAACGGAGTCCGTATGAAAAAGTTATGGACGAAAAATGATAACGGATGAAAAATAAATAAACCAAAATAATTAATTATTACATACCTTAGTTAACTTGCATTACTGGGAATTTTACAACCCAGGCGGCCAACCGTAGCGGTCGATTGGCGGTCAGCCCTAAAGGTCGACCCATTGGGCGTCAGAACGCCTAGTGACAGCTAGGTTTTATAAGGTTAGGTTATTATATATTCTTAATGAATGGACGGATGTTAAATAAAATAGATCTAACAGTCTAAAGCCAATTCCACTCCTATAAATCAAGGGGTAAGGCCTCATTCTTTTCCATACAAATTTGTAGCAACAACGAAGCTATGCCATTTTCCTTCCTCTTCTAACCTAATTTCTTAAATAAAAATATATTCACATACAACAGATCAAATATAAATCATATGAAATTCGGAGGATTATCATATTCAGTGGAAATGCATGTGGATAGACGCTCCAAATCAGATTATCTCCTCTCTTCCTATTTTCTTACATATCTACACATCTGGAATTATCCCCTTTTGAGATAAATTGTAGATTTATAAGAATTTGGGAATTGTAGGGCTAAAAGGTTCAAACTTTGGATTTGGGTGTTTTAAGGTGAGTGGGAAATTTACGAATACAGTTATAATTGCCTATTTATTTCTTTTGAATTAGATCTAAAAATTTATGCCTATTTCCATCACATCTGTTCATTAAATTGTTGTAATCGAATTAACACCCATCAGATCGGATTGTAAACATTGTTAAACTTGAATATTGTGAATTGTGGTTAGGCATAATATTAATTGTGGAATTCTTAAATTTATTTATACATATTTCCTATAATTATGTTGTAAAATATATTGTGGTTTGTTGTAAAACACTATAGATGTGGAAATCAGTCCCAATGAACACCATTTAGATATAGTTATATTCCAGATCTCTAATTTGAGCGTTGAGTAATAAATTATGTGAATAATGGGTAAAATGTTAAATTGTGTGATTGTAGTTTAAAGGAATTGTAATTATTTGCATTCGATGTTGCTAGGTTTTGGCTTAATTGCTGTAAATATGTCATTTTCCACTTTTTAAAAAAAAAAGATATTATTTCGAATTCACAAGAGATATGGAAAAAATATTGGAAAAGAGAAAAGTGGTGCAAACATATGTATAAATATAAGTATACATATTTGTGCACTCTTTGCACAACTATTCTAAAAATATATATAAATATATATATATATATATATATATATCTTTTGAATTTGAAATATATCTGTTCCACAGGAATAGTTTACAATAACTACAGCTAACAGTCTTTTTGGAAGATTTGAAACCTTTTGACCAGATTGAATGCAAAAAGGAATGTTTGATTATTGATTAAACCAAACCATTAAACTTAATAAAAAAAAAAGATAACTACGTTGACCACACGAAAACATAAATATAAATATATACATATTATCCGTCCAAATTAGGATAAAACGGTAAAATATACATTGTATAAAGTTTGAATGATGTTCAATTATGGAATCGTATGAAAATGAAATCCATATTGAATTTATATGTTTTTGGTGACCATTGTAGCAATTAATATAATTTATTGCTATAAATGGAACCACAAATCAATAAATAACAATTGTAACCAATGTTGAATGGGGAAAATAAATATAATATGATAATGTTTACAATTCCTAAATTAATTAGGATTAACGTTGTGCACCCCTAATTAGGAAATTTGAATTATAAGCGCATTTAGATACGAGGTTAAGCTTAACTAGTGGAAGAAGTCTGCCCGGAACAGACCGGCAAATCCAGCATCCACAGGTGGTCAGCTTAATGTGAGGGGGCTAATGCATAAATATAAATGTACCAAAGCACGAAGTTAAGTTCAACTTGTGGTAGAAGCCTGTCGGAACCGACCGGCAAATCCAGCATCCATAAGTGGTCAACTTAATGTGAGGCATCTAGTTCACAAATAATATATATATATATATGTATATATATATATAACAAGCCATAAATTAATTAATTAATTAATTAATAAGAATAGTAATTGTCTGTTGGGGTATAAGAATTAGATGCATTTGGACTGATAAATGGTTTCCTTAGGAAAATATAGCCGTTACGGTCATAAAGGGAAATAAACAAAGAAATAAGATGTAAATGGGTGTAATAAGGGGATTAGTGGATATTGATTTTTGTTTAAATACTAAGTCCAATTAGGGAAGTAATTAAATAAATATCTCAAGGTAAAGATGTTGAACCTGTGATTTTTTTCGTTTGATGATAATAAACATATTACAAATGTGTTTGAAACTGTACTGAATTCTATTCTCCACATCATACAGAAATGAAATTGGTTTTTGACTGACAATATCTATACACAAGATTGAAATATTCACAGAAGAATTTATTATTCAAAAATTAATTTTTATTTCACAAATAATTTAGTACATCTTTTCGGAATTCCCTGCTATATACATACAAGTATGGACAAATCAATTTTTCTTTACAAATGGACCTCACTACATTTTTTCTCTCATACTCAACTACATATATATTTACACTCTTACTGTTTCTATATCCTGATTTGTTCCTGTCGCATTATCCTGATACCCGTCACAAAAATGAAATACACACAGTAGTCTGGAACTAAACTAAACAAATAAAAATTTATTTTATAATTTTTTATTTTTCCTTAGATTTTCTTTGTGTTTTCTCATCATCTTTCTGACTTGATCAGCCTCGACATAACCACATTTGTTTGCTGATCAGAACCAGCATTACACTCTACTGATTCTGACCAGCCTCAACACAGTGTAATCATTCTGCTGATGTGTATTACAGTTTCACATATATACACACTTATACACAATGGTCAGAAATGACACAAGACAGGTCGAAACCCAAAAAGAAAGTAACAATGCAAATCAGCTCAACAAAGTCACAAACACATTACAGTGGTGAAAGTACAAGTGCCAAGAGGGTGCAACTTAGCTGTAACGACCACGGAGATTTTCGACCCGAAAATCGACACAAAACCCAGCGTCGACTGTTCAGACATCGAAAATACCAGATCATTAATAGAAAGAAATTAGAGGATGAGAAAGATAAGATAGAACTAATAGAATAGAAGAAGAAGAGGAACACAACTGAGCAAAATCAGAGTAAACGCAAATCTCACAGCGGAACGAATAAAATATATTATATAACATAACTTTGAAATACAAATCTGTTTTGTATATACATACCATTATCAGAGTACAATACATCATATCACAGTGGAAATAATCTCTAACAGTGAAGCCTTCTGCTTTTAGCTCCACCAAGTGTATCTATAAAGCCTGAAACACTTGACCGCCCGTACAAATTTGGGCACCCAAGAGTTTAGCGAAAACAAACAAAATGAACTCTGGGTCAGTCATGGGACTGGTGTGAGTAAATTCCAACCATACGGTTTAACTTTGAAAATCCTTTTGAAACAAAAGGATAATAGTAAGACCAACCCACACATAAACATGGACGGTTTTTACCTTACTATAACCCAAAATATTTTGGTATCAAAATCCAGTGATTTATAATAATGTCTAATCAAGTAAATATCCAAATAGTAGAACGCTTGCATCTCACGCTCTACATACATAGTATAAAATCAAAAACCGCAGGGCGCTTATTGGAGATTGGATTCCAACTATGACAAGGTATGGGACCACCTGCTGATCGTGTATCTCTAGAGGTGAATACATGGGTTCAGCAAGAACGTCTTGCAACCCGGTCCACACATGACTGACCACTCATTTCGCTTGAGTGTATCGAATGTAAATCACCAACGGTTGGACTCAAACCACCGTTCCCGAATGGGCAGAATCGATAGAGTAAGAACAAAAGGAATTTCTCTAGATAGGTGATTATACACCGTAATAGGAGTGACCCACATAGCCATGCTACCTGCCCGAATTTTGTCATTTCCCGGTTGTGAGGCTTGAGGCTACGTCTATCTTTTAGAACATCTGGCCACCATACACTTTGAATGCCACATCGTCAAACCCATCAAATCACTAGTTGATCTTCCCAAAAATATTACGGGTATAAAAGCTAAGAGAAACGAATTTCTCCGCCACCAGACGTAATACCTTGAAAGGATCGTCTTATGTGACCTCTAGGAATACTTTGTCAGACATTCGTCCATACAAGTTGTCCTGGGACTGGACAAACAGAAAACACCATTCTAGAACAGGACGACCCTTGCATTTCACTCCGTCTTCAATTAGCGTCAGCATAATCTAATTCGTAGCGTTTATGCCTATACGGAGTGGTTTTCGGATAATATATCCAACCGATCTCTCCGCATTGACAACGATGGTCAAAACACTTTGATAGTCGGTTATTTTACTATCGAAGTAAAAACAAACATCCATTCTAATGTATAACTAAACATCACATAACCACGGGCATTTTTTATTTAACATTCGTTCTATTATTCGAATTCCCATATCTTACCAGATATTTCTCAACCCCGTTTTAGCACTTTCACACTTCGTATAATTCATTTACACTTCTTCGGGGAAACAAAAATTATTTTCTTATCACTTGAGATGAGTGAATTACAAACCTTCCTAATGAATAGTGTTTTATTTAATAATCACGCTTAAGCTTGGTTAACATCGCTAATTTATCGTTATAGTTCAAAACTTGTCATACGCTGTAATATTCCCCTTTATAACTAATCTCGACATAACAACACGCTTAAGCCTTGTCAACAACGTTATTTATCGCTATAGTTCTAAGACTTGCAAAACGCTGTTATATTCCTTTTATACTAATCTTGACATCTCTTTCTGTTACAAAAATCTTGACATCTCTTTTCATTACCAAAAATCTTGACATCTCTTTTCGTTACAAAAATCTTGACATCTCTTTTCGTTACAAAAATCTTGACATCTCTTTCTGTTATAAAATTCTTGACATCTTTAATTCAATAACATTTTAAATGAGGTCCACTTAAGAAACAATTATTTAATTAAAAATAATTAACTAATATTTTACTTTATAAAGTGAACTATAAAGTACCAGTTTATAATAGAATTTCTATTACAGTTTAAAGCTTCGCTTTAATTATAAAAATCTAATTTTTATAATCGACTTCGTTGATTCGCCTGACGACCATTCAACTTCTTACAAAACGATGTGTTTATGGTCGACTGTTGCCACTTTCTAAATCGATATCATTTATTTATTAAATCAAAACAAATGTTAAATTTTTATTCAACACGGTTCAAACAGTGCATATATAAAACAAACAACACATATAAATATTAAGGAATCCGGTTGGACTCCTCCAACCGGTTTCCTACATCCACAGATGTTAGTCAAATCAGTATCCAACCAATGATGTTTACATATGCAACGATATATATATTTCAACCAATTTTAATGTAATTTACTTAAAACGCCCATCACACAGCATTCAACCAATATTATAATATCATAAAATAGGATCAAAGTTAGTGAATTTACTCAACTTTGCGTGTTAACCGTTAAATAACGATTTGCGTTCGCTGATCGTACCAGGCGTTTAACTTTGCCATAAATTCATCGTTCTTCAAATCTCTTCAGACTGATCTCAGTACGTGGCCGGCGATCCTATGATCCCAAATGACCCTTGTTTCATTGAGTTCCTATTGTACCGCACACGGTCCTTTCACCCGACTTGCATCACAGTGGTCGCACGTCTCCTTTCTTCCTCATAACCAGTACGAACGGCATGAACTCAGTACCCTCACCCCATTTTCATCCATAACACCATTTTGCCTCCTGAACTTTGATCACTGCCCATCACCTAAAACTGAACAGCATGCACCCTTCCTTCTAATGTTTATCACGTGCTGTTGCAAATCCACCTACCTCTAAAACAAATACCCACCAAAAACTGGTAGTACCGCAATCCTTACTGCATCAAATCTATACCATTTCTTCCTCATCATTGAATACAATTGCCGTATCTTTCCTCTATGATACATGCGCTAACGTGCATACTGAAGCCATCCATGTATCTCCAATATTTCTTCCAACCAAATCCAATTTCTATACCATGAACCAAATCCCATGCTTTACAAAACCAATATCACCATTTTCCTCACCCAAAAGCTACGCGCGCTACAGCCAATCCAACCAATCACCACCGTGTTTCACATCTATAGATCTCGCATGCAATTTGCGTCCAACTTTCCCCTCCCCACAACGCATGTAATCCACCAGTTCGAGCATTTCTCTTTTGATTACCCAACTCCCATGCGCTATGCCACATGCCGTCTTTTATCAACTCGGCAGCACCTCACTCTTGCCATGAAACCACCCAGTATGTCATGCCATAATCCGCACTGCACCCTACCCTACCCTTTGTTTTCACTGTGCACTCAATCCTCCTTTCACTACTTACTCCTCCTCGCATGTACTTCATGTTTTGCCAATGTCCTCAACGTCTTTGCTGCATGTGTGCACTTCGCCAATACTTGCTCCCATTTCTTTCCTCGTACACGCTCTACCCTCTCACAGTAAACATTGCAGCGTTTTATTTTATTTTATTTTATTTGAAGCCATTATTCTCGCTTGTATTTTCGAATGAAGAAAATGGGATGAAAGTGTCGTGCTTAAATATGGGTGAAACGACTTGGCAACCAAGGAAATGGGTACATATAGGTTTGTAGAGATATGGGGGGTAGGTTGTGTAAAGTCTGTTTGTTCATTAATTCGAATTAAAAGTTGATGTTGCTTCACAAGTTTGAAAAGAAAATACACTGAATATAAGGTAGGCTGCCAGAGTAGGAGGAGACTTCGACTGGGAAGAGCTTGGCCATATTCAGGGGAGGTTGTTTTTCTTTAAATGGGAATAGACGTAAATAGCATGTGACGCTATCATTCCATTTGAGTAGACCGCTATTTTGATTTTCTAACTGTTGATGAAAACACGTCCATTTTGAATTGTCTCTTAGGGTAGCTTAAGGTAGGATTTTGATTGATGTTGAGGTTCAACAAATCTTATGTGTTTTCATATCATAGGGTTATGCTTATAAAACTTAGGGCTTAAGTTTTCAAAAAGTATCCTTTCATGTATGACGTGCTCGTTGAACCTACTAGCAGGACAGCTAGTAAATGCTTTGGTTGTACCATTATCAGGATATCGTCCACCTTAATAATATATTTCATTTTGTGATATATAGGCTATCAATCAATCTTAAGGCTAAGCAAATAAAACATACAGGTCATTTGGAACTCAAGGCTAAGCTAACAAGAGGTACTATTTCTTCAAATGAATAAGACTAGGACGTCAGAAGCATTATTGTATTAGGATGACGACAATACATTGAGACATTGCATTGAAGTGGAAAGAAGTGCGGCAGACCGGTGCTTCGAAAAATATTGTGTACATATTTGAAGATATCATTTTACTTTGCTTTTAAGTTACTAGTTATAAAAAGGCTAGCGTACCTCGTTATGTAGAATTCCATTCACACATGAACTGCTATGGACAGATATTAAAATACAGTCGTGTGCCGCGAGGTGCCACGATCCCAAAAATATAATAGTATCGGTAGGTTGACTCATATTGTGCAACCCCAAAATATTGATATAGGGTGCAAAATACTCCAAATAAAAAGTTGTGTATTTCATTAATTAAAAATTACAGTAAAATTCTAAAAATTAAATTATCACTACATCTCAAAAGAACCTTGTCTAAATTCGAAACTGATATCAAGTTATATCAAATAAACCGTTACAGTCGATAAATGATTTTACAACGACTATTTGAATATTTGATTTGGATATATCTTGCAATATATAATTCAGAAAATCGATTTTTCACCTCCATTAGAAAAATACAATTCAACAGATTCCAACGTTTCTTGTTTCGCAGAAATCCGATTTAAAACGAGTCCTGTACACTCAGTTGAAGTTCAAAACGTTAAATTACGAACTGCAGCGTCGTTATGAGCTCGATTATATTTAATATATATTTTTATACATTCCATTTCGTTTTAATTAATATATAAATCTACTTATAACACGAATTCAATATTTAAACTGATTTAAATATTCAAATATAAACTGATAAAACTGCGGGACATTACATTCCTTCCCCCTTAAAATAATTTCGTCCTCGAAATTGCTAAGGTAGGGAAAGTGCTACAATCCCTGTTATAACCAGGTTAAAAATCTTTTTTTTTAATTATTTCTTAAATTCATTTTTAACAGAACTGATTAATACTAATTTAAAATTAATTCCTTCTTTCTAACGACTATTTTTAAAAATTCTGAAAATTTCATAACAACTTAAATTTTCGGAGAATTTCGCCAGCATTTTCTCTGCACGGCTCATCCGGTACTACTACAACTTGCCCCTCTAGGCTTTCTCCGATTCAATCAGAAAATCAACCGCCAAACGGCTTGCCCAATAAACTCATAGAAACCTCATACCAGTATATAATATAAACGTGTATCTTTTGGTTGGGCATTCAACTCTATCCTTTTCAATTTGCCACTACTTCAGCATACATAAATGTATTTTCACTTGGTCTCCACTCGACACATCCCCAAACCAATCATCCGCTTAAACCCAAGCCCAAATCCATTTCAAATTTCTGTTCCAGTCTCAAATTCAAACTCTTACTCAACGATCCAATTTCATAACCAAGTTCGGTTCTCATCCAAAATTTTATTTCGCAAGTTCAGTATCTTTGCGAAGTGAAATCTTATCCTAATACGGTTTTCACTTAACTGGCTTAATTAGATTCTATGTTTTAATTTAAATTCAAATTTATCAAGTTTTACCATTTCAATCTATTTAACTCCTTAAGTTAAATTCAAATCTAAGAATTCTAATTCCTGGGTTTTATTTCAAATTAGTTTGAAATCAAATATATATTTGCATATAATAATGGTAATTCAAAACATTTGAATTCTTGACAACTTGCTTCTCTCGAAACAATTCAAAAAAACCCACAATCTTTGGTAGTAATCCGTCACTTGGAAACTTGAAAATGAACACTGATGATGGTCGACTTCATCATCGGAATTTATTTCCCAGCGATCAAAGTGAGTTCAATACTATATCAATTTCATAACTCATATTCAAATACATTTATTTGAAATTTACTTCAAACATGTCTTTTCGAAACTTGGATAATATTTCAAAATTTTCCCAAGATCTTAAAATTCCATATATTTAATTCAAAATTCATTTACAAACAATTTCATGTTTCAGAATTTTAATTCCAATTCTGGTTTAAATTTCAGATTTAATTCTTCCGATTTTATACCTTATACTCATACGAATTTCGATTGGTTATTTACATAACCAACCCACTTATAATCTTATTCGATTATTGTAACAATCAACACACCCATTATACTATAATGATTTCAAGATATATAGTTCTTTTTATATCAAAATATATTTTGGGTAAATCTATTTTATTCACCCAGCTTTTAAAACAATACTATGTCGAGATTCTCTATCCAAGCGTTTATAAATCCCTATCGACCTCGTCAGCTAAACGCGTCGATCTGAAATTTATATACCACTCACCAGATCAATCAACACAATATAAAACGGTTTTTATAACAATTTACAAATACACGCTCATATATATATATATACACTCAACTCAATCTAGAGTATTACTAACTCCATCTTTATTGAGTTACGCCACAGAGCCAAGGTAATCACTTAACCTTCAGCTATGATACCAACTGTAACGACCACGGAGATTTTCGACCCGAAAATCGACACAAAACCCAACGTCGACTGTTCAGACATCGAAAATACCGGATCATTAATAGAAAGAAATTAGAGGATGAGAAAGATAAGATAGAACTAATAGAATAGAAGAAGAAGAAGAACATAACTGAGCAGAATCAGAGTAAACACAAATCTCACAGCGGAACGAATAAAATATATTATATAACATAACTTTGAAATACAAATATGTTTTGTATATACATACCATTATCAGAGTACAATACATCATATCACAGCGGAAATAATCTCTAATAGTGAAGCCTTCTGCTTTTAGCTCCTCCCAGTGTATCTGTAAAGCCAGAAACACTTGACTGCCCGTACAAATTTGGGCACCCAAGAGTTTAGGGAAAACAAACAAAATGAACTCTGGGTCAGTTATGGGACTGGTGTGAGTAAATTCCAACCATACGGTTTAACTTTGAAAATCCTTTTGAAACAAAAGGATAATAGTAAGACCAACCCACACATAAACATGGACGGTTTTTACCTTACTATAACCCAAAATATTTTGGTATTAAAATCCAGTTATATTATAATAATGTCTAATCAAGTAAATATCCAAATAGCAGAACGCTTGCATCTCACGCTCTACATACATAGTATAAAATCAAAAACCGCAGGGCGCTTATTGGAGTATGACAAGGTATGGGACCACCTGCCGATCGTGTATCTCTAGAGGCGAATACACTGGGTTCAACAAGAACGTCTTGCAACCCGGCCTACACATGACCGGCCACTCATTTTGCTTGAGTGTATCGAATGTATATCACCAACGGTTGGACTCAAACCACCATTCCCGAATGGGCAGAATCGATAGAGTAAGAACAAAAGGAATTTCTCTAGATGGGTGATTATACACCCTAATGGGAGCGACCCACATAGCCATGCTGCCTGCCCGATTTTTGTCATTTCCCGGTTGTGAGGCTTGAGACTACGTCTATCTTTTAGAACATCTGGCCACCATACACTTTGAATGCCACATCGTCAAACCCATCAAATCACTAGTCGATCTTCCCAAAAATATTACGGGTATAAAAGCTAAGAGAAACGAATTTCTCCGCCACTAGACGCAATACCTTGAAAGGATCGTCTTATGTGACCGCTAGGAATACTTTGTCAGACATTTGTCAATACAAGTTGTCCTGCGACTGGACAAACAGAAAACACCATTCTGGAACAGGACGACCCTTGCATTTCACTCCGTCTTCAATTATCGTCAGCATAATCTAATTCGCAGCGTTTATGCCTATACGGAGTGGTTTTTGGATAATATATCCAACCGGTTTCTCCGCATTGACAACGATGGTCAAAACACTTCGATAGTCGGTTATTTAACTATCGAAGTAAAAAACAAACATTCATTCTAATGTATAACTAAACATCACACAACCATGGGCACTTTTTATTTAACATTCGTTCTATTATTCGAATTCCCATATCTTACCAGATATTTCTCAACCCCATTTTAGCACTTTCACACTTCGTATAATTCATTTACACTTCTTCGGGGAAAACAAAAATTATTTTCTTATTACTTGAGATGAGTGAATTACAAACCTTCCTAATGAATACTGTTATATATAATAATCACGCTTAAGCTTGGTTAACAACGCTAATTTATCGTTATAGTTCAAAACTTGTCATACGCTGTAATATTCCCCTTTATAACTAATCTCAACATAACAGTCACGCTTAAGCCTTGTCAACAGCGTTATTTATCGCTATAGTTCTAAGACTTGCAATACGTTGTTATATTCCTTTTATACTAATCTCGATATCTCTTTCTGTTACAAAAATCTTGACATCTCTTTTCATTACCAAAAATCTTGACATCTCTTTTCATTACAAAAATCTTGACATCTCTTTTCGTTACAAAAATCTTGACATCTCTTTCCATTATAAAAATCTTGACATCTCTAATTCAATAACATTTAAATGAGGTCCACTTAAGAAACAATTATTTAATTAAAAATAATTAACTAATATTTTACTTTATAAAGTGAACTATAAAGTACCAGTTTATAATAGAATTTCTATTACAGTTTAAAGCTTTGCTTTAATTATAAAAATCTAATTTTTATAATCGACTTCGTTGATTCGCCTGACGACCAATCAACTTCTTACAAAACGATGTGTTTATGGTCGACTGTTGCCACTTTCTAAATCGATATCATTTATTTATTAAATCAAAACAAATGTTAAATTTTTATTCAACACGGTTCAAACAGTGCATATATAAAACAAACAACACATATAAATATTAAGGAATCCGGTTGGACTCCTCCAACCGGTTTCCTACATCCACAGATGTTAGTCAAATCAGTATCCAACCAATGATGTTTACATATGCAACGATATATATATTTCAACCAATTTTAACTGTAATTTACTTAAAACGACCATCACACAGCATTCAACCAATATTATAATATCATAAAATAGGATCAGAGTTAGTGAATTTACTCACCTTTATATGTTAACCGTTAAATAACGATTTGCGTTTGCTGATCGTACCAGGCGTTTAACTTTGCCATAAATTCATCGTTCTTCAAATCTCTTCAGACTGATCTCAGTATGTGGCCGGTGATCCTATGATCCCAAATGACCCTTGTTTCATTGAGTTCCTATTGTATCGCACACGGTCCTTTCACCCGACTTGCATCACAGTGGTCGCACGTCTCCTTTCTTCCTCATAACCAGTACGAACGGCATGAACTCAGTACCCTCACCCCATTTTCATCCATAACACCATTTTGCCTCCTGAACTTTGATCACTGCCCATCACCTAAAACTGAACAGCATGCACCCTTCCTTCTAATGTTTATCACGTGCTGTTGCGAATCCACCTACCTCTAAAACAAATACCCACCACAAACTGGTAGTACCGCAATCCTTACTGCATCAAATCTATACCATTTCTTCCTCATCATTGAATACAATTGCCGTATCTTTCCTCTATGATACATGCGCTAACGTGCATACTGAAGCCATCCATGTATCTCCAATATTTCTTCCAACCAAATCCAATTTATGTACCATGAACCAAATCCCATGCTTTACAAAACCAATATCACCATTTTCCTCACCCAAAAGCTACGCGCGCTACAGCCAATCCAACCAATCACCACCGTGTTTCACATCTATAGATCTCGCATGCAATTTGCGTCCAACTTTCCCCTCCCCACAACGCATGTAATCCACCAGTTCAAGCATTTCTCTTTTGATTACCCAAATCCCATGCGCTATGCCACATGCCATCTTTTATCAACTCGGCAGCACCTCACTCTTGCCATGAAACCACCCAGTATGTCATGCCATAATCCGCACTGCACCCTTCCCTACCCTTTGTTTTCACTGTGCACTCAATCCTCCTTTCACTACTTACTCCTCCTCGCATGTACTTCATGTTTTGCCAATGTCCTCAACGTCTTTGCTGCATGTGTGCACTTCGCCAATACTTGCTCCCATTTCTTTCCTCGTACACGCTCTACCCTCTCACAGTAAACATTGCAGCGTTTTATTTTATTTTATTTTATTTGAAGCCATTATTCTCGCTTGTATTTTCGAATGAAGAAAATGGGATGAAGGTGTCGTGCTTAAATATGGGTGAAACGACTTGGCAACCAAGGAAATGGGTACATATAGGTTTGTAGAGATATGGGGGGTAGGTTGTGTAAAGTCTGTTTGTTCATTAATTCGAATTAAAAGTTGATGTTGCTTCACAAGTTTGAAAAGAAAATACACTGAATATAAGGTAGGCTGCCAGAGTAGGAGGAGACTTCGACTGGGAAGAGCTTGGCCATATTCAGGGGAGGTTGTTTTTCTTTAAATGGGAATAGACGTAAATAGCATGTGACGCTATCATTCCATTTGAGTAGACCGCTATTTTGATTTTCTAACTGTTGATGAAAACACGTCCGTTTTGAATTGTCTCTTAGGGTAGCTTAAGGTAGGATTTTGATTGATGTTGAGGTTCAACAAATCTTATGTGTTTTCATATCATAGGGTTATGCTTATAAAACTTAGGGCTTAAGTTTTCAAAAAGTATCCATTCATGTATGACGTGCTCGTTGAACCTACTAGCAGGACAGCTAGTAAATGCTTTGGTTGTACCATTATCAGGATATCGTCCACCTTAATAATATATTTCATTTTGTGATATATAGGCTATCAATCAATCTTAAGGCTAAGCAAATAAAACATACAGGTCATTTGGAACTCAAGGCTAAGCTAACAAGAGGTACTATTTCTTCAAATGAATAAGACTAGGACGTCAGAAGCATTATTGTATTAGGATGACGACAATACATTGAGACATTGCATTGAAGTGGAAAGAAGTGCGGCAGACCGGTGCTTCGAAAAATATAGTGTACATATTTGAAGATATCATTTTACTTTGCTTTTAATTTACTAGTTATAAAAAGGCTAGCGTACCTCGTTATGTAGAATTCCATTCACACATGAACTGCTATGGACAGATATTAAAATACAGTCGTGTGCCGCGAGGTGCCACGATCCCAAAAATATAATAGTATCGGTAGGTTGACTCATATTGTGCAACCCCAAAATATTGATATAGGGTGCAAAATACTCCAAATAAAAAGTTGTGTATTTCATTAGTTAAATATTACAGTAAAATTCTAAAAATTAAATTATCACTACATCTCAAAAGAACCTTGTCTAAATTCGAAACTGATATCAAGTTATATCAAATAAACCGTTACAGTCGATAAATGATTTTACAGCGACTATTTGAATATTTGATTTGGATATATCTTGCAATATATAATTCAGAAAATCGATTTTTCACTTCCATTAGAAAAATACAATTCAACAGATTCCAACGTTTCTTGTTTCGCAGAAATCCGATTTAAAACGAGTCCTGTACACTCAGTTGAAGTTCAAAACATTAAATTACGAACTGCAGTGTCGTTATGAGCTCGATTATATTTAATATATATTTTTATACATTCCATTTCGTTTTAATTAATATATAAATCTACTTATAACACGAATTCAATATTTAAACTGATTTAAATATTCAAATATAAACTGATAAAACTGCGGGACATTACATTCCTTCCCCCTTAAAATAATTTCGTCCTCGAAATTGCTAAGGTAGGGAAAGTGCTACAATCCCTGTTATAACCAGGTTAAAAATCTTTTTTTTTTAATTATTTCTTAAATTCATTTTTAACAGAACCGATTAATACTAATTTAAAATTAATTCCTTCTTTTTAACGACTATTTTCAAAAATTCTGAAAATTTCATAACAACTTAAATTTTCGGAGAATTTCGCCAGCATTTTCTCTGCACGGCTCATCCGGTACTACTACAACTTGCCCCTCTAGGCTTTCTCCGATTCAATCAGAAAATCAACCGCCAAACGGCTTGCCCAATAAACTCATAGAAACCTCATACCAGTATATAATATAAACGTGTATCTTTTGGTTGGGCATTCAACTCTATCCTTTTTAATTTGCCACTACTTCAGCATACATAAATGTATTTTCACTTGGTCTCCACTCGACACATCCCCAAACCAATCATCTGCTTAAACCCAAGCCCAAATCCATTTCAAATTTCTGTTCCAGTCTCAAATTCAAACTCTTACTCAACGATCCAATTTCATAACCAAGTTCGGTTCTCATCCAAAATTTTATTTCGCAAGTTCAATATCTTTGCGAAGTGAAATCTTATCCTAATACGGTTTTCACTTAACTGGCTTAATTAGATTCTATGTTTTAATTTAAATTCAAATTTATCAAGTTTTACCATTTCAATCTGTTTAACTCCTTAAGTTAAATTCAAATCTAAGAATTCTAATTCCTGGGTTTTATTTCAAATTAGTTTGAAATCAAATATATATTTGCATATAATAATGGTAATTCAAAACATTTGAATTCTTGACAACTTGCTTCTCTCGAAACAATTCAAAAAAACCCACAATCTTTGGTAGTAATCCGTTACTTGGAAACTTGAAAATGAACACTGATGATGGTCGACTTCATCATCGGAATTTATTTCCTAGCGATCAAAGTGAGTTCAATACTATATCACTTTCATAACTCATATTCAAATACATTTATTTGAAATTTACTTCAAACATGTCTTTTCGAAACTTGGATAATATTTCAAAATTTCCCCAAGATCTTAAAATTCCATATATTTAATTCAAAATTCATTTACAAACAATTTCATGTTTCAGAATTTTAATTCCAATTCTGGTTTAAATTTCAGATTTAATTCTTCCGATTTTATACCTTATACTCATACGAATTTCGATTGGTTATTTACATAACCAACCCACTTATAATCTTATTCGATTATTGTAACAATCAACACACCCATTATACTATAATGATTTCAAGATATATAGTTCTTTTTATATCAAAATATATTTTGGGTAAATCTATTTTATTCACCCAGCTTTTAAAACAATACTATGTCGAGATTCTCTATCCAAGCGTTTATAAATCCCTATCGACCTCGTCAGCTAAACGCGTCGATCTGAAATTTATATACCACTCACCAGATCAATCAACACAATATAAAACAGTTTTTATAACAATTTACAAATACACGCTCATATATATATATATACACACACACTCAACTCAATCTAGAGTATTACTAACTCCAACTTTATTGAGTTACGCCACAGAGCCAAGGTAATCACTTAACCTTCAGCTCTGATACCAACTGTAACGACCACGGAGATTTTCGACCCGAAAATCGACACAAAACCCAACGTCGACTGTTCAGACATCGAAAATACCGGATCATTAATAGAAAGAAATTAGAGGATGAGAAAGATAAGATAGAACTAATAGAATAGAAGAAGAAGAAGAACATAACTGAGCAGAATCAGAGTAAACACAAATCTCACAGCGGAACGAATAAAATATATTATATAACATAACTTTGAAATACAAATATGTTTTGTATATACATACCATTATCAGAGTACAATACATCATATCACAGCGGAAATAATCTCTAATAGTGAAGCCTTCTGCTTTTAGCTCCTCCAAGTGTATCTGTAAAGCCAGAAACACTTGACTGCCCGTACAAATTTGGGCACCCAAGAGTTTAGGGAAAACAAACAAAATGAACTCTGGGTCAGTTATGGGACTGGTGTGAGTAAATTCCAACCATACGGTTTAACTTTGAAAATCCTTTTGAAACAAAAGGATAATAGTAAGACCAACCCACACATAAACATGGACGGTTTTTACCTTACTATAACCCAAAATATTTTGGTATTAAAATCCAGTTATATTATAATAATGTCTAATCAAGTAAATATCCAAATAGCAGAACGCTTGCATCTCACGCTCTACATACATAGTATAAAATCAAAAACCGCAGGGCGCTTATTGGAGTATGACAAGGTATGGGACCACCTGCCGATCGTGTATCTCTAGAGGCGAATACACTGGGTTCAACAAGAACGTCTTGCAACCCGGCCTACACATGACCGACCACTCATTTTGCTTGAGTGTATCGAATGTATATCACCAACGGTTGGACTCAAACCACCATTCCCGAATGGGCAGAATCGATAGAGTAAGAACAAAAGGCATTTCTCTAGATAGGTGATTATACACCCTAATGGGAGCGACCCACATAGCCATGCTGCCTGCCCGATTTTTGTCATTTCCCGGTTGTGAGGCTTGAGACTACGTCTATCTTTTAGAACATCTGGCCACCATACACTTTGAATGCCACATCGTCAAACCCATCAAATCACTAGTCGATCTTCCAAAAAATATTACGGGTATAAAAGCTAAGAGAAACGAATTTCTCCGCCACTAGATGCAATACCTTGAAAGGATCGTCTTATGTGACCGCTAGGAATACTTTGTCAGACATTTGTCAATACAAGTTGTCCTGCGACTGGACAAACAGAAAACACCATTCTGGAACAGGACGACCCTTGCATTTCACTCCGTCTTCAATTATCGTCAGCATAATCTAATTCGCAGCGTTTATGCCTATACGGAGTGGTTTTCGGATAATATATCCAACCGGTCTCTCCGCATTGACAACGATGGTCAAAACACTTGGAT
This sequence comes from Allium sativum, assembly GCA_030737875.1. Classification (NCBI taxonomy): domain Eukaryota; kingdom Viridiplantae; phylum Streptophyta; class Magnoliopsida; order Asparagales; family Amaryllidaceae; genus Allium; species Allium sativum. The sequence continues at coordinate 14,318,842 of CM060925.1, forward strand.
AGTCGGTTATTTAACTATCGAAGTAAAAAACAAACATTCATTCTAATGTATAACTAAACATCACACAACCACGGGCACTTTTTATTTAACATTCGTTCTATTATTCGAATTCCCATATCTTACCAGATATTTCTCAACCCCATTTTAGCACTTTCACACTTTGTATAATTCATTTACACTTCTTCGGGGAAAACAAAAATTATTTTCTTATTACTTGAGATGAGTGAATTACAAACCTTCCTAATGAATACTGTTATATATAATAATCACGCTTAAGCTTGGTTAACAACGCTAATTTATCGTTATAGTTCAAAACTTGTCATACGCTGTAATATTCCCCTTTATAACTAATCTCAACATAACAGTCACGCTTAAGCCTTGTCAACATCGTTATTTATCGCTATAGTTCTAAGACTTGCAATACGTTGTTATATTCTTTTTATACTAATCTCGATATCTCTTTCTGTTACAAAAATCTTGACATCTCTTTTCGTTACCAAAAATCTTGACATCTCTTTTCGTTACAAAAATCTTGACATCTCTTTTCGTTACAAAAATCTTGACATCTCTTTCCATTATAAAAATCTTGACATCTCTAATTCAATAACATTTTAAATGAGGTCCACTTAAGAAACAATTATTTAATTAAAAATAATTAACTAATATTTTACTTTATAAAGTGAACTATAAAGTACCAGTTTATAATAGAATTTCTATTACAGTTTAAAGCTTTGCTTTAATTATAAAAATCTAATTTTTATAATCGACTTCGTTGATTCGCCTGACGGCCAATCAACTTCTTACAAAACGATGTGTTTATGGTCGACTGTTGCCACTTTCTAAATCGATATCATTTATTTATTAAATCAAAACAAATGTTAAATTTTTATTCAACACGGTTCAAACAGTGCATATATAAAACAAACAACACATATAAATATTAAGGAATCCGGTTGGACTCCTCCAACCGGTTTCCTACATCCACAGATGTTAGTCAAATCAGTATCCAACCAATGATGTTTACATATGCAACGATATATATATTTCAACCAATTTTAACTGTAATTTACTTAAAACGACCATCACACAGCATTCAACCAATATTATAATATCATAAAATAGGATCAGAGTTAGTGAATTTACTCACCTTTACATGTTAACCGTTAAATAACGATTTGCGTTTGCTGATCGTACCAGGCGTTTAACTTTGCCATAAATTCATCGTTCTTCAAATCTCTTCAGACTGATCTCAGTATGTGGCCGGTGATCCTATGATCCCAAATGACCCTTGTTTCATTGAGTTCCTATTGTATCGCACACGGTCCTTTCACCCGACTTGAATCACAGTGGTCGCACGTCTCCTTTCTTCCTCATAACCAGTACGAACGGCATGAACTCAGTACCCTCACCCCATTTTCATCCATAACACCATTTTGCCTCCTGAACTTTGATCACTGCCCATCACCTAAAACTGAACAGCATGCACCCTTCCTTCTAATGTTTATCACGTGCTGTTGCAAATCCACCTACCTCTAAAACAAATACCCACCACAAACTGGTAGTACCGCAATCCTTACTGCATCAAATCTATACCATTTCTTCCTCATCATTGAATACAATTGCCGTATCTTTCCTCTATGATACATGCGCTAACGTGCATACTGAAGCCATCCATGTATCTCCAATATTTCTTCAACCGAATCCAATTTCTGTACCATGAACCAAATCCCATGCTTTACAAAACCAATATCACCATTTTCCTCACCCAAAAGCTACGCGCGCTACAGCCAATCCAACCAATCACCACCGTGTTTCACATCTATAGATCTCGCATGCAATTTGCGTCCAACTTTCCCCTCCCCACAACGCATGTAATCCACCAGTTCGAGCATTTCTCTTTTGATTACCCAACTCCCATGCGCTATGCCACATGCCGTCTTTTATCAACTCGGCAGCACCTCACTCTTGCCATGAAACCACCCAGTATATCATGCCATAATCCGCACTGCACCCTTCCCTACCCTTTGTTTTCACTGTGCACTCAATCCTCCTTTCACTACTTACTCCTCCTCGCATGTACTTCATGTTTTGCCAATGTCCTCAACGTCTTTGCTGCATGTGTGCACTTCGCCAATACTTGCTCCCATTTCTTTCCTCGTACACGCTCTACCCTCTCACAGTAAACATTCACTACAACAAAAACACCATATTACAACTTTAATTTTACAACGGTGGTAAAGACACCGTTGTAATAAATGGTTTTTTACAACGGTGGTAAAGACACCGTTGTAATAAATGGTTTTTTACAACGGTGGTAAAAGCACCGTTGTAATAAATGGTTTTTTACAACGGTGGTATTCCCTAAAGTTGTAATAAACGTATTTTTAACAACTTTTTGTTTTGTTAGTTGTAATAGATGCCCATTACAAACTTCATGTTTATAATATCTATATTTAATAACTAATTATATTAATATTTAATAATAATTAATAATAATTAATAATTAATAATAAACTTAGGAATCAATAATATTTATTAAATAATTAATAGTTAATAAGTGGTAATTAATGTTTAATAGTTAATGTTAACTGCTTATTAATTAATATTTAGGTGACATATACATTATAAGCTTTTAATAGTTATTACTCGATTATAACTAAGTAGAAATAAGTAAAAGTTAAATAATAACTATTGTTAATATGAAATAATCCTAATTAATAATTAATTTAAAATATGAAATAATCCTAATTAATAATTAACATTTAATTAATAACTAATTAGTAAGTAATAATTAATAATCAATAATAAGTAAACAAATAAATATTAATTAATTAACTAATAATTTACAAATAATTCACTGTTAAATACTAGTAATTAATGATTGATAATAATTTTCAATAAATAATAATTAATCAAATACTAATTAAAAATTATAAAATAATAATTCACTGTTCAATACTAATAATGATTGATAATTAATATTTAATAATCATTGATAATAATTTAATTAATTAATAATTTACAAATACTTATTAATTTGTTCAACTAAAAAAACTTCTTCTGTCTGGAGTTCACATGTATTTGCGTGTGAGGTTCAAGTATGTTTTTTTTAAGATGTACCAATTAGTTTATAATCTAAGATGAACGTAATTTTTTAATTTAATAATTATTAACTAATAATAACTATAAAAAAAAATTTAATAAATAATAAGTGTGTTTCACAGTCGTTAAGCGACTAAAAATATCATATCTCTAAGTAATTAATAACAAAAAAAATTATCTCTAATTTTTAATAATTATCGGTGAAATAGTTAAATTGTTATATGTACAACACGTTTACGAATGCTTACAAAACAGCCCATATGTCCACACTAAAGAGCAAAGCGGTTGCCACTAAATCAAATGACCAGACTCTACCCGACCCGATAACAAGAAAACCCTACATCATCCAATTCACACGCCATCATTCCTATTTCACCCGACCGAAGCTTTCCTCAAATAATCTCGATCCCCTTTGTTCTTTTCCCAAATCATTCCCAAAAATCAAAGCCTGGTAATGGCAGCAGCTGAAATCGAACCGCCTCCTTCACTGCTCGCGTCATGGCTCAATTCTTCCTTGCTCTACCGCTGGCTCAAGCCGCTCGCCCTCCTCTCTGTACTCGATCGAATCTTCTCCGCTATCTCCTGTCGTGCGCACCTGAAACCCCACCAACAACCTTCGCCCTTGCCTTCATCGAAACCGTACCGACAACCTGATGCCTCCGGTCCACCATTTTGCTCGCTGACATCAATTCCTCTTCTGCTGGACAGGTATGATATTAGACTCAAGTAACAAATTTCAATTTTGACTAGCAGAGCTGTGGTGGTGAATTGATTCATTGATGAATTGAAATTTGACAAAATTTGAAATTGTCAGGTCTGTAATAGCTTTCAAGTCCTTCAAGGAAACAATGAAGTATCCCTAAATGATTCTGAAAAGTATAAAAATAATTTGCTTGCAAAGGTGATTCAATTTTTAATGATCTTTTATTAACCATTGAAATTAAACTCTACTGCCCGATTAATTTGGCAAACCATGCTGGAAACAGAACATTCTCGGAAGATGGTTTACCTTAACTGATTATGCATTGTTCTGTTTTTCAGCTCGATGGTATGAGTGTAAATCTTGAAGAATACCTGAACATCATTGTATCTAAGTGCAGGTATGTCATTTCTCCTCTTAACTCATCATAAATGCATCCACCGTAACTACTTTTCTCTCTCTATCTACCTAGTAATTGTTTATATCACCATACTGTATGGATATATTATATCTAAAAAGCAGTTTACCTGTTCATTCTTCCATATATATTATAATGAAGAATGGTGTTGCCTTGGAATACTCTGGCCCTCATAATATGTTACACTGTTTGCTTTGGTTATACCCATACAGTACTGGAGTGCATTAGATTTAGGCAACACTACTGTTGTGTAATATTTTCACACCAGTCATCGCTTTTATAATCGAGTTTAAGTGTCTAATACATCAGCATGTTACACTGTTTGCTTTGATTATAGACATACAGTGCCGGAGTGCATTATATTTAAGAAACACTATCTGTTGTGTAATATTTTCACATCCATCACTTTTATAATCTAGTTTAAGTGTCTAATACATCAGCCGTAAACCAGGTTTTCTTTCTTTTTCTTTTCCAGTTATCTTGATGTTTGCTTAGAAGCATTATGTGCTATATAACCTAAAACCATACTTGCAGTCAAGTCCATCCATTTATTTTGGGTGGTAGTATTGGAGAGTTTAAATGCTGATGGTTATCTGCTTTACCCTCTATTCGTTATTAAGAAGAAAAATTATGGAGTAAGCAAGCGGTACATTCAACGTATATTAGTATGTAGTAATATAGTATCATTGGATGCTATTTGTTTTCCACCTTTATTGGTTCGTGGAATAAAAAAAACTAATCTTGTATTGGACTAGCATAAATAACGAGTCATTTCTTTCTGGAAAATAGAAAAGGTGAAATCAAATGCTCAAACGCCAAAAATGTAATATTAATGTACCAATTTGAAAAAGGAGCACAAGGAGATTTTCGTATATAATGGTTTGAATGCATTGTATTAGCTGTTTATTTTGTGCACTCACATTTTTCCAATTTTCGTTACATGCATAAATCTATACTGCAACACTAACAGTTTGATAATTTCTTTCTTAGGAATGGATATTAAGGAGAAAAAGGAGCACAAGGAGATTAACAGGAGCAGAAGAAAGTTAGAACTGTTATAAAGTCTTTGTATCTTCAGTTTTGTCAATGTATTATGTAAAAAAATGATGAGTTTGAAATTAATAATATATTGTTTTGGTTCATGGTTTAAGTTTGTTTGATATTTTCAGTTTTGTAGATAATATGTTCTGCAATGAATTCTTTTATTAGTAATATGTATATAATTTGTGGATATATTACAATTGTAAAATATAAAAATTGTAATAAAATGTAAAAAATAAAACAACAACGGTGCATAACTGTTGTAATAGACTTATTACAACGGTGGAAAAAAGTTGTAAAATATACATATTACAACGGTCTTGCAACAGTGCAGAAAAGTTGTAAAAGATATTAGGCTATTACAACTTCTTAAGACACGACGGTTTGCCCACCGTTGTAAAAACCCTATTACAACGGTGTTCCACCGTTGTAATAGGGTCATTTTGTTGTAGTGATTGCAGCGTTTTATTTTATTTTATTTTATTTGAAGCCATTATTCTCGCTTGTATTTTCGGATGAAGAAAATGGGATGAAGGTGCCGTGCTTAAATATGGGTGAAACTACTTGGCAACCAAGGAAACGGGTACATATAGGTTTGTAGAGATATGGGGGGTAGGTTGTGTAAAGTCTGTTTGTTCTTTAATTCGAATTAAAAGTTGATGTTGCTTCAAAAGTTTGAAAAGAAAATACACTGAATATAAGGTAGGCTGCCAGAGCAGGAGGAGACTTCTACTGGGAAGAGCTTGGCCATATTCAGGGGAGGTTGTTTTGCTTTAAATGGGAATAGACATTAATAGCATATGACGCTGTCATTCCATTTGAGTAGACCGCTATTTTGATTTTCTAACTGTTGATGAAAACACGTCCGTTCTGAATTGTCTCTTAGGGTAGCTTAAGGTAGGATTTTGAATGATGTTGAGGTTCAACAAATCTTATGTGTTTTCATATCATAGGGTTATGCTTATAAAACTTAGGGCTTAAGTTTTCAAAAAGTACGCTTTCATGAATGACGTGCTCGTTGAACCTACTAATAGGACAACTAGTAAATGCTCTGGTTGTACCATTATCAGGATATCGTCCACCTTTATAATATATTTCATTTTATGATATATAGGCTATCAATCAATCTTAAGGCTAAGCAAATAAAACATACAGGTCATTTGAACTCAAGGCTAAGCTAAATAGAGGTACTATTTCTTCAAATGAATAAGATAGGATGTCAGAAGCATTAATGTATTAGGATGACGACAATACATTGATACATTACATTGAAGTGGAAAGAAGTGCGGCAGACCGGTGCTTCGAAAAAAATAGTGTACATATTTGAAGATATCATTTTACTTTGCTTTTAAGTTATAAGTTATAAAAAGGCTAGCGTACCTCGTTATCATGAACTGCTATGGACAGATATAAAAATACAGCCGTGTCCCACGAGGTGCCACGATCCCAAAAATATAATAATATCGGTAGGTTGACTCATATTGTGCAACCCCAAAATATTGATATAGGGTGCAAAATACTCCAAATAAAAAGTTGTGTATTTTATTAATTAAAAATTACAGTGAAATTCTAAAAATTAAATTATCACTACGTCTCAAAAGAACCTTGTCTAAATTCGAAACCGATATCAAGTTATATCGAATAAACCGTTACAGTCGATAAACGATTTTACAGCGACTATTTGAATATTTGATTTGGATAGATCTTGCAATATATAATTCAGAAAATCGATTTTTCACCTCCATTAGAAAAATACAGTTCAACAGATTCCAACGTTTCTTGTTTCGCAGAAATCCGATTTAAAACGAGTCATGTACACTCAGTTGAAGTCCAAAACGTTAAATTAAGAACTGCAGCGTCGTTATGAGCTCGATTATATTTAATATATATTTTTATATGTTCCATTCTTTTTAATTAATATATAATTCTACTAATCACACAAATTCAATATTTAAACTGATTTAAATATTCAAATATAAACCGATAAAACTGCGGGACATTACATTAGCTATGAGTGATCAACTCAATACAGCAAGGTTCAACAAGCAAGTATATGGAAAATGCAAGTGCAAGTGCAAAATGGTGCAGCTTGTTTGTACATAACAGCATGAAGGCAGAAATCAGCTTAGCGAGGTCAAAAATGACATGGTGGATCAACTCATATGCAACTGATCTCTCAGCATGATCAACTCATTTTTCATAAACATTCAACAAGGGTGCAGTGCAAAAAATACAAAGCCAAGCAGCATGGATACATAACATTTTTGTACATCAATGAGTCACAATTGCAAATGGCAGCATGTATGGGTGAAGTGGTCAAGCCAAAATGAGCAAATGGTTAAACAAATGAATGGTGCATCACGTACTAAGTTAAGTGTAGCAGTATAGTCAAAGCAGTTGAGCTCAACCTGTGCAGTTAAAGTGCTCAACGGATCCAATGCGGCGGAGGTGCAAAAAGTTGTAGCGGGGAGAAATCGAGGAAATAGCAGGATTTAGCAGATGAGTCTAAAATAGCATATAAAACTCATATTCAATACTCTTGTATATACACATATAAATGATAAATAAATGGAGAATCAACATTTAAATTAATTATATTTAGTGCATTCTTAATTATTATTTAAAAGCGTATGTAAATATATTGAAATAAACGTAAACTTTTGTTTAGCTTGATTATATTTAATGGAATATTGTAATATTTTATATTCTGGAAAGTATATGTTAAAAAAATATTAAAACTAATTTTATAAAATTTATAATGTATAAATGTCATTTTAAAATTCAATTCTTGTATAGAAGATATAGCAGAAATAGCGGAATATAGCCGAAATAATGGGATATATCGGGAATATCGGAATATAGCGGGGCTTAAAGCGGAGAGGCTATTTCAAAGGCTATTCGGAAATAGCGTAGCGGTAGAAATCTGCTACACGATATAGCGGGGATATTGTAGGGTAAAAGCGGGGCATAAACTGCATAGAGCTTAATTACATGGATCATAACAGCAACAGGTAGTTCAAGTGGTCAATGCAACATGACCAAGACAGTGCAATCAATAATGTCAACAAATGGTGCAGCTCATAAGGATCAATGCATGAGCTCCAAATTTCATGTTCAAGTGAATAAAAACATGTATGGCACAAATCATGGGAACAAACAAGGGAGTGATGCAATTGTGTTCATACTGTGATAAGAATGTGAGAAATGAAATTCTGGAAAGAGTTTAATGTTTTCAAATTTGAATTTCCTTTTCATCAGAAATTTTTAATCATACATGGTAAAATAAAGGTTTGATTCAATCATATATGGCATGATGACCAGGCAGATTAAAACTCGGCAAGCACAATTGTTTTTCATCAATGGAAATAAAATCAATCAAGTTCATGAAGAAAGAATATATTGTGTCCAGATTCATTGCTTGATTTTCAAATTGATGGAAACATTGTTGGTGAGAGAAAAATAGAACCCTTTCAAAATATTTCTCAATTTGGACAACTCTAAATCAGGGACATAAATTTGATTCAAATTTCTTCCAAATATTCCTCAATCAAATCGGGTAAGTCATTGAATCAAGATCAGAGGATAAGGGTTTCGAATCCCCTATATAAACACACCATTCCTCACTGGCAAAATTATCCCAACGATTCGAAAACATTTCAAATCCTAAAATCAATTCAGAGAGCTTACTTGCTGGATCGGAGCAGAGAGAACGACTCGAAGTCGAGATAGAAGATAGCGTCAAGAGTCTGGATTGAATTAAAGCCATGAAGACCTCAGATTGAAGAAGCCCCAGCTACCATTTTATTTGCTTGAAGAAATAGGAAAAGAACGGCTGATTTCTAATTGAAGATACAAAGGGGGTGTTTTTATTTAAGGGCTTGTTTTTCTTTTTAATGTATTTTTGTTTTTACCTTTTAAAAACAATGTCTTGTTTTACTAGTTTTCTTCAAAACTAGGGTTTATAGATTACTGGTTCGTAGTCTGGGAAAATCAGATCTAGGGTACACAGATCAATCTAGGATTTTGAGCTTAGGGTTAGGACAAGAGCAGGCATTGCAAGTTTACATGGGATTGAAAGCGGGATCTATTTATAACACCTAGTAGAAATCTTAGGAATGCAGCAGTAGGCACAATTTGCCGAAGTTGGGTATTTCTGTGTGTGATTTTCCTTTACTGCAATTTATTAGTCTATGACTGTTTAAAATATTGAATAAACCCTATTCAACCCCTCTAGGATTAATATTGATCCTACGATTGGTATCAGAGCCAATGTCTAATTAACTCTAGAGTCGTGAGTACAATGAAAAATGCTTTTTCTGAGGGTCAATCTATTGCTGGACCCCCTATGTTCAATGGTAGTGATTACGCCTATCGGAAAGTTAGGACGAAAATATATCTAGTGTCTGTTGATTACGATGTTTGGGATATCATTGAAATTGGATATAAAACCCCCATTGTAATTATTAATGAAGTTGAAATTCCTAAAATGAAGTTGAAATTCCTAAACCTAAAGATAGGTGGGATGCAAATGATAAGAAACTATACTCTACTGATTCTAAAGCCATGAATGCTTTGATTTGTGCTCCTGATAAAACTGAATGTTACAGAATTTCTCATTGTAAAAAAACTTCGGAAATCTGGCATACTTTGGAGGTCACTCACGAAGGAACGTCCTAAGTAAAAGAATCTCATCTTTCTTTAATCAACAATGAGTATAAAAACTTCACTATGTAGAAGGATGAGAGTATCAAGGACATGTATGGTCGTTTCTCTGTGCTGGTTTACAATGCTATAGTTCTTGGAAAAGTTTATACTGAAGTTGAACTTGTGAGGAAGATTTTGCGTGTTCTACCAATGAATTTCGAAGTAAAAGTCAAAGCCATTCAAGAATCAAAAGATCCGGGTAAGCTGAGCATGAAGGAGCTTATTGGAAATCTAATGACGTATGAAATGGAGCTAAAAGGATGAGAAGATCACAACAACTCTGATCTAAAGAAGAAGTCAATTAGTTTGTCTAATGCTGTCAATAGTGATGGCGAAGACCCCATCGAACAACTTGCTATGGCCGTCAGACAACTCACAAAGTGGAGCAAATTCAAACCTCGAAAAAACAACCATAATCCAACAAGCTGAAGAACTCTGACAATTCGGATAAGGAACTACTTTGCTATAACTGCCAGAAGCCTGGACATCTAAAACCAAACTGTCCACTTCTTCAACACAAAAGAAACAAGAAGAAAAAGAAAGCTTTTGCTATGACTTGGGATGATTAGGAAAAAAAAAGAACACTGCGACAACAGCGAGGAAGAAAGTAACCTATGCTTCATGGCAAAATCAGACTCAGAAGATGGTAGAGAGGAATCGACTGAGGTATACAGTTATAATGATTTGATTTTAATGTGTAAACATCTTTCTGAAACCATTGATACACTAGAATCAGAAGTAGAAAAACTAGAAGAAAATAATCTAGAACTTGTTCACATTAATAATAGGTTGGAATCTGAACTGGAAAAAGTTTCAAATACTTAAAACCTAGATTGTGAAAACTGTAACTGTGTGAATCTAGAACTATCGACTCTTAAGTCCACCATTGGGAATCATGAGAAAGAAAATTGTCTTTGAAAGAAACTGATGAGATTAAAAGAGAGAATTTCATTAAACGATGCACTTCACTTGTGAATGAAAATACAACACTAAGAACCAAAGTTCAGGATCTTGAAGCCACCTTGCCCGGGGTATATGCTATTTCAAAATCGTAGGAGGCTAAGAATTCCATCCACCGTTACTGCCTTAAATTCAAATCCTTCTGAGAGAATAAGTATTTTAATGATTTGTGGTCAGTGAACAGTTCGAATTTCTCACCAAGAAGATAGTGACGCCAAGACTTAAGCGCGAAAACAATTGCGGCTAGCTCTAAGTCATGCGTGGGGTAATTCTTTTCATGAACCCTCAACTGCCTTCCACCATAGGCTATTACTCTTCCCTCTTGCATGAGGACCGCGCCAAGTCCCGTCCCACAAGCATCAGTATAGATGGTAAACGGTTTATTCCCGTCTGGCAGCACTAAGACTGGGGCTGAAGTTAAGGCTCTCTTTAAACGTTGGAACGCATCATCGCAATCTTTGTCCCACGTAAAAACCAGGTTCTTCTTCGTTAACCGTGTTAATGGAGCTGATATTTTTGCGAAGTCTTTGATAAACTTCCTATAATAGCCAGCCAACCCCAAGAAACTTCTTACTTCGGTTGCATTTTTAGGGACCTTCCAATCTTGGATGGCCACCACCTTTGCGGGATCCACTGCTATCCCTTCTTTGGAAACCACGTGCCCTAAGAACCGTACTTCCTTCCTCCAGAAGTGACACTTAGAAAATTTTGCCTTAAGGTTATGCACTCGAAGGGTTTCCAACACTTCCCTAAGATGTAGGGAGTGCTCTTCTTTATTCTTAGAAAAGACTAAGATGTCATCCACAAAGACTACCACGAATTTGTTAAGGCATTCCCTAAACACCCTACTCATCAAATCAACAAAATATGCAGGGGCGTTTGTCAAACCAAAGGGCATCACTAGCCATTCATAGAATCCGTCAGGAGTCCTAAATGCAGTCTTATCTATACTATCCTCAGCCACTCTCAGTTGATGAAAGCCAGTGGCTAAGTCCAACTGCGAAAACACTGAGGCGCCAACTAACTGATCAAAGAGATCGTCAATCCTCGGCAGTGGTGTCGGTTCTTTTTAGTAAGCTTGTTTAGTTCTCTATAGTCCATACAAAGTCTAAGAGACCCATCCGCCTTTGTGGCAAAAACTACTGGAGCACCCCACTCCGATATACTACGTCTTATGAACCCCTTCTCAAGCAACTCCTTTACTTGCTTATTGAGTTCCCTCCTTTCACGAGGAGCCATGTGGCGCACTGGCAAAGATACGGGTTTAGCATTATCCACAAGATAAATTCGAAAGTCTATCTCCCGCCTTGGAGGTAAGCCCTTCACCTCCTCAAACACATCCGGATATTCCCGGACCACTTCTACCGATCGCAGGTTCTCTACAGACGCGTCAAGCAATTCAAGATAACTTAGCATAACGGAATTTATGGGATTACAAAAGATGTCGAGAGCATTACCAAGGCGAGTCACAAGCCTAACTACTCTCCTTTCACAATCAAGAATGGCCCTATTTCTAGACAACCAATCCATTCCTAAAATTAGCCCATAGCCCGTGAAGCCCAATACATAAGCATCACATCTAAATTCAACGCTAAGTATAGAGATTTTCAAATCCAAACATATCATGGTCAAATGAGCCGAACCCCCAATTGGATTTGAAACGACCAAGGGATCCTCTACTAAACTGGTGTTCAAGTGCAGTGATTCAACTAATGATGCAGAGATAAACGAATGAGATGCGCCAGAATCGAATAAGGTACGGACAGGATGATCAAACATAAAAACTAAGCTTTCAACAGAAATTGTTCTACCTCTTTCTTGCAGCAGTGGGGCCGCAATAGCCTGAACTTGCCCCCTTGCCTGCCCTGGTGCCATAAGAGCCTGCACCTGTCCTCCCAAGGTAGACCCTGCCCTCTGCCCCTTCTTTGGACAGTCCTTCACTAAATGTCCCGCATCTCCACAATGAAAACAACCAGTCTTCTTTTTCTTTCCACAATCTTTGCTGAGATGGCCAGGCGTCCCACAATTGAAGCATTTCTTCTTCCCTTTGCCATTATTGTTTTTACCACCCTTCTTATTTTGCTGTTGGGGTTTCTTCTGATCCCCTTTCTTTTCAACTGCCTTATCCTCATGCATAAGTGCCATTTCTACTAGCTTTTCAAAGGTGGCTCCTATAGGGATGTGGGTCATAGCCAACCCTTGCAACGGTTCATTCAAGCCTCTAACGAACCTCAAAGCTTTCTTCTCTGGCGTGTTCACCAACTCCAAGCCAAACCTTGCTAACTGATTAAATTTATTGACATATTCCTTTACTGATGAGCTCCCTTGCTTTAGTGCCAGGAATTTTTCCATATTTAAGTTCTCCTCTGCCCTTGAAAGAAACTTTGCCTCAAACCTTCGTCTGAAATCCGCCCATGAATCAACTGGACGTTCCCCGTTAGTGACCTCCCACCAAAACGAGGCCTCTCCCTTCATTAACCAAGCAGCTAAACGGACTTTCCTCCCATCTTCCACTTCAAAGATATCCAACAATTCCTCAGTCTCCTTAAGCCAATCTCTGGCCTCCACAAACGTCTCAGTCCCTTGAAAAGTTTTTCCTCCCATAGCCTTGAATTCCTTGCACGTCTTTGCAAAAGTGTCAACACGAGGAGGAGGAGGAGGAGGAATGGGTGCAACTAGGGGTGGAGGAGTATCCGCTGGGCCTGCAGTGGTGGCCCTAGCCTCCAAGTATCTCCTAAACCACCCTGGAATCGTCACACCTTCTGGGAGATTAAGATCTTCAGCCATGCTGAAACGAAAAAGGAAAGATTCAAAATGGAGAATTCGAAAGATAAAGATAAGGATGTGGCTATTTGGGATTATGTTTTTCATAAAAACTCTCTTTAAATAACATGTTTTTTTTTTTTGAAAGCACTTCTTCCAAAAATACTTTAGAAAAAAAAAAAAAATTCTAAAAATTTTTTTTTATCTGTTCTGGTAACCTTATGCTCTGATACCACGTGTAACACCCCACGTCCATTAATGTCACTCACAAAGGGAATGCATTAACTTCCATGGAGGTTTTAAGTGAATATAGAACAGTAAAATTACAACAAGACAGATATAAAATAGTACTTGGAAATTCAAAAACTTTATTTCATTGTAGCAGAAGTCAAAACATGTTTGATTACATCATAACACCATATTCAATGTCAAGTACAATATCTATCTTGATAAAACAAGTACATAATTCCATTACATGAATAGCCATTAAAAAGAAAGATAACAAGCTGGACTTTACTTCAGCAGTCCAAGCTTTCCAGTAGATAAGCGATCCAACTAGATTCCACTAGAACTTGGCCCAACCTGCGGACCTGAAGGGAGAAAAAGGATGGAAAAGAGGGGGTCAGACATAAGTCTGGTGAATATGATAATTCTACAATACTATTACCAAAATAACTGGACTAAGGCATAAGCTGGAAAACAAGAAAATGTCTATGAAGAGCAGATTAAGGACATAGACAATCGCTAAAGGCAACGTTATAGGCGCTCCTAAATACTAAAGGATAAACACTATACTGCACCACACCAGTCACCCTAAAGATTCATCCCACTTAGCTTCACTTAGAAACTTTCCCAATGGCTTTACGTACCCCTAGCTGACTACATAGGTGCCGCCTGCCCCTATCTCCACTAGGTGTACCCTACTTCCCATTATTCGATCGGCTCCCAAACTCGTAGATACCCGTGCTGGCCCCACAGTGGGGTGTATCACTCCCCTAAAGTGGCAACCTAATACAACGGACATGCACGGCTTATACCTACACGATGCAACAACGTCTTACCTACCAGCCCGGGTCCACACACGCATATGAAACCCATTGGACTTGCGTTGCCACCGCTCCCTGTTTTGGCCTCTTATAGTCAAACCCAGTATGCGTGTCCCGTCCTCGACTTGGGTCGAGCCCACAAAGATATGTTTTGGGATACTGGTTGAAATGGGCCCCCACTATTTACCACAAGCATTCCACCTAAGCTTGTCCCCATTAGTCCATCCCACTTAACCCACTTAGTCATGTTCATTTACATGTGTGTTTGGTTAAGTCTAATCGTATTTCAAATGCCTCTAAAGGCAACCACCAGATTCCTCATGCCACCCAAGGCACCTACTTAACCCCCATGTCCCACCTTACATGATTATCTGGTTAAGTATTTCTTAGTTCATTAAGGCCATAACCTCATAAAGACCTCTCACATTAGACTGGCATTTATGGCAGCTGGATTTGCCGGGCGGGTCCGGGCAGTCTTACACCATAAAAGAGTCTAACCTCGTGTCTTTACAACTGTTATGCTTTAGTTTGGGCCTAGGACCTCTCACATTGGGCCGACATTTGTGACTACTGGATTTGCCGGGTTGGTCCGGGCAGGTTTACATCACAAACGGGTCCAACCTCGTGTCCTAAGCATTGATTATTAATAATAATCCACTTTCCCCCAATTTTAATAATTCCCTACTTGAATTATTAATTACTTCTAATTTTTAACAATGTCCATAATTGACTCAATTATGGACATCCATTCATGGTATGCAAAATCTTACAAAATTGCACCCAATTTATTAATTCCTAATATTACCCCTACCCCACGTTTGAACGTTTATTCGCAAAATATATGTTAGACTCGAATAGCCTAACTCATAGCATAAAAGAGATTATCATAATAACAACATGTATATGTGACCAAATGAATCATAATAAGGGGTGAAACTTGCATATGTCCAACTTGCATAGATTATACATGTCATGGACCTAAAGGTGTCAACTTGTTTAAAATTCACCTAATATAATCTCAATCAATTTTCATAAACTTACATATGAACATCATCTAATTTTTTAACAACATGGTTTTATATGGGTACACCTAACTCAATAGGCAAATTCCCATAATCAAGTTTTATTTAATTATAGTTTCAAGTTTATGGGTACACCTAACCTAATAGGCAAATTCCCATAAACAAGATCCATTTAAATTAAGAAAAAAAAACATAACTTTAAGCATGATCCAACAGCATGATTTTTCAACATAATATAGCATGCTTTATAACATGGCATAGTATGATAGTATAACATAGCTTGACATGATTCTCAACATAGCACGACATAGCATAAGAGAATTTACAACATAGCATGACATAGCATATATAATTTACATCATACGACAACATAATAACATAATAAGAGATCCACAATATATAGAATTTACAATTACAAATCACATCACTTTCTTGTGATCCATTCATAACTGAGTCAAATTAGTTTGTAATAGTCTTGTGAGAATCATCATACTCACCAACAAAAGAAAAGAATTAGAGAAAGAGAGATCTTTTGATTTGATTTGTGTAGATTTAGTTGTAGATGATTAGGCTTCCTCTTCTTAGTTTGTGACGGCTACGCTGAACTCCATGGCAGCAGCATGACGGTAGCTTCTATAATTTTACAAGTGATTTAGGTTTAGGGTCTACCCACTTATTTATAGATTTTAGAATGCATTTAGGCCATTAGATTTAACCTAGAAATAACCGCAGCCGTTCAGACAAGATGGGGTTTATCTTGTTGACTCAGCAATGAGTCAGAAGTGACTCAGCAAACACTCAGCAATATATATATATATATATATATATATTCTACAATGTACACATTAGATACATCCCCCCTTTTACACACTTATTATTGTTTTTATATACATATTAGATACATCCCCTCTCTTACACACTTATTAATATTATTATATTCATATTAGATACATCCCCTCTCTTACACACTTATTAATATTATTATATTCATATTAGATACATCCCCTCTCTTACACACTTATTAATATTTTTATATTCATATTAGATACATCCCCTCTCTTACACACTTATTAATATTATTATATTCATATTAGATACATCCCCCCTCTTACACACTTATTAATATTTTAGCAACTTTAGTGTTAATAGAAAATTCGGGGTGTTACATTCTCCCCTCCTTTTAGGATTTCGCCCCGAAATCTTCAAGTCTGGAAGAATGTATATCCTACCATCCAAACGTCCATCTACTCATCCATCATACACAGGCATCCATTGTCCTTACAGACTTCTAATGCTTTCATGTTTAAATGCACAGTGTGTGTATATGTCCGTATCTAATGCAAAATCAGGCGGTCCACTGATTCAGTTGACCTCCTTAATGCAACTATGATCGTGCCATGCATCCATTATGTATGCAAAAGATTCTTAATGCTACATAATACTTCTATATGCGTGCACAACCATCATCTGAATGCAGCATCCACATGATAATACAACCATCGTTCATCCATTTTACTAAATACATCCACATATATGCAATATGCAATATGTAGTGACTGAGCCGATCTAGTGCCTAAAGTGTGTGTATATATGCATCCACGAGCAACCACTAGCAAACACTTGCATCCATTTTGCATCCATCATACATAACATGTCTCAAACACATGTTTCAACCATAGGATTATCCTAACTAAAGGTCAAAGATACTAATGAGAGGACATACTAAAGATAAGATAAGATAAGATAAGCGATAAAGGAGAAATTAAAAGACATACCCTCAAAAAGAAAAGGGTACAACGAACGCATCTTCTCTTCTGTCTCCCAAGTTGCGTTGCTCTCATCATCTCCCCATTGCACTTTAACCAGTCTGACCTCTCGATTCCTCAACTTTTTGATCTCCGACCCAAGAATGCATGTAGGAGCTCGTCTAATTGTTGCATCACGCTCTATTTCCACCTCTTTAAGCAAGCTCGGCTCTACCACCTCCGCGGTCTTGTGCAAACACTTCCTCAAATGTGATACATGGAATACGTCGTGTACTCCACTAAGTTTCTCAGGCAACTCCACCCTATATGCCATCTTCCCAATCCTGTTTTTTACAGGAAACGGCCCTACAAACCTTGGTGCTAATTTCCCCACGGACCCAAAGCGAACAACATTCTGTAACGGAGATACTTTGATAAAAACCATGTCCCCAATGTCAAACTCAAGATCTGTCCTCCTCTTATCAGCATACGATTTTTGCCTATCTTGTGCTGCTTTCATCCTCCTTCGAATCAACTCAATCTTCTCCGAGGTTTCCCTAACCATATCGGGCCCAAGTAGGATTTTATCGGTAGATTCCCACCAACATGTAGGCGAACGGCAAGGCCTTCCATAAAGAGCTTCGAAAGGTGCCATGCCAATACTAGACTGAAAGCTATTGTTATATGCGAATTCTACTAACGGAAGGTGCTCTTCCCATGTACCCCCAAAGTCTAGGATACAAAGCCTTAAAAGATCCTCTAGAATGCGATTCACCCTCTCGGTCTGGCCGTCTGTCTAAGGATGATATGCGGTGCTCAAACGTAGCTGAGTCCCTACCGCCTCTTGTAAACTCTTCCAAAATTCGCTAGTAAAGATGGGGTCACGGTCGCTTACTATACTAGAAGGAATACCGTGCAAACGAACTATCTCCTTAATGTATACAGAAGCCAACCACGGAGCAGTCCTCTTACTTTTCACGGGAATAAAATGGGCGCTTTTAGTAAGTCTATCTACTATAACCCAAATCCCCGTGTTACCCTTCCTTGATCTTGGTAATCCATCCACAAAATCCATTGAGATGCTTTCCCATTTCCATAGTGGAACTTCTAATGGGTGAAGCAACCCACCGGGTTTCTTTTGTTCTGCTTTAACTCGTTGGCACACCAAGCATCTAGCGACGTACTCGGCCACATCCTTTTTTCATACCGGCCCAAAAGAAAACCCGCTTCATATCTTTGTACATCTTATCCCCGCCGGGATGAATGGTCATTTTTGAGCGATGAGCATCATCAAGAATGGCCTTCCTTAAGTCTTCGTCTTGCGGTACACAAAGTCTATTATCCCTTCGTAACCAACCCTTATCGTCTAGGGTATACCTACGAAGATGGCTTGACGACTCCCCCCTTTGAGCTTTTCTACTATCTCAACCAACCGTGGGTCGTCTCGCTGTGCCTCACCAACCCGTCCTAGAAGTGTAGGTCTAACCTCCAAGGATGCTAACAGACCGGGTACTATGTCAACGGAGGGTCTAAAGTCAAACATAGAGATGAATTCTAAGCTTTGTCGTTCAACAAACAACGGACTCAAGGACAACCTTTTCCTACTTAAGGCGTCTGCTACCACGTTACCCTTGCCCGGGGTATATGCTATTTCAAAATCGTAGGAGGCTAAGAATTCCATCCACCGTTGCTGCCTCAAATTCAAATCCTTCTGAGAGAATAAGTATTTTAATGATTTGTGGTCAGTGAACAGTTCGAATTTCTCACCAAGAAGATAGTGACGCCAAGACTTAAGCGCGAAAACAATTGCGGCTAGCTCTAAGTCATGCGTGGGGTAATTCTTTTCATGAACCCTCAACTGCCTTCCACCATAGGCTATTACTCTTCCCTCTTGCATGAGGACCGCGCCAAGTCCCGTCCCACAAGCATCAGTATAGATGGTAAACGGTTTATTCCCGTCTGGCAGCACTAAGACTGGGGCTGATGTTAAGGCTCTCTTTAAACGTTGGAACGCATCATCGCAATCTTTGTCCCACGTAAAAACCAGGTTCTTCTTCGTTAACCGTGTTAATGGAGCTGATATTTTTGCGAAGTCTTTGATAAACTTCCTATAATAGCCAGCCAACCCCAAGAAACTTCTTACTTCGGTTGCATTTTTAGGGACCTTCCAATCTTGGATGGCCACCACCTTTGCGGGATCCACTGCTATCCCTTCTTTGGAAACCATATGCCCTAAGAACCGTACTTCCTTCCTCCAGAAGTGACACTTAGAAAATTTTGCCTTAAGGTTATGCGCTCGAAGGGTTTCCAACACTTCCCTAAGATGTAGGGAGTGCTCTTCTTTATTCTTAGAAAAGACTAAGATGTCATCCACAAAGACTACCACGAATTTGTTAAGGCATTCCCTAAACACCCTACTCATCAAATCAACAAAATATGCAGGGGCGTTTGTCAAACCAAAGGGCATCACTAGCCATTCATAGAATCCGTCAGGAGTCCTAAAAGCAGTCTTATCTATACTATCCTCAGCCACTCTCAGTTGATGAAAGCCAGTGGCTAAGTCCAACTGCGAAAACACTGAGGCGCCAACTAACTGATCAAAGAGATCGTCAATCCTCGGCAGTGGTGTCGGTTCTTTTTAGTAAGCTTGTTTAGTTCTCTATAGTCCATACAAAGTCTAAGAGACCCATCCGCCTTTGTGGCAAAAACTACTGGAGCACCCCACTCCGATATACTACATCTTATGAACCCCTTCTCAAGCAACTCCTTTACTTGCTTATTGAGTTCCCTCCTTTCACGAGGAGCCATGTGGCGCACTGGCAAAGATACGGGTTTAGCATTATCCACAAGATAAATTCGAAAGTCTATCTCCCGCCTTGGAGGTAAGCCCTTCACCTCCTCAAACACATCCGGATATTCCCGGACCACTTCTACCGATCGCCGGTTCTCTACAGACGCGTCAAGCAATTCAAGATAACTTAGCATAACGGAATTTATGGGATTACAAAAGATGTCGAGAGCATTACCAAGGCGAGTCACAAGCCTAACTACTCTCCTTTCACAATCAAGAATGGCCCTATTTCTAGACAACCAATCCATTCCTAAAATTAGCCCATAGCCCGTGAAGCCCAATACATAAGCATCACATCTAAATTCAACGCTAAGTATAGAGATTTTCAAATCCAAACATATCATGGTCAAATGAGCCGAACCCCCAATTGGATTTGAAATGACCAAGGGATCCTCTACTAAACTGGTGTTCAAGTGCAGTGATTCAACTAATGATGCAGAGATAAGCGAATGAGATGCGCTAGAATCGAATAAGGTACGGACAGGATGATCAAACAGAAAAACTAAGCTTTCAACAGGAATTGTTCTACCTCTTTCTTGCAGCAGTGGGGCTGCAATAGCCTGAACTTGCCCCCTTGCCTGCCCTGGTGCCATAAGAGCCTGCACCTGTCCTCCCGAGGTAGACCCTGCCCTCTGCCCCTTCTTTGGACAGTCCTTCACTAAATGTCCCGCATCTCCACAATGAAAACAACCAGTCTTCTTTTTCTTTCCACAATCTTTGCTGAGATGGCCAGGCGTCCCACAATTGAAGCATTTCTTCTTCCCTTTGCCATTATTGTTTTTACCACCCTTCTTATTTTGCTGTTGGGGTTTCTTCTGATCCCCTTTCTTTTCAACTGCCTTATCCTCATGCATAAGTGCCATTTCTACTAGCTTTTCAAAGGTGGCTCCCATAGGGATGTGGGTCATAGCCAACCCTTGCAACGGTTCATTCAAGCCTCTAACGAACCTCAAAGCTTTCTTCTCTGGCGTGTTCACCAACTCCAAGCCAAACCTTGCTAACTGATTAAATTTATTGACATATTCCTTTACTGATGAGCTCCCTTGCTTTAGTGCCAGGAATTTTTCCATATTTAAGTTCTCCTCTGCCCTTGAAAGAAACTTTGCCTCAAACCTTCGTCTGAAATCCGCCCATGAATCAACTGGACGTTCCCCGTTAGTGACCTCCCACCAAAACGAGGCCTCTCCCTTCATTAACCAAGCAGCTAAACGGACTTTCCTCCCATCTTCCACTTCAAAGATATCCAACAATTCCTCAGTCTCCTTAAGCCAATCTCTGGCCTCCACAAACGTCTCAGTCCCTTGAAAAGTTTTTCCTCCCATAGCCTTGAATTCCTTGCACGTCTTTGCAAAAGTGTCAACACGAGGAGGAGGAGGAGGAGGAATGGGTGCAACTAGGGGTGGAGGAGTATCCGCTGGGCCTGCAGTGGTGGCCCTAGCCTCCAAGTATCTCCTAAACCACCCTGGAATCGTCACACCTTCTGGGAGATTAAGATCTTCAGCCATGCTGAAACGAAAAAGGAAAGATTCAAAATGGAGAATTCGAAAGATAAAGATAAGGATGTGGCTATTTGGGATTATGTTTTTCATAAAAACTCTCTTTAAATAACATGTTTTTTTTTGAAAGCACTTCTTCCAAAAATACTTTAGAAAAAAAAATATTTTTCTAAATTTTTTTTTATTTGTTCTGGTAACCTTATGCTCTGATACCACGTGTAACACCCCACGTCCATTAATGTCACTCACAAAGGGAATGCATTAACTTCCATGGAGGTTTTAAGTGAATATAGAACAGTAAAATTACAACAAGACAGATATAAAATAGTACTTGGAAATTCAAAAACTTTATTTCATTGTAGCAGAAGTCAAAACATGTTTGATTGCATCATAACACCATATTCAATGTCAAGTACAATATCTATCTTGATAAAACAAGTACATAATCCCATTACATGAATAGCCATTAAAAAGAAAGATAACAAGCTGGACTTTACTTCAGCAGTCCAAGCTTTCCAGTAGATAAGCGATCCAACTAGATTCCACTAGAACTTGGCCCAACCTGCGGACCTGAAGGGAGAAAAAGGATGGAAAAGAGGGGGTCAGACATAAGTCTGGTGAATATGATAATTCTACAATACTATTACCAAAATAACTGGACTAAGGCATAAGCTGGAAAACAAGAAAATGTCTATGAAGAGCAGATTAAGGACATAGACAATCGCTAAAGGCAACGTTATAGGCGCTCCTAAATACTAAAGGATAAACACTATACTGCACCACACCAGTCACCCTAAAGATTCATCCCACTTAGCTTCACTTAGAAACTTTCCCAATGGCTTTACGTACCCCTAGCTGACTACATAGGTGCCGCCTGCCCCTATCTCCACTAGGTGTACCCTACTTCCCATTATTCGATCGGCTCCCAAACTCGTAGATACCCGTGCTGGCCCCACAGTGGGGTGTATCACTCCCCTAAAGTGGCAACCTGATACAACGGACATGCACGGCTTATACCTACACGATGCAACAACGTCTTACCTACCAGCCCGGGTCCACACACGCATATGAAACCCGTTGGACTTGCGTTGCCACCGCTCCCTGTTTTGGCCTCTTATAGTCAAACCCAGTATGCGTGTCCCGTCCTCGACTTGGGTCGAGCCCACAAAGATACGTTTTGGGATACTGGTTGAAATGGGCCCCCACAATTTACCACAAGCATTCCACCTAAGCTTGTCCCCATTAGTCCATCCCACTTAACCCACTTAGTCATGTTCATTTACATGTGTGTTTGGTTAAGTCTAATCGTATTTCAAATGCCTCTAAAGGCAACCACCAGATTCCTCATGCCACCCAAGGCACCTACTTAACCCCCATGTCCCACCTTACATGATTATCTGGTTAAGTATTTCTTAGTTCATTAAGGCCATAACCTCATAAAGACCTCTCACATTAGACTGGCATTTATGGCAGCTGGATTTGCCGGGCGGGTCCGGGCAGTCTTACACCATAAAAGTGTCTAACCTCGTGTCTTTACAACTGTTATGCTTTAGTTTGGGCCTAGGACCTCTCACATTGGGCCGACATTTGTGACTACTGGATTTGCCGGGCGGGTCCGGGCAGGTTTACATCACAAACGGGTCCAACCTCGTGTCCTAAGCATTGATTATTAATAATAATCCACTTTCCCCCAATTTTAATAATTCCCTACTTGAATTATTAATTACTTCCAATTTTTAACAATGTCCATAATTGACTCAATTATGGACATCCATTCATGGTATGCAAAATCTTACAAAATTGCACCCAATTTATTAATTCCTAATATTACCCCTACCCCACGTTTGAACGTTTATTCGCAAAATATATGTTAGACTCGAATAGCCTAACTCATAGCATAAAAGAGATTATCATAATAACAACATGTATATGTGACCAAATGAATCATAATAAGGGGTGAAACTTGCATATGTCCAACTTGCATAGATCATACATGTCATGGACCTAAAGGTGTCAACTTGTTCAAAATTCACCTAATATAATCTCAATCAATTTTCATAAACTTACATATGAACATCATCTAATTTTTTAACAACATGGTTTTATATGGGTACACCTAACTCAATAGGCAAATTCCCATAATCAAGTTTTATTTAATTATAGTTTCAAGTTTATGGGTACACCTAACCTAATAGGCAAATTCCCATAAACAAGATCCATTTAAATTAAGAAAAAAAAACATAACTTTAAGCATGATCCAACAACATGATTTTTCAACATAATATAGCATGCTTTATAACATGGCATAGTATGATAGTATAACATAGCTTGACATGATTCTCAACATAGCACGGCATAGCATAAGAGAATTTACAACATAGCATGACATAGCATATATAATTTACATCATACGACAACATAATAACATAATAAGAGATCCACAATATATAGAATTTACAATTACAAATCACATCACTTTCTTGTGATCCATTCATAACTGAGTCAAATTAGTTTGTAATAGTCTTGTGAGAATAATCATACTCACCAACAAAAGAAAAGAATTAGAGAAAGAGAGATCTTTTGATTTGATTTGTGTAGATTTAGTTGTAGATGATTAGGCTTCCTCTTCTTAGTTTGTGACGGCTACGCTGAACTCCATGGCAGCAGCATGACGGTAGCTTCTCTAATTTTACAAGTGATTTAGGTTTAGGGTCTACCCACTTATTTATAGATTTTAGAATGCATTTAGGCCATTAGATTTAACCTAGAAATAACCGCAGCCGTTCAGACAAGATGGGGTTTATCTTGTTGACTCAGCAATGAGTCAGAAGTGACTCAGCAAACACTCAGCAATATATATATATATATATATATATATATATATATATATATATATATATATATATATATATATATATTCTACAATGTACACATTAGATACATCCCCCCTTTTACTCACTTATTATTGTTTTTATATACATATTAGATACATCCCCTCTCTTACACACTTATTAATATTTTTATATTCATATTAGATACATCCCCTCTCTTACACACTTATTAATATTATTATATTCATATTAGATACATCCCCTCTCTTACACACTTATTAATATTTTTATATTCATATTAGATACATCCCCTCTCTTACACACTTATTAATATTATTATATTCATATTAGATACATCCCCCCTCTTACACACTTATTAATATTTTAGCAACTTTAGTGTTAATAGAAAATTCGGGGTGTTACAAGACTAGTCCTTAGCCTAGAAAAATATAAAGGTGGGAGTGTGACATTAGGTGACAACAACAAATGTTAGATTATTGGTAAAGGAAAAGTAGGTAACAACATTTTTTCCTTAGCCGATTTCCTATATGTTGATAATTTATATCACAATCTTATCTCTATAAGCCAACTATGTGATGAAGGAATAAACATAGTTTTTGATAGTGAGATTTGCAAAATTATTGAAAAATCCACTGGAAAAGTTGTTTTTACTGGCAAAAGAAAAGGAAATATTTATACACTTTCATTCGATGATGTAACTATTTCTAGATGTTTAGTAGCTACAGAAGAAGAGGCAATTTTATGGCACAGAAGACAAGCACATGCTAGTATGGGTCTTCTTGAAAAACTAGAAACAAACGAGCTTGTTAGAGGTTTAACACATCAGAAATTTAAAAATAACAAAGTGTGTAAAGCTTGTTCCATGGGAAAACTTAGTTGTTCATCATTCCATCCAAAAAATGTTATTAGTACTTCACGTGTTCTTGAATTGATTCATATGGATTTGCTTGGACCAACTGATACTGCTAGCTTAAATGGTAAATGTTATTGTTATGTATTGGTTGACGATTACTCTAGATTTACATGGTTTTATTATCTAGCCAAAAAATCTGAAACGTTTGATTATTTTTCAATGTTTTCAAAACTTGTTCAAAATGAAAAAGGTGTTTTAGTTAAAAAATTTAGAAGTGATCATGGAGGTGAATTTGAAAACTTAGACTAATTTTTTAAACATGAATTTTCTGCTCCTCGAACACCTCAACAAAATGGGGTGGTCGAAAGGAAAAATTGAACATTACAAGAAATGGCTAGATCTATGTTGTGTAAATATTAATTGCACCAAACCTTCTGGGCTGAGGCAGTTAATACTTCGTGCTATATAATGAATAGAGTCATGGTTAGACCAATACTTAATAAAACGTCATATGAATTGTGGTCTGACAAACAGCCTAACATCTCATATTTTAGAGTTTTTGGATGCCCTTGTTATATTCTGAACACAGGAGATCAACTTGGAAAATTTGAACCAAAAACAGTTGATGGGATTTTCAAGGGTTATTCTTCAAGGAGAACAGCTTACAGAATCTTCAATAAGCAGTCCAGAACAATTGTGTAGACCATTAATGTGAAGTTCAATGAATCAGACTTAGAGATGGCTTCTGAAAATGATAAAGATGAAGGTGGTGTGCAAGAAGACGAAAAAGAAAGAAACGAAGTTGAGGCAAAAAACGAAGAAGTCGCAGAAGCAATAGCTAAAGCTGAAAGGATAAAATTCAAACCCAACCATCCTCCAGATTTGGTAATCGGAAGTCCAACAGCAGGCGTTCGCACCCGTTCCTCTCTCAATAAGAATCTATGCAAGAGGAACTTAACCAGTTTGAGATGAATAGAGTCTGGGATTTGGTGCCTAGGCCAAAAGACTATCCAGTTGTTGGAACAAAATGGGTGTTTAAAAATAAACTTAATGAATCTGGGAATGTAATTAGAAACAAAGCTAGGTTGGTTGCTAAGGGATACAATCAAATTGAAGGCATTGACTTTGATGAAACATTTGCTCCAGTTGCTAGGTTAGAAGCAATTAAAATCTTGTTGAGTTTTGCTTGTTTTAAATGTTTCAAACTAAAGAAAATGGATGTTAAGAATGCCTTTCTGAATGGAGAGCAGAAAGAAGAAGTTTTTGTTGAATAACCTCCAGGTTTTGAGAGTCACGATTTTCCAAATCATGTGTACAAACTAAAAAAAATTATATGGTCTTAAGCATGCTCCTCGAGCTTGGTATGACTGTCTCTGTTCATATCTCTTGGAAAACGGTTTTAAAAAGGGATGTGCTGACACTACTCTGTTTCTATTACATGATGATGATTTCTTAATTTTTCAGATCTATGTTGATGATACCATTTATGTGCTACTAATGGTATTTTGTGTGATAAATTTGAAAAATTTATGCATGAAAAATTTGAGATGAGCTTTGTTGGAGAACTGAAATACTTTCTTGGATTTCAAATCAAACAGAGCAGCAAAGGAATCTTCTTCTCCTTAATGAAGTATGTGATGGAGCTGCTGAAGAAATTTGGAGTTGAAGATGCAAAACCAATGAAAACACCAATGAATCCAACAACTAAGCTTGACAAATATGAAAAGGGTGTTGTTGTTGATCAGAAAAAATATCGTGGTATAATCGTTTCACTTCTCTATCTCTTTGCTTCTAGACCCAATATTATATTCTCTATTTGTTTGTGTGCTCGTTTTCATTCTAATCCAAAAGAATCTCATTTAAAAGCCACAAAAACGAATTCTGAGATATTTGTTGCACACACAAAAAACTTGGCTTGTGGTATCCATCTTGTGATAATTTTAATTTATTTGGTTTTACTAATGTTGGTTAGGCTAGTTCACTCACTGATAGGAAGAGCACTAGTGGAACTTGTTTCATGCTAGGACATTCTCCTATTTCTTGGTCAAGTTGTAAACAAAATTGTGCTGCATTATCCACCATTGAAGCTGAATATATTGCATTAGGAAGTTGTTGTGCACATATTTTATGGATGGTGCAAACTTTGTCTGATTTTGGCCTATTTTGTAAACAAGTTCCTTTGAAATGTGACAGTAAGAGTGCAATATATTTATAAAATAATCATGTACCTCATTCACGCACAAAACATATTGATGTGATACATCATTTCATTAGAGATCATATTGCTTGTGAGGACATTTGTATTGAATTTATTCCAACTAAATCTCAACTTGCTGATATTTTTAATAAACCCCTTCCTGAAAAAAGATTCTGCAGATTACGATTGAAACTGGGAATTATAGAAATTAATTAATCTCTCTGCATTTTTCGATAAATATTTTCTTAAGGTGTTCTGTTATCAATTTCATTTCCTGACAAATTAATCCAATCTTCAAATCATCAAGAAAAGAACAATTTATTTTGGACGTTTATAATAAAATTGTGGTTGTGTTAGATTTCAGAATATGAGATGGTTGAAAGCTTCTCTTTAATCCTGATTTGATGGAATATATTTTATAATATGAGTAATTTAGGAATTTTTTTCACATCCATCTCTATCACTATCACCCTTCTATCATTCATTATTGTTTTATATATTAAGGGGATTTTGTATATATTAATACTTAAAATAAATAATAATAAAATTATTTATGATAATAACAATAATGTAACACCCCACCTCTGTTAAGGTCACTCACAAAGGGAATTCCTTAACTTCGGTGGAGAGTTATAGGTAAAAGATGCAGATAAATTACAAGACAGACAAATAAAGCAGCGGCAAATAAATAAAACTTTATTTCATTGATAAACAGCTTGTACAAAGATTGTTTTACAATACCAAAGTATTCTGTCTTGACAAAAAATAAAGAAGCATAAAATGATTTCCCCAAATAAAGCATGAGCCAGTCATAGCAGTAGAAGAGAGAGTCCAAGGCAACACGTCAAAGAATCTTCAAGCTTGGAAAGAGTAACGGTCCAAACAAACCTAAGCTATTCCATCCCGGACTACCTAGGGGGGGGGGGGACGGAAGAAAAGAAGACGAGAGAAAACGGGTCAAACAATAAGTCTGGTAAGTTCAGTGATTACTAGCATTTAAACAAGGAAAAGGGATCATGACAGGAGTAACAGAACATAGGACAATACCCTAATATAAGGCAAGATAGGTTGAACATGTGATCGCACCCATTACTATAATTTCTGCACCACCTAACTAGTGTGTCAACTAGTAATCTGTATAAAATGATAATACGATCCCAATCCCCATAGTTGTGGAAGCCTTCAAGTGTACATCTATATTTGAGGATTCCACCTCAATCAGCCCAATTGCCATGAATACGTTAGATGTACCCTTACTACCCTATCGATCGGCTCCCTACCTGTGTTAACTTGCCATGTGTCTGTGTCAGTCGGCCCTCTCTTGTGTGTAGCTACTGTGCAGGTCCCACCATAAGGTGTATCAATCCATATGATAGCGACCCCGACACGATTCAAGAATGCACAGTGTAAAACTACTGGTACCCAGTGCCTGCTTTTTCCACTTCGGAGTACGTGCACGCCCGTAATCCGCCGGAACCTGCACTGACGTACCCCCAGCCGCTATGTTGACCGCTTATAATCAGCCCAGTAATCATTCCCCACCTTGCCTAGATCAGGGTACCATGACACATCTAAGTGGGTTACTGCTGAAATGGGTCCCCGTTACTAGGGTTTCCTACTGGTTAAGTTTATGGGCCTATATTTACTAATATTACCCACCAACCCGATATGTACTTAACCTTCCCACCGATTCAAACATGCAAGCATGTTTATATAATGGTTAAGTTTTGTGGGCCTATATTTACTAATATTACCACCAACCCGACATGTACTTAACCTTCCCATGGATTCAAGCATGTTTATTTAATGGTTAAGTTCTGTGGGCCTATATTTACTAATATTACCCACCAACCCGATATGTACTTAACCCTCCTACTCGTCATGTATTGTTGGTTAAGTGGTTCTTATTGACTTAACCTTTCTCACTTATCATGTTGGATTGGTTAAGTGTGACTTATTAACTTAACCCTGTTCATTCATCAGGTTATATTGGTTAAGTATTTCCCATTTAACTTAACCCCATTCGCTCATCGAGTTGTATTGGTCCAGTGTCATTAATCAATTCAAGTTAACTTAACCCATCCACCCGTCACGTCATGTTGGTTAAGTGTTTCCTTCTGGTGTTGACTTGGCCCTACCGCAAATCATGTTATATTGGTTAAGTGTTGCCCTCTCATGTTAACTTAACCCTACCAGATGTCATTATATATTGGTTAAGTGTATCCCCTTGTGTTACTTAACCCTACCACAAGTCATTATATATTTTGGTTAAGTGTATCCCCTTGTGTTACTTAGCCCTACCACAAGTCATTATATATTTTGGTTAAGTGTTACCTTAGTTAACTTTACCCTATCATCTGCTTAATTAACACGTTATAACGGTTAAGTGTTCTAAATTTACTTAACCTCACCCACTTGCCTAGTTAACATGTTATTACAGTTAAGTGTTCTAAATTTGCTTAACCCTACCATTCCATTCTTGTCTTAGCTTTAATTTATTCATTAAAGCAACAACCACTCACATTAGACAGGTATTGTTGCGATCACTGGATGTGTCGGTCGGTTCCGGGCAGTTTTACACCGCAACTCAGTCTAAACTCGGGTTCTTATTGGGCTCAATGCCCTTACCTCTCACATTAGATAGGTATTGTTGTGGTCACTGGACAGCCGGGCGGTTCCGGGCAGTTTTACACCACAACTCAATCTAACCTCGGGTTAGGCATATTCATCTTTTCTACAATTTACATATTTCTTATTTATAGCAAATTCCATATGTAAATTATTCCCAATTTAATTATTCCATAATTATCCTTTTAATTATGCTCACAATTAATAGTATACTAAGTATACCATTTCATGAACCAATCTATACCATGTAATTTTAATGTTTATCCTTCATATTTATATGTAAATTATAAATCAATTATTGTCATGGCCCACATTCCCTCTAAATCATGTTCATAATATTTGGTATATAAAAATTATACCATTTAAATGCCACTAATCATTGGCATGTGCCAAGCATGCCAATTACATATAATTTCATGTTTACCCCAACGATACCCCCCGTTTGTACGTTCGCAAAATTACCAGGAATGTTAGGCTCGATATTTTAGCCTAACTTATAACCACAAAAGGGAAAAGCGAAGAACATGAAATATTCTAACAGCATAAAAATATGTGACACATAGATTTGGCATAGGATAATGAACTTGCAAATTTAGATCCGATTAACATGAATCATAGCATATGAATTTACATAGAACTATACAAATTAAACTTTTCATGTAAAGGTGAACTTGTGACTAAGTTGGATCTAATTATCATGTAAACTTGATATAGGTCTAGCATGGAGGTTTAACATATAAACACAATTTTAAACCACAGTTAGCATATTAACTTATGTATGTCAAAACATAAGAAAGCTACTATAAACATATTTAAAGCACAACTTAGCATGATAACTTATGCGTGTTAAACATAAGAGGGCCACAAATCCAAATCTTGCAACATAAATAGATTCAACTTAACATAGTTCTAGATATACATGAATGTTGATCTAACATGTAAGCATGTGATTTAGATCATAAACTTGCAAGTAACCACCAAATTATAACATGACATGTTTCACCATTCAGTTGGCATAATAAGTCCTTTACCCAATCACAATAGATTCCAATAACATAAAATACAGTATGTTCATCATCACAAACATATAGGCATGATCAATCGCAACGGTAATATAAGATAAATGAGAATCAAACGTTATTTATCTTATACATAAGCATCATTCTATATTCGAATTACAACATGTCATGATTACAAAAAGAACGTTTAAATCTACGTAATAACCAACTTACAAACTAAAAAGGAATTCTTGATTTCTAAAATCTGAATTCTGGAATTGGTAAGCTCTCCTTTGGTGTAGATCGTTGAATTTGATTACTTTTAGTTTGATTTTGATGTAGGCTTTTAACTTGTTTCAGAGTAGAAAGCGGTGACGGCTATTCCAAGTTCTCTACTGATGGCATGATAGTTCTAGGATTATTTTTATGTGATTTTAGGTTAAGCACTGAGTTGTTTATATAGAATTTCAACTTAATTATAGTCGTCGGGTGAACCCATAGTTAACCATAACCATTCAGACCAAATCAGGACCATCCAGAAACCCTAGTGACTCAGCATCAAGTCATCAGTCGTTCAAAATTCAGATCTGGCCGGGGGCCAGGTCGACCTCTAGGGGGGAGATCGACACTAGGGTCGACCCCCTGGTCGACCTGCCTGGGCGGGAATTTTCCCGCCTAGCCCGCTTCCGACTTTTGTTTGAATTTTGAAATCTGGCTTGAGCTGTTTGAATT
Source organism: Allium sativum (assembly GCA_030737875.1). Lineage (NCBI taxonomy): Eukaryota > Viridiplantae > Streptophyta > Magnoliopsida > Asparagales > Amaryllidaceae > Allium > Allium sativum. Next base: position 14,350,950 of record CM060925.1, read on the forward strand.
TATTTGAATTTCTGAAACTTCTGGAGGCCATAACTTCTTTATACGAAGTCCAATTCACGCAAACTCAGACTCTATCTCAAGCAGAATTCTGAGACGAACGCAATGGCGTAACCCGTTTCCCTTAATTCTCACATTTGAAATTAAGTATTATTTAATTTGTTACTATAATGTCAACAGAAAATATGGGGTGTTACATTCTCCCCTCCTTTTAGGATTTCGTCCCCGAAATCTTCAAGTAGAGAAGAACTTATATCCTACCATACAATCACCCATCTACTCAACCATCAAACACAGGCTTCCATTGTCCTTAAAAGATTTTTAATGCTTCATGATCATATGAATAGTGTGTGTACATGTCCTTATCTAATGCAAAATCAGGAGGGCTACTGATTCAGTTGACCTCCTTAATGCAAATTATGTCAGTGCCATGAGTCCATTATGTATGCAATTTTTCCTACTCAAAATTTCCTACATGAGTGCACAATCATTCATACAAATGCAACGTCCATATAATAACACATCAAGTTTCAATTCATATGTACAAAAATTCACTCATGCGTATGCAATATGAAAGTGACTGAGCCGATCTAGTGCCTAATGTGTGTATATGCATCCACGAGCAACCACTAGCAAACACTTGCAACCACTTGCATCCACCAAACATAACATGTCTCAAACACATGTTTACATCCATTGGCTTCTACCTAAGGATCGAGGATAGGACCGAGAGGATACACTTAAAAGCTAAAGACTAGCATGTAAATAATTATTACAGAAAAAGTGGAATCAAGGATATACCCTCAAAAAGGGTATGATGCGCGTATCTAGTCTTCAGTGTTCTAAGTTGCATCTTCTTGAGCTTCACTCCACCGTACCTTAACTAATTTAACTTCACGATTGCGAAGCTTCTTGACCTCCATTTCCATAACCCACTAGTAAAGATAGGACCTCGATCATTTACTATGCTAGAGAGTATCCAATGTAGTCGAACTATCTTTCCAAGATAAACAGATGTTAACCATGATACCAAGTGTATATACTAAGATGATTAGAGGTCTCTCTTCTAGTTAGCTTATCCATCATGTCACAAATTTGAGGGTCGATATCTCTCACGCAAACCATCCTATTTGAACTTGACATCCCTCAAGTACAAGCCCCAAAGGCCTAAACCAATATCAGACAAGCACCCAAGGAATACCTCCTCCGAATTTGGACGATTTATGTGAGATGATACTAGAAAAACAACCAAACAATTGAGCACTTAACCGACTCTGGCTATCCTCGCCAATCTTGCTCCAAAACTATCGTTGACCACATAACAGGCTTTGCATTGTCATCTAGATATATGTGGGAGTCTACCTCACATTTTAGGGGACAAACCCCTAACCTTAATCAAAAACATCTGCGTACTCATGGACTACTCCAACGAATCGAAAATCATCGATAAATACATAAAGTGATTCTAGGTGGCTAAGCCTAACTGATCCCTTAGGATCGCACGAAATCTCGAGGGTATTCCCGAGGCAAGTAAAAGGTCTAACTACCCTCCTTTCGCAATTTCTAGCTAACCATCCCATGCCTAGAATCGACCCCTAGCCCATGAAACCAAAAACATAAGCATTAAACTTAGACTCAGTACTTAATATAATTATTCTCAAATCCTTACAAATCATAGATAAATGAGCCGAACCACCGATTGGATTTGAGAAAATAAAGGGGATCCTCTACTATACAAGCTCTAGGGTGTAGAGACTCGACTATGGAAGCAGATATAAACAAATGTGAAGCGCTAAAATCAAAAGAGTACTAATAGGATGATCAACAGAAAACTAAACTTTTTCAACCGAAGCTTTACTACCTCTCTCTCAGGTATGCTGGCGATGAGAGCATGTACTTGCCTTCCAGAAAATCCTGTCCTTTGTTCTTTCCATTGTCCTTTTTACCCCCTTTGTGAACCAAGTCTATATCCATGAGTTCTTCATCCTTGGGTTGTGCTCCTTAGCCAAACTCTCTCATTCTCATCTTTGCTATCCTGGTGTAACATGTTGACAAGTATCTCGAAAGATGCTTCCATCGTACGGAAAATCCTACAAAGCTCGAAAGAAAATTAGCCGTAGGTGAAACTACAACGGCTATAGATGGATGTTGGCCACTTATTTGTCCTTTGAAAAGTGTCGTAGTCTCGTCGAGCCTACGGCACCATGCCGCGATGAGGTTACCTCCCAAAAAGCCAGGAGCCTCGGAGACTCAGGAAACAAGGAAACAAGGATTCAAACAGAGGATCAAAAGATAATGCATATGGCTTTGGGGAATATGCCTTTAAAACAAAACTTTTCTTTTGAAAATTCTTCTTTTTAAAACCGTTTTGAAAATAATTTTTCAAATCTTTTATTTGATCCAGTAACCTTCAGTTCTGATACCAAGTGTAACACCCCACCTCTGTTAAGGTCACTCACAAAGGGAATGCCTTAACTTCGATGGAGAGTTATAGGTAAAAGATGCAGATAAATTACAAGACAGACAATTAAAGCAGCGACAAATAAATAAAACTTTATTTCATTGATAAACAGCTTGTACAAAGTTTGTTTTACGATACCAAAGTATCCTGTCTTGTTTAACAAAAATAAAGAAGCATAAAATGATTTCCCTAAATAAAGCATGAGCCAGCCATAGTAGTAGAAGAGAGAGTCCAAGGCAACACATCAAAGAGTTTCAACCGTGGAAAGAGTAACGGTCCAAACAAACCTGAGCTATTCCCTCCCTGACTATCTGGTGGGGGGAACGGAAGAAAAGAAGACGAGAGAAAACGGGTCAGACAATAAGTCTGGTAAGTTCAGTGATTACTAGCATTTAAACAAGGAAAAGGGATCATGACAGGAGTAACAGAACATAGGACAATACCCTAATATAAGACAAGATAGGTTGAACATGTGATCGCACACATTACTATAATTTCTGCACCACCTAACTAGTGTCTCAACTAGTAATCTATATAAAATGATAATACGATCCAAATCCCCGCAGTTGTGGTAGCCTTCAGGTGTACATCTATATTTGAGAATTCCACCTCAATCAGTCCAATTGCCATGAATATGCTAGATGTACCCTTACTACCCTATCGATTGGCTCCCTACCTGTGTTAACTTGCCATGTGTCTGTGTCAATCGGCCCTCTCTTGCGTGTAGTTACCCTGTGCTGGACCCACCATAAGGTGTATCAATCCTTATGATAGCGACCCCGACACGATTCAAGAATGCACAGTGTCAAACTACTGGTACCCAGTGTATGCTTTTTCCACTCCGGAGTACGTGCACGCCCGTAATCCGCCAGAACCTACACTGACGTACCCCTAGCCGCTATATTGACCACTTATAATCAGCCAGTAATTGTGCCCCACCCTGCCTAGCTCAGGGTACCGTGATACATCTAAGTGGATTACTGCTGAAATGAGTCCCCGTTCTAGGGTTTCCTACTAGTTAAGTTTATGGGCCTATATTTACTAATATTACCCACCAACCCGATATGTATTTAACCTTCCAATGAGTGACCTTAACAAAGGTGGTGTGTTACAGGTAAAAGATGCAGATAAATTACAAGACAGACAATTAAAGCAGCGACAAATAAATAAAACTTTATTTAATTGAAAAATAGCTTGTACAAAGATTGTTTTACAATACCAATTTATCCTGTCTTGTTTAACTAAAATAAAGAAGCATAAAATGATTTCCCCAAATAAAGCATGAGCCAGCCATAGCAGTAGAAGAGAGAGTCCAAGGCAACTCGTCAAAGAGTCTTCAAGCTTGGAAAGAGTAACGGTCCAAACAAACCTGAGCTATTCCCTCCCTGACTACCCAGGGGGGAACGGAAGAAAAGAAGACGAGAGAAAACGGTTCAGACAATAAGTCTGGCAAGTTCAGTGATTACTAGCATTTAAACAAGGAAAAGGGATCATGACAGGAGTAACAGAACATAGGACAATACCCTAATATAAGACAAGATAGGTTGAACATGTGATCGCACCCATTACTATAATTTCTGCACCACCTAACTAGTGTCTCAACTAGTAACCTGTATAAAATGATAATACGATCCCAATCCCCGCAGTTGTAGTAGCCTTCAGGTGTACATCTATATTTGAGGATTCCACCTCAATCAGCCTAATTGCCATGAATATGTTAGATGTACCCTTACTACCCTATCGATCGGCTCCCTACCTATGTTAACTTGCCATGTGTCTGTGTCAATCGGCCCTCTCTTGCGTGTAGCTACCCTGTGCTGGTCCCACCATAAGGTGTATCAATCTTTATGATAGCGACCCCGACACGATTCAAGAATGCACAGTGTAAAACTACTGGTACCCAGTGCCAGCTTTTTCCACTCTAGAGTACGTGCACGCTCGTAATCCACCGGAACCTACACTGACGTACCCCCGGCCACTATGTTGACCGCTTATAATCAGCCCAGTAATCGTGCCCCACCCTGCCTAGCTCAGGGTACCGTGATACATCTAAGTGGGTTACTGCTGAAATGGGTCCCCGTTACTAGGGTTTCCTACTGGTTAAGTTTATGGGCCTATATTTACTAATATTACCCACCAACCCGATATGTACTTAACCTTCCCACCGATTCAAGCATGCAAGCATGTTTATATAATGGTTAAGTTTTGTGGGCCTATATTTACTAATATTACCCACCAACCCGACATGTACTTAACCTTCCCACAGATTCAAGCATGTTTATTTAATGGTTAAGTTCTGTGGGCCTTTATTTACTAATATTACTCACCAACCCGATATGTACTTAACCCTCCTACTCGTCATGTAGTGTTGGTTAAGTGGTTCTTATTGACTTAACCTTTCTCACTTATCATGTTGGATTGGTTAAGTGTGACTTATTAACCTAACCCTGTTCATTCATCAGGTAATAGTGGTTAAGTATTTCCCATTTAACTTAACCCCATTCGCTCATCAAGTTGTATTGGTCATGTGTCATTAATCAATTCAAGTTAACTTAACCCATCCACCCGTCACGTCATGTTGGTTAAGTGTTTCCTTCTGGTGTTGACTTGACCCTCCCTCAAATCATGTTATATTGGTTAAGTGTTGCCCTCTCGTGTGAACTTAACCCGACCAGATGTCATTATATATTGGTTAAGTGTACCCCCTTGTGTTACTTAACCCTACCACAAGTCATTATATATTTTGGTTAAGTGTATCCCCTTGTGTTACTTAACCCTACCACAAGTCATTATATATTTTGGTTAAGTGTTACTTTAGTTAACTTAACTCTATCATCTGCTTAATTAACATGTTACAACGGTTAAGTGTTCTAAATTTACTTAACCTCACCCACTTGCCTAGTTAACATGTTATTACGGTTAAGTGTTCTAAATTTACTTAATCCTACCATTCCATTCTTGTCTTAGCTTTAATTTATTCATTAAAGCACCAACCACTCAAATTAGACAGGTATTGTTGCGGTCACTGGATGTGTCAGTCGGTTCCGTGCAGTTTTACACCGCAACTTTTTCTAACCTCGGGTTCTTATTGGGCTCAATGTCCTAACCTCTCACATTAGATAGGTACACTGGACAGCCGGGCGGTTCCGGGCAGTTTTACACCGCAACTCAATCTAACCTCGGGTTAGGCATATTCAACTTTTCTACAATTTTCATATTTTTTATTTATGGCAAATTCCATATGTAAATTATTCCCAATTTAATTATGTTATAATTATCCTTTTAATTATGCTCACAATTAATGTTATACTAAATAGACCATTTCATGAACCAATCTATACCATGTAATTTTCATGTTTATTCTTCATATTTATATGTAAATTATAAATCAATTATTGTCATGGCCCACTTTCCCTCTAAATCATGTTCATAATCTTTGGTATATAAAAATTATACCGTTTAAATGCCACTAATCATTGGCATGTTCCAAGCATGCCAATTACATATAATTTCATGTTTACCCCAACGATACCTCCCGTTTGTACGTTCGCAAAATTAGGAGGAATGTTAGGTTCGATATTTTAGCCTAACTTATAACCACAAAAGGGAAAAGCGAAGAACATGAAATATTCTAATAGCATAAAAATAAGTGACATATAGAATTGGCATAGGATAATGAACTTGCAAATTTAGATCCGATTAACATAAATCATAGCATATGAATTTACATAGAACTACGCAAATTTAGATCCGATTAACATAAATCATAGCATATGAATTTACATAGAACTACGCAAATTAAACTTGTCATGTAAAGGTGAAATTGTGACTAAGTTGGATCTAATTATCATGTAAACTTGATATAGGTTTAGCATGGAGGTTTAACATATAAACACAATTTTAAACCACAACTTAGCATATTAACTTATGTATGTCAAAACATAAGAAATCAACTATAAACATATTTAAACCACAACTTAGCATGATAACTTATGTGTGTTAAACATAAGAGGGCCACAAATCCAAATCTTGCAACATAAATAGATTCAACTTAACATAGTTCTAGATATACATGAATGTTGATCTAACATGTAAACATGTGATTTAGATCATAAACTTGCAAGTAACCACCAAATTATAACATGACATGTTTCACCATTCAGTTGTTATAATAAGTCCTTTACCCAATCACAATAGATTCCAATAACATAAAATATAGTATGTTCATCATCACAAACATACATGCATGATCAATCGCAATGGTAATATAAGATACATGAGAATCAAACGTTATTTATCTTACACATAAGCATCATTCTATATTCGAATTACAACATGTCATGATTTCAAAAGAACGTTTAAATCTACGTAATAACCAACTTACAAACTAAAAAGGAATTCTTGATTTCTGAAATCTGAATTCTGGAATTGGTAAGCTCGCCTTTGGTGTAGATCGTTGAATTTGATTACTTTTAGTTTGATTTTGATGTCGGCTTTTAACTTGTTTCAGAGTTGAAAGCGGTGACGCTATTCCAAGTTCTCTACTGACGGTATGATAGTTCTAGGAGTATTTTTGTGTGATTTTAGGTTAAGCATTGAGTTGTTTATATAGAATTTCAACTTAATTATAGCCGTCGGATGAACCCAGAGTTAACCATGGCCATTTAGACGAGATCAGGACCATCCAAAAACCCTAGTGACTCAGCATCAAGTCATCAGTCGTTCAAAATTCAGATCTGGCCGGGGGCCAGGTCAACCCCCAAGTCGACCCTAAGGTCGACCTCCAGGTCGACATCTAGGGGGGGAGGTCGACACTAGGGTCGACCCCCTGGTCGACCTGCCTGGGCGGGAATTTTCCCGCCCAGCCCGCTTCTGACTTCTGTTTGAATTTTGAAATCTGGCTTGAGCTGTTTGAATTTATTTGAATTTCTAAAACTTCTTGAGGCCATAACTTCTTCATATGAAGTCCAATTCACGCAAACTCGGACTCTATCTCAATCAGAATTCCGAGACGAATGCAATGTCGTAACCCGTTTCCCTTAATTCTCACATTTGAAATTAAGTATTATTTAATTCTTTACTATAACGTCAACAGAAAATATGGTGTGTTACAAATAATAATAAGTGTTTCTCTAACCTCATTTAAAAATCCAAGCCCTGATCATGTATGGTTATGAGATTACTTATTTATTTTCATGCTGCAACTAATCACATTTAAAAATCCAAGTTCTGGTTATGTGTGGTTAGTGTGCTCTTGATATATATATATATATATATATATATATAAGTCGATATATGTATATAGATATAATAATATATATAAAATCCTCCTTGATATATAGTAACTAACTTTCCATTTCGTTTTCTAATTTGTGAAATGTGTTCCTATCTTACGGATTATTATGATTTTTTGTTTGATTGGTTAGGGTTTAAGGTTTCTGATTTTGTCGAATGACTTGATTTCTTACTATGGTCCATATCCTTTGCAAATGTCCAGCCCCGTTCATCTTTTGATGTTTACAACGGGTTAGAAGGATTTAAGATTTTGATACATATACAGACATCTATAGACTTTATTTTGCCATTAATGCTCTGTGTTTAATTATTTTCAATTTTTTATTCATATTTGTTATGTCTGTTTACAGTTATAGGGGAGCTGTGTTATGGTGGGAGCACATATATAGGGGGAGTTCTTATAATTTCATTTTCGAACACTTTTGCTATATTCAAAATCTTAAGTATGTTTGTCATCATCAAAAAGGGGAGATTGTTGAACTTTTGATTTTTTTGTTTGATGATAACAAACATATTACAAATGTGTTTGAAACTGTACTGGATTCTATTCTCCACATCATACAGAAATGAAATTGATTTTTGACTGACAATATCCATACACAAGATTGAAACATTCACAAAAGAATTTATTATTCAAAAATCAATTTTTATTTCATAAATAATTCAGTACAACTTTTCAGAATTCCCTGCTATATACATACAAGTATTCACAAATCATTTTTTCTTTACAAATGGACCTTACTACATTTTTTCTCTCACACTCAACTACATATATCTTTACAGTCTTACTATCTCTACATACTAATTTGTTCCTATTGCATTATCCTGAAACCTTTTCCAATAATGAAATACACACAGTAGACTGGACTTAAATGAACACTGAATAAATAAAAATCGTTGACACACTTTTTGGTCAATGCTGTCACACATGGAATTCCTGAATAATAACACGCCCAAGCGGTGGAAACAACGTTAGAAGACATAGAGTGATTTGGTCGAAATCACAATATCAATATAAACAGGCCCGAAACTCCTATCAGACAACCACTTTTGGGCTCAAAAACAGCAATTACGGTACTATGTACGATAAACCTTGCAGCCCTCTAAATTAGCTTCAGGTAGAGCTTTCGTTTGGCTCAATCGGACTTATGGTTGGGAAGTTACGTCTATTTCCGTGAAAGGGTTTTAACTAGCATCGAAAACTCTGACCATGGCATCGGCTCGCCCCTCCTCGGCTCATGGGACCCTCTTTGGCTCGCCCTAGACTCCGGTCACCCCACTTGGCTCACCCATGAACCGGCTCGCCCACATTGGCTCACCCACGACCCGCTCTGCACGAGCTCCAGCATCTCATCACGCGACGGTTCGGCTCACACACGTGGATCGCGACCCCATGACCACGAACCGCAACCAGGATCTGCTGCTGCACATGTAGATCTTGACCTATTCTCATGGCTACTTATGCTCCTACTTTCCTGGATTGGTGTTCACAAATGGAATTTCTATTGATTTAGAAAATCATTAACACGAAATATCGTGATAATACCGCAAGCGCACGGCGTACAATTATTAGTACGTGGCGAGTACAGGTCGATCCGCGGGGAAAGAAACAACTTCAGTCTTATTCAATCAAATTAAACCAAACTTTTGATTGTTTACTAACAAAAACTAAAGAAAACTAGAAACTAAGTTGAGGGCTAAATATTATATTAGAGAGCAATTTAGAGGTAAATCCCCTCTCATATTTATGCAAATTAACAAACATATAATCCATGATCTCTATTTTTAATATTAAGTGACATAAATGTTGCATCATAAGTGTAGTTTATTTATGTTATTAGTTAACAAAACATAAACTATCAAACTATAACACAACAATTAAACCACTCATTGTTCTCTTGAAAGTGAAAACAAAGAAAAATCTATTTTAAGTATGATCTATTTACTATTGTAATTAGTGACATAGATCATCAAATTTTGTTCTTGCTTATATTTCATAATCAAAAACCACTTAACAAATATTGATGTAACTTGTATTTATATTGAATAAGAATAGCTCATTTGCAAATGCAACATAAGCTATTGAACTCATATGTATAAACTTACATCAATATCTACTATCAAGAAGCACAAAATGAGATATTACAAATCATATAAATGTTGAACTTACATAAAATTAGAGAGCTTCATTACCCCTAAATTGTAGGGGCTTAGCTTCTAATGTATGTTATCATATTAACACATATAAGTTTCAACATTGGAAAATAAAGCAAAATGAAAGAAAATCTAAATAGAACAAGAAAAGAACTAAACTAAGTGCATGTAAATAAATCTAAACTATGAACATGAAGTAGAGAGCATGTAAATAAATCTAAACTATGAACATAAAGTGGAGCATAGAAATTAAAAGAGAAATAAGATAGACATAAAAGAAATAGGCTTGGAAGCCATTTTTATTTATTTGATCACTTACACTTTCATATGCTAAAAAAGGAGAGATACAAAATACATGAAACAAAGGGGTATATATACATGATCTAAAACCCTAAAACCCTAATCACTTTCCTAGGGAATTCCCCAAAATGCCCATTCATGAAGCTTCTAATTGATATTAGTCACCAATATTTCATGTAGAATGCATGAAGCCTTTTGTCCCATTCAATAATATGATACTTAAGAGCAAGTGGGCTAGTTGAAAGATGGGCCCTCCACTATCCATAAGATGAATTAATTTCTTTGCCTCCTCTTGTGTATGTGCACGCTTTCCTTCATCTCTTCATGTGTATATATCATTTTAGCTCCTAAATTCCTACAAGAGTTAATAACAAGGGACAAGTAAAAGATCTCACAAATTAAAACATGCACAAGTGACCCCCTTTTTTCCCAAAATAAGTGATGATTTTGAAAATATTTAAAACATGGTATGATCATACAAAATACCAAAAAATGTTCATTTATTCAACTAAACAAGAATAAATATGTGAATATAAATGTGCAATTTTATGTGCACATCAAATACCCCACACTTATCTTTTTATTCGTCCTCAAATAAAGTAAAGAAACTAAGATAAATCCACTTTCGTAGGGAGCACGATTGCATTGAGCATATGCAACAAGTCGTTAAACCTCTGGATATCCCTAGTAGGACGAGTGTTGTCTCATGAGGGTTTTCAGCGGATACTACCCACAAATTCCAAATGTTAAATGTAAAAATATTTACCAAAATTCATTTTTTTCGAAAGAATATTTACATACTAGCACTTTTTAAAAATGACACGAAGAAGTTAATACAAGTTGGGTCGTCACTATGAAATTTTACTCCGTTACTAATCAAAACTTCAAATAAAAGTCTGTTATCATTATAACTCCTCCAGCTTGACCAGTTGTTTTGTTAGAAACATAACGCAAATATGAAATGAATTCTATAACCGATAGCAACAATCATAAAATGGCATCCTTATTTACTTTTGGTTAACAAGTTAGGTCAAATAAGTGAAGAGTGTGCTTGGATTTCAAGTGCAAACTCTCTCTTTATTAAAAAATATTTATATTATTACTATTTACACACACCTAGGTATACTACCCCTACACTACATTACGACTTACGTGAGCGTCGGTAATCCCTAGGCTTCCAACTCATGAAATGAGACCAAGGTATACCGACGCTGACTTTGTCAACAAGGTGTCGGAAAGAGCTTGGCGGGTTTGCACACCAATGCCAGATGTACCATCAATGTTGGATACCCTTGGATTATTATATATATATATACATTCCTTTTCCTTTTTTAATTTCTTTTACATAAGAGAGAGAGAGTTAAGCGAGAATATCTTAGCACAACTTCAGTTAAAAGATATAAATTGTTATATCAACTAATCTAAATTAACCATTTATTTAATCATATTACAATTTAGAAAACATTTCATACTCATCACCTACGAATCTCTCTATAAACCAGTTACACCAAATTTGCTCATAATTCAAACTTTTCTTTCGTTATCCATTAAGAGAAGTAAATTTCCAAACATTTTAATTGAACGACCAGAATTGTATGCTAACTTCATCATGTCATATTTTAAAAGTAAATAAAAATGCAAAACTTTTTTTTTATTGAAAAAGGGAAACTTTATAAACTTAAACTATGCAAAACAGAATGAAAATGAGACTCCCCCCACACTTAATTTCGACTGTGTCCCCATAATCAATGCATGACACAAAGAGTGAACGGAAGAGAAATATGTACATGTTTACAAAGGAGGGTTAACTTAACTTTCTTACTTGACGTAGCATGGCTCATGAAGAATCATGAGCTCCTCCTCTCGATCAGTGGGCCATTCCAAGAATGGTTTTAGACGTTGACCGTTAACTTTGAATATGGATCCATCCCTCGGGTTTTCTACTACGGTTGCACCATGTGGAAAAACAGTTCGAACAACATATGGTCCGGTCCATATTGACTTTAACTTTCTAGGGAATAAATGAAGTCGTGAGTCATATAATAGAACTTTTTGGTCTGGCAAAAACATTTTTCTTAGGATTGACTTGTCGTGAAAAACTTTGGTTTTTTCCTTGTAAATTTTCGCATTTTCATAAGCGTCATTCCTAATTTCTTCTAATTCGTTGAGTTGCAATTTTCGGTTTTCGCCAGCTTGTTCAAGATCAAAGTTTAAGTTCTTTATTGTGGAAAGTGCTTTATGTTCAAGTTCAACGGGTAAATGACGGGATTTACCGTAAATCAATCGGAAAGGGGACATTCCAAGATTAGTTTTAAAAGCAGTACGGTACGCCCAAAGCGCATCATTCAATTTCTGTGACCAATCTATTCGATTTTTATTTATAGTTTTCTCCAAAATCTGTTTTATTTGACGATTCGACACTTCGACTTGACCACGAGTTTGCGGATGATAAGGAGTGGATAACTTGTGGGTTATCGAGTATTTCTTCATTAAGGATTCAAAAGATCGATTACTGAAATGTGTTCCATTGTCGCTTATTATTGTGCGAGGTGTGTCGAACCTTGAAAAGATGTTTTCTTTTAGAAATTTCACAACAATTTTATGATCATTTTTTTACATGGAATGGCTTCGACCCATTTCGAAACATAGTCGACGGCGAGAAGAATATACAAGTTTCCGAAAGAGTTTGGGAAAGGTCCCATGAAGTCAATACCCCAAACATCGAAGATTTCGATCGTAAGGATGGGATTCAAAAGCATCATATTTCGTCAGAAATCTTTCCTAGCATTTCGCAATGATTGCAAGTTTTACAGAATTCGAACGCATCTTTAAAGAGAGTGGGCCAATAAAAACCACACTGAAGCACCGTTTCAGCGGTTTTCCTAGGATCAAAATGTCCACCGCACGCATGATCATGGCAGAACGAGAGAACACTCCTAATTTCGCTATCAGGAATGCATCGACGAATGATCTGGTCTGGACAATACTTAAACAAGTATGGGTCATCCAAGTAGAAGTATTTCACTTGGGACAGAAATTTGTATTTATCTTGTTTGTACCAAAAAGAGGGAGTTTCCTTAGTGACTAGATAGTTCACTATGTCGGCAAACTAAGGATCGATTGAAACAGAAAGGAGTTGTTCGTCAGGAAAGTTTTCGTTGATTGGCAAAGAAGATAGTGCGTTCGGAAGACAAGACAAGTGATCTGCAATAACGTTATCAGATCCTTTTTGTCTTTGATTGTAAGATCATATTCTTGAAGTAAAAGGATCCATCGAATTAAGCGTGACTTAGCATCCTTTTTAGCAAAAAGGTGTCGAAGAGCAGAATGGTCAGTGTATAACGTGATGCGAGAACCAATCAAGTAAGATCGAAACTTCTCGAGCGCAAAAACGACAGCTAAAAGTTCTTTTTCGGTTGTCATATAATTAAGTTGAGCGTCATTCAAGGTCATACTTGCATAGTAAATTACGTGAAGGATTTTGTTGATGCGTTGTCCTAAGACAGCACCAACCACAAAGTTAGAAGCGTCACACATGATTTCAAAAGGTAGTTCCCAATTGGACGAGCAAATTATCGGGGCTGAAATGAGTTCATTTTTTAGATGTTCAAAAGAAGCGACACATTCATTGTTAAAATTGAATGGGATGTCCTTAACTAGAAGAGTAGTCAAAGGATGAGCGATTTTGCTGAAATCTTTCACAAAGTGTCGGTAAAAGCCAGCATACCCAAGAAATGAACGAATGTCCTTAACACATTTTGGAATGGGTAGTTTTGAGATAACGTTAATTTTCGCTTTATCTACCTCAATGCCATTATTTGAAATTATGTGTCCAAGAACAATGCCTTGTTTGACCATAAAGTGGCATTTTTCCCAATTCAAACGTTAAGTGTTTTTCTTTACATCAATTTAAAACAAGTTCAAGATGATGGAAGCACGAGGAAAAAGAATCGCCAAAGATTGAAAAATCATCCATAAAAACTTCAAGAAAGCATTCGATCATATCGAAAAAGATGCCAACCATACATCGTTGGAAAGTCGCAGGAGCATTGCAAAGTCCGAAAGGCATACGTCGATAAGCGAAGGTACCGAATGGATATGTGAAAGTCATTTTCTCTTGATCTTCGCGGGCGATTGGAATTTGGTTATAGTGAGAATAACCATCAAGACAGCAATAGAATTCATGACCGGCTAAATGTTCGAGCATTTGATCGATGAAGGGAAGAGGAAAGTGATCTTTACGTGTTGCAGTATTCAATTTTCGATAATCGATGCAAACATGCCAACCCGTTTGAGTCCGAGTAGGAAGAAGTTCATTTTGTTTGTTTGTGACGATGGTAAGTCCGGACTTTTTAGGAACAATGTGAATGGGTTTGACCCATAAGTTATCAGAAATGGGGTAAATGATACCATTGTCAAGAAGTTTAAGAATTTCTTCGTGAACTACCTCTTTCATCTTAGGGTTAAGCCTACGTTGCGCTTCGTGAGTGGGTTTGGCTTCGTCAGTTAAGTGAATACGATGTTGAACAATTGCAGGGCTAATTCCCTTGATGTCAGAAATAGACCAACCAATTGCATCTTTGTTTGTAGAAAGAGTCGAAAGAAGAGAGATTTCTTGATCACGAGTTAAATTTGAAGAAATTATGACAGGACAAGTTTCGTTATCACCTAAGTAGACGTACTTAAGGTGATCGGGAAGAGGCTTAAGATCCAACTTTGGTGGTTTCTTAATCAAAGAACTTGTTAGAGATTTGGACTCAACTGAAAGCGATTCAAATGGAAGTGTGTATTCGGCTTCGTTAGGAGCGTCCTAGAACAATTTTTCGTACTCAGCCTCACATTCATCGTTAAGGTCAATCGATTCGTTTTTGGAATTTTTCGTGAATGGCATTAACTTTCAAGGTTTGGTCACACGATTCATTCGAATGACTTTCAAGATTGAAAATATTAAGATCTAGAGTCATGTTTCCAAAAGAGATTTTCACTGAACTGTTGCGACAATTTATTAAAGCATTTGAAGAAGCCAAAAAGGGTCAACCTAAAATCAATGGAATTTGACTCATAGGATTATTGACAAGTTGAGTTTCCAAAACAATGAAATCGACAGGGAATATGAATTGACACATTTTTATGAGTACATCCTCGATTTCTCCAATGGGTTTTTTAATTGAACAATCAGCAAATTGAGGAGTTATTTTCGTTGGTTTAAGTTCACCCAAACCAAGTTGTTGGTAAACGGAATATGGAATCAAATTGACACTCGCAACCAAATCAACGAGGCATTTGTTAATTGTTTTATCTCCTATCGTGCACGAGATCGTAGGGCATACAGGATCTTTGTATTTGATGAGGATCGACTGGGTCAAGACTTCGCTAAGTCCGACGGCTAAGAAGACTTTCTTGGGTACATGAGTGTGTCGTTTTTGGGTACACAAGCCTTTGAGAAATTTAGCTTAGGTGGGGACTTGTTGAATGATGTCAAGAAGAGGGATGTTAACTTTCACTTGTTTGAAAATTTCCAACATCCTTTTCCATTTGGTCGGAATGTTTCTTTGGTCGAAGATGATGAGGAAATGGAATACGAAACTCAATAGGTCGGTCTACTTGAGTTGGAGAAGAATTAGACTCGGAATTTGGATCAAGATCATTCGTGGTTTAAGAAGAGTCAAAAGGAAGATCCGCTACATTATTTGGGTTTTCAACTTAATAATCGATTTTCTTACTGGATCGTAAAGTCGTAATAGCATTCAATTGAGTTAGACAGCTATCCTTAACGACATGAGCTTGGTTTGGACTTGGATTTTAGCTCTTAGGGTTTGGAATGGGTTGACTCGGGAAAGTGCCTCTTTCCCTTTCACTTACGGAGATGGCTAACTGACTCATTTGCATTTCAAGTTTAGCGATCGATTGACTCGTGGTTTGCATGTACGAAGTCAATAAATTTTCCAAATTCTTATTTGATTGGATATTTCGAGTTGTTTCTTTAGCTAATGTTTAGAGACTTTTCTCAAGTGAAGTCAACGTTTATCGTCTTGGGGAACGAACGATTATTGCGCTTGGTTCTGAGAAGGTGGCACAAAATTTTGAAATTGATTTTGAAAAGGAGCATTTGAAGGATTATTCGAAAATGGTTGAAAAGGGGGTCGAACCAAATTCGAATTTGGGTTGTTTTGGGTCTAAGGGAAGTTAGGATGATTTCTCCAACCAGGGTTGTACGTTGGAGAGAATGGGTTGTTCCTAACTTTATTAAATGCGTTGAGTTGTTCTAATGAAAGTGGGCATTGATCGGCAATGTGGTTAGAATCGTTACATTTGTAGCATGAAGGTTGAGAAGCTTGAGCTTGATTCATTTGATTTGATGAAAGGACGTTATCGAATTTGGTTAACATCGCATCGATTTTCGCTTCTAAGGCCAATGAAGATGAAGATCCTACCGAATGAGCGTTTGATCGGGAATAAATTGATTTCTCGTTAGAGCGTTCCCATTGAGACGATTTTCAGCCAAGTTTTCGAGAAAATGCCAAGCGGCATCGTGATCTTGGGCTAAAAAGTTTCCTTGGCACATTGATTCGAGCATGGTTCGAGAGTTATTTTCAAGTCCGTCGTATAAAATTTGGCAAAGAGACCATTTTTTCAAAATTGTGATGTGGACATTGGACCAAAAGTTCTTTAAATCTCTTGAAATATTTTGAAAAGGATTCACCCCCAAATTGATGAAAATTAACGATTTCGTTTCGAATTTTGGACAATTTTTCCAAAGGGTAAAATTTCTTTACATAAACTTGCACAAATTTCCCCTAAGTTCGAATCGAATTTGAAGACAAGCTATACAACCATTTTTCGGTATAATCAGTAAGTGTAAATGGAATCAACCTAAGTTTGACTCCATCGTCACTTAATTGTTGAAGTTTCATGGTTGCACAAACTTGTTCAAATTTGGTTAAGAAAATGTAAGGGTCATCACATTCAAGATTGCCAAATTTTGGAGGAATATTTATATGATTAGAATGAATTTCAAAGTGATTACCCGTTGGGGCGGGCAATATGATGCAAGAAGGAATAGAAACTCGGTCGGGGAAAATTCTATCCATAAGAGTTCAAGGAGGGTTTCGTTTGCCCATGATTGAAGGAATGTTCGTTTGAACTAAATGATTAGTGGAAGAGTCACGTGTCCAACGATTCGTATTAGTGTCGTGAGCCCAAATACTCATGCACTAGCGAGAAGAATAAGAGAAGAAGAGAAAGAACAAATTTGAGGAGAGAATAGAAGCTAATTTTTCTTTACAAGATGAGAATTATTTTGAAATTTTTTTTTTTTGAATTTTTATTTATTTATTTTTGGTTAAAGAAAGAAGAAAGAAAACAAAGAAGGAAACAAGATGTTAAAAATTTTTACAAAAGGATTTTTTTTGTTTTTTTGATTTTTTTTAAAGAGAAAGGAAAGCTGATTTTTACAAAATGAAAATCTTTTTTTTTTTGAATTCTTGGATAAGAGAAAAAAATGATTTGATTTACAAATGAAGATGTATTTTTTTTTTGGATTTTTGATTTTTTCTATTTCTTTTTGTTTTTTTATATATGCATGAATCTAATGCAACTAAATGAATGCAAAGATTAACTACAAAATTTTCTGTCCTTAGCGGCTCCTAACCCAAAATTATAAAGTGACACGTTTGATAACTTAAAACAAAAGATTTATCAGCCAGTTAACAGACAGGAGTTATCGGTGCACCAGGAATCACCCTAGAAATGCAGCCGAACGTTTAAGTACCTTCAGACTAACAACCGATATAATATTTACGAATCACCGTAATAATTATAAGCAGTTATTTCTCTGCCGTAGTCTAGACATCAAGAAATAATTCGTTCCCAATATATCAACTATCACAATATAATTAAGCCCTAAATGAGCCCATGACTCCCTTAAGTCCAACGTCTAACCGTTATCATTAGTCAGATTCTACAATGATATGCTATTTTCTGGGCTAAGGAAGTGTAATGAACTCCCCACCTTATGTGAATTGGGGTGTTCCCTTAAGAAAAGAAAATAAAATGATATGAATGTAAAACAGAAATTAAACGTGATATTAACAATGCAACTACAAATGAATTTTTATTTTGTTTTTGGATTTTTTTTAAATGCAAATGCAAGCAAACAACAACAACAACAACAACAAATCCATATATCCTAAACAAGTTGGGGTTAGCTAGATATGGAACCCAAAAATAAAATAAATAATAATGATAATAATATATATAAAAAGGTTTAAATTAACCAAACAGATAAAAAGTCATCTGATATATGTTTTTTAAAATAGTAATAATAATAACAAAGTAAAAAGGTTTAATAAAAGTAAAATAAAGTGTAAAAAAGTAATAAAAAGTAAAAAGGTTCAGTAAAAGAGAAATAAAGTCTAAAATAATTAGATAGATTATAAAAAAAACCCTAAGGTTCTGGTACATGGATTGCCAACTTCCACGCACTCCTATCCACTACCAGCTCTTCAGATATACTCCAATTACTTAAATCTCTCTTTACTACCTCCTCCCATGTCATTTTAGGTCAACCTCTACCTCTCTTTGGGCCTTCGGCGCGGCCTATAATTCCAACGCGCACAGGTGCATCATATGGTCTACGTTGGATATATCCAAACCATCTCAAACGTTGTTGGACTAACTTTTCCTCAAAAGATGCAACTCCAAGTTTTTCCTGAATATCCTCATTTCTAATATGATCTCGTCTGGTATGCCCACAGCTCCAGCGTAGCATCCGCATCTCTGCTACACTGATCTTCTGGATGTGTTGCCTCTTAGTAGGCCAACATTCTGCACTATATAACATTGCAGGCCTGATTGCTGTCCTATAAAACCTTCCTTTAAGCTTTTGGTAATCTTCCTATCACAGAGAATGCCAGATGTTAATCGCCATTTCACCCATCCTGCTTGAATTCTAAAACTAACATCCTTATCAATCTCTCCATCAGACTGCAACATATATCCTAAGTATCGAAACGATTCCTTTTTGGGTACTACTCTACTGGCCAGGGTGACCTCTCCATCATCTGAGTTGTCACCACTAAACTCACACTTCATGTACTCTATTTTAGTTCTGCTAAGCCTGAAACCCTTTGATTCCAAGGTCTCCCTCCACAACTCCAGTTGTCGGTTAACCCTTATACTACTTTCATCAATCAACACAACATCATCGGCAAAAAGCATACACCAAGGAATCTCTCTCTGTATATCTTTTGTGATTTCATCCATCACTAATGAAAAAATATAGGGGCTCAAAGTCGAACCTTGATGTAACCCTATGTTAATTGGAAAGTCTCGGGTCTCACCATCGACATATCCTTGATAAGGGTAATATACTTTGATGGCACTCTCTTCCTTTCTAGCACCCACCACATAACCCTCCTCGGCACTCTGTCATAAGCTTTCTCCATGTCAATAAAAACCATGTGGAGATCTTTCTTCTGCTCCCTATATCTCTCCATAAGTTGCCTAATCAAGAAAATCGCCTCAGTGGTTGACCTTCCAGGCATAAAACCAAAATGATTCCTAGAGACACTTGTCAACCTCCTCAGACACTGCTCGCAAACTCTCTCCCAAAGCTTCATTGTATGACTCATAAGCTTAATTCCTCTATAGTTTGTGCAACTTTGAATATCTCCTTTATTCTTGAAGATTGGAACTAAAATGCTTCTCCTCCACTCGTCTGGCATTTTGTTTGATTTGAAAATATTATTAAACAACTTAGTTAGCCAAGTTATCCCTGCATCTCCAAAGCATCTCCACACCTCAATAGGAATGTCATCAGGCCCTACCGACTTGCCTGATTTCATCCGTTTCAACGCCCCCTTTACCTCAACTTCCTGAAATTTCCGCACAAAATGTCTATTGGTGTTATCTGCAACGTCTTCCAACTCGATCGAAGAGCTACCACTTTCTTCGTTGAAAAGCTTATCAAAGTATTCTCTCTACCTATTCTTTATCTCATCATCCTTCACCAAAAATTTATCATTCTCGTCCTTAATGCATTTAACATGATTGAAGTCCCTTGTCCTCCTCTCGCGTAGCCTAGCTATTCTGTAAACGTCTTTTTCACCCTCCTTCGTACTTATCCTTTGATACAAATCTTCGTACGCTCGTCCCCTTGCTTCACTCACTTCTCTCTTTGCAGTCTTCTTTGCCACTTTGTACCTGTGCATGTTCTCTTCACTTCTATGATGGTGCATGCATTTGTAGCATTCCTTCTTCTCTTTGATAGCCTTTTGCACCTCGTCATTCCACCACCATGAATCCTTGGGTTCTTGCTTGCTTCCTCTTGTTATCCCAAATACCTCAGTAGCGACTCTCCGAATGCAAGTTGTCATCGCATTCCACATGACATTTGCTTCTCCTTCTACATTCCAAGCTCCTTCTCCCATCACTTTATCTTTAAACACCCGTGAAGCATATCCTTTGAGTTTCCACTATTTCGTCCTGCTAATCTTTGCTCTTTTATCCTTCACCACCCGAAGCCGAAACACGCATACCAAGAGCTGGTGTTGTGAGACGACACATTCTCCAGGTATGACATTGCAATCAACACAATCTCGTTTACTATCTCTTCTAGTTAGGACAAAGTTAATCTGGCTAGCCTGTTGGCCACTACTGAAGGTGATCAGATGTGATTGCCTCTTTCTAAAGATGGTATTAGCAATCATGAGATCAAAAGAGAGAGCAAAATTCAATATATCTTCACCCTCTTGGTTCCTACTACCAAAGCCAAAACCACCACGCACTTGTTCAAAACCCCCGCTAGATGAGCCAACATGGCCATTGAAGTCTCCTCCTATAAAAAGTTTCTCGCTACTATGCACATTTCTAACCATGACATCTAAGTCTTCCCAAAATTTCCTCTTGGCTTCTTCACTTAGACCTACCTGTGGGGGCATATGCACTAATGACATTCAAAACTGCCTCACCAACTACTAGCTTAACTAGGATGATCCTATCCCCTCGTCTTCTGACGTCGACCACTTTGTTCTTAAGGTTCTTGCCAATCAATATGCCCACCCCGTTCTTGTTACGTACTTCTCCCGTGTACCACAATTTGAAGCCTGTGTTCTCCACCTCCTTCGCCTACTGACCCACCCATTTAGTCTCTTAAACGCACAAGATGTTAACCCGTCTCCTAATCATGGTATCCACTATCTCTCTTAATTTTCCTGTTAAGGAACCTACATTCCAACCACCTAACCGAACCCTACTATCATCGACTAGCTTCCTTGGCCCCCGCATCCGTCAAGAAAAATGCAAGGACCCTTGCTCACTTATCACTACACCGGGGCGTCGGTGTAGCGCGCCACTAAGAGAATGGCGGCCCAGCCCTTGCATATTTAACACCATATCTGATCCTCGATATAGCGCGTCGCTAAGAGGATTACGCCCCAACGAAATACCATACGATTCCATATCCATAAGAGAGGCTAAGTTTTTACGTTGGCTCGCCAAGCCTATCACAACCCTCCTCCTTTACCCTAGCTTGGGACAGGCTGCATAGAAAACTACACAGGCGGAGTTAAATGCAAGCAAAAAACAATGCAATTAAAATAAAGTAGTTAAAACATGATACCTGAGCGTGCAGATTATTATCAATTAATTTTTAGCGACAATTTTTTTTATTTAAACAAGCGCGAGAAAAACCAAAGCGATCCAACCAAGCAAAGCAAGTAATTTCTTGTTTTATCTGCTTTGACTACCTAAAAAGGGAAGACGAGATAAAAACAAATGAAGGGGGATGGATTTTTGTTGTTGTTTTTTTTCAAGAGAAAATCATACTAAAAACAATATGAGTGAAAAATAAAAGAAAAATCAAAGAAACTAAAATAAAAGAAATTGATTTTTGTTTTTAAACTAAAACAAAACTCAACGTAAAACTCGCACATTTAAACAAAAAAAAACAGACAAACCAGATATTTGAACACCTTTTTTTTTTACAAAAAAACAAAATAAAAAACTAGAGAGATGAACTAAACACAACAAAACAAAAATAACACAACTACTTTTAGAACTTAAACGCATGGGCCCCAAACCAATCTTGGCGCAAGCAAAGTACCACTCACAGGTCCACAAAGATGAAAGAAACAAAAGGCAACTGACCTTCTATCAAAATACGCTTTCAAATCAAATCAACGAAAGAAAAATAAAAATAAAGGGGAAAAGAATAAACGAAAAAGAAAGTTGGGTTTCAGTAGGATTTGGGGGAGGTGATTTCAAAGTTTGGGTGCTCGGTTTGGGGCTGCTTGTCGTGGATGATTTCGGAGTGCGATTTGACTGAATGAGGTGGCTTCTGGTGTAGGTGAATTGAAGGTCGATTTGGTATTGGTGAATGCCTGTAGTTGGATGGTGTAGCAGTTTAGGGTATGGAAATTTGGTTGGTTTGGGGATGGAATGGGGGGTTGAAGCAGTTTAGTTATAGGGTATTTGCAAGGGAAAATGCTGTTAGCCGGAGATTGTTGAGGCATGGAATGTAGAGATGGTTGTGTAAGGTGTTGAAGTGGTGATTGAGTTTGGTTCAGGTATGAGGATGGTTAGCTGGAGTTTGTGGAGTGATTGTAAACTGTGAATAGTGAGGAAGTGGAGTTTGTAGAAGGGTGATAGTTGAACTAGGTTGTGGTTTGTGGAATAGTGAAATGGAACATTTCAGTTTGCTTGTATGTTGAATGGGGTAAAGGAAGTATGGGGTGGAATAGGGAAGGCAGTATGTGATGGTCGGTGAAAGTGTTTGTTGGAGTGTTGATGAAAAGGTGGTCGTGGAAGTTGTAGGCAGTGTTGTGACAGTCAATAGTTGATGAAAACCAAAATAAGAAGTTGGCTATATAGTGTAAATGCAGTGAAATGTAAAACAATACCTTGTTGTGTGAAATCTTGAAATGCAATGGAATCAGTGACCAATTTTGTGTTTTCAACCATGAATAGAAATTGATATTGAACTTGAAAATGTAGTGTTTTTTTAATAAGGATGTTGGAGGTTTAAGGGAACTTGGCTGTGTAAACAGTGTATAAACAGAAAGAAAAAAGAATTGAAAAACAGAATGTAAACTAGAAATAGTGAACTGATAGAAGAAAGGGAACCTTTTTTTCTAGATAAAAGATTTACACAAGCAAAGAACACAAAGAAACAAGCACACAAAGGAAAAAAAGAAGATTCGCAAAATGAAGATGAAGTGCACACACAAATAACACAAACACAAGCAACAAAAACAAAAGTTTATTTTTTAGAGATAAACAAGAAACAAGAAAATTAATCCGAAGAATAAAACTAAAATTAAGGCAACGGCATCAAAAACTTGTTCGCAAACGGAATTTCGATTGAATTATAAAACTGTTAACATGAAATATCGTGATAATATCGCAAGCGCACGACATACAATTATTAGTACGTGGCGAGTATGGGTCGATCCGCGGGGAATTAACAATTTCAATCTTACTCAATCAAATTAAATCGAACTTTGGATTGTTTACTAACAAAAACTAAAGAAAACTAGAAACTAAGATGAGGGCTAAATATGATATTAGAGAGCAATTTAGAGGTAAATCCCCTCTCATATTTATGCAAATTAACAAACATACAATCCATGATCTTTATTTTTAATATTAAGTGGCATAAATGTTGCATTTATCATAAGTGTAGTTTATTTATGTTATTAGTTAACATAACATAAACTATCAAAATATAACACGACAATTAACCCACTCATTATTCTCATGAAAATGAAAACAAAGCCAAATCTATTTTAAGTATGATCTATTCACTATTGTAATTAGTGATATAGATCATCAAATTTTGTTCTTGCTTATATTTCATAATAAAAAACCACTTAGCAAATATTGATGTAATTTGGGTTTATATTGAATAAGAATAGCTCATTTGCAAATGCAACATAAGCTATCGAACTCATATGTATAAACTTACATCAATATCTACTATCAAGAAGCACAAAATTAGAGATCACAAATCATATAAATGTTGAACTTACATAAAATTAGAGAGCTTCATTACCCCAAATTGTAGGGGCTTAGTTTCTAATGTATGTTATCATATTAACACATATAAATTTCAACATTGGAAAATAAGGCAAAATGAAAGAAAATCTAAATAGAACAAGAAAAGAACTAAACTAAGTGCATATAAATAAATCTAAACTATGAACATGAAGTAGAGAGCATGCAAATAAATCTAAAATATGAACATAAAGTAGAGCGTAGAAATTAAAAGAGACATAAGATAGACATAAAAGAAATAGGCTTGGAAGCCATTTTTATTTATTTGATCACTTACACTTTCATATGCTTAAAAAGAAGATACAAAATACATGAAACAAAGGGGTATATATACATGATCTAAAACCCTAATCACTTTGCTTGGAAATTCACAAAATGCCCATTCATGAGCTTCTAATTGATATTAGCCACTAATATGTCATGTAGAATGCATGAGGCCTTTTGCCCCATTCAATAATATGAAGCTTAAGAGCAAGTGGGCTAGTTGAAAGATGGGCCCTCCACTATCCATAAGACGAATTAATTTCTTTGCCTCCTCTTGTGTATTTGCTTGCTTTCCTTCATCTCTTTATGTGTACATATCATTTTAGCTCCTAAATTCCTACAAGAGTTAAAAACAAGGGACAAGTAAAAGATTTCACAAATTAAAATATGCACAAGTGACCCCCTTTTTTCCCAAAATAAGTGATGATTTTGAAAATATTTAAAACATGGTTTGATCATGCAAAATACCCAAAAATGTTCATTTATTCAACTAAATTAGAATAAATATGTGAATATAAATGTGCATTTTTACGTGTACATCAATCGGGTTCCACGTGTGACTCACGAACCGGTCCTCCCAGAGGCTCTCCTACAGCTATAAATACACCACTACATGGCAAATGAAGGGGAATTTTTGGCTGGGACTTTCTCCTACATCTCTACAGTCTCTGCCATTACCGAGTGCAAGGATTTTGCAACTTTCTACATCTAAATTCTCCTCTTGTAATCCCAATTAACACACGGATTGTGTGTCTGCATGTAACTGATTCTTGTAATATGTCAGTATAATAATAAGATTATAAAGTGGACGTAGGCTACATCTACAGCCGAACCACTATAAAAACTTCGTGTGTCTCCTCTTATTTATCATTTTCTGCATTCTTTGATCTGTGATATGCATTTGGGTATTAGTGCCATTTTTTGGTCTAACAAAATTTATTTTATAATTTTTTTTATTTTGCCTCAGATTTTTTGTATGTTTTTCTCGTCATCTTTCTGACTTTATCTGCCTCGACATAATCACACTGATTTGCTGATCAGAACCAACATTACACTTTGCTGATTCTGACCAACATCAACATAGTGTGATCAGTCTGCTGATGTGTATTATAGTTTCACATATATACACACTTATACATAATGGTCAGAATTGACACAAGACAGGTCAAAGCCCAAGAAGAAAGTAAAAATGCAAATCAGCTCAGCAAGGTCATAAACACATTACAGTGGTGAAAATACAAGTGCCAAGGGGGTGCAACTCAGCTACAAGTGATCAACTCAGTACAACAAGGTTCAGCAAGCAAGTATATGGAAAATGTAAGTTCAAGTGCAAATTAGTGCAGTTGGTTTATACATGGTAGCCTGAAGGCAGAAATCAGCTCAGCAAGGTCCAAGATGACAAGGCAGATCAACTCATACGCTACTGATCTCTCAGCATGATCAACTCATTTTACACAAACATTCAACATGGGTGCAGTGCAACAATTACAAAGCAAAGCAACATGGATACATAACATTTGTGTACATAAATGTGTCACAAGTGCAAATGGTCAAAAAAAATGAATGGTGCATCATGTACTAAGTTAAGCGTAGAAGTATAGTCAAAGTGGTCAAGCTCAACTACAAGGATCGTAACAGCAGCAAGTAGTTCAAGTGGTCAATGCAACATGACTAAGACAATGCCGTAAACAAAGTCAACAAATGGTGCAGCTCATAAGGTTCAATGCGTGAGCTCCAAATTTCATGTTCAAGTGAATACAAACATGTATGGCATAAATCATGGGAATAAACAAGGGAGTGATGCAATTGTGTTCATACTGTGAAAAGAATGTGAGAAATGAATTTCTGGAAAGAGTTTATTGTCTTCAAATTTGAATTTACTTTTCATCAGAATTTTTTAATCATACATGGGAAAATAAAGGTTGATTCAATCATATATGGCATGGTGTCTAGGCAGATTAAAACTCGGCAAGCATAATTGTTTTTCATCAGTGGAAATAAAATCAATCAGGTTCAGGAAGAAAGAATATATTGTGTCCAGATTTAGTGCTTGATTTTCAATTTTCAAATTGATAGAAACATTGTTGGTGAGAAACAAATAAAACCCTTTCAAAATATTTCTCAAATTGGACAACTCCAAATTAGGGACATAAATTTGATTTAAATATCTTCCAAATATTCATCAATTAATTTGGGCAAGTCATTGAATCAAAATCAGAGGACAAGGCTTTCGAATCCCCTATATAAACACACCATTCCTCACTAGAAAAATTATCCCAATGATTCAAAAACATTTCAAATCCTAAAATCAATTCAGAGAGCTTACTTCCTGGATCGGAGCAGAGAGAACGACTCAAAGTCGAGATAGAAGATAGTGTCAAGAGTCTGGATTGCATGAAGACCTTAGATTGATGAAGCCCTATTTGCCATTTTATTTGCTTGAAGAAATAGGAAAAGAACTGTGACACCCCACATCCGTTAATGTCACTCACAAAGGGAATGCATTAAGTTTCGTGAAGCGTTGTAGGTAAACAACAACAGAAATATTACAACATAGATATAAAATGACAGGGGAATTAAAAACTTTATTAATCGTAAAGCATCATGGTTCAAAAACATTACATGTCTGAAATACACAAAATCATTACATAATAAAAAAATTGTCTTGTACTTTAAAACATAAGAGTACATAAAAGAAGTAAAATTCCCCAAACAAAATATGGCCATAGCAACAAGAATAGGAGCTTGAGCCATACATCTAAGTAGCTCCAGAAAAATGCAAGCAGAATCATGGTCAAGCCTGTGTATTCCCACCTTAAGAACCTAGGGGGAAACAGAAGAAAAAAAGAGGAAACAAAAAGGGTCAGACATAAAGTCTGGTGAGTCTAGTTACTTTTAGCAAGTAAATACGTAAAAGTAATATGACAGGCATATAAGGTGGATAAGAAAGATAACACTATATAAGGCAATTATGAAAAGGTAAACATGATAGAGTGTATATGCTTCCTTGATGATTACTCTAATTCTCCGCACTGATACTAGTATAGCCATAAATGATATGAACCCAACAACTATCAAATGGTAGACTTAGGCATATGTCCAGATGTACCCTAACTGCTACCCTAACCGATCGGCTCCCTAATCCGCGTAGATACCCTGTGTCAGCCCCGCCATAGGATGTATCACGTCCTATAGTTGCAACCCTTCGTTGATATGCACAACCATATCTACAGGTGTCTCGGTCATCTTATCCCCTTCTGCCCGGCCCATGCACCCACATGACCCGGTTAGGCTGCACTGCCCACACCGTTCTCCACATTTGGATCTCTTACAATTAGCCCAGTAAGCGTGCCCCACTCCGACCTTGGGCGGAGTACTCATTTTGATACTTATTGAGGGTTATTGACTGAAAGGGGTCCCCCATACAATACGATACAAGCTCTCTCCCTTGTCTTGTATCCCCACCAGGGTTTCTATCGGTTATGTATACCACATAACCTTACCATTTCTACAAGTTGTGCTTACCCTTAAAAGGTGTCTCTAATTACATAACTTTAACATTTTCACAGGTTATGCTTACCACTAGGTGTCTTTAATGACATAACCTTATCAGGTTAATTTCGTGGGCCTATATGTAAATATTACCCACCCCCTCAGATTTTCATAACCTATCCTCTATTCAATTAACTTAACCCCCCAACTTAAATTCATGTTTATTCAATCCCTATGGATTCAACTAGGTTAAGTATTTAAGGTTTATTACCATATTTTCATTTATGGTTACAGTATGCTAGACCTCTCACATTAAGCCTACCATTTGTGGATGTTGGACATGCCGGGCGGGTAAGAGCAGACTTATTCCACAAATCGGGCTTAACCTCGTGTCTTAGCACTGCTCGTATTTGTGCACTTAGACCTCTCACATAAGATTCAATACTTGTGGTCGCTGGAATATGTCGGTCCATTCCGGGCAGACTTCCACAACAAGTCCAATCTAACCTCGTGTCATAAGTACAGTTACAGTTTCTAATTACTGTAATCCTAGGCATTCCTTTATTAGCCATTTTTACCAATGTCGTTATAGGTTATAGGTTTCATGCCCCTTTTCCCCCATTATGCTTATATTAAATTATATGTTCAAATTCATGTTCATAATCATTATTCAAGTTATGCCAATTTTTATGTTTTCCCCCGTTCCCTAACTAACGCACTCGCTTATCTTTGGTGGCATGCCTAGGCTAGGTAGTAGCTTGGCCATATACAACAAAAGGGAAAGATGATGGGAAGATGACAATAGTGATTATTCTAACATAACTGGCATAAATATATCTGGCATTGTGAAAAAGTGGACATATAAGAATAGATCTGTGTACTTGTGATAATTAAACTAGTTCTAACATAGTAGGAATGTCATAATAAGCATAACAAGATCTAAATAATAATTTAAATGTCCAACTAGTTTAGATCCAATATGATAGGCACAAGGTGATCTAAATAATAAGCTAGATCTAAAATCAAAAGTAGATCTGTCCTAATAAATATTTAGATCCAAGTCATAGTGTGTCATAGCATCATAAATTCACAAGTTGCAATAGATCCGATATGACAAAGATTGAGATCCAAGTCATAACTAATTCAGAATGTCATAGATTCACAATTTTCAATAGATCTGGTATAATTCAGTCACATGAATGGATCCAAACTATATTCATATCATGTTTACTTATAATCATTTAAATCTAAAAGTAACTTAGAACTCATAATGTTTGGATTAAGATAATAGAACTAGAAAAGAAGATTGTTGAGTCACAGATCTACACTTGAATCTCTTAATCTTTGATTGCAGAAGAAGAAAAGAATCTGATTCAGTCCAGGCACCTACAACATTTGGCCGCCATTGATTTCAGTGTAAGGAAACAGTAGAAATGGACCTTTATTTATAGCTTCCAGCCCCCAGAAATCGACCTAGCCACGTCAGCCCTAGGGGGTCGACCCTAGAGTCGACACCCCCTCGGGGGGTCGACTCCCCTAGACGGGAATTTTCCCACTCACCCCGAATTCTGAAATTTTGATTTTTTTGAACTTTCTGGGCCTGATTTTGAATTCTTGGACCTTATATGTATATATATAATTCTCTTCCATGTATAAAAACTTCAAACCCTTATAACTTCTTCATACGGTGTCCGTTTTACGCAAACCAAATGTCTATCTTGAACAAAATTTCAAGACGGACGTAATGGAGCGGTTCGTTTCCCTAAATTACGAATATTAAATTAATTATTATTTAATTTATCCTTTTTAAGTTTTGTTGAAACACGGGGTGATACATTCTCCCCTACTCAAAGGATTTCGTCCCCGAAATCTTCAAGTTAAGAAGAATGCATATCCTACCATCTGTTACTCATCTACTCATCCATCAATCACTAGCATCCATTGTCCTTAAAGACTTCTAACACTTATATGAACATATGCAAAGGTGTGTGTATATGTCCCAACACTAATGCGAAGATTAGGCGGTCTACTGATTCGATCGACCTCCTTAATTCAATGTATGTTAGTGTCATGAATCCAATATATATATATATATATATATATATATATATATATATATGCAAATAACCCTATTATAACATGTAAGTTCTGCATGGGTGCACAAACATCCGTCCAAATGCAACATCCATATGATAATGCATTCCATTTCATTCGCAAAAAGAAAAATGCACACACATCCATATGTAGTATGAAAGTGATTGAGCTGATCTAGTGTCTAATGTGTGTGTATATGCATCCACTGGCAACCACTTGCAAACACTTGCATCCGCTTGCATCCATCGAACACATGTTTACAATCATGGGACTCTTACCTAAAGGTCAAAGATTCGATCGATAGGACATACTTAGATGATAGAAACAAGCACAATAAAAGCTTTGGAAAAGGAGTTAAGAACATAGACTCGAAAAGAAAAGGGTACGAAGCACGAATCTTGTCTTCAGTTTCCCAAGTTGCATCCTCTGGGTTATTTCCCCACCGAACCTTCACCAACTTGATTTCTTTATTGCGTAGCCTCTCACCTTCTACTCCAAGAATACGGGAAGGAACTCGTCTGACTGTCGCCTCCCGTTCCACCTCTACTTCTTCCAATACACTTGGCTCAACTACTTTCGCGGTATCATGCAAACATTTCCGCAAGTGAGAAATGTGGAAAACGTCATGAATGCCGGATAGTCTCTCTGGCAGCTTTACTCTATAGGCCATTTGGCCAATCCTTTCTGTTAAGGGAATTGGTCCTACAAATCTTGGAGCCAGTTTCCCTATAGATCTGAAGCGAACCACATTCCTCAGAGGTGATACTTCAATGAAAACCGTATCTGCTACTTCGAATTCAATGTCAGTCCTTATCTTATCAGCATAGGATTTCTGCCTATCTTGAGAGGTCTTCATTCTACGTCTAATAAGATCAATCTTTTCGGACATTTCTCTAACCATATCCGGTCCAAGCAATAGCCTTTCTGTAGATTCCCACCAACAAGTTGGTGACCTACAGGGTCATGCGTACAACACTTCGAAGGGTGCCATGCCAATGCTAGCTTGATAACTGTTGTTATAGGAAAACTCTACTAAAGGAAGATGCTCTTCCCAAGTCCCTCTAAAGTCTAGGATACATAGTCTCAAAAGATCTTCTAGAACTCTGTTCACCCTCTCCGTCTGCCCATCGGTCTGAGGATGATAAGCGGTGCTCAAACGTAACTATGTACCTAATGTTTCTTGCAAACTCCTCCAAAACTCACTAGTGAAGATGGGGTCGCAATCACTTACAATGCTGGAAGGTACTCCATGAAGACGGACTATCTCTCGAACATATACTATTGCCAACCATGCTGTCGTCCTCTTGCTCTTAACTAGAATGAAACGGGCGCTCTTAGTAAGTCTATCTACTACTACCCAAATACTGCTATTGCCTTTCTTTGATCTAGGCAAACCATCAATGAAGTCCATAAAGACGCTCTCCCACTTCCACTGTGGAACCTCCAAAGGATAAAGTAAACCATCGAGCTTCTTTTGCTCAGCTTTGACTTGCTGACAAACTAAACATTGAGAAACAAACTCTGCCACATCTTTCTTCATCCTAGCCCAAAAGAAAACCCTCTTCATGTCCCTTTACATCTTATCGCCGCCTGGATGAATAGTCATCTTAGAACGATGGGCTTCTTCTAGGAATGCCTTTAGAAAACTTCCAGTTTGAAGAACACAAAGCCTTCCATCTCGTCGCAACCACCCTTTATCCTCAATGGAATATCTATTGAGGTGACTAGAAGTCTCCCCTTTACTAAGCCTATCCAAGATGTCTGAAATCTGTGGATCATCTCGCTGCGAAGTTCCAAAATGATCCATAAGAGTAGGTCGTATCTCTAGCGATGCAAACAAATCCGGTAAAAGCTCAGTTGAGGGTCTAAAATCAAAGGTCGATATGAACTCCAAGCTTTTCCTTTCCACAAACAGAGGACTTAAGGCCATCCTTTGCCTACTCAGTGCATCTGCCACCACATTACCCGTGCCAGGGGTATAAGAAATCTCAAAATCATAAGAAGCTAGGAACTCCATCCACCTTTGTTGCCTTAAATTAAGATACTTCTACGAGAATAAATACTTGAGAGATTTATGATCGGTGTTCAACTCAAACCTCTCTCCAAGAAAATAGTGATGCCACATCTTAAGCGCGAATACTATGGCAGCTAGCTCTAAACCATAGGTTGGGTAGTTCTTCTCATGGACTCTTAGTTGCCTTCCTCCATAACATACTACCCTTCCTTCTTGCATCATAACTGCACCAAGTCCTGTACCATATGCATCTGTGTAAAATGTGAACACCTTATTCCAATCGGGCAAGGTCAAGACTAGGGCTGTTGTCAGAGCCTTCTTTAGTCATTGGAAAGCAACATCACAATCTATATCCTATGAAAATGCCAAATTCTTCTTTGTCATCTTGGTGAGTGGGGCTGATATTTTTGCGAAGTCCTTAATGAACTTCCTATAATAGCTTGCTAACCCCAAAAAGCTTCTCACCTCTACTGCATTCTTTGGAATCCGTCGGTCTTGAACTACAACCACCTTTACGGGATCTACTGCTATACCTTCTTTAGAAACCTCATGCCCCAGGATTCTCACCTCCTTTCTCAAAAAAGTGGCATTTGGAGAATTTTGCCTTGAGCTGATGCGCATGGAGAGTTTTCAAAACTTCCCTCAAATGTTGGGCATGCTCTTCCCCACTCTTTGAAAAAATCAAGATATAATCAACAAAGACCATGAAAAATTTATTTAGAAACTCCTGAAACACCTTACTCATCAGATCAACAAAATAGGCCGGTGAATTCATCAACCCAAAAGGCATTATAAGGTATTCAAAGAAACCATCTGGAGTCCTAAAGGCGGTCTTATCTATACTATCCTCGGCCACCCTCAACTGATGAAACCCCGTGGCCAGGTCTAACTGAGAAAATACCGAGGCACCAACAGGCTGGTCGAACAAGTCATATATCCTCGGAAGTGGATGCCTGTTCTTCTTGGTGAGCTTGTTCAACTCTTTATAGTCCACGCATAACCGAAGCTTATCATTTGCCTTCATTGCGAATACTACTAGAGCACCCTACTCAGATGTGCTTCGCCTAATAAATCCTTTCTCAAGTAGTGTAACACCCCATATTTTCTATGAATATTAAAATAATGAATTAAAGAATGCTTAATTTTAAAAGTGGGAAATAAGTAAAATGGATAATGCCATTGCGTTTGTCTCGGAATTCTGCTTGAGATATAGTCCGAGTTTGCGTAAAACAGACAGTATGAAGAAGTTATGGAGGTTAGAAGATTTAAGTTTAAATCAGAATTAAATAAATAAATCAAAATTCGAAATTCAAACCAGTGAAAAGAAGTGGGCTGGAAAATACCCGCCAGAGGGTATCGACCCCCTTAAGGGGTGTCGACACAGGTGTCGACCCCCTATAGGGGTGTCGACAGAGGTGTCGACCCCTCCCCCCGGTAGGGGTCGACCCCTGTTGACTATTCTGGACATTGACGATTTTCTGAGTTTTAGGTCTACGTGGCGGCTTCTGATTGGCCTGATGACGCATTTTCTTGGACTAGATGGTTTGGATTGATCCTATGTTGATCTAAAGGCTCTAATTAATCCTACATATCTATATAAGCACACATAAACCTTAACCCTAACATCATAACCCTATTCTATTATGCCATCATGCTGTCCATCTCTAAACTAGCCTAGCCTCCTTCTCCAAACTAGAAATCAAATTGGAGAGCTTCAAATTAAAGTAAAGGTTTTCCGCTTCAATCAACAAAGAGAGATTAGAATTGCTACAACATCAAAATAATTCTCTTTTTCTAATCCTATCACTGTAAGTTCAGTTATTATTCAGATCTGAACACATAATAGAAATCATGACTGTAATGAATCGAATCTAGAACTATGCCTAATTGTAATGATAACCAATTCTGATTCATTCTTATTCTTTTGTCAAATCTGAGATTATCTATGCCTGTGAGATTGGTACTAGTGATACAATTGAATCTATCTTGTTATACATCAAATTAGTGATTCTTTTATGTTCAGTTCTAGAGAAACTTTATGCCTATGATGTACCTTGCTCAGTTTGCTCATATTTATTGTTATTGTTCAATAAATCTATTGGAACCATGATTCTTGTCTTTGGTACACCTTTACATGCTTATTCTCTCATGTTAATTCTTGCTTTTCTTCTCTATTCCCCTTTTCATTTTATTTTATAAATACTAGGTCCATTTGGAAACCTAGTTTGAATCTTGTTATACGTACGAGTGAAACGCGGGGAATTGGGTATAACTTAATTGGGTAATTTTAGGCATAACAAGTAAATGTGACATA
Organism: Allium sativum; assembly: GCA_030737875.1. Taxonomy (NCBI): domain Eukaryota; kingdom Viridiplantae; phylum Streptophyta; class Magnoliopsida; order Asparagales; family Amaryllidaceae; genus Allium; species Allium sativum. The sequence goes on from CM060925.1 coordinate 14,385,387, forward strand.
ACTTGAATTAACTGCATTTGGGGATAATTGACATGCAAACTTGGACATGAATGGTAAATATGTAAATTGGCTAAAAATGAACATGCCTAACCCGAGGTTAGAATTAGTTACGATGTAAGGCTGCCCGGAACCGCCCGGCACATCCAGCGATCACAACAACAGATCTAATGTGAGAGGTTAGCGCATTAAGCCCAAAACCCGAGGTTAGAATGAGTTTGCGGTAGAAGTCTGCCTGGAACCGCCCGGCACATCCAGCAACCGCAATCAACAGTTCTAATGTGAGAGGTTGGTGCGTTAATGAATGAATTAATGCTAATGAACAGACATGTTAAGAATGGTAGGCTTAAGTTAACATAGGTAACACTTAACCAATGCAACATGTTAATAAAACAGATGGGTTGGGTTAGGTTAAATTGAGAACACTTAACCGTTATAACATGTTGGTTAGGAAAGCCTAGTAACGGGGACCCATTTCAGCAGTAACCCACATAGATGTATCATAGTACCCTGAACTAGGCAGGGTAGGGCACAATTACTGGGCGGATTATCAACGGTCAAAATAGCAGCGGGTGGTGCGTTAGCGTAGGTTCCGACAGAGTACGGGCATGCATGTGCTCGGGAGTGGAAAAATCAGGCATTGGGCATCAGTAGTTATACACCGTGCATCTTGAATTGTGTCGGGTTGCCATCATAGGGATTGATACAACCCATGGTGGGACCAGCACAGGTATCTACACACAAGCGGGGTCGAATGACACAAGTAATAAATCCATGCGGGTAGAGGCTGATCGATAAAGGGATCATTTTGTTATGAACACATGAGGCTAGTTGAACAATTGTTAGTAGGTGCAGAAAAATAGAAATGGTGCGATAGCATATTCAGTTTATCTTGCCTTATCTTGTTACTAGGGTATTGTCTTATATTTGGTTTATTCATGTCATGATCCTTTTACTTGTTTACATGCTGAAAATCACTAGGCTTACCAGGCTTATGTCTAACCCATTTTCTTTCGTCCTCTTTTCTTCCGTTCCCCCTAGGTCCGTAGGGAGGGAATACTTCATCTTAGTTCAGACCTTGCCCAGCTTGAAGAGAGTAGATGTATTGCTTGGATTCTCTTTTCTTGGGCTATGGCTGTGGTTGAAGGATAAATCAGATCGATTACGCAGCGGATTATATGTTTCAACAAACTTAATTTGTAAATCGAATTCAAAATTGAACTTAAAACATGTACCTTTCTTCGTCGATTAGCAAAACAAACAAAAAGGCTTGAACTTGAATCTGCGAAATCAACGAAATTCCAGTTTTTGATTGAATCGAATCTTAATGCTTAAAGTAAAGCGCCTCTATTGGAGATCCACTGACGTTGCTCTCGAATCAAATCGAGGAAGGATGAGGTAGTACTAGCTAAATTGGGATCTAGGGTTTTCTTAAGAATTACGGCTGTAATCTTATTAAGGAAGAGGTCGGACCCCTTCTTTATAATGTTAGAACCGACATTTTCTTTAACATATGACCTATTCACCCTTATTTAAATAATAGAATTAGTCAAAACCCTTATATTTAAATATCCTCATCTTTTTACAACGTACGCAAGTGTGACCCTATAGGCTATCATAGCGTTGGCAACAGTTTAAACAACATTTAGACTGTAAACAATGAGCGGCGTCTAGTAACACATCATTGTTACCCAAGCTATAATAGTAATGATTCAATACAACCTTTTGTGAATAGTGTCTCAATATAATTTAATCCTTTTAACCAATATATCCAAGATTAAACTGGAGGCATGGATCATATCATCCTCTTTATAATTTAATCCGTTTTCTTGATCGATGAGTAGACTGTTCTGAACAAATCAATATTTGAGCACGGCCATGCATTTCACAGTCTCACTCAATCAAGAGGCCCATGGATATCACTACGAATATATCGTAGGGTTAAATTCCATCTAGATCATTCATAATTTTCATTCGATTTGAGATATATCCAATAATCACCGTTATCATTACTCTGTTACGAAATAACTTTAGATGATATCAAAACACAAATATCCTCGAATAAAATTATAATGATTTAAGGTCTGAGGACCATTATATCACTATCACTATGAGAATAACTTATGATACTATTGATTATATTCCATGTAGTTATCTCACGGTGGTTTAGCCCAATACGCTATTCTCTAATACGTATTTATATCTTGACTTTAATATCACGTATATTAATGATCAATGAGATGTGATCATCAGTCAATCAATATACTAGTCTCAGTGCTTTATTGTTGTCCTATATAAACAATAAAACTCGACTAGGGACATTTAAGGATTATAATACTTATCACATTATATAATCTCAAGTTCAGTCTTACTCGAACTATATAATTCCGTATTATTATTCTAAGGACTTCTATTATATTATTATTTATATTGCGCAGTAAATACAATATAATAGAATAATATTTTATTCCAAATAAAATAATAACATCAACAGTGTTATCAATCTCATCAAATGAATTGCCTCTAGGGCACAAACTCTAACAGTGGTTACACTTTTATTGGGGATTTATGCCACTTTACTACTGTTTTATGCTTCTTTATGTATTTGGAGTTTTTAATCAAGGCAGAGGTTTTATTGTAATGACTTGGAAGTTGGGTTTTGAGACAATGGTTGTAATGTTTTGACTAAACCACGCTGCTTATGAAATAATTCCAGTTTTTTTCTGCTGTTTGTATGTCTGTCTTGTAAATTATCTGTATCTTTTACCTATAATGTTTCACCGAAGTTAATACATTCCCTTTGTGAGTGACCTTAACGGAGGTGGGGTGTTTCAAGTAGCTCCCCTACTTGCTTACTCAGCTCCCTCCTTTCCCTTAGAGCCATATGGCGCAGGGCAATGCAACTGGCTTTGAATTAACTACCAAATATATGCAAAAATCTATCTCGCACCTTGGGGGTAAGCCTTGAACATCATCAAAGACATCAGAATAATCTCGGACTACTGGAACAGATTGCAGATCATCGATAGATGCATCAAGAGACTCTAGTAAACTAAGCATAACAGATCCTTGCATGTCACAAGAAATCTTGAGGGTCCTCCCATGATAGGTCAGAAGCCTAATGACCCTCCTCTCACAATCCAGAATGGCACCATACATGGTTAGCCAATCCATCCCTAGAATCAAACTGTAACCCATAAACCTGAGAATGTACGCGTCACACTCAAACTCAACGCCTAAGATAGATATCCTCAAACCCCGACAAATCATGGATAAATGAGCTGAACCACCAATGGGGTTTGAGACAATAACGGGATCCAGTACCATACTGGTATTTAAGTGCAGAGATTCAACCACAGAACTAGATAAAAATGAATGTGAAGTGCCAGAATCAAAAAGAGTTCTAATAGGAAGACTGGAAATAGAAATCAAACCTTCCACATAAATTTTCCTGCCTCTATCCGGAGCACTGGTCACGAGAGCATTCACTTGCCCTCCAGAAGCTCCTGTTTTTTGACCTTGTCCTTGTTTCTTCGGGCACTCCCAAGCAAAGTGTCCGACCTCTCCACAATTGAAGCAAGATTTTTCTTTCTTTTATAATCTTTGACCAAGTGACCCTCTCGTCCACAACTGTGACATTTCCTCTTATCCTTATCCTTGTCATTCTTTCCACCTTTCTTTTGTTGTTGTTGTTGCTGCTGTCCTTTCTTAGGCCATACCTTCTTATTTTGCATTGTTTCTTCAGCTTTTACTTCCTTCTTTTCTCCCTTGTCTTCCTCGTGCATCAGGGCCATATCAACAATCCTTTCAAAAGTAGCTCACATTGGAATGTAGGACATAGCTAATCCATGAAGGGGTTCATTTAGCCCATTAGCAAACCGCAAAGCTTTCTTATGCGGAGTATCTACCAATTCCAATCCAAACCTTGCTAGGTGGTTAAATTTGTTTGCATATTCTTTGGCAATCATGTTTCCATGTTTGAGTGTCAAGAACCTCTCCATCTGCATGCTTTTCTCAGCTTGGGAAAGAAATTTCATTTCAAACCTCATCCTAAAATCATCTTATGTCTCCACCGGACGTCCTGCCTGGGCAACTTCCCACCAAAACGAAGCTTCGTCTTTCAGTAGCCAAGCGGCTAACTGGATCTTTCTCCGATCTTCCACTTAAAAGATTACAAACAAGTCCTCGGTCTCCTTGTGCCAATTCCTTGCCTTTATGAATGTTTCGTTTCCACGGAATGGCTTCCCTCCTATGGCATAGAAATCTTTGTAGATTTTAGCAAAATTATCTGCTCTTGGAGGTGGAGGAACGACGGGTGCAGCTGGGGAAGGAATGTCAGCTTGACCACCGTCAGCCACCATGGCCTCTAGATACCTACGGAACCAGCCTGGTATCGTTACGCCCTCTGGAATATTAGGTTCCCCAGACATGCTGAAATGAAAAGGATAGAGATTTCGATAAAGGACCGAAGGATATTACATATGGCTTTGGGGAATATGTTTTTCAAAACAGGTTTTTCTTTTTGAAAAATGATTTCTTTTAAAACCTTTTTGAAAATAATTTTCAAAAACTTTTATCTAATCTGGTAACCTTCAGCTCTGATACCAAGTGTGACACCCCACGTCCGTTAATGTGACTCACAAAGGGAATGCATTAAGTTTTGTGAAGCGTTATAGGTAAACAACAAAAGAAATATTATGAGGCAGATATAAAATTACAGCGGAATTAAAAACTTTATTAATCATAAAGCATTGTGGTTCAAAAACATCACAGGTCTGAAATACACAAAAATCATTACATCATAAAAACTACTGTCTTGTACTTTAAAATATCAGAGTACATAAAAGAAGTAAAATTCCCCAAGCAAAATATAGCCATAGCAACAAGGATAGGAACTTGATCCATACATCTAAGAAGCTCCAGAAAAATGCAAGCAGAATCACAGTCAAGCCCGAGTATTCCCACTTTGAGAACCTGGGCGGAAACGGGAGAAAGAAGAGGAAACAAAAAGGGTCAGACATAAAGTCTGGCGAGTCTAGTTACTTTTAGAGAGTAAATAAGTAAAAGTAGCATGATAGGCATATAAAGTGGATAAGGAAGATAATACTATATAAGGCAAGTATGACAAGGTAAACATGATAGAGTATATACGCTTTCTTAATGATTACTCTGATTCTCCGCATTGATACTAGTATAACCAGAAATGATATGATCCCAATAACTATCAAATGGTAGACTTAGGCATACGTCCAGAAGAACCCTAACTGCTACCATAATCGATCAGCTCTCGACCCCGCCATAGGATGTATCACGTCCTATAGCGGCAACCCTTCGCTGATATGCATAGCCATATCTATAGGTGTCACGGCTGTCTTATCACCCTCTGCCCGACCCATGCACGCACATGATCCGGTTGGTTTGTGCTACTCACACAGTTCTCCATGTTTAGATCTCTTACAATCAGCTCGGTAAGCGTGCCCCACTCCGACCTAAGGCGGAGTACTCGTTTTGTTACTTATTAAGGGTTATTGACCGAAATGGGTCCCCCACACAATATGATACAAGCTCTCCCCCTTGTCTTGTATCCACACTAGGATTTCTATCGGTTATGTATACCACATAACCCTACCATTTCTACAAGTTATACTTACCCTTAAAAGGTGTCTTTAATTACATAACTTTAACATTTCCATAGGTTATGTGATTGGGTTTCGAATTGATGCGCCAGGGAAACGAGTTTGGATTTGAATCGAAGACTGGATTTGTGGTTTCTCGGAGTATGGTGCGATCGGTGGTAGTAGATGGTGTTTGAACTGGGCTTGTGAGGCTGGGTTTTCAGTTCGGCGTTGGCTTGCCGGATTACAGGTTGGGGCAAGATTGTTGTAGTGGCTAATGGGGTGATTGTCGTGATTAGTTTCAACGACAATCCAAATTTTTCTTTTTGCTGTTCTTCTTTTTCTGCAATTTTAATTTCTGCATTTTATTTGTGTTTTGCATTTTATTCTCCAAGCAATTTGTGACATCTATTCAATTAGATTTGATAGAGCTCTAGTTGCCTTGCGATTTTATTTTCATTAGTGATTAATCGTTTGATTAGATTCAACGATAATCCTAATTTTGCAATTTCAATTTGATTTTATTTCAACCAAATCTCCAAACTTCGTCTAACTCGCCCAAGAGATTAGATAAATAATTTGATTTTAATCTACCTCCCTGTGTTCGACCTGCATATTACACATCTGTGCGCTTGCAGAATTTATTTTAAAATTTGCACTTTTCTAGTTCATAGGAAAGCGACGATCAAGTTTTTGGCGCTGCTGCCAGGGAGGTAACAATTAAATTTTATTATTTAATTAATTTCTGATTCATCACATGTTTGATTTTGATTTCGTTGTTCGAGTTGTTCTTTAAAAGATGTCATTAAACAAAGAAGTTCATCAAGCTGTCTATCTTGATTTTCTACCCTCTCTCTAAGAATGTTAAGATGGTATTCTTCAGAATCATTGATTTGAGAGCTCTCATTTTGGATTTCTTGATTCTCAAAATTATAGTCCACATTGGAAATAATTTTGATTGTGAAATTGATATGGACTATAAGTTTGAGAATCAAGAAATCCAAAATGAAGTATTTCAAAAAAAAACTTGATCGACGCTAGAAAAGCGTGATATTTGTAATAAATTCTGCAAGCGCACAGGTGTGTAGCATACAAGTCAAACACAGGGAGGCAAATTAAATCAAATTATTTAAATAATTTCTTGGGCGAGTTAGACGAAACTTGGGGATCGATTTGAAAAACAATAAAACTATTATTGAATTGAGTACAGATCTGAATCTAATCAAATCTATATTCAATTCAATATGACCTAAGAATGCAATAAAAAGAACAGAATTTAAAACTGGAGAAATTGAAATAACAACAGAAATAAAATTAGGATTATCGTTGAAACTAATCAAACGATTAATCACTAATGAAAATAAATGTAAAATACAACTAGTACACTACCAAATCTAATTGAGTAGATGGCACTAGTTGCTAAGAAATCGAAAAATGCATAAAATAAAAAGAACAAGAAGAACTTTGTTAATGGAGAAGAAGATAGAAAATGGGATGGTGGCTACAATGATATTACAAGGGTATTTATAGGAGATAACCAAACCCTAAGCCTAATTACAAATGGGCCTAGCTATTTCAAGCAAGTTTTAGGCCTTTTGTGATTTGGAACAAGTTCTAGGCCTTTTCTCCTTTTCTCTTGTAAGCCTCCTTTAATTTGAGATGTGCATGGCCTTTTTATCAATCATTTTCTTGTCCAACAGCAACTAGATATGAGATCTTCATCTACAATTCTTCAAAATGTAAATATATAGCAATCTGATCTCCATTTCTCTACTTTTCTGGTTGCATGTGGGCTGGGCTGGAATATATGTAAAAGTGAAAAAACAATACCCAAGTAATATTTATTTATACAAAAGATAAGATATAAGAGCATAAAATAAACACATTTCTATGTTAATCATTATGCTTACCACTAGTTGTCTTTAATTACATAACCTTATCTGGTTAAGTTCGTGGGCCTATATGTAAATATTACCCACCCCTCAGTTTTACTTAACCTACCCTCTGTTCAATTAACTTAACCCCCCAAGTTAAATTCATGTTCATTCAATCCCTATGGATTCTACTAGGCTAAGTATTTAAGGTTTATTACCATATTTTCATTTATGGTTACAGTATGCTACACCTCTCACATTAAGCCTACCATTTGTGGATGCTCGACATGCCGGGTGGGTCAGGGCAGACTTATTCCACAAATCTGGCTTAACCTGTGTTTAGCACGGCTCGTATTTGTGCACTTAGATCTCTCACATTAGATTCAACACTTGCGGTCACTGAATATGTCGGTCGGTTCCGGGCAGACTTCCACTGTAAGTGTAATCTAACCTCGTGTCATAAGTACAGTTGCAGTTCTAATTACTGTAATCCTAGGCATTCCATTATTAGCCAATTTTACCTATGTCGTTATAGGTTGTAATGACCCGCATTGGCAGAGGTATTATAATTAATTTATTTAATCAGAATTGGCTGAAATGGCGATATGGTGTGAACTGGATCATTCTGTGATATTTAATTCAGCTTAGAATTGAATTTGAATAACGAATATATTATATAAATGACAGTTTGAACGTGTAATTATATTATAATTAAATTCGAGCTTGAAATAGTGCTGCAGTTCGTAATTTGGCGATTCGAACTTCAACTAAATATACATGATTCGTTTTAAATCGGATTTCGATGAAACAAGAAACGTACGGAGCTGGTGGAGTATATATTTCTAGTGGAAGAGAAAATGGGGATTTCGTCGTGTAGATTTTGATTTATGTCCAAATTAAATATTCAGAAAAATAGCGGTATATTCGTTCGTGGCTATAACGGTTATTTAAAAATATTTGAATATCGGATTCAAATTTAGACAAGGTTCTTTTGAGACATAGTTACAGTTTAATTTTTAGAATTTTACTGAAATTTTTAATTAAATAAATAAGCAACTTTTATATTGGAGTGTTTTGCACCCTGTATCAAAAATTTTGGGGTTTCACAATAGAAGTTAACCTATCGATATTTTTATATTTTTGGGATCGTGGGGCATCGCTGATGACAACGGTATTTTTATTTTCGTCGATTGAGGTCCGAAAATAAGTGGAGTTTTATGAAATGGGGTACCCTAAAATATCCTAACTAATATATGGACTTAATCAAGCTACACACTCAATTTTTCTCAGCCACACATACCAAGTATAAACGCAGAAAACATGGAGAAGTCTCCACTGCAAAAAAACTCAAAGCAAAACCATACTATATAATGACCTCCTTAAAACCATCGTCTAACCTAATTCTCATTTTCCACGAACCCTTTCTCAGCCGCCACTACAGACAATTGAAAACGAGAAATCCCACCTTTTTAAATCTTTGGAAATTCAAATCAAATCTGATAAATCACCTAACATATATATATATATATATTCGAGTCCCTAAGGTCCCTAACTTCCATTCTATACCAGGTTTATAGGGTTCGACGCCCATGGGAGTTCGCTATTTTCACGAACGGTAGTTGGAGGCAATGAGAATGGTTGAGGGTTTTGTTTTAACGGAGACGAGGTTTGTGAGCAGTTTCTAATTGAAGGAGGGGGACTGAGTTACTACTGAGTTGATCAAAGAAGGGCTGGAGATGATATGCGAAATGGGGAAGAAGAGGGTATGTCTTATAACAGGGTTAAGGTAATTTTGGGTGATGTTGATTCCTTTGTTTGGCTGAGTCGTGCGTGTATTTCAGTAAAGGAGGAAGGGAGTTGAAGCCTTTCAAGTTTCGAAAGGGGGCCATTGTGAATAAAGAGGAACAGACGTGTAGAAATGGTAGAAGGAAGGATTCAGTTATAAGTGCGTGGGACGACAATACCTCGGAGGAAGACAAATATATTTTCATGAAGGGATGATTTACATTTGGTAGATCCTGGAGGAGGAGATCCCTGCTTTTTGAATTTAGTTCCAGTACTACGACTTTGCATCTCCAACTCCTCAAAGTCATCAACTTGAGAATAAAAAGAGGGCAACAAATTTCTTTTGGCGACATAAGCATCAACATGATTTCTGCGAAAGTGAACTACAACATCTTGTGTATTGGCATCGTTTACAACTGAAGACATCCTTTTATGGTTGATAGAATGTATGGGGGATTGTTGGCAAGAACTATTGAAAAGAAGAAATGTTTTGGAGCACGGTAGTTTGTGTGATCGAGGGAGATGAGTTGCGGGTCTGGTAGTTTACAACGGTGATGGGCCTTATTTCAAGAAGATCATAGGAACAGACGCTACAACAAGGAATTGGAACAGGAATGATTTGGAGCTTATCTAGATTTACGACATAATAAAACGAATGAAATAAATCAAGAACCGTTAATCGTTATTTAACGAAAAACGCCAATGTGAGTAAATCTCACTAACTCTGAACAGTTTATAATTTCATGTTGTATTTTTAGAACTGTTAGATATTGGCTGATTGACTGTGTGTTGACTGTTTGATTGAACTGCTAGTCAGTTAGTTGAATTTCTATATTGATTCTGTTTAACAGAATATATCATATGGAACTGAAAGTGATGTTATCTATATTGTTTAACATCTATGATGCAGGGAAATAGGTTGGATGGATTCCTTAACATTTATATTACCGTGATTCATATATTGTGATATATGATGTGATATATAATCTGTTGTCGATTATGTGTGTTGGGACGATATTGATCATCGTGATTTGATATGTTGAATACCATAACATACCGAAATGTTGATATAAGGGAATATTTTCAAAGTGATATTTGAAAATAAAATATTTATAAATGGAATATTTATAAATAAGAAATATTTATAAATTGGAATATTAATAAATAGGAGATATTTAGGAAAAGGAAAAAAAACGTTATGAAAAGGAAACCGTTATAAGAAGGAAATCATTTTTAAAGTGGAGAACCGTTACCAAAAGTAAATCTTTAAAAATGAATAAATAATTGTTAAAAAGGAAATCTTTATAAAGCGAATAAAGTTAGTAAATCGAATATGGGATTCGAAAGTTAGTAAATCGAATTAGTTATTCGAATAGAGTTAAACACATAAGAGTTATTTGAACTAGTTATTTGAATAGAGTTAAACACATAAGAGTTATTGAATGAGTTATTCGAAAAGGGTTATCGATTATAGTTTAATCTAAAGGAATTATCGATTATAGTTTAATCGAAAAGAGTTATCGATTTGTTTAATCGAAGTGAGTTATAGAATATTGGTTATTCGAAGGAGTTATCGAATTTAGTTATTCGATGGAGTTAATCGATTAGAGTTAAAATAAAGGAGTTGATCGAATATAGTTTATTCGAATAGAATCAATTAAGTTAAACGAATATTAGTAATTCAAATAAAGTAAAAGGAGTTATCGAATATTAGTTATTCAAAGAAGAGTTAAATAGAGTTATCGAATATTAGTTATTCGAATAGAGTTAAATGGAGTTAAAGGAATAAATCGAATATAGTTTATTCGAATGGAATTAGAGGAGTTAATCGAATGTAGTTTATTCGAATGAAATTAGAGGAGTTAATTGAATATTAGTTATTCGAATAGAGTTAAATGGAGTTAAAGGAATATATCGAATATAGTTTATTCGAATGGAATTAGAGGAGTTAATCAAATATAGTTTATTCGAATGGAATTAGAGGAGTTAATCGAATATAGTTTATTCGAATGGAATTAGAGGAGTTAATCGAATATAGATTATTCGAATGGAATTAGAGAAGTTAATCGAATATAGTTTATTCGAATGGAATTAGAGGAGTTATCAAATATAGTTTATTCGACAGGAGTTAAGTGAATAGCGTTAATCCAAAGAAGTTAATCGAATATAGTTAATTGGAAAAGAGTTAATCGAATATAGTTATTCGAAAGAAAGGTTAAGTAAGGAAGTTAGTTAAAGAAATGTAAAGTGAACTTTACCTATTTCAAAGTTAGAAATGTTGTTCAGTTAAGGTCTGAGAGGTAGTTCTACCCCAACTTGATTGGCTTCGTATTTAACTAAGGAATGGTTAAGGTTCGGCAGAAAGGATGGTAAGGTGAATTTAGTAAATAAGTAAAGTGGTTTGAGTTGTCGTCGCGATGTTGATTTAAACATCTGTTTAAATCCAAGTATAGAAGATTTGGAAATGTTTTCCAAATATAATCAGAAACGTAATCAAATATTGAAACAAGGAAAATATGAATATATATAAATATATAGATATATATATATATAAATATATAGATATATATATGATTGATGATTGATTGATTGATAGAATTTCCATTTGGAAATAATATCGCTGTTCGCACACGTGTTTTCTTTGATAGTTAACTCACAGACTATCGAAGTTTTGACCATTTTAATGTTGTTAATATGGAGAGACCGGTTGGATCATTATCCAAAGAACCACTCTGTATTGGCATAAGCGTTGCGAATCATAGATGCCAAAGATAATTGAAGACGGAGTAAAGTGCAAGGGCTATTGTATAAGTCTTAGATAACACTACCTAAGATGGATGTACTAAATAGTGCCTTCGGTTCATCCTGTTCCTGGATTACTTGTATGGATGGATGTCTGACAGAGTATTTCCAGACGATCACGTATATTGATTTCTCCAACCGTACCAAGAGTGGAAGTGGAGAAGGAAACTTCTTTTAGCTAACACATAATGTATTGTTGAGGACGTTAATCAGTGATTTGATGGATGTGGATATGACATTCAAAGTGAATCTGGTGTGATGATAAAGCGTAACTTCTAGCCTCATCAACAGGTAAATGACAGAAATCGGGCAGGCAGCATGGCTATGTAGGTCGCACCTATTAGGGTGTATAATCACCTGATCTAGAGTTTCATTTATTTCTAAAAATCTATTGTCGATACTGTCCCATTCGGGAAACGGTTGCTGATCCCAAACGTTGGTGATATACATTCGATACACTCAAGCGAAATGAGTGGTTGGTCATGTGTGGCCGGGTTGCAAGATGTTCTTGTTGAACCCAGTGTATTCCTCTCTAGAGGTACACTAGTGAAAGGTGGTTCCATACCTTGTCATACTTGGAAATCCATTACCCAATACGTGCTTGCGGTTTTGATTGTATACTATATATGTAGAACGTGAGATGAAAGTGTTTCTGCTAGATGATTATTATTATTGTGGTTGATAGGCATTATTATAATATCAAAACGTTTTTGATATAAAGTTATTTTGGATTCTCATAAGGGAAAACCCCGTTCTGTTATGCGGCGTGGTCTTATGAGATATCGTTTACTTGTTCGAACTGTTTTTAAACTGTTTTACTCATACCAGTCCCATGACTGACCCGGAGTTTACTTTGTTGTTTCCCCTAAACTCTTGGGTGCCAAAATTTGTATGGGAAGTCAAGTAGTCGGGATTTACAGATATACTGGAAGAGCTTGGAGCAGGAGGCTTCAGGATCATTATAGCTATCGTTATTTCCGCTGTGTTGTAAGTGTTGTACTTTGATAATGATATGTATATTCAAGTACAGGTTTGTATTTCAAAGTTATGTTATGAAATATATTTATTCGTTCCGCTATGAGATTCGTGTTACTCTGATATTGTGTTCTTCTTCTTCTATTCTAAGTTTCTATCTTATCTTTCCTCACCCCCTAATTTCTTTCGCTAATGACTTGTATTTTTCGATGTTTTGGTTATCGACATCGAGTTTATGTCGATAACCAGAGACGCTCAAAATCCGGGTCATTACAGTTGGTATCAAAGCTTAAGTTAAGTGAATTACCTTGGCTCTGTGGCGTGACTCGGTAGAGATAGGGTTAGTAATACCCTAGATTGAGTTTGAGTGTATATATGAATAAACGTATTTGTTACTGATATAAAAGTTTGTTTTATATTGTATGGATTCATTGGTTGAGTCGTTTATGAGTTCTGGTCGATCAGTTTGATCCACTGTATCGGTAGGAGTTACTAAACACTCGAATACGATGGGTTGGCACAATATGTTTTGAAAGAGGGTAAATTAAAATAAGTTTACCCAAGGTATATCTTGATATAAAGAAGCTATATATATCAAAATTATAATATATTGGATATATTAATTGTTATTATAATCGAGTAAGATTATAAATTAAATGGTTATGTAAATAACCAATCAGAATTCATATAAGTGAAATACGTGAAATCAGATGAGTTAAATCTGAAATTTAAACTAGGAATTGAATTAAAATCCTGGAGAATTTGATAAGTGTTAGTAAATGAATTTGGATTAAAAATAAGGAAAATTTAAGATCCTGGGAGATTTTAAATTGTTTTACAAGTAGTGTGAATTATATTTTGAAATGAATTTCAAAAATGAAATGTTTAGAAATGGTTTTATAGTATTGAACTCATTTCGATCGCTGGAAAATAGACTCTAATGATGACAGCTGCATCATCAGTATTCATTTTCGAGTTGTAAGTGACGAATTACTGCCAGAGATACTGTTTTGAGTTTGTTTTGGGAAAGATAAGTTGTGTTGAATTTCAAAATGGGATTTAAAATATAGAATTTGAATTTTTAAATAGATTTGGAATATTAACTTGTTTAAAAGAAATAAAACAAGAAGTTCCTTTATAAACGAAGTTTATAAATGAAGTGAAAAGAATTATCATTGGATAATTCAGAAACAAAAATACAAGTGTGAAATTGAAAGGGAAATCTATTTTCCAAAGGTAGAAATATCGATTTCAAAAAGAATTGAAATCGAGACTTATTTAAAGAATGAATAAAGAAAGTTTGAATACGAATTTGAATAAAGGAAGTTCAAACATAGAGTATAAATAAGAAAATTCAAAGGGGATTTGTATATAGAAATTCAAAGGGAGTTTGAATATATGAAATTCAATGGAATTGAAATAGAATTTAAATAAGAAAATTCAAAGGGGATTTGAATGTAGAAAATTCAAAGGGGATTTGAATATAGAAATTCAAATGAGATTTGAATAAAGAAGATTTAAATAATGGAAAATTGAATATAGAATTCATATAGAGTAATAATAGGATTTGAATATAGAAATTCAAAGGGAGTTTGAATATATGAAATTCAATGGAATTGAAATAGAAATTGTATATAGAAATTCAAAGGGAGTTTGAATATATGAAATTCAATGGAATTGAAATGGAAATTGAATATAAAAATTCAGAGGGAGTTTGAATATATGAAATTCAATGAAATTGAAATAGAAATTGAATATAGAAATTCAAAGGGAGTTTGAATATATAGAAAATATAAAGAAAAATCAAATATAGGATTTGAATATCGAAAGTGAAATGAAATTTGAATATAGAAATTCAAATGGATTTTGAATATAGAATTCAAGTGGAATTTAAACTATAGAAATTGAATAGAATTAACTAAATCGAAGAGGAATTAGTTAATCGAGTTTTGAATTTGAAGTTGAACTTTGAAAGGTGAATTGGATTTGTAAATGGATATTCGAAATCGAATATAGAACTTAAATTTGAGATTTGGATTCAAATTAGTTAATAAACAAGTTAAAATATATTTGATCATGTCATGTTCAAATATAAAAGTGAAATAGACTAAAGAGTTAATTAACAAATTAATTAACGAATTGAGTTAAAACGATCAGGTATAGTTAAAATAGATTGGGCAGGTATAAATATACATGAGATAGGTATGAAGGTATATAAATAGAATGCTCAACGAAAGGTATGTATTTAATTCATATATGAGATTTTATGCGCTGTATGGGCTAGCCGTGTAACACCCCACCTCCACCAGGGTGGCTCTTGCAAGCACTCTGACTTTGGAGGGGCGTTTGAATCAGGTAAACATGCATAATGATATATCAAGGCAGAACAAGAACATATGTATATATGTAAACAGAGTAAATAACATAGATAAAACAGCGGAAGATTTCAAAACATTTCAAAACAAATCTGGTACAACATAGCTTTCCAAATAAACAAGTCTAGATAAAACAACATCAACTGAAAAACTGAAATAAATAAGTGCTATCCCCAATTAAGTGGTAACCATAGCTAGCTTCATGTCGAAACCGTACATGAGCTGAAATCCCACAAGCAAGCAATCCGAAATCCAAGCTAAGCTCCAGATTCCCTCCCTGAGAACCCGGGGGGGGGAACGGAAGAAAAGAGGCGAAAGAAAACAGGTCAGTCAAAAAGACTGAGTAAGCCCTACTACAATCAATGTAAACTGATAAAGTTAACTGGCATGAGCAGTAGGGATGAACATAAGGATAACAATATACTAGCATGATGATTAACTAACAAGGTAGATAAAGGTGTCATCGCATAATCAGGATTAAGGTTTTGCACCACAGGTGTACTAGCAAACTAACATGACTTGAATAAACAAGTATTGATCCCTTGGCCCAAGCTTTGGCCCAATAACATGAAATGACCCTAATACAAGGTCCAACCAAACAGTCTAGTCGATCGGCTCCCTAAGCCTAACTCGTCACGTGTTGGTGTCAATACGGCACAATCATAATTGTAGTCGAACTGTGCCGGGTCCACCCTTCGGGTGTATCAAGCCCTAGGGTGTCAACCCCTGGACACCGTGAACATGAGTGCACAGTCCCGATCTACTGGTACCCGTGCATGTTTTCTCCGGCTATGGACTATGTGCACGACCAGAGTCCGCCCGGAACTACACCGGCGTACCCTCTGCCGTCGCTTTTGGTCACTTACCTCCAGTCCAGTAATCGTGCCCCCACCCTAGCCTAGTCCCTAGGGTCATGATGATACTAACTTGGGATTACTGCTGGAGTGGGCCCCCATTGCTAGGATTTTTCTAGTGGGTTAAGTACGGTTTAACCCTCTTGCTAATCCTGGATTAACTTGGTTAAGTGTAACGATGAGTTCACGAATTAACCCCGATTAATCTACCAAGCCCAAATTGGTTAAGTATTAAGTGGACCATGACTTAACCCTAATCACGAGGCATTAATTAATTTAATGCGCCTTAACCTCTCACATTAGACCTTGTTGTGGTTACTAGTTAAGCCGGGCGGGTCCGGGTAGCTTTACACCACAACTTGGTCTAACCTCGGGTTCAAGGTACAACATGACCAACTTCTCACATTGGGTCCTATTGTTTGTAGCAACTAGTTAAGCCGGTCGGTTCCGGGTAGGTTTACGCTACAAACTCAACCCAACCTCGAGTTGGCCACACTTATCTTTTCTAAGTGTCATGTCCATCATGTTTCCAAAACATGTTACAAGTTTTCAAGCAATTGGGTAGACCTAACTTAATAGGTAAATTCCCAATGGGTAGACCTAACTTAATAGGTAAATTCCCAAGCTTATGTTTTATGTTTTTTAAGTTTACCCAACCCCAAACGCAATCCCATCGCTTACATATCGCAATAGCGCATAAAGGATAGAAAGAGGGAACTTGGCATAATCATGACATAAAGGTATTGAAGGCACAAGCTTAACATGGTGGCATATGAAATGTTCATATGTTCATACACTTGCATATTACATTTTTAGGCCTCAAAAGCATGCATAAAACCAAACTTAGCATATTGGTGATACATGGTGCTAAATGACATGTAGAGATGGCCATAAGTTCGCATTTAGCCTCACATACAAGTTATCATAAGAGATATGATAACTTACATGTTGCTAAAATGCAACCTTTGGCATAAAGCTTTATGTTCATAAACCCAAAATAAGCTTGCATAACATGATAGCATGAACAAAATGTTCAACCCAAACTTGCATAACATAACTTGGCATACTTGCATATAAACTTGCATATCACAACATGATAAACTTGCATATAAACTTGCATATCACAACATGATAAACTTGCATATAAACTTGCATATCACAACATGATAAACTTGCATATAAACTTGCATATCATACATTTAACTTTAGAGTTTAAGTATGAAAGTAGAATAGGGCTTACAATGCTTAAGAAGTCACAAAAATATGACAAAGCCCTTATGAAATCAATTAAACCCAAAATGCAAGCAAAACCCTTGAGCCAAAATGATCAAGACTCTTTCTTTATGATGCAAATATATAAACTTGACTTGAATGCAAGCTAATGATGCTCATACAAGTTTGAAAACACTTGTATGCATGGAAAATCACTTAGGAATTTATTTAGGAATTTTATGAAGAGAGTGGAGGCCATGAGAGGATTGATTTTGCCATAGTTTAGTTGTATGAATGAATAATGATGATTTAGGGTAGGTTAGGGTCTTATTTATAGATTAGGCAAGTGTTTTAGGCCATAGGATTAAACCTAGATTCAATCCAAGCCATCAAAGCATGTCTTGGGGAAGAAGTCAAGTGTAGGAACCATCTAGGGCCTTTAGATTAAAGATGAACCATGAGAACCATCCAAATGCAAAATCTGCATTTGAGCGAATCGGCCCACGGGTTGACAGCCAAACACCCTGGATTAACCCCTAGTCGACCCAGCAGGCTCGGGTCGACCTCAAAAATCGGCCGGTTCGGTTATTCCCCTCTCCCAATTCGCTGTTTTGAACATTTTTGCATATTTATTTATTTAATTTTCAATTATATATATATATATATATATATCAATATATATATATATTTCTCTACGCAACCCATTTCACTTAATTAAGTATACTTTAATTTGGAAATTTTTCGTGAAACTTCGCGAGGCCATATCTTGGTCATACGGACTCCGATTTTCGAAAACTCGGACTCTATTTCGCGTATTTTTCCGAGACGAACGCAATGGCATAGCCCGTTTCCCTTGATTCAGATTTTACAGTTTAATTCTGCCTCCATTTATGTTATAACATGTTATTCAAAAATACGGGTTGTTACAAGCCGCTTGGCTTTTTCTTTTTCTTTTGGATTGATAAGGGCCATGGGAGGCTATTAGAAATATCCCGAAGCTCCCGGTACAAAGGATGTTATGGCGAATTTCTCCGGGAATTTAAGGAGTTAGAATATTTTTAAGATAATTTGATTGTTAGAAAACCAACTTATCAATATATATAGAAATCGATAAGGAAACGAACTTAGAAATAGAATAGTATAATAAAAAGGAAGACTAGGAAGAAAATCTCGAAAGAATAGAAAGAGAAAGTGTGTACATGTTTAAAAGTGAATAAGTAGTTGTATGGTATTGATTATTCGAGTAAGTAGTCATATCTGTTTTGACGTTACAAATGTTATTCAGTCAAGGTCTGAGAGGTAGTTATACCCCAACTTGATTGATTTCATTATTAACAAATAAATAGTAAGATTTCAGGCTCGAAGACCAATGCTGAATAAGAGTGAGTTGAATATAGTATTTGGGTTGTCGTAACGATGTTTTACACAACATAAGTTTTAACCCAAACAAGTGTAAGCTTGGAAATATAATGAAGAATATTTCCTAAGTATAGAAATAAACGAGGTCGGAAAAGAGATAAGTAATTGGAATATTTTCCAATTATAAATAGCATATATTTTCTAAGGTTTAGAAAATAAAGGAAGGCGATATTCGGAAATGTTTTCCAAATAACATAAAAGGGCAATATGGTTATTGAAAATATTTGGTTAACAAATATTGATAAAGAAATAGAGAAGTGATTTAACTAATGGAATATTAATTAAGGGCTCAGTGACATGTTCAAAAGGAAAATTTGATTTTTGAAAAGAGTAAACTGTTTAAAAACTCCCAGGGAAAGACTGTTTGAATTAAAAGCAAATTTAGACATAAATTTGTGAAAGCAAATTTGAATTAAAGTAACGCCAGTAAAGTGGTAACTGAGATTGAATTAGAATGATATCAAGACAAATTGGATTGTGAGATTCAAATTTGAAATGTAATGTGATAATCAAGTTAAGAGTTGGGAATCGAGAAGAAACTCGAGTTGAAATGATATTTGGCTTGGATATAAGCAAATGGTTGTGTTGTGGATAAAAGCAGATTGGAATTTGATTTGGGATGACCCTTATATCTGCTGAATTGATAACAGGTGGAAAGGATATAATGATATGCCGACAAAAGGTACAAGTTTATATTTCTATTGGATATAAGATTTATGAGCCGAATTGGCAAGCCGCTTGGCTGTTTGGTTTTCTTTTGGGTTGGAGATGGACCAGAGAGGCGAGTTGGAGTTTGACCGATTGACCAGTACAAAGGAGGTGCTGGCGAAATTTTTCGAAGAGTTAAGGCGTTAGAAAATTTTCAGGATTTTTGGAAATTTTCGATGATAAGAATTAATTAATAATTTAATTGAAATTAAATTGGTTCAGTTGAAACTGAAATGACCCGCATTGGCAGAGGTATTATAATTAATTTATTTATTTATATAAATGGTGATTTAGTGAATTAAATGGTCGTGGAATTAAATAAGGTTGAATATTTAATTAAAATAATAAATTAAATAATATATTTAGTTTTGAAATAATCAGAATTGGCTGAAATGGCGATATGGTGTGAACTGGATCATTCTGTGATATTTAATTCAGCGTAGAATTGAATTTGAATAACGGATATATTATATAAATGACAGTTTGAACGTATAATTATATTATAATTAAAATCGAGCTTGAAATAGTGCTGTAGTTCGTAATTTGGCGATTCAAACTTCAACTAAATATACATGATTCGTTTTAAATCGGATTTCGATGAAACAAGAAACGTACGGAGCTGGTGGAGTATATCTTTCTAGTGGAAGAGAAAAATGGGGATTTCGTCGTGTAGATTTTGATTTATGTCCAAATTAAATATTCAGAAAAACAACGGTATATTCATTCGTGGCTATAACGGTTATTTAAAAATATTTGAATATCGGATTCGAATTTAGACAAGGTTCTTTTGAGACGTAGTTACAGTTTAATTTTTAGAATTTTACTGAAATTTTTAGTTAAATAAATAAGCAACTTTTATATTGGAGTGTTTTGCACCCTGTATCAAAAATTTTGGGGTTTCACAATAGAAGTTAACCTACCGATATTTTTATATTTTTGGGATCGTGGGGCATCACTGATGACAACGGTATTTTTATTTTCGTCGATTGAGGTCCGAAAATAAGTGGAGTTTTATGAAATGGGGTACCCTTAAATATCCTAACTAATATGTGGACTTAATCAAGCCACACACTCAATTTTTCTCAGCCACACATACCAAGTATAAACGCAGAAAACGTGGAGAAGTCTCCACTACAAAAAAACTCAAAGAAAAATCATACTATATAATGACCTCCTTAAAACCATCGTCTAACCTAATTCTCATTTTCCACGAACCCTTTCTCAGCCGCCACTACAGACAATTGAAAACGAGAAAACCCACCTTTTCAAATCTTTGGAAATTCAAATCAAATCTGATAAATCACCTAACATATATATATTCGAATCCCTAAGGTCCCTAGCTTCCATCCTATACTAGGTTTATAGAGTTCGACGCCCATGGGTGTTCGTTGTTTTCACGAACGACAGCTGGAGGCAAGGCGAATGGTTGAGGGTTTTGTTTTAACGGAGACGAGGTTTGTGAGCAGTTTCGAATTGAAGGAGGGGGCCTGAGTTGCTACTGAGTTGATCAAAGAAGGGCTGGAGATGATATGCGAAATGGGGAAGAAGAGGGTATGTCTTAAAACAGGGTTAAGGTAATTTTGGTTAATGTTGATTCCTTTGTTTGGCTGAGTCGTGCGTGTATTTCAGTAAAGGAGGAAGGGAGTTGAAGCCTTTCAAGTTTCGAAAGGGGGCCATTGTGAATAAAGAGGAACATACGTGTAGAAATGGTAGAAGGAAGGATTCAGTTATAAGTGCGTGGGACGACAATACCACGGAGGAAGACAAATATATTTTCATGAAGGGATGATTTACATTTGGTAGAACCTGGAGGAGGAGATCCCTGCCTTTTTGAATTTAGTTCCAGTACTACGACTTTGCATCTCCAACTCCTCAAAGTCATCAACTTGAGAATGAAAAGAGGGCGAAAAATTTCTTTTGGCGACATAAGCATCCACATGATTTCTGCGAAAGTGAACTACAACATCTTGTGTATTGGCATCGTTTACAACTGGAGACATCCTTTTATGGTTGATAGAATGTATAGGGGATTGTTGGCAAGAACTATTGAAAAGAAGAAATGTTTTGGAGCACGGCAGTTTGTTTGATCGAGGGAGATGAGTTGTGGGTCTGGTAGTTTACAACGGTGATGGGCCTTATTTCAAGAAGATCATAGGAACAGATGCTACAACAAGGAATTGGAACAGGAATGATTTGGGGCTTATCCGGATTTACGACAGAATAAAACGAATGAAATAAATCAAGAACCGTTAATCGTTATTTAACGAAAAACGCCAATGTGAGTAAATCTCACTAACTCTGAACAGTTTATAATTTCATGTTGTATTTTTAGAACTGTTAGATATTGGTTGATTGACTGTGTGTTGACTGTTTGATTGAACTGCTAGTCAGTTAGTTGAATTTCTATATTGATTCTGTTTAACAGAATATATCATATGGAACTAAAAGTGATGTTATCTATATTGTTTAACATCTGTGATGCAGGGAAACAGGTTGGAGGAATCCAACTGGATTCCTCAACATTTATATTACTGTGATTCATATATTGTGATATATGATGTGATATATAATCTGTTGTCGATTATGTGTGTTGGGATGATATTGATCATCGTGATTTGATATGTTGAATACCATAACATACCGAAATGTTGATATAAGGGAATATTTTCAAAGTGATATTTGAAAATAAAATATTTATAAATGGAATATTTATAAATAAGAAATATTTATAAACTGGAATATTTATAAATAGGGGATATTTAGAAAAAGGGAAAAAACGTTATGAAAAGGAAACTGTTATAAGAAGAAAATTATTTTTAAAGTGGAGAACCGTTTCCAAAAGTAAATCTTTAAAAATGATTAAAACATTGTTAAAAAGGAAACCTTTATCAAGTGAATAAAGTCGGTAAATCGAATATGGGATTCGAAAGTTAGTAAATCGAATTAGTTATTCGAATAGAGTTAAACACATAAGAGTTATTCGAATTAGTTATTTGAAAAGAGTTAAACACATAAGAGTTATTGAATGAGTTATTCGAAAAGGGTTATCGATTATAGTTTAATCAAAAGGAGTTATCGATTATAGTTTAATCGAAAAGAGTTATTGATTTATTTAATCGAAGTGAGTTATAGAATATTGGTTATTCGAAGGAGTTATCGAATTTAGTTATTCGATGGAGTTAATCGATTAGAGTTAAAATAAAGGAGTTGATCGAATATAGTTTATTCGAATAGAATCAATTGAGTTAATCGAATATTAGTAATTCGAATAAAGTAAAAGGAGTTATCGAATATTAGTTATTCGAAGAAAAGTTAAATAGAGTTATCGAATATTAGTTATTCGAATAGAGTTAAATGGAGTTAAAGGAATAAATCGAATATAGTTTATTCGATTGGAATTAGAGGAGTTAATCGAATATAGTTTATTAGAATAGAATTAGAGGAGTTAATCGAATATTAGTTATTCGAATAGAGTTAAATGGAGTTAAAGGAATAAATCGAATATAGTTTATTCGAATGGAATTAGAGGAGTTAATCGAATATAGTTTATTCGAATGGAATTAGAGGAGTTAATCGAATATAGTTTATTCGAATGGAATTAAAGGAGTTAATCGAATATAGTTTATTCGAATGGAATTAGGGGAGTTAATCGAACATAGTTTATTCGAATATAGTTAGAGGAGTTATCAAATATAGTTTATTCGACAGGAGTTAAGTGAACAGAGTTAATCCAAAGAAGTTAATCGAATATAGTTAATTGAAAAGAGTTAATCGAATATAGTTATTCGAAAGAAGGGTTAAGTAAGGAAGTTAGTTAAAGAAATGTAAAGTGAACTTTACCTATTTCAAAGTTAGAAATGTTGTTCAGTTAAGGTCTGAGAGGTAGTTCTACCCCAACTTGATTGGCTTCGTATTTAACTAAGGAATGGTTAAGGTTCGGCAGAAAGGATGGTAAGGTGAATTTAGTAAATAAGTAAAGTGGTTTGAGTTGTCGTCGCGATGTTGATTTAAACATCTGTTTAAATCCAAGTATAGAAGATTTGGAAATGTTTTCCAAATAGAATCAGAAACATAATCAAATATTGAAACAAGGAAAATATGAATATATATATATATATGATTGATGATTGATTGATAGAATTTCCATTTGGAAATAATATCGTTGTTTGCACACGTGTTTTCTTTGATAGTTAACTCACAGACTATCGAAGTTTTGACCATTTTAACGTTGTTAATATGGAGAGACCAGTTGGATCATTATCCAAAGAACCACTCTGTATTGGCATAAGCGTTGTGAATCATAGATGCCAAAGATAATTGAAGACGGAGTAAAGTGCAAGGGCTATTGTATAAGTCTTAGATAGCACTACCTAAGATGGATGTACTGAATAGTGCCTTCGGTTCATCCTGTTCCTGGATTACTTGTATGGACGGATGTCTGACAGAGTATTTACAGACGATCACGTATATTGATTTCTCCAACCGGACCAAGAGTGGAAGTGGAGAAGGAAACTTCTTTTAGCTAACACATAATGTATTGTTGAGGACGTCAATCAGTGATTTGATGGATGTGACGATGTGACATTCAAAGTGAATCTGGTGTGATGATAAAGCGTAGCTTCAAGCCTCATCAACCGGTAAATGACAGAAATCGGGCAGGCAGCATGGCTATGTAGGTCGCACCTATTAGGGTGTATAATCACCTGATCTAGAGTTTCATTTATTTCTGAAAATCGATTATCGATACTGTCCCATTCGGGAAATGGTTGCTGATCCCAACCGTTGGTGATATACATTCGATACACTCAAGCGAAATGAGTGGTCGGTCATGTGTGGCCGGGTCGCAAGATGTTCTTGTTGAACCCAGTATATTCCTCTCTAGAGGTACACTAGTGAAAGGTGGTTCCATACCTTGTCATAGTTAGAAATCCATTACCCAATACGTGCTTGAGGTTTTGATTGTATACTATATATGTAGAACGTGAGATGAAAGCATTTCTGCTAGATGATTATTATTATTTTGGTTGATAGGCATTATTATAATATCAAAAGGTTTTTGATATAAAGTTATTTTGGATTCTCATTAGGGAAAAACCCGTTCCGTTATGCTGCGTGGTCTTATGAGATATCGTTTATTTGTTCGAACTGTTTTTAAACTGTTTTACTCATACCAGTCCCATGACTGACCCGGAGTTTACTTTGTTGTTTCCCCTAAACTCTTGGGTGCCTAAATTTGTATGGGCAGTCTAGTTGTCGGGATTTACAGATATACTGGAAGAGCTTGGAGCAGGAGGCTTCAGGATCATTATAGCTATAGTTATTTCCGTTGTGTTGTAAGTGCTGTACTTTGATAATGGTATGTATATTCAAGTACAGATTTGTATTTCAAAGTTATGTTATGAAATATATTTATTTGTTCCGCTGTGAGATTCGTGTTACTCTGATATTGTGTTCTTCTTCTTCTTCTTCTTCTTCTTCTTCTATTCTAAGTTTCTATCTTATCTTTCCTAACCCTCTAATTTCTTTCGCTAATGACTGGTATTTTTCGATGTTTTGGTTATCGACATCGAGTTTATGTCGATAACCAGAGTCGCTCAAAATCCGGGTCATTACATAGGTTATAGGTTTCATGCCCCTTTTTCCCCATTATGCTCATTTTATATTATATGTCCAAATTCATGTTCATAATCATTATTCAAGTTATGCCAATTTTTATGTTTTCCCCCGTTACCTAACTAACGCACTCGCATATATTTGGTGGCATGCCTAGGCTAGGAAGTAACCTGGCCATATACAGCAAAAGGGAAAGGTGATGGGAAGATGACAATAATTATTATTCTAACATAACTGGCATAAATATATACTACCATAGTGACAAAGTGGACAATTAAGAATAGATCTGTGAATTTGTGATAATTAAACTAGTTCTTACATAGTAGGAATGTCATAATAAGCATAACAAGATCTAAATAATAATTTAGATGTCCAACTAGTTTAGATCCAATATGATAGGCATAAGGTGATCTAAATAATAAGCTAGATCTAAAATCAAAAGTATATCTGTCCTGATAAAGATTTAGATCCAAGTCATAGTGTGTCATAACATCATAAATTCACAAGTTGCAATAGACCCGATATGATAAAGATTGAGATCCAAGTCATAACTAATTCAGAATGTCATAGATTCGCAATTTTCAATAGATCTGGTATAATTCAGTCACATGAATGGATCCAAACTATATTCATATCATGTTTACTTATAATCATTTAAATCTAAAAGTAACTTAGAACTCATAATGGTTGGATTAAGAAAATAGAACTAGAAGAGAAGATTTTTGAGTCACAGATCTACACTTGAATCTCTTAATCTTCGATTACAGAAGAAGAAAAGAATCCGATTCAGTCCAGGTGCCAACAGCATTTGGCCTCCATTGATTTCAGTGTAAGGAAACAGGAGAAATGGACCTTTATTATAGCTGTCAGCCCCCAGAAATCGACCTAGCCACGTCAGCCCTAGGGGGGTCGACCCACCCCATAGGGGGTCGACCCTGGTATCGACACCCCCCCCCCTTAGGGGGTCGACCTAGGGGTCGACACCCCCCTCGAGGGTCAACTCCCCTAGGTTGGAATTTTCCTGCTCACCCCGAATTATGGAATTTTGAATTTTTTTGAACTTTCTGGACCTGATTTTGAATTCTTGGACCTTATATGGATATATATAATTCTCTTGCGCATCAAACCCTCATAACTTCTTCATACGGTGTCCGTTTTATGCAAACCAAATATCTATCTTGACCAGAATTTCGAGACGGACAAAATGGCGCAGTCTGTTTCCCTAAATTTCGAATATTAAATTAATTATTATTTAATTTATCCACTTTTAGTGTTGTTATAATATGGGGTGTCACAAGAAAGGCCGACTTCTAATTGAAGATAAGAGGGGTGTTTTTATTTATGGGCTTGTTTTTCTTTTTAATATATTTTTGTTTTACCTTTTCAAAACAATGTCTTATTTTACTAGTTTTCTCTAAAACTAGGGTTTACACATTACTGATTTGTAGTCTGGCAAAATCCGGTCTAGGGTACATAGATCAGTCTAGGATTTTGAGCTTAGGGTTAGGACATGAGGAGGCATTGCAAGTTTACATGGTAATGTAAGTGGAATCTGTTTATAACACCTAGTAGAAATCTTAGGAATGCAGCAGTAGGCACAATTTGCCGAAGCTGGGTATTTCTGTGTGTGATTTTGCTTTACTGAATTTTTATTATTCTGTGATTGTTTAAAATATCGAATAAACTCTATTCACCCCCTCTAGGATTTATATTGATCCTACAAAAGATGGTATAATTTTCCTTATTTATACAATTTATATGGAACTTACAATTAAAAGTAAAGTTGGACTTAGTAGGTTAATAATGTAAAGATATTATTAACCATAGGAACCCATGACAATAATAAATCTTATGCGTATAATATTTATGCGTGGGGTAACTAAATGGAAAAGACGTAATGATGTGGCCCACTTTATGCCAATAGGGAAAGGTACTAAGGGCTAATGGGGCCCGAAACTAATAACCTTGCGTATAGTCCGCTTCCCGGGTCTTAAGCAGCTGGGGTTGAAGAGTCCACCTGGGAGTAGGTCTTTTAGTTTAGGTGTCTTAAATGGCGTAAGTGTATGGGGCCTACCCAAACCTGGAAACTAAAAACATCAAATATGACTACCTACCCTATGGGAAGTAGTAAGTTACTAAGGGGTTATCCAATAAGTTCAGCTAGAAGGAATAGCGAGTGATAAAATATCATCTCTTACCTTATGTGGGGCAAGGGTATATGCATGAATGACAGAAGCCTTAACTAGTAGGGCCTGTTGCTATTTCCCTCTAGTTTATAAGAATGCGGAACAAGTTATCGAGAGGTATTAAGTGACTAATATGTCTGTCGTCGAATAAGTCTGCCTAGCGTCTAAAGTGATTGGGAGAATCCACCCTATCTACCATTGATAGTGAGGCAGAAAATAATAAAGGGTAAGTGGATGGAAACGAATGTGTATATGTATATATATACACAAAAACTCTACGGTTAGGGGTTCACTCCTAGGTATAATAATTAGCTAAATTATGGTTTAAGGGCTTCCTAAATATATGCGTAAAATTTCTATCTCTGTATCATAGCTTGGAACACTACTGTGTGAAGAGTAGTAGGGTTATGCTTAAACACATACAAGGTTAGGCTAGAATCACTAACATTAGTAGGAATACATCTTGTATTGAACCAAATGGGATACATCTGTGTATTGTAATCTATGTTATACATTTCCTGTACACTAGAATTTTGTTATTCTGACTCCCTCCTCATTAAAATCACCCAGGTTTTCTAGAGAAGGTCTGGTTCACACAGGTGTTTTAGTTTGTCTTTCGGTTCTCGTTCTCTCTCATGCTCAGTACTGGCATAGTGACTTACTTTAAAAAGGTAGTTACTTGAGTTAATACTAGTTTATCCTATTTTGTTTCCGCTGTGAGTTATCTTATCGTACTCTGATTATGCTCATGGTCATTTATTTGCAGGTACCAGATATACACGCTCCATACTTGGATGTGTTTGAGTTTCGATTTTTAACGAAATTTAGGCATAGAAAAGTGCGGGGTGTTACATTTGTATCAGAGCTTAGGTTAAATGGTCATAGGAATCAGTTAAACTAGGACTCGTAAGAGAATGTAATTTTATTTTCTTTTCTGTTTTTC
Source organism: Allium sativum (assembly GCA_030737875.1). Lineage (NCBI taxonomy): Eukaryota > Viridiplantae > Streptophyta > Magnoliopsida > Asparagales > Amaryllidaceae > Allium > Allium sativum. Next base: position 14,413,745 of record CM060925.1, read on the forward strand.
TTACTAGACCTTAATCTATTTCGACGATGAATTAATTGTGGGCCTAATTATGTAAAAATGGGCTTTAAGCGACTAAGAGTTGAAATACGTTGAGTTCAGGTTTCTAGCCAATTCTATCTTACCCCACATTACGTTGGTGATCTCGTTGTGAAGAGAATGAGCATGACATATTGTGGATTTTGTTTGTTCGGGTTTGGAGATTGGACAAACATCTAGCTACAACTGAGATAGTCATGATTTCTGATGCTTGGTTTCGTTGGTAGTTCCGGTTAAGACCTTTGCTCGATCCAAAATGGGACAAGTCCATGTTATTATGTCGTATCTATTTCGGAAATATAATTACGAGGTATATCCATTTGTTACTTCTTTGAATTTCTAAATCTACCTTTGTTGAAATTTTCCTTTGAGTTTTTGGCCTTGTATTCGAAGAAATTTATTTCTAAAACTATTTAGAAAAATAAAAATGGGTTTTGAAAGTTTTAAAATATAGTCTCAGAAAATGGCTTTATAAAGGCCTAGTTTTGTAATGATATTGGTTTTTAAAAAATCTATTCGTGTTTCAAAATTTTTAGGGCTTTGTGTAATTTTAATAAATACAATCTGATTGGTAGGAAGAAAGGAAATAGAAATGACAAGGAATATGCCACTAAACTTAAGAATAATAAATATACATTTCTTGTGACTTTTTGTATCCCGTCTTCCTATATATATTGGATAATTTATTGAAATTATCACAATTAATGCTTAAGGTTTTAAAGCTCCAATATATTTCAACACGGACATGTTTTTCAGTTTGTGATATAAACTAGAATATAAATAATAAGATGGGTTTATAAATATGAAACCATTAGTTTAAAATAAATTCTATATTCTGAAAAGTTTCAAATTTTTCTTCGAAAAGGCAAAGGAAATTCCTTCGTGAAGATTTTTGGGGTATTTGATATCATGAATCGTATGTTTTTTGTCAGCTAGGTAAGGGGATAAACCATTTTAATTTGATTACATATTTCTAGCTGAATTATTTTTAAAGCTCATTCATTTGTTTTGTGGTCGCAACATCATTGTTGAGACTATGAATCCTCGGAGTTGGTTTAGAGTTTGACTATGGTCTTTGATATCATCGTGATGAGGATAAGTACTTTTCGGATCGCGTCAAATCTTAAAAGATGATGCGGGACGATTAATATTTTAATCCGGCCTAATAAGGTCAAGGTTCAATCTTTGTCCAAATTCCATCTAATAGTTGATCGTCTAGCATTACGCAAGAATGGTCAACTAGTTGATAACTTTTATTGCAACTTGAACCTAGGCCTCAACCACAAAAGATGTGTCCAAACTACCCCCCCCCCCCTCAACTTCTTTTTTTTCGTCCTTCCTTCCTCATCTAGCCGAACCATATTCCTATCCTTCTTCTCTTTCTTTGTTGCTGCATCGTCTCCTCTTTTTTCCGCGCTAGTTTGCGCATTAGATCTTGCCTCACTAGTACTCCAAGATCTAATTTCTTCTCTCTGACCATTTCTTAGTCCATAAAACCTAATTACGCTATTCGATCTTGCTTACACCATTTAAGTCTTATCCTTAGGGAGAGATTATTTGGTTGGATCGGAATGCGCAAAAAGGTCTCACTGCTTTAGGGCTAAGAAAATTGGTCAAGGCAGTTGGACTTGCACCGGCTAGTTGCTTCAATATCTTAGAATAGGGCTTGTTGTTTGTGCTACATCCGCCTTTGCTATACCTTGTTTGAATAGGTTCTTTCGAAGGCGATCTTCGTTTCGGAGATGAAGAGTAAGCTATCTTTGGATGGTTTTTCTGAGGAAAATCTCAAAGAGATTTTAGAGGAATCCGTGTCTTACACGTACTTGTATGGTCTTTTGTCAACTAGCTATGGAGATTTTTGCAGCAAATCTCTTTTTTATTGTTAGTTTTTGTGTTCGGGAATCTATGTTCAAAACTAATCATGATGACGAGTGACCCATTTAGCGAATCGTTTTATAGATGGGAAGTTATGACTAGATTTATCTCATGTTGCAGAAATTTATCTTTTGCTTGATCGATGGCATAACCATCATTTTGTGTCGTATCAGATTTGATTCAGCTTGTTGTTCTTGTGTGTGGTCTCATGGAGTTACTTTCTGTAATTTCACATATCCATTTTCCCTTTAGACAACATTAGGTTGATTTCCATGAGAAGCAGTTTTGTGTTAGGTTTCTCTTCTCATCATAAATTCTCTCTTAAAAGAGATGGTGATGTGGAAACCTCCAACAACACCAGAAATGTTTGTAACATGAGACTGAGAATTTTTCTACCACGATATAGTTGATTAAAGATCATAAAAATTTGTTTGAGCTACAGCCGTGGAGCAAGACATCTCGTTGTTTATAGACATTGTTTTAGGAGTTTCGGTGTTGTTGTTTTGTCGTCGTCTTTGTTATTTTCCCTTTCCAGCATTGGGTTCTTGGCTTTATGGTGATTCGCGCTTGTAACTGTTAGTGTTGTTTAAATTGCACGACTTAGTTAAATGAGATTTCTCTGTTTGGAGATATTTATGTTATTCACGCATGTCTGTTTGAATGAAATCTCATTTTTCTTATCTAAGCTAACAATTGTCCTTGGGTTGGAAAGAATAGAATTCTGTGTTGGATAAATTTTAGCAAAGGACCAGTTCTGCGTTGTTTTCCGTCACGGGTATATAAATAAATAAATCACCATTTCTTATCAAAGCTAAAATTTATTTTTGATCTTTTGCATGTGATTTCAGTTTTTCACATTTTTGCATGACTGACTTCCTTTTTCGCCAACATGTGACTTGAATTGTTTAAGTTTCCGCAAAATATATTTTAAAGCATTTGGAAACATTATTTGAAAAAAAAAACTTTTTATCATTTTCTTATTTTGTAGGAAAGTGAAATGGTTTTGAAAAGAAATTTTCAAAATAAATACAAGAAGTTTTTAAGTGGAAAATTATTTTTATGAAAAATTTTGATTTTTGGTCACATGATTAGCGTATGGAAGATGTTTGGATAATTTATGTGCATGTTTAGTGGTGCATTAGGACCAATGATATGGTAAAAATGTTAATGACGACAAGGAAAAGGCTAATTTAGCCTTGTAAACGTTTTTCTATACCTTGTCAATGATGCACGAGAGTTATTAATTAACTCGTTTTTACGTTTTATAGCTTGTTTTAAACCTCCTTTATAGTCTACAAACGAAAATTTTTGGAGCATTTTGGGTAACTGAGGTGAAAATTCAACTATAAGGCGAGAAATGGAATATTTATAAGTGGAGGAAACACTAAAATTCTTCACTTTGATTTCCTTTTTCCGGTTTAGGAGAAATTAAACAGGAAACGATTAGATTACATGACGTTTTGGATGGTAGGGTCTAGATGCAAAAATTGGTTGCTTCACACTCTTATTCGTAATGGTGTGAAGGTAATGGATGAAAAAGAGTTTTTAAATTTTGCATTCATGTAGAACTGCCAGTATATTTAGGGTGTTTTGCATTATGCTTTCAAAAGTATTTCAAAAATGTAATGCATACATATAGGAGGATCCGATTTAGAATCATCTTGCATGCATATTTTATGGTTGAAATCGCATTATGTACACCATGCACATATACACATGGTTGCAAAGTGGATGTACACAAATTGGTTGTGTATAATAGACTACAGGCATCATAATTTCGGGACGAAATTCCTTTTAAGGAGGGAAGAATGTAACAACCTGGAATTTTTGCAACATAAATTGATTATTAGCATTTCAAAAACAGGAATTTCTGCAAGTGATGGAATTTGACCACGAAACTTTAACCGGTGCATACGTCTTGGAATTCTGGTCAACTTTCACGTTTGTAGTTTCGCGAATGGAGTCCGTATGAAAAAGTTACGGACGAAAAATGATAACATGCGAAAAATAAATAAATCGGAATAATTAAATATTACATACCTGATTTAACTTTCCTTACCGGGCATTTGATAACCTAGGAGGTCGACCCACTGGGTGTCAGAATGCCAAGTGACAGCTAGGTTAGGTTATTATATAACTTTAATGAATGGATGGATGTTAATTAAAATAGAACTAACGGTCCAAAGCCAATTCCACTCCTATAAATAAAGGGGTAAGGCCACATTCTTTTCCACACAAATCTGTAGCAGCAGTGGAGATCTGTCATTTTCCTCTCTCTTCGAACCTATTTTGTTAAATAAAAATATATTCATATACAACAAATCAAATTTAATAACATGGAATCGGAAGGATTATCAAAATTAATGGAAAAAATATGAATTGACATTCCAAATCAGATTCTCTCCTCTCTTCCTATTTTCTTTTACATCTACAGATCTGACATTATCTCCTTTTCAGATAAATTGTAGATTTATAAGAATTTGGGAATTGTAGGCCTAAAAGGTTCAAACTTTGGATTTGGATGCTTTAAGGTGAGTGGAAAATTTACGAATACAGTTATAATCGCCCATTTATTTCATTTGAATTAGGTTTAAAATTTTATGCCTAATTCCATCAGATCTATTCATTAATTTGTTGTAATCGAATGATTACAAAAGTTGTTAAACTTGTAAATTGTGAATTGTGGTTAGGCATAAAATTAATTTTGGGATTCTTAAATTTGTTTATACATATTTTCTATAATTATGTTGTATAATGTATTGTGGTTTGTTGTAAAACACCGTAGACCTGGAAATCAGTCCCATTGGACACCGTTTAGATGTAGTTATATTCCAGATCTCTAATTTCAGTGTTGAATAATAAATTATGTGAATATTGAGTAAAATGTTAAATTGTATGATTGTAATTTTAAAATAATTATACCTATTTGCATTTGATGTTAATGGGTTTTGGCTTAATTGCTACAAATATGATGTTTTCCTCTTTTTGAACAAAAAGATATTATTTTTGAATTCACAAGATATATGGAAAAAAAGATTGGAAAAGGGAAAAGTGGTGCAAACGTACGTATAAATATAAATATACATATTTGTGTGTAGCCTGCATCAACTATTCTAAAAATATATATAAACTTATATATTTCTTGTGAATTTGAAATATGTTTATTCCACAAATCAGGCATAATTTACAATAATTACAGCTAACGGACTTTTTGGAAGATTTGAAACCTTTTAGCAAGATTGAATGCAAAAAGGAATGTTTGGTTATTGATTAAACCAAATCATTAAACTTAAAAATAATAGTAAGAATAAAAAATAACTACGTTGACCGCGCAAAAACATAAATATGTACATATTTTTCAAATTGATTCAACTGTGAAATACCACGATGTAGGTATCTAGGGAATAGTCGCTTCTAAAGTGAATCCTCCCTAGATACATGAATTTTATTATAATCTATTTCGCGAAAATACGAATTGTGTGTCGAAGACAAAAAATGAAGTTTTTTTTATAAAATTTTATAAAAAAAGAAAAAAATTTCTTTAAAATGAAAACTTATTCTTAGGTAAATTGATTGCGAAATGTTTCTGTAGAGTATCCAATATCCGTTTTACATCTTCTGTACGAAAATATTCAATTCTCATAAGATCCTCCTGGTACATATTATCTTGCCAAATCAGCGTAAAATGGTAAAATATACATTGTATTGAATGTTTGAATGACGTTCAATTATGGAATTATATGAAAATGAAATTCCACATTGAATTAATATATATGTGGTGACCATTCTATCAATTAGTATAATTTATTGCTATTAATGGGACCGCAAATCAATAAATAACAATTGTAACCAATGCTGAATGGGGAAAGTAAATATAATAATATAATGGTTACAATTTCTAAATTAATCATGATTAATGTTGTATACCCCAATTAGGAAATCTGAATTATAACTGCATTTAGACACGAGGTTAAGCTTAACTTGTGGAAGAAGTCTGCTCGGAACCGACCGACAACTCCAGCATCCATAAGTGGTTAGCGTAATGTGAAGGGGTCTAATGCGTAAATATAAATGTACCAAGGCACGAGGTTAAGTTCAACTTGTGGTAGAAGCCTGCTCGGAACCGATCGGCAAATCCGGCATCCACAAGTGGTCAACTTATTGTGAGAGGTCTGGTTCGAAAATAGTATATATATAACAAGCAATAAATAAATAAATAAGAATAGTAATTGTCTGTTGGGGTACAACAAATAGATACCTTGGGACTGATATATGGTTGCCTTTGGAAAATATGACCGTTATGGTCATAAAGGACAATAAACAAAGAAATAAGAAGTAAATGGGTGTAATAAGGGGATTAATGGATATTGATTGTTGTTTAAATACTAAGTCCAATTAGGAAGTAATTAAATAAATATCTTAAGGTAAGGAGTATATAAACTTTCCTTATTTATATTAATGAATATAGAATTTACAATCAAAACTAGAGTTGGATTTAGTAGGTTAATAATGTAAAGATATTATTAACCATAGGAACCCGTGACAATAATAAATCTTATGCACGTAATATTTCCGTGGAGGGTAACTAAACAGAAAATACGTAATGACGTGGCCCACTTTATCCCAATAGGGAAAGGTACTAAGGGCTAATGGGGGTGCAAACCTAATAACCTTCACATATAGTCCGCTTCCTGGATCTTAGGCGGCTGGGGTTGAAAAGTACACCTGTGAGCAGGCTTTTAAATCTCCTCGAGATCACCGAGATGGAAAATCCGAGATATTAGCCAAAATCCGAGATTTGGCAACTAGTTGAGTTATAAGTGTTTCAAATATCGTACGAGATAGTTGAGATATTTTTCCGAGATATTGGCCAAAATCCGAGATTTAAAACCTTGCCTATGAGTAGGTCTTTCACTTTAAGGGTCTTAAATGGCGTAAGTTTGTGGGACCTACCCAAACCTGAAAACTAAAAATGTCAGATATGGCTACCTACCCTACGGGACGTCGTGACTAAGGGGTTATCCAATAAGGTCAGCTAGAAGGTATAGTAAATGATAAAATACCATCTCTCACCTTATACATGGCAAGGGTATATGCGTGAGTGACGGAAGCCTTAACTAGTAGGGACCATAGCTAGTGCACTCTAGTTTATAAGAATATGGAACAAGTTATCGAGAGGTATTAAGTGACCAATAAGTCGGTCAACCAATAAGTCCACCTAGGGTCTTAAGTGATCGGGAGAAACCATCCTATACATCATTGATAGTGAGGTAGAAAATAATAAAGGCTAAGTGGATGGAAATCTATATATACACACAAAAACTCCGCAGTTAGGGGTTCACTCCTCGGTCTAATAATACGCTAAATTATGGTTTAAAGGCTTCCTAAAAATATGCGTAAACGTTATATCTCGGTATCGTAGCTTGGAACACTACTGTGTGAAGAGTAGTAGGGTCGTGCGTAAACACATACAAGGTTAGTCTAGAATCGCTAACCTTAGTAAGCATACATCTTGGGTTGAACCAAACGGGGTACATCTTTGTATTATAATATGTGTTGTACATTTCTTGTTCACTAGAATTTTGTTGTTCGGACCCCCTCCTCGTTACAACCACCCAGGTTTTCTAGAGAAGGTTGGGTTCTCACAAGTGTTTTAGTTTGTCTTTCGGTTCTCGTTCTCTCTCATGCTCGGTATTGTCAAAGTGACTTACTTTAAAAATGTAGCTACTCGAGTTAATACTAGTTTATCCTAGTTTGTTTTCACTGTGAGTTATCTTATCGCACTCTGATTACGCTCATGGTCATTTATTTGCAGGTACTAGATATACATGCTCCATGGTTGGATGTGTTTGAGTTTCGATTTTTGTTGAAATTTGTGCGTAGAAAAGTGTGGGGTGTTACAGTAATAGGTTTCAAAAAATTTGTATATAAGAGCATATTCGGTATGCTCTAATTTACATACCCATTAATTCATAATTCTATGGAAGTTTTAATCAATGTCAATTAATACATCAATCAATTTACATTAAAGAGAGAAAATGAAAGGATTATCTCTCCATTTAATGTAATTATTATTCTCAATTGATTCTTGTATTATGAAAAGAAACGAAAAGTTCCATTTCCTAGACATTAAATAAATGTTTAGTGTATCTGATATGATGTACATTTGTTATTTAAACTACCCGTTAAACGACTTAGATAAAATGAATGATTTTATTTTAAAAAAATAAAGTGTAAAAAGTACATTTAGGCTTCATACCTAACGATCCAAAATGGTAAAATTTTGAAATTCACCATTTTCTTCTGTTGTGGGCTAGTCAGGTTCCTGCAAAGGTATTAGAGCCCAATAGCCTATGTAGTCTAAAATAGTCATATTAGGGCTAACTAATTAAGCTTACCCACTAAGTATGGAGTCTAGAAAGGTAATGTATACGATTCAAATACCTTATCCTACCTTGTCATCGGCCTGGCCAGAAATGTGAAGTGAGCCCAAAGGTTGTGCCTAATAGAATAGGCTCAAACTTATTTTGGACCGTGGGCTAATTTTGAAAATCGTTTTGAAAATTAAAGTTAAAGATTTTAAATTTAATTATTACACTTGAAATAAAATATGTTTATTATAAAAGTTATATTGTAACATATTTTTAAAAATGTTTAATAAAACAATTCACATTAATTTCAAATTTTAATTTTTTTAATAAGATTACTAAAAGTAAATTAATTAAACAAGTTTAATAGTCAATGAACATGTTCATGAATGGTATATTGAGATATACCTTGTGTTGTTTTAAATTGTTTAAAATAACATAAGTTTACGTATATGTGTATGAATTGAAGTTTGAGGTTAATACGATTTAATAAAAATTGTTTAATTAGATAAATTAATTAAAAGTGTTAGTCAATAAAATTAATTAAATATGATTTAATTATATAAACTAAAGGTGGAACCAAAAAGAAACCCATAACAGACTTAAGAAATGAATACATATGTAATTGTATGTATACCATGATTTCCGATGTGTTCGACACTTGAATCCCGAGGGTAGTTCATAAGGATTACATTATTTCATAAGTCGATATCACTCGATTTAATGTTGTCCTCTATAATATATTTTTTCTTGGAAACCCAGGAGAACCCGGCGGGGCGGTAAACCCTTAGTCGTTGAGCAAACTCAAGCTAGGATGTTATATGTAGTATTATTAATATATTAAATAGACGAGGTAAGATAACTATATTTATCTGTTGAGCAAACTGTAGGTACATATACTATACTTAGGCCATCATGATATGGTAGGTACGATTGAGTAATTTTAATTTTGATTTGTTGAGAAAACTCAAGGTTGAAGTGAAATTAGGACAAGACACCAACGGTGGGGAGTTGTATATGATACAACCGATAATGAGTTATCCATTGTCCGTAGAGCTATGACTTGTTGCGCAAACTCAAGGTCAGAGTTTCAATACGGACGCGTCCTAACTTCTACTAGTGAAGTCATAAGACTTCTATGTTTCGCTTAGAGTTTGGTGAAACATAAAAGACTAGTAGGAGCCTTATTACAAAAATAAAATGGCAACATTTAACCTTTCTAATATTGTACGAACATACGCTTCTTCGTATCGTTCCTCACGATCCAAAGTGGCTTACGAGTTCTTGAAACTTCAGTATCAACTGCTAAGTCTTCATGTTGATCTGGTGCCACTATAATACCTAAGTCGTGCACAGACTTCCATAGGAAGATAAATGAAACACGTTGTGCACACCCGCCATCTTCGAAGGTAGATCCACCATATACTCCAAGTTTCCAATCCTTTCGACGATCAAAAATGGTCTGACAAACCTCGAAGCTAACTTGTCGTTCTTTCCAAACCATACTGCATTCTAAAGAGGAGAAACCTTAATGAATACCATATCACCTACCAAGAATTCCATATCTTGTTTTCGTTTATTTGCATAGCTCTTCTGACGATCCTGAGCTGATTTCACTTGTTGATGAACGATCTCTATCTTATCTGAAGTCTCCCGAATTATCTCAAGCTTATCGCCTTCTCCCATGCTTCCCACCAACACAAAGGTGTGTTACAGGGTCTTCCATACAAAGCCTCCTAAGGTGGCATGCCGATAATCGTTTGATAACTATTGTTATAAGCGATGTCAAACAAATGTCGATGATCATCCCAAGATCCTACGAAATGCAAAATACAAGCTAAGGAGATCTTCTAAAACTCGATTCACCCTCTCAGTCTATCCAACCGTCTAAGGATGATACGTTGTACTCATGTGTAGCTCAACGCCCAACATCTCTCGTAGACTTTTCCAGAACCTTCTAGTAAATAAAGGATCTATGTCGCATACTATTCCTCTTGGCACATCATGGAATTGAACAATCCATTTCATATACAATTCAACCAACTTCAATGTCGTTCTAGTGGACTTAAAATGAACGAATTTTGCGCTCTAGGTCAAGCAATCCACTATAACCCAAATACTGCCATAACCAACCCTAGTCCGGGGTAATCCATCAATGAAGTCCATATATATCTATTTTAGTTTCCATTTTAGGACTTCTAATAGTTGAAGCAACCCACTCGGCTTCTTCTTCTCTGCTTTTCACCAACTGACATGAAACAGCCCAAACTTCCCCTTACGGGAAAGCCCGAATTGCTTTGAGAACACGATGCATTACAAACAATAGAACATTTCATTGCTATTACAACAATTTACATCAGAGTACAAGATATCAAAATTCAAATAAATAATATACAGCAGAAAAATAATATCTGAGATTAAAATACAAAGCAGCGGAAATTTAAATGTACAAATACAATGTAAAGCGGAAAATACACCAACAAAACAACTGAAAGAAATACACGGATACAAAGCTTTCCGAATATAGCTCCAGTTGTAATCCAGAATCCTGTGAAAAGAAATATATGCAAAAACCAAAACAACAAGCTGCCCGTGTGGAAATTAAGGGTACCCAGAGTTTAGGTTAAAACAATAAACTCCAGATCAATCATGGGACAGGTGTGAGAACTCAAAACAGTTATTAGCTTTTATTTTAAAGTTAGGTAAATCATGGAAACGCACTGTATAACACGGAACAGGTTTACCCCCCATGAATACCATAAACAAAACTCGTAATGCTAAATAAAGAAAAATGAAGCCATTATAAGACTTAGGTCCCATCACACAATGCAACGGAAGCTGAAGGATAGAATTTTACCTTATAATGGCCAAATATGCTTGGTACATAAAATTTATCTTTTATTATTACTATAAGTGTATAGTGTAGAAATCAACTTCGAAAGTAAATGTATCAATAATAGGCGACATGAGAGCCCCATCCCACTATGCCGCCATATAGGTTTACAACTAAAACTGAAAAGTGTCGTATTGGAAAGTTGGATTTCCATCTTGATGGCTGCTAATTCGAAAGATCTATCGTGTAGTACAATACTCAACGACTTAAGTCCAGGTCGTTGGAAAACACCGTAATGCACATCCGCCGGTTTGGGAAATCAAGTATCATTGTGGCTTAAGTCTAGGTCGTTGGAAAACACCACTTACTCTATCCCTCTGGGAATCGGGGGGTGTGCCCTATCCCTCTGAGTGTGGAGCGACCACACTCAACTCATCTTGGTTGACTGAATCCGTGACAACCCTAAAGGTGTCTATCCTCATCTCAAATGCATACTGACCTGACCATCAGTTCACTATCATACCGGTGTGTGAGGATCACGAATTAACGCTACACAAAGCTATGCTAATTAAAGCTATGCTTTGATCATCATCCACAAGACTTTGCTTTTTAACAAAAGCCTTGATCCATGCCTATCAGCATGCCACACTATCAATCCATGTCATACCATTGATTTCTGCCAATATATAACCTCTAAGCTCGTACGTCTCAGAGAAGGGTGTTAAGCAAGAGAATAAGTTCTCTGCCACCAAACAGATATATATTTAGCAGAGAGCAACAAATACAACATAATGGAATACAATGTCAGATACACCATCCATTAGCAAGTCCGTTCTAGGTCTAAACAAAACCGGAGGCACCTGATTCCTCGTCTTGTATGTCCAAAATAGGAGAGAGGCCCTTACATATCCGAACAATCAACAAATACGTCTGGACGGCTACCACTGTAGCCCCTTCAAGGTAGCTGCTCTAATTATGGGCATCAGTAGCAACCCATCCATTCAATGTGAAGATCGTCGTTCTTGCACTGTCTTCAATCTCTTCAACTGTTAGTCGTCATAACAATTATTTAGAATGGGTTAAACCCGGCCTTTCCGAATAACTCGTGTATCTTATAATCATGTGTTATAACAACACATCATACGCCTCATTCCAATCCATAATATTCTTTTATTCATATTTCTTTATTTTGGAAAGGTTCTCATTAATCTTATCAAAGATTATCAATTTTAAACCTCTTGTTTAAATCTTCACATGGAAACCATTTCAAAAGATTTTGTATTATATTTTCACAACTTTAACCCAAATTAAGGTTTATCAAACTAGTCGGGATTATCAAGCCTTACCGAAGTAATCACTTATTTTATTTTTTCCAATCCCAACATATTTATCCCATGAAGCAAAACTGATAGTACTCCGTATCTAACACCCGCTGTGTTATTGTTAAATTCAATTATCATTTCACGTTCAAATCTAATTAAAGGTTTAACTATCACATGAAGTAAAACTGGTGCTACTCCATTTTCGAACATTTCTCAAATTTGGAAAATTTAATTACCACATTCACATTTCAATCTAATTAAATATTCATTAAAACTCCACTTAGTTTTAATCTCCAAAAATCATTATTTAATGATTATTCAAATTTAGGAAATAAATCTTGTCTTTAACCGGGTTAAAGAACTAATGTCATTTAAAACACAGTTCACGATAAACCCAAAATCATCTTCCATCAAAATGGAATCTACACGGAAATCATAACAGTATATAGTCGATATAAATTCCCATATCAAACTAATAATATAAATGGAACAATGGCAAAGCCTTTTAAATTCCATATATAGTAACGGTCTTACTTCACAGAAGCTCATTTCTATTATTACCAAATCGAATTCCATTCAATTCCAATTTAATATAATAAATTGGAAAACTTTACTTTGAAAAATTTTCATTAATTCTTAATTAAAAGATAATAAATTCCAAATCATATTCTTCATTGTTAATTGGGTTAAAGAACAAATGTTATTCAAAACACCGTTCACTATAAACCCAAAAATCCAATTCTTTTATTCAGTTCCAACTAAATATTAATTAATTGGAAAACTTCACTAAATCTTAATTTAAAGATTTATTCTTTTCTCAACCGGGTTTAAGAACAGTGTTATTTAAGACACCATTCACGACAAACCCCAAATTACAATTTGATATTAAATACAAGGCTCTGAATAGAAATTATATCAGCTTATATTCAATATCAAATTCTGAAATCAACAAATATCGTATTTGGAATAACGATATATATATCTTCCAAATTCCTCAACAATATCCGTATAATCACGGAATCCAATATTGAAATATACCGAATATTATTTCCATTCCAAATCCATTCCAATGCATACTCTGGAAAGTTCTGGTTATTTTAAAGCCATTTTCAATCCAATTTATTTATTTAAAAATAATGGATTATTATACTAGATAATAACTAGTTCATTTCGATAAAGAAATATTTTTATCTTTTCAAAACTAGAATTTTTCATCCAAAATCTTTTCAGATCATTCATTATGATTTTACACAAATTTCCAAAATTTATTTGGGCATAATTTGAAATCCAACCGTTTAAATTTAAATCTCTTATATTTATCGGAAAGATCTTTTTGATAACAACGCAACGGTTCCGGTTTTAGGAGAATCCGACGGTCGGATCTCCCGTTACATCAATTTGAAGTTAATAGTCGAAATTCGCGAACGGTCGCTGTGCGGCGCGTTCTGTTCAGACCATTTAAATATAATATATATATATATATATATTTATTATATTTCATCGATTTCAATTCAAAACGTATTTTATAAATCGTTTATAATTTAATTTTCAATTTTAAATCAAAACTGAATATTCTATATCATTATAATATTAAAATGATAATATTTTCAAAATATCTGATTTTGAAATCAATTCTTTTTCGATGTTCATTATAAAATGAATAAAATCGATTGATAAACCCATTCAGGTTAAAATGGCGAATATCTACTTACTCAGCTTCATATATTCCAATATTTTCGTGTCTATCCAAAATCGGACATCAAAATCACATTTTAACTCTTCATTGAATATTATTTCAAAATATTCGTTATTTTAAAATATTCATTATTTTAAAATATTCTTTATTTCTGAATCGGAATGCGACTCAATCAATTAACATATAATTTCAGTTATATGGATTTCATACATCACACATATTCAACATTAATGATAAATAATCATCAAATAATCAATTCACATCTAGAGTGAAATTTACAACTGTATAAGCATTAAATAATTAAATAACACTTATCACAGTCTGTCAACCCATCGATTGACATACAACTAAATATTGGGATTCGCGTATGTCAAATATCATCCCAATACCCGTGTGGGGTTTTCAAACAACAACAGTGAATTTAAATAAATTATTGGTTAACAAATTTAACCAATTTTAATTGGGTTTGAATTATTTTTCTAATTTACCAATTTTCACTATTTAGATTATAAATGGATATTTATAATTTAATTTCAGCTACCACAAAATAATTTTAAATTATTTTTAATATTTTAAACATTTCAGCATCACAGTCAACACATAAAACAGACAGTTAAATCGTCCATGGTTTGTGGACGAGGGAGGTGAGCTAACAAGCACCTTATACAATTTATAATGGTTTAAAAATGATAAAAGTCTACACTGGCAGTTCTATATATTTTTATACATGAATACAATAACATGAAAAAAAATATAATTTAGTGAGCAGGAGTTCTCACCATGATCGGTTAGAAATTATTTAATAACGATTGTTTTAGTCAAATTAAATTGGACGTTTAATTTGACCAAAAACTGCAACTTGCTCCAAATTCCTCCCAGTCAGTTTCGAAATGTAGTACACGTTGTCACGATCCCAACGGTTCCTGTTTCACTGGATTCCGACACCATATGAAGAAGTTATGATATTTATTACATTAATTTATAAATTAAATAAAATTAATTAACTTAATTTCATGCCTTAAGACATTCCTCTTTCCCCGTCGTTCACTCCAGGAAATAAAACCCAACCCTTCGATCCTTCTCTCTCCTCGCGCCATGCTCCACGTCAGACCGGAGCCCGATCATATTGCACCACAACGTCGGTCTACGCGTCCTCCTTCACCACCAGCAACTACACCGAACTCGAGGGCCCCACGGTCTCTGAAATCACAAGCGAACGACGGTTGTTCAAGCCCCAAAATCGAACTGAATAACTAACGAAAACTGATCATTTCAGTGTAGATTTGAAGAGCACAGAGGCATCTACAATTTTTTTTGATTTGGGGATTTAATTCGAATTCGTTTGGGAGATTTTTGGGAAAGAAAATTAAACGGTATTAACCCTTAAAAGCTCCTGGAGGCGCACAGACTAACGAATGGGCAATTAGGGTTTAATAGGAGAATATATATTATTTTAATTATTATATAATTCCAAAAAGTGAAAATTTTCATTCGAACTCCAAATCAAACTCAATGGCTGTCGTTCCCAGCTAAATACCCTTATTCCGGACATAATGTAATATATTTCGTAAGCCAATTCGACTATTTTTATCATTTTGTATCAAAATTAAAATATAATTTAATATAACGGTCAATATTAGATTTGAATGTACATTTTAATTTATTAGGGCCATATACTAACTCCAAAAATTACAGAAAAATAAATCTAGCTATGTTTTGACGATACGGTTCTAACAAAACTAATTTTGTCAAATTTAGAGACCATTTGAAAAATGGCCTTTTCTGGTCAATTAAATTTAAACTAAATTGACATAACACGTTTATATTCACTGCGCTTACATATTAATTCCAAAATTTATGAAATTTGAAAACTAACAATAATTTGATATTCTGGACCCAACAAAAGTGGTTTCGTAAAAAACGGAGGTCGTTTGCAAAATGGCTATTATAAGGGCTATAACATATATATAAATATAAATATATATATATATATATTCCATAGCGACTATTTTAAATTTTAAACTGGGCATAACTTTCAATTACATTATGAAATCTCAGTTTCTTATATTCATTAAAAAGATATAGCTAAACAGATTCAAATGTTTATTGTTTTAATGAAATCCGATTTATTTTGAATTCTGTACATTCAATTGAAATTTAAAATCGAAAATTCAAACTACCACACCATTTCGAACTCGTTTTATAATTAAAACAAATTTATACGTTCTAACTTCGATTTAAATAAATTTTTAGTCGTTATTATTTTAAATAAATCATTTTAAATATTCAAAATCAATTAAAATTGCTAAAATAAAAATTTTAAATTGGTTTAGAAATTCCGGGTTGTTACATGATAGTTCATACACTTCGAAATGAATTTTCGCACATCACTCTTCATACCTTCTCAGTAGTAAGTCCTACTTATGTCTCGACACATCTTGTTACCACCGGGATGGATAGTCAAGCTAAAATGATGACATTCTCTCAAAACTTCTTCTCGAAGATTATCGATGTCTGGAACATGCAATCATCCATCCTTACGAAGCCAACCATCTCGATCAATCTTGAATTACTTCAAATCCTCTAAGTCGACTCCCATCTCAATCTTACCTAAAATATTTGGTAGCTTAGCATTCTGCTTATGTTTAGCTCCAATCCTTTTGACGAGAGTAAGTCCATTGAATAAACTAGTCAACATTTCAGGCTCCAACTCACAATGAGGACTAAAATCAAATCCATATAGATACACTAGCTATTTCCAATCCAAAATATAGCTCCAATTATAGCATGAATCCGACTTAACACATTCGCCATTGCATTATCCTTTCCTAGAATAATGGGAATATTGATGTTAAATAAAGCCAGAAACTCTAACCGTATTTATTGTTGAAGGTTAAGATCCTTTTTAGAGAAAAGATAGTTCAATAACCTATGATCCATGAACAACTCAAACCTTTCTCCCAACAAGTAGTGCCTCCATATCTTCAAAGCAAAGACAATAACTACTAACTCTAAATCACGAGTAGGGTAATTCCTTACGTGTGGCTTCAGTTGTCGACTAACATAAGCAAAAACTCTTCCTCTCTATAGCAATACATCACCAAGAACAGTACCACAAGCATCCATGTACACGGTTATCTCTTTGTTCCCACTAGGAATAACCAATAATGGAGTGCTTTTCAATCTCTCTTTCAGAATTATAAAAGCATGATTGCACTTTGCATTCCAATCAAAAATCTAATTCTTCTTTGTCAAGTTAGTCAACGGTGAATCTACCTCGGAGAAATCCTTGATAAACCATCTATGATATCCAGCTATACCAAGAAAACTCTGAATATCCCATCCTAAATCGCCGCTACCTTTGCAGAATCCATCGATGTCCTCTGCCGAGATACTACATGACCCAAGAATCTGATTTCTTCCTTCCAGAAGTAAAACTAAGAAATTTCGGTCTTCATCCTATGTATGCGAAACACATCAAGCACAATCCTTAAATGAGTCTTGTATTCTTCTTCCGCACTGGAGTAGATAAGAATATCATCCATGAACACAAGTACAATTCAGTTAATGTCTGATTACCCTATTCATAAGATTCACAAAATATGTCGGCACATTGGTTAATACGAATGACATTACCAACCACTCAAAGAAACCTGGTTGTTAGCCCAGATATGCACCCAGGATACGATTACATAGAGTTCAAGTAAGAAGCGAAGACATTCAACCTCATATCAAAATAAATCTTGCAAGAAGGGCCAAAAGGGTGACAAGCATAAAAAGTATGAGCTCGAAATAAGCAATTGATATGGACTGGTACTGGTCCATTCTGGACCCGTACCGATCCATAATGCTTAGTTATTTGGGCTTGGGTTCCACACCACTGCATCCTTATCTCCCTTCAGAGCACATTGACCATGTTTCAAGCAAACCTAACCTGCTTAGACATCAACAGTCAATGGAGAAAAGGTAAAGGTCGAGACGATAAGGAGCTGAAGCTCAAAACAGCACCAGACCGGGTCCAAACAAAACTAGATTCCATCTAAGGACCAAGTGAAGTTCATAGATCACATTCCCGAAGTCAGAAGTGCAAAATAAACTAACTCGATCGAACAATACATATCCATCACGGTTCGATACCGGTCCATACAGTTAATGTATTTTGGAACGAGACTTTCTAAGTGGGTTCTAAACATAATTCTAAGGCTTCCTGCAAATGAATCTGTTCCAACTCCATGTCGAACATCTATAAATATCCCATATTATCTAACATGAAAGGGGATTGATTTCCTTGCCCTGCCAAAGCTTTGCCATGATAGATCTTCTTCTCAAGCAGCCATTACTCATTTTCTATAACAAAGCTTCTTCTCCAGCGATAGCAAATCTTGGTCACCTAGGCTGGTTATCGTGATTCTACGATAACCAATATTATTAGTGATTATCTGCTAATATATACTATAGGGAACTTTGTAATAATCCATAACATATTTTACTTGGCATGGCAAGGATCATAATGAAATTGTTTAAAGTGGATATAGGCTTGATCTCAATCTTAACTACTATAAAACTGTGTTATCTTTCCATGCTTTTCATTTCTCTCCTGTTTTCATTTGTTTTACCATTTTATTTCATTTCCCCATCATGGGGTGGTGCTTTCGCAATTAACTAGGTGTTACCACCATTTTTGAGTTAACATTTGGTGCTTTCACTGAGAACTGAATCTAAGGCCTAGATCTATGCTTCTACTATCGATTATCAAGATTTACAAGGCAAACCCATGGAGAAAATCGCATTAAGAACTCGAAGCTTGGTAGATATCATGGCTCCTCCCAAGAAGAAGACAAGTAGGAGCAAATCCGGGGAAGCTGCAACTTCTAGAAATATAGTTGATGGTACTCAAGTTTCTCTCGTGGCCAATAACCCTAGAACAACTCAAAAACTAGGGGAAGCAGTTACTCAAAGAGAACTTGATAATGTGGTAGAAGGCATAAACCAACAATTGGAAGCCACAAACCAAATGTTGATGGAGAAGTTGGATGTTATTTTGATGACAATGCCAAATCCAAGAGCCAATAGAGTGGAAAACGATTTGGAATAACATGCATATTCTTCGGTCTCAGATTAAAGGAGGAGATATCCAGAATTTGCCCCAAGAATGCATGTTGCTAATTCTGCATGAACCAATGTAGGAAGAGAAGGTGTCATTCCCAGAAACTAGAATATAGGAGGTGGTCAGAAACATCAAGCTAATGCTAACAATGATCTAGATAGGATGCCAATTTCCAATAACGATCTGGGCAATAATGTCGATGCCGCCAATGATAGAGTTAATGCTAATTGGAATTCGAAGAAAACATATGAGACCATCTTCTCAGAAAATCGTGAGCACCACTGGAAGGGAACATCCACGAATCGGAGGGTCGGGACACCAATTAGCTAATGAAGGTCATTTCCCGAGTCAGATGCCTGGAAAAGCAACTGGCGTCCTCCCCGTGGAGCAGAACGAAAGCGAAGAGTATATTTCAGAGATGATAAAACAGATTATGAAGGAAAGTTTAGCAAGAAAAGAAAAGGAGGAAGACTGGGTTTTGCTCCCAGGTGAACTCCCTGCACTGGGAAGATATTGAAGGCTAAATATCCCAAGAAGTTTGTCCTGCAAACGATGCTAGTTATAATGGAACGACCGATCCCAAATTGTTTTTGTTTAAATATGATTTCCATATGATCGGTGCTTGAGTGACCGACGAACTAAAATGTTGTTACTTTCTGGTGTATTTGGAAGGGGTCGCATCATTATGGTTTATGAAGCGTGCACCAAATTCAATCAGTAAGTTTGAAGATTTGTCTTGGAAGTTCAAACAACAGTTTTGATTGTATACTTCGAAGGCAAAAGACATCATGTTTTTGTCCGGAAAGGCTCAGAAGCGGGTGAACAATTGAAACCCTTCTTGAATCGATTCAACACAGCAGCAATGAAAGTTGGCGATTCCAAGCCAATAATAGTGTTGATGGCTTTTGGGTAGGCTATTTAAAAATAATTTGAATTTGGAAAGTGGGTGAAAATGGAAGAACCCAACACTCTTGAAAAGTTTTATAAGAAGGCTGACGAGTTCCTCAGGTGGGAGGAAGTAATTCCAACAGGTGGAAATGTTGTTGGTACTGTGTGATAAATCATCTTACAAACAACCCAAAAGAAGGAGGAGTCACCCAGGAAGAAGGGAAAAAGTCAAGTGGTCAGAAGAGAGAAAATGAAGGCATATGTAAGAGTAAAAAGGACGAAAAACATGTTTGTTATTACAAGCCTGAGGACTTCACACCCCTGAACGAGACACTCGAAAACATTTTCCTAGCAACTAATGAGTAGGAAAAATATCCCAAACTTCCTCCCATGAAAATGACAAAGAACCAGAAGAACTCTGAGAGATATTTCCACTTCCATAATCAATTGCGGCATAACACCAACGAGTGCCGACACTTGAAGAATCTGATAGAAGAACTTATTAGAGATAATAAGTTGCAGCAGTATATCAAAAAACCTCAGGCAATGCATCCATTCCTATATATTAGGGGTAATTCATCCCTATAAATCAACCAGGACCCAAAAACTGAAACGGATGATAGAACAATGGAAATTTGGTCATTCATACCATTTTAGGTGGCCCACATCCAACATAGAAAAGTTAGTGAGAGATGGTGAGGTACTCGAGTGCTCTGAAGTACGTTCGAAAGGATGAGGCTTGCCTTATTTAGGAAGATACAACCCTGACAAAGAACAAATAAAATTTACTGATGAATAGTCTTCAGAGCTAGAAATCTAGAAGGCATCGAAGTTCCTATGCTCAATCCAATGGTGGTGACAATTGGCATTGGGCCTGCCACAGTGAGGAGGGTGCTCGTCGATTGTAAATCATCCGTAAACATTCTTTTCAGGATAAAATTTAACCAAATGAAACTATCGACGATAGATGTATCGGCCTGCGAAATCAAAATCCATGATTTCTCCAGTGAGCCGCAGCAGCTTATTGGATCGATCGATCTGCTAGTTGATGTAACAACCTGGCTTTTTGACCACCTCAAGTCGGTAATTATACCAACTCAAACCGTTTAAAATAAGAGATTGTTATTGCTTATGAAGTTGAAATACAAATCATCACAAAATCATAGACACATAAAACAGAATATCTCACAGCGGAAGTAGAATTTATACAACTATTACAAAAATCTTTAAATTAGCATGATATCAGAGTACAGAAATAAATATAGATACATCGAAAGAATGAATATAGATACTGTGGAAGACTAGCTACGGAACTTACTAAAACATGAATAACTGACTGGAGTAGGGATACTATACAACAGATGATGAATGGATCTCCAACGATTCTCAAGCTCTAATAGGAAATCTCCAACCTGTAATACTCGGTCTAACTCAAGCATTTTGCAAGGAATAAAACAAACAAAATACCCGAGTCAGGACTAACATTCTCATATAAGTGAATTAAATCAAGTGACATGTTTAAATGGAATGCATCAGTAACTTAAAGGACGGTTGGGATTCCCATCCCCTAAGGATCCATGTAATTAATATATATATATATATATATATATATATATATATATATATATATATATATAGTATAATACACTATTACAATAGTGTCTATATATAAAGTAAATATATCAAAATAGTGTAAGCGGGATTACCATATTACCCTTACACCGTTTATAAGCCTTGTGGTCTATACAGTACCATAAATTCACCTCACTGGTGTTATCAGAGGGCACTCCATAGAAAACAACGCCAAATCAAAATCATAGGGGGATCGATAAGGATAAATATGACAAGGCACTCGAGGCAATACCCAGGGTAGGATTCTACCAGTTGCACTCGCGGACTGGTGGTAACGCATAGCAGCAACTACCGCCCACCTTGGAACACACTCCAATAATCAAAAGGGTGCACCCAAATCAATCACAACATTAATAAAGATGGTATCGAAGAAGCATGTCTGATCAGAGGGGCTACCTCAATTAGTCATGGTATAGCTCCTGTTTTAGTCATTTTAATTATGACCCGAAGGTCAAGGCCAATTCATCAGCGTTCTCTTTCTTCAAATCTAGTAATCGCCTCCATACCATCCTACTTCATTCTGGAATCTCCACCACGTACATAGTTGTTCAAGTTGTGTTGGCATTGGCAGAGAGTATGACATCTACCGACTCTGGTCTCTTTAACAACCGAACGTTTACATTTTTCACACCGTGGTCATTAAATTTGAAATCACATTTCGAGTAATGCAAACCGATTTGTTCCAGTTATTGCTTTAAAAATAGATCACTCAAATAATTCCCCTTAGTTCAATTAAGATTTCAATTCCAATATTCACAATTATTTACTGTAAATTATTCAAGTTCGGATTTAAATTTTCCACAATATATAGTTATCACCTGAAATCTTCAATTTAAATCACTTTGGATTCATTAGCTCGGAATAGACATGGATCATTCAAATTTATAAAAATAATTAGAATAGTATCTTGAAAATAATGTAATGTATTAATTTGAAATATAAAACAGTATAGAATCCTTAATTGTCAAGATAGGTATAGGTCTGACATTGAATTTATAAAATGTTTTTAGAAAAGCTGGAATTTAAAAGATAGTGTATATATATGCTTATAGTTGAAACTGATTACAAAATAGTTATAAGATAATTATAAGGATTGAATAGTCAAACTAGCTAAGATTATTTATTATAAGAAATTTGTGAAGCAAAGTGATAAGGGAGCTGGTTTTATAAAGGTAATTTTTAATCTAATCCACAGTTTCAATAAATTAATCCACCATTTTACTTTATTAAGTTAATCCACAATTATCTTGTAAGCTAATCCACGAGTGGATTAACTTAAAGATTTCAACTTATTATATAGCTAACAATCGATTTTGTGCTTCTTTTTTCACAATTCAGAAATATTTCACAATTATTTGTGCTGAATTGTGTACCTCCCGCTTGTTAAAATAGTAACAAATAAATATGTGTTAAAAATAGAGTTGATATCACTTGAATTCAACAAAGAAGCAATCAATTAGATACAATTAGTTCACTAATTATCTCTGAACATGATCAGACATGAATGGTATAGATGATTATGAAAATAAAAACTAAGATCATGCGTCCAGTAGAGGAGTTAGCATCAAATGTTTTCAAATAGCTTAATATTTTGAAGATACATCACCAATTGCACCAGACAACAATAATAAAAAAGAACTAAAATCAAATTCAAGATCTACATATTAGACAAATAGCAAGTAATTAAACAATACTAACAAATCAATAAAAGAGAAACTTGTATATTATAATTGTTTGAGAGTATAACTACATAGGGGGCCTAGATAGTGAATGTTATCCAAACAGCCTATACTCCTATTACAATATTTGAATAAAATGATATTCTGCTAATGTACAATTTTTTCAAGATTTCATAAAATAGCTAACTACAATTATATGTGATAATGGCGACATTAAAAAAATACAATTTTGTGTACAATTAATCAACTTCAATTTTTTTTTAAACAAACTACTTACTATTATTACGTTGAATTACTCTGCTTAAGCTTGGATTTAGATGCTAGGATTCCAGAAATAAGAAGACAACGGAAAACACAGAGATAAGACTGAGAAAAAGAGAAAATAAGTACTTTTTTTGTGGATACACAGATTAAAATCTAAATTTTAGTAAAAGTCAGCAATCCTATAAAAATAGGATGGACTAACTTACTAATATTGTGGATTGGAATAAAAATTACCTTTTATAAAATATAATATGATTCAAAACAACATGATCAAATACGATCGCACTTCCAAATCCATGTTCCAAAATCCATCTTTCCGCCATTTATTTCTAATTCAAATAAGTTTCTGTTTAGTGGTTTGAATTCAGTTTATCTCGAAACGGAAATATTCCCAAATCATCCCGAACTTAAATTTATAAAAATCCAACCTTAATATATCAACTAAGGTTCGTAAAACCATTAAAGTGAATAACGCACGTTTGGTTATTCATTATAAAACCATGCAAGATTGATTTCATAAAGCCTTATTTTACCAAACTTCAATTTTGAATCCCTTACTATATAGTTTAAATACTTTTCCCAAAAATAAATCTTACTTAACTTTTCCAACTTAAGTTAATTCAATAATATTTAGATTACATTTTGCTCCTTTCAATTTAAATCTATAAATTTTCTTGAATTGAATCTTACAAATAGAAATGTGGTCAAGCCTTTAAAAAAATTTCTAAATAAAATATTTACATTGAGTCAATCATTTAAATAAGGAAGCCATCAATATATTATAAAATCGACATATAATAAAATCCTGTTTAAAACCAAATATTAACTTAAAATCTTAAATTCATAAGTCGAATATATTGGAAGCCTTATTAAACATACATAAAAACTCAAATCACATATATTTAGGCAAGTTTAAGATTTTAGTTCGAGAAAACAATTTCCTTTATTTCAAAAATTCTATTTCAAATTCTATTTATCAAAAATTGACACGTACATATTGTATTTAGAAAAATAGATTTTTTTTATTGACCACGGCGTCCATATAAAATTATCTATCCTATGGTCAAGTGACACGGATATACATCATTTCAATCCAGTTTAAAGGAAAAATCCAAACCCCGGGTATATATCATTTCAACCCACATCCCAAATTGGTTCAACTTTATTTTCTAATTCCATGCTATAATTCGGGTATGTATCATTTCAACCCATGGTGATTTTTCCTAAATCTATAGGGAACTTTCCAGGTGAGAGCAACATAAACATAGCATGTCATACATAGCATCCATATGTGTCATATAACGGGTAGTGTATGTGTCACATGTGCACAAATCACATAGCAAACAATTTCTAGAGCATCCATTCAACATCTTAAATATTTAATTCGCTTAATCACAAGTTAGTCAATGAGTGAGGAAAACTCATCTTCCGAGGCTTGGCGATGAATGCAAACCTTGACACGGACATTTTAAAGTGAAGCTCGATAATCAATGACGAAGACACTTCCAATAAAATTCATATACGCAAATATATAGATATATGTGTACATGAATAAAATATTGGAAACGTTACATGATTCCAAACTTGACCCCTGACGGATGTGTCATGTGGACCCAAACCCTCTTGAACAGCTTGGGTTTTAACAGACCAGCAAAGAGACAAGGAACTCGACCCCAAACTCCGACTCGATGGTATGCATAAACAAACTAGATGTCAAAACAATAAGCCCCTGCCTACCACAGCAGCCTTTCGGGCATTTTCCCGAGCACTTGGACTGCTTCCCAAGAGGATTTGATGGATTGAGGAAAACAAAGTCTCGGATCCGACTATTGGAAAATAGAGTTCGCCCGAGGGATGAGCTTACTTTCGGTTGGGCATCGGCTGAGCTGTGGGGTGCAACAGAGAGTGGCTCTACCAATCGATCTTTGAGTCTTAAAGGGAGCGAGTATTGGTTGCGGGTTTGGATGTTGGATGCCGCCGTATACGCATTCAGTGAGGAAGGAGAAACTCACTTGCGGGCATTCATGAATATAGGTGGGTGGCGGTCTCGAGTTGCGTGGATTTCCAAGTCATGGTTCTTCCTGAAAATGGAAACACCTGGATTCAAAGTGGCCTGCACTAAAGGTGACGTCGCCACTAGAGAGCTGCCGCACCTGGGAGGCTTGACTGACTCCGGTGAAGAAGTTGGTGGCGAAGACGAAGGAGGCACGAGAGGGTGAGGGAAAACTCGGAAGACTTTGCACGGATTTCGAGTCACACGCTTGGGTCTGCTGGCACGGCAGAGCCGTAGGTGATGGTGACGCGTTGTAGTTCATGGTGATGAAGAATCGGGGAATCAGTAAAGAGGTAAAGTCGATTTAATTTGAGGATGAGTTGGGAACTAACGGCAGTTTAAAGAAGTTAAAAGGAAGGAGAGGCACTTTTTTTAGGGGAACGAAGAGAAAAGGGGTACTAATTATATAATGTTGGAGCTGTAAATAGAAGAAGATTTTGAAATCTTCTGTAGTTTTGAAATCTTTGCGCTACTAATAGACCAAGATTTCAATATCTTTGTACACTGTAGAAGGAGCTGTGCATGATACAGGAAGAGAAGGCAACATGGTAGACTATTCAGAAGCTAACCAAAATCTGTCATTCACATGCTGCAAATCTGGTAGTGTTGACTGATTAAAATCTCATATATGGGTTTAAATGTTGCTTGTGAACGGTACACAACGTTGGGCTCAACACGGCTGAATTGGACAATGTTATTTACTTGTTTTGAACATGTTATAAAATTTCAAATTTTATTAACAATGAAATAATTTATTTTCTCCGTTTTATAATATCGATCGTATATATTGAAATTTAAATTTATATTTACCAATTTGATATCAAAACTGTAATTAAAATAAATCGGCTCTTTAGTCGTGAGCAACTTCCAAACTTATATTAAAATCAATTTTACCTGAAATAAATTGTACCTTAAATTAGATTATAAAAATTGATTTTATTTTCATGTCAAGATTTCAGCATTTTAAATAAAAATCCAAATCTACTACAAAATATTTATTTTGACGAAACCGTTCAAAAAAAATACGAAAGGAATTATGTTTAAAATAAATTCAAGCTGGGTTCAAAGAAGATAAAATCCCACATTCTATGTTGAAATCCAAATATAAATATTTATTTTTGATGTTAAATTTTAATTTAATTTATACTTAAAATGTCAAAATTACTGGTTCGTTACATTCTCCCCACTTAGCGCTTTTCGTCCTCGAAAAGAAAATGTCACATAAATTTCAGTCTATATACATAACTTTGCAAATACTTTCACTTAGTTCAAAACTTGTTATAAAGAAAAATAAGTTTTAGATTTCAAAGCTCAAAATTTTTCTAACACCTGAAATTTACAGAAAATTTCGGCAGCACCTCCTTTGTAAGGCTTACCCAGAAAAATTTACAAATATGATATATATCAATATACATCTCATCCACACGATGAGGCATCCCAATTTATGGGAAACAAAAAAAAAAAAAAAAAACAACCCAAAAACAATATTTAAACCAAGATACATACCTTATTTAGCGTTTAAAGCAAGTTTGCTTATTATTATTTTTTTCTTAGCATTTTGCGCAAAAGCGAGCTCAGTAAGTAAAGCGCTCCATTGTAACCTACTAAGACACTTAACAAATAGATGAGAATCATGTATGTACAAAATAAAAAAAATTGCGTAGCATGATCAATATAACAAAAGTAGCATGTATGTCGATAACATGAAAAGGAAACCAATCGTTAACATTTTCTAATATTAACATTAAAATACATGTTTAATTAATATCCAATTTGTTATTTACTAAGATGCTTATAATTTTTTTCTTTTGCCGAAAGCCTGTTGAAGGTGGATTTTCTTTGATACTTGGTGCAATTTTGGGAGGACATATGTAACTTCCATGCACGCTTGTTTGAGGAAAAAGGGGGAAACTCATATGCACATGATATTGAAAACTAGTTTACCTATAATTACAATTTCAAGGCTCTACCCTAATTTAACTTGCAAAAAGTTTGCAGCCTCAGTCTTTGTGCATTGCATAGTTAGTTGTCGGGCTTAGTTTGCTATTAGACGATATATGTCCTGGCGTTGCCTATTAATTATTTCCAGGTCATAAGGCGGTACTTTGACTGACTACAACATGATCAGATTTTGATTTCATGAGGACCATAAAGAGATGCCAGAACTATTTTGTGGGGGATGATAATTTAGATAAAAAAAATTTGTTTGTAAATTGTATTTTGTGAATAATTATTACTGAATTCGCGTTCAGCTGTGTCTATTGGTGACAACATTCTCTAAAAAAAATTCTTCCAATTATCCAACAGTCTTTGCCGCTACAAGGGGATGCAGCAGGTGTGATGGTAGCAGTCTGCTGCTGCGCTAAAACTTTTTTTTTTGTTTTGCTGCAGCAGTATCCTCTGCTGCCACCGCTGCTCATGGCAACATCATTTTCTGTTGCTGCTGCAGTAGTGGTCGCAACAGTGTTATGCTGCTATATTTTTTCCAAGGGTCATGTTTAAACCGAAATTTTCTTAAGCACCAAAGATGCCACTAAGGCACTACACTAATTGGTAAGAGAAGAGGCCAAAATCACAATAAAAAGTAAAAGACACAAATTTTTTGTAGTGGTTCGATCTTAAGAAATACCTACGTTCACTTTGGTAAAGATTTCCATAAGCAATTCAAGAGTTACAAGCTTGGATTCACTTAAAGGTACATTCATATTTTCCATTACACAAAGAATTCACTCAAATCGATACAAATCAACGAAGAGTTAGATGGATCTTGCTAAACATAAGGAGAAATGGTGGAGAATATTCAATCTCTAAGATGCTTGATCACTTTTGGCGGATTCCATGATGAATTCAATGCTTGATCTTCACTTTGAGATGATAGATGGTGTTAGAATCTCTTGAATCAGAAGAGAATGCAATTCGGCAGCCCTTCGGGGTGGTAGAAATTGATTCTCAAAAGCATGGAAGCCATGACCTATTTATAGGAGAAGTTCGAGTGAAGTTGTTTGTTGAAATGTGTATATGTAGGCTATGGGTTGAACATACAAGTAATTACAGAATTGCCACTGTCAGCTCTTGACAGCTGTGTCCAGTTGTCCACTCGACCGACCCTGTGTATGACACCACGCTCGATCGACCCTTCCACGAACCACTATGTCCGGCCGACCCTTACTGATGTTTGATCCTGGACCATGTTCGAGTCTTAAGTTCTTAAGCCTTATAAGCGCTGCATGATCGACCCTGGATTATGATGTTGTTTGACCGGACCTTGTATGGAGTGAACGACCCTTGGTGTTCGAGCCTTATACATGTTTGACCCTGAATAGTATTCAAGCCTGACTAATGTTCGACCCACATGATGCTCGAGTTATTGTCTTCATAATTTGTAATCTCGCTCGACCCACATATAATTTAAATAACGACCGACCACTTCTTCCATGTATGACCGATCCTCATGTTAAATTTAATCTAATAATATGTGCTTGAATATTTATGGATAAACATTTGTCCCCCAAATCTTGTAATTTTCCTAATTTATTGAAATTTACAGGCTTTGGAATAATTAATAATAGCACATCTTAATAGATTAAATCTAAATTCACACAAGGCGACCGTACATAGTCCAATTAGCTCGGATAATACTCGCAAAAATATTGGGTCGAACAGACATCTTGGGTCGGGCGAGCAATCTGGGTCGTGCAAACCAAATGGGTCGAGCACACCATTTAGGTTGAACATGACATTTTGGGTCGAGCGTGGCATTTGGTTCGATCATGCCACTTGGGTCGAGCACTTCTGTTCATATTCCTAACCTTTATATTGCCTTAGGCTTGCTCATTTCGGCACTATTCTTATTTCATCTGAAAAATCTAATTAATGGCGGCCGCCTCTTTTCCTTAAAATCCCCAACGCCTTAATCTTTCTTTTATTCCAAATTCCATTTAAGTTGAATCTCGAGCCATTAATCGGTGGAGCTCACTCGAACCCGCAGTAAGACCGACTCGGTCCCGAATCATCGTGGAGCAGCTATCCCTCTTAAATTTGAGACATCTTAACTGCTTGAAGGTTATTTTCGTTTCTTTTTTGCATTGTTTTGGGTTTGTAGAGGTCTAGGGATTGAAACGAAGCATATAAAGTACGACTTGATTAAGAATTGGACCTTTTTGGGTTGATGTTGATGAGAATTGAATTTAAATGAATTGCGATTGTGGTTGTACAATTGGGTGTATTTGTGGAATTTAAATCATCCAGAAATTTTTTGAGCTCTGATTTGTATTCAATGCACACTAGGTGTTTGGTTAAATTCTTATGACACGCGATTTTCATTCACCTTGTCGATTTGTCCATACACTTGTGTTTGAATGTTTTGTGCTTGTCATTTGAACTCATTTTTGTCGTGCCCATAGTGTAGAGAAATTCAAACCAAACTCCAGCAGTGACTTTTAAATGCTGCAATATCCCAGGTTTAGCTTCAAACTGATGTCACCACGCTCGTCCTAAATCAATTATGAGCACGTTCGACCCTTGTGTAGTTCGTCCTGTTCGACCCACTTTGGGTCAAGCGTGCACGAACTCATCTAAGGCTCGAAAATGTTCGACGAGCTAAGGCTCGAACATGCTCGACCCTGTCTGGGTTGAACTTGCTCAACCCTATTTGGGTTGAACTTGTTCGACCTTGTCTGGATTGAACATGTTCGACCCTGTCTGGGTTGAACTTGTTCGACCCTGTCTGGGTTGAACATGTTCGACCCTGTCTGGGTTGGACTTGTTCGACCCAATGGGATCGGTCATGTTCGACCAGCTAAGGCTCGAACATGCTCGACCCTGTCTGGGTTGAACATGTTCGACCAGCTAAGGCTCGAACAAGCTCGACCCTATCTGTGTTGAACTTGTTCGACCCTGTCTGGGTTGAACATGTTCGACCCTGTCTGGGTTGAACATGTTTGACCCTATTTGGGTTGAACTTGTTCGATCCTATGGGATCGATCATGTTCGACCAGCTAAGGCTCAAACACGCTCGACCCTGTCTGGGTTGAACATGTTCGACCCTATCTTGGTTGAACTTGTTCGTCCCTATGGGGTCAATCATGCTCAACCCAGTTAAGGTTCGAATATGCTTGACCCTGTGTGGACTGAACTTGTTCGACCCTGTTTGCATATACTTGAGTTACTAGGGAACGAACGTGATCTCATTGTTTGGTTCGAGCTTATACTTGCAAACCTAATTAACAAAAACTTGCAAACTTCTTGCTTGTCTAATCCAAAGTGCTTGTCCACGTTTGAGTCTGCTGAATTCAGGATTGCTCAACCCAGATGCGGGTCGAGCAGATGAGGTCGAGCATGTTCGATCCAGTGTGGTTCGAGCATGCTTGACCCTTTTTGGACTCGAGTATGTTCAAGAATTTTGGCATCTTTGTGACTTAGTCTGTGGTTTTTTAATCGATTTCCAAGTTTTTCCAATGTTGAACTTGTGATTCGTTTTTAAGCATAGCCGTTCGTATAGAAAATGTTAACCCGACAACAATTACACCAGAATCCCAAAGAAGGAGCCATGTCTGGTGAAGTCGAAAATTCTGGGCAAGCTATTGGAACCACATCTGAGGCAAGTGCCAGTCAAACCTTTCCCAAACCTCGACCACATTTTCACATACCTCGTGAAAGACATGAAACAGAACTTTCCTTTAGCTTATTCCAACAACTGTGTAAGTAACACGGGATTTCAGAAAAAGAAGAAGCCAGGTTCCCTGGAAAAGGTGAGTTTGTCGACATCCCTCCTCCCGGATATGTTGCAGTAAACCGATACATGCTGATGAGTGATCCCTCCTTTTAATCCTTACATAGAGTCAATTCTTAGGAGCATGGCCATTGCCCCATATGTACTATTTATGAGGGTCAAAGAGCTTGCACCTACTTTTCAAGATATTTGCTCTTTGTATTCTTTTTAAAGGAGGAAGAAGGATCGACCCTCAATCATATTTGTTGAGAGTCGGAGTTCTAAGATCAACACTGATCTGGTTGAGAGTGCTCGAGGATTCCCTAACCAATACTTCTTTTTCAAATGCCCCTAAAACTTCTATGGATTTTGGATGGAAGGAGGTGAATACACTTTCCATACAGAACTTTATTTCTTTCATTCTTAACCCACTATTGAATGTTGTGATTATATTACAGTGATCCCTACTGAGAAGGATAATCCTTTTGATCAAGGTCTCTTTAATGCCATAACGGCTGTGCCTAAGGATGAAAGGAGTAGGAAATTCTTGCTTATAGAGGAGTTTCTTCGTATATGCAACATGCTTCCTCCTTCACGGTCCCTAGGGAAGGATCCGACAGATAAGAAAGATACTTCCCATATATCTCCAGCCAAGAAGGGCCGAATGAGGAAATGCTCCAATACCGCGGGAAGTAGTAAAACTCCTCCCAAATCCAAGTTAGCTTCCATTAAGGAGGAGGCATTCAAACAAAGTGAGGATAGGAGTCCTTTGGCTTTACTCGATCAAACTGAGAAGGAGGTTGCTATCCTGGATCATGTGAAAGAAACTGAATAGGTTGATGCAGACGAATCTGTTAGGGACTACAGTATGGATCGTTCAGGCAAAGCAAACACTAGAGGGGGTGAATAGTGTTTGTAGAAATTTAAACAAAACTAAAAACTAGAGAGAACTATGGGATGAATCAAACACCACAAACACAAACACAGACATAGATTAAAACACAGAGGCAAAATAAACAAAAACAAAAATGCAGAAAAGGAAAGAACACACCAGATTTTATACTGGTTCAGATTACTCCTACGTCCAGTCCCACACAACGCAGGGTTTTGCAGAGTTTTATTACTCTTTCAATAGTCAATTGCACCCTCCTTGATTTCACGGCTCACAAGGAGACACCGATTCCTACTTTCTTGATTTCACGGCTCACTAGAACACACCGACTCTTATTTAGTTGATTTCACGGCTCATAAGGACACACCAACTTCTCTTTGACTCACAACAAGGTTTATTCAACCCAACTAATTACAAAACGGCCCTATAACTCTTCAACAGCACTTGATTCAGAGAGTAGAGAGTGTAGAGTGAAGAAGTTTGATCAATTTAGAAGTGAATTCGGCAGAGTATAAGTGTAAAAACCATAAAAATGATTAAGAATAATGGTAGGATGAAAGAGGATGAAGATGGAGAAGAAGAGATGTTTGAAAATTCGGTTTTAACCTCTTTTTATTGGGTATGAAGGAGTGCAACGGTTTTGAAGCGTTTCAAATAGTGAAAAGACACTTCCCTTCAAATTTAGAAAAATAGCTGTTATATGTCGACATACATATTTTGCTATGTCGACATAGCTATGTGTAAATTTTATTTTCAAAGCATTTTTCAAGTATTTTGATATAAAATTAATCCTAGAAATTCTTGAATAAAATTCTAAGTTTGTAAATCAATATTATATGATAGAAAAACTTATGAAAATATATTTTTAAACTATATAAATATATTTATAAAATTATAAGGTTTTAAACTATATAAAATATAAATAAAGTACATATATATATATATATAAACTTAAGTTTGAAAAACGAAGAAGAATAAAAATAGAATTAAATAGAAAAACAAAATAGATAAGATTGAGGATAAAAACAAAAACAAAAATAGAGAGGATTGAGGATAGAATTGAAAATCAGAATTTGAATTGAACCCGGAGTGCTATTTGGAGTCTTACAAAATCTAGACTCTATAAATATATTATTCTTGAACTCTTGAACTCTTGAAATCTTGAATACTCATGAGTCTTGAATCTAATATGAATTCTGAATCTATAAAAGCTCTTAAACTGTACAATCTTCAGTATTAATTTGTGTATACAAATCCTGTATATGTGTATATATATATTCTAAATATAGATGTTAGTATATATTTTATAATCAATGATAATTGAAATAAGGTTGTTGTCATCAAAACTCCATTCTCCAACAATCTCCCCCTTTTTGATGATGATGTATATAACTGTTTGATGATGTTCCTTCTATACTCCCCCTGTCTGTAAGAATCCTATAAACTATGCCTATAATTTATAATTTCTCCCCCTTTGTCATTATCAAAAACAAATTCTAAAACAACTCCCCTTAAATCCTATAACTATCTAAATAATTCCTATACTAAAGTAAAGTACTCCTTCTGAATCCTAAATCTATCTATACCTTACTCCTAAATTTATGCCTATATAATATCCTAATTCTAAATATAATTTCCCCTAAATATATAATTCTCTATAAATTTCTATAACTCCCCCTAAATCTATCACTAATCTAGTCTAAAAAACTAAGCAAACCAATCAATTCAAACAAGCAAATCAATCAAAACATGCAAACAAACAACCAATTCAAACAAACAAATAATTCAAACAAACAAGTATTTCAAACAACCAAATTAAACAATTAAATCAGCCAAAGTATTCTAGAACCTTCAACTAATTCTTAGAAACTCTACAACTCCGCCTTAATTTAATACAAGACTAAACCTATCCTATATTCTGGTTCTCTTAAAATTATAATAAGACTTTAATTTAGACTAAGAAATAATTGTATGATATAAGTTAAAAGGCATTAGTGTATTTCTAACACACCACTAATGAAATCCAATCATGTCAAACAAGTCAATCAAGTTATTTATGTCAAACAAAACAAACAAGTCAATTAAGTCAAGCAATTAAACCAAGTCAATTAAATCAAAGTAAATACGTTATGTGTTTACTTAATAATCCTATATATTTCTAAGATAATTAATTCCCTATATAGTATACTTGTTATGAGGAGTTTGAAAGTTAATATGTAATGCAGTGTGACATATGCAAAACTATATGAAGTGCTATATTGAATGAAATGCAATTTGTAATGTAAATGATTTTAATTTGAGATGCATTGTAATGATGTATGGTATGAAATAAGATGTGTAATAATAATAATATATAGAATCATTTGATGATGATATGTATTTCTATAAAAGATACTTAAAGCAATATCTAACTATTATGCATATAATAAATTATTTGAGTCAAATAAGAATAATGTTAATTTCTAGACTTAGGCTAATTATACTAATCAAACAAGAATAATTATTTTGAATATTTAATAATAAGAAAGATAAGATTTTTTTTTAAAAAAAAATTCATGATAAGTAGTAAAATATTCAAAATAATTATGGAGTTAAATAAGTAGAGTAAATATAATAATAATTGAAGATCTTTTAGAGAGAATAGAAAATTATATAATGTAGACTATAAACATATATCATAATTGTATATAAAAATTAACTTTAAAAAAACTTAAAATTTAATTTATTATTTATCTTTTGATACAAATCAATTTTTCATTTAAACTTTAGAAATCAAAATATATTAATTTGCAAAAGAACTATTTATATGTTAAAACTATAAAAGAAATCTATAGTTATATAAAAATTATTCTTGGTAATATAAAGTAACCTATGAAGCTATAACTATATACTTAAGGCATAAAATATTATATATATATATATATGTATCAAAATATTAAGTTAGAAGATACAAGTTTCATAAATCTTAACAAACTAAGAAATCAAAATTAGTATTTAGTTTCAAATAATATCTATGATAATGTAACCCAAAAACTGTTACTAAAATATAAGTTAAACTATGAATGTTTAAACTACATATAAAAGATATATAAACTTATATTTTATAGCAATATTAAATGTCTTTAAAATAGATTTAGATCATATTAACATGTCTATATAATTTATATATATTTTGAAACAAGATACATTAAAAAAAAGTAGACAGACAAAGTTAATGACTAGAATTTGAACTGGCATTTTCTTATTTAAAATATGAAGGGACTTTTGAAAGTTTAAGCTTTTGAAACTCAAAATTTGAGTTTTATTATACAAGCCTTTATGTTGACATAAGAACATATGTATGTCGCCATTCGTGTATAATTTCAAAGAACATATGGTTTTGTGACTGGTTTTAAATTATCAATTTATATTTCAGGTTTAACTATCTCCTGAAATAATATTAATCCTAACAAACATCC
The DNA here is from genome assembly GCA_030737875.1 of Allium sativum. NCBI lineage: Eukaryota > Viridiplantae > Streptophyta > Magnoliopsida > Asparagales > Amaryllidaceae > Allium > Allium sativum. The sequence goes on from CM060925.1 coordinate 14,449,558, forward strand.
AAAATTTATTTTATTATTATACTAATTTTATTTCTGAATTTCAAATTTCAAATTTGAATTTTAAATTTCAAATTTGAATTTTATATTTTAAATTTCAAATTTGAACTTTATATTTCAAATTTGAATTTTAAATTTCAAAATTGAATTTTAAATTTCAAAATTGAATTTTAAAGTTTAAATTTAAAATTTAAAACCAAGCAAAGCAAGCAAAACATCCATTCAACCAAAAATTTAAAATTTAATTAAGGCGTACCCGGTTTTTAGATCCATTTCTTCGGTATTCTCTGAATTCTGAATTGATCTTCTGGAATTTGATGACGAGATCTTCTTTATTACGACGGGCTCGTTTTTCGGATTAGGATAGTGTTTTCGTTTGCTGAATTTGAACACCGTATGAGAAAGATATTGAAGATTTAGTAGTTCAACCAACTTGGCGCCAAAATTTGAATTTGAATTTTGAATTTTGAATGAATGGACACTTCTACTACTATATAAACGCCCAAAAGTCATGTCTCTTCATAATCACTTCTCTTCTTCTTCTTCTTCTTCTCATTTTTCATTTTTAATTAAACTTTCAAGAGGCATAACTTCTTCGTTTCTTGATGGAATTGGACGAAATCAGCTGAAAATCAAACAGGAATTTGAGGACTACAATCTAGTAGCAGTTTGGGGATGAATTTGGATGGTATTAGGGTATAGCAAGTCGAAACAGTAAGAGGTATGAATAAAATCTCGTAATAGTTTTTAGTTTTGAATCGCCAACTTCAAACTGCCATATCTCACTCAATTTTGATCGGAATTTGACTATCTACCCATCAAATCGACCGCGAGAACGAGAAATACAATTTGATAAAGGATTTGGGACAAAATAGTCTAAACTATGGATGCAATTTGAAGATAACCGTTGATAATTTTGGTTTTCTTCTCTCTTTATTTACCAAAACTTCATTTGATCATTACTTGATCAATTCTTGATGTATTTTCATGAAACTAGCGGAATCACAAAGCAAATGAAGAGAAGTACATAATGAAGATGAGCTGAAGATGAAAATCCAAAGTTGTAAATTGATCTGGTACCCATTTCTTTTTTGATTTACATTATACATATCCATTTCTTCTTGATGTCTCTTCGCCAACTGACGTTACTCTTCTCCTCTTTTTGATTTATTTTCAGAATTTGAATTTTCAATAGCCACCATTTCGGAATTTGAATTGCCAACAGCCACGTCACCCAACTTTTCAGAGTTCGAATATCCAATAGCCATATAACCCATCTTTTCCTGTAAAACAATGCAACTTTCTAAATAATCAAATAACTTTTCAAATAATTCAAATCTCTTTTCAAATATTCAAATGACTTTTCATATGACTTTTCAAAATAACTAACTACAATGATGTCACGATGATTTTGTAACATTTCCATATATCAAAAATTTCAAAATTTAAAAAGATTCAAATTTCAAAATTTTAAATTTCAAATAATCAAATCATAGTAACTTGGTTTTTCAATAAAATTGAATACAGATTTATCTAATACTTATGCAATACATAAATATAAACTAGTGTTTAAAATTTGCCATTTAAAATTTCAAAAATTAGATTATGAACTTTTTGAAAGACCTCGCTCTGGTACCAATTGTTAGGGACTACAGAATGGATTGTTCAGGCAAAGCAAACACTAGAGGGGGTTGAATTGTGTTTGTAGAAATTTAACAAAACTAGAAACTAGAGAGAACTATGGGATGAATCAAACACCACAAACACAAACATAGACATAGATTCAAACACAAAGGAAAAATAAACAAAAATAAAAATGCAGAAAATGAAAGAACACACCGGATTTTATACTGGTTCGGATTACTCCTACGTCCAGTCTCACACAACGCTGGGTTATGCAGAGTTTTATTACTCTTTCAATAGTCAATTACACCCTCCTTGATTTCAAGGCTCACAAGGAGACACCGATTCATACTTTCTTGATTTCACAGCTCACAAGATCACACCGACTCCTATTTCCTTGATTTCACGGCTCACAGGGACACACTGACTTCTCATTGACTCACAACAAGGTTTATTCAAACCAACCAATTACAAAATAGCCCTATAACTCTTCAATAGCACTTGATTCAGAGAGTAGAGAGTCGAGAGTGTAGAGAGAAGAAGTTTGATCAATTTAGAAGTCATTTCGACAGAGTATAAGTGTAAAAACCATAAAAATGATTAAGAATAATGGTAGGATGAAAGAGGATGAAGATGGAGAAGAAGAGATGTTTGAAAATTCGGTTTTAACCTCTATTTATAGGGTATGAAGGGTTGCAACGGTTCTGAAGCGTTTCAAATAGTGAAAAGACACTTCCCTTTAAATTTAGAAAAATAGTTGTTATATGTCGACATACATATTTTGCTATATCGACATAGCCATGTGTAAATTTTATTTTCAAAGCATTTTTCAAGTATTTTGATATAAAATTAATTCTAGAAATTCTTGAATAAAATTCTAATGTTGTAAATCAATATTATATGATAGAAAATCATATGAAAATATATTTTTAGACTATATAAATATATTTATGAAATTATAAGGTTTTAAACTATATAAAATATAAATAAAGTATATATATATAAAAGCTTAAGTTTGAAAAACAAAGAAGAATAAAAATAGAATTAAATAGAAAATAAAATAGATAAGATTTAGGATAAAAACAAAAACAAAAATAGAGAGGATAGAGGATAGAATTGAAAATCATAATTTGAATTTGAGTTTGAATTTAAACCTGGAGTGTTATTTGGAGTCTTACAATATTAGACTCTATAAATATATTATTCTTGAACTCTTGAACTCTTGAAATCTTGATTCCTCATGAGTCTTGAATCTACTCTGGATTCTGAATCTCTAAAAGCTCTTAAACTATACAGTCTTCAATATTAATTCGTGTATACAAATCTTGCATATGTGTGTGTGTGTATTCTAAATAAAATGTTGGTATATATTTTAAAATCAATGATAATTGAAATTAGGTTATTGTCATCAAAACTCCATTCTCCAACAGAAACTCCTCAAAAACTGTTTCAAATTCTACAGAAGAGAATGAGTAGCCCGAAGATGCTAGGATAAGATTTGAGAATAGAATAAATACTGAGAACCGTGATGAAATTCTTGTTGTTCAAGGTAGTCAAGGAGACGGTATGTCGGAGACTTTCAGGGATCTTGGCGACCTCAGCTTAGCTAAAGATCTCATCCCTAGCGATACTTTGACTTTAAAGCCAACTGTTTCAGTTACAAAGACTAAGAATGGATAAACTCTTGAAGACATAGGAATTTTCTTAAATGATCCTCCTCCGAGTGGTTTGTTATTAGAAGTTTCATAAGCAAGTTTCTTTTTCTTTTACTTACGTCTTACACTCTCAATACTTTATATAGGTTTTTCCTATTTCGCCTCGATACTTTCTAACTTAAGTACTGAAATTTTTCTTTTTCCCTATCCCAGATTCAGAAATGAGATGCTCCCTTGAAGATATCTTCGAACAGGGTGCCTAACAATTTGATCCCAAAAACTTTATTAAACCTCGATCTTCCCAACATTCGAATCATTCAAAACATTCACAGCTTGCTTATCAACCTCACCGAATTGGTGATCTTGTTGATACCGAGCAACAAAGGAAGTGGAGGCATGATCAATTTGATAGGCTGGAGGCTGAGAGGATAAATGAGCAAGAATAGCGAAAGAGGAAGAACAAGAAGAAGAGAGAGAGAGAGGAGCGATAAGGGTAAAGGTGATTATGGGAAGCATGACAAATCTAACAAACTTCCAATGTTGGATTTCTCAATGCCAGATATTCAAAACACTGACAATGACATACGTTTGGTTTCCCTGCCCGTCGCTCCTACTTCTTCCGATTTCCAAATAATTATGGATAGACCTCGTTACAAGATAATACCGACTAGCCTAATGCTCGCTGAGCGCTTCAAATGCTAGGATTTAAGAGGAATGTATTTTGATGAGGATTTACATCCCAATGACAAGCGGGATCTTCTTAAGGAAATAGCTGGTACCAAAAGCAGCATGCTCACTCAATATGACATTGCCAAGAGTCAAGCTGAGATCAAACTAGATAAACTGAGCGAGCATGTCGAAAAACAGCTTGGTGAGTGGTATACATTTGCTCATGACCTTCAAAGACTTAATTCAGCTCGCCTTGACCAAATTGAAATGTTGGAAAATGACAAGGCTACTGTAATCCACGTGCTAAAGTCTCAAAGCTCCACGAAGGATTCAGATGCTGAAATTGCTAAGCTTAAAGAAGAACTCGCTGCTGCCAAACAGAAGGAAGATGCACTTGTGAAACAAGTTCAAGAAGCTCGAACTGATCAACAACTTGCAGAGTCCCAATTGGCTGAAGAAAGAAGTGCTTCTGCTACTTTTAAACAAAAAAATCTGACTCTTCAACACAAGATTTCCACTCAGAGTTTATCCCTCGAAGCACTAACTACCAACATTAAATTCATTGAGGAGGATAAAACCAAAGCCGTGGATGCCTATAGAAAAGTCAAGGCGAAGACTGAGGATACCCTATTCAAGTTTTATGTTTACAGCGTCATGGGCCATGTAGCTTACACTATTTGGGAAAAGACTTTGCTGAGACTTTAGTTCTTGTCTTGGAAGAAGTGCTCCGGAACGATGGAGGGGATCATGGTGAAGAGGATCTTATAGAGGAGCTCTTAGATGAGAAATCCCATGAAGTTGATCTAGCAAAAGGAAATATTATATCGAGGGAACAATGTCGGACCTTCTGAAGGCCAAGCCCAAGATGCAACAAATGTCGATGGCCCTATTCTTCTTGCTGATGTTGAGGCTTCTGGTTCACAAATCACAACGAATCCTCCTCCTGCTTCAAAAGATATAGCATTCAGGGAACACAATGTCGAGCAGAACTTAGCAGAAGAGAAGAACAAGGACGATGAAGATGATGATGATTCTTATACAAATAGGTTCGAGGTTAAAGAACATTGAAATCTTCATGCCAGTCTCATAGCTGTAGGTAAACTTGAAATCGTCGAAACTTTGGTATACTTAGACTGCCTATGTCCATCACCTGAGACACCTGCATTTCGTACTCATTGTTCATCTTCTTTAGGTCTAATTTCACCATCACCCTCCCCTGCTGTAGGAAATACAATGACGAGTGAAGCCATCATAATTGATTCAACCTTGATGTCAGTTCCTCTTGCCCTAGTTTCTACTCCTCCTCCGGGTGATCCATCCCTCCTTGCTTCCAACACCCTGGGTTCTCATGATACTCGGATTCCAATAGTTGCTAACTTAGGTGATGATGAGGATTACATTCCAAGTGGGGAGAATTCTGAACATACTGGTGAGACTCTAGAAAAGGAGATTGAGGACCCAAAGAAGCACAAATCCAAAGCCTCATCAACTTCGGGATGTAGAGAAAAAAAGCATGCAGCTAAGAAGAGAGTTGTCACTTTGTCATCTCAGGAAAGCCCCAACGGACAAGGGAAACAACCAGCTAGTGCTTCTCCTCCTCCCGCTAAGCCTGCTCTGAGGTCAGGTGGCAAGAAACTGTAGTATTCATGACTTTAGTTTTTTTATTACCATATTTAGACCGGTTGTATATGCGGGTGCCGGCCCTCGCCTATTACTCTTATGCTTGTTACTTTACGCACTTTTATGTTTGATACCTTTGCTCTAGACTTGTGATTCTGTGATCTAGCTTTGTGTTGCTGTAATGAAACTGTGTTTTGCTTGTTGTACTTTAAGCTTTTTTACTTTAGCTTTGTCGTACTTTCTTGTTTTGCATTCCACACCTGTTTTCTTTTTATGCTCACAACACAAACTTTATTACAAGTCATTGCAATGTTTGATATTGTAATAACCTCGTAGGACATTTTGGCAAATTGGTTTTTCAGTTGTAGCCACGATCATTACTAGTTGTATTTTTTGACCAATGTTGTTAAACTTCCTTGATTCTGACTGGGCAATACCTAAAACTTCTTTCCCGTGACTAACCACTTTTGTGCTTGTCACTGTATTGAAGCTCCCAAGTTTTCCTTAGCCCTTTCAAGGGATTCAACCTTGTTGATTAAAATAATCCTTGTAAACGCTTAACTTTCAATGTAAGATTGCAACAAGTTTGTAGTATGTTTAAGTGAGCATTATTAAATCTCTTTAATGCGGTGGTAATGCCCCCATACCAAAATTGTCACAAACTTTAAAGGTTGAGCATGGCGTGTTGTGATTGAATTCACTTAGGATCTTCTGGTCATGTATTTTTGATGTTTTAGGTTTCTTTGGCATGATCATGATCAAAGGTTTCCGGTCAAGTCGATCCAGCTCATACCTTTTTGTGAGGATGAATTTTTGTTTTTATTCCCTTGCTTGAGAGGTCTTATATTTTAGTATATTCAATCATGTTTCTCGCTAGCTTGGAAATCCAGGCCCTTCGGAAATTAGATTTGAACAAGTGCCCTCGGAGAGGTCTTGGTTTTTGTGCCTTCATAGAGGTCTTTTAAAAACCCGTTATTCGTTGTGGTTGGATGATTCAGCCGCTTGTAGAATTTGTAGGGAACCTTTGAAAAGGTCTTTGGGTGCATCATTTACTGAATTTTGAAAGATTCGTCTTATGGTCGGATGCCCCCGAGGGGGTCTCTTGAATCCCAGGGTTTGTCATAATCGTGCCATGTATTAATGGCACTGACGATCGGCCTGGTACCCCTCGGGGAGGTCTTTGGTTTAAAAGTCCAGTGATTGTTGCAGTCGGACCATGTGTCAATGGCACCGGCAATCGACTAGGTGCCTCTCGGGGAGATCTTTGGTTCAAAGGCCAAATATTTGTCATAATCAAGCCATATAATGATGGCATAGACAATTAACTAGGTGCCCCTCGGGAGGTCTTTGGTTTAGAGTTGTATCGTTTCACGGGGCGGACGTTAGTTCGTTCATTGGGTTTTACCCCAATGTGTTACAACTAAGGCCCTGGACCTTGTAATTAAGCAGGTGCCCCTTTGGTAAAACTCACAACGTCGTTTGTAGCTTGATCGTTGCATCATTTGACCATTTTAATTCTAGGTGTCCCTTATTTGTGATGTTGTGCTCTACACCTTCGTATTTGTTGATGTGCTGTAAGGGTCACCAGGCTTTATTATGTCATAGATGTGTCAGCGTTCTTTTAGAGGACCTGCAATCAAAATCGAATTTGAGCAACTTGTAATCAAGAATTTGCAAATGTATGATTTAGGCAAGTAAAGTAGTTTCTTTCATTAATATGTACAAAACTTGTAACAATGTTGCATGGTATTTACAATGCATGATCGAATGTTTACAACTTGTAGAATGAAAGAACTATTAAACAAAGTAATGGCGAAGATGTATTCTGTTCCATGCTCTCGGAAGTCATATGCCATCCGTCGTTTTTAACTTGAACATGCCATCTGAGAATTTTTATCTTATCATGTACGACCCTTCCTAGTTGGGTCCAAACACTCCAGTTCTGGTCATAATTCTTTTTAGAACAAGGTCCCCAACTTGGAAGGTTCTCCGCTTTACTTTGGCATTAAAGTAGTGGGCTATCCTTCTCTGATGTGCAACGATTCTGAGTTCTGGCTCCTTCCTTTTTTCTTCGAGTAGATCAAGTAGGGATGGCAATGAGGCGTGTCTAGGGTCCAAATCTGCTTGACCCGCCCCTATTTTGACCCATTTAGACCCACCCCATTGGGTCTTCAGGGCGGGTAGACCCGCGACCTGCTTTTGGAGGTCCAGGTCTAGGGTCGGGTTTGGGGAACGACTAACCCGCCCCAACCCGACCCGCATGATTGAAACATCATTTAAACACTTTATGACTACAATGATTATTTGTTAATCTTCTTAGTTATACATAGTTATAACTTGAATATTACATTCTTTCAATCAACAAACTATAAATTTTTCATAATATTAAGTTGCATCAACAATAATCATAAAATAACAAATGCATACGGTTTGAACTATTATCTTACAATTTATTTTATTATATTACCTTATCATTGTGAACAAATTCTAATATGTATATAATTTATCATTTATTGATAAAAAATATATGTAATGACCCGGGTTTTTGACGATCTTGGTTATCTGATATACAACACATATCGAACATCCAAGGATCGAAAATACCGAATGATTAATGAAAGAAGTTAGAGGGTAATGAAAGATAAGTTAGAAACTTAGAATAGAAGAAGAAGAAGAACACAACATCAGAGTAACACGAACCTCATAGCGGAACGAATAACATATAATATATATAACATGACTTGTAATATACATCTGTACTTGAATATACATCATTATCAAAGTACAACACTTACAACACAGCGGAAATAAACTATAGCTATATGATCCTGAAGCCTCCTGCTCCAGCTCTTCAGGTACATCTGTAAATCCCGACCACTTGACTACCCGTACAAAATTGGGCACCCAAGAGTTTAGGGAAAACAAAACAAAATAAACTCCGGGTTAGTCATGGGACTGGTGTGGGTAAAACAGTTTAAAACAGTTCAAGCAGGTAAATGATATCTCATAAGACCACGCCGTATAACGGAACGGGTTTTTCCCTTATGAGAATCCAAAATATCTTTATATCAAAACCTTTTGATATTATAATAATGTCTATCAACCACAATATAATAATTATCTAGCAGAAAAGCTTTCATCTCACGTTCTACATATATAGTATACAATCAAAACCGCAAGCACGTATTGGGTAATGGATTTCCAACTATGACAAGGTATGGAACCACCTTTCGCTAGTGTACCTCTAAAGAGGAATACACTGGGTTCAACAAGAACATCTTGCAACCCGGCCACACATGACCGACCACTCATTTCGCTTGAGTGCATCGAATGTATATCACCAACGGTTGGGATCAGCAACCGTTTCCCGAATGGGACAGCATCAACAATAGATTTTTAGAAGTAAATGAAACTCTAGATAAGGTGATTATACACCCTACTTCGGAGCGACTGACTTAGCCATGCTGCCTGCCCGATTTTTGTCATTTACCGGTTGATGAGGCTTGAGGTTACGCTTTATCATCACACCAGATTCACTTCGAATGTCACATCGTCAAATCCATCGAATCACCGATTAACGTCCTCAATAATACATTATGTGTTAGATAAAAGAAGTTTCCTTCTCCGCTTCCACTCTTGGTGCGGTTGGAGAAATCAATATACGTGATCGTCTGGAAATACTCTGTCAGACATCCGTCCATACAAGTCATCCAGGAACAGGATGAACCGAAGGTACTATTCAGTATATCCATCTTAGGCACTATTATCTAAGATTTATACAACAGCCCTTGCGCTTTACTCTGTCTTCAATTATATTTGGCATATATGATTCACAACGCTAATGCCAATACAGAGTGGTTCTTTGGATAATAATCGAACCGGTCTCTCCATATTAACAACATTAAATGGTCAAAACTTCGATAGTCTGTGATTTAACCATCAAAGAAAAACAGGTATGCAAACAACGATATTATTTCCAGATGGAAATTCTATCAAATCAATCATCAATCATATATATATATATATATATATATATATTCCCTTATTCTCTATGTTTAGAAGATATACGTTATTAACACTGGAAAACATTTCCATGGCTTAATTACATATCACTATTCTTCCACATCTATCAGTCCCTGACTATAACTAGCAAGAGAACAACTTCCTAAGTATAAACCCCGAAGGCCGAAACCAACATCAGATCGATACTCAGGAAATTATTCAACTTATTAATTCTAGTCAGTTTCTAATTTTGCTTAACTTTATATCTTTAACTCTATTTGATTAACTCTGTTCGAATAACTCTAGTTCGTTTTTAACTCTAATCGATTAACTCCTTTCAATTCTATTTAACCAATAAATAATTCCTTTTATTCTATTTATTTAACAAATAAATATTTCCTTTTACTCCTATTTATTTATTTCTAAATAAATATCTCCTTTTCTTTTATTTATTTCCTAAATAAATAAATAATCCCATTTAATCTATTTGTAATGTTCTACAAATATTTCCTTTTTATCTCTATTCTATTTGTAAATGGTTTACAAATATTTCTCTTTCTATTTGTTTGGCAAATATTTTCCTTTATATTTGTTGTACAAATATATTTCCCTTTACATTTGGTTTTCAAATATATTTCCCTTTTATTTGTTTTTACAAATATCTTCCTTTATATTTGGTTTACAAATATATTTCCTATATCTTTGGTTTACCAATATATTTCCTATATCTTCAACAAATAAATATTTTCTTTTTAACTTTATTTATTTTCTAAATAAATATCTACTTTTAACTCCTTTATTTATTTTCTAAATAAATAACCTTTATAATCCTATTTATTTATTTCTAAATAAATATCTCATTTTCTTTTATAAAACCCTTTTCGTTTTATTAATCTTTTCCCTTTTATTAAATCCTTTGATTTTTATTTCTATTTCCCATTTATAAAATCCTTTGATTTTATAAATATTTTCTTTTCAAATATACTTTTGAAAATTCCCTTTTAACATTCCAGTATTTTCCAGGGTATTTAAAATACCAAATAACCCCGATCGATATCGTTCAAACACACATAAACAACCACAGATTTATATCACATCATATATTAAAATATATGAAAAATAGTAAAATAAATGTTGAGGAATCCAGTTGGATTCCTCCAACCTGTTTCCCTGCATCACAGATGTTAAACAATGTAGATAACATCACTTTCAATTCCATATGATATATTCTGTTAAACATAATCAATATAGAAATTTAACTAACTGACTAGCAGTTCAATCAAACAGTCAACACACGGTCAATCAGCCAATATTTAACAGTTCTAAAAATACAACATGAAATTACAAACTGTTCAGAGTTAGTGAGATTTACTCACATTGGACTACCACCGTTAATTAACGATAATTGTCATTGATTCAGATCGAACAATTTATTTTACCATAAATTGTAATGAGCTCTGATGGACTTCTAGTCAGTCTCATTTTGTTGTTCCCGTCCATACGATCCCGATGGATCTTGTTTTACTGAATTCCGTTAACGTATGACCAAGTTATTGAGTTTACAATTTAATACATTATTTAATTAACATGAAAACTTAAATAATATTTAAACTGGGCCTCACCCCTCTTTTATAAGACTCCGGCCCATTTCTCATTGATACTCGATCCGCTCAAAAGCCCCTTCTTCCCCAATATTATCATCGCGCTCCAGTAAACCAAAATCCAGACATTTCCACTGCTTAACCTTCACTTCCCTCATCGACATGGTCACCAATCACCACCATAGTCACCACCAACCAGAACTGCTCCTTATTCCCTACTCGAACGCCACCACTTCAGGCCACTCAATCTCGCCTTAGCGATGCTGTTGACGGCATTTTCTCCAGGCCAGCACAGATTCGATCGATGCTTTTTCACGCCAAAGTGGACCAAACCCCGTCCCCTTGCTCGTCTCCTCACCCTGAGTACTTCGGCGCCATCCATTCGCACCAACGCTTCCTCAAATTCCAAGGAAATCGTTCCCTAGTTTTACTGTGTAAACATCGAATTCGACAACAACGTTCGCACCCAAAACGAAGACCACCTACTTGAAGCTCTCATCACCGGGATTCCAGAATTATACGTTTAGATATTTATGGGATTTTTCTTGAGTTTTCTTTAATTTTCTTTCTGGGGATTTTTCACTGTGAAGTGAAGAAGAATGGCGGATAAAAAAAGTTTGTGTTGACTGAGGAAAAGGGTTTTAGTGGATACTTAAGTTATTATATATGGTAGTTTCCGATTTGCTTTGCCATTAAGTCTTAGGGTTGGAAATGGGTCTGCTATCCTAATTTCAGCCTCTGCGTGAATTTTGTGGTTAAGAAATAGGCAACTTGTTTGAGTACGTGACTTAGGAACTTAGTGGTACGAATGTATATATTGATGGTACACCATTTTATACAATTTACCTCATTTATGAACTGCTATTAATAGAAATAAAAATACCGTCTTGTCGAGAAATACCCCATGATCCCAAAAATGTAATAATATCGGTAGATTAACTCATTTTGTGAAACCTCAAAATGTTGATTAAGTGTGCAAAATACTCCAAATAAAAAGTTGCATATTTAATTAATTAAAAATTACAGTAAAATTCTAAAAATTAAATTATCGTTATGTCCCAAAAGAACCTTGTCTAAATTCAAACCCGATATTCAAATATTTTTAAATAATCGTTATGGCCACGAACGAATATACTGCTGTTTTTCTGAATATTTGATTTGGACATAAATCAAAATCTACACGACAAAATCTCGATTTTTCTCTTCCACTAGAAAGATATACTCCACCAGCTTCACAGTTTCTTGTTTCATAGAAATCCGGCTTAAAACGAATCCTATACATTCAGTTGAAGTTCAAATCGCCAAATTACGAACTACAGCGCCATTTCGAGCTCGAATTTAATTAAAATATAATTATACATCCAAACTATCGTTCAAATAATATATTTGTTATTCTAATTCAATTCTAAACTGAATTAAATATCACAGATGACCCAGTTCACACCATATCGCCATTTCAGCCAATTCTGATTATTTCAGAATTAAATATATTATTTAATTTATTATTTTAATTAAATATTCACCATTATTTAATTTCACGACCATTAAATCCTTTTATTCACTATTTAAATAATTAAATTAATTAATTATTATACCGCGGAAGATGCAGGTCATTACAATATAAGTATATAAATTTGTGTACATTGGAACACGATATCACCGGGTCGCGGGTCTAGTCGGATCTACCCTGACCAGCACGGGTTTCAGGTACGGGGCGGAATTCCAGACCCGCACCGAGTCTATGGAGCGGGTCTGGTGCGGGGTTCAAAAAGTCCGGGTTGGGTCTGGGGCATAAGAAACCGACCCCATCGTCATTCCTAAGATCAAGTGCTTCGAGCTGCAGCTTCTCATTCTCTTCTTGGTTGAAGTGGATTCTTCAGTGAGTGGGAATTTCCAGATCCACCGGAATCATAGCCTCAGATCCAAATGCAAGTGAGAATGGAGTGTGCCCAGTCGCAGTTTTATGAGTTGTATGATATGCCCATAGTGCAAGAGGAAGCTCGTCTACCTAGCCACCTTTAGCTTTTTCAAGATGCTTCTTGATGGTTGACTTCAAAAATTTTATGATTGCTTCGACTTGCCCGTTGGCCTGCAGATAAGCAATGGCTGCAAAACTCTTCTTAATATTGTATTTAGCACAGAAATCTTGGAATTCGCTTCTCTAGAATTGAGTTCCATTGTCGGTGATTAATTTATAAGGTACCCCAAATCGAAAAATAATGTTCTTTAAAACAAAGTTGATCACCTTCTTCGAGGTAATTGTTGCTAATGGTTCAGCTTCGGCCCATTTAGTGAAGTAGTCCACGGCCACAATTACATGTTTCATGCTTGACTTAGTTGTAGGCAATGCTCCGATCAAATTTATGCCCCAGATGGCAAGTGGCCATGGACTAACCATCTGAATCAATTCTGTGGGAGGTGCTCTTGGAATCTTTGCAAATCTTTAGCATCTGCCACATTTCTTAGCATAAGACATTGCATCCAGGTTCACATCAGGCCAAAAGTAGCCATATCTCAGAATTTTCTTGGCCAGTGTTTGACCACCTGTGTGACCTCCGCATTCTTCCTTGTGTAATTCTGCCAAGATTGCTTTGGACTCCTCCTTGGTTACACATCGCAGCAGTGGCATGAAGAATCGTAGCCTATACAACCTCCTGTCCTGGATAAGGTATAATGGAGCTTTACGCAATATCTTCCTTCGCTTTTTCGGCTCTTCTAGAAGTGTTCCGTTGAGGATATACTCCTTAATCGGAGTCATTCAGGACATAGGGTCTTCGAAAGTCTCCATTATCCAGTCAATATCTACTTCTTCAATGGTGGGAGTTGAAAGGACTTCAATGGGAATCAATCCCAACAACTCTGCATCTGAGGAATTGACATACTTAGCAAGAGAATCTGCTTTTGAATTTTCCTCCCTGGGAATGTGAGATATAGTGTAGTAGTCAAGGTCGTTGAGAAGTTCTAAAGCTTTGGTAAGATAAGCAGGAAAGTTTCCAAGTTTGGTCTGGAATTCCTTTAGGACTTAACATACTACCAGCTGTGAGTCACCGAGTATTTGTAAAGTTTTCAGATTCAATTCTTTTAACAATTTTAGACCTGTGATTAATGCTTCATATTCAGCCTTATTGTTGGTTGATTGGGAATTCCAATCTTAAAGCGTAACATAAGGAATGGCCTTCTGGAGTTTCTAGGACAATTCCGGCCCCTGAGCAGTAATCATTTCTGGATCCATCGATGTATAGCTTCCAATTAGTCACCGTCTATGCTGGTTCCTCTGTTTCCTCTCCCCTATCCATCAACTCGGCGATGAAATCCGCTAAAACCTACTGTTAATAGCTCTTCGAGGGTGATAAGTGATGTCATATTGACTGAGCTCTATATTGCACTTTAATAACCTTCTCGAAGTTTCAGGGCGAAAGAGAACTTGTCCTAGCAGTTGATCGGTGAGAACCTTTATAGGATGGGATTATAAATATGGCCTTAGCTTTTTCGAGGCGATGAGGAGACAATACCCAAGTTTTTCCAACTTCGGATAGTTTATTTCAGCCCCAGTGAGCCTCTTACTGATGTAATAGACTAGCCTTTGGATCTTGGCATCCTCCCGAACAAGTGCGGCACTTAAGGCATGCGACGGGACAACCAAATATAGGAACAGTTCCTCTCCATTTTTGGGTTTAGAGAGCATCGGTGGTGAGTCCATGTGCTTGATTAATTCTTCAAAGGCTATTAGCATTCAGGAGTCCATTGAAAATCTTTCTTTCCTTTCTTCAAAGCATCAAAAAGTGGAATGCACCGATGTGTTGCTTTAGAGATAAATCAGTTAAGTGCAGCTACTTTCCCATTCAAGTTTTGAAGCACTCTTTTTGTCCTTGGAGCATGCAATTCTTGTAAGGCTGTGACTTGAGAAGGATTCGCTTCAATGCCCCTGGCGTTGACCATGAATCCGAGAAACTTTCGTGATGCAACTCCAAATGAGGATTTAAGCGGATTGAGCTTCATTCCATACTTTCAAGGGATATGAAACATTTCAGCCAAGTTTTCAAGATGGTCCTCAGCTTTCTTTGACTTTACCAGCATACCATCCACGTAGACTTCCATTGTGTTTCTGATTTGGGATTTGAACATGGTGTTCACAAGACGCTAGTATGTTGCTCCTGCATTTTTTTAGTCCGAACGACATTACTTTATAACAAGACAAGCCTCTATCTATTACGAAACTTATGTTCTCTTCATCTGGCTTATGTATCATAATCTGATTGTACCCAGAGTATGAATCCATAAAATATAACAACTCATGCCCCGCCGTTACGTCAACAAGTTGATCAATTCTAGGTAACGGGAATCTATCTTTGAGACACGCCTTGTTGAGGTCTGAATAGTCTGTGCACACTCTCCACTTACCATTGGACTTTTTAACAAGAACTGGATTGGAAACCCAATAGGGATATGTAGATTCACGTATAAAGTTATTCTTGAATAACTCATCTACTTCTTCTTTTAATGCTACAGATCTTTCAAGTCCTTGGATTCGTCTTTTTTGTTTTACAGAGTTAAACTGGGATTAATATTCAACTTATGCACAATTACATCAGGTGATATTCCGCACTTATCGGAATGTGTCCAAGCAGAAACATCTAAATTTGCCTTTAGAAACAAGATTAAATCTTTCTGCAACTTTAGGCCCAGCTGTGAACCTATTTTCAAGACTCGATCGGGATCTTTGTCATGCACTGGGAAGGAGATTGTGGATTCAGTTGTTGCTGCTCTATCTTCTCCCACACTGACTTTTCTTGGATCGATCTCCTTATGAGTTCCGCTGTGCTCGCCAGTGTGAGGGCCCCACTCTAATTCCTATAAGGGGAGGGGATGAATGGGAAGCGGAGGCTCCACATCCTTCTTCACTTCTTTCTTCCTAGCTTCAACAAGTTCCGCCATATAGGATTCTCTCGCTACCTATTGGTCGCCTTTAATTACGCCAATTCCTTTTTCGGTAGGGAATTTCATTGTTAGGCACCATGGAGCCATTAATATCTTAAAGGCTGCGAGGGTTGGTCTTCCAAGGAAGGCATTATATGATGAAAGCTCATCGACTATGAAAAATCTTGCTTTATGGCAACCTTCTTTTCCCCTTCTCCGAGTTTGACGAGCAAGTTGATGATGCCAATTGGTTGAGTGGTTGCCATGTTAACCCGTGGATCTTATTTTGCAAGCCTTCACTTCATCTATGGAAAGGTTCATTCTATTGAATGCATTAATGAAAAGGACATTGACAGAGGCCCCGCTGTCAACCAAGACTCTTCTGACTATGGACGGATCCAAACCGATGGTAATCACCGTTGGATCTATCATTGGTGTTAGCAATGCATTCGAGTCTCTTTCTTTAAACACAATATCGTCCAATGGGGTCTTTGGCATCTTTGCCGAAAAAGCCTCATTCGTGATCATGAGTCCTTCTCCTTTAGGAAGGCTCTTCATTTCATTAGTTTACTTTACAGTATCCCCTCAGCTTCTTCCATCTGGATGAGGCCCACCTGAAATGGTATTGATGATTAGTCTTAGGATGACATCAATAAGAGAATTTTCATTCGGTCTAGGCTGTCCCACAGATGTTCCACGTCCTTGAGCAGTTTGAGTGTTATGCGGATTCTTTGTATATTGTTGGAGCATGTTCTTCCTTATCAATTCCTCAATGAGGTTCTTTAGATGTCTGCATTCATTTGTATTGTGGCCCGGTTGGTTATGAAACCGGTAGAACCTTCCTAATTTTATCGCGGCATCAATGACCTTTGCTTGCTTTGGTGTTGGATATTCTTCACTATCTTTTGTTGCTATGAAGATGTTTCCTATGGTGTCATTTAAAGGAGTCAATTCTGAATTTTTAAACAAGCAGAATTTCTTGTTGGCTGGATTATCTTTTCCATCATTGCCCATTTTCCAACCACCTGTATTCTTCCGGTCGCCTTCTACAACAGTATTTTTCTTTTCGGGTTGTGCGCTGCTTTCAGGAACATCCAGGGCATAGGCAGGATCTTCATCTACACCTATATACTCCTCGGCTTTATCAAATAGTTCCTCAAGCGTACTTGGCTTCTTCTTCATAATCCATCGTCCAAGCTTAGTATTTTTGTTTATGGCTCCCTTTAAAGCCCATAAAGCCAAACGAGGCTCGTAATTCCTAACCTCAGATGCAGTAGTGTTGAAGAGGGTTAGAAAAGCCCTGATGGGTTCTCCTGGCCTTTGCTCAAGCTCGTTCAACTCCATGACATCTTGCAGCTTCGTAGCTTGGAGTCTGAACTTCTCTTTGAATAGCTTGGCCAAAGTAGCAAAATCATCCATAGATTGGGGTGGTAATTTGTGAACCAAAGTGAGGCCACACCCTTCAAGGTAAGTTGGAAAGTACAGGCATTTCAACTCGTCTGTGGCGCATGCTCCATCCATATGTTGATCATATTTGAACAGGAAAACGATGGGATCACTGGTCCTATTATAAACTTGCACCGTCGGAGGCTTGAACTTATTTGGGTATGGAGCAATCTTGATCCTCTCCGTGAGTGGAGTTTTGGTAGGAGCGAACCCCCACTCCTTCTCATCGTCTTGCTTTCTCAAGCTTTTCCCCATGATTTTGTGGATTATTTCCGATATGCGTTCTTCTTTGTTGATCCGGTACACGGGGCAGATGCCATCATCCTTGCTGGATGTTTTCCTAAGCAAACAGCCACGGTTCCGGGTCTCCCGCTTAGAGAGGTTCCCCTTTGGTGGTTCCAAGCGCTTGTCGAGAGGTTGCTTTATCGGTGTCGTTACACACAAGAGTTTTTGCTTCTTTTCGAGGATCATTAGGATCTGCAACTTCTTAGACAGAATTTTCTCAATTTGGACTTGAAGTGGAAGAACCCGCATTTTCTGTATGATCTGTTTGAGTAGATTTAGCACGAGCGACATTAATGGTAACTTTTGCAGTAGCAGCCTGCATGGTGAACATAGATTCAAGCTTTTTATTATGGCATTGTTTGCAATGTCCATTTGGCTTGTTAAAACCGCAACAACTTCATCCAACTCTCTTCTCGTTACAGCCGTTCCATCCTTAGAAGTTTCTCCAACTTCAAATTGGTTGGTGAGCGGAGTATTTTCGTTGTTAGCGGAATTGTCAATCTCTTCAACAATTTTACTAGCAGTCGTCTTCGATGGTTTACCTATGACTTCGGGCAAGGACTTGAATTTGAAAGACAGTTCGTCGATTGGCTTAGAATGTAGTTTTGTAGGATCTACGATAGAAGTAGGCTTAGAACATCAATGCAAGGTCTTCATCTTTGTGAGAGAGTGTGAGAGAATAAAAAGCGAATGCGACCCCAAGGTTGGTGCCAAATATTTAAACCGAAATTTTCTTAAACACCAAAGATGCCATAAAGGCACTACACTAATTAATAAGAGAAGAGTCCACAATCACAATAAAAAGTGAAAGTCACAAAGTTTTTATAGTGGTTCGATCTTAAGAAAGATCTACGTCCACTTTGGTAAAGATTTTCATTAGCAATTCAAGAGTTACAAGCTTGGAATCACTTAAAGGTACATTCATATTTTCCATTACACAAAGACTTCACTCAAATCGATACAAATCAGCGAAGAGTTCGATGGATCTTGCTAAACTAAGGAGAAATGGTGGAGAATCTTCAATCTCTGTGATGCTTGATCGCTTTTGGTGGATTCTATGATGAATTCAATGCTTGATCTTCACTTTGAGATGATAGATGGTGTTAGAATCTCTTGAGTCAGGAGAGAATGCAATTTGGTAGCCCTTCGGGGTGGTATAAATCGATCCTCAAAAGCATGGAAGCCATGGCCTATTTATAGGAGAAGTTCAAGTGAAGTGGTGAGTTGAGATGTGTATATGTAGGCTGTGGGTCAAACATACAAGTAATTACAGTAATGCCACTTCCAGTTGTTGACAGTTGTATCCAGTTGTCCACTCGACCGACCCTGTGTATGACACCATGCTCGACCGACCCTTACACGAACCACTATGTCCGACCGACCCTTACTAATGTTCCACCCTGGTCCATGTTCGAGTCTTAAGTGCTCAAGCCTTATAAGCGTTGCATGATCGACCCTGGATCATGATGTTGCTTGACCGGACCTTATATGGAGTGACCGACCCTTGGTGTTCGAGCCTTATACGTGTTTGACCCTGATTAGTGTTCGAGCCTGATTAGTGTTCAACCCACATGATGCTCGAGTTATTGTCTTCATAATTTGTAATCTCGCTCGACCCACATATAATTTAAATAACGACCGGCCACTTCTTCCATGTATGACCGACCCTCATGTTAAATTTAATCTGTTAATATGTGCTTGAATATTTGTGGATAAAAAAGTCGAATAACATACTGCATTTGTTTTTCAACTGCCTAGCTGTTTTGTCCTAGTTGAACTCCAATATAACAATTTCCTTGGCTACTGTTTTCTATTAAAAGTTAAACAAATAAACATTACCCTCATATTGATGATATTTAAGTGCACGTGCTTCAGTTTGCAATATGTATGTTTCGCCAAATTCCTAAAGTTTTGGGTAATGAATAATGACCAAGTTAATTTATGTAGACAAAAATAGGAAAGTATTATTGTCCACCTTATTCCTTGCATATCATTGCTTCTCGACCATTTATTAAAGTGAAAATTAGACACAGATCCCTAAAAGCAAACTTAATTAGGCTCACATCCGGTCATAAACTTATTATAAATTAGGTCCCTATTTTTCAAAAGTAGGAAAAAAAATGAATAAAAAATAAAAAATTATGAAAAATATTATTAAAATAAATTATGCATTTGACAAAAAAATCACTCAAAAAAAATCACAAACACAAAAAAAAAACAGCAATAAAAAAAACAGCTAAAAGTGCAGTTAAATGCATAATGTTATACAAGAATTCCAATTTCTTGCATATATATGTGCAAGTATTCCAGTGTTGCAAGAATTCCAACTCAGTTCATTTTTTATTTGCATTCAAGTGTGCTAGTAAATCCGAAACATGCACACATGTGTGCAACATATCCATAGGCAGAACGTTAGCATAATTTCCTTTATGCAATAATTGCATATATGTATGCAAGTATTGGCAATACTTGCATACATATATGCAACTATTTTTTTTCTTAGCGTTGACTTTTGGGATTATTTCCAGATTTTAGAATATATTTTTAATCAGCACCACACTTTTTTTGGAAGAAAATGAAGAAGGCGAAGTGAAAATAAGCAGGAGGCATTACCACAAAAGTAGGAAGCAGATCCACAAAACAAGGAGGCGGGAATTCAAAAATAGGGGGCAGGTTTATATTATAAACTATGACCGGATGTGAGCCTAATTTTGAAACTTAATAGGGAACTGTAAAAAACACACCCTTTATTAAACTACTTTCATTCACATTTGATTTACTTATATAAGTTTTTTTTTCAGTCCTAAAGAAAAATTGGCTGTTGAGATTAAACAGAAGTTTAAGAGCGACGGTGACAATTTCAATGTACTTTCTGAAATAAAACATAATAGTAACCTTTGGAGATGGCCATGATAGCCATTTTGGATAAAATATATCATTTTATAGCTCCAATATGAATGAAAATTCCAGTATATTGGAATAAAATCAATGATGAAGCTGATTTGAACGTTACAGTAGAGTATCGAATATGCAAGTGATTTCTTGAAGAAAGAACCATTTGCAATGTGTTCAGGATTGCATATGCTTTACTAAACACCCAAGCTCTATGATGGAAACCTAAACAAAACGCCCAAAGTAGCACATTACAGGTTTGTTATGATACATGAAATAGTGCAGAGTTGAGGGTATGGCATTTTCGGATATCCAGTCCCTTAATATTTGACTTAGGACAAGCAAGTGGTATTTCAAAAAGGGTTACATGAGCAACATGTTGGCCGTTTTCACTTTAAAAGAGTATCTAGGTTTCCAAAAGTTCTACATATAAATAAATTTACACACAACTACTTGTCCAAGTTTTATATTCATAAGAGAAAAGTTTAAAATTCTGTAAATATTTATCCAACTAGCATTTTATTTTATTTATTCACAATCAGCTTCTAATTACTCAATGAAATTTTGTCCTTCATTACATATTCATAAAATAATATTTAAGTATAAGTTTGATGTTTCAACTAGAATTATACATCTTCCTCACTTTCGAATCTTAAAAATAAACACAGGTGATATTGCAACAACCACCGGATTTATTTTCAAGTGACTACGGGTGAATCTATATTTATCGAGTATACAAAGTATCTAATACATATGTTAGCAAGGCGTGTGTCCAAAAATCTCCATATACCTGATATTCCAATCTTGATGTCAACAAACTATTTGAAACTTTCCTCTTTAGAATGGCGGTATACACTCAAATTTCTACATGTAAATTTTCTAAATATATGTCAAAATAATAAAAAAAATTAAACATATTTTGTTTGAAATCGTTTATCCTAAAACTTATAATGGAAATCAACAAAGTGTTATTCTTAACATATCCTATATAGGGCTTTCTTATAGATTTTTTTTCCCGAATACGCGTTGTTTCCAAAATATTAAGTTTAGTGTTTGCTTTCTTATAAACCCTATAATATATATAAATATTAATACAAGCCTAATATTTGTTTCACTTACTGATGAATTCCTATAGTATATGCATAAATAGGTATTTATATTTATATAAAATGATTTTAGTTCCAAAAGTCAAACTACTATTTTATATTTTCTTAAAACCAAATTATGCTTATAAACTTTTGATTTACACTACACTTATTTCGGAAGCTTTTTGCTGTCCTTTACAGGGATTTTCAAATAAGTCATTTTTATCTTAGGTCTTTATTTTCCAATGATTCATTTTTTTCTTTCAAGTTCTATTCGCTTGTAATTGAATTTAGTATAAGCTTATGAGTTCGTAAATATTTTAATCGATGAAATTTCCTTTAATATAAGGTTGTAATTTGTATATAACCCACTCCTATTGGATTTTCGCATCAATTTATTCAATACAACTTAAGTACTTAACACTTAGTTTGTTATCTTGGTTTTTATTTTAAATTCTCACGTCCTAATTTAATTCGACTCGAGCTAAGTTCGCACATAAGCTGGAAGCTGGATAAATGAATTTACCAAGGATAGGTTAATGAACTAAGGAAGATTCAGGACTTAAAGTTCTAAGCTCCTAAGAAGGGACAATGCAAGATCAAGACTCGAATTTGGAAGATCCAACCTAACAGAAGTTTTAACTAAAAGATCGAGACCAAAGGAATGGAATTTAAACAAGGATATTTTTAAAACAAGTCTAAAATTTCAAATTATAGAAAAATCCTTTTTAAAATCCCTTAAAATCATTTAAAATATTTTAATTTCAAATACACTCTCTCGGGTATGATTCTAAGATAATTTCACTCATTCTAGGGTATTGCTACCCCATCTCTAATGAGTGTCTCAATTTTCATAAGCTAAGCTTTCTATAAACCAAAGCTCTGATACCAACTTGTAACGACTGGCTTTTTGACCGCCTCAAGTCGATAATTAAACCAACTCAGACCGTTCAAAATGGAAGATTGTTATTGCTTATGAAGTTGAAATACAAATCATCACAGAATCATAGACACAGAACACAGAATATCTCACAGTGATCAGTAAAATTTATAAAGTTATTACAAAAATAATTAAATTAGCATGATGTCGAAGTACAGAAATAAATATAGATACAGCGAAAGAATGATATAGATATTGCGGAAGACTAGATACGGAACTTACTAAAACATGAATAACTGACTGGAGTGGGGATACTGTACAATAGATGATGATGGATCTCCAACGAATCTCAAGCTCTAATAGGAATTCTCCAAGTTGTAATACTCGGTCTGACCCAAGCATTTTGTAAGGAATAAAACAAACAAAATACCCGAGTTAGGACTAACATTCTCATATAAGTGAATTAACTCAAGTAACATGTTTAAATGGAATGCATCAGTAACTTAAAGGATGTTTGGGATTCCCATCCCCTAAGGATCCATGAAACTAGTATATGTATAGTATAATACGCTATTACAATAGTGCTATACACTACAGTAAATATATCAAAATAGTGTAAGCGGGATTACCATATTACCCTTACACTGTTTATAAGCGTTGTAGTCTATACCGTACCATAAATTCACCGCATTGGTGTTATCAGCGGGCACTCCATAGAAAGCAATGCCAAATCAAAATCGTTAGGGGCTCGATAAGAATATATATGACAAGGCACTCGAGGCTATATCCAGGGTAGGATTCTACCAGTTGCACTCCCGGACCAGTGGTAACGCATAACGGCCACTACCGCCCACCTCGGAACACACTCCCATAATCAAAAGCGTGCACCCAAATCAATCACAACAGTAATAGAGTTGGTGTCAAAGAAGTGTGTCCGATCAAAGGGACTACCTCAGTTATTCACGGTATAGCTCCTATTTTAGTCATTTTAATTTTGACCTGAAGGTCAACACCAATCCATTAGCGTTTTCTTTCTTCAAATCCAGTAATCATCTCCATACCATCCTATTTCATTTTGGAATCTCTACCATGTACACAGTTGTTAAAGTGATGTCGGCATTGGCAGAGAGTATGACATCTACCAACTCCGGTCCCTTTAACAACCGAACGCTTACATTTTTCCTACTATGGTCATTAAATTTGAAATCACATTTCGAGTACCGCAAACCAATTTGTTCCAGATATTGCTTTAAAAATCGATTACTCAAATAATTCCCCTTAGTTCAATTAGGATTTCAAATCCGATATTCACAATTATCCATTGTCAGCCATTCAAGTTCGGATTTCAATTTTCCACAAAATATAGTTATCACCTGAAATCTTTAATTTAAATCACTTTGGATTCATTAGCTCGGAATAGACATGGATCATTCAAATTTATAAAAATAATTAGAATAGTATCTTGAAAATAATACAATGTATTAATTTGAAATATAGATATATAGCTGTAAAACAGTATAAAATCCTTAATTGCTAAAATAGGTATATGTCTTACATTGAATTTATAAAGTATTTTTAGAAAAGTTAGAATTTAAAAGATAGCGCGCGCGTGTGTGTATATGCTTATAGTTGAAACTGATTGCAAAATAGTTATAAGACAATTATAAGGATTGAATAGTCAAACTAGCTTAAGATTATTTATTATAAGAAATTTGTGAAACCAAGTGATAAGGGAGCTGGTTTTATAAAATATAATATGATTCAAAACAACATGATCAAATACGATCACACTTCCAAATCCATGTTCCAAAATCCATCTTTCCACCATTTATTTCTAATTCAAATCAGTTTCCATTTAGTGGTTTGAATTCAATTTATCTCGCAACAAAAATATTCCCAAATCATCCCAAACTTAAATTCATAAAAATCCAACCTTAATATATCAACTAAGGTTCGTAAAACCATTAAACTAAATCACACACATTTGGTTATTCGTTATAAAACCATGCAAGATTGATTTCATAAAGCCTTGTTTTACCAAACTTCAATTTTAAATCCCTTACTATATAGTTCAAATACTTTTCTCAAAAAGAAATCTTACTTAACTTTTCCAACTTAAGTTAATTCAAGAATATTTAGATTAAATTTGGCTCCTTTCAATTTAAATCTATAAATTTTCTTGAATTGAATCTTATAAATCGAAATGTGGTAAAGCCTTCAAACCAAATTTCTAACTAAAATATTTACACTGGGTCGATCATTTAAATAAGGAAGCCATCGATATATTATAAAATCGACATACAATAAAATACTGGTTGAAACCAAATATTAACTTAAAATCTTAAACTCATAAGTCAAATATATTGGAAGCCTTATTAAACATACATAAAAACTCAAATCACATATATTTAGGCAAGTTTAAGATTTTAGATCGAGAAAACAATTTCCTTTATTTCAAAAATTCTATTTCAAAATTTGTTTATCAAAAATTGATGCGTACATATTGTATTTAAAAAAAAAGATTTTTTTTATTGACCACGACGTCCGTATAAAATTTTCTATCCTATGGTCAAGTGACACAGATATATATCATTTTAATCCGGTTTAAAGGAAAAATCCGAACCCCGGGTATATATCATTTCAACCCGCATCCCAAATTGGTTCGAATTTATTTTCTAATTCCATGTTATAACTCAGGTATGTATCATTTAAACCCATGGTGATTTTTCTTAAATCTATAGGGAACTTGCTATGTAAGAGCAACATAAACATAGCATATCATACATAGCATCCATATGTGTCATATAACGGGTAGTGTATGTGTCACATGTGCACAAATCACATAGCAAACAATTTCTAGAGCATCCTAACATTTAATTCAACATCTCAAATATTTAGTTCACTTAATCACAAGTTAGTCAATGAGTGAGGGAAACTCACCTTCTGAGGCTTTGAGACGAATGCAAACCTTGACACAGACATTTTAAAGTGAATCTTGATAATCAATGATGAAGGCACTTCCAATGAAATTCATATACACAAATATATAGATATGTTTAAACGAATACAATATTGGAAATGTTACATGATTCCAAACTTGACCCCTGAAGGATATGTCAAGTGGACCCAAACCCTCTTTAATAGCCTGGGTTTTAACAGATCAGCAAAGGGACAAGGAACTCGACCCTAAACTCCGACTCGATGGTATGCATAAACCAGCTAAATGTCAAAACAATAAGCCCCTACCTACCACAACAGCCTTTCAGGCATTTTCCCGAGCACCTGGAGTTCTTCCCAAGCGAATTTGATGGATTGAGGAAAACAGAGTCTCAGATCCGACTATTGGCAAATGGAGTTCACCTAAGGGCTGAGTCTGCTTTCGGTTAGGCATCGGCTGAGCAGTGGTAAGCAAAAGAGAATGACTACATCAATCGATCTCTGACTCTTAAAGGGTGCGAGTATTGGTTGCGAGTTTGGATGTGGTATGCCGCCTTGTACGCATTCAGTAAGGAATGAGAAACTCATTTGCGGGCGTTCATGAATATAGGTGTAACGACCCTGAAAATCTGAACCAATTTAAATTTTTTAAATTGGCTAAAATAATGGATTTTAAATATTTAAAATAAATATTTTAAATAATAGTAATGGAAAGTGAGTTTGAATCGACGTTTGAAAACGAATATAATTAATTCTAATTATAAACAAGGCCTGAAATGGCGCTGCAGTTTCAAAAATTGAATTCAAACTTTGTCGGACTGTACCGGGTGCAAAACAAAACGGATTTGAGTGAAACCAAAAATATTTAAATCTGTTAGTGAATACCGTTCTAACGAATCTGAAAAATCGAAGTTTCATAGCGGGAAGCAAAAGTTATGGCCAAATGAATTTTAAGAAAGGTCGCTATGGAAATTATATAGCTCGTGAGTTCACCTGAGGGCTGAGTATGCTTTCGGTTAGGCATCGGCTGAGCAGTGGTAAGCAACAGAGAGTGACTACATGATTCGATCTCTGACTCTTAAAGGGTGCGAGTATTGGTTGCGAGTTTGGATGTGGTATGCTGCCTTGTACGCATTCAGTAAGGAATGAGAAACTCATTTGCGGGCGTTCATGAATATAGGTGTAACGACCCTGAAAATCTGAACCAATTTAAAAATTTTAAATTGGCTAAAATAATGGATTTTAAATATTTAAAATAAATATTTTAAATAATAGCAATGGAAAGTGAGTTTGAATCGACGTTTGAAAACGAATATAATTAATTCTAATTATAAACAAGGCCTGAAATGGCGCTGCAGTTTCAAAAATTGAATTCAAACTTTGTCGGACTGTACCGGGTGCAAAACAAAACGGATTTGAGTGAAACAAAATATATTTAAATCTGTTAGTGAATACCTTTCTAACGAATCTAAAAAATCGAAGTTTCATCGCGGGAAGCAAAAGTTATGGCCAAATGAATTTTAAGAAAGGTCGCTATGGAAATTATATAGCCCGTGAAATTGGCCATTTTGCAAACGACCTCGGAAATCGACGAAACCACTTTTTTTGGATCCGAGATGTGAAGTTATTGCTAGGTTTCAAATTTCACAATTTTTGAAGCTAGTATGTGAGCGTGGCAAATGAAAACGTGATTTGGTCAATTATAGTTAAATTGGATCGACCGGAAATGTGCCTTTTTGCAAACAGTCTCAGAATTCAACGAAACTAGTTTTGTTGGGACCGTATTGTCAAAACACAGCTAGATTTATTTTTCTGGAATTTTTCGAATCAGTTTGTGGCCCTGGCAAATTGAAATGTACGTTCAAATCAAATATTGAATGTTTTATATTTTAATTTGAAGGAAAACTGACTGAAACAGTCGAATGGGCCTACGAAACATATCCCATTGTGTTCGGAATGGGGGTAAAACGCTAAGGACGGTAGTCGTTGGGTTTAGATTGGTGGTCGTGTCAGAAAATCACTTTTAAAACCCACCGGCCAATCATATTTTTATATATAAAAAAAGAAATTCTCTCTCCTTCCCCCCCGATAAACGGCGGATGCTGCTCAAATCTTCCTGACCAGATCGCCGCCGCCTCGCTCCACGATAGGTCGCGCCACCACCCGGAAACGAAGCGCCTCTCCTCCCTCTTCAAATCAAGACCCACACCACCCTCCATCGTCGCCGCCTCGACGAGCACGAGCCCCGAGAAGTCAACAACTTCACCGCCGTCGATCTCTTTCCTCCGGCCACCGAAAAGGCTGCGACCACCACCCCCTGGAGTGCCTCTCGAAGCTCTTTAATGTGGCGTAGCCTGATCGCCTTCTCGCTTCAAGGATTCGCCGAAAACCTTAAACCTAGGTTTGAACAAAATAGGAAGGTATACGGCTATTTTAATATAAACTATATTATAGCAGTTCTAAGCGCTACCGTTTATGATTTCACTGTAAAAATCATATCTTTTTCGTTTGTTGACGAAATTCAGTGAAACAAGAGACAGTGGACTCGTGTGGACGTCTTCTACCTTCTAGAGGAGACCGCATATTTTTCTGAGCCTTCTGCTATTTTTGGTGGAGTGGAACCCAATGTGAGATTTCTAATTTATAAACGATATGGAAAACGATGATGTATAAATTATATAGTCGATGTATGAATTATATAAGCGTTGTACACCTCTTGTATAAGCGTTGTATAAGTTGTACGTTCGATGTATAAGTTATATATGCGTTGTAAAAATTATATATGTGCTGAAATAGAAGTGAATTGCTATATATATATACGCCCCTCGTCCACAAACCATGGACGATATTTATTGGTTGTGATTGGTGTGAAAATTGATTGATAGCGAATGGTTGATTGGAATTGTTTGTGGTTAATATTGATTGATTGTGGTTGAAAAATACCCATTTGTGGTTGAGAAATATTTGGTTGAAACACATAGGATTAGTTTGTGGAAATGAAATAAATATACATGCCGCCTGCGTGCGAACTAGATGCATGATTCCCCATTGTCAAAAACCGCGAGGTTTTAAGGTAGAGCGAGGAGCCGTACTAGGGACGGTCCCGGTTTTAACTATCCTGTCGTTATGCTGCCGAAATTTTGAATAATATTCATGTGTTTGAATCATTTTCATTTGTTGAAACTATAGAAAACCTTCATGTGTTGAGTCTATATTCATTCGTTGGATAGAAATTCATGTGTTGAATGGTATTCGTGTTTTAAAAGAAATTGTTTTATAATATAAAACCCATTTTTAACATCAATATGAAATGTATAAAATAATCTTGTTTTGAAATAAATTGTTTTAAAATAAAAATCCTATTTTTATCACCTATATTAACTATATAAAATAATAATGTTTTGAAATGAATTGGTTTACAATAAAAATCACATTTTTATTATATACATGAATTGTTAAATATAGTGAAGTGTTGAAATAGAAGACAGTTAGATAAAAATATCATTTTTATCAAATGTATGAAAAGAATATAGCTTTGGAATCGAAGAATCAGTATATATATATAAATATAATTAGAATATATCGAATAACGACGCTGCAATTCGTATTTTGAAACCGTGATTTCAAATGATTATACCGGGAGATCCGACCATCGGGTTTTCCTGAAATCGCAACCGTTGGGTTCGCTTTGGAAATATCTTTCCAACGGCACCAACTTTGTAAAAATCCAACAGTTGGAATGTCTAGAATGTTTAATTCAAATCTGAAGAAAAACAGCGCCAGAATCGATTATATATATATATATAATTATATTCAATCGAATAACGACGCTGCAGTTCATATTTTGAAATTGAAACTTCAAACGATTATACCGGGAGATCCGACCATCGGATTTTCCCGAAACTGGAACCGTTGGATTCGTTTTGAAAAGATCTTTCTAATGATGTAAATTTTGTGAAGATCCAACGGTTAGATTTTCAGATATGTGTAAATCAAATCGGAAGAAAAACAGCGCCACTGTGAAAACCCGTAACTTCCCCGTAAAGGAAAGCGACGGATAGTTCGAGAACAAGCCACAACAGAACATATATAAAGAACATTTCATTGTATATTACAACAATGCATCAGATTACAAGAATATACAGAGTATAAATGAATAGATATTACACAGAAATACCAGAGATTTAAATTACATTTAAATACATTTAAATTCATAGCAGCGGAAAATAATACAATACACAACTAGAAGAGATATACGGATACAAAGCTTTTCGGATATCATTCCAGCTGTAAACCAGGATCCTGTGAATATAAATCTGCAAAACCAAAACTACTAGCTGCCCGTGTCGAAAATAGGGGCACCCAGAGTTTAGGTTAAAACAATAAACTCCAGGTCAGTCATGTGACTGGTGTGAGAACTAAAACAGTTATTAATCTTTATTTTTAAAGTTAGGTAAATCAAGGGACCACGCCGTATAACACGGAACGGGTTTCCTCCCAAGAATACCAGTGCATAAAACAAACAGCGCAATGCTAAATAAAGAAAAATGAAGCTGTTATAAGACCCAGGTCCCATCACACAATGCAACGCAGCCGAGGATAGGGTTTTCCCTTATAACAGCCAAAGAATGCTTGATATGGTTAAAACAAATCGTTTGATACTATTATAAGTGCATAGTGTATAAAACAACTTCAAATCATAAGTATCAATCATAGGCGGCATGAATGCCCCATAACACTATGTCGCCATATATTAGTTTACAATCAAAACCGCAAGACGTCGTATTGGAAGTTGGGTTATCATTTATGGTATGAACCGAGGCTAGGGGCAAGATCCTCAACCGATTCGAGACAATCTAGCCCATGTCTCAGGCAAGCGCGCAGGCAAGCCTTGGATCGTCAGGGCCGGTCCACCGATGTGGATTATTATGCCTGAACACTACGTTCTTCCGCCCTTTGGGGCGTAAATCTGGCCCGTCATCCGACCAGAAGCATCGGCCGAAACCGATATCACGAGGCGCCTCGCTTTTCAACAAGTAATAATAAGTAACATCCACATGAGTCAAACTCGTCAGCCAGTTCAAGCACTGACGCCACTCCTAACTAGAAAGAAACGCATGTCCTCCCTGAGGTCCGTCTCCCGTTTTTGATTCATACCGGGTGTGATACTCGCGAATCAACGTTACACAAAGCTACGCCACAAAGGCCGTGCTTCGATCATCAACCACAAGACTTTGCTTTTCAACAGAAGCCTTGATCATTTGCATCTTAGCATGCCACACAGGCAATTCACTCCACGCGATTGATATCCATCAATATATAACCCCTGAGCTCGTACGTCTCAGAGAAGGGCGTTAAGCAAGAGAATAAATTCTCCGCCGCCAAACAGATATATATTTAATAGAGATCAATCACACGGACTAAAATCCAATGTCAGACACACAGTCCATTTACAAGTCCGTTCTGGGTCTGAACGAAACCGGAGGCACCTAGTACCCCGCATATCCATCGATCTCCAAGTACGTCTGGACGATCACTAACTGTTTCCATCTTCTTGGGTGTACAGCCCAATCAAGATCATCAGTAATTACCCAAACGACGTGAAGACCTCCAGTCTTCGACCATCGTCTTCATCTTCGACTTATCGTCGTATCAGTTATTCAGAATGGGATAAACCCGGTCTTTCCGAATAACTCGCGTATATTTTAAATAAGTGTTACACAAACACAACATACGCCTCATTCCAATTCATTAGTCACTAGCCGTAAATTACTCAAGAGAACAATTCCCCAAATATTAACCCCGAAGGCCGAAACCAACATCTGATCAATATCCAGAAAACCATTCTGTTTGACTAACCGACAGTCAGTTTCTAAATTTCACATTCATAGGGAAAGGTTCCCATTAATTTTATCCAAGATAAATTTCTTGAATTTATTCTTTATTTGAATCTCAATTCAAACTAGTCGGGATTAGCGAACCTTACCGAAGTAATCATTTATTTTAATTTCCCCATCCCAACCTATACATCCCATGAAGTAAAACTGGTAATACTTCATATCTAACACCACAGTGTTATCGGTAAATTCAATTACCATTTCACGTTCAAATCTAATTAAAGATTTAACTATCGCCTGTAGCAAAACAGGTGATACTCCATTTTCGATCATTTCAATCTAATTAAAGATTCATTAAAACTCCACTTAGTTTTAATCTTCGACTGGGTTAAAGAATCAGTGTCATTTAAAACACGGTTCACGATAAACCCAAAATCACATTCCATTAATTATCGGGTTAAAGAACAAGTGTTATTTAAAACACTATTCACGATAAACCCAAAAATCAATACCAATTCAATTCCAATTAAATATCATTTAATTGGTAAACTTCATTAAATCTAAATAAAAAGATTTAATCTTTTCTCAACTGGGTTCAAGAACAGTGTTAGTGAAGACACCCTTCACGACAAACCCAAATCACATTTGCTATTCAATATAAGGCTCTGAATAGAAAATATATCGGCTTATATTCAATATCAAATTCTACGATTAACAAATGTCGTATTGGAAATAACGATATAAATATATATCTTTCAAATTTCCGTAACAACATCTGTATAATCACGAATTCCAACATCGAAATATTCCGAAGACAATTTCGATTCAAATCCACTCCAATGCAATCATTGGAAATTCTGGTTATTTTAAAACCCTTTTCAAATTCAATTTATTTATTTAGAAATAAATAGAATTATAATTCTAGTTCAAAACTAGTTCATTTCGACAAAAATCTATTTTTATCTTTTCAAATATGGAGTTTTTCATCCCAATTCTTTCTAAATCATTTCTTATGATTTTACACAAATTATTCCTATTTTTAATAATTTTATCAAGGCCTGTATAGTCGATTTCCATCAACGGTCATCGAACTGCACGTATAGCGACCTTTTTCAAATTTGATTTGGACATAATTCCAAATCCAATCGTTAGATTTCTAATTTATAATATTCGTTAGAAAGCTCTTTTCGATACGAACCCAACGGTTCCGGTTTTAGGAGAATCCGACGGTCGGATCTCCCGTAATGTCCGTTTGAAATAAATGGTCGAAATTCACGAACTGCCGCGGCGCGGCGCGTTCTATTCAGGCCATTATATTATATATATAATATATATATATATTATATATCGTCGATTTCAATTCAAAACGAATTATATAATTAGTTTTAAATTCGTTTCAAAAGCAATTTCAACTTTCTTTTCAATTCAAATCAAAATTGAATTCTTCTTTATAAATTCGTTTTAAAATTCATTTCTATTCAATTCAAATTTCAATTAAATTTGAATTCATTTCAATTCACTTTCAATTCAATTCGAAATCGTTTTCAATTCAATTCATTTCGAAATCGTTTTCAATTCAATTCATTTCGAAATCGTTTTCAATTCAATTCATTTCGAAATCGCTATATATTCAATTCATTTCGAAATCGCTATATATCCAATTCATTTCGAAATCGTTATATATTCAATTCATTTCGAAATCGTTTTCAATTCAATTTATTTCGAAATCGTTATATATTCAATTCATTTCGAAATCGTTATATATTCAATTCATTTCGAAATCGTTTTCAATTCAATTTATTTCGAAATCGTTATATATTCAATTCATTTCGAAATCGTTATATATTCAATTCATTTCGAAATCGTTTTCAATTCAATTCATTTTGAAATCGTTTTCAATTCAATTCATTTCGAAATCGCTATATATTCAATTCATTTCGAAATCGTTATATATTCAATTCATTTCGAAATCGTTTTCAATCCAATTTATTTCGAAATCGTTATATATTCAATTCATTTCGAAATCGTTATATATTCAATTCATTTCGAAATCGTTTTCAATTCAATTTATTTCGAAATCGTTATATATTCAATTCATTTCGAAATCGTTATATATTCAATTCATTTCGAAATCGTTTTCAATTCAATTTATTTCGAAATCGTTATATATTCAATTCATTTCGAAATCGTTATATATTCAATTCATTTCGAAATCGTTATATATTCAATTCATTTCGAAATCGTTTTCAATTCAATTCATTTCGAAATCGTTTTCAATTCAATTCATTTCGAAATCGTTATATATTCAATTCATTTCGAAATCGTTATATATTCAATTCATTTCGAAATCGTTATATATTCAATTCATTTCGAAGTCGTTTTCAATTCAATTTATTTCGAAATCGTTATATATTCAATTCATTTCGAAATCGTTATATATTCAATTCATTTCGAAATCGTTTTCAATTCAATTTATTTCGAAATCGTTATATATTCAATTCATTTCGAAATCGTTATATATTCAATTCATTTCGAAATCGTTATATATTCAATTCATTTCGAAATCGTTATATATTCAATTCATTTCGAAATCGTTTTATATTCAATTCATTTCGAAATCGTTATATATTCAATTCATTTCGAAATCGTTTTCAATTCAATTCATTTCGAAATCGTTATATATTCAATTCATTTCGAAATCGTTATATATTCAATTCATTTCGAAATCGTTATATATTCAATTCATTTCGAAATCGTTTTCAATTCAATTCATTTCGAAATGAATAAAATCGATATAAATATCGTTCACGTCAAAATGGCGTCAATCTAATCAACACGGCTTCATAAATTTCTATTTTCAAATATCTTATTTCAAATATTTCTTTTTCAAAATAGTTGTTATTATCAAAATATTTCGTTCAACACATGACCAATCTCAATGGATGAGTACTGTCAACACATGAACTTTTATTTTATATCGATAAAGATGTAAATTTTATTACTAAAATATTTCGTTCAACACATGACCAATCTCAATGGATGAGTACTGTCAACACATGAACTTTTATTTTATATCGATAAAGATGTAAATTTTATTACTAAAATATTTCGTTCAACACATGACCAATCTCAATGGATGAGTACTGTCAACACATGAACTTTTCTTTTATAATATTCTTTATTTTTCAAATTGGAATGAGGCCCAATCAATTACCATATAAAGTTAATTATATGGATTTTCATGCATTACACACATATAATAGCATCGAAAAATAATCAACCATCAACCAAAGTGCACTACACTGTATAAGCATCAAATATAGATATCTAACGCTTATAACAGCCTGTCAATCAATCGATCGACATATTTAATCAATCAGGATGAGTGAACTTCAAATTTCATCCCAACACCCGTGTGGGGTTTCAAACAATCAAACATAGATTTTTATTCGTGCAGTTGGGCGATGTGTAAAATTTATCGACCCAATCAATGTCCTTCAAATAGGTGTACATAAACAAACCGTCCGGTTTGTAAATGAATATTTTATTTATTCACATTCACGTTAAAAATTATATTTTTAACGATAAAACATTTTATTTCAACATATGAATTTCTATTCAATTCATTTATTCGATAAAATAATATTTTTATTTTTCTAACTTATTTTAGAAAATTTCGACGGCATAACGGCACAACACTAGAAACGGGACGAGGCCTAGCCTTATCCCCGGTCTAGTGAAGGCCCACGCCATTCACACATCAATCAAATCAATTTATTTCACCCAACAATTCAATTTCAAATCAAATCATCTAATCAACTACACAACCAAACAATTTAACAAACAAGCCATCCATGGTCTGTGGATGACGGGTGTCGGGTGCTACTAAACACCGTCTGCATCCTAGTATATATATATATAACTAGAAAAAGAAATTGAAGAGTGGGAAGTTCTCACCGAAAGTTATCCAAACATCTTGACTCTTCTTTGATATAAATCTTCTTCGTTCTCGCCTTTTTGTTACCTTCGTTGTCCGCTTTCACTACCTATGTAAAAATCGAATTTTTACTTCGCTATTCCATATATAAAAATCATATTTTTATTTCGAAGTTCAACATATAAAAATCATATTTTTATTTCGAAGTTCAACATATAAAAATCATATTTTTATTTCGAAGTTCAACATATAAAAATCATATTTTTATTTCGAAGTTCAACATATAAAAATCCTATTTTTATTTCGAAGTTCAACATATAAAAATCATATTTTTATTTCGAAGTTCAACATATAAAAATCATATTTTTATTTCTATGTTATTCAAAACAATGGTATACATTTTCTCTTCCTTTATAATTTCAGATTTTCTATTTTAAAAATCATGTTTATTATCTTGAAAATCATATATCTATAACTTCAATTTCATTATAAAACAGTGTTTAACTATTAAATTCATTACATAAATTACATAAGATAAAAACAATAATAATAAGAAATAATGTAACGTAAGCAGAAAACTCACTGTATCGGAGGAAGAAGGGGGGGTTTCTGTGCTACCGGAGGCGGAGCAAGGGGAGGGGCGTTTGGATCATCGGCGGTGGGCCAGCAGGAGGAGGCGCGGCTTCTAGGGTTTTGGTCGATTGGGAGGCTGCGTCGGTTAGCAGGCGAAGAGGAGGAGAAGGAAGAGAAGAAGGCGTGGGGGTTCGTCGGAGGTGAAGGGGAAGGCCGCAGTCATGGGCGGAGGTCGATGGTGAACACGGCGGTGGATGCGATCGTCGATCCCCATTTTTTTCCCTTTTTTTTTCCTTTTATTCTGAATTTGCTTTTGAACGTGGGGGGGGGGGGGCAACGTATAAGGGAAGGGGAGAGAGGGAATTAAAATTTATTTTTATTATTTTATTATTTAATTTTTCATAAAAAAAAGTTGACTTTTACATACGACCTCGAAACGAGGCCCACCGCCTGTCGTCCATAGCGTTTTACCCCCATTTCGAACACAATGGGATATGTATCGTAAGCTGATTCGATTGTTTTGAATAGTTTCCGTTGAATTTACATTTAAATCCTTATGTTGAATTTTAAACGTACATTTCAAATTACCGGGGTCACATACTAACTAGAAAAATTCCAGAAAAATATTTTCTAGCTTCGTATTCACGATACGGTCCTAACAAAACTAGTTTCGTCGAATTCTGAGACCTTTTGAAAAATGGCAAATTTCCAGTCGATTAAAATAAACTGAAACTGGTCAAACGCGTTTTCCTTTGCCACGCTCACATATTGAATCGAAAAATTATGAAATTTGAAGCCAAGCAATAACTTGACATTGCGGACCCAACAAAAGTGGTTTCGTCGAAATCCGAGGTCGTTTGCAAAATCTCCATTTTCAAGGGCCTGAATTCTATAGCGACTATTCAGAATTTTCAACCGGACATATCTTTTGATTCTCGCTATGAAATCCTAATTTTTCGGATTCGATAGAAAGATATTCTCAATTAGATCCTATTATTTTTGGTTTCACTAAAATCCGGATTGGTTTGCACCCGGTACATTCAATTGAAGTTTGAAATCGAATTATCGAACTACCGCGCCATTTTCAATTCCTTTTATAATTATATATAATTATTTATATTCTAACGAAGACGTATATAAATATATACGATCGAATTATATTCAAAATAATTTTCTCGTCGATATTATTTAAAATAATTCATTTTAAATAATCAAAATTCGCTAAAATCGCCAAAATAAAAATTTTAAACTGGCCCAGATTTTCGGGTTGTTACAATCTCCCCCACTTAAAACTTTTCGTCCCCGAAAAGGAACAAAGTCGAAAGTGGTTTGATTAATCAACTCTACGTTCGATCTGGCTTCCATTCTCCAACTTTTCAGTTTCTGAGAATTTTCAAAAATTTGGCTAACACCCTAAATTTTCGAAAAATTTCGCCATAACCTCCCCTGCACCGGGAGCATCGGGGAATTTCAAATAGCTTCCCCGGTCCTTCAGATCTCAAAAAGAAAAAGAAAAAGCCAAGCGGCTCATAAAATCATCATCACCCAAACAAAACAGTAAATTATGTAGTAAACATGTACCTATTTGTCGGGCAAACAAATTTTATTCTCTGCTCTAGCCTCCTTGCTATGACCTGTTCAATGTAAGTACAAGTATATGCAAGCAAATGCGACCAATTTTCAATACAATTCAATATTTGCTTCAATTAGGCTTAATGGTTAAAAATTAGCAAACAACTAAACAAGCAACACAAACATCAATCAATTAGTGAATTTAACGTTTAAAATTCATAATTTTGATATATATACAGAAAATCACGTTTTGATGCCAAATCACAACAATGTATTCTAGCTATATTAGTTTTGGTTCTCACACCAGTCTAATGGAAATATATAGAAAATCACACCTTCGAAACTCGAACATAAATGTTGATGATGCGATCGCTATCATCAATACCATCTCCCGGCGACTAGAGTGTGATGCTATATCTATCCAATATATTAAAACTTTGAATATACGTTTGCAAGGCGTATATGCAAATTCTTTATATACCGAATTGTCCAAAATCAATATAAATAAATTATTCAAGTACGTGTAAAACGATCTAAATTTCAAAACAGAATTGTTTTCATTTGAAAAATATACTCTCACCTCTCGTTCTAGGATACTACTGATCCCATCTCTAACGAGTCATTCTAATTGGATATTACTAATCCAATATCTGATGAATTCTTTCGTATGGTTCTAATGTGCCTTGTTCTCTAGCTTTGTAAACCAAAGCTCTGATACCAACTGTGAAAACCCGTAACTTCCCCGTAAAGGAAAGCGACGGATAGTTCGAGAACAAGCCACAACAGAACATATATAAAAGAACATTTCATTGTATATTACAACAATGCATCAGATTACAAGAATATACAGAGTATAAATGAATAGTATTACACAGAAATATCAGAGGTTTAAATTACATTTAAATACATTTAAATTCATAGCAGCGGAAAATAATACAATACACAACTAGAAGAGATATACGGATACAAAGCTTTCCGGATATCATTCCAGCTGTAAACCAGGATCCTGTGAATATAAATCTGCAAAACCAAAACTACTAGCTGCCCGTGTCGAAAATAGGGGCACCCAGAGTTTAGGTTAAAACAATAAACTCCAGGTCAGTCATGTGACTGGTGTGAGAACTAAAACAGTTATTAATCTTTATTTTTAAAGTTAGGTAAATCAAGGGACCACGCCGTATAACACGGAACGGGTTTCCTCCCACGAATACCAGTGCATAAAACAAACAGCGCAATGCTAAATAAAGAAAAATGAAGCTGTTATAAGACCCAGGTCCCATCACACAATGCAACGCAGCCGAGGATAGGGTTTTCCCTTATAACAGCCAAAGAATGCTTGATACGGCTAAAACAAATCGTTTGATACTATTATAAGTGCATAGTGTATAAAACAACTTCAAATCATAAGTATCAATCATAGGCGGCATGAATGCCCAATAACACTATGTCGCCAAATATAAGTTTACAATCAAAACCGCAAGACGTCGTATTGGAAGTTGGGTTATCATTTATGGTATGAACCGAGGCTAGGGGCAAGATCCTCAACCGATTCGAGACAATCTAGCCCATGTCTCAGGCAAGCGCGCAGGCAAGCCTTGGATCGTCAGGGCCGGTCCACCGATGTGGATTATTATGCCTGAACACTACGTTCCTCCGCCCTTTGGGGCGTAAATCTGGCCCGTCAGCCGACCAGAAGCATCGGCCGAAACCGATACCACGAGGCGCCTCGCTTTTCAGCAAGTAATAATAAGTAACATCCACATGAGTCAAACTCGTCAGCCAGTTCAAACACTGATGCCACTCCTAACTAGAAAGAAACGCATGTCCTCCCTGAGGTCCGTCTCCCGTTTTTGATTCATACCGGGTGTGATACTCGCGAATCAACGTTACACAAAGCTACGCCACAAAGGCCGTGCTTCGATCATCAACCACAAGACTTTGCTTTTCAACAGAAGCCTTGATCATTTGCATCTTAGCATGCTACACAGGCAATTCACTCCATGCGATTGATATCCATCAATATATAACCCCTGAGCTCGTACGTCTCAGAGAAGGGCGTTAAGCAAGAGAATAAATTCTCCGCCGCCAAACAGATATATATTTAATAGAGATCAATCACACGGACTAAAATCCAATGTCAGACACACAGTCCATTTACAAGTCCGTTCTGGGTCTGAACGAAACCGGAGGCACCTAGTACCGCGCATATCCATCAATCTCCAAGTACGTCTGGACGATCACTAACTGTTTCCATCTTCTTGGGTGTACAGCCCAATCAAGATCATCAGTAATTACCCAAACGACGTGAAGACCTCCGGTCTTCGACCATCGTCTTCATCTTCGACTTATCGTCGTATCAGTTATTCAGAATGGGATAAACCCGGTCTTTCCGAATAACTCGCGTATATTTTAAATAAGTGTAACACAAACACAACATACGCCTCATTCCAATTCATTAGTCACTAACCGTAAATTACTGAAGAGAACAATTCCCCAAATATTAACCCCGAAGGCCGAAACCAACATCTGATCAATATCCAGAAAACCATTCTGTTTGACTAACCGACAGTCAGTTTCTAAATTTCACATTCATAGGGAAAGGTTCCCATTAATTTTATCCAAGATAAATTTCTTGAATTTATTCTTTATTTGAATCTCAATTCAAACTAGTCGGGATTAGCGAACCTTACCGAAGTAATCATTTATTTTAATTTCCCCATCCCAACCTATACATCCCATGAAGTAAAACTGGTAATACTTCATATCTAACACCACAGTGTTATCAGTAAATTCAATTACCATTTCACGTTCAAATCTAATTAAAGATTTAACTATCGCCTGTAGCAAAACAGGTGATACTCCATTTTCGATCATTTCAATCTAATTAAAGATTCATTAAAACTCCACTTAGTTTTAATCTTCGACTGGGTTAAAGAATCAGTGTCATTTAAAACACGGTTCACGATAAACCCAAAATCACATTCCATTAATTATCGGGTTAAAGAACAAGTGTTATTTAAAACACTGTTCACGATAAACCCAAAAATCAATACCAATTCAATTCCAATTAAATATCATTTAATTGGTAAACTTCATTAAATCTAAATAAAAAGATTTAATCTTTTCTCAACTGGGTTCAAGAACAGTGTTAGTGAAGACACCCTTCACGACAAACCCAAATCACATTTGATATTCAATATAAGGCTCTGAATAGAAAATATATCGGCTTATATTCAATATCAAATTCTACGATTAACAAATGTCGTATTGGAAATAACGATATAAATATATATCTTTCAAATTTCCGTAACAACATCTGTATAATCACGAATTCCAACATCGAAATATTCCGAAGACAATTTCGATTCAAATCCACTCCAATGCAATCATTGGAAATTCTGGTTATTTTAAAACCGTTTTCAAATTCAATTTATTTATTTAGAAATAAATAGAATTATAATTCTAGTTCAAAACTAGTTCATTTCGACAAAAATCTATTTTTATCTTTTCAAATATGGAGTTTTTCATCCCAATTCTTTCTAAATCATTTCTTATGATTTTACACAAATTATTCCTATTTTTAATAATTTTATCAAGGCCTGTATAGTCGATTTCCATCAACGGTCATCGAACTGCACGTATAGCGACCTTTTTCAAATTTGATTTGGACATAATTCCAAATCCAATCGTTAGATTTCTAATTTATAATATTCGTTAGAAAGCTCTTTTCGATACGAACCCAACGGTTCCGGTTTTAGGAGAATCCGACGGTCGGATCTCCCATAATGTCCGTTTGAAATAAATGGTCGAAATTCACGAACTGCCGCGGCGCGGCGCGTTCTATTCAGGCCATTATATTATATATATAATATATATATCGTCGATTTCAATTCAAAACGAATTATATAATTAGTTTTAAATTCGTTTCAAAAGCAATTTCAACTTTCTTTTCAATTCAAATCAAAATTGAATTCTTCTTTATAAATTCGTTTTAAAATTCATTTCTATTCAATTCAAATTTCAATTAAATTTGAATTAATTTCAATTCACTTTCAATTCAATTCGAAATCGTTTTCAATTCAATTCATTTCGAAATCGTTTTCAATTCAATTCATTTCGAAATCGTTTTCAATTCAATTCATTTCGAAATCGTTTTCAATTCAATTCATTTCGAAATCGTTTTCAATTCAATTCATTTCGAAATCGCTATATATTCAATTCATTTCGAAATCGCTATATATTCAATTCATTTCGAAATCATTATATATTCAATTCATTTCGAAATCGTTTTCAATTCAATTTATTTCGAAATCGTTATATGTTCAATTCATTTCGAAATCGTTATATATTCAATTCATTTCGAAATCGTTTTCAATTCAATTTATTTCGAAATAGTTATATATTCAATTCATTTCGAAATCGTTATATATTCAATTCATTTCGAAATCATTTTCAATTCAATTCATTTCGAAATCGTTTTCAATTCAATTCATTTCGAAATCGCTATATATTCAATTCATTTCGAAATCGTTATATATTCAATTCATTTCGAAATCGTTTTCAATCCAATTTATTTCGAAATCGTTATATATTCAATTCATTTCGAAATCGTTATATATTCAATTCATTTCGAAATCGTTTTCAATTCAATTTATTTCGAAATCGTTATATATTCAATTCATTTCGAAATCGTTATATATTCAATTCATTTCGAAATCGTTTTCAATTCAATTTATTTCGAAATCGTTATATATTCAATTCATTTCGAAATCGTTATATATTCAATTCATTTCGAAATCGTTATATATTCAATTCATTTCGAAATCGTTTTCAATTCAATTCATTTCGAAATCGTTTTCAATTCAATTCATTTCGAAATCGTTATATATTCAATTCATTTCGAAATCGTTATATATTCAATTCATTTCGAAATCGTTATATATTCAATTCATTTCGAAATCGTTTTCAATTCAATTTATTTCGAAATCGTTATATATTCAATTCATTTCGAAATCGTTATATATTCAATTCATTTCGAAATCGTTTTCAATTCAATTTATTTCGAAATCGTTATATATTCAATTCATTTCGAAATCGTTATATATTCAATTCATTTCGAAATCGTTTTATATTCAATTCATTTCGAAATCGTTATATATTCAATTCATTTTGAAATCGTTTTCAATTCAATTCATTTCGAAATCGTTATATATTCAATTCATTTCGAAATCGTTATATATTCAATTCATTTCCAAATCGTTATATATTCAATTCATTTCGAAATCGTTTTCAATTCAATTCATTTCGAAATGAATAAAATCGATATAAATATCGTTCATGTCAAAATGGCGTCAATCTAATCAACACGGCTTCATAAATTTCTATTTTCAAATATCTTATTTCAAATATTTCTTTTTCAAAATAGTTGTTATTATCAAAATATTTCGTTCAACACATGACCAATCTCAATGGATGAGTACTGTCAACACATGAACTTTTATTTTATATCGATAAAGATGTAAATTTTATTACTAAAATATTTCGTTCAACACATGACCAATCTCAATGGATGAGTACTGTCAACACATGAACTTTTATTTTATATCGATAAAGATGTAAATTTTATTACTAAAATATTTCGTTCAACACATGACCAATCTCAATGGATGAGTACTGTCAACACATGAACTTTTCTTTTATAATATTCTTTATTTTTCAAATTGGAATGAGGCCCAATCAATTACCATATAAAGTTAATTATATGGATTTTCATGCATTACACACATATAATAGCATCGAAAAATAATCAACCATCAACCAAAGTGCACTACACTGTATAAGCATCAAATATAGATATCTAACGCTTATAACAGCCTGTCAATCAATCGATCGACATATTTAATCAATCAGGATGAGTGAACTTCAAATTTCATCCCAACACCCGTGTGGGGTTTCAAACAATCAAACACAGATTTTTATTCGTGCAGTTGGGCGATGTGTAAAATTTATCGACCCAATCAATGTCCTTCAAATAGGTGTACATAAACAAACCGTCCGGTTTGTAAATGAATATTTTATTTATTCACATTCACGTTAAAAATTATATTTTTAACGATAAAACATTTTATTTCAACATATGAATTTCTATTCAATTCATTTATTCGATAAAATAATATTTTTATTTTTCTAACTTATTTTAGAAAATTTCGACGGCATAAGGGCACAATACTAGAAACGGGACGAGGCCTAGCCTTATCCCCGGTCTAGTGAAGGCCCACGCCATTCACACATCAATCAAATCAATTTATTTCACCCAACAATTCAATTTCAAATAAAATCATCTAATCAACTACACAACCAAACAATTTAACAAACAAGCCATCCATGGTCTGTGGATGACGGGTGTCGGATGCTACTAAACACCGTCTGCATCCTAGTATATATATATAACTAGAAAAAGAAATTGAAGAGTGAGAAGTTCTCACCGAAAGTTATCCAAACATCTTGACTCTTCTTTGATATAAATCTTCTTCGTTCTCGCCTTTTTGTTACCTTCGTTGTCCGCTTTCACTACCTATGTAAAAATCGAATTTTTACTTCGCTATTCCATATATAAAAATCATATTTTTATTTCGAAGTTCAACATATAAAAATCATATTTTTATTTCGAAGTTCAACATATAAAAATCATATTTTTATTTCGAAGTTCA
The DNA here is from genome assembly GCA_030737875.1 of Allium sativum. NCBI lineage: Eukaryota > Viridiplantae > Streptophyta > Magnoliopsida > Asparagales > Amaryllidaceae > Allium > Allium sativum. The sequence goes on from CM060925.1 coordinate 14,493,796, forward strand.
ACATATAAAAATCCTATTTTTATTTCGAAGTTCAACATATAAAAATCCTATTTTTATTTCGAAGTTCAACATATAAAAATCATATTTTTATTTCGAAGTTCAACATATAAAAATCCTATTTTTATTTCGAAGTTCAACATATAAAAATCATATTTTTATTTCGAAGTTCAACATATAAAAATCCTATTTTTATTTTGAAGTTCAACATATAAAAATCATATTTTTATTTCGAAGTTCAACATATAAAAATCATATTTTTATTTCTATGTTATTCAAAACAATGGTATACATTTTCTCTTCCTTTATAATTTCAGATTTTCTATTTTAAAAATCATATTTATTATCTTGAAAATCATATATCTATAACTTCAATTTCATTATAAAACAGTGTTTAACTATTAAATTCATTACATAAATTACATAAGATAAAAACAATAATAATAAGAAATAAAGTAACGTAAGAAAAAAACTCACTGTATCGGAGGAAGAAGGGGGGGTTTTTGCGCTACCGGAGGCGGAGCAAGGGGAGGGGCGTTTGGATCATCGGCGGCGGGCCAGCAGGAGGAGGCGCGGCTTCTAGGGTTTTGGTCGATTGGGAGGCTGCGTCGGTTAGCAGGCGAAGAGGAGGAGAAGGAAGAGAAGAAGGCGTGGGGGTTCGCCGGAGGTGAAGGGGAAGGCCGCAGTCATGGGCGGAGGTCGATGGTGAACACGGCGGTGGATGCGATCGTCGATCCCCATTTTTTTCCTTTTATTCTGAATTTGCTTTTGAACGTTGGGGGGGGGGGCAACGTATAAGGGAAGGGGAGAGAGGGAATTAAAATTTATTTTTATTATTTAATTATTTAATTTTTCAAAAAAAAAGTTGACTTTTACATACGACCTCGAAACGAGGCCCACCGCCTGTCGTCCATAGCGTTTTAACCCCATTTCGAACACAATGGGATATGTATCGTAAGCTGATTCGATTGTTTCGAATAGTTTCCGTTGAATTTACATTTAAATCCTTATGTTGAATTTTAAACGTACATTTCAAATTACCGGGGTCACATACTAACTAGAAAAATTCCAGAAAAATATTTTCTAGCTTCGTATTAACGATACGGTCCTAACAAAACTAGTTTCGTCGAATTCTGAGACCGTTTGAAAAATGGCCAATTTCCAGTCGATTAAAATAAACTGAAACTGGTCAAACGTGTTTTCCTTTGCCACGCTCACATATTGATTCGAAAAATTATGAAATTTGAAACCAAGCAATAACTTGACACTGCGGACCCAACAAAAGTGGTTTCGTCGAAATCCGAGGTCGTTTGCAAAATCTCCATTTTCAAGGGCCTGAATTCTATAGCGACTATTCAGAATTTTCAATCGGACATATCTTTTGATTCTCGCTATGAAATCCTAATTTTTCGGATTCGATAGAAAGATATTCTCAATTAGATCCTATTGCTTTTGGTTTCACTAAAATCCGGATTGGTTTGCACCCGGTACATTCAATTGAAGTTTGAAATCGAATTATCGAACTACCGCGCCATTTTCAATTCCTTTTATAATTATATATAATTATTTATATTATAACGACGACGTATATAAATATATACGATCAAATTATATTCAAAATAAATTTCTCGTCGATATTATTTAAAATAATTCATTTTAAATAATCAAAATTCGCTAAAATCGCCAAAATAAAAATTTTAAACTGGCCCAGATTTTCGGGTTGTTACAGCCACGGCCACGTTATGGCCCGAAGCGTCGTTTTGAATAAATTGGCTATTTTAAAATAAATAAGAATATTATAAACGATATGGATGCGAAATTTAGAAATTAACTGAAGGTTGGCTAAGCCGAATGGTTTCCTGGGTATTGATATGATGTTGGTTTCGGCCTTCGGGGTAAATATTTGGGAAATCGTTCTCTTACTGATTGACGGTTAGTGACTAATGAATTTAAATGATGCGTATGTATGTTAGTGTTGCACTTGTTTATTATATACGCGAGTTTCTCAAAAAGACCGGGTTTATCCCATTCTGAATAACTAAATCGACGATAAGAAATCGAAGATGAAGACGGTGGTCGAAGAACGGAGATCTTCACCTCGTTTGAATGGTAACCGAGGTCCTGATTGGGAGGCATCCCGAAATATGGATAATAAGTGGTGATCGTCCAGACGTACGTGGTGATCGATGGGTTTGCGAGGTATATAGTGCCTCCGGTTTCGTTCAGACCCAGAACAGAGTTGCAAATGGATTGTGTGTCTGACATTGGAATTTATTCTATGTGATTGGTAGCCATCAGTTACACGGTGTGAATTACCTGTGTCGCATGCTAAGATGTAGTGATCAGGGCTTCTGTTGAAAAGCAAAGTCTTGTGATTGATGATCAAAGCACCGCCTGTGTGGCGTAGCTTTGTGTATAACGTGAATTCGCGAGCCTCACACCCCGGAATGAACCAGAAACGGGATAAGGACCTCAGGGAGGGCATGCGTTTCCTTCTAGCTAGGAGTTGTGTCAGTGTTTTTACACGGCCTGACATTTTACTTATGTGGTTGTTACTGTTGCGAGGCGCCTCGGTTAGATCGGACGATCCGGGTTCGATGGAGTCATTCGTTGGCTCATTTACGCCCCATAGGGCGGGGAAACGTAGTGTTCAGGAATTTTAATCCACATCGGTGGACCGGCCCTGACGATCCAAGGGTCGATGCGCTCTGACCCTGAGACATGGGCTAGATTGTCTCGAAGTCGGCAAGGACTATATTTTACCTTGGTTCATGACGGAAATCCAATTTCCAAATACGTGACTGTGCGGTTTCGATTGTATATATATATATATATATATATATATATATATATATATATATATATGGCGACATGATATATGGTACCCATGCCGTCTATGATTGATAGTTATGATTGAAATTGTTTTTGACACTTATAAACACTAGTAATAATATCAAATGCTTTTGTTTTATTCGTATCAAGCATATTTTGGCCATTATAAGGTAAAACTCTATCCTCCGGTTTGCGTTGCATTGTGTGATGGGAACTGAGTCTTATAATGGCTTCATTTTTATAAAAAGCATTTTGATGTTTCAAAGAATGATTTGTTTTAAAGCACTGGCAATCCGATGGAGTAAACTCGTTCCACGAAAGTGGCGTGGTCCTGTGATTTGCCATATTTTAAATGTGTTGAGTAGATTTCTCATACCAGCCCCATGACTGACTCGTAGTTTGTTTCGGTTTCAAACTCGGGTGCCCCTTTTTCTACACGGGCAGCCTTGTATTTAGGTTTAGCTGGCTCTTTGTGGATAGCTGGAGATGAAGATGGATTCTATCATTTATCTATTTTATGCTGTTCAACTCCTATTGTACATATTATGTTTGTTTTCCGCTGTAGACATTTATGTATAGCTGAACTGTATTTGTACTAAGTATGATCCTGTATACTGTGTAACTCTGATGATTACATTTATCCAGTATATTTTATTGTTCATTATCTGGTGTATGTATTTAATTATGTTCTGTTGTTATCTGTTTATGTGTTATATTCCACGGATTACCCTTGCCACCGTCAGTACGGGGTTTGGGGTCGTCTCAATAGGTGGGTGGCTTGACTGACTCGGGTGAAGAAGTTGGTAGCGAAGACGAAGGAGGCATGAGAGGGTGAGGGAAAACCCAGAAGACTTTGCGTAGATTTCGGGTCACGCGCTTGGGTTAGGTGGTACGGCGGAGCCGTGGGTGATGGCGACACGTTGTAGTTCATGGTGGTGAAGAAGCAGTGAATCGGCGAAGAGGTAAAGTTAATTTAATTTGAGGATGATTTGGGAACTAACGGCAGCTTAAAGAAATTAGAAGGAAGGAGAGGCACTTGTTTTTGAGGCGAACGAAGAGAAAAGGGGTACTAATTATATAACATTGGAGCTGTAGACAGAAGAAGATTTTGAAATCTTCTACAGTTTTGATATCTTTGTGTTACTGGCAGACCAAGATTTCGAAATCTTGGTACATTGTAGAAGGAGCTGTGCATGATGTAGAAAGAGAAAGAAATGTGGTAGAATATTCATAAGATAACCAACATCTGTCATTCACATGCTGTAAATCTGGTAGTGTTGACTGATTCAAATCTCAGATATGAGTTTAAAATTTGCTTGTGAACGGTATACAACGTTGGGCTTAACACGACTGAACTGGAAAATGTTATTTACTTGTTTCGAACACATTATAAAATTTCAAAATTTATTAACAATGAAATAATTTATTTTCTCCGTTTTATAATGTCGATCGTATATATATATCGAAATGTAAGTTTATATTTACCAATTTGATATCAAAACTATAATTAAAATAAATCGGCTCTTTAATCGTGAGCAACTCCCAAACTTATAAATCAATTTTACCCGAAATAAATTGTAACTTAAATTAGATTTACGAAAAATGATTTTATATTCATGTCAAGATTTTAGCATTTTAAATAAAAGTTCAAATCTATTATATAATATTTATTTTGATGAAAACATTCAAAAAAAATTATGAAAGGAATTATGTTCAAAATAAATTCAAGCTAGGTTTAAAGTAGATAAAATCCCACATTCTATGTTGAAATCCAAATATAAATATTTATTTTTATTGTTAAATCTTAATTCAATTTATATTTAAAACGTCAAAATTGCCGATTTGTTACAGTTGAGCTCGGAGAGGGCAAGAGAAAAGTTGCGTTATTTCAAACTTTTGTCATTGTTGATGAAATATATGCCTATAACGCATTCCTGGGAAGGTCTGCCTTGATGGATTTTAAGATCGCCTTGGCACTATGGTGTCTTGTAATGAAATTTCTAATGGAATATGATGTTGCAGTGGTTAAAGGAGATCAAAACACGGCCCGAGAATGCTATATAACTTAACTGTGGGAAGCTAAAAAGAAAGAAAAGTAAAAGAGTGTAGAGTGACCCCTCCACATTCAGGAACCCATCTTATAGCAACTAAAGGGCAACCCCTGCACTAGAGAGCATAGTATCGCTCAAAAAACTATGGACCCTCGGAAGAACAGTGCAGAGAATAACAGGGCAACTCCCGCAATAATGACGTTGTCTGTCTTGGTGGGTCCATAGGATCCAATTCAAATGTTGAACATTGGGTCGCAACTTGGTTTGAGGATACACAAGGAATTAATAGTTTTTCTTAAAGACAACCTAGATATGTTCGCTTGGAGTCATGCAGATATGTGTGGGATTTCACCAAAAGTAGAAAGTCATGCTCTGAATATTGATCCTCGATACAAGATGGTAAAACAAAAAAGATGGACCTAAGGTCCAGAAAGATCAGCAGCCTTGAAAGAAGAAGTTGATCGCTTGATGGAGAACAAATTTATTATGGAATCAACATATCCAAACTGGGTATCCAACCCAGTGTTGGCTAGGAAAGCGAATGGAAAGTGGTGAGAGTATGCATTGATTTTTTAGATATCAACAAGGTGTGTCCCAAGGATAGCTTCCCATTGCCATGGATTGATCAAATTGTGGAAGGAACATTAGGGCATGAACTACTTTCCAACATGGATGTATATTCGGGATATAATCAAAGTATGATGAATGAGTCTGACTAGGAGAATACCAGCTTTATTACAGACTTAGGATTGTATTACTACAGAATGATGCCTTTTAGCTTAAAGAATGCCAAAGTGACTTATCGAGGACTAGTTAACATGATGTTCAAATCTCAAATTGGAAAGACCATGGAGGTGTATGTAGATGATATGCTGGTCAAATCAAAAAAGAAAGTTAGTCACATGGACAATCTGGTTGAGAAGTCCGCAATTTTGAGGAAGCACGGGCTGAAGCTAAATCCACTAAAATGTTCATTTGGCGTTTCATTCAGAAAATTTCTAGGATTTATGGTCAGTGCAAGAGGTACTGAGACTAACTCAACACAAGTCACAACCTTGAGAGAACTAAGGCGTCCTCAGAATAAAAGAGGGCTTCATAGCTCAATGGGAAAATCACGACACTGAGCAGATTCATCTCAAAGGTGACTGATAGATGCATTCCCGTCTTTGACGCATTAAAGAAAGGAAAGAACTTTGAGTGGACCGCAGAATGCCAAGAAACTTTTGTGGAATTAATAAGATATATGGAAGCCCTACCAATGCTCACCAAACCTAGCAATGAGGAAGATATGTTTATTTATCTAGCGGTGTCCTTCTACGCCTTAAGCACGACTTTGGTATGGGAGAAATCGCGTTTTCTGTGGCATGCATACTATATCAACAAGCGATTCACTAGGAAAAAAGAATTATCCCAAGCTCGAGAAGCTTCCTTACTCTTTGTTAATCGTGTCAAGGAAATTACTACCCTATTTCCAAGCACATCTAGTTAAGGTACTTACTGATCAACAACTGAAGCAAGTTTACTTTCTCCTAGAAACCTCAGGGTGATTATTGAAATGAAATATTGAGCTAAGCCAGTATGAAATAACCTACTATCCTCGGAGGGCGATCAACGAGAAGGCTTTAGCCGATTTTATCATAGAATTTACCTTTTAGTAGGATGGCGAGGAAGAAAAACAGGCGTACGTGCAATGGAAGTTGTATATTGATGGAGCTACAAACGAATATTGTTCAGGTGCTAGTGTAGTCCTTGAGACTCCCAAAAGACGCTCGGTTTTTTACGCATTTAGAATTCCCAAACACTAATAATGAAGCAGAATATGAGGCTCTGGTCGCTAGATTGAGGATAGCCAAGGAATTGAACCTCTGAACTCTTTGGATATTCGACGACTCGCAACTTATGGTGTGTCAAGTTTGAAGAGAGTTCTAGGCAAAAGGAGGAAACATGTCTCCATATTTATTGAAAGCACGGGAACTCCTCGATGGCTTCGAATATTACACTATTAGCGACATTCCAAGGGAGGAAAATAATAAGGCTAGCTCACTTGCGAAATATGCTTGTTCAGGGAATGCACATCTTTTGGGTGTGGTACTAGTCGAAATCCTCAGTAATCTAAGCATTTGTGAGATGGAAGTCGAGTATGTGATGGAAATTTCAGAGGAACAAGAATCATGGATGACCCCAATAAGAAAATATATGAGTAACGGGACACTTCCCACTAGTCAGATGGAACGAAATAGATTGCTTAGAAAAGCCCCAAGGTTTGCCATGCAAGACAGAAAATTGTAGAAGGGGATTCTCTATGCCATTGCTTCGATTGATAATTTGGGAGGAGGAAAAATGATGTTGGCTGAGATACACGAGGGTGGATGCAAAGACCATTCTGGTAGTTAAACTCTAGCAACGAAAGTGCTTCGATATGGTTATTTCTGGCCTAAGGTAAATAGAGACGCCTCAAATTACGCTTGGAAGTGTGATAGATGCTAGAGATTCGCTAAAATTCCAAGAGCCCCGTCTTTCAAATTGACACAAATGGTCATCCTTTGGCCATTTGTGATATAGGGCATCGATTTGATTGGAGTGTTGCCGATAGCTAGAGCAGGCGCCAAATATGCAATAGTGGCTGTAGAGTATTTCAAAAGTGGGTCGAATCAAAACTGCTGGCTACAACTACTACAATAAAAGTTATTAACTTTTTGACTAAAAACATCATTTGCAGGTTTGACATTCCATAAAAGATAATTACCGAAAATGGGACATAGTTTAGGAGTAGGAGTTTCAGAACTTCTATAAGAGATATCAAATTCAGAAAATCCTCTCAGCTGTAACTCACTCATAGCCAAATGGACAGGTGAAAGCAGTAAATAAAATCATCAAATCTACCATTAAAAAGTGGTTGATAAAAGCCAAGGGTGGATGGGTTGATGAGTTACCGCTTTCTCTATGAGTCTACAGGACAACTCACAAATCCGCAATTAGGCACACATCATTTTCTTTGGCATTCGGTGCAGAGGCGATGATTTCAGTAGATTTAGAAGTGCCGACCCATTGGAGGATTCATTTTAATCAAGTTGAAAATGAGCAGTTGACGTTGGAGGATCTCGACCAACAAAACGAAGGAAGGGAGGAGGCCAAATTCAGGCTAGCAGCACATCAGAGAAAAGTGGCAAGATACTTCAACTTTAGAGTCTACCACCATACTTTTGAAATCGGTGATCTCATCTAGAAAAGGATAATAACCAAAACTGGAGTATTTGGGCCAAATGGGATGGACCTTATGTAATCAAACAAAAGCTCCTCAATGACATGTTCATGTTAACCATAGTATATGGAATCCCGATTTCCAGGGCATGAAATAATGACCATTTACGTCTTTTTTTTACGTAAAGAATGATGTTTGGAATTGGTAGTGGATGTTTGGTTTTATTTTTCGATTAAGAACAAGCCACTGCTCATGCCGGGGTATTATACCCAAACTTATGCTATTTTGGTTATCAATAAAATCTACGGTTGAATGATTATGACAATACACTTGCAAAATTTTTGTCTTTTAGTTAAAAATTGCAAGACGCTTAAGTAAATTTAAATTTTGTAGACAACAAGTCCAAAAATGCAAGCACGATCTATAAAAAATGTAACGACCTTCGGAAAAGATGCCCTCAATAAGGATCCAAGCACAAAAAATCAAATCAAAAAAGTGCCATGAGAAATCAGACTCGTGAGGGCAAGCTCGAAGAGATAATTGATGGTTGCGTGGTGAAAATAAAACCCTCGCTCATATGAGGTGCTTTATATACATTGTGATATAGTCTAGCCTCAGGAAACGTGACCAGCACAAGTTGGTCCCGACCCCGAATAAAGGCACAATACGATCGATAAACATCGTGGGGGAAAAAATCTCTCTTCTATGGGGTGCTCGATATACATTGTGATAGAGTCTGGCCTCGGGAAACCCGACCAGCATATGCTGGTATCGACCCCGAATAAAGGCACATGACGACCGATAAACATCGAGCGGGTAAAAAATTCGCTCCTATGAGGCACTCGATATACATCGTGATAAAGTCTAGCCATGGGAAATTCGATCAGCACAAGCTGGTCCCAATCCCGAATAAAGGCACATGAAGATGGTTTAGCATCAAGTGGGTAAAAACCTCGCTCCTATGAGGCGCTAAGTACACATTGTGAGGAAGTCTGGCCTCGGGAAACGTTACCGACATTAGTTGGTCTCGAACCTGAACAAAGGCATATAACGATCGATAAACGTCAAGTGAATGAGAAAACTAGCTCGTACAAGATGCTCAAAAACTTCCACGGAGAACCTGATACACAAAGGCTCCGGATTAAACATGAAATGAACGCGGTCTAGAGAAAACGCAAAGGACCAATGAATTGAAAAAAATCAAACACTACACAAAGGGGCTAGGTGCCAGAGTCATCGCAATACTTGTGACGACCCATTATATCGGGCCAATACTACTTACAGTGGCCTCGGAGGACAAAAAGACAAAACATATCATTGGGTCGTCCCAACATATAATGAATTAAGGCCATATGATCGAAAAGTAAAAGCTACAATAAAGCCAAATATAGAAAATAAAAAAAGCACTGGAGAAAATCACAACACAAGTGATACAGAGATGTACAACAACAAAATCAAATTTCATTAACAATAACCATGATCGTGTCAAAACATCAAAAAGCGAGGGGTGATACTCGCACAATCACGGCCAAGAAAAAACAAAATACAAAAGATAAAGCATTAGTCTCTTTTCTTCCCATCTTTTGAGGTGTCACTCGACTTAATCATCGGTTTAACAGGCTTGGTCGATGTAGCAGTAGTGGAAGCTAGGCAAGTCAGGACTACAAGGTCCCCTCATCATCAGTGACAGAGGAAACCTTTGACTTCTTACATGCAATGTGCTTCCCGCTACGTTTTCCCTTGGATTTATTATCACTCCCTGATCCACTTTCGAGGGTCTCTCTTTTAGGATCTCCGCCACCTCCAAAATAAACTGCCAGGTCGTCCAGCTCCTATAAGGCAACAATCTGCTAAGCTTGTTACCCCGGATGGGAGGTAGGAGTAAAAGATGAGAAAAGGATGATGGGGTCAACAGTCATCTGGGGAGAAGACACTGCTGGCGTGATATCCATTGTAATAATCAATGAGGAGGTAAAAATAGTAGTAGCCCCCGTAGTGTCAGCAGCGGAAGGGAAAGAGCCCGGTAGGTCTAGTCCTACATCAAATTATAATTGTTTGAGTAAATCATCAAACTTGTATATAGGAGGAAAGTGATCCCCTATGCTAGAGATGATATCACTATTACCTGCTTCCGGGAATACCCATGCTGTAATATCGAAATCATGTGTACCCTGGCCATTGCCATCATCACTTGATAAGTTCACCGCAACATTGGCATCATCGACAATTGTATTCTGAGAGGAAGTTACTCCAGTAGCTATATTGACAAAGGCCATGGTAGCAAGGGTGGCATCGGCAGAAGCAACAGTAACACCAATAGTAACCTCGGTAGGGGGCAGCTTTGACCTGAGATGGGTCTTCAAGGGGAATGAAAGCTTCCAAAGTAGTCTGAGGATCAGGACGTGACTCGTTGGACTGTCCATCTCCTTCGGCATTAATAACCCCTCTCTTTCGTGCCTCCGTTCCTTTTGTCCTTTAAGGAGACGAACCGGAGAATCGTCATCCAAAAAAATACTAGGAGCTTCTCTTCCGTATAACTACCGTCACCAACTCTTTTCAGGACCTCCTCTCACACTACAGCCAAAGTGCGGGGATACCTCTCCTCTAAAAATTCCAAGCTAGCCTTTTCCATAACATAGAGAACATAAAATTCAAACATATTACTGTTAATAGCTCTCATGGTGCTAGCTTGATTTCCCTCAATAACAGCCTTTTCCTACCTGGGTTGATCACACTCGTGTTGAGTCTAATCGCGCTCTTGTTGGGCCTTTGCAAGTTGTTCCTTAAACTTAGAAGTTTCAAGAGTCTCGTTGTTGAGAGCCATGGTAAGACTCACCACCTGATTATGATAATCCTCGACATCTCTTTTCTCCACATAGCAAATCCTCAGCTTGTTTCTGTGCGGCATGAGCATTGCGTACTTGAGAATTTATTAAGGCTTCTTTCTTCTGGTAAGATTGAACTGTGTCCCCCGGATCCTCCTCAGTTTTCCTTTTAGCAACCTCCATCTCCTCATAAGCAGTAGCCATCCAGTCAATCTCCCCATCTCATTCTTTAAGAGTTTTCTCCCACTCAACACGATTGCTCTCCATTGTAAGGCGAGCCTCGTAATTTAACTTGTTAACTCTCTGCAACTCCAAAACAAGTTTCTGCCAATCGGAAAGTTTCTCTACATCATTCTTAAAAAGCTCAATGTTTCTCAACATTTGTTCCTTGTCAATTGTAGCGATGTCCAAGTCAAAACGCACTCCATTTAGGAACCATCTAGGAAACCTTTGCGATAATTGACTAAGCAGTTTCAGGAGCGAGTAAGGAGGCTTCCTTACGATCGTATAGATTTCAGCTTTACCCGAACTAGTCGTTGACTGATTAGAACCGGAAGGACCAATAGGAGTAATGGCAGTAGGCGTCGTAACAAAAAGACTAATGGGAGTAATGGTGATAGATGTTGTAACAGAAAGAGTTGAGCTCTCACTACAAGAAAACGTAAATTTAGTTGCTTCTATTGGTTGCGTTGGCAATCTATATGCATCTAATACTACTTTCATTTTGAACATTCACGTTTTATTTTCCAGCTCCCAAATTTTTGGCGAACTCCTTGTGATTTTTCCACCGCTTTCCCTCCATTCTTTTCCTTTTTTACCAAAATTTACTCCTCTCATGTTTTCGCCATCCTCCCGCGTCTGCTCGCTTCTCGCTCCAACTTGCTCCACTTACTTTTCTACCTGTCAATTCATGTACGCTTGTTCTCTCTCACAATAGCCTTCTTCTTGTTTCATTTCAACTTCGTCGCTCCAAGGGTTTACTTCGAGCAACCGACTTAAGGTACGTAAAATTGGATTATATTTTGTGTACTAAATCGATTTTTTATAGAAAATAAATTTTAGAATAGGTATTGATTTTAATCGAAAAGCAGAAAATCAGGAATTAACATTTAATATCGAATTAATTTTGAATCTTTTAAAAGTATTTCATTGTTTTAATCTTATAAAACTATTTCATTACTTGTATCCTGCAAAACTATTTCATTGTTTGAATCAGTTTTGTTAGAGCAACTGAATATTTTTTCTGCTAGAAGCAGAAATATTAACTATATTATAAGGTGTAATTTTGTGGTAGATTTGATTGCATTTGATTTACTAATTGGTCCACATCGAAATTAGGGTCAGTATACAACGTAGATCTCTGTTGTGGTGTTGAATAATCTAAGTGTAGGAGACTTAACCTGAAGCCGAAGATTTTATTAATTTTAGGAAATTTCTAAGTTTTGATCTAATTTTGCTACATTTGTAAAGATGAGTGGAAGCTCATCTCAAATTATATTCCATATGGGATTGTCTAATAATGTGGGCAAAATGTTAGCATAATATAGCGAATGGTGGAATTGAGTGATAGCCATTTGCTTAGTGCTTGAATTCATTGTTCAAAGTGAAGAAATTTTATTAGACCGTAATGGTATCATTATCTGTTTCTCATAGGTCATAAAGAATAACACATCATAAAAAATTAAACAAAGAATGGTTACTTTATTCATCTTATTTCCTATGAAACTAAAATTGTATTTCTATTTTGTCATTTAAATCTCATGTAGTGACCCGCACTGGCAGAGGTATTATAATTAATTTATTTAATTATATAAATGGTGGTTTAGAGAAATTAATGGTCGTGGGATTTAATAATGATGAATATTTAACTAAAATAATAAATTAAATAATATATTTAATTCTGAAATAATCAGAATTGGTTGAAATGGCGATATGGTGTGAACTGGATCGTTTGTGATATATAATTCAGTTTAAAGTTGAATTATAGTAACGAATATATTCAATCGTCGATAGTTGAAGGTATAGTTTATAATATAATTTTAAACGAGCTTGAAATGGCGCTGCAGTTCGTAATTTGGCGATTTGAACTTCAACTGAATGTACATGATTCGTTTTAAGCCGGATTTCTGTGAAACAAGAAACGTGTGGAGCTGGTGGAGTATATCTTTCTAGTGGAAGAGAAAAATCGGGATTTCGTCGTGTAGATTTTGATGTATGTCCAAATAAAATTTTAGAAAAGTCGCTGTGGAATTCCTTTATAATTTATAAAGGAATTATTTATATTTTAAAAAAGGGATTTCAATATAAATCGAATATCGGTTTGACCCAGATTTGAAATATCAAGTTATAAATCCCAGTAGAGCTGTATGGTATTCCACTGTGGATATAGACGATAATATTTATTTTTAAATATTAAATTTAATTAGATTCAAATATATTTATATATTTAAATAGGTCATCCAGAGCTTTAAAAATACGCTGTGTGAGCATACGGAGTCGGAATTCGACGAAACCAGTTTTGTTGGGACCGTAATGTCGAACTATAGCTGCATGTCCAGTTTGGTAATTTTTGGGTATCACGTGTGATCATAGGAATTTTTAGAAGACGAATTAACAAAAAGAATATTCTGAGAATATTCCCTACCCCAAAATATCTTCTTTCTTATCTCCCTATAAGTATCCTACCCTTTCACTAAACCCTTACTTTCCATTCCTCTGGTCAATGAGATAATACGCCGTCAGTATTATTTCTCAAACCAAGATCGATTACTTCCAAAAATCAAAACAATTGCTAATAAAATCAATAAATCTCAACACTCTTACATTTGGGTCAGTATGAATACAAGCTTTCATTTAGTATGGGTATGGCAATGCTCGATCAGTTTGGAAGAGTGCGAAGCCGATTCCTGAAGCTCGAAAAAAATACAGTAAAACTAAGGTTTTCGACAACCCGATTTGTGGTGCATCAAATTGGGTTTCTGACCTTGGATTCGGGTTTAACTTCGAAATCCACACCAGCGTGGGTATTTGTGTGGAACTCGATGGTGTATTGGTTCGGTGGAAGTTCTGAGGATGCGACGGCGATGGCGATCGAGTGGGATGAAGTGGTGATGACTGGAAGAGGAGGCGACGCAGAATCGGATGGCGGTGGTTACGGTCTGGATCGATGACCGACATAGAGGTGGGAAACGGTCAAAGGAGGAGTTGTCGTGGGTTACTAGAGTCCAAGATTTATCATTTGGGGAAGATAAAGGAAGGGGCGGTCGGGTTTTAAACGTTTGAAGTGGGCTGGGGTTTTGAAATGGGCCGGCTGATTAGGTAAAGCCCAATCCATATTTTTGTTAAGTTTTTATTTTATTTAATTGTGTATTAACTAATAACTTAAATAACTTTCACATACGGTATCGGAATTGGACAAAACTGGATCCGTCAGGATCGTATGAACGGGTGCAACATGATGGAACCAACTGGGTGTGAATACGAACTCGTTACAATTTATCGCAAAATAAATTGTCCGTCTAAATCAAATCGAGCGATGGTTATCGTTATCAACGATGATCGTCCAATGTGAGTAAATCTCACTAACTCTGAACAGTTTATAATTTCATGTTGTATTTTTAGAACTGTTAAATGTTGGTTGATTGACTGTGTGTTGACCGTTTGATTGAACTGCTAGTCAGTTAGTTGAATTTCTATATTCATTCTGTTTAACAGAATATATCATATTGAAATGAAAGGGAAGTTATTTTATATTGTTTAACATCTGTGGATGCAGGAAGACAGGTTGGAGGAATCCAACTGGATTCCTCAACATTTATTTTACTGTTTTTGATATATTGTGATATATGATGTGTTATATAATCTGTTATGGATTATGTGTGTTGGAATGATGTTGATCATTGTTATTCGATATTTTAAATATCATAAAAGACCCTGGGATGTAAAAAGAATTATTTCAATGTATATTGAAATAAAGGGATTTTATAAAATCAACAGATTTTATAAAAGGAAATATTTCGAAAGTAAATAAAAAGGAAAAATGTTTTTAAAACGAATAGAGTTTTATAAAAGGGAAATCATTTATAAAGTGAAGAACTGTTACTAAAAGTAAATCTTTATAAATGAATAGTTTAATCGAGTTAAAAGGAGTTGATCGATGTTAGTTAAATCAAAATGAGTTAATCGAATATAGTTTATTCGAAGAAAGTAAAAGGGGTTAATCAAATATAGTTTATTCGAATAGAAAGTAAAATGAGTTAATCGAATATAGTTATTCGAATAGAAGCTAATGAGTTAATCGAATATAGTTTATTCGAAGAAAGTAAAAGGAGTTATCGAATATAGTTTATTCGAAAGGAGTTAAGTGAAATGAGTAAATCAATAGCGTTAGTCAAATAGAGTTAATCCAATAGTGTTAGTCCAATAGAGTTAATTGATAAGGGTTAATCGAATAGAGTTAAGTGAAAAGAGTCAAATCGAATATAGCTATTCGAAGGAGGGATAAGTAAGGAAGTTAGTAAAAGGGATATAAAATGAACTTTGCCTATTTCAAAGTTAGAAATGTTGTTCAGTTAAGGTCTGAGAGGTAGTTCTACCCCAACTTGATTGGCTTCGTTTTTAACTAACGAATAGTTAAGGTTCAGCAGTAAAGGAAATGGTTTGAATTGGCATCGCGATGGTTTGTTTAAACATCTATCTAAGTTCAATGAAGAAGCTTTGGAAATTTTTTCCAAATAAAGAAACCAGAAATGTTTTCTAATAAAGAAAACAAGAAATGGAAATGTTTTCCATTGTTAATAACGTATATTTTCCAAATTTAGAAAATAAGAAATATTGAATATAGGGAAATAGGAGATAAGTAAATTAATGAAATAAAGAGATTAATGTTGAATGATGTTTGATCGATATAAATTTCCATTTAAAAATAATATCGTTGTTTGCACACTTGTTTTTATTCGATAGTTAAATCACAGACGATCGAAGTTTCGACCATTTTAACGTGGTTAATATGGAGAGACCGGTTGGATTATTATCCAAAGAACAACTCTGTATTGGCATAAGCGTTGCGAATCATATATGCTAAAGGAAATTGAAGACGGAGTTATGCAAGGGCTATCCTGTTTACAGAATAGTACCTTCGGTTCATCCTGTTCCTGGATGACTTGTATGGATGGATGTCTGACAGATTATTTCCAGACGATCACGTATATTGATTTCTCCAACCGTACCAAGAGTGGAAGCGAAGAAGGAAACTTCTTTTAGCTAACACATAATGTATGGTTGAGGACGTCAATCAGTGATTTGATGGATTTGACGATGTGACATTCGAAGTAAATCTGAGGTGATGATGAAGCGTAACCTCAAGCCTCACATCCGGTAAATGACAGAAATCGGGCAGGCAACATGGCTAGGTCGGTCGCACTGAAGTAGGGTGTATAATCACCTGATCTAGAGTTTCACTTACTTCTAAAAATCTATTGTTGATGTTGTCCCATTCGAGAAACGGTTGCTGATCCCAACCATTGGTGATATACATTCGATACACTCAAGCGAAATGAGTGGTCGGTCATGTGTGGCCGGGTTCCAAGATGTTCTTGTTGAACCCAGTGTATTCCTCTCTAGAGGTACACTAGCGAAAGGTGGTTCCATACTTTGTCATAGTTGGAAATCCATTACCTAATACGTGCTTGCAATTTCGATTGTATACTATATATGTAGAACATGAGATGAAAGTGTTTCTGCTAGATGATTATTTTATTGTTTTGATAGACATTATTATAATATCAAAAGATTTTTTGATATAAAGTTATTTGGATTCTTATAAGGGAAAAACCCGTTCCGTTATACGGCATGGTCTTATGAGATATCGATTAACTGCTTGAACTGTTTTAAACCGTTTTACTCATACCAGTCCCATGACTGACCCGGAGTTTATTGTGTTGTTTTCCCTAAACTCTTGGGTGCCTAAATTTGTACGGGTAGTCAAGTAGTCGGGATTTACAGATATACTGGAAGAGCTAGAGCAGGAGGCTTCAGGATCATGTAGCTATAGTTATTTCCGCTGGGTTGTAAGTGTTGTACTTTGATAATGTGAATATTCAAGTACAGATGTATATTTCAAGTTATGTTATATATATTATATGTTATTCGCTCCGCTGTGAGGTTCGTGTTACTCTGATGTTGTGTTCTTCTTCTTCTTCTTCTATTCTAATTTTCTATCTTATCTTTCCTCACCCTCCAATTTCTTTCACTAATGACTGGTATTTTTCGATGTTTGGTTAGTCGTCATCGTGTTTATGTGATAACCAAAGTCGTCAAAATCCTGGGTCATTATAGTTGGTATCATAGCTTAAGTTAAGTGAATTACCTTGGCTCTGTGGCGTGACTCGGTAGAAATATGGTTAGTAATACCCTAGATTGAGATTGAGTGTATACATACGAGTTCGTATTTGTAATTTGATATAAAGTGGTTTTATATTGTGGAGATTCATTGGTTGAGTTGTTTATGGGTTCTGGTCGATCAGTTTGATCCACTGTATCGGTAGGAGTTACAAAACACTCCAATACGATGGGTCGACATAGTATGTTTTGAAAGGAGGGTAAATTAAAATAAGTTTACCCAAGGTATATCTTGATATAGAGAAGATATACATATATCAAAATTATAGTATAATGGATATATTGGTTGTTATTATAATCGAGTAAGGTTATATATTAAATGGTTATGTAAATAACCAATCAGAATTCATATAAGTTAAATACGTGAAATCAGATAAGTTAAATCTGAAATTTAAGCCAGAAATTGAATTAAAACTCTGGAAAATTGGATAAGTGTTTGTAAATGAATTTGGATTAAAATAAAGGAAAATTTAAGACCCTGGGAGATTTTAAATTGTTTTACAAGCAGTGTGAATTATATTTTGAAATGAATTTCAAAGTGGAAATGTTTAGAAATGGTTTTATAGTATTGAACTCACTTCGGTCGCTGGAAAATAGATTCTGATGATGACAGCTGCATCATCAGTATTCATTTTCGAGTTGTAAGCGACGAACTACTACCAGAGATACTATTTTGAATTTGTTTTGAGAAAGACAAGTTGTGTTGAATTGCAAAATGGGATTTATAATAAAGAATGAATAAAGAAAGTTTGAAATTGAAATTGAATATAGAAATTCAAAGGGAGTTTGAATATATGAAATTCAATGGAAGTGATATAGAATTTGAATATAGAAATTCAAATGGAATTTGAATATAGAAATTCAAATGGAATTCAAATATAGAATTTGAATATAGAAAATACAAAGGAAATTAAACTATAGAATTTGAATAATAGAATTTGAAATTTTAAATAGATTTGAAATATTAACTTGTTTTAAAAGAAATAAAACGAGAAGTTCCTTTATAAACGAAGTTTATAAATAGTTCTTTTATAAACGAAGTTTATAAATGAAGTGAAAAGAATTATCATTGGATAATTCAGAAATAAAAATACAAGTGTGAAATTGAAAGGGAAATCTATTTTCAAAAGGTAGAAATATCGATTTTAAAAGGAATTGAAATCGAGACTTATTTAAAGGAATTTGAATAAAGGAAGTTCAAACATAGAATTTAAATATAGAAAATTCAAAGGGGATTTGAATATAGAAATTCAAATGAGATTTGAATAAAGAAGATTTAAATAATGGAAAATTGAATATAGAATTCATATAGAATAATAATAGGATTTGAATATAGAAATTCAAAGGGAGTTGAATATATGAAATTCAATGGAATTCAATTTGAAATTTGAATATAGAAGATGCAAATAGAATTGAAACGAAATTCAAATATAGAATAAGGAAATTGAAACAAAATTCAAATATAAAACTTGAATAAGAGATTTGAAATGAAATTCAAATATAGAATTTGAATAAGAGAATTGAAATGGAATTTGAATATAGGAAATTCAAATAGAATTGAAATGGAATTCAATTAGTTGATAAACAAGTTAAACTTATATTTGAACATGTATATTCAAATAAAAAGGGGAAATAGGTAAACCAGTAAATTAGCCATTAGTAAATGGATCTTGAATTGAAGTTGAACTTTAGATAAGTAAAGGGGACTGGTAAATTTATATTTGAAATCGAATATAGAACTTAAATTTGAAATTTGGATTCAAATTAGTAAATAAGCAAGTTAAAATATATTTGAACATGTCATGTTCAAATGTAAAAGTGAAATAGACTAAAGAGTTAATTAACAAATTAATTAACGAATTGAGTTAAAACGATCAGGTATAGTTAAAATAGATTGGGCAGGTATAAATATACATGAGATAGGTATGGATAAGATATGAAGGTATATAAATAGAATGCTCGACGAAAAGGTATGTATTAAATTCATATATCAGATTTTATGCGCCGTATCGGCTAGCCGCTTGGCTTTTTCTTTTTCTTTTGGATTGGTGAGGGCCATAGGAGGCTATTTGAAATATCCCGATGCTCCTGGTACAAAGGAGGTTATGGCGAATTTTTTCGGGAATTTAAGGAGTTAGACTATTTTTAAGATAGTTTGATAGTTAGAAATCAACGTATCGATATATATATATATATATATATATATATATATATATATATATATAAGTCGATAAGGAAACGAACTTAGAATTAGAATAGTAAAATCAAAAAGGAAGAATAAGGATAAAATCTAGTAAGAATGGAAAGAGGAAGCGTATACATGTTAAAAGTGAATAAGTATTTGTATGGTATTGATAATTCGAGTAAGTAGTCATATCTGTTTTGATGTTATAAATGTTATTCAGTCAAGGTTTGAGAGGTAGTTATACCCCAACTTGACTGATTTCATTATTAACAAATAAATAGTAAGACTTCAGGCTCGAAGATCAATGTTGAATAAGAGTTAGTTGAATATAGTATTTGGGTTGTCGTAACGATGTTTTACACAACATCCGTTTTAACCCAAATAAGTGTAAGCTTGGAAATAGAATAAAGAATATTTCCTAAGAATAGAAATAAACGAGATCGGAAAAGAGATAAGTAATTGGAATATTTTCCAATTATAAATAACATATATTCTCTACAGTTTAGAAAATAAAGGAAGGCGATATTTGGAAATGTTTTCCAAATAACATAAAAGGCCAATATGGTTATTGAAAATATTTTGTTAACAAATATTGATAAAGAAATAGAGAAGTGATTTAACTAATGGAATATTAATTAAGGGCTCAGTGACATGTTCAAAAGGAAAATTTGATTTTTGAAAAGTGTAAACTGTTTGAAAGCTCCCAAGGAAACACTGTTTGAATTAAAAACAAATTTAACAGAAATTTGTGAAAGCAAAATTGAATTAAAATAAAGCCAGTAAAGTGGTAACTGAGACTGAATTAGAATAGTATCAAGACAAATTGGATTGTGAGATTAAAATTTGAAGTGTAATGTGACAATCAAGTAAAGAGTTGGGAATCGAGAAGAAACTCGAGTTGAAATGATATTTGGCTCGGATATAAGCGAATGGTTGTGTTGTGGATAAAAGCAGATTGGAATTTAATTGGGATGACCCTTGTATCTGCTAAATTGATAACAAGTGGAAAGGATATAATGATATGCCGACAAAAAGGTACAAGTTTATATTCCTATTGGATGTAAGATTTATGAGCCGAATTGGCAAGCCGCTTGGCTGTTTGGTTTTCTTTTGGGATGGAGAAGGCCCAGAGAGGCGAGTTGGAGTTTGACCGATTGACCAGTACAAAGGAGGTGCTGGAGAAATTTTTCGAAGAGTTAGGGGGTTAGAAAATTTTCAAGATTTTTGAAAATATTCGTTGATAAGAAATAAATAATTTAATTAAAATTAAATTGGTTCAGTTGAAACTGAAGTTAAGAAGTGAACAAATATGTTCTAGCCAGTCGATAGGGTCGTTCTCTACGTTAGCAATTTCGAGGACGAAATTAATTTAAGTGGGAAAGATTGTAATGACCCGCACTGGCAGAGGTATTATAATTAATTTATTTAATTATATAAATGGTGGTCTAGAGAAATTAATGGTCGTGGGATTCAATAATGATGAATATTTAATTAAAATAATAAATTAAATAATATATTTAATTCTGAAATAATCAGAATTGGCTAAAATGGCGATATGGTGTGAACTGGATCGTCTGTGATATATAATTCAGTTTAAAGTTGAATTATAGTAACGAATATATTCAATCGTCGATAGTTGAAGGTATAGTTTATAATATAATTTTAAACGAGCTTGAAATGGCGCTGCAGTCCGTAATTTGGCGATTTGAACTTCAACTGAATGTACATGATTTGTTTTAAGCCGGAATTCTGTGAAACAAGAAACGTGTGGAGCTGGTGGAGTATATCTTTCTAGTGGAAGAGAAAAATCGGGATTTCGTCGTGTAGATTTTGATGTATGTCCAAATAAAATTTTAGAAAAGTCGCTGTGGAATTCCTTTATAATTTATAAAGGAATTATTTATATTTTAAAAAAGGGATTTCAATATAAATCGAATATCTGTTTGACCCAGATTTGAAATATCAAGTTATAAATCCCAGTAGAGTTGTATGGTATTCCACTGTGGATATAGACGATAATATTTATTTTTAAATATTAAATTTAATTAGATTTAAATATATTTATATAATTAAATAGGTCATCCAGAGCTTTAAAAATACGTTGTGTGAGCATACGGAGTCGGAATTCGACGAAACCAGTTTCGTTGGGACCGTAATGTCGAACTGTAGCTGCATGTCCAGTTTGGTAATTTTTGGGTATCACGTGTGATCATAGGAATTTTTAGAAGACGAATTAACAAAAAGAATATTCTGAGAATATTCCCTACCCCGAAATATCTTCTTTCTTATCTCCCTATAAGTATCCTACCCTTTCACTAAACCCTTACTTTTCATTTCTCTGGTCAATGAGATAATACGCCGTCAATATTATTTCTCAAACCAAGATCGATTACTTCCAAAAATCAAAACAATTGCTAATAAAATCCGTAAATCTCAACACTCTTACATTTGGGTCAGTATGAATGTAAGCTTTCATTTAGTATGGGTTTGGCATTCTCGATCAGTTTGGAAGAGTGTGAAGCCGATTCCTGAAGCTCGAAAAAAAATACAGTAAAACTAGGGTTTTCGACAACTCGATTGTGGTGCATCAAATTTGGTTTATGACCTTGGATTCGGGTTTAACCTCGAAATCCACACCAGCGTGGGTATTTGTGTGGCACTCGGTGGTGTATTGGTTCGGTGGAAGTTCTGAGGATGCGACGGCGATGGCAATCGAGTGGGATGAAGTGGTGATGACTGGAAGAGGAGGCGACGCAGAATCGGATGGCGGTGGTTACGGTCTGGATCGATGACCGACATAGAGTTGGGAAACGGTCAAAGGAGGAGCTGTCGTGGGTTACTGGAGTCCACGATTTATCATTTGGGGAAGATAAAGGAAGGGGCGGTCGGGTTTTAAACGTTTGAAGTGGGCTGGGGTTTTGAAATGGGCCGGCTGATTGGGTAAAGCCCAATCCATATTTTTGTTAAGTTTTTATTTTATTAAATTATGTATTAACTAATAACTTAAATAACTTTCACATACGGTATCGAAATCGGACAAAACTGGATCCGTCAGGATCGTATGAACGGGAGCAACATGATGGAACCAACTGGGAGTGAATACGAGCTCGTTACAATTTATCGCAAAATAAATTGTCCGCCTGAATCAAATCGAGCGATGGTTATCGTTATCAACGATGATCGTCCAATGTGAGTAAATCTCACTACCTCTGAACAGTTTATAATTTCATGTTGTATTTTTAGAACTGTTAAATGTTGGTTGATTGACTGTGTGTTGACCGTTTGATTGAACTGCTAGTCAGTAAATTGAATTTCTATATTGATTCTGTTTAACAGAATATATCATGTTGAAATGAAAGTGATGTTATATTATATTTTTTAACATCTGTGGATGTAGGAAGACAGATTGGAGGAATCCAACTGGATTCCTCAACATTTATTTTACTGTTTTTGATATATTGTGATATATGATGTGTTATATAATCTGTTATTGATTATGTGTGTTGGAATGATGTTGTAATAACCCGGAAAATCTGGGCCAGTTTAAATTTTTTATTTTAGCTATTTTAATGAATTTTGATTATTGAAAATGAATTATTTTAAATAATATCGACGAGAAATTTATTTTGAACAGAATTTAGAACGTATATATTTATACGCGTCGTCGTTAGAATATAAATATTTATATATAATTATAAATAGAATTGAAAATGGCGCGGTAGTTCGAAAATTCGATTTCAAACTTCAATTGAATGTACCGGGTGCAAAACAATCCGGATTTTAACGAAACCAAAAACATTAGGATCTAATTGATAATATCTTTCCAATGAATCCGAAAAATCAAGATTTCATAGCGGGAATCAAAAGATATGTCCAGTTGAAAATTCTGAACAGTCGCTATGGAATTTAGGCCCTTAAAAATGGAAATTTTGCAAATGACCTCGGATTTCGACGAAACCACTTTTGTTGGGTCTGTGATGTCAAACTATTGCTAGGTTTCAAATTTCATAATTTTTCGAATCAATATGTGAGCGTGGCAAAGGAAAACGCGTTTGATCAGTTTCAGTTGATTTTAATCGACTGGAAAATGGCCATTTTTCAAACGGTCTCAGAATTCGACGAAACTAGTTTTGTTAGGACCGTATCATCAATACGAAGCTAGAAAATATTTTTCTGCAATTTATAGAGTTAGTATGTGACCCCGGTAAATTGAAATGTACGTTGAAATTAGAATATATAGATTTATATTTTAAATTTAACGAAAACTGATTGTAACGGTCGAGATGGCCTGCGATACATATCCCATTGTGTTCAGAATGCGGATAATTAGCTAGGGGCGACAGTCGTTGGGTCTCGTTTGGGGGTCGAATTTAAAAACTGACCTTTTGAAAATAAATTAATAAATAAATTAAATTTCTATATAATATCTCTGGGGCCCCCCTCCTTAAAACCTAAATCAGATCGAAACTAGAAAAAAAGAAAAAAAAAGAAAAAAGGGGCGGGCGCCGATCACAAGTCATCACCGTCGATCTCGAGCCATCGCCGTAACCCCTCCCCCCTTCCGTTGTCAACCGCCCCTCGACGAACTCCCCTCCCTCTGAATGCGCCGCCATCGGCTTCAATTTATGGAGGCTTGGTGAGTTCGAATTAGACATGGTGGCAGGTGCAGGACCATGGCGTGGTGCTCGACACGGTGGCAACCTCCGATGATCTTCCGACAGCCTACAAGTGGAGCGGCGGTGAACCCTAGTCGCTCGAAGATGGGTTCAGTGAATCGCGATGCCTAAAGGATTGGAGAGGACGACACGTTCTATTGTGTTTTGGGTTCAGATGAAAAGAAGTGAGTTTTTTTTATTATTACATATTTTTTTTCAGCAGTAATTACATTGTTGCAATAAAATATACTTTGAATTAGAAAATATATAGAACGGTTTAGAAAATATAAAATCAGTTTGAATTTATATAAAGAAGAAAGTAAAAAAATGATTTTTATATTTTTAACGTAATAAAAATATGATTTTTATATTTTTAAAGTATTAAAAATATAATCTTTACTATATAGGAGATGTAAAAATATGATTTTGTTTATGTAGAGAATTAAAAATATAATTTTTACATGATAGAAATATTAAAAATATCATCTTTATATGTGTAGAAAAATAGAAATGTGATTTTTAATAATGATATGTTTGAAAAGTTGAAATCGATGTATTTGAAAAGGCGAGATCCTTATATGTAAAAAAGCGAAATCTTTATTTTTATAAAGGCGAAATCTTTATTTTTGAAATGGAATTTTTATCTATATGACATCAAAGTAAAAATTCGATTTTTATATATTGAATAGCAAAGTAAAAATTCGATTTTTATATATTGAATAGCAAAATAAAAATTCGATTTTTATATATTGAATAACAAAGTAAAAATTCGATTTTTATATATTGAATAGCTAAGTAAAAATTCGATTTTTATATATTGAATAGCAAAGTAAAAATTCGATTTTTATATATTGAATAGCGAAGTGAAAATTCGATTTTTACATATGTAGTGAATACGGGCAACGAAAGTGACAAAAGGCGGGAATGGCGAAGATTTCTATAAATGAAGGGTCGTGAAGCTGGATAGCTATCAATGAGAATTTCTCACCTTTCAATTTCTTTTTCTAGTTATATATATATACTAGGATGCAGACGGTGCTTAGTAGCACCCGACACAATCGTCCACAGACCATGGACTTGTTTGTTTGATTGCAAAAATTAGTTAGATTATTTGATTGAAATTTGAGTTGTCTGGTGAAATGGAATGGATTGATTGATGTGTGAATGGCTTGGGCCTTCACTAGACCGGGGATAAGGCTAGACCTTGTCCCGTTTCTAGTATCGTGCCATTATGCCGCCGAAATTTTCTAAAATATGTTAGAAAAATAAAAATATCAATTTTATTGAATAAATGAACTGAATAGAAATTCATGTGTTAAAATAAAATGTTTTATCGTTAAAAATATAATTTTTAACATGAAGATGAATAAATAAATATTTATAAACAAATCGGCCGATTTGTTTATATACACTGATTTGACTGATATTGATTGGGTCGATAAATTTTACACATCGCCCAACTGCACAAATAAAAATCTGTGTTTGATTGTTTGAAACCCCACACGGGTGTTGGGATGAAATTTGAAGTTCACTCATCCTGATTGATTAAATGTGTCGATCGATTGATTGACAGGCTGTTATAAGCGTTAGATATCTATATTTGATGCTTATACAGTCTAGTGCACTTTGGTTGATGGTTGATTATTTTTCAATGCTATTATGTACGTGTGATGTGTGAAAATCCATATGATTAACTTTATATGGTAATTGGTTGGGCCTCATTCCAATTTAGAAAATAAAGAATATTATAAAATAAAGATTCATGTGTTGACAATACTCATCCATTGAGATTAGTCATGTGTTGAACGAAATATTTTAATAATAGGAAATATTTGAAATAGAAATATTTGAAAAGGTAATATTTGAAAAGGAAATATTTGAAAAAGAAATATTTGAAATAGAATATTTGAAAATAGAAATATATGAAGCCGTGTTGATTAGATTGACGCCATTTTGACGTGAACGATATTTATATCGATTTTATTCGTTTTAAAATGAATATTGAAAAATGATTTCGAAATCGAATATTTTGAAATGAAATTTGAATCGAATTGAAAAGAAAACGAATTCGAATTGAATATATAACGAATTTGATTTCAATTGAATATATAACGAATTTGATTCGAATTGAATATATAACGAATTTGATTTCAATTGAATATATAACGAATTTGATTTAATTAGAAAATGAATTGAATTTGATTTGATTAGAAAATGAATTGAATTTAATTTGATTAGAAAACCAATTGAATTTGATTTGATTAGAAAATGAATTGAAATTGAATTGAATAGAGAATGAATTGAATTTGAATTGAATAGGAAAACGAATTCGAATTGAATTGAATTGAAAAGAAAATGAATTCGAATCGAATTAAAATCGATTTGAATTAAAATCAAATAGAAATGAAAGTAAAAAGGATTTATTTAGAAATTTCAATTTCGATTTGAATTTGAAATAAAGGTTGAAATCGTTTTTGAAACGAATTCAAAACTATTTATAAAATTCGTTTTAAATAGTAATCGACGAAATATATATTATATATATAATATAATGGCCTGAATAGAACGAGCCGCGCCGCGGCAGTTCGCGAATTTCGACCATTAACTTCGAACGAATATTATGGGAGATCCGACCGTCAGATTCTCCTGAAATCGGAACCGTTGGGTTCGTATCGAAAAGAGCTTTCTAACGAATATTAGAAAATTTAAATCTAACGGTTGGATTTGGAATTATGTCCAAATCAAATTTGAAAAAGGTCGCTGTAAGTGCAGTTCGATGACCGTTGATGGAAATCGACTGTACGGACCTTGATAAAATTATTAAAAATAGTAATAATTTGTGTAAAATCATAAGAAATGATTTAGAAAGAATTGGGATGAAAAACTCCATACTTGAAAGGATAAAAATAGTTTTTTATCGAAATAAACTAGTTTTGAACTAGAATTATAATTCTATTTATTTTTAAGTAAATAAATTGAATTTGAAAAGGGTTTTAAAAATAACCAGAATTTCCAATGATTGCATTGGAGTGGATTTGAATCGAAATTGTCTTCGGAATATTTCGATGTTGGAATTCGTGAGTATACAGATGTTGTTATGGAAATTTGAAAGATATATATATTTATATCGTTATTTCCAATACGACATTTGTTAATCGTAGAATTTGATATTAAATATAAGCCGATATATTTTCTATTCAGAGCCTTGTATTGAATATCAAATGTGATTTGGGTTTGTCGTGAATGGTGTCTTCAATAACACTGTTCTTGAACCCAGTTGAGAAAAGATTAAATCTTTTTATTTAGATTTAATGAAGTGTACCAGTTAAATAATATTTAATTGGAATTGGATTGATATTGATTTTTGGGTTTATCGTGGACAGTGTTTTAAATAACACTCGCTCTTTAACCCGATAATTAATGGAATGGGATTTTGGATTTATCGTGAGCCGTGTTTCAAATGACACTGATTCTTAAACCCAGTCACAGATTAAAACTAAATGGAGTTTTAATAAATCTTTAATTAGATTGAAAAGATCGAGAATGGAGTATCACCACTTTTGCTCCAGGCGATAGTTAAATCTTTAATTAGATTTGAACGTGAAATGGTAATTGAATTTACCGATAACACCGTGGTGTTATGAAGTATTACCAGTTTTACTTCATGGGATGAATAGGTGGGGGTTGGGAAATTAAAACAAATGATTACTTCGTTAAGGTTCGTTAATCCCGACTAGTTGAATCAAAATTCAAAAGAAGATTAAAGAATAAATTCAAGGAATTTATCTTTAATAAAATTAATGGGAACCTTTCCCTATGAATGTGAAATTTAGAAACTAACTGTCAGTTAGCCAAGCAGAATGATTTTCTGGATATTGATCTGATGTTGGTTTCGGCCTTCAGGGTTAATATTTGGGAAATTATTCTCTTGATAAATTTACGGTTAGTGACTGATGAATTGGAATGAGGCGTATGTTGTGTTTGTGTAACACTTATTTAAAATATACGCGAGTTATTCGGAAAGACCGGGTTTATCCCATTCTGAATAACTGATACGACGATAAGTCGAAGATGAAGACGGCGGTTGAAGACCGGAAGTCTTCACATCGTTTGGTGATTACTGATGATCTTGATTGGGCTGTACACCCAAGAAGATGGAAACGGTTGGTGATCATCCAGACGTATTTGGAGATCGATGGATATGCGGGGTACTAGGTGCCTCCGGTTTCGTTCAGACCCAGAACGGACTTGTAAATGGACTGTGTGTCTGACATTGGATTTTAGTCTGTGTGATTGATTTCTATTAAATATATATCTGTTTGGCGGTGGAGAATTTATTCTCTTGCTTAACGCCCTTCTCTGAGACGTACAAGCTCAGAGGTTATATACTGATGGATATCAAACGCATAGAGTGAACTGCCGGTGTGGCATGCCTAAGTGGCGAATGATCAAGGCTTCTGTTGAAAAGCAAAGTCTTGTGGTTGATGATCGAAGCACGACCTTTGTGGCGTAGCTTTGTGTAACGTTTACTTCGCGAGTTTCACAACCGGTATGAACCAAAAACGGGAGACGGACCTCAGGGAGGGCATGCGTTTCTTTCTAGTTAGAAGTGGCGTTAGTGGTTTTACACGCCCTGACGAGTTTGACTTATGTGGTTGTTGCTATTGCGAGGCGCCTCGGTTTGATCGGACGATCCGGGTCCGATGGAGTCATTCGTTGGCTCATTTACGCCCCATAGGGCGGTGGAACGCATGTTCAGGGTTTAAGTTTAATCCTCATCGGTGGACCGGCCCTGACGATCCAAGGGTCACTCGAGCTCTGATCCTGAGGCTCGGGCTAGGGAGTCTCGAATCGGTTGAGGACTATCTTTTGCCTCGGTTCATAGATGGAAATCCAATTTCCAAATACATGACATTTGCGGTTTTAATTGTAGAACTAGTATGGCGACATGATATATGGTACCCATGCCGCCTATGATTGATACTTATGATTTGAAGTTGTTTTATACACTATGCACTTATTATAGTATCAAATGATTTGTTTCAAACGTATCAAGCATTCTTTGGCTGTTATAAGGGAAAACCCTATCCCCGGCTTGCGTTGCATTGTGTGATAGGACCTGGGTCTTATAACAGCTTCATTTTTCTTTATTTAGCATTGCGCTGTTTGTTTTATGCACTGGTACTCTTGGGAGGAAACCCGTTACGTGTTATACGGCGTGGTCCCTTGATTTGCCTAACTTTAAAAATAAAGATTAACTGTTTTAGTTCTCACACCAGTCCCATGACTGACCTGGAGTTTATTGTTTTAACCTAAACTCTGGGTGCCCCTATTTTCGACACGGGCAGCTAGTAGTTTAGGTTTTGCAGATTTATATTCACAGGATCCTGGTGTACAGCTGGAACGATATCCGGAAAGCTTTGTATCCGTATATCTCCTTCAGTTGTGTATTGTATTATTTTCCGCTGATATTTATTTAAATGTAATTTAAATATCTGATATTTCTGTGTAATATTCATTTATACTCTGTATATTCTTGTATTCTGGTGCATTGTTGTAATATACAATGAAATGTTCTTCCGTCTACGTTCTGATTTGTCCTGTTCTCGAAACGATCAAGCGTTTCGAACGGTCTGGGTCGGTTTAGCGACTGGTTCGGACCGAGCGAAATTCTTTTTCGTCACATTTGGTATCAGAGCTTTGGTTTACAAAGCTCAGAGAACAAGACACATTAGAACCATACGAAAGAATTCATCCGATATTGGATTAGTAATATCCAATGAGAATGACTCGTTAGAGATGGGATCAGTAGTATCCTAGAACGAGTGTGAAGAGTAAATTTTTAAAATAAAAGTGAAAACAATCTTTGTTTTGACAATTTAAATCAACTATTCGTATTTAATTATTTGTTTATATTGATTTTGGACAACTCAGTATATAAAGAATTTGCATATACGCCTTGCAAACGTATATTCAAAGTTTTAATATATTGGATAGATATAGCATCACACTCTAGTCGCCCGGAGATATTATTGATGATAGCGATCGCATCATCAACATTTATGTTCGAGTTTCGAAGGTGGGATTTCTATATATTTCCATTAGACTGGTGTAAGAACCAAAATTAGATAGGGCTTATGGTTGTGATTTGGCATCAAAAATCTGATTTTTGACTATGTATCAAAGTTATGAATTTGAAAACCTAATCAACTAATTGATTGATGGTTGTGTTGTTTGATTATAGTTTGTTAGTTGAAATTTTAACCATATAGCCAATTTGATCAAATAGTGAATATTATTGAAATTTGGTCGCATTTGCTTGCATATACATATACTTACATTGAACAGGTCATAGCAAGGAGGCTAGAGCCGAAGAATAAATTTTGTTTGTCCGACAAATAGGTACATGTTTACTACATAATTTACTGTTTTGTTTGGGTGATGATGATTTTATGAGCCTATTGGCTAGCCGCTTGGCGTTTTCTTTTTCTTTTTGAGATCAGAAGGCCTGTATGGCAATTTCGGGATTTTCCCGTGGCTCCCGGTGCAGGGGAGGTTATGGCGAAATTTTTCGAAAATTCCGGGTGTTAGCCAAATTTTTGAAATTTTGAAAATTCTCAAAAACTGAAAGGTTGGAGAATGGAAGCCAGATCGAACGTAGAGTTGATTAATTAAACCACTTTCGACTTTGTTCCTTTTCGGGGATGAAAAGTTTTAAGTGGGGGAGATTGTAATAACCCGGAAAATCTGGGCCAGTTTAAAATTTTTATTTTGGCAATTTTAATGAATTTTGATTATTTAAAATGAATTATTTTAAATAATATCGACGAGAAATTTATTTTGAACAGAATTTAGAACGTATATATTTATACGCGTCGTCGTTAGAATATAAATATTTATATATAATTATAAATAGAATTGAAAATGGCGCGGTAGTTCGATAATTCGATTTCAAACTTCAGTTGAATGTACCGGGTGCAAAACAATCCGGATTTTAACGAAACCAAAAACATTAGGATCTAATTGATAATATCTTTCCAATGAATCCGAAAAATCAAGATTTCATAACGGGAATCAACAGATATGCCCAGTTGAAAATTCTGAATAGTCGCTATGGAATTCAGGCCCTTAAAAATGGAAATTTTGCAAATGACCTCGGATTTCGACGAAACCACTTTTGTTGGGTCTGTGATGTCAAACTATTGCTAGGTTTCAAATTTCATAATTTTTCGAATCAATATGTGAGCGTGGCAATGGAAAACGCGTTTGATCAGTTTCAGTTGATTTTAATCGACTGGAAAACGGCCATTTTTCAAACGGTCTCAGAATTCGACGAAACTAGTTTTGTTAGGACCGTATCGTCAATACGAAGCTAGAAAATATTTTTCTGTAATTTATAGAGTTAGTATGTGACCTCGGTAAATTGAAATGTACGTTGAAAATAGAATATATAGATTTATATTTTAAATTTAATGAGAACTGATTGTAACGGTCGAGATGGCCTGCGATACATATCCCATTGTGTTCAGAATGCGGATAATTAGCTAGGGGCGACAGTCGTTGGGTCTCGTTTGGAGGTCGAATTTAAAAACTGACCTTTTGAAGAATAAATTAATAAATAAATTAAATTTCTATATAATATCTCTGGGGCCCCCACCTTAAAACCTAAATCAGATCGAAACTAAAAAAAGAAAAAAAAGAAAAAAGGGGCGGGCGCCGATCACAAGTCATCACCGTCGATCTCGAGCCATCGCCGTAACCCCTCCCCCCCTTCCGTTGTCAACCGCCCCTCGACGAACTCCCCTCCCTCTGAATGCGCCGCCGTCGGCTTCGATTTATGGAGGCTTGGTGAGTTCGAATTAGACATGGTGGCCATGGCGTGGTGCTCGACACGGTGGCAACCTCCGATGATCTTCCGACAGCCTACAAGTGGAGCGGCGGTGAACCCTAGTCGCTCGAAGATGGGTTCAGTGAATCGCGATGCCTAAAGGATTGGAGAAGACGACACGTTCTATTGTGTTTTGGGTTCAGATGAAAAGAAGTGAGTTTTTTTTTATTATTACATATTTTTTTAGCAGTAATTACATTGTTGCAATAAAATATACTTTGAATTAGAAAATATATAGAACGGTTTAGAAAATATAAAATCAGTTTGAATTTATATAAAGAAGAAAGTAAAAATATGATTTTTATATTTTTAAAGTAATAAAAATATGATTTTTATATTTTTAAAGTATTAAAAATATAATCTTTACTATATAGGAGATGTAAAAATATGATTTTGTTTATGTAGAGAATTAAAAATATAATTTTTACATGATAGAAATATTAAAAATATCATCTTTATATGTGTAGAAAAATAGAAATATGATTTTTAACAATGATATGTTTGAAAAGTTGAAATCGATGTATTTGAAAAGGCGAGATCCTTATATGTAAAAAAGCGAAATCTTTATTTTTATAAAGGCGAAATCTTTATTTTTGAAATGGAATTTTCATCTATATGACATCAAAGTAAAAATTCGATTTTTATATATTGAATAGCAAAGTAAAAATTCGATTTTTATATATTGAATAGCAAAATAAAAATTCTATTTTTATATATTGAATAGCAAAGTAAAAATTCGATTTTTATATATTGAATAGCAAAGTAAAAATTCAATTTTTATATATTGAATAGCAAAGTAAAAATTCGATTTTTATATATTGAATAGCGAAGTGAAAATTCGATTTTTACATATGTAGTGAATACAGGCAACGAAAGTGACAAAAGGCGGGAATAGCGAGGATTTCTATAAATGAAGGGTCGTGAAGCTGGATAGCTATCAGTGAGAATTTCTCACCTTTCAATTTCTTTTTCTAGTTATATATATACTAGGATGCAGACGGTGCTTAGTAGCACCCGACACAATCGTCCACAGACCATGGACTTATTTGTTTGATTGCAAAAATTAGTTAGATTATTTGATTGAAATTTGAGTTGTTTGGTGAAATGGAATGGATTGATTGATGTGTGAATGGCGTGGGCCTTCACTAGACCGGGGATAAGGCTAGACCTTGTCCCGTTTCTAGTATCGTGCCGTTATGCCGCCGAAATTTTCTAAAATATGTTAGAAAAATAAAAATATCAATTTTATTGAATAAATGAACTGAATAGAAATTCATGTGTTAAAATAAAATGTTTTATCGTTAAAAATATAATTTTTAACATGAAGATGAATAAATAAATATTTATAAACAAATCGACCGATATGTTTATATACACTGATTTGACTGATATTGATTGGGTCGATAAATTTTACACATCACCCAACTGCACAAATAAAAATCTGTGTTTGATTGTTTGAAACCCCACACGGGTGTTGGGATGAAATTTGAAGTTCACTCATCCTGATTGATTAAATGTGTCGATCGATTGATTGACAGGCTGTTATAAGCGTTAGATATCTATATTTGATGCTTATACAGTCTAGTGCACTTTGGTTGATGGTTGATTATTTTTCAATGCTATTATGTACGTGTGATGTGTGAAAATCCATATTATTAACTTTATATGGTAATTGGTTGGGCCTCATTCCAATTTAGAAAATAAAGAATATTATAAAATAAAGGTTCATGTGTTGACGGTACTCATCCGTTGAGATTAGTCATGTGTTGAACGAAATATTTTAATAATAGGAAATATTTGAAATAGAAATATTTGAAAAGGAAATATTTGAAAAGGAAATATTTGAAAAAGAAATATTTGAAATAGAATATTTGAAAATAGAAATATATGAAGCCGTGTTGATTAGATTGACGCCATTTTGACGTGAACGATATTTATATCGATTTTATTCATTTTAAAATGAATATTGAAAAATGATTTCGAAATCGAATATTTTGAAATGAAATTTGAATCGAATTGAAAAGAAAACGAATTCGAATTGAATATATAACGAATTTGATTTCAATTGAATATATAACGAATTTGATTCGAATTGAATATATAACGAATTTGATTTCAATTGAATATATAACGAATTTGATTTGATTAGAAAATGAATTGAATTTGATTTGATTAGAAAATGAATTGAATTTAATTTGATTAGAAAACCAATTGAATTTGATTAGAAAATGAATTGAATTTGAATTGAATAGAGAATGAATTGAATTTGAATTGAATAGGAAAACGAATTCGAATTGAATTGAATTGAAAAGAAAATGAATTCGAATCGAATTAAAATCGATTTGAATTAAAATCAAATAGAAATGAAAGTAAAAAGGATTTATATTAGAAAATTCAATTTCGATTTGAATTTGAAATAAAGGTTGAAATCGTTTTTAAAACGAATTCAAAACTATTTATAAAATTTGTTTTAAATAGTAATCGACGAAATATATATTATATATATAATATAATGGCCTGAATAGAACGCGCCGCGCCGCGGCAGTTCGCGAATTTCGACCATTAACTTCGAACGAATATTATGGGAGATCCGACCGTCAGATTCTCCTGAAACCGGAACCGTTGGGTTCGTATCGAAAAGAGCTTTCTAACGAATATTAGAAATTTGAAATCTAACGGTTGGATTTTGAATTATGTCCAAATCAAATTTGAAAAAGGTCGCTGTAAGTGCAGTTCGATGACCGTTGATGGAAATCGACTGTACGGGCCTTGATAAAATTTTTAAAAATAGTAATAATTTGTGTAAAATCATAAGAAATGATTTAGAAAGAATTGGGATGAAAAACTCCACACTTGAAAAGATAAAAATAGATTTTTGTCGAAATAAACTAGTTTTGAACTAGAATTATAATTCTATTTATTTTTAAGTAAACAAATTGAATTTGAAAAGGGTTTTAAAAATAACCAGAATTTCCAATGATTGCATTGGAGTGGATTTGAATCGAAATTGTCTTCGGAATATTTCGATGTTGGAATTCGTGAGTATACGGATGTTGTTATGGAAATTTGAAAGATATAAATATTTATATCGTTATTTCCAATATGACATTTGTTAATCGTAGAATTTGATATTGAATATAAGCCGATATATTTTCTATTCAGAGCCTTGTATTGAATATCAAATGTGATTTGGGTTTGTCGTGAATGGTGTCTTCACTAACACTGTTCTTGAACCCAGTTGAGAAAAGATTAAATCTTTTTATTTAGATTTAATGAAGTGTACCAGTTAAATAATATTTAATTGGAATTGGATTGATATTGATTTTTGGGTTTATCGTGGACAGTGTTTTAAATAACACTCGCTCTTTAACCCGATAATTAATGGAATGAGATTTTGGGTTTATCGTGAGCCGTGTTTCAAATGACACTGATTCTTTAACCCAGTCACAGATTAAAACTAAATGGAGTTTTAATAAATCTTTAATTAGATTGAAAAGATCGAGAATGGAGTATCACCACTTTTGCTCCAGGCGATAGTTAAATCTTTAATTAGATTTGAACGTGAAATGGTAATTGAATTTACCGATAACACCGTGGTGTTAGATATGAAGTATTACCAGTTTTACTTCATGGGATGAATAGGTCGGGGTTGGGAAATTAAAACAAATGATTACTTCGTTAAGGTTCGTTAATCCCGACTAGTTGAATCAAAATTCAAAAGAAGATTAAAGAATAAATTCAAGGAATTTATCTTTGATAAAATTAGTGGGAACCTTTCCCTATGAATGTGAAATTTAGAAACTAACTGTCGGTTAGCCAAGCAGAATGGTTTTCTGGATATTGATCTGATGTTGGTTTCGGCCTTTAGGGTTAATATTTGGGAAATTATTCTCTTGATTAATTTACGGTTAGTGACTGATGAATTGGAATGAGGCGTATGTTGTGTTTGTGTAACACTTATTTAAAATATACGCGAGTTATTCGGAAAGACCGGGTTTATCCCATTCTGAATAACTGATACGACGATAAGTCGAAGATGAAGACGGCGGTTGAAGACCGGAAGTCTTCACATCGTTTGGGTGATTACTGATGATCTTGATTGGGCTGTACACCCAAGAAGATGGAAACAGTTGGTGATCGTCCAGACGTATTTGGAGATCGATGGATATGCGGGGTACTAGGTGACTCCGGTTTCGTTCAGACCCAGAACGGACTTGTAAATGGACTGTGTGTCTGACATTGGTTTTTAGTCTGTGTGATTGATTTCTATTAAATATATATCTTTTTGGCGGCGGAGAATTTATTCTCTTGCTTAACGCCCTTCTCTGAGACGTACAAGCTCAGAGGTTATATACTGATGGATATCAAACGCATAGAGTGAACTGCCGGTGTGGCATGCTAAGTGGCGAATGATCAAGGCTTCTGTTGAAAAGCAAAGTCTTGTGGTTGATGATCGAAGCACAGCCTTTGTGGCGTAGCTTTGTGTAACATTTACTTCGCGAGTTTCACACCCGGTATGAACCAAAAATGGGAGACGGACCTCAGGGAGGGCATGCGTTTCTTTCTAGTTAGAAGTGGCGTCAGTGGTTTTACACGCCCTGACGAGTTTGACTTATGTGGTTGTTGCTGTTGCGAGGCGCCTCGGTTTGATCGGACGATCCGGGTCCGATGGAGTCATTCGTTGGCTCATTTACGCCCCATAGGGCGGGGGAACGCATGTTCAGGGTTTAAGTTTAATCCACATCGGTGGACCGGCCCTGACGATCCAAGGGTCACTCGAGCTCTGATCCTAAGGCTCGGGCTAGAGAGTCTCGAATCGGTTGAGGACTATCTTTTGCCTCGGTTCATAGATGGAAATCCAATTTCCAAATACGTGACATATGCGGTTTTAATTGTAGAACTAGTATGGCGACATGATATATGGTACCCATGCCGCCTATGATTGATACTTATGATTTGAAGTTGTTTTATACACTATACACTTATAATAGTATCAAATGATTTGTTTTAAACGTATCAAGCACTCTTTGGCTGTTATAAGGGAAAACCCTATCCCCCGGCTTGCGTTGCATTGTGTGATAGGACCTGGGTCTTATAACAGCTTCATTTTTCTTTATTTAGCATTGCGCTGTTTGTTTTATGCACTGGTATTCTTGGGAGGAAACCCGTTCCGTGTTATACGGCATGGTCCCTTGATTTACCTAACTTTAAAAATAAAGATTAATAACTGTTTTAGTTCTCACACCAGTCACATGACTGACCTGGAGTTTATTGTTTTAACCTAAACTCTGGGTGCCCTTATTTTGACACGGGCAGCTAGTAGTTTTGGTTTTGCAGATTTATATTCACAGGATCCTGGTTTACAGCTGGAATGATATCCGGAAAGCTTTGTATCCGTATATCTCTTCTAGTTGTGTATTGTATTTTTTTCCGCTGCTATGTATTTAAATGTAATTTAAATCTCTGATATTTCTGTGTAATATTCATTTATACTCTGTATATTCTTGTATTTTGGTGCATTGTTGATATATACAATGAAATGTTCTTCCGTCTGCGTTCTGATTTGTCCTGTTGTCGAAACGATTAAGCGTTTCGAACGGTCTGGGTCGGTTTAGTGACTGGTTCGGACCGAGCGAAATTCTTTTTCGTCACAGATGTTGATCATTGTTGTTCGATATTTTAAATATCATAAAAGACCCTGGGATGTTAAAAGAATTATTTCAATGTATATTGAAATAAAGGGATTTTATAAAATCAACAGATTTTATAAAAGGAAATATTTCGAAAGTAAATAAAAGGGAAAAATGTTTTTAAAACGAATAGAGTTTTATAAAAGGGAAATCATTTGTAAAGTGAAGAACTGTTACTAAAAGTAAATCTTTATAAATGAATAGTTTAATCGAGTTAAAAGGAGTTAATCGATGTTAGTTAAATCAAAATGAGTTAATCGAATATAGTTTATTCGAAGAAAGTAAAAGGAGTTAATCAAATATAGTTTATTCGAATAGAAAGTAAAATGAGTTAATCGAATATAGTTATTCGAATGGAAGCAAATGAGTTAATCGAATATAGTTTATTCGAAGAAAGTAAAAGGAGTTATCGAATATAGTTTATTCGAAAGGAGTTAAGTGAAATGAGTAAATCAATAGCGTTAGTCAAATAGAGTTAATCCAATAGTGTTAGTCCAATAGAGTTAATTGATAAGGGTTAATCGAATAGAGTTAAGTGAAAAGAGTCAAATCGAATATAGCTATTCGAAGGAGGGATAAGTAAGGAAGTTAGTAAAAGGGATATAAAATGAACTTTGCCTATTTCAAAGTTAGAAATGTTGTTCAGTTAAGGTCTGAGAGGTAGTTCTACCCCAACTTGATTGGCTTCGTTTTTAACTAAGGAATAGTTAAGGTTCGGCAGTAAAGGAAATGGTTTGAATTGGCATCACGATGGTTTGTTTAAACATCTGTCTAAGTCCAATGAAGAAGCTTTGGAAATATTTTCCAAATAAAGAAACCAGAAATGTTTTCTAATAAAGAAAACAAGAAATGGAAATGTTTTCCATTGTTAATAACGTATATTTTCCAAATTTAGAAAATAAGAAATATTGAATATAGGGAAACAGGAGATAAGTAAATTAATGAAATAAAGAGATAAATGTTGAACGATGTTTGATCGATACAAATTTTCATCTGGAAATAATATCGTTGTTTGCACACTTGTTTTTATTCGATAGTTAAATCACAGACTATCGAAGTTTCGACCATTTTAACGTTGTTAATATGGAGAGATAGGTTGGATTATTATCAAAAGAACCACTCTGTATTGGCATAAGCGTTGCTGTAACGATAACGGATTTCGCCCGAACCTAATCGATCGCTAAATCGACCAAGACCGTTTGAATCCCGCATACGCTAACTCTGGGTATACAACACATCAGAACAAATAACAGAAGACTTTTATAATCATCATAATAATGTTACATCAGAGTACAGAATATCAGAGTATATCGAAATATAATACACAACGGAAGATAAATATACATAAATTTAAAACAGTGCACAGCGGAAATATAAACTACACAGCGGAAGACTAACGATGCTCTGGACGCAGCTTAAAGCTTCAATCCAGAATCCTGCTCAATACATCTGCAAAATAAAAATACTCGACTGCCCGTGTGGAAAATAGGGGCACCCGAGTTCGCAAGGGAAAAGCAAACTACAGGTCAGTCATGGGACTGGTGTGAGAAACTCTAAACAGTTATAATTAACTTATTTAATAATATGGCATATCACGGGACCACGCCGCTAACGCGGAACGGATTTTCCCCCATGAATACCTGTGTATAACCAATAATCAATATAGATATATGGATCTACTATGCATCAATCAACATGCAATATCCCAGTCTACCCTTTTAGATTAATCACTACACTTAGATTTTCCAAATTCAATTCAATTTACAGAAATTATTCCTTTGGATTTTATTCCCGATTTCTTATTTCAAATCATTTGAAATACCTATCTAACTTTCTATATCAAAGTAGATTTCACTTCAGGATCTCAAATCAAATCATTTGGAAATGGGAATTCCAAAACATAACAATGCATACAAACAAGTATGCAACCAAATATCGTACTCCCCATCGACAAGGCAAAGGGTACGCACCTCGCAACTCGATATATAAATGTGCACCTACCCCACATAGGAGTAGGCTAAACCAACGATGCACCTCCCACACATGGAGAGCATACACCGCCCTCTCACCCATACTTTTTGTCTCAGGGTTACCCGACTCTTTAGCCACATACTAAATCATTTCATATCCCCAAGTAGGGAAAATCATTTCACAACATAATAATCACAAGTACTTTCAAAATATAGTACTTCACATCAGTAATTCACGCATATGATCAGTCACTATTAATCACATAACCTTTGAGCTCGTACGTCTCAAAGAAGGGTGTTAACCAAGAGAATAAATTCTCTGCCACCAAACAGATACATCATCAATAGCAACTAATCGAATATGCGATGAACCACAATGTAACATATAATACATTTCTAAATCATTTTAGAAATCATCGGGTTTTGGGCCTCGAAATCCTTTCTGTTTTATAAAACATTTTTATAAAACATTCCCTATCCAAAATCGGGAATACATTTCTTTTCACTTTAAGAAAAATATCATTTCACAATCATTCATTAAATTTGAAATGAACACAACATCGCTAAACACCTTATCGTCAAATCGTGAAGTGTTTCACAAGGCGTTAGCACACAGATATTTTCAACCCAACCCAATGCTAAATGTAAAAGCATATTTTTCTCATAAACTGGTCGAGCACAATCCGAACAATCAATCAATCAAATTTGACATTAAATATAAGGTTTTGAATAGAGATAGTATCGACTTATATTCAACATCAAATCCTGAAACCAACAGATATCATATCGGGAATAACGATATCGATATCTTCCAAATTCCCATCACGATATCTGTATAATCACGGAATTCAATATCGAAAATATCCAAAGATAATTTCAATTCAAATCCAATCCAATTTATTCATTTATAACTATTGGATTATTTTCCTAGTTAATAACTAGTTCGTTTCGATAAAATATATTTTTATCTTTTCAAATATGGAATTTTTCATCCCAATTCTTCCCAATTCATTTCTTATGATTTTACACAAATTATTACTATTTTTAATAATTTTATCAAGGCTCGTACAGTCGATTTCCACCAATGGCCATCGAACTGCACTTACAGCGACCTTTTCCAAATTTGATTCGGACATAATTCCAAATCCAACCGTTAGATTTCAAATTTCTGATATTCGTTAGAAAGCTCTTTTCGATACGAACCCAAGGTTCCGGTTTTAGGAGAATCCGACGGTCGGATCTCCCGTAATGTCCATTCGAAGTTAATGGTCGAAATTCACGAACTGCCGCAGCGCAGCGTGTTCTATTCAGGCCATTATATTATATATATAATATATATTTTGTCGCTTTCTATTTAAAACGAATTTTATAAATCGTTTTAAATTCCTTTTCAAATCGATTTCAACTTCATATTCAAATTCAAATCAAAATTGAATTTTTCCTTATAAATTCGTTTTAAATTCATTTCAATTCAATTCAAATTCAATTCAATTCAATTCGAATTCATTTATATTCAATTTCAATTCGAATTCGTTTTCTATTCAATTCGAATTCATTTTCTATTCAGTTCAATTCGAATTCATTTTCTATTCAGTTCAATTCGAATTCATTTCATATACATCGTTTTCAATTCGAATATTTAATATACATCGTTTTCAATTCGAATATTTCATATACATCGTTTTCAATTCGAATATTTCATATACATCGTTTTCATTTCGAATATTTCATATACATCGTTTTCATTTCAATTATTTCATATACATCATTTTCATTTCGAATATTTCATATACATCGTTTTCATTTCGAATATTTCATATACATCGTTTTCATATTCGAATATTTCAT
Source organism: Allium sativum (assembly GCA_030737875.1). Lineage (NCBI taxonomy): Eukaryota > Viridiplantae > Streptophyta > Magnoliopsida > Asparagales > Amaryllidaceae > Allium > Allium sativum. The sequence continues at coordinate 14,535,338 of CM060925.1, forward strand.
ATACACCGTTTTCAATTCGAATATTTCATATACATCGTTTTCATTTCATATATCATATCGGGAATAACGATATCGATATCTTCCAAATTCCCATCACGATATCTGTATAATCATGGAATTCAATATCGAAAATATCCAAAGATAATTTCAATTCAAATCCAATCCAATTTATTCATTTATAACTATTGGATTATTTTCCTAGTTAATAACTAGTTCGTTTCGATAAAATATATTTTTATCTTTTCTAATATGGAATTTTTCATCCCAATTCTTCCCAATTCATTTCTTATGATTTTACACAAATTATTACTGTTTTTAATAATTTTATCAAGGCCCGTACAGTCGATTTCCACCAATGGCCATCGAACTGCACTTACAGCGACCTTTTCCAAATTTGGTTCGGACATAATTCCAAATCCAACCGTTAGATTTCAAATTTCTGATATTCGTTAGAAAGCTCTTTTCGATACGAACCCAACGGTTCCGGTTTCAGGAGAATCCGACGGTCGGATCTCCCGTAATGTCCATTCGAAGTTAATGGTCGAAATTCACGAACTGCCGCAGCGCGGCGCGTTCTATTCAGGCCATTATATTATATATATAATATATATTTTGTCGCTTTCTATTTAAAACAAATTTTATAAATCGTTTTAAATTCCTTTTCAAATCGATTTCAACTTCATATTCAAATTCAAATCAAAATTGAATTTTTCCTTATAAATTCGTTTTAAATTCATTTCAGTTCAATTCAAATTTCAAATTCAATTCAATTCGAATTCATTTATATTCAATTTCAATTCGAATTCGTTTTCTATTCAATTCGAATTCATTTTCTATTCAGTTCAATTCGAATTCATTTTCTATTCAGTTCAATTCGAATTCATTTCATATACATCATTTTCAATTCGAATATTTCATATACATCGTTTTCAATTCGAATATTTCATATACATCGTTTTCAATTCGAATATTTCATATACATCGTTTTCAATTTTAATATTTCATATACATCGTTTTCATTTCGAATATTTTATATACATCGTTTTCAATTCGAATATTTCATATACATCGTTTTCAATTCGAATATTTCATATACATCGTTTTCATTTCAAATGTTTCATATACATCGTTTTCATTTCGAATATTACATATACATCGTTTTCATTTCGAATATTTCATATACATCGTTTTCATTTCATATATATATATATTCACTTTTCAATATATATAATATTTTCACTTTTAATATATATAATATTTTCACTTTTAATATATATAATATTTTCACTTTTAATATATATAATTCATTTCACATCACGATCAATTTTCATACATAATACAATCAAACAAGTCGTCCATGGTCTGTGGACGATGGGGAACAGTTTATATATGCAGTTCTGAAATAAATAACTGAACAGAAAATTTAAAGTGAAAGAATTCTCACCCTGCGCGGATAGAAAATCGTTTAGATAATGATTGTTTTCTCATTAAATTAAACCGAATGTTTAATTTAACCGAAATTTGAACTGCTTTGAATCCTCTCCAAATTGGCTTCACTGTGTAGTTCTTGTCTTCAAGGTTACAAAGAGCTCAGTTTCATCAAATTCTGTTTAAAATTGAAGGAGTTATGTCATTTTATCTTTGATTACATTAATAATTATACATAGAAAATTAAAATAAATTAATTACTTTATTATTTTCCTTATCCCTTACTTAAACGTTCTTCTTCCTTCTGGTATTCACGGTAGAAAAGAAACCAACGCTCCCTTGAAGAAATGGCTACCGCACTTCGCTCGAGACCACTGGAGTCTGATCCAATTGCACCATGCTATAGAGTCGGACATCGCCTACCCAATCCCCCCTACCTCCTCGAACTCGGAGCTCCAGGTTGCCCCAGAAATCACGGCGATTACTGCGCCTTTGAGGTGAAATTCCGGCCGCCTTGATAGCCTAGGTTCGATCATACCCATACAGGATTGAAGCTCATTGAATTCACTTCAAAATCCATTTTGAACATGGGTTTAATTCGAATAATAGTTGGAGATTTTGGAGAATTTTCTCCAGAGCTTCACAGCCCTTCGAACGATTCTTTGGCGGCTGCGTTACAATGGACTAGGATTTCGTTTGACTAGTTTGACCTTATATTGATATATTAATAATTTAATATTTAATTCCTTTTAAATTTCCAAATCATCACAAACTCCAAACTGAACCCAACGACTGTCGTTCCTAGCTAAATACCCCCATTCCGAACACAATAGGACATGTCACATAAGCCAATTCGACTGTTACGATCAGTTTTTATCAAATTCAAAATAGATATCAATATATATTGAATTTGAATGTATATTTCAATTTACTAGGGTCACATACTAACACGAAAAATTCCAGAAAAATATTTTCTGGCTTCTTATTGACGATACGTTTCTAACAAAACTAGTTTTATCGAATTCTGAGATCGTTAGAAAAATGGCCATTTTCCAGTCGATTAAAATCAACTAAAACTGGTCAAACGCGTTTTCCTTTGCCACGCTCACATATTGATTCGAAAAATTATGAAATTTGAAACCTAGCAATAACTTGACATCACGGATCCAACAAAAGTGGTTTCGTCGAAATCCGAGGTCGTTTGCAAAAATTCCATTTTTAAGGGCCTGAATTCCATAGCGACTATTCAGAATTTTCAACTGGACATATCTTTTGATTCCCGCAATGAAATTTCGATTTTTCGGGTTCGTTGGAAAGATATTCTCAATTAGATTCTATTATTTCTGGTTTCACTAAAACCCGGATTGTTTTGCACCCGGTATGTTCAGTTGAAGTTTGAAATCGAATTATCGAACTACCGCGCCATTTTCAATTCTATTTATAATTATATATAATTATGTATATTCTAACGACGACGTATATAAATATATACGTCGAATTCCATATTCAAAATAAATTTCTTGTCGATATTATTTAAAATGATCCATTTTAAATGTTCGAAATTCGCTAAAATTGCCAAAATAAAAATTTTAAACTGGCCCAGATTTTCGGGTTGTTACAATCTCCCCCACTTAAAACTTTTCGTCCCCGAAAAGGAACAAAGTCGAAAGTGGTTTGATTAATCAACTCTACGTTCGATCTGGCTTCCATTCTCCAACTTTCCAGTTTCTGAGAATTTTCAAGAATGTGGCTATCACCCTAAATTTTTGAAAATTTTTGCCATAACCTCCCCTGCACCGGGAGCCACGGGGATATCCCGAAATTGCCATATAGGCCTTCTGATCTCAAAAAGAAAAAGAAAAAGACAAGTGGCTAGCCAATCGGCTCATAAAATCATCATCACCCAAACAAAACAGTAAATTATAGTAAACATGTACCTATTTGTCAGGCAAACAAATTTTGTTCTCTGCTCTAGCCTCCTTGCTATGACCTGTTCAATGTAAGTACATGTATATGCATGCAAATGCGACCAATTTCAATACAATTCAATATTTGATTCTATTAGGCATAGTGGTTCAAAATTATCAAACAAATAAACAAACAACACAAACATCAATCAATTAATTGATTATATTTTCAAATATATAATTTTATATATTTAAAATCATATTTTCTTTTTTAAAACCAGATTATATATATAATCACAAATACGATATTTATAAACAAATAACTCTCGACTCATTCTAGGGCATTTCTAACCCCATCTCTAACGAGTCACTCATTCTAGAATGCTACTGATTCTATCTCTAATGAGGATTCTTTCATAGGACATTACTAATCCTACCTCTGATGAGTCTTTTGTTCAGTTCTAACGATTTGTACCCCAAAGATTTGAGTTTAACTAAAGCTCTGATACCATATGTAACGATAACGGATTTCGCCCGAACCTAATCGATCGCTAAATCGTCCAAGACCGTTCGAATCCCGCATACGCTAACTCTGGGTATACAACACATCAGAACAAATAACAGAAGACTTTTATAATCATCATAATAATGTTACATCAGAGTACAGAATATCAGAGTATATCGAAATATAATACACAGCGGAAGATAAATATACATAAATTTAAAACAGTGCACAGCGGAAATATAAACTACACAGCGGAAGACTAACGATGCTCTGGACGCAGCTTAAAGCTTCAATCCAGAATCCTGCTCAATACATCTGCAAAATAAAAATACTTGACTGCCCGTGTGGAAAACAGGGGCACCCGAGTTCGCAAGGGAAAAGCAAACTACAGGTCAGTCACGGGACCGGTGTGAGAAACTCTAAACAGTTATAATTAACTTATTTAATAGTATGGCATATCACGGGACCACGCCGCTAACGCGGAACGGATTTTCCCCCATGAATACCTGTGTATAACCAATAATCAATATAGATATATGGATCTACTATGCATCAATCAACATGCAATATCCCAGTCTACCCTTTTAGATTAATCACTACACTTAGATTTTCCAAATTCAATTCAATTTACAGAAATTATTCCTTTGGATTTTATTCCCGATTTCTTATTTCAAATCATTTGAAATACCTATCTAACTTTCTATATCAAAGTAGATTTCACTTCGGGATCTCAAATCAAATCATTTGGAAATGGGAATTCCAAAACATAACAATGCATACAAACAAGTATGCAACCAAATATCGTACTCCCCATCGACAAGGCAAAGGGTACGCACCTCGCAACTCGATATATAAATGTGCACCTACCCCACATAGGAGTAGGCTACACCGACGATGCACCTCCCACACATGGAGAGCATACACCGCCCTCTCACCCATACTTTTAGTCTCAGGGTTACCCGACTCTTTAGCCACATACTAAATCATTTCATATCCCCAAGTAGGGAAAATCATTTCACAACATAATAATCACAAGTACTTTCAAAATATAGTACTTCACATCAGTAATTCACGCATATGATCAGTCACTATTAATCACATAACCTTTGAGCTCGTACGTCTCAAAGAAGGGTGTTAAGCAAGAGAATAAATTCTCTGCCACCAAACAGATACATCATCAATAGCAACTAATCGAAAATGCGATGAACCACAATGTAACATATAATACATTTCTAAATCATTTTAGAAATCATCGGGTTTTGGGCCTCGAAATCCTTTCTGTTTTATAAAACATTTTTATAAAACATTCCCTATCCAAAATCAGGAATACATTTCTTTTCACTTTAAGAAAAATATCATTTCACAATCATTCATTAAATTTGAAATGAACACAACATCGCTAAACACCTTATCGTCAAATCGTGAAGTGTTTCACAAGGCGTTAGCACACAGATATTTTCAACCCAACCCAATGCTAAATGTAAAAGCATATTTTTCTCATAAACTGGTCGAGCACAATCCAAACAATCAATCAATCAAATTTGACATTAAATATAAGGTTTTGAATAGAGATAGTATCGACTTATATTCAACATCAAATCCTGAAACCAACAGATATCATATCGGGAATAACGATATCGATATCTTCCAAATTCCCATCACGATATCTGTATAATCACGGAATTCAATATCGAAAATATCCAAAGATAATTTCAATTCAAATCCAATTTATTCATTTATAACTATTGGATTATTTTCCTAGTTAATAACTAGTTCGTTTCGATAAAATATATTTTTATCTTTTCAAATATGGAATTTTTCATCCCAATTCTTCCCAATTCATTTCTTATGATTTTACACAAATTATTACTATTTTTAATAATTTTATCAAGGCCCGTACAGTCGATTTCCACCAATGGTCATCGAACTGCACTTACAGCGACCTTTTCCAAATTTGATTCGGACATAATTCCAAATCCAACCGTTAGATTTCAAATTTCTGATATTCGTTAGAAAGCTCTTTTCGATACGAACCCAAGGTTCCGGTTTTAGGAGAATCCGACGGTCGGATCTCCCGTAATGTCCATTCGAAGTTAATGGTCGAAATTCACGAACTGCCGCAGCGCAGCGTGTTCTATTCAGGCCATTATATTATATATATAATATATATTTTGTCGCTCTCTATTTAAAACGAATTTTATAAATTGTTTTAAATTCCTTTTCAAATCGATTTCAACTTCATATTCAAATTCAAATCAAAATTGAATTTTTCCTTATAAATTCGTTTTAAATTCATTTCAATTCAATTCAAATTCAATTCAATTCAATTCGAATTCATTTATATTCAATTTCAATTCGAATTCGTTTTCTATTCAATTCGAATTCATTTTCTATTCAGTTCAATTCGAATTCATTTCATATACATCGTTTTCAATTCGAATATTTAATATACATCGTTTTCAATTCGAATATTTCATATACATCGTTTTCAATTCGAATATTTCATATACATCGTTTTCATTTCGAATATTTCATATACATCGTTTTCATTTCCAATATTTCATATACATCGTTTTCATTTCGAATATTTCATATACATCGTTTTCATTTCGAATATTTCATATACATCGTTTTCATATTCGAATATTTCATATACACCGTTTTCAATTCGAATATTTCATATACATCGTTTTCATTTCATATATATATATATATTCACTTTTCAATATATATAATATTTTCACTTTTAATATATATAATATTTTCACTTTTAATATATATAATATTTTCACTTTTAATATATATAATATTTTCACTTTTAATATATATAATTCATTTCACATCACGATCAATTTTCACACATAATACAATCAAACAAGTCGTCCATGGTCTGTGGACGACAGGGAACAATTTATATATGCAGTTATGAAATAAATAACTGAACAGAAAATTTAAAGTGAAAGAATTCTCACCCTGAGCGGATAGAAAATCGTTGAGATAACGACTGTTTTCTCATTAAATTAAACCGAATGTTTAATTTAACCGAAATTTGAACTGCTTTGAATCCTGTCCAAATTGGCTTCACTGTGTAGTTCTTGTCTTCAAGGTTACAAAGAGCTCAGTTTCATCAAATTCTGTTTAGAATTGAAGGAGTTATGTCCTTTTATCTTTGATTACATTAATAATTATACATAGAAAATTAAAATAAATTAATTACTTTATTATTTTCCTAATCCCTTACTTAAACGTTCTTCTTCCTCCTGGTATTCACGGTAGAAAAGAAACCAACGCTCCCTTGAAGAAATGGCTACCACACTTTGCTCGAGACCACTGGAGTCCGATCCAATTGCACCATGCTATAGCGTCGGACATCGCCTACCCAAGCCCCCCTACCTCCTCGAACTCGGAGCTCCAGGTTGCCCCAAAAATCACGGCGATTGCTGCGCCTTTGAGGTGAAATTCCGGCCGCCTTGACAGCCTAGGTTCAATCATACCCATACAGGATTGAAGCTCATTGAATTCACTTCAAAATCCATTTTGAACTTGGGTTTAATTCGAATAATAGTTGGAGATTTTGGAGAATTTTCTCCGGAGCTTCACAGCCCTTCGAACGATTCTGTGGCGGCTGCGTTACAATGGACTAGGGTTTCGTTTGACTAGTTTGACCTTACATAGATATATTAATAATTTAATATTTAATTCCTTTTAAAGTTCCAAATCATCACGAACTCCAAACTGAACCCAACGACTGTAGTTCCTAGCTAAATACCCCCATTCCGAACACAATAGGATATGTCACATAAGCCAATTCGACTGTTACGATCAATTTTTATCAAATTCAAAATAGAAATCAATATATATTGAATTTGAATGTATATTTCAATTTACTGGGGTCACATACTAACACGAAAATTTCCAGAAAAATATTTTCTGGCTTCTTATTGACGATACGTTCCTAACAAAACTAGTTTTATCGAATTCTGAGATCGTTAGAAAAATGGCCATTTTCTAGTCGATTAAAATCAACTAAAACTGATCAAACGCGTTTTCCTTTGCCACGCTCACATATTGATTCGAAAAATTATGAAATTTGAAACCTAGCAATAACTTGACATCACGGATCCAACAAAAGTGGTTTCGTCGAAATCCGAGGTCGTTTGCAAAAATTCCATTTTTAAGGGCCTGAATTCCATAGCGACTATTCAGAATTTTCAACTGGACATATCTTTTGATTCCCGCTATGAAATTTCAATTTTTCGGGTTCGTTGGAAAGATATTCTCAATTAGATTCTATTATTTTTGGTTTCACTAAAATCCGGATTGTTTTGCACCCGGTATATTGAATTGAAGTTTGAAATCGAATTATCGAACTACCGCGCCATTTTCAATTCTATTTATAATTATTTATATTCTAACGACGACGTATATAAATATATACGTCGATTTCCATATTCAAAATAAATTTCTTGTCGATATTATTTAAAATAATCCATTTTAAATGTTCGAAATTCGCTAAAATTGCCAAAATAAAAAATTTAAACTGGCCTAGATTTTCGGGTTGTTACAGTTGCGAATCATATATGCCAAAGGAAATTGAAGACGGAGTTATGCAAGGGCTATCCTGTTTACAGAATAGTACCTTCGGTTCATCCTGTTCCTGGATGACTTGTATGGACGGATGTCTGACAGAGTATTTCCAGACGATCACGTATATTGATTTCTCCAACCGTACCAAGAGTGGAAGCAAAGAAGGAAACTTCTTTTAGCTAACACATAATGTATGGTTGAGGACGTCAATAGGTGATTTGATGGATTTGACGATGTGACATTCGAAGTAAATCTGATGTGATGATGAAGCGTAACCTCAAGCCTCACATCCGGTAAATGACAGAAATCGGGCAGGCAGCATGGCTAAGTCGGTCGCACCGAAGTAGGGTGTATAATCACCTGATCTAGAGTTTCATTTACTTCTAAAAATCTATTGTTGATGCTGTCCCATTCGGGAAACGGTTGCCAAACCATTAGTGATATACATTCGATACACTCAAGCGAAATGAGTGGTCGGTCATGTGTGGCCGGGTTGCAAGATGTTCTTGTTGAACCCAGTGTATTCCTCTCTAGAGGTACACTAGCAAAAGGTGGTTCCATACCTTGTCATAGTTGGAAATCCATTACCCAATACGTGCTTTCGGTTTTGATTGTATACTATATATGTAGAACGTGAGATGAAAGCATTTCTGCTAGATGATTATTATATTGTGTTGATAGACATTATTATAATATCAAAAGAGTTTTTGATATAAAGATATTTGGATTCTCATATTGGAAAAACCCGTTCCGTTATACGGTGTGGTCTTATGAGATATCGATTACCTGCTTGAACTGTTTTAAACCGTTTTACTCATACCAGTCCAATGACTGACCCGGAGTTTATTATGTTGTTTTCCCTAAACTCTTGGGTGCCTAAATTTGTACGGGCATTCAAGTTGTCGGGATTTACAGATATACTGGAAGAGCTAGGAGCAGGAGGCTTCAGGATCATGTAGCTATAGTTATTTCCGCTGTGTTGTAAGTGTTGTACTTTGATAATGTGTATATTCAAGTACAAATGTATATTTCAAGTTATGTTATATATATTATATGTTATTCGCTCCGCTGTGAGGTTCGTGTTACTCTGATGTTGTGTTCTTCTTCTTCTTCTATTCTAATTTTCTATCTTATCTTTCCTCACCCTCTAATTTCTTTCACTAATGACTAGTGTTTTTCGATGTTTAGTTAGTCTTCATCGTGTTTATGTGATAACCAAAGTCGTCAAAATCCCGGGTCATTACATCTCATTTTGGAGGTGATCATAATCATTATAGATACACCCTGCAATTTGCGATGCTAATAAAAATAATTATATTGTAAAAAAAAATCAATGTGTATTTAAAAATGAGGAGAAATTAATAACATCTTACGCACATAGATGTAGTTTCTCAGGTTTGGTTGTAGTTTCAAAGTAATACCCTTCCATTGATCATTAGGGCTTAATCAGAACCAACAACCGTTGAGTTAGGTTTAGTAGATGGAGGTTCAGTTCTATTTCCTTGAACCATGAATAGTCAACAGATAGTGGGCCTAGCAAAAAGCTACACCTGCATCTTTCTACAAATATATACACCCATTACCAAGCGAAATCTGGTAGATTTTATTTATGGTACACCTTGATACAACTATGTACAAGATTGTTCTCCACTGACCCCCTGATTTTCAAATTTATTCAGGCCTAGTTTTGGCCAAAATCTCTGCATAACACAGTTAACACAGAGAAAGAGTACACAAACTTAGATACCTCATTCATTGATACCTGCATGTGTAATATAAATGTCCGCTCGTAGCACAACTGTCTAGTAGTACATTAAGCAATTTCATAAGAAATATCCTTAGTTAAATATGAATTCATAGTGCTAGTGATAGGTAGTTCTGTTTAGTTTAAATTATGGCACAGCCAAGATGGAGGAGTAAAAAACCACTCCTTCATTGCCTACCATGATTCGAAGTAGTTTTAAAAGAGTTAGTGCATCGAATTTGTTTGAGTCATTAGGATAAATTTGGCATCAATGCTGCTTGCTAATGAAATGGGTGGTTTGCAGTCCTAAAGGGGTTGTTGTTGCACACATAAATTTCTTATTTCAATATTCTTTTGGCATAGGACTATGTTCCCACCGTGTTTAACAATTTCGATGGAAACACTGGTCAACCATGGTTTATGGGATACTGCAGGTATATCTTTTTGATTCACATTCTGTTGATATTCATAATATTCTTCTAGCCGGAGCCTGTTAACTTTTTTATTCTACATAAAAATACAGGCCAAAAAGATTACAACAGACTAAGACTATTGGGTTATTGTGGAGTTGATGTGTTCCTTTTGGAATTTTCGCTAATTAGCAAGGCTAGTTACGAGAATGTTTCAAAACAGGTTTGATGAAATGTAGATCCACATCTCGGTTTAATCTTCGATTTGTGTCCGTTTTGATTTCTGATAAATAGGATCAGCAAAATTTGTTGCTTTTTTTTGCAAATGTCACCATCATCATTTTTACAATAGAAAGTCATCTTAACCCGATACATTTAGATTTTAAACCATCATATTATTATAGAATATATTATATATTAAAAGTATTTACTATCCTTATTGAATTTAAGCTGTCGTCACTTCACGATCTAAAGATGATGTTGATGACAAGTAGATCATGTCTGTGAAAAAAGGAAAGAAAAAACACTTTGATACTCCTAGATACCAAAAATCGAGCCAGGTACAAATAACTGAAGCTGGAAAATTGGAATGTGGATCCCTCCTGTAACACCCCGTAATTTTAGAACATTAAAATTCACAAATTAAAGTATACTTAATTTTTAGAAAAGAATTAAGTGAAATGGGTTGCGCAGAGAAATATATATATATTGATATATATATATATATATAAATTAAAAATTAAATAAATAAATATGCGAAAAAGTTCAAAATAGCGAATTGGGTGGGGGGAATGACCGAACCGGCCCATTTTTGAGGTCGACCCGAGCTCTGCTGGGTCGACTAGGGGTTAATCCAGGGTGTTTGGCTGTCAACCCGTGGGCCGATTCGCTCAAATGCAGATTTTGCATTTGGTTGGTTCTCATGGTTCAGGGTTAATCTAATGGTCCTAAATAACTTCCTACACCTATAAATACATCCTAATGCTAACCCTAAACCTAATTAAAATTGAAACTAAAGCCGTTATGCCATCGCCATGGAACTCAGTGTAGCTGCCACCAACTAAAGAGGAAGATAGCTAATCAATTCAAACTAATTCAAGCTTAGAGCTTCAACAACGAATCAACTAACGTCGCTACAACAATTCTGCATCAAGTTTGATCAATTGTTCATAATTCTTTAACCACGAAAGGCAAGTTCGATTTCTCTAATCAAGATAATTATTAAATTAAGTAAGATTAGATGTAATTGTGGATTATATGGATATGATGTGAATTATTGACCGCATGATATGATTATGTTGTTAAATTGTGATGTTATCATACATGTTGTAAAGTTATGATCTATGTTGTAATTCTATGATTGGCTTATGTATAATCAAATCATCATGTTGTTTAAATGATAGTTTGGTTATGTTGATTCATATGATAGATCATGTGTATGTATGCAAGTTTAGATGTTGATTTAGACATAAATCACAAGCAAGTTAGTAAAGATTATGACATCTATTTTAGATCAAAAGTTAGGCTATGACATGTATGAGTTATATGCTAAATCTTTACATGCTAGTTTATATGTTTAGAGGTAAATTTACACCATTGTTGTGTTGCATAAATCACATATGCAAGTTTATATAAAAATATGAGTTTGGAATATGAATTATGTTATGCAAGTTTGTGGTTATTGCCTATGTAAATTTTGTGATGAAAATTTTATTCATAACATGCAGGTTCATACCTTTTAGGCCTATGTTTAGATCTATGATTTTATACAAGTTATGTGGTAAATTCTCATATGCAAGTTAGGCCTATTTTGTATGTTATGTGAATATGTGGTGTTTTCCCCTTTTTCATGTGTTAGACTATTTCTTAGTCTATCATATATTCTATGCGAACGAACGCCGCGGGGGTTATGGGAAAAATATTGATTATGTTAATAAATGTGAATTGGCATGTAATAGCCTTAAAAGAGGCATATATGTAAATTGAGATATTAATTGGCAAAGTGATATATGGACATAATTAATGTGAATTGTGGTCATAAAGATAATTGGAATTTTATTAACATATTTGATTAGGAATAATTAATCCCAATATGGGATGAAAATATTGATTATGTTAATAAATGTGAATTGGCATGTAAATGAGGCATATAACGAATTTGAGATATTAATTAAGGTGAATTGCCTTAAAAGGCGAAAAATTTAATGGAGGCATTAATTGGAAAATTAATGTGTAGTAATGGACATAGTTTAATTATGGACATAGATTAATTTGAATTTGAATAGGGATATTAAATATTGGGAATTGGCACAAATGCCTAAAAAGGCATGAAATTAATTTGAGATGTAAATTGGTACAATTTATGTACCATAAATAGTGGACATAATTAAGGTGACATATTTATACATAAATAAATATGGAAATGATTTGTAATTTGAATAGGGAAAGTAATTCAAATATTGGGGGAAATTAATTATGTATAATTAATTGCCTAAGACACGAGGTTGGACTCATTTGTGGTGTAAGACTACCCGGACCCGCCCGGCAAATCCAGCAGCCACAAATGGTAGCCCAATGTGAGAGGTCAAAGGCCCAAACTAAATGCGTAACAATTGTATGGACACGAGGTTAGGCTCGTTTGTGGTGTAAGACTGCCCGGACCCGCCCTGCAAATCCAGCAGCCACAAATGTCAGTCTAATGTGAGAGGTCCTACAGGGGTTACGATAGTAATAAATTAAGAAACACTTAACCAAAGTAAATATGTAGTGGGACATGAAGGGGTTAAGTGGGTGCCTTGGGTGGCATGAGGAATCTAGTGGGTGACATGAGGATGTCATGAGAAATACGATTAGAAAAATGGAGTAATTTGAATATAAACAATTATGACATGTAATTCAAATTGTTGGATAAAATAGGTATTGACACCTATGAAGGGAAAGGTTTTAATTAATTGATTAATTAATTAAAAATGGACACGGTAAATGAAATGGACTACTTAACCAAATCTGATCCCTAGGGATTGTAAGAACTTAAGTTTAAGTTGGGGGTTAAGTAAACTGGGTTATAAGGAATGAGTGGGTTAAGTAAATCTTGGGTAGGTGGGTAATATTAGTACATATAGGCCCACAAACTTAACCGTAAATTAATATGTCTGAACCAGAGAGAGGGTCAAGTAAATCTTGGGTAGGTGGGTAATATTTGTGTATATAGGCCCACAGACTTAACCAATACAACCTGTTAATTAAACAAAAGGGTGAGACTAGGTTAAATTTGAAAACACTTAACCAAATTTATACATATAAGTGGACATGGGGTTAAGTGGGATGTATTAGAGGGGACCAAGCCTAGGTGGGAAGCTTGGTGGGGGCCCTTTTCAGTCCAGTAGCCCATTAAGTATCTTTGTGAGCTCGACCCAAGTCGAGGATGGGACACGCCTACTGGGCCTGATTGTTAGAGGCCAAAATGGGTTAGCGGTGGCAACGCAAGTCCAACAGGGTCATGTGCGTGCGTGGGCCCGGGGTGGTACGTAAGACGTTGTTGCATCGTGTAGGTATAAGTCGTGCATCCTTAAGTTGTATTGGGTTGCCACTTTAGGGGAGTGATACACCCCACTGTGGGGCCAGCACGGGTATCTACGAGTTAGGGAGCCGATCGAATGGGGCAGGGTAGTGGGTACATCTAGTGGAGATATGAGCAGACGACACCTATGTAGTCAGCTAGGGTTACGCGAAGCTACCATTATTAATTAATCATTAAAGGGGTACACCTAGTGGAGATAGGAGCAGGCGACACCTATGACGTTAGCTGGGAGTACATGGAATTACCATTGAAGGGGTACATCTAGTGGGGATAGTGGGTACATCTAGTAGTACACGAAGCTATCATCATTCTATTTAGTCAAGAGGGATCAAGTTTCTAGAGTGACTAGTATGGGTGCAGTTAGTGTTAGTACGGTACGGTACAGTACGATAGAGTATAGTAATTACCCTATATTGATTAGGAAGCGCCTTTAACGTTATCTTTGCTCATCCTATTATTTTTGGTTGTTTGGTCTTGCCATTAATTCACAGTCATTTCCTTATTTACCAAGCTTATGTCTTATCCTAGTTACTTTGATAATTATATTGTTGGAGTTATCGGACTTGCCAGACTTTATGTCTGACCCCTTTGTTTCCACCTCTTTTCTTCCTCTCCCCCCCACCCAGGTTCTTAGGGTGGGAAGCTTGATTTGGATCTCTTTGGGAGCACTTGGATTTGGATTGCTGAAGTAAGGTTCAACCTATCTCTTTTATGGCTATTTATGGGATTATGCTTTTTATATTATGTACTCTGATTTTGTCAAGATGGTTATTATGTACTTGACTTTAGTCTTTGGGTTTTGGTGATGTAACCAAACATATTTACCTTCCGTTGCAATAAATAAAGTTTTAAATTTTCAAGTACTATTTCATATCTGTCTTGTTGTGATTTTATGTTCTATATTCACTTAAAACGCTCCATAGAAGTTAATGCATTCCCTTTTGTGAGTGACATTAATGGACATGGGGTGTTACACGTGGTATCAGAGCTGAAGGTTACCAGAACAGATAAGATATTTTGAGAAACTATTTTTCAAAAGCATTTTTATAAAGAATACTTTCAAAAATATGTTTGTAGAAGAGTATTTTTGAATGAAAGGTTTGTTTTAAAAAACATAATCCCCAAGAGCCATATATCCTTCCTTCGACTCTCCATTTTGAATCTCTTCCTCTTTCTCTTTTTTGGCTTTCCCCTCCGCGTATGGATACTTTTCCTAAGATAAATAAGGACTTCCATACGAAGGACGAAAAACCACTTCAAGGGACTTAGACGTTTGACGGGCTAGAAGTTAGTTCAAGGAAGTGGAGGGCTTGTTGATACCTTTATGGTAGACGATGGGAGGAAGGTTCAAATAGCTGTTGGTTAATGAAAGACGAAACCTCATCTTGGTGGAAGGTCACGAATGGGGAATGTGAACAAGAAGGCTAGTAGTTATCCTTTTGGAGAAATAGGACACCTTATTAGGATTGTCCAAAGAGGCAAGGGAAAAGTACAGGATCTTCTGGAGGGTAGTTATATTCCCTCACGGCTGGTATACCTAATAGGGGTAGGACCGTCCAGGTAGAAATTTGGTTTCCTTTATCATCCTGTTCGAACTTTGTTTGATTCTGGCGCTTCATACTCGTTAGTATCTGCTTCGTTAGTTGAAAACACTGCACCTAAATACTAGTCTAGTTAAGTATCCCATCCTAGTCTCAAATCTTTTTGGTGGTTCGGCTCATCCTTCAATGGTTTGTCGGGATTTGAGAGTGTCTATCTTGGACGTTGGATTTGAATGCAACGCCTTTGTCCTTGGTTTCACAGGCTATTGTTTGATTCTAGGGGTGGATTGGCTACCCAGGTGGGGTGCCATCCTAGATAGTGAAAGGAGGGTAGTTAGACTATTGATTCATTATGGAAAGACCCTCATATTTCTTGTGACTCTAGGTGTTCAGTGACGTTTAGCTGTCTCGAATCTCTTGACGTATCCAACGGTGATTTGGAATCTTTTCGTGAGGTCCGTGAGTATAGTGACGTCTTCGATGAAGTGCGGGATTTACCTAGAGGCACGAGGTATTCGTGTGTGTCTAGGGGATAATGCAAAGTCAGTTAGGTGATTAGTGATGGTTTTGAAGCAAGACTGGTGAGGACAGTCAGAGTCGGTTAAGTGCCCAATTATTTGTTTTGCTAGTATCATCTCACGTAGACTGTCTGAAATCGGAGGAGGTATTCCTTGGGTGCTTGTCTGATATTTTTTAGGCCTTTGGGGCTTGTGCTTGGGGGATATCGAGTTCGAATAGGACGGCTTGCGTGGGAGATGGATAGTTGCGATGAGTTCACATGGATAGTATCTCGATAAATTTTGTTGATGGATTACCAAGATCGAGGAAGGGTAATACGGGGATTTGGGTTATAGTAGATAGACTTACTAAGAGCGCCCATTTTATTCCCGTGAAGATTAAGAGGACTGCTCCATGGTTAGCTTCTGTATACGTCCGAGAGATAGTTCGTTTGCATGGTGTTCCTTCTAGCATAGTAAGCGACCACAATCCTATCTTCACTAGCGAATTTTAGAGGAGCTTACAAGAAGCGGTAGGGACTTAGTTATGTTTGAACACCGCATATCATCCTCAGACGGACGACCAAACCGAGAGGGTGAATCGTATTTTAGAGGACCTTTTGAGGCTATGTATCCTAGACTTTGGGGGTACATGTGGGAAGAGCATCTTCCATTGGTGGAGTTCGCATATAATAATAGCTTTCAGTCTAGCATTGGCATGGCACCTTTCGAAGCTCTTTATGGATGACCTTATCGTTCACCTACACATTGGTGGGAATCTACGGATAAGATCTTACTTGGGCCCGATATGATTAGAGAGATTTCAGAGAAGATTGATTTGATTCGAAGAAGGATGAAGGCAGCGCAAGATAGGCAGAAATCTTATGTGGATAAGAGGAGTGGAATGAGAGACTTAGTGGTGTACACGACGTATTCCATGTATCACATTTGAGGAAGTGCTTACACGAGACCGCGGAGGTAGTGGAGCCGAGCTTGCTTAGAGAGGTGGAAATAGAGCGTGATGCGACGATTCGACGAGCTCCTACATGCATTCTTGGGTCGGAGATCAAGAAGTTGAGAAATCGAGAGGTCAGACTAGTCAAAGTACAATGGGGAGACGATGAGAGTAACACTACTTGGGAGACGGAAGAGAAGATGCGTTCATTGTACCCTTTTCTTTTCGAGGGTATGTCTTTTAATTTCTCCTTTATCGCTTAGCTTGTGCTTATCTTATCTTATCTTTAGTATGTCCTCTCGCTAGTATCTTTGACCTTCAGTTAGGGAAATCCTATGGTTGAAACATGTGTTTGAGACATGTTATGTATGATGGATGCAAAGTGGATGCAAGTGTTCGCTAGTGATTGCTCGTGGATGCATATACACACACTATTAGGCACCAGATCGGCTCAGTCACTTCATATTGCATGTTGCATATATAAGGATGTATTTAGTAAAATGGATGTATAATGGTTGTATTATCATATGGTTGCTGCATTCGGGTGGATGGTTGTGCACGCATATAGAATTAATATGTATCATTAGGAATCTTTTGCATACATATTGGACGCATAACACTATCATGAATTGCACTAAGGAGGTCGACTGAATTAGTAGACCGCCTAATTTTGCATTAGATATGGACATATACACACACTGTGCATATAAACATTAAAGCATTAGAAGTCTTTTAAGGATAATGGATGCTGGTGTTTGATGGTTGAGTAGATGGACGATTAGATGGTAGGATATACATTCTTCTTGACTTGGAGATTTCGGGGACGAAATCCTTTAAGGAGGGGAGAATGTAACACCCCGTAATTTTATAGCATTAAAATTCACAAATTAAAGTATACTTAATTTTTAGAAAAGAATTAAGTGAAATGGGTTGCGCAGAGAAATATATATATATATTGATATATATATATATATAAATTAAAAAGTAAATAAATAAATATGCGAAAAAGTTCAAAACAGCGAATTGGGAGGGGGGAATGACCGAACCGGCCCATTTTTGAGGTCGACCCAAGCCCCGTTGGGTCGACTAGGGGTTAATCCCGAGTGTTTGGCTGTCAACCCATGGGCCGATTCACTCAAATGCAGATTTTGCATTTGGTTGGTTCTTATGGTTCAGGGTTAATCTAATGGTCCTAAATAACTTCCTACACCTATAAATACATCCAAATGCTAACCCTATATCTAATTAAAATTGAAACTAAAGCCGTTATACCGTCGCCATGGAACTCGGTGTAGCTTCCGCCAACTAAAGTGGAAGATAACTAATCAATTCAACCTAATTCAAGCTTAGAGCTTCAACAACGAATCAACTAACGTCGCTACAACAATTCTGCATCAAGCTTGATCAATTTTTCATAATTCTTTAACCACGAAAGGCAAGTTCGATTTCTCTAATCAAGATAATTATTAAATTAAGTAAGATTAGATATAATTGTGGATTATATGGATATGATGTGAATTATTGACCGTATGATATGATTATGTTGTTAAATTGTGATGTTATCATACATGTTGTAAAGTTATGATCTATGTTGTAATTCTATGATTGGCTTATGTATAATCAAATCATCATGTTGTTTAAATGCTAGTTTGGTTATGGTGATTCATATGATAGATCATATGTATGTATGCAAGTTTAGATGTTGATTTAGACATAAATCACATGCAAGTTAGTAAAGATTATGACATCTATTTTAGATCAAAAGTTAGGCTATGACATGTATGAGTTATATGCTAAATCTTTACATGCTAGTTTATATGTTTAGAGGTAAATTTACACCATTGCTATGTTGCATAAATCACATATGCAAGTTTATATAAAAATATGAGTTGGGAATATGAATCATGTTATGCAAGTTTGTGGTTATTGCCTATGTAAATTTTGTGATGAAAATCTTATTCATAACATGTAGGTTCATACCTTTTAGGCCTATGTTTAGACCTATGATTTTATGCAAGTTATGTGGTAAATTCTCATATGCAAGTTAGGCCTATTTTGTATGTTATGTGAATATGTGGTGTTTTCCCCTTTTTCATGTGTTAGACTATTTCTTAGTCTATCATATATTCTATGCGAACGGACGCTGCGGGGGTTATGGGAAAAATATTGATTATGTTAATAAATGTGAATTGGCATGTAATAGCCTTAAAAGAGGCATATATGTAAATTGAGATATTAATTGGCAAAGTGATATATGGACATAATTAATGTGAATTATGGTCATAAAGATAATTGGAATTTTATTAACATATTTGATTAGGAATAATTAATCCAAATATGGGATGAAAATATTGATTATGTTAATAAATGTGAATTGGCATGTAAATGAGGCATATAACGAATTTGAGATATTAATTAAGGTGAATTGCCTTAAAAGGCGAAAAATTTAATGAAGGCATTAATTGGAAAACTGATGTGTAGTAATGGACATAGTTTAATTATGGAAATAGATTAATTTGAATTTGAATAGGGATATTAAATATTGGGAATTGGCACAAATGCCTAAAAAGGCATGAAATTAATTTGAGATGTAAATTGGTACAATTTATGTACCATAAATAGTGGACATAATTAAGGTGACATATTTATACATAAATAAATATGGAAATGATTTGTAATTTGAATAGGGAAAGTAATTCAAATATTGGGGGAAATTAATTAGTATAATTAATTGCCTAAGACACGAGGTTGGACTCATTTGTGGTGTAAGACTACTCGGACCCGCCCGGCAAATCCAGCAGCTACAAATGGTAGCCCAATGTGAGAGGTCAAAGACCCAAACTAAATGCGTAACAATTGTATGGACACGAGGTTAGGCTCGTTTGTGGTGTAAGACTGCCCGGACCCGCCCGGCAAATCCAGCAGCCACAAATGTCAGTCTAATGTGAGAGGTCCTACAGGGGTTACGATAGTAATAAATTAAGAAACACTTAACCAAAGTAAATATGTAGTGGGACATGAGGGGGTTAAGTGGGTGCCTTGGGTGGCATGAGGAATCTAGTGGGTGACATGTGGGTGACATGAGGATGTCATGAGAAATACGATTAGAAAAATGGAGTAATTTGAATATAAACAATTATGACATGTTATTCAAATTGCTGCATAAAATAGGTATTGACACCTATGAAGGGAAAGGTTTTAATTAATTGATTAATTAATTAAAAATGGACATGGTAAATGAAATGGACTACTTAACCAAATCTGATCCCTAGGGATTGTAAGAACTTAAGTTTTAGATGGGGGTTAAGTAAACTGGGTTATACGGAATGAGTGGGTTAAGTAAATCTTGGGTAGGTGGGTAATATTAGTACATATAGGCCCACAAACTTAACCGTAAATTAATATGTCTGAACCAGTGAGAGGGTTAAGTAAATCTTGGGTAGGTGGGTAATATTTGTGTATATAGGCCCACAGACTTAACCAATACAACGTATTAATTAAACAAAAGGGTGAGTTTAGGTTAAATTAGAAAACACTTAACCAACTTTATACATGTAAGTGGACATGGGGTTAAGTGGGATGTATTAGAGGGGACCAAGCCTAGGTGGGTAGCTTGGTGGGGGCCCTTTTCAGTCCAGTAGCCCATTAAGTATCTTTGTGAGCTCGACCCAAGTCGAGGACGGGACACGCCTACTGGGCCTGATTGTTAGAGGCCAAAATGGGTTAGCGGTGGCAACGCAAGTCCAACGGGGTCATGTGCGTGCGTGGGCCCGGGATGGTAGGTAAGACGTTGTTGCATCATGTAGGTATAAGCCGTGCATCCTTAAGTTGTATTGGGTTGCCACTTTAGGGGAGTGAAACAACCCACTGTGGGACCAACACTGATATCTACGAGTTAGGGAGCCGATCGAATGGGGCAGGGTAGTGGGTACATCTAGTGGAGATAGGAGCAGACGACACCTATGTAGTCAGCTAGGGGTACATGAAGCTACCATTATTAATTAATCATTAAAGGGGTACACCTAGTGGAGATAGGAGCATGCGACACCTATGACGTCAGCTAGGAATACATGGAATTACCATTGAAGGGGTACATCCAGTGGGGATAGTGGGTACATCTAGTAGTACACGAAGCTATCATCATTATATTTAGTCAAGAGGGATCAAGTTTCTAGAGTGACTAGTATGGGTGCGGTTAGTGTTAGTACAGTACAGTACGGTAGAGTATAGTAATTACCCTATATTGATTAGGAAGCGCCTTTAACGTTATCTTTGCTCATCCTATTATTTTTCGTTGCTTGGTCTTGCCATTAATTCACAGTCATTTCCTTATTTACCAAGCTTATGTCTTATCCTAGTTACTTTGATAATTATATTGTTGGAGTTATCGGACTTGCCAGACTTTATGTCTGACCCCCTTTGTTTCCACCTCTTTTCTTCCTTCCCCCCCCCCAAGGTTCTTAGGGTGGGAAGCTTGATTTGGATCTCTTTGGGAGCACTTGGATTTGGATTGCTGAAGTAAAGCTCAACCTATCTCTTTTATGGCTATTTATGGGATTATGCTTTTTATTTTATGTACTCTGATTTTGTCAAGATGGATATTATGTACTTGACTTTAGTCTTTGGGTTTTGGTGATGTAACCAAACATATTTACCTTCCGTTGCAATAAATAAAGTTTTAAATTTTCAAGTACTATTTCATATCTGTCTTGTTGTGATTTTCTGTTCTATATTCACTTAAAATGCTCCATAGAAGTTAATGCATTCCCTTTTATGAGTGACATTAATGGACATGGGATGTTATACCTCCTCTCTCTAATATACGCATGGATGTATGGTATGTATAAGGATTTCTGAGTAGATTCTGGTAATAATACTAGTAGATCAAACAAAATATCTCTTTATGATAGGGATTCCTGTAATATATTGGCAGATTTTCTTTCATTATATGTTTGAGGATTCATTAATGTTCATTAACAAGATCTCTCCAACTTGACGGCTTCAACGGTTCTTAGAATTATTGGAGCTTGTTTGGCTTAAATAATCAAATACCACTCAGAAATCGGCATACGAACCAAATAAATAGCAAGCTCTTTATATGTATTTATGGCTTTGTATTTCTCTACGTGCTTTGTTTCATTGGTACCTTTTTGTTAGCTAAAGTTGGCCAGTAATGATTTATTTTTGTTAATACGGTCTAGTCAACCAAAAAGGAGAAGTGAATCTGATGGGAAAAAGAAAAGAAAAGCCAAACAAGAGAAGTGAATGCATAGAAGGAAACAATTGTTTCATTTAGAAGATGAATCATTATGTAGT
The DNA here is from genome assembly GCA_030737875.1 of Allium sativum. Taxonomy (NCBI): domain Eukaryota; kingdom Viridiplantae; phylum Streptophyta; class Magnoliopsida; order Asparagales; family Amaryllidaceae; genus Allium; species Allium sativum. The sequence goes on from CM060925.1 coordinate 14,557,808, forward strand.
TCTTTCAGGAATATATAACTTATTGAGCAACTACTGCCTACACTGTTGATTTAATAACTGAGTAAATTAGTCAATGTAAGCAAGGTTAGTACAAGTCCAATGGTGCATTATGCATATGCTCAGGATGTATTAACAAGCTAAATGGCACTATGTTGGCAGTCATGTGTGATTTTAGAGGAGACGTTCCAAAAAAGCTTGGTTTGGTGCCATTTAAGCTTCTACATCAAGCTTGGTTTGGTCCCATTACCTTGTGGTTAGGACATTGGACTCTAGAATTCTTTAAACATTAAGTGAAATAATTGGACTTCTAAATGTTTAAAGTACTTAGATGAACTTCAAAAGACTGCTCACCACAAGCCAAGACTGAGCGAGACAGATCTGGTTAACATCTACAAAGGCATCATTGGTATAGTAGTAGCAAAATAAACAATTTATTTTGTATTTTCCACATTTTCTTTTATGTTCTTATGAAGATGCATACATTTCAATGCTAACGCTGATTTTATACTGAACAACTCTATAAATGGTCTGTTCATCATTTAACTGTCTGCTGAATACTTTATTGTTCTGTTCTTACCATATGGTTCATGGTGAAATCAAAATTATGGTTTTAGCAATTTCATTTTTTCTATTATTATCGCTGAATTTGTATATAAGTGAGTTGTACCAAATAATATGTTGATGTAATACTTTTACATGCATGAAACTGTCCACGCTTCTGTCTTAGTGATTTACACGTCCTAAACGCCAGGTCTTATGTTCGATCCCTCAACAAAAATTGTCAACCATTAACAAAAGCATGAGCTTTCTATGTTCCATACAAAACTTGGAGTAGATGCATATGACAAGGTATGTGAAGTCATTTGATTTCAATGGCATATCGCAACTAGTTTGGTTGTTAATGATCCTTTAAATTTTTTATCATCTTACTTTTAGTGTACTTATATTGTGTTGAAGAAAGATATTAATTGTGCACAATCAATCATGCCTTTTTTGCAGTGGTGAGCTCTGTCCTCAATTGTAACCTATCTTGGTTTGTCAAGTATGAAAACCTAACGGGATATAAAAGAAATAATTTAGGCTTTCATTATTTGTCTGTCATGGTCTCATTAAAAATCAAGAAAACATATAAGGCTATTTGTAGAATAGATTTGGATTATCTTACAACCTATGTGTTGATCATTAGTTTTTACATCTACTTAATGCAATCAAGTCTACACTTTGACTATCTTATGTATGCCACTTATTAATGCAGAACCTCAAGCCTGCAAACTTGGTGGTCTGGGCTAGGTGAATCACTCATCTTGGCTCCATAGCTTTAGTTGATTTTTCTCTAGCGAAAGCTGATGAACTCAGCATCAATCTTAGACAGTCGTAAACTAGCTTGGGTATCTCCCTCTTAGACCGCCTAAGTGTCAATAGCATCATTCTATTCAACTTACATTACTCAGGAATTCTGCAGCCGATTGAGCCTAAACTTTTGATCTAAGAAGGTTCTGTTTCTTATAATTTCTGTTATATTAATTATATTTATTTTAGATCTGTCATTTACTCAGGAATTCAGCAACCGATCTGCCATCTTTGTTATATTAACATGGGGGTATATCATGCATGGAGAACTTTTCCTTATATCTAAAGGAAAAGGAAAAAAAAACCATACCGCTGTAGGCAAAACACGTGTGGAAAAAAAGACGCATCCTTCATGTTTATGCACATAATATGATTTATACGCTAGGATATGATGCTTATACTCACTTTAGGGATATCTTTTTTTATTTTTTGTTGTAAAATATTAGGCATATACATATATAATAGAAGAGCAAAGAAAGAAAGTAGCAGGTGGCATAGAATTAAATGTGCGTCGAGATAACCTGACGAGATTTGGTCAAATATAAACCTTTAGAAGTTGCCATTTTGTGATCGTTAGGGATTAGATTTTTACTTGAAATTGTAGATTTTGAATGTTTATTAAATAAGCACGGTAATTTAGATATTTGTTTAATGAACTTCTTAAATCCGATGGTTTATTGAATGTACGACTAACAATAAAAGAAATTTATTATTGGCATTTGGTATGAACTAAGTTTCTGATTCATAAACTAAAGAAAACCCAGGATACCACAAATGAACAATAACATAAATATAGTGGTGTTGGAGATGCTTAGCAGTTTGAGTATGCATTTCCATAGAAGACTGATAATAAATAGGCAGTACTATATTTTATAACCCACTGATTTTGATGCATTCCAAATAAACAAACATGAAAGCTATGGTCATATTTTGATAGGTTTCATGACAAGAAAAAAAATACAAAACGGATCAGAAAATGATCAAAGCTGACGAGGAGTCTTAGCAATAAATTATTTCCTTTTCTCATGTAAGCCAATGGCAGCCATTTCAGGTTTGCCGTCATTATTTATATTGACAAGTATTTGATATATTGTGTAGTTACTATGTTTTTTCTTTGTTTAATCCTATACCATGGAACCTTGCTTTAACTATGGTGTTTGCATTATTTTTCTATGCAAAATTGTGATTCAGGTTATCTTAAAATACTTGATTTGGGTCTATGTTTGGGTTTGTTAAATCTTTGTGTGATGTAAACGGATTGAGTGCTAATGGTGTTTCAATTATGAAAGATGAGGCTGAAATAGTTGAGAAAAGTTGCACGGATTCAATTGGGATATGTGCGGTTTTAGATTGTGGAGCCAATGCATTGATTAGGGTTTGTGTGAGGCTGCTAGGGATGATGTGGCAGCTGCATTTGATTTTTCGATATCAGGAGATGGGTTTTTAGATAAAGACAAGGTAGCTGTGGTGGGAGAGTTGAAAACATTGCTTTTTAGTTTGAAAACCCAAGGTAGTATTGATGCTTTGTGTTTTAGTGATATCACTAGTGTGTGTGCTAGTTTCAGAGAAGCAGTAAGATTGATCATCAAAAGGTTAGAGTTGAAATGAATCTTGATTTGAATTTGTAAAATGGAGTACTGGAAGTCTTGGAACTGAGGAAGGTTTGTCAAACTCGGTTTTGTCCTTGGCCAGTTCTGTTAAATAAAACTGAAATTTTCAATAAAATAAACAATGGTTTCTTTTGAAGAATTTGATTAGTTAAACAAAACTGATTATTTAAATAAAATAAACAATCATTTCAATTAAATGGATAAACCTGCACGCATTTATCTCTACTTATTTTCCGTGCTTCCCTTTTTGGTATGAATATTAATGGATGTGAACTGATGATTCCTACAGTATTTTTTGTACGAAAAGGTTATGTGTATTTTTTTTTTCAAGGCTTGAATTCATTTTTATACATGCAATTAATATAGCATTTGCATATAAATCACTCTATTTAGTCTCATTCTACATATGGATCCTTTATTTCAAGCCCTCCTCTTCTATTGGTGATCACTTTATTAACGATTCTTCTAATTATTAATAAACAAACATTTTTTTTGTACCTTTAGGAAAATTTGTACCATAATGCCAACAAAGAAAAACATGTCTATTTTTTGCAATGTCCAAAATATACAAGGCATACTAGTACATTTTCACAAATTGTGGACCTAATCCTACATCATACAAGTGAAAGAGAAGCATGTCTATTATATTTTTGATTATTCTATACGGTAAATTTTAGATTGGACTAGTTTGAAGATTAACAATCAGTAACTTATCCGGTAATTTACCATAGTTAGAAGTTTTTTGCAGACTAGGTTTGGCTAAATGGTGCAGATTCTTGGATGAATCTAGATGGATTATTTAATATAGAGTTGAACATTTGGATGATCTTCTAATTGGTACGGTAATATTTCATTTGTTGATCTCTTTACATATTAATATGAAATGGCTTACTTTGAAATAATCTTTAAAAATAAGCCAACACCCAAAATTGGACAAATACAGAACTTCATTTCTATTTTTGTATGTAATGCATGTTAAGTTTTATGGTTGATTGTTTAATTCGTTTATAGGTAATTGATTTTTCAGAAGTGAAGACTCGGGCAACAAAGGTTTATTGGTAATCAAGCAATGAAGATGGCATTAATTGCTATATATTATGGTATTTTGTTAGCACTATTTGTGTAAACTTGTTTGTGACTACTCGTGATATGTTACTTATTCTATCGAAAAATAACTATTGAATTGATTATAAATAACTTGATTATGTGATTAGTTTGGTTTTTCAATTATTTGTATATGATAATCGTATGATTGATTGATTATTTGTTTGAATATAATTACTAGCGATTAATTTTTGGCTTGAGCATGACAGTTATGTGATTGATTGTTGGTTCAATATGGATATTATATAAGTGGTTGCTGGAAGTGATATAAGCCATCAAGGTAAGTAAAAACATTTAAAATATATTGTTAAACAACAAATAACTTTTAGTAGCATTTTAAAAATGCTACAAAAGCAAATGTAAATGGGTATAAAAAAATATAGTTGCATTGAAAAAACGCTACAGAAAAATTTTCCGTTGCATTTCAAAAAAGTATTGGTAGCGTTTACTAAAACGCAACAAAAAAATTCGGACTTTTAGTTGCATGTCGTTTAGCAGCGTTCTCTACAATGCTACAAAAATCTTTGGTAGCGTTTTTTCAACGATACTAAAGGTCTTTTCTGGTGTAGTGTCTAGTCGACTCTGACATGCTTAGATGTCTCTTCAGAGCCGCCATCTTTCTTATGGTCATCCCTCTCACACTTCTTATGCTTATCCTCTAGGTATGATCCCGGGCGGAATGCTCACGATCCCTCTTTTCCCTATTTTCACGATCTCTGCTATCATGCTCCTCCCAATCTTTACTGTCGTGCTCCTTGCATGCTTTCCTGGCTCTACTCTCTTCATCTGTCTTACACCATCTTGGATAAAAGCGGCTTGACTCTCTAAAACCCTTGGAAGCTCGATATGAGAAATCATCATAATGGTCACAATGGCGACACGTGGCGGAACCTGCAAAGAAGAAAGGTGTGAATTAGCAACAAGGTCAAACACAGGGATAGAAGTACAGAAAGAATGCTAGAGCTAAATGCATGTGGTGCAAAGTGCTCGTGAGTGCATTCTAAAACGTGTTCCCTTACAAATCGGCTGGTACAAGGGTAATCATAGGAGTCGCGGAAAGCGTAGGAGTAAATTTTAGGAAAGTAAAGTAAATTTGGGGGTACTCGAACTGGATAGCGTGGGAGTGCCTGACTGGATGTCACTGTGGTGGTTGGTATAGGATCATGCTTGAAAATATCAAAAGGGGTCGCGTATATGTCACTTAAATCACCAAAGATGTCCTGGCCATTCCCTACTAAATCTTGAGGGTGGGATGGTTAGATGAGAGGAGTTTGGGTGTTGTCAATGTCTATATCTTCAGAGTCAGCCTCAGACTCATCACTGTTGGATTCTTCGCTAGAGGGATTCTAAAACCGTGGGCCATATTTGTTGGTCCCTATGCTGGCGCCACTACCACTTGAAAGCCCTCCCTCGGCTCTATCTATATCCAGATCTGCAATTTTCTTCCCTTCGCGTTGTATAATCTCTCTTTCATCGCCTTCTTTAATAGGCGACATTCTGTGTGGGGTATCTTGTTCCTCATCGACCGGCTGGCTTGTACCTTCAGCAGCGGAAGCCTTTTCAAGAGAAATTCCCTCCATTTTCCTTCTTCCGCCTATTGGGTGGATAGATCATCTACCGTAGCACGAGCAGAAGATGAAACTTCTCGAGGGGTAAACGACCAAGAAGCTTCTACCAAGCCAAATTGATGAAGGAATTCATCCTGAAGTAGGAATCCTTCTATCTTTCATTCTCATCTACAACTTTTAGTGATGCAAATATCGGCAAATTCTTGGGTTTATTAACTTGGGAAGGCAAAGCTGTAAAGGTAAAGGAGAAATAAGGAGTTGAATAAGGATAACATAAACCGGTGAATTCAATAAGGAAAATGTCTTTAGAACAAGCACTCACCCCCGCATGCCTAAAACCTATTAAACCGTCGAACATTTGATGTTGAAAAACAGATTCAAGAAAAAAGGAATCTTATCTTGCAAGCCAAGGATGGGCTTTCAATTTTTCTCCCCTCATTGAAAATCAAAGAATGATGATCTTTTCTTATTTTCAAGATGCAAATGTATCGAGTTTCTTTGAGTTCCAGAGTAAGCTACAAAGTACGCATGAATAATTTGTATAAACAGGTGAGCACAACATAGCCATTCGAATGCAGCTGATAAGGGGCAGCTCCTAGCTCCTTAAGAACCGATTGTAAAAAAGGATTAAAAGGTGGGATCATGCCATGCGAACACATATAGCGGTGACAAGCAGTAAATCCATAGGAGGGCGATCGACCACTTCATATATTCCTGGCAATTGGACATCCTCTTCTAGGATACCGAATTGAATACAAACATTGTGTAGCTTTCGACGGGTCACCACAGAAGGACATCTCTCTAGTGGATTCACGATGAGCTGGAGAATTAGGTGGAATCAATCAACCACAGGCCCCATTGCAATAATAGCTCTCTCAAGAAAGATATGGAAGACACTTATATTTATACATACGAAGAGTACACCCCAGAAGTAGATTTAATATGAATCTGAGAGGAATCACCTTCTCTGGATTGAAGATGCTCAGAAGGTCGAGAGGTCATTCAACACAATGAACTTTATGGTTAGAAAAATTAGGTATGCACTCCTATAAGCGTATAATTGTTGTGTGAAGGGTCGGCGCGCAGAGTTCAAAGCTGGTTTATGTCGGTTAACGAATCCCAACGCTACGCGTGTACAAGTGTAGTGTCGCATTTCTGTAAAATGTATTCCGTAGAGTGTAAAATTTTCAAGGATACGAGTTCATGGAAGCGGTCCACTAAAACACAAAAGAACTTTCAATGCTTTATTTTCTTTAATTAGTTTAATCCGTTGTCAACTTGAGCACGAGTGCTCCACCTGAATCGGCACAAAAAGCTCTTTTGTTATAGGCTCGCAGGAAACACACAAGTATAAAAAAAAAACAATTTGGAGGCTATGGAACTACATCATACATTATTCAATCAATCAGGATAAGCGTGAACAACGTTACATGCTTAAGCACAACGCGGGTCCACTGCTCTTTTGTTCCAGATGGTTAGAGCTTGTATATATGCAAGGTGGATTAATTTGCTCGAGAGAGTAAAATTGGTTAGAAGCAAAAATTAAGTGACTAAGGGTTATAATCCTGATATTTTCATGTATAGTCATGTATAGAGTAAATGGCCGGCAATCAAGAAGAGTTTATATGAGGAGGATGGGGGATGGGTTGCTTACTCAACTCAAGTAAGTTCATTTATAGTCTGATACACTGCACTTATACTAGTGTCTAACCGATATATTTTCACATAATGAAAAATATAGTGTTTATATTTTTAGAGTTGAAATTTAACTTTATTATGGGGTAATTCAATGAAATAAATGAGCTATAACTTAAAATTGTTATTATTGTTCATGTATAATTCAAGGATGATTTGACTAAAATTTATATTAAGTTTCAAAATAAACCAAATATTCTTACTAGAAAAATGTAAATTTGATCCATTAAATTAGGCATTCCAAATAATTGCATCAATTCAAATAATAACTACACATACTTATGCAATTATATTAAAAAATTGCAGACCTTTCATTAATTATTAAATGAAAATTTGCGGATATTTTAGTAGTTATTCATGAAAAAATAACGAAATTGTCTCTAATTATTAACTAAATAATTGCAGACAATTTATGTAATGATATAACTCAAAAATGTCTAAAGTTATTTGGTAATTAAATTTTGGGTCTTTAATTTACAATATTTTTTTAGAAACAATTTTTGTTTATTAAATTTGATTTTAAGAACCAAAGTCTAGTATTCACTATAATTATGTTATTATATAGCTTTATATTCAAGATAATTTTTTTGTTGGTAAGAATTATTGAAATTGACATAATTAAATGATTTATTAGCTAAAAACAATTTTATATTTAAAGTATGTTAAATTTAAAATTATGTAATAAATCTAAATATCTGAACGTACAGATAAAAAGTACGAAAATGTCGAGAAGGCCTCTGTACAAAATCGTAAAAGTGCTAACCTTTTTTTGGGTTCACCAAGGAAATTTATGTCAAAATTATGGTCCAGTTCTAGCTAATTTTACATAATAATCATTTATTCTTATCTATAGTCAACTTAGTTGCATTGATCCTTCTATATTCCTGCTAACGTTAATTTCATAATGTAGTATTGTAGTGTATAATAAAAGTTTTAGATAAATGATTATAATCATTTTTTTCTTAATCTTGAGCTATCAAATAATGCGTATAAGGAAATGATGAGCTCGTAAATGGTCAAATTCTCAATTTACATTATGTTATCTTGGCTACTGGGTATAAAAGAAATGTTCCTTTCTGGTTGCAAGTAATTTCAGCATTACCTGCATGTTCTTTTTGGCAGAACCCACCGGTTTTTAAAGTGACCGCAAACACTTATTATTATTATTGCAAATAATATATGAGATTGACAGGATATCAATTTATTACAAATACGGTTTTTAAGGTGGATCGTCCACCACCAACCTATCTAGGTTACAGAACAGGAGCTACACGGTGTTTCTAGACTACATATTACGTACTCTGCGTGGGGAGTGAATTACATACACTGTCGAGAAAATAAAAACCCAATAGTGACATGCTACACAAGATAATGCAGCGAAATACCTCAGCACAGTGACCATAGCATGTGCTGAACAAGTCTGCATTACATAGAAAGGACTACACAGCAAAAGCCAGTGCCATCACGAGTAACACCTAAGTACCATAACCACAGCAAAAGGACATGATACATTGAGCCCCAAAACATACAAGCCAACATAAGCTTCCAACCATAATAGAGCATTACAAGGTATGAAAATGTAGCAGGGCTAGGCCCAAAGCAATCACACGAAACAGTACTTGCAGGGGACGATTTAGGAAGGTAAAGAAATCACCACCAAAGAGCATATTCGAGAGCTGAAGCTTCACCAGGAATGCCGAAAGAGGGCAGTGGAGAAAACAAAACCAGTACACCTAAATTATACTACAACCAGTGGCGGACCTAGAACCTGAATTTAGATAGGGCAGCAGGTAGCCAGCTACGGCCAGCATTCAGTTTGAGATGGGGCAAAACCATTAAAACACCAAATTTTACAAAGAAATCAAAATTTTCAGCTAGGGCCTCTGCCCTAGCTCATCAAAGAGTGGATCCGCCCCTGACTACAACCAACACATCCCCCAAAGATTATGAGCAAAATAGATTTCCATGCTTACCCGAGCAGTACCAACTCCAAATAACCGAGAAACAACCCAAAGAACTCCATAATCATGCTAAAACTACGACCTATACAGCACTACAGACTAACAAAATGAAACCGACAAGATGAAAACATTGGACACATTGAATATCACATTTCTCAAAAGGTACCAACAAAGCGAACACAACTTACCAGATATGCCAAGCGATTTCTACATTCACTCACCAAGCCAGAGACAATGTACTACATCCCCATTGCGAACTCGGTAAGTTAAAAAAAATGAATACTAAGCATACCAGACACGTATGTTGGCGAGTCATGAAACCATCACGAGAAGCATGAAGTTGATGTGAACCAACGTCACTCTATGAAGGATCAAAAGAAATTGGAGAGATTTGAGCAAGGGGTTCAGATCTGGAAGAAGATAATAAAGTTCGGAGAAGCTCGTACGTAGAAAAAAAAAATCAAGGAGGAGGATTGAAAGGGGGCGAGAACTTGAGTGTCGATTAGAATGGAGGAGGATGCAAAGAATTGTGAGTTGGAGAACACGAAGAAGTGAAGAAAAAAAGGGGGATTACTTGTCGCTATTACCTGCATTCTTCTCCCTATAATAACATAGTCCTTATATATTTATGAGTAAATTGCAACACTAAACCCTGCAGAATACTTATTTCATGACCATGCTTCATCCTAAACTTATCATAAAAATAATTTTTGCTTTGTTTTTATATATATACATATGCACTTACAAATCTTGATTTTGTACATGCACAATTCGGAATGCACATTTATAAAAACAAAAAATTATTATTACTAATTTTTTTTCATAAACCTATTTATATTTGTTTTATTTTAAATCAAAAAGGAAATGAGCGAGTTTCAAAATCATGGAATGGAAAAAATGGACTGTACGCTGTTGGATTCACGAGAAGAGGACTGGTAGTTGTTTCATTTTGATGCAGTTGGAATGGCTAAGGATTTTGAAAAAAAAATCAATATTTTTGTATCAATAGAGTGCTACTAAGTTTTCTATTACTTTGTATGCATGAATTTTGTATACAACTAGAAAGAATCATTGAGCTGATGTAAATATAATTAACAAATTTTGGCTTATATTCAATATCAACTCACTTTAGTTCTGTGACCAGTCATTAGTGTGTAAGATATTCAACAACATTATACTAAGGGTATGCAACAGATAAATTACATAGCCATATTTAGTAAATACTCATGCAGCCTTAGAAATTTTGTTCAACGAGACCCCGATATGATGACATATAATGTATATTTAGTTGGTCCAAGAATTCCAGCACATGATGCCACATGGGATCACTGAAAACTGTACTTGAGGGGGACAAGTTAGATCCACCAAAATTGCAGTTGAAGAGCAATAAAAATTGTATGAACAAAAGGCTACAAGATCCCGCACTATTCATGTATGAAAATGAAATGAAAGTTGAGGACCCTTTGCTTCATAAGAACTAATCTTCTACCATAATTGGATTTTTCCAACCACAAAATTATTTAAAATACAACAATCTAATTATTCAAAAGACAACACAAAAAGTCACATAAATAATTTATCTTACAGTTTAGTTAACAAATCACTAAAAGCTAAGATGACTCAAGTAATGATATTAGAGAATCTAAACAACAATGCAGTTGAATTTGGTCAAAAATGATCAAGTGATGCCAGAGATAGATAACGCAAGCCATACTACTGATGTCAAAAATTCAAGTACTAAGTACAAATTTTTATGTAGTTTAATGTTAACTTTAATTATCATGATGTGTGTGTGTGTTTATCTTTAACCTAGTATATTCAGTCCCCATAGCAAGCTTTCAACAATATTAAAATGGATTTTTTTTTATTTGTGCCACTTTTCATAAATTATAACAACAATAGGCCACTTTACAAACTATTTACAATAATAAGTCAGTACGAAGATGGCATCTCAGATGCTGCCAATAGAAAATGGTAGCTGGCAACATCTAAAATAGCGCCAATTGACGCTATTTCGGATGTCGCACAGATCTACTCATAAATTTATCCAGCAACCTTCTTTCTTTTTGATAATTAAAAAAACCCACTTCAAATTTTTTTAAAACTCTTACTAAATACCTATCAGCTCTGTAGTGGATCTACACAACAATCAACAAGTTATTGATTCCTTCTATTTTTGAAGGTATGACTTTTTAAATCATAATTTACTACTGCTTGATTTTGGGTTTGGTTGAAGGTTGGTTCATTATTGGAATAGTGAAATTATTTTTATTTTGTATATAGAATGGCTCCTAAATGTGTTTCTACCATATGTTATTATGATAGTGAGTTTGTTGTAGAAGAAGATAATTTCGACAAATATGTAGAAGGGTCGTATAAATTGGCGAAAGTTGTTCGAGGCTGTAATTTGGTTTAGTTGAAAGAGTCAGTTTATAAATCGACTAAGATTAAATCTGAAGAATTTGATATTGATTTAGTAATTAACTGACCTACCTATTTTGGATCAAAAGCCATTAAAATAGCTGATGATGATGATGTTGATATAATATTTTCAACGACATCGAAATCCATCGAGCTTTTTATTATAAAGAGCAAATGGATTCAAGTAGTAGAACCAATAGCACAAGTAGTTGTTACTCATGAATGCCAAAATAATGGTGAAAGAATTGGTCATCAAAATGTAATGTCGAGCTTTAATACTTCATTTGTTATTGCAACATATGGTCAACAAGAAGGAATTTTTGATTTTTCATTAGGTACAAGTTATCAACATGGTATTCAATAAAATTGTCCTTATTCGACTCAGGAGAGCTTCACACTGATGATGGAAAGGTGAATGATATTTTGGTTATTTGTTGGATCTATAAACATATTTTATTTTGTAGTTCTTAAGCATTGTGCTTTTATGTAGTTATGTTACATAATAAGCGACTTCATTTTGCACTGCCAGACCTTCAAATGTTTATATGCCGCCTTTCATGCATCCTAACTAATCTGAGTTGAAGCATATAAGTCAGAGGTATGTGAAAGTTATACAGCTAACTCGCTGGTTTTATATGTGAAAAACATTTATATAATTCTCAGGTTTTACATTTGTGAATTTTCAGTGCTTCACCCACGATATTTCTACACAATCAAATATCGAAGTACCAAGCAAGGACATTGTAGCAAACGAGGCATTACACAATATCGAAAGGGACATGGTTGTAGGTGAAGAGGAATATGTGGATCATCCTGTTAGTGGTATGATGTTGTGAGCATGCCAGAGAATGATATTTCATGGATCGATAGCATGCAAGTAAATAACGAAACATTAAATTACGATTTTACGGATGTGGAAGACAGATTGACTGAAGATAGAGATGAGATCGAAATGGAAGTGTCCCTTGATGATGACTTGTGTATGACATGGTTAATGGCCGAGTTAACCGTTGTAGATATCCAGTTCAAAAATGAGATATTTTCGACATTGAGTGTCTAAAACGGTTTCAAAGTTGGTATGATTTTTGAAACGAAAGAAAAATTCAAACAATAATTAAGTGAACAGTCAATTCTTCATGTTATTTCCTTTAACCTATAAAGTCGAATAAAACCAAGTATACTGCTATTTGCAAAGTCGATGATAATTGTCCATGGAGAATTCATGTTATTGTGTCAAAAAAATCGAGCAAAGATGGTGGATTGTTAAAAAAATATCCAAGTGAATACAAATGTGTGAATCCAACAGTTAACTCAAATCACAAGCAAGCGACATCCGCATTTCTGGTTTCAAAGACTCAACCACTTGCAAATTTTGATTTGAATATAACCATTGGCATTGTATAGGTTTAATGGCAGAACAATTGTTTGTTAAGATAAGTTATATGAATGCATGAAAATCGTTGAGTAAGACAGTCAAAAAAATTATTGTGATCGGGCGAAATTCTACAACACCTTAAGGTGGCATTTCATTGAAATTGCAAGAACAAACCGGGGAGCATTGGATAAGTTATTATGGACGAATTTGGAGTGTTCGAACGTGCTTTTTGGGCTCTTGGACCATGTATTGAAGGATTTGTACGTTGTTGTCCCTTACTTTGTAATGACGGTACACATTTATATGGGAAATACAAAGAAACATTGCTATTAGTCACTGTTGTTGATGCGGATGACCATCTTTACCCATTGACTTATGCAATTATTGAGGTGTGTCTACCGATAGTTGGAGTTGGTTTTTTGCTTGCATGCGCCGTTTCATCCATACCATCAATGATCGCCGAATTACTTTTTTTTATAGAATGAAGGGTATACCAAATGCATTGGAAACAAAGTGACGTTTACCCAGTAAGCGTCATTTTTGTGCTAGACATATTAAGGCTAATTTTCAAGCAGTCGGTCTTAAAGACAAAAGATTAACTAGGCTTTTTTATGCTGTGGCATGTGCTTTGGAGGAAGTCGAATACCACAAACTTCGTGAGAAATAAAGAACATTTGCATAAGGGCGCACAACTGGATTGAAAAAGGTCTATACTGGAAAGAGAAAAATTGGGCTTTGTGCAAAGATGATGGTGGTCGATTCCATGTAATGACCACAAATGTTTCAGAAAGCTTTAATGGCATATTAAAAGGTGCCCGATCGTTACCTGTGAATGCTTTGGTTGCTCAGGCTTTTTTCGATCCGTGAATTATTTTTGTCAAAGAAGAGAAACAACAAGAAGTCTAAAAACCTGACTTACCCCTAAGTGGGAAGCAAATATTGTTGAACGAGTCAATGAAGCAAGGCATATAAGGATTATCCGATTTAGCCCGGTAGAATGGCAAGTGGTTCATCATTTTGGGGATGAATTCAAAATGTTAACAAAAGATGACACTTGCTCATGTATGTGTAATATTCCATTGCTATAATATTTACCTTGTATGCATGCAATGGCTGCTTGTTCATCGGTTTCAACAAGAGCTAATATAGCTCATCATCATTTTGCTTCATTTTACTATACAAGAGAGAAATACCTAGCTGCGCACACCCTGAAATTTCACCCGGTTAGCGATAAGCGCTATTGGACGTTAATGGATAATCAGTTGGTACTATCTCTTATAGTGAAAAAGATACCTAGATAGCAAAGTCTACTAGATTCAAATATACTACGGATGAGAGTCAAACACCAAAAGAAAACAGATGTAGAAAATGCGGTGTTGTTGTCTTAAGAAAAATTGGTGTACTTTAGCTAGTTAATTTCGTTGTACTTGAATCAATCTTCAAGTATTTTTTTCTTTGTCACGACATAAGAGTTGAACTGATTAATATGACTAACTCAACTGATTTCTACTAATTTTTACACAATTCTTCTTAATATTACAAAAAGGTCATACTTAATGCAGATACAACACTTATTTCCCATCAAATGATCCAGCAACTGATCCATTAAGTAAGTAACCTATAAAGTCGTACCCTCGATTCATCAACGCATTCCTTAGTTCTAAATTTTGCTTATGCAACCGTTTATTCTTTGCTTGCATATCCATTGCATATTCAACCTCTTTGGGTACATTTCAGGATCCGACCACTTAAAGAAATTGCAACATAGAACAGCGTTAGGCCTTATTTTATGATCCTCATAAAATTGAAAATGGTAGAAAATACATCTAACAATCCTGTCATTTCAAACAACTATATCACATTTGTCACCAGTGTTGACGACCAAAAATGTCGCAAACACCAAAGATTCCGTATTACTAGGAATTAATAATATGGTCGCATAAACAAGACATATTATATAACATAAAATAAAATATAAGCGGTAAATGACACAAGATATTTATAGTGGTTCTGCCTTAGTGAAGGCCTACGTCCACTTTGAAGAGTTGTAGAGATTTTATTAATCACTTGAAAGATTACAAGGTTGAGATCCTCTCATTACATATGTGGACTATTATGCAAAATAGTCATATTTGCAAGAAATAGTAAAATGGACAAAATTGCCCTTCTTCTTCCTCAAAGAGGAGATGCCATTAATGGAGCTCTATAGAGGTCTCAAGGTCCAAGAATCTCTCCCCTTTTAAGTGTGAGGTAGTGGGGTATTTATAGGAAGTGGTTAGGTAAGGGTTAGGTGGGAGTAGGTAGAAATGGGGACCATATACAGGAAATTCGCGCCTCCCAGTTTCGGCCTCGGAAAATTCGTACCTGGGTGAGGTGCGAAATTTTGCACCTCGAGGTACGAGATTTCGTACCTATGAGGTACGAAATTTTGTACCTTAATTTCGTTCCTCCCAGGTACGAAATTTCGTACCTTAAAGGTACGAAATTTCGCACATTGGCAGGTGCGAAGTGTGTTTTTGGGGAAGATGTGGTGAGGTTTGTCGGCACGATTCCCTTCGGTCTTTCCCCTGGATTTCCTGTATCTCTCCCTTGGCCTTGGCTTCACGCAATGAGTTGAGTCGAGCGTGTCTTGAGTACTTTTGGTAACTGGACCAAAAGGCCGGTTAACATTTGCCCCCCGAAGTACGTCTTGTCTTGACAGGATGTGCTTCGAAATGGAAGTTGAGAGGATAGTTGAGTTGCGGATTTATCCTGCAAGTTATAGAAAAGAATATGTTAGTCAGCGGGCTCGCCTGTTTGGGCGAGTCGCCGTCGGTTTGACGTCGTATTAGCGTTGCCTTGTGTTCGCGTTGCGTCGGAATCGTTTGTTTCTGGCGACTGACATGTTGTGAGATGTAGGCGTCCGTGCGTTTGACGGTCTGGAGGAAACATGTTGTCGTCTTCATAAAAATTTTCTTCCTTTTTTTTTTTTTTTTGAGGTTCGAAATTTCGACCCTGGGGTCCGAAATTTCGAACCACAGGGGTTCGGATCCCCGAGTTCTGGCGGCTTGAAATATCGGGCTGGGAGATTCGAAATTTCGAACCGAAGTGGTTCGAAATTTCGTGCCTGGGTGGAATACGAAGGGACATTTTCCCTTTTTATTATAAATAGGCCCCCTCCCTTATTTTCTTCTATCTTGCGTTATGATTATCAGAATTTCGAACCTCGACCTTTGACCAAAAAAGAAGACTTTTTAGGTAATGAACTTGGTCGACGGAGGGAAGGGAGAAGGGAGGTCGAGATACAACTGTTGGAGGAGGCTCGAGGCTTCGAGGCCGAGGCGCGAGGTTCGAGGATTCGAACCTGGTGGGTTCGAGCCCGTCGAGCCTAGCTGGGTTCGAAGTTTTAGAATCCCGCGAGGGTTCGAGAGTTCGAACCTATGGTTCGAGGTCTCGAGACTTGCTGGTCTGGATACTGGCCCTCGGGGCTTGAATTTTCGAACCTTGATGGTTCGAAATTTTGAGCCTTTGGGGTCTGGAAGTTCGGGTCCTTTGGTTCGAGATGTCGAACTGTCGGGGCTCAAAATTTCGAACCGTCATTGTTCGAATTTTCGAACCCCCTTGGTCCGACATTTTTGAACCCCTGGATTGGACTTTGAGGTGCCCCGGATCGGGCTTCCAACTTCTACGCACTTGATTCTTCGAGCCCTGGGGCGAGTCTGGGAGCTTCGTCTTGACCAGATATCGTCCTTAGGTGCCCTCGACTTTGACTTTAACTTCCTGACTCCCCGCCCTCGGACTTATTAACTGCTTGTCTGATTGCATGAATGTACTAAGTGTTGACATCGATAACTGTCTGGATAAGAACTCGAAGCTTTCACATAGGATAGAGCATATATCCGGACTGTGACTGAACTGTTACGATCTTTAGCGTTTCTGTGAGCATTTTCATTCTTTGCACGGCACTGCACACACTTGTTAGTGTTTACCAATGCGAGGGGTACAGGTTATTCTGTTGTGACGTCTAATACTGGTATGTTGAAGTATAGTGAGCCATGCAAACAAGATCACAAATTGGGAAACTCCTGGGAGCCGAGGCCTTCCCGCCATCGTCTGATTCTTCTGATTCTTCTTCTGGCTCTACGAACAACACTAGCTCTGGGGGCAGCAAGCCTGAGACTATTGAGGGATCGGTTCCTTCACAGACTGGGAGTTCTCCTGAGGTGTCAGAACACGGAGGAAATGTCGAAAGGCTGAATTCCCCGGTAGTGTATTCGGAGATGGAGAACGTGGATATTATGAATGGTGCCGAGCCGACTGCCCCAGTGGCCCCTGACATGCTACCTGGTGCGGTTATCTTGGACAATCCTCCTGATTCGGTACCATCACGTATGGATGCCTTGGCAGTTAACAAGATGTCGATATGATTTGGTATCCCGGAGGGGGAGGCCCGTGCCCCCGGACCGGGAGAAAGGGCCCATGCACCACCCGAGGGGCTTACTGCCTGGAATCGTCACGCTTGCAGTGTGGGGTGCGTGCCCCCGGCCAATGATTTTATGCGGGAGATGTTGCTGTATTTCAGCATTGTCCCTTCACAACTGCATCTGAATGATTACTCCGCGCTTTTGGGCACCTGTGTTCTTTTCCGGGAGTTTCTGCGCCGGGACCCTACCGGAGAGGATATCCGGTACCTCTTCCATTTTCGGCGATCGGCCGGCGACTCGTCCTCTCAATGGTTCTTGGAGGCGTTTCCTGACAGAAGGATTTTTGTCGGAAAGTGGTCCCGACCGTCTGTAATCAAGCACGATTGGTTCTTTTTCCATTGTCCCCCCGGCTTTGCGAGAACGTGGATACGAGGACGTGAGTTTACTCAATTTATCTCGGTACCCTTGTCGAGCTCCGTGTCTCACATTTTTGCTCTGATTGTGGCAGGAAATCCTGAGGCACCTAATAGTGACGAGTACCGGCAACGCCTTGATGCCCTCCTAACCATTCCTAAAGCCTCTCGTGGGACGGATACCGTGGTAGACCTGGATCGTCTTCGTCGTTCCGAACTGCTTTTATCTGGACCCGCCTCGCCTAGGCCTGTTGTGGCGAGTGGTGCGTCGCGAGAGGGAATGACGGGAACCTCCACCGCTTCAGCTTTAAAAAGGAAGTCACCCCCTTCCTACCTTGGGCCGAAAAAGATCGTTAAATTCCACGAGGGTGTTGGAGGTAGCAAGGCCGGTAGCACGGAGACAGCTGCTCCGGAGGAAGGACTTCTATATGCTTCCGTCCGCCCCCCGATGGGAGGGGGGAGAAGAAGTGATGGATAGTCCTCACTCTCCTGTAACTTCTCTGGAAGTTACCGCCTCCCTTGAGAGTGGATCAGTTTGCCTGTCTGGACGCGGTTCCTGTGGACTTGTCTTTGTGGCTGAGCGCGGCTAGTATGGAGGATATAGCTCGTGCCGCGGAAGGACTGACTCCTTCAACCGAGGGACAATCTGGTCTGTTGAGAGAGCACTTAGGATATGCACTTACACACATCATGCTGCATAGAGAAGTACCGGTGTGTATCATTGACTGATTTCTCTTCTTTTCTATGACGGGTGACATGGCCAGAGGAAGTGGAGGACGAGGTCGCGGAGATCGCCGCCGGCACGTTAGTGCTTTTCTTGGTTCCTTTAAATAGGGTGCTAGCTTGTATGGCCATGTTCCGCCTCCACGGGGTCATGGCCATGGCGATCGTTATCAGGGAAGGCCTCCATCTTATACCGCTCCTCCCCCTCCTCCAGCTCAGGTGCTTAGGGGAGGCTCGAGGGTTGACCGGGGAGGACCGAGTCACATGCCATCTTTGACTCCGCCCGTTCCCGCTCCATCGGATCCTATCCAGACTCCGAGGGGGAAGGAGCCTCTGCTTGCCCAGCCCAGGCCAGATATAGTGGCCATGATTAGGACCCAGGTTTTAACAGCAGCTCAGATTCGAGAGCTTTCTCCTGCGGAGAAGAGGGTATTCTTGGAGCACCATTTTCATCGTTTTTATTTTGACGAGTTTCCATCCCTCCCCGATCTTCGTCCGCCTTTTGAGAGGTCCTCTGCATAGATTTGGGAACACGTGCAGGCCGCGTATGGTCAGGTTAACGAGCTTATTCGATATTTCCATGACCTATCGCAATTGATTAGGGAGAAGAACATGCATCTCATGGATCGTCAAATAACCATTGACGCTGAGAGAACCTCCGTCGATCACTTGAATGCGGAGATTGGTAGGTCTTCTCCTTCCGGGTTATTGGAAGTATTTTATGTTTACATATCTGTTGATATTGACTCATGGATCTCGCGGTTTTGTCAGCTGAACTGAAGCGAGTGTACGAGACGCTCAAGAAGGAGGCTGACAAGTCTCGCGCTATGTATATAGAGACTATAGCCAACCTTACCACTCAGAATACAACTCTGAAGAAGGAGAAAGCCGACGTGGACCAGGCTTGTATGGACTTGGAGCGAGAGAACGCCAAATTCTTCGGGCTCCAATAGGAGAACAAAACTTTACTAGCAGAGAACGGACGCTTGCAGAGAGAGCTCGAGGCAGCAATGAAGGAGAAAGAGGAGGCTGAAGCCAGTCATCGGGATGTGAGAGGCTCTGTAGAAGGGTCGGAGGCGGACACTACACCAAAATAGCAAATTTGGCACACTAAGATGTGAAAATTTGATAAGACTTAAAGTCATATTAAATTTGATATGGCTTTAAGCCGTATCAAATTTCATTTGCTACAGCTCAGTCAATCCGCACCTTCCCAACCTTTAAAATCTAACCGTAGATGGCAAAAGCTTTGGATTAGTTAATTTAATACGGTTTTGGGGCGTACCAAACATGCATCTTATTTTCGCTCCCAATTGGCCGCTGTTTTTTCATTTCTTGCTCAAACAATTTTCGGCTTTCCCGACCCTAAAAATTAGGGTTTTCTTCACAGCTTCGAATCGCGACTTGGTTGTTGCTTCAAAGCTCCTACGAAAGCAACAAAATCGAAGATTTTACCCTTGATAAGAAGGAAAATGACATCCCTCTTACTTTCGCGAAGGTGTTTTTCTTTCATTTGTTTTCATATGTCATTTATCAAGTTTGCAATTTTCTCCTTTTTAACAGCAATGCGTTGCTTCAGGAAATTGTCTTGGAATTAAGCAAGTTTGAGATGTTCCACACTAGAACCCCTAGCGTAGAAGAGCGTGTGGAGCGTCGTATGTCAGATTTATCTGATTTTTCCTAAGCATCATCATCTGTGGATCTTCAGGTTAGGATTCAGGGCCACGCCTTCGTGTTTTTATAATAAACGTGATGATTTATGGATGCTGGTTAATTTCAATTGTGTTTGTCTATCATCAAATTACTAACTATATAATCTGAATTAAAGTGGTAATTTTAGGAGGGTTTGGTTTATGAATCTTAAGAACCCTATATGATAATAAAATATAAATGGTACCAAGCTACTGCTTAATTGATTATTTATTTAGTGTTTGCACCACAGCTTGCACTTTGTGAGGCATTTGGGCTAACAGTTATAGAGGAAATGAACTGTTTGCAACTAAAGGAGGAGGACCGACATAAATTATTGTGGACACTAGACATACTTTCAGGCTTTCATATTGATCCCAATAACGGTGATCATTCAACTAATATGAGTGTAATAACCTTTTTTCATCACATAATAATCCCACAATACTTGCATTTCCAAACAGAGAGAAGTCTTAAATCGCACAATACTTACATTCATCTTATACAATTCGACGTCGGTTTAATATTAAATTTTAATCAACCGTTTTTAGGTGACAGAGTACATGGAAAGAATTTCATATGTGGCCATTTCCAATACTTAATTCAATTCTATATCTTTATATGTCAAATATTCTCATGGCAACCATTGCCTTTTCATTGATTTTGCCAAGTAATTTAATCAAACTTTCCAACTATCACTTTACTGAAGAGTGCTTACTTATAAAGAGTGATCTTAAATACGCTGGATGCTATTCCCTTCTTCCTTATTCAACATTTGCCAACATTAACAGTACTGTATTGAATACTAAAAGCCATATATAGTCATGTACCATAAAAACAAAATTCAACTTACGAAAATAATTAAAGGAATTGATATTTGATAAGATGCCCAAATACATGCGTTTATATATGAATTTGCGGTTTATTTATTGGGTAGTCCATCGTTACTTAATATCGGTTTTGCTTTATTATTATATATTGTTTGATTCTGGATTTCGGATTTAATTGATAACACTGTCAACGATTATTGCTCGAGATTATATGGACTTTGGAAAGAGGAAAAGTTTGATTATTGAGTAGAGTTAACTTACATTGTTTCTATCAGAAAGATAAATGTTCCAGCTGACTTTTTTTCATTTATATTACAGGTCAAGCTGTCTGAGTACATTGGAAAGACTATGCTTGCTGTTCCCACTGGTAAGTATCATGTTTATTTTCAATTTCTTGTACCTGAGAGAAATGACTATGCTTGATTACATACATTCCATTTGCAACAGAAATTACTGCTTTCAGTCACCTATATTCTGAATTTGAGAAGATAAACACAAAAGTTTTAGGTATTTCAGTCGGTATGTGTTTCTCTTTCAGAGCAATGTTTGATTTATCGGAAAATATGTGCATAGCTTGCACAGCTGTATTCGCCGACAAACATTTAACATGCATACATGTGAACTTGGGTGCATACAAATGGACGTTGTTTATTTTTTATTTTGATTTTGTTTGCATATTTGTTTTTGTAGTGCTTTTACGGTATTCTGTAGCGTCACAGACACATATAGGACTTATGTGAGTGCTCTATAGTGATTTTGGAATTATTGGCATTCTGGACTACCCAGATTTGCTGTTTTGGCATTTTTCTTTTTGTAATCGATTGAAGTTTTAGTCTCCTAAAAACAAAGTGTCATCGTTACACTTGAAAGTTTTCTGTCATCTGATATGGAATCACTTTTAGATGTGAAAACAAGTAATCGGTTTAAATGCATGTTGTTGTATATGGCATATTCTTGTAAAAAAAAAAGCCTTGTCATTTATGAATTTAAATCTCACTTTCATTCCTTGTTTTTTTATTTTGCTGCCAGATGACACTGTTTTACTTACATGGATGACAGAACAACTTTGTAGTAAAGTTTAGTAAAATTTATAGTGGAAAAAAAAACATTATAATACAACAGACGTGCTTAATTTGTAGTAAACTCACTTTCTTTTTCTTTTTTTTACATCAATAAAATTTGTTAACTATGATGCATTTTCATTAAATTCTTTAGCATGCTTACATGGTAGACATCTATATCTAAATTCTATTCTGAGAAGATACCCTGATAGTGTTTGTTTTTTAATGGCTGTTCGTATTAATCTGTAGGGTAGAACTGGGGATTATTCTAATTTTTCCTCTATTTATTATAAGTTATGATCAATCAGTAAATCTGTAGTCTAATAAAGTCCTTTTTACCTTCTTTTGCCTTTCTAATTTTCCATTCTTTGTTGGCATAAACTAATCCAAAATGACTTTCATTTTATTACTTGGTGCAGTTCTCCCATCTTGCTTGGGTTCAAACTGAAAGGAAATTAGGCGGACTTGGAGACCTAAACTACCCTCTTGTATCTGATGCGACTAATTCAGTTTCAAAATCCTTTGGAGTTTTAATTCCTGATCAGGTAACACTGTTTTCTTTTACCTTGTTCAATTTGTTGAGAAGGCGATCCATGTGCTATGACTTTTGCTGACTGAAATAAAGCAACACATTATAGAAGGCGACACCATCCAACCAAGGGGTAAGAACGACAAAGGGCTTGCTGTTTCGGAACAGCAAGCGAAAAGCAATGGCTTGCTGTTCTGAAACAGCAAGCCTAATAGCCAATAAGAAAACCTATCAACAAGTGCACTTAATTCATGTTTCTAACATATTATCAGTTTTCGGCAAACAAAACAAACCTGAAGTGATGAAATTAAGACGGAGAAGATTCGAATATCAATATGATTATAACTTGTAATTTAAAAAACAAACTTAAACCAAATTCTTTTTTTTTTTCACTAGTACAGAATTGAAAAGTGTGATCTATGCCCAAAACATATAACATGTTTCACTTGAATATAATAAAACGATTGAGTTCAATTCAGGTTTTTCTTTTATTACTAGACATTGAACTTATCAAGTTCATTTGATGAAGCAAAAGAAAGTTTTTTCTTTTTGGGCTTTTAGAGGTTTATCGAAAAATCGTAAGTTTACATACTTCTGTACACTTTGCCAAAAAAAAAAACAAAGCAAAACACAGGTATCATTAGACTTTATACTTATGGTCTATCAGGGTAAAGAAAATCAAATTGATGCAAGCACATCGGAAATGGTCTAAGTGAATTCACGAACTCAGTTTCGAACTGAGTTTGCAAACTGAGTTCACGAACTCAGTTTCGAACTGAGTTCGTTAACTCAGTTTTGAACTCAGTTTGCGAACTTAGTTCGCAAACTCAATTCGAAACTGAGTTCGCAAACTCAGTTCGAACTGAGTTCGTCAACTCAGTTTTGAACTGAGTTCGCAAACTCAGTTCAAAACTGAGATCTTAGCTTGGTTTAATCTGAGAAAAACTGAATTAAAATCCGAGATAAATAACTTATTTTAAAAAAACAATGTCCAAGCATGCACCATTAGATATATTTAAGTATGACTTTCGGTATCGCCAAAGGTAAGAACATTTTAATTATATTATGTTACTGGTGTGGGAGTGTGTATGTAACATGCTTTGTTTGTTATGTAAGGGCTGTCAAGTTCTTCCCTGATGAATGTGTATACATTTGTTGTGCATACACTACATTATTTGCAAACATTGGTCATCTCAAGCATCGTTTTATTTATTTTGCCAAACATCAAGTTGCACTCTTCCTCTTGTTCAACTATTTACTAGCATGCTTCCTTATATTCATAGAAACAAAAACATGCAGTATGTTAGTGAATGAGTATTACAGGGTGACTGGATGAAACAAGTGTCACTATTTCACAAAACAAGTCCACAGATATTAGTAGTAGCCAAGCACAAGTTTTAGAGCCATCATGAAACGACGAGAAAGGCGGATGAAGGCAGTATCAAATGAAGTATTTTTATAATAGTGCTTTCTTAATTTAAGTTTCATTAAAGTTCCTATTATGTATTGGTAGGTGCATATTAAGGATAGTAATGGATGAGCATGTGCAATGTTGCTGTCTACCTCCAAATAGCTGGCATTTTTTGGAACGTTCTTTTAGAGTGTAAGGAACTAGCTTTTATGTGTCTGTTTTATCAGGTATGTCCTTCATAAATGGAATGTTTTTCATGGCATTTATATATCTTGCAGATCACACCAATAATTTTCAACTTAGGACTCGGCATCAACTTCTATAATTCACAACTGAAGGATCCTTTTGTTGCAAATTGTATCTTATATCTATATATTGATTTGGGTCAAAGGTTACAGTCACTTGGAGGAATTTGAATCTCCAGTTATGTTTCCCATGCACTTATATTTTTCCATTTACTTATTTTCAAGCGGTAAACAGCAACATAACATCTTTTGTAGTCTCTTTGTTGATACAAAAATTATGATATTTGGACCAAAGAGTGTGCTTCAATCAAAAGTTGTGTTATTATTTAAAAGATTCTTTAGCGAGTTAGATGCTAGCAATACTGGTTAGTGGGAAAAAAAAATTTGGAGTTGGACAAAAATTAGTTGCATCAAACCTTCGTGATGCTCAAGACATTTCAGTAATATTAGTAATGCAAATTTGCCTTATTTCTTTGGTGCTGCTCTAGACAGTATTGGTGACCAGTTAATGGTAGTAAGCTTAACAAGTGCATATCCAAATTTCATTCACTTGAGCTCACTTTTTGTTGGTGCTAGTGCAGGTAAAAGAAGAGAAGTTATGATGAATGTAATTTTCCCAAATTGGGGATTGACTTCTCCTTAGCTATGAGACATTCTGAAGTAAGGGAACATTACCTTAGCTTACATATTTATTAACTGTTTTTTACTTAAACTTCATTAGTTTGTCTTGTACTTTGTCAGTAACGCAGAAATTCTGAAAACTACACATCTTGGAGGAGTACTGGAGAAGTTTATTAAGGTATTGGTTTTTAAAACCAACTCTATATATAATAGACTTGAGTAACTCCAGTAGTTTTTTTGGGGATCTAATGTGGAGTTCAATAACTAGTTCCAGCTTAATCGGATTTGGAGCTGTGAATCACTGCTAGCCCAAGATGGTCCGTTAGTCATTCATGTTAATTATAACTGTGTATATAGATATGCATGTATAAATATGATTTGTATAGCTATTTTTGCATGATTCCAGCAATTAAGTTTACATATATAATTTGTTAGTATACTTAATTTGTCCTATATATGCTGTGCAGTTCTTATTGACACCAAGGATACAAAGAGTATAGAAGTTCGGACTTCATAAAATGATGAAGCTGAAATAGTTGATCTTGGACTCAACAAGTTTTTGGCATCGTAAGCACGTGTTTTTTGGGCTTTTGTATTTTGTCAGTGCATGCTAGGCACAGATGTTATGAAAACTTGTATCATGGATATTGTGGATTGTGGTTGTTACAATTCAGGCAACTATCAGTAGTATAAGAATGTGATTTGAATGTAAATGCACTTCTAAATTTTGAATGTATCTGTTTTTTAATTATATCTTTAGTTAAAGGTTCTGGTAATTATTGATGTTTTCATTCCATAGCTCTTGCTGTATTTTTTTTTATTTTAAAAAAAATTAGATACGGTTTAAATCCGTGTCGGTCTACGAAGTTGATAGTGCCAGCATGCTGACTTGATACGGTTTTAAGCCGTATCAATTTAGAAATTTGCTACGGCTTTAAGTCGTATCAAATACATCAACTGATACGGTATTAAGCCGTATCAAAATCATAAATCGATACGGTTTAAAACTGTATTAAATTGGTAATTTGATACGGTTTTAAGCCGTATCAATTTGTGATTATGATACGGCTTAAAACCGTATCAAAGCAACAAAGACGCCATTTTTTGATACAGCTTAAAACCGTATCAAATCGATTTTGATATGGCCATGAGCACTGCCAAATTGGCATTTCTGGTGTAGTGGGAGCTCCAAAGAGAGGCTGAGTGATTGAGAGAGGAACTAGCCGACGCCGAGTACCAGGCACAATTGGCTGTGGAGACATATATCAAGGATATGCTGGTTAAGGTCCTGAATTTCCGGGGAATTTCTTGGATGCCCGATTACTCTCGCGTGTTGGTGCGAACCTAGGAGAGATTGGTCCCGTACGAGGCTTCTTTGCGCGGGGTAGGCGTTGAGACCCTGGATGATCAACAGCTTATGACCAACCTCCTGATCAGGGAGGAGCGTGAGAAGTTGGAAGAGGGTAGAAGGTTGTTGCTTGAGGATGCAGAGAGAGAGAGAGAGAGGCTGGAGAGGCTTAGCGTCGTGAAGGGGAAATCGGTTATTCCTGACAGTGTTTTGGTAGCGGTGGAACCCGTGGAAGGAAGCTCCTACAGGCCGCTAGTGCTTGGGTCGACTGCCGTGACAGACTCTGTTGCCCCGACTCAAGTTTCATCCGAGCATGGTCGCGAACAGTTAGAGCCGGAGGAGATTGGCGTTATACTGCCTGTGGCACCGGGTGCCCCTTCTGTTCTTGCTACGCCCTTACTGGGCGAAGGTAAATTTTCTTTATGCCGAATCCCAGAAGAGTATGCGTTTTTTGTGTTTGTGGACTAACAAGCCGCGTTTTCCTTGTGTAGCTACTCCTGGATCGACCGCGGTATTGGACCCCGCCTTCCTGACCCCCCCAAGTGGTTGAGTCTAGGTCGGGACCTGAGGGGATACAACTTAGGAGGAGCGGAGATCAGCTTGAAACCCACTCGGGAATAAGGTTGACTCCGAGTGTTTATGGGGTTCTTCTTGATGATGATGATGGTGATGAGGTAGAGGGGCTAAGTGCGGCTACCCGAGGTGCGGTGAGGGAGGAAACGAGACCGGGTGATGTGTCCGGACGTGAGGCCAATACTTAGACCCGGGAGGAAACATCGGAGCAGGTTGCCGTTTCTGCTGACTTGGAGCGGGTTGATGAGGAAGCGGAGAGGAAGAGGGTGGCCGATGAGGAAGCTCGGCGAAGGGCCATCAAAGCTCGTAAGTCAACTAAGGTTGGGGATACGGAGCGTAGGTCTCAGAAGCTCATTGATCAGCGACTTGCTAAGAAGGCTAAGGAGAAAGCTAAGAGGGAAGGGAAGGTCGTCCCGGAAGCGAGTGCCGCGGTGGATGGTCTTGCTGCCAGTGGTGCTCCTAGACCTTTGCCTCTTAATGCTCCTGTTGATGTCACTGAGATTTCCAGCACTGATGGGGGCAGATGGGAAAGTTCTCCCAGCTTCGCATGAGTCGGTTACCTCTCATAACGGCCGGAGCGGAAGAGAGGGGTCTGGAGGTAAAATGCATCGCTCCAAGGATGATCCGTCGAGCACCAAATCTGCAAAAGAGAAAAACAAAAGCAAGAAGAAGAAGAAGCATGGTTAGGGTTAGTCGCTCACGTACTAGCGTAGTGATTATTTTGGTAGTGTAGGTCGCTAGTTTATGCGAGTTCGGCCCTCGCTTTTGATTTTTCAAGGCACGGTGTGCGTGTACACCCTGTCATTAAAAAGAAAGATATTAGTAATGTAATGGGTTGTAGTGTATGTGTGTTGTAATGAAGTGTGAATTAGTAAAGATCATGTTTTGTTGTTAAATGTTCGGATGTTCTTTCTATGTTTTCGGGCGTCCCGTACTTGCATAGACGAACTTATCGTTACACCTGCCAAAAAAGTGACCGTGTGTTCCGCACCATGGGGTGATTGTCCCAGGGGGGGTGTGTAGTATATTGCACTCTGGATCGTGGTTCCATAGGGGTGAGATAGTGCGTAGGCTTCTAGTATATCTCCCTCAGCTCAGGAGACCCGTAGTTTGTTAAGCCTGGCTAGAGCGCCTGTTGTTTTTTCTTGGGTTGCCCGAAGTTAACCTCAAGAGTAGCGAAGGCGTATGACGTCGCGTTATGCGGTCCATCTTGTGTCAGCTCTCCCGTCGTTCATCGGGTTGAGGCGAGCCCGCCGGCGTCATCGTTCGCCGGGAAAGAGAAGCCCGAGTCATCGGCCCGTAGGGTCCGACCGTGGCCGTGGGCTACTCCTAAGCCTTGAGATCTTCGGGGATGTGACGATTTAAGGTCAGCCTTGGTGCTGGGCCCAGTGCTCGACCACACCCGTAGTTCGGGAGGAGTTGGTATCGCTCCGTCTGGCTGTTGGGTGGTTTGAACGATTTATCCTCGGCCTCGGCGCTGGACCTAGGTTTGGGTTAGAGGTTATTTATACTCGGTCGCGCCACGGGCCGGCGACTCGAGTAGCGTTGCCGGCTCCTGTGCTCGGGGTGCCGGTCATAGCCAATGTGGATAGATTGCGAGGTTGGCTCGCGGACCGGGCGGTGGTGTAGCCTCCGTAGTGGAGGACGATACCGCGGTCGATGGTTTACACGGAAGCGAGCTGTTAGGATTGATCAAACATGTCACATGAGGAGTAAACATAGAATAAGGAAGTAGGAAGCTGAACATCATTTTCATTAACAACATTTGGCATGAATAGCCTTTACAATGCTCTGAATTGCTGGAAAACAAAACATCGCTGAAAAGCGTATACAACCAGGTGCTAAATTATGTAAAGTAGCGGCGGAGATGTTCGCTGTTCCAAGCCCTTGGTAGCTCGACTCCGTCCACGGTCGCTAGCTTGGAAGTTCCGTCACTGAGCCTTCATGTAATGGAGTACGGGCCTTCCCAACGAGGAGTGAGGCCTGGTGGAGGTGGGAATACCCGCTTTAGGACGAGGTCTCCGATGTTGAGGTCCTTGTGGCGGACTCGAGAGTTGAAGTACCGGGCAACTCGTTGTCGCTGGGCCGCTGCTCGTAGATCGGCTTCATTCCTTTTCTCTTCTAGCAAGTCGAGTGATCCCATAAGTAAATCTTGGTTTGTCTTCGGATCGAAGTAAGTGACTCAGTGAGATTGAAGTTCGAGCTCGATGGGGATAACGGCTTCAGACCCGTAGGAGAGGGCGAAGGGAGTATGCCCGGTTGCTGTCTTGTGAGTGGTCCGGTAGGCCCAAAGGGCTAAAGGAAGTTCATCTGCCCATATGCCCCCAGCCTTCTCGAGGCGCTTCTTGATGATGGATTTGATGACCTTATTAACTGCCTCAACTTGTCCGTTAGCCTGGGGATGAGCTACGGTCGAGAACCTCTTTTCAATGCCATGGCGTTGACAGAAGGATTTGAACTCTGCGCTCTCGAATTGGGTGCTATTGTCTGAAATGATGGTCTAAGGGACCCCGTATCGGGTGATGATGTTGCATACCAAAAAATTGATCATTTTCTTGGTAGTGATGGTGGCGAGAGCTTCTGCTTCAGCCCATTTGGTAAAATAATCGACGGCGACCACGACGTACCGTGCCCGACCTCTGGCCATGGGAAGAGTCCCAATGATATCGATCCCCCACATGGCAAACGGCCATGGGCTGGTCATCTGTGTTAGTTCCGTTGGCGGGGCTCTCGGGATCTTCGAGAAGCGTTGGCATTTGTTGCATTTGCGGGCGTAGTCAGTAGCATCTTGCTCGAGTGTGGGCCAGTAGTAGCCGTGTAGGAGTATCTTCCTGGCCAAGGTTTGCCCGCTGGTGTAGTCACCGCACTCTCCCTCATGTATGCTGATTAGGATCTTGGTGGCTTCCTCCGAGGTTATGCACTTGAGTAAGGGGACGGAGAAACCTCGTCGATAGAGTGTCCCGTTCATATGGAGATAGCGGGCTGACTGGCGGGTGAGTACTCGCTTTTCTTTACGGCTTTGCGGGAGGATCCCCTGCTGTAGGTAGTCCCTAATTGGCGTCATCCACGATTCTGGCTCGGGTCCGATGCTCATGGTTGTATCGGTTGGTGTTGGCTTTGTGCTAGGGGAGTTGAGTACCTCGATTGTGGGTCCTCAGAACTCGCTAATCGGGCCAAAGAATCGGAACCCTCATTTTTCTCTCACGGAATGTGAGTGATAGTGAAATGGTTGAAGTAAGCGAGTAGGTCTTGGACTCGGGCTTGGTATAGGGCGAGTCGTTCCCCCTTGGTCTGGTACACCTCTTTCACTTGACGCACGACAAGCTGTGAGTCGGAGAAAATATGAATGATCTTCATCTTGAGCTCGATAGCGATTTTCAGTCTGGCTATCAGCGCTTCGTATTCTGCATCGTTGCTGGTAGCGGGGAAATTTAGCTTCAGTGCGTAGTGTATGGAGCGTCCCTCGGGAGTGATGAACACGATGTCGGCTCCCGAGCACTTATCGTTGGAGGACCCTTCCACAAATATCTTCCATGTGTCGCAAGGAGCCTCGGTATCCTCCGTAGGAGCTTCTTCAGGTGCGGTAAACTCTACTATGAAGTCGGCGAGGGCTTGTCCGAGGATGGCTCGACGAGGGATGAATGTAATCTCGAACTGGCTGAGTTCCATGCTCCACTTTAGCAATCGACCGGATGCCTCAGGTCGTTGTAGGACTGGGCGCAACAGTTGGTCGGTGAAGACCTTAATAAGATGAGCCTAGAAGTAGGGCCTGAGTTTCCGGGAGGAGATGAGTAAGCAGAATGCCAGCTTTTCGAGCTTTGGGTAGTTCTTATCTGCCCCCGTCAATCGCTTACTGATATAGTAGACGGGTCGTTGAATGCGATCTTCAAGCCGTATGAGTGCTGAGCTGATTTCCTGCGAAGAATAAGCCAAGTAAACATATAAGCCCTCGTGGTCTATTGGTTTAGATAAGATGGGTGGTCGCTCTAAGTGGTCGAGGAGTTCTTTGAACGCAAAAACGCATTCGGGGGTCCACTTGAAGTTGCGCTTCCCCTTTCGAAGCAAATCGAAGAAAGGAATGCACTTGTCGGTGGCCTTTGATGAAACGTCTTAGAGCGGCGACCTTTCCGTTCAGACTTTGAATGTCTTTGATGTTTTCAGGGACTCGGATGTCCCGAATAGCCTGGATCTTCTCGGTATTAGCTTCGATGCCCCGCGCGTTGATGATGAAACCCAAGAACTTTCCCGAGGCGATGCCAAAGGAGCACTTTAGAGGGTTAAGTTTCATGTCGTATTGGCGGAGGACATCGAACATTTCGGAGAGGTCGTGGACGTGGTTGCTTGATTATTTGATTTGACTAGCATGTCTTCCACGTACACCTCCATGGATCTCCCGATTTGATTCTTAAAGAGGCGATTAACCATCCGCTGATAGGTGGCGCCGGCGTTGTTGAGGCCGAAGGGCATGACACAATAACAGTACAGCCCACGGTCGGTGATGAAGGAAGTATCGTCTTAATTGCAGGGATTCATCGGGATCTGGTTGTAACCGGAGTAAGCGTCCATGAAGGACAGCAATTGGTATCCGGCGATTGAGTCGACCAGTTGGTCAATCTTCGGGAGGGGGAAGCTGTCCTTGGGACATGCTTTGTTTAGATCCGAGAAGTCGATACATGTTCGCCATTTACCATTGGCCTTATTAACTAAGACTGGATTAGATACCCATTCGAGGTAGTCGGCTTCGCGAATGAAGTTGTTGTTAAGGAGAAGATCTACCACTTCTTTGAGTGCCTTGGATCTGTCAGGTCCTAAGAAGCGGCGCTTCTGTTTGACTGGAGGCACTGTAAGGTCTATGCTTAGAGAATGGCAGGCGATTGCCGGATCTATGCCTTTCATGTCGGAATGAGCCCATATGAATACATCTAGGTTAGCCTTCAAGAAGTCTACGAGGTCATCTCTGATTGCCGGATGGAGGTCCGACCCTATCTTCAACATGCGCGATGGGTCGGTAAGGCTGACGGGCACATCTATGGTTGGCTCGACGGGAGCTGGTCTCTCCCATTCAGGTTCTTCGTCTTTCCTTGGATCATGGTCGTCGAAAAGACAGGAGTGGCATCTAAGCCATGGCCCAGACGCCGCTAGTTGCTATGAGGAGGCGGTCTTGACGCAAAAGGTGGCGGGTACTACTTTACCCTTTTCCCTGTTGTGTGCATTCTTCCATTCTATCGCGTAGCATTCCCTAGTACTGACTTGGTCGCCTCTGACTGTCGCGATCCCATTTTCTGTCGGAAATTTTATGAGGAGGGACCATGGTGATAGGAATACACGAAACTCTGTGAGGAATGGGCGTCCAAGGAAGGCGTTGTAGGACGACGCGATGTCGATGACCACGAAGGTGAGGAGGCAGACCCAGCTCCGATCCCCTGTACCGAGTTCGACAGGTAGGACGATGACTCCGACTGGACAACTGGATGCCCCATTGAAGCCGTGGATCGTGGAGCGGCACAGTTTGAGATCTCTTGCTTCTAACTTCATTTGGTCGTACGCGGCTTTGAAGATAATGTTGACTGAGCTCCCTGAGTCGACCAATATTTTTCGAACAGTTGCAGCGCCAATTTGGGCGGTGATTACCAAAGGATCGGTAGTTGGGGTCTCGATCCCCGTGGAATCCCTCACGTTGAAGGTGATGTCGTCCCACATAGTCTTCTGGAGCTTAGCTGGGATAGAAGCGTCGGGATCAGAGAAAGCCTCGTGGATCGCATGCTTGATGGAGCCCACATATTCCTCCATCTTTCGGAAGTTGTCATGCGTAGGGCCTGGCCCGCCGCAAATGGTATTGATCACGATGCCCCGCCTTGCATTGGACGGTCCTGAGGCTGCCTTGGCGGCCGTTTGAGGAGCCGGTGTTAGAGGCTTTGGATCAGTTTTAGAGGGAAAGGGCTCTTGGACGTACTGCTCAAGCCGCTTTTCTCGGATGAGTTTCTCGATTGCATCCTTCAGCTGGCGGCACTCGTTAGTGTTATGGCCATACATGTCATGATATCGGCAGTATTTTCCCGAGCTCTTTTCAGATTCTGTGGATTCTCTGACTCAGGGTTTCTTGTATGGTAGAGTGTTACACGTCTCTAGATAGATAGTCTCAGGATCCTCGTTCAGCGGGGTATAAGTCTCGTAAGATTGATAGGGGCCGGGCTTCCTCGGATCTGCTTGTACCTGGTTGGTGCCCCGACCACCTTGCCACCCAGTGTTCGGCCTCTGCCTGGGAGGTGCTGCCCCCGTATTATGGTTAGACGGGCCTCCTACTTCTCGCCCCCTATGCTGGTTGTTGGCGGTTCCTGCTCGAGGGATGCTGGGACGAGTGGTCTCGATGAGGCGGTTGCGCCTCGCTTCTTCTTGACACAAGAACTGCCACGCCTTCTCGTAGAAGTCGTCGAGGCTCTTCGGTTGCTTTCGGTCGATCCATGCCCCAAATTCTGAAGTTGGGAGGACGCCTTTAGCTAATTGGAACAGTATAGTGCGCTAGTCAGGATCCTCGACCTCGGAGAGGGCTTCGTTGAACCTAGAAAGATAGCTTTTGAGTGATTCTGCAGGCCCTTGGTATAGGTTGGAAAGAGCGAGGGCGTTCTTTGGAGTTGGGATGTGCATTCGGAATTGCTTCACTAATTGTGTGGCTAATTGGCCAAAGTTGATGATGGAATCGATCAGGAGACGAGAGAACCAAAAAAGGGCAGTTCCTGAAAGGAAAACCGGAAAGCACTTGCATTTGACGGGATCGTCGCCTCTGCTCGAGTCCATTTTCCACTCATAACGGTTTAAGAAAGTACAAGGATCGGTGGTGCCGTCGTAGAGCGGCATTTGTGGCATGCTGAAACGTCGCGGCCATTCAGCTTCGTTCACTCTTCGAGTGAAAGGGTTGCGCCTAATGTGCACTTCCTATAGTTCATGCACATTCCTTCGCATCTCCCTCATGATCCTTCGAACTATGTCGAGAAGGTAGGTTGGATGGGGATCCGCCATTGGAACCCATTGGTTTTGGCGAGGTTAAGGAGTTCGAGTTCGAGGACGTCTTCTATGGTGGACGTCCGGGCTATTGCCTTCCGAGTCCTCGACATCTATGATGGGATCCACGTGTGCTCGTGGACGTGGGGCGGGGGCGCGCGGGTCTTGTTCAGGGTAGGTTTGGGCTGCCATATTAGTTGGTTCGTTGCTT
This sequence comes from Allium sativum, assembly GCA_030737875.1. Lineage (NCBI taxonomy): Eukaryota > Viridiplantae > Streptophyta > Magnoliopsida > Asparagales > Amaryllidaceae > Allium > Allium sativum. Next base: position 14,591,948 of record CM060925.1, read on the forward strand.
CGGCGGGCGGCCGTTGGGTCTTGTCGAGGAGGAGGTCGGTTAGTAGGAGCGGGTCCATCATTGATGATTAAGCGAGAGTGGTCCCAATATTGGGTGCCCCCGCTGTAGGTGACGGTGATACGGTCGCCGTTACCGTTGCCGCTGGCATACCCATTGCCATTGCCGTTGTCGAGGGCGTTTTTTCGGATGGTGTCGTTGTTGATGAGGCTAAACCACCTTCGTTGGTGTGGGCCCCTGTCTCGGAAGAGGAAGTTTCCGACGTTGGTGGTCGAGGTCGGGCGTTGTTCCGAGCTAGTCGTAGTCGAGTGACGTTGCGCTGAATTTCGTTGAGTTGCCGCATATGGTCAATGTTATTCCTTAGCGCTTGGTTAAGCTCGATCGCCGTACTCTCGTACCTTTCATTAAGTGTACGGATTTGCGCTTGGGTTACGGGCGCTTCGGGGACCACAACTGGGCGTTCATTTTCATTGGCTGCCGGGATATTTGCCGGTGGAGATGGATTAGATGGACCGGCCTCGGCGGCGGCTGACAAGCCGATCATTACGTTCTTTGACTTTTTTACCATCGTACGCGGGCCCGACGGCAGGTTGAGCAAGGAACCTTAAGCTCGTCGAAGTCGAGATGGTAAGATGCAAGAAAGACGTAATGTCCGAGTTCTCTCGGTGAAAGCACCCAATGTTGACGACCAAAAATGTAGCAAACACCAAAGATTCCGTATTACTAGGAATTAATAATATGGTCGCATAGACAAGACATATTATATAACATAAAATAAAATATAAGCGGTAAATGACACAAGATATTTATAGTGGGTCGGCCTTAATGAAGGCCTACGTCCACTTTGAAGAGTTGTAGAGATTTTATTAATCACTTGAAAGATTACAAGGTTGAGATCCACTCATTACATATGTGGACTATTATGCAAAATAGTCATATTTGCAAGAAATAGTAAAATGGACAAAATTGCCCTTCTTCTTCCTCAAAGAGGATATGCCATTAATGAAGCTCTTTAGAGGTCTCAAGGTCCAAGAATCTCTCCCTTTTTAAGTGTGAGGTATTGGGGTATTTATAGGAAGTGGTTAGGTAAGGGTTAGGTGGGAGTAGGTAGAAATGGGGACCATCTACAGGAAATTCGCGCCTCCCAGTTTCGGCCTCGGAAAATTCGTACCTGGGTGAGGTGCGAAATTTCGCACCTGGTAGGTGCTAAATTTCGCACCTCGAGGTACGAGATTTCGTACCTCTGAGGTACGAAATTTCGTACCTTGGAGGTACGAAATTTCGCACCTTGGCAGGTGCGAAGTGTGTTTTTGGGGAAGATGTGGTGAGGTTTGTCGACGCGATTCCCTTCGGTCTTTCCCCTGGATTTCCTGTATCTCGCCCTTGGCCTTGGCTTCACGCGATGAGTTGGGTCGAGCGTGTCTTGAGTACTTTTGGTAACTGGACCAAAAGGCCGGTAAACAACCAGGTTACAAAATGCACATGGAGGTTGTCTGTGGTGAAGCGACCATATGTTGTTAAACGATAGTATGTCAATCACTTTGATAGGAATCAACCGTCTTCCACATATATCTAATACAACTTCTTCTAAATCCTGTCTCTCTGAATCCTTTTGCACTACTTCAGCTTGTGTCTCAAGAATGAATTCGACACCATGGGTCAAATCATCATCTATCACCGCTCCAACTGGTGTTGTTAAGAAATGGTCATATATTTTCAACATTCTCTCATCATCAATCTCCCAATTTTCCATTTTCACCTACCAAAAAAGTAACAAAATCCTAAAGTCGAACCAGAGTAGACCTTAGGTAACAAAATTAAGCTATATAAATTTGGAAATCTACACACACAAATTAAACCCAAAATCAAAACCATTGAAATTGCATGTAAAATCGTACCACGACCCAAATCCCCGTATTACCCTTCCTCGATCTTGGTAATCCGTCAATAAAGTCCATCAAAACACTTTCCCACTTCCATTGTGGGACTTCCAATGGGTGTAGCAATCCACTGGGCTTCTTTTGCTCTGCTTTTACTTGTTGGCACACCAAGCATCTAGCGACATATTCGGCCACGTCCTTCTTCATACCGGCCCAAAAGTAAACTCGTCTCATGTCCATGTACATCTTGTCCCCGCCGGGATGGATGGTCATCTTCGAATGATGGGCATCATCAAGGATGGTCTTCCTCAAATTCTCATCCCGTGGTACACAAAGTCTACCATCCCTACGTAACCAACCCTTATCATCTAGGGTATACCTATGGAGATGGCTTGATGACTCCCCTCCTTTGAGCTTTTCTACTAACTCAACCAACTGTGGGTCATCTTGCTGTGCCTCACCAATCCATCCCAAAAGCGTAGGTCTGACCTCTAAGGATGCTAGAAAACCGGGTACAAAGTCAATGGATGGTCTAAAGTCAAAGGTAGAGATACACTCTAAGCTACTTCGCTCGACAACAGAGGACTCCATGTCAACTTGTTCCTACTCAAAGCATCCGCCACAACGTTACCCTTGTCAGGGGTATATGCTATCTCGAAATCGTAGGACGCCAAGAACTCCATCCACCATAAAATATCACCCTTCCCTAGAGACCACATGCCCTAAATTCCTCACTTCTTTCCCCCAAAAATGGTATTTTGGAGAACTTATCTTTAAGCTGGTGCACTTGTAGGGTCCCTAAGCTTTTCCCTAAGATGTAGGGCATGCTCTTCTCTGCTTCTAGAGAAAACTAGGATATTATCCCATGCAAAATCGTCACAACTATCCATCTCTCACGCAGACCATCCTAGTCGAACTCGACATCCCCCAAGTGCAAGCCCCAAAGGCCTAAACCAATATCAGACAAATACCCAAGGGACACCTCCTTCGAATTCAGACGACCTACGTGAGATGATACTAGTAAGACGGCCAACCAATTGAGCACTTGACTGACTCTGGCTGTCCTTGCCAGTCTTGCTCCAAAACCACCATTGATCACATAACTGGCTTTGCTTAATCTACTAAGCACATACGAAAACTAATTTCGCACCTCTGGGTAAACCCCGCACTTTATCAAAGGCGTCTCCATACTCACGGACCACACAAACAGACTCTCAATCATCGTTGGATGCGCCAGAAGATTCTAGGTAGCTAAGCATCACTGAACCCCTAGGGTCGCAAGAAATATGAGGGTCTTTCCACAACGAATCAATAGTCTAACTACCCTCCTTTCACAATCTAGGATGGCATCCCGCCTGGCTAGCCAATCCACCCCTAGAATCAAACTATAGCCCGTGAAACCAAGGACAAAGGCGTTGCATTCAAATCCAACGCCCAAGATAGACACTCTCAAATCCCGACAAATCATAGAAAGATGAGCCGAACCACCAATAGGATTTGAGACAACTAAGGGATCGGTAACAAGACTAGTATCTAGGTGCAGTGTTTCAACTAATGATGTAAGAATAAATGAATGCGATGCGCCAGAATCGAACAAAGTTCAAACAGGATGATAAAGAAAACCAAATTTCAACCTAGACGGACCTACCCCCATCAGGTATACCAGCCGTGAGGGAATACAACTACCCTCCAGAAGATCCTGTACTTTGTCCTTGCCTCCTTGGACAATCCTAAGGTGTTGAGATGACCCCAAACCCCGTACGGACGGCGGCAAGGGTAATCCTTGGAATATAACACAGAAACAGATAATAGCAGAACAGAAATAAATAAATACACCAGATAATGAACAATAGAATATACTGGATAAAAGTAATCATCAGAGTTACACAGTATACAGGATCATACTTAGTACGAATACAGTTCAACTATACATATATGTCTACAGCGGAAAACAAACATAATGTACAATAGGAGCTGAACAGCATAAAAAGAGATAAATGATAGAATCCATCTTCAGCTCCAGCTATCCAAAAATAACCAGCTACACCTGAATACAAGGCTGTCCATGTAGAAAAAGCGGCACCCGAGTTTGAAAGTGAAACAAACTACGAGTCAGTCATGGGACTGGTATGAGAAATCTACTCAACACATTTATAATATGGCTAATCACAGGACCACGCCACTTTCGTGGAACGGGTTTACTCCATTGGATTGCCAGTGCTTTAAAAACAAATCTTTCTTTTAAACATCACAATGCTTTTTATAAAAATGAAGCCATTATAAGACTCAGTTCCCATCACACAATGCAACGCAAACCGGAGGATAGATTTTTACCTTATAATGGCCAAAATATGATTGATACGAATAAAGAAAAAACATTTGATATTATTACTAGTGTTTATATGTTTCAAAGACAATTTGAATCATAACTTTCAATCATAGGCGGGATGGGTACCATATATCATGTCGCCATATATATATACAATCAAAACCGCACAGTCACGTATTTGGAAATTGGATTTCCGTCCTGAACCAAGGAAAAAGATAGTCCTTACCGAATTCGAGACGCTCTAGTCCGTGTCTCAGGCAAGTGCGCAGGCAAGCCTTGGATCGTCAGGGCCGGTCCACCGAAGTGGATTATTATGCCTGAACAATACGTTTCCCCTCCCTTTGGGGCGTAAACAAGCCAACGAATGACTCCATCGGACCCGGATCGTCCGATCTAACCGAGGCGCCTCGCAATAGCAACAACCACATAAGTCAAACTCGTCAGGGCGTGTAAAACCACTGATGCCACTCATAACTAGAAGGAAACGCATGCCCTCCCTGAGGTCCTGCTCCCGTTTCTGGTTCAAACCGGGGTGTGAGGCTCGCGATTTCACGTTATACACAAAGCTACGCCACACAGACGGTGCTTTGATCATCACCACAAGACTTTGCTTTTCAACAGAAGCCCTGATCACTGCATCTTAGCATGCCACACGGGCAATTCACACCGTGCAACTGATAGCTATCAATCACACAGAATAAACTCCAATGTCAGACACACAGTCCATTTTCAAGTCCGTTCTGGGTCTGAACGAAACCGGAGGCACTATATACCTCGCAAACCCATCGATCACCACGTACGTCGGGACGATCACCACTAATTATCCATATTTCGGGATGCCTCCCAATCAGGACCTCGGTTACCATCCAAACGAGGTGAAGATCTCCGGTCTTCGACCATCGTCTTCATCTTCGATTTCTTATCGTCGATTCAGTTATTCAGAATGGGATAAACCCGGTCTTTCTGAGCAACTCGCGTATATAATAAACAAGTGCAACACTAACATATACACGCATCATTTCAATTAATTAGTCACTAACCGTCAGTTAGTAAGAGAACGATTTCCCAAATAATAACCCCGAAGGCCGAAACAAACATTAGATCAACACCCAGGAAACCATTCGACTTAGCCAACCTTCAGTTAATTTCTAAATCACGCCCATATCGTTTATAATATTTTACAACGATTCATCACTATTTTTATTTATTTTAAAATAGCCAATTTATTCAAAACGACGCTTCGGGCCATAACGCGGCCGTGGCGCTGTTTTTCTTCAGATTTGATTTACACATATCTGAAAATCTAACCGTTGGAACTTCACAAAATTTACATCATTAGAAAGATCTTTACAAAACGAATCCAACGGTTCCAGTTTCGGGAAAATCCGACGGTAAGATCTCCCGGTATAATCGTTTGAATTTCGATTTCAAAATACGAACTACAGCGTCGTTATTCGATTAAATATAATTATATTTATATAAATATATAAATATAATCGATTCTGGCGTTGTTTTTCTTCAGATTTGAATTAAATATTCCAGACAATCCAACCGTTGGATTTTTACAAAGTTGGTGTCGTTGGAAAGATTTTTCCAAAGCGAACCCAACGGTTGCGATTTCAGGAAAATCCGATGGTCGGATCTCCCAGTATAATCGTTTGAAATCACGGTTTCAAAATACGAACTGCAGCGTCGTTATTCGATAGATTTTAATTCTATTTATATATATATATATATTGATTCTTCGATTTCAAAGCTATATTCTTTTCGTACATTTGATAAAAATGATATTTTTATCTAACTGGCTTCCATTTCAACACTTCACTATTTTTACCAATTCATGTATATAATAAAAATGTGATTTTTAATGTAAAACAATTTATTTCAAAACACGATTTTTTTTTATATTTCATATAGGTGATAAAAATAGGATTTTTATTATAAAACAATTTATTTCAAAACACGACTATTTTATATATTTCATATAGATGATAAAAATAGGATTTTTATTATAAAACAATTTATTTCAAAATATGAATACCATTCAACACATGAATTTCAATTCAACGAATGAATATCGATTCAACACATGAAGGTTTTCTATAGTTTCTATATATAGATAAAAAGGTGAATTTTATATTTAAAACACGAATACCATTCAACACATGAATTTCAATTCAACGAATGAATATCGATTCAACACATGAAGATTTTCTATAGTTTCTATATATAGATAAAAAGGTGATTTTTATATTTAAAACACGAATACCATTCAACACATGAATTTCTAATCAACGAATGAATATCGATTCAACACATGAAGGTTTTCTATAGTTTATATTTATAGATAAAAATGTGATTTTTATATTTAAAACACGAATACCATTCAACACATTAATTTCTAATCAACGAATGAATATCGATTCAACACATGAAGGTTTTCTATAGTTTATATATATATATATATATATAGATAAAAATGTGATTTTTATATTTAAAACACGAATACCATTCAACACATGAATTTCTAATCAACGAATGAATATCGATTCAACACATGAAGGTTTTCTATTCAACGAATAAATATAGTTTTAGCAAAATGAAAATAATTCAAACACATGAATATTATTCAAAATTTCGGCAGCATAATGGCAGGCTAGTTAAAACCGGGACCGTCCCTAGTACGGCTCCTCGTTCTACCTTAAAACCCCGCGGTTTTTGACAATGGGGATCATGCATCTAGTTCGCACGCAGGCGGCATGTATATATTTATTTCATTTCCACAAACTAATCCTATGTGGTTTCAACCAAATATTTCTCAACCACAAATGGGTATTTTTCAACCACAATCAATCAATATCAACCACAAACAATTTCAATCAACCATTCGCTATCAATCAATTTTCACACCAATCACAACCAATAAATATCGCCCATGGTTTGTGGACGAGGGCGTGTATATATATATATATATATATATATATATATATTAAAAAAATATATATAAATATCAAAAAGGAGAAACATGCCTTTCTCCAACGGCTCACAAAAAAGGGAATTCGGCAAGCGAAACCGTGCACGCACAAAAGGAAAAAGAAAAATGAAAATGCCAAAACAGATAGTACAGATAATGAAGGGCTCTAAGCCAATGTAAGGACGGAGCAACCGTCCTAGCAAACAGATCTGCAAAGAGAACCAAAACTCGCCCAAGCAGGCCAATGTCCAATACAAAGGACAAGGCCTCCAAATGAAACATGGAGGGACGGACAAGGAGATGATGAAGGCCCATCAGCAACCCTCCAGCTCAGCTAAGATCCAGATCCACTCCTGCATCACTATAGAACCAAGATAACTAGAGTCGCTCCTGCGCAGCAACCTGTACTCCACCACCTGAACAATGACCGAACTAAGTCGGTACGGGGGGGGGGGGGATGAGTGGGAATAGAAGGACCACCAAAGCACACTACCCACACCAAACAGATTTCATCCAATACCCTGTCTGGGGGTGGCTGTTAGCATTGAAATGTCAAAGTTAACAGCCAACCGCCTAGACCGGGAACCTACCACACCTCTGAACGACCTTCCCCGAAAAGCTAGGAAAACATCGTTCCTAATTTTCTGGATGATGGTCGGAGGGTCCATAGCCTCTTCGTCAAAGATTGCCTTGTTCCGCGCATACCAGATATGCCAACAAATCAAACAAGGAATCAGAAGAAAGAGGGTAGCGCGAAGACTTTTTCCTGAGTTGCCGGTCCACCAGAATCTCAGAAATTCATCAAAAGAGGTAGCAAAACAACGACTACCGAGCACGTTCCCGAAATAATTCCAAACAGACCTAGCACAACCCCCAGCAATCAACAAATGAGAGGAGGTTTCGATACTGCCAGCAATGCAACACTTGCATCTGGAAACGAGCGGGATACCGATTCTCTGAAAATTCTCATCCAGTGGCAAACCATTATGCATGGTTCTCCACATAAATAGAGACACCTTTGGTGGAATACGGACATTCCAAATAAAGGAGAAGAGGGGAAGCACAGGCGTAGGATTCCGCACAGAATTCCACGCAGCAGCAAGAGAGAAGGGATTGCCGTCCCAAGAGGTACCCCCTCCATGAGCATCTGATAAGGCCTTCACGGATTGCATCCGTTTCCACGTCTCACTAGCATAGGACGGGATACCAGAATAATGCGAACTTGCCAACCTTCGGTACTTGGCGTGAAGGAACGTAGCCCAAAGGGAGTTGTTCGCTTCAAACCGTACCCAAAGCTTGCAAGCAAAGGCCACGCAGACGTCTTGAGGGTTACGAAGACCCAGGCCTCCCTCACTTTTGGGACGACAGATTACTCTCCATGAGATCCAATGGTGACGAGAGGTGTTACTCTTGGATCCCCAGAAGAAAGAGGACGCCGGAGATCGGTACGAACGAAAAAGGGATGTCGTAGGAGTCATAGCAGCAAAGATATGAGATCCCATGGAGTCTAAGACAGACTTAATAAGAACATGCCGACCAGCTTGAGAAAGTAGGGTAGCATTCCATTTAAGTATCTTCCCCCTAACTTTGTCAGTGATAGGATCGAAAAAGGCGTTGAGCTTCCTTCCTCGATATAAAACAATGCCCTGGTAAGGAAGTGGAAGCAAGGCCGCCTTAAAGGCAGTATACGACTCGATCCAAGCGGCTCTTGCAGCCGTTAGATCTTTCGCGGGAACGAAGCAGCTTTTTGAAGAGTTAACGAGTTGCCCCAGCATCTCTCGTAGTGATGAATGAGGCCCAAGAGGCCTTGAAAAGATTGACGACTGCCATTAGTAAAGATGATGATGTCATCAGCAAAGGATAGGGAAGATATAAGAGGACATCCCCTAGGGATGCCGAATCTGTGTATTTGGCCAGCAATCATAAGAGAGTGCAAGCCCCGAACAAAAGCCTCGGCGGCAAGGACGAAAAGGGTAGGGGATAGGGGGTCTCCCTGACGAAGTCCTCTCCCAGACCTGAAAAAACCGATGGCCGATCCGTTGACGAGAACGGAGAACCAGCAGTTGGATATAAGTCGCCAAACAACATCAATAAGGGGCTCCGGAAAACCGAAAGCCCGAAGGATCTTGATGATGAAGAACCAAGACATGCGATCATAAGCCTTAGCCATGTCCAGCTTATCAACCACATTAGACCCGCGGACCTTTCTATCGATCCGGGAAATCAGCTCCTGCGCTAAAAGGACGTTATCGGTGATTAAACGTCCTTTTACAAAACCAGCCTGAGAGGATGAGATAAGACGCTCAAGATACGGAGCTAACCTGGAGGTTAGAACCTTCGAAATAACCTTGTTAGTGAAATTACATAAGCTGATGGGTCTAAAGTCAGAACAATGGGTTGGGAGGTCACATTTGGGGATGAGGATCAGGTTGGTTGACGTCCACCCCGTGGGTAGTTGTTCACCTGAAAAGAAGGACTGAATGGCAAGACAGAAGTCATGCTGGATGATAGGCCAAACACTCCTGTAGAATACCCCGTTGAAACCATCAGGTCCGGGGCGCACTGTCCTTGCTAAGACCAAATACGCAAGCATGGATTTCTTCTGAGGTAGGAGGGGTGACAAGGTCTGAGCTATCCGATGGGAGGATAAGTCTCGGAATGAAGGCAATAAGCGAAGGATCAGACACCGACACCGAAGGAGTGCTGAGGAAAGACTGGAAGTGGGATATAATAGTTTCTTTGACCTCTACCGGAGAGGAAGCCAAAGAAAAATCCGGGCGGAGGATCTGCGAAATGGAAAGACGACTATTCTTCTTACGAATAGAGGAGTGGAAAAAACTAGAGTTCGAATCGCCTTCGACAATCCATTTGATCCTGGCTTTTTGGCGCAAATGGTCTTGCTCAATGCGAAGCTCAGACGAGTAGGCTAGTTTGGCAATCACCCACGCCTCCTTATTGGCGAAAGAGGGCCCTTCATCAAAAGCCGCTTCCGCTAGAACAAGGGTTTCTTCAGCAGCTCTGACATGATCAAAGATGTTGTTGAAAACAAGTTGATTCCACGCCTTTAGACAAGTCTTAAGACGCTTCAGCTTGCGAGAAAAAACAACACAGGGGGAGACACTCACCGGGGAGATCCAAGATTCTTCCACAAGGGTGTGAAAGGTGTGATGAGATCTCCACATACTCTGAAACCTAAAGGAGGACGGACCGGTAAGCGAAAGGGAGGTGCATGAAAGAAGCATAGGGGCGTGGTCGGAAAAGGTGCGATGAAGGTGATCGACCGAGTGCGAGAAGGGTAGACCGAACCAACCTTCTGAGGCGAAGACCCTGTCAAGCCTCGAGAGGATTTGGTTCGAGCCTTCTTGGTTGTTACACCAGGTGAAAGCCGAACTAGTTTAGGACACTTCCGCAAGACCCGAGCCGATAATGAATGCGTTAAAATCCACAATCGCATGACGATTTACAGCAATTCCTCCTCTTTTCTCTGCTTGGCTAGCTACAACGTTGAAGTCGCCACCGACCACCGCCACAGCGAAGCCAAAGTCGGAAAGAGAGAGGTAATCGGCCCAAAGGGCCTGTCTGTCTAATCTGTCGCACTTGGCATATACTGCGGAGAACAAGAAAGAAGAAGAGGAGGAAGAGGAACAAGCTACAGACAGAAGCTGGTCCGAGTCGAACAGAGGCTGAACAACAAGATCTTTGGACCAAAGGATCCAAATCTTGTCGGACACGTTGGCTTTGGCACCGCCAAAGCCAAGGGACAACACAGACTTGGTCAATGCATCCGGTCCCATCATAGGTTCCAGAAGAGCCACCAACCAAACGGAATGCTTCTTGACAATGCGCTTGAGTCTCGCCAAAGACTCTACATTGCCAATACCACGAACATTCCAGAAAAGGAAGTTCGCCTTCAAGAATCGAGAGAGAAGCGAAAAAAAAGGGTGGAGGGAGACTACACCCACGTCCAGCCTCAACAACGATAAAGAGTGTGACGTGTAGATCTAATGATCTGCTCGGACGCCGCTATAGAGCGTGTGCGAATGGTGTGAGGGGTGCGCGGGGCCGAGCTCCTACGACGCCTAGAGGGCCGACTGGCCGGGTCGGGCGAGCCAAAAGCAAAAGACGAGGGGAAGGTGGAAACCGAAGGACAAGAATTCTCAGTAAGACGAGATAGACGACCGTTAATGATCGCTATTTCGGCCTTACTAAGTAAAGGATAAGACAAAATGGGGGGGGGGACAAGGGGATGACACTACAGAACAAGGGACGAAGTCGGAATGAGAAGGGGATGAGGAAGTGGAGTTGCCCGTCAAAGGCAACACCGATCGCTGTATGAACTGAGTTGATGTCGATTAGCCATGAGGGAGACTAACACAGCAAATCCAACTCCAAAGACAAGCGCGAAAAGGCCAAGAAGACAACGATGGCGATCCAGCAGGCGTGCACGAAGTCGCCAAATAGCGATAAGCGGATGCGCTCACTAAAAGGTAACTAGGCTTGCGAAACCAAATGTATCGCGGATGGATAGAAGAGGGCCTCAAAATCGACGGCCAAGTGACGGCCACCGACGGAACGGGCACGATGAGACTACTGTCAAGACTAGCTAGTAGAACCCGCCGAAGCACTGTCAATCGAAAAACCCGATCGAAAAGCCATCCCAGCAAGGCTAAAAGCCAGCAAGCGCAAAGGCCCCCCGAACGGGTCGAAAGCGGAAAAGAAAAAGTCGATAAAAGCAAGCCAAAAAACCAGAAAGAGGCAACAAAAAAGAGGCGACCATTTGCAAAAAAAAGATGGAGCGAAAAAACGCATGACCCATCAACTGAAAGCACAACAAGTTGCTTAAGCAACACCCATAAACCCCCTAAAACGCACACATGACATGGCACGGCCACACACAAAAGAGGTGTAGCCGTGTCAGGGAGATTGCACACTGGCGTGACAGAGCTCAACTCAAAACACTCACAAACACAATGCGCTGAAAAGCGCACTGGAATAGTGAGGACAGGAGGAAATGAGCTAAGAAAACTAATCAGCTCAAACATAACCAGAAAGGAAAGGGAAGGGGAGGGATAAAGCCCACACAAACTGCAGTGAAAAAATTCACAAAGTGCAAGCAAACATACATTCCTGTTAAGGTGAGCATCAAGATATATGCTGTTGTTGCCGTCAAAAGCCAACCAACTATCCAAAGAACATGCACCTCCCAAAAAAGTAGCATCCTCAACACCTTCAGACAAGCAGGTGGAATCACTGATTCGCATGGAAGCCTTGGCAAACGAAACCGAGGCATCCCTCTCAAAGCCCACCTCAAAAACCTCTTCCCCTAATTCTGAAAAAGCATTGCTGGTGATGAGCACCGGGGAAGGAAGCGAGCTACCAACCGAGACATAAACTAAAGCCAAAGTCTTCTTCATAACCCTCGAGCCTCGTGGATGCCGTTTACGACGATGACGAGATACAGCCCTTTTCACAAAAGAATTGGCAGCTGGAGGCTCAGGGATCTCCGCCATAATATCATGAATGGGTGAGGTGGTCAAATCCCCAACCCAAGTTGTTGCCGCTGAGATAATATTGCCAAACCCAGGCCCAAAGGAACCACCACAAATCAGAGAACCCACATAGAAACCGTGGACTGCCAAAATCGGCGCTAAACCGGAAGATTTGAAGCTCAAACGAGGGGAAAAGGGGGTGGTCATGTCCCGCCTTCCTCGCATAGCTTCAGATCTAGGAATCGGAGACGCTACCACTGATTGAAAAGAATCCGGCGAAGCACGAGGTGACAGCGAACTCAGCAACCCAGAAAACATAGGAGAAAGTTCCAGGAACATCTCTTCCACAAATAGGAAGCGATGGCGCAAGAGCTCAGAGAAGGACGGAAGAGAGAAAAGCCAAATTTCAAAAGAGTATTCTCCAGTAAAGATCAGAGAAATAGGGCCTTTAACCAGCGCCAAAATCGCATTCGCGATAGCATCAAAGCTAGGGCAGGAACGTAAACAAGAACCAAGGACCACAAACTCGTCGGAAGGGGGAAACGGCACCATGCCCAAACACAGACGAGCACCGGGAGATTGAGAAAAAAGGAGCACTGAAGAGGACAAGCCTAGCAGCAGGGAGTTAAAGCAGGGCGATGTAGAGCGGAAGAAGAAAAGAGAAAGACTTTTTCAGTTTCCTGAGGCCATTTTTGTACCGTTGAGTTTATGTTTATTCCATATGTTCTCTCTCTCTCTCTCTCTCTCTCTCTATATATATATATATATATATATATATATATATAGCAATTCACTTCTATTTCAACACATATATAATTTTTACAACGCATATATAACTTATACATCGAACGTACAACTTATACAACGCTTATATAACTCATACATCGACTATATAATTTATACATCATCGTTTTCCATATCGTTTATAAATTAGAAATCTCACATTGGGTTCCACTCCACCAAAAATAGCAGAAGGCTCAGAAAAATATGCGGTCTCTTCTAGAATGTAGAAGACGTCCACACGAGTCCACTGTCTCTTGTTCCACTGAATTTCGTCAAGAAACAAAAAAGATATGATTTTTCAAAGTTTGCAACGGTTTAAAACTGTTGAAATCAGTTTAAATAATATAAACCGTATACCTCACTATTTCGTTCAAAACTAGGTCGCCCGATTTCTTCCAATCCGCGAAGTTGCAGCTCGATCAGAGGATACAGCGTCGAAGAGCTACGAGAGACCTTCGCACGCGTGGTGGTGGGGTGCAGTTCGGTGGGGCCCAGCTAGCGTGGCAGAGCTCGAAACAGCGGAAGTTGAAGGAGGTGGATCTCGATGGATACGCGATGGTGGGGGTCGAGGGTGGTATGGATTTGAAGGTGGAAGGGAGATCTTCAAAAAGTTCCAAAGGATCGGGGGTCAACGAGGTGTGTGGCGGCCGGAAAATGCTCGGGAACTGGCGAATAGGTTTCCGCCTTCGATCGGGGAGAGAGAAACGAAGATTTTTTTCTTATTTAAAAAAAAAATATGATTGGCCGGTGGGTTTTAAAGGGGTTTTCTGACGCGACCACCAATCTAAACTCAACGACTGTCATCCCTAGCGTTTTACCCCCATTCCGAACACAATGGGATATGTTTCGTAGGCCCATTCGACTGTTTCAGTCAGTTTCCATTCAAATTAAAATATAAAACATTCAGTATTCAATTTGAACGTACATTTCAATTTGCCAGGGCCACAAACTGATTCGAAAAATTCCAGAAAAATAAATCTGGCTATGTTTTGACGATACGGTCCCAACAAAACTAGTTTCGTCGAATTCTGAGACCGTTTGCAAAAAGGCCCATTTCTGGTCGATCCAATTTAAATGTAATTGATCAAAACACATTTTTCTTTGCCACGCTCACATACTAGCTTCAAAAATTATGAAATTTGAAACCTAGCAATAACTTCACATCCTGGATCCAACAAAAGTGGTTTCGTCGAATTCCGAGGTCGTTTGCAAAATGGCCAATTTCACGGGCTATATAAATTCCATAGCGACCTTTCTGAAAATTCATTTGGCCATAACTTTTTCTTTTCGCTACGAAAATTTGATTTTTCAGATTCGTTAGAAAGGTATTCACTAACAGATTTAAATAATTTTGGTTTCACTCAAATCCGTTTTGCTTTGCACCCGGTACAGTCCGACAAAGTTTGAATTCAATTTGTGAAACTGCAGCGCCATTTCAGGCCTTGTTTATAATTAGAATTAATTATATTCGTTTTCAAACGTCGATTCAAAATCACTTTTCATTGCTATGATTTAAAAAATTTATTTTAAATATTTAAAATCCATTATTTTAGCCAATTTAAAAATTTTAAATTGGTTCAGATTTTCTGGGTCCTTACAATCTCCCCCACTTAAAACTTTTCATCCCCGAAAAGGAACAAAGTCGAAAGTGGTTTGATTAATCAACTCTACGTTCGATCTGGCTTCAATTCTCCAACTTTTCAGTTTCAGAGAATTTTCAAATTCTTCAAAAATTTGGCTAACACTCGGAATTTTCGAAAAATTTCGCCATAACCTCCTTTGTACGGGAAGAGGTTTGGAAATTTATTGGGCCGTATTAGGTACCCAATAAATCCTAATAAGCATACACATATTTATAGCGATATATTCTGGTTTTTACAGGGGAGCGTGTATTGATAATAACTCCAGAGAATAAATTCTCGTCACCCTGTCAAAGCCTGAGGGAGTGTGTATTTTAAATGCTTCAGAGGATAAATCCTCGTCACCTCGTCCCGTGTGGGAAATAAATAGTCCATGTGCCGTATCTAATAACTAGAGAGACGTGATTATTGTCAACTCCAGACCCGTGTAGGTTTTTTTATTAATCTGGCATTTTTATAATTACAATTTAAATAGTCCATATCAGTCATCAGTTCAACCTGTAAAATATAGTCATCGCCATACAAGCCTCTCGCTCGTATGGTAAATCTTCCACCTCGTCACACAAGCTCCAAATGTTTATGTGGTATATGATAAAGTATGCCTATCTTCATAAGTATGCCATGTAATGTAATTAAAAATTAATTGTTACTATCCTATGGCGACGTTTATTATTTCACACAGAAAAACCAGCACTCCGCATCCAATGGCATTCACAGGAGTTGATATAATAATATTACGCATCCAACTCATTAAGGTTTACCTATTTGTCGGGCACGCAAATAAAATCTTTACTAAACAGCTAATCCATTTACCTGTTCAAACATATATAATGCACAAGTATATATTTCTGTCTACTTTCTAATCAGTTCAATGGGTGATGTAATCGAATAAATTCTACCATTCATTCTATTATTGATTAAATTAACTATCGTTTCAATAATTTAATTAATCTAATTTACTATCACACAACACAAACAACAATCAAATTGTTTTTAACTTTTCAAAATCATACAAATCAATTCCTATATTCTTTAAAAATCATTCAGACTATAGAATTAAAAGTGCACATCCATGGAAAGAAAATAACAACAGAATAGAGAACTGATTGGTAATGCAAAGTATGGTAAATGTACCTTGCACCGGAGTCAATCAGAGATATCCACTCGGCATCTAAGATAAGCTTTCTGAATGCTCTCCTCGGTTTCCCAAGTACAATCTCGTGGATCTCCACTCCATTGCACTTTGACTAAGTGAACCTTCTTGTTCCTCAGTTCCTTGGTCTCTTTGCTAATGATCTTTAGCGGCTCTCGTCTTACAGCTAATTCCGGAGTAATTTCAATATCCTGTTGAGCTGCTTCTTCCACGATCAAGTCTGGATCATGAACGTGCTTTCGAAGTTGAGATATGTGAAATACATCATGAACTCCAGGCAACCAATCTGGCAATTTAACCCTATAAGCGAGAGTTCCGATCCATTCCGGAATAGGAAACGGACCAATGAATTTGGGCGCCAATTTTCCAGTTTTTCCGAACCGGATTACTCCTCTCATCATCGATACTTTCAGATATACATAGTCGCCAACAACAAAGGATATATCTCTTCTTCTCCTATCGGCATAGCTCTTTTGTCGGCTCTGAGCGGCGAGTAATCGCTTCTTAATAAAAATCGACCTTGTCGGCAGCTTCCCGGATCATATAGGGTCCCAATAAAAGTCTATTACCGGGTTCGACCCAACAAGCAGGAGATCGGCACAGTCTACCATATAATGCTTCGAATGGTGACTCGCCTGGTAGCTGTTGTTATATGAGAATTCAGCCAAATGTAGATGGTCTTCCCATGATCCGCCGAAATCTAGAACACAAGCCCGCAATAGATCTTCTAGTATATGATTCACCCTCTCAGTCTGACCATCTGTCTGAGGATGATAAGCGGTGCTCAAGTTCAACTTTGTTCCCAGTTCTACCTGAAATGCCTCCCAGAATTTACTAGTAAATATTGTATCTCTATCACTGACTATACTGAGCGGCACTCCATGTAGTCTAACTATTTCCCTGAAGTATATCTGCGCCAGACTCTGAGCAGTTCTGTTTGATCTGACAGGTATGAAATGGGCGGTCTTCGTGAAGCGATCTACGATCACCCAAATACTGTCATTCACTTTTCTGGTTCTGGGCAGACCATCAATGAAATCCATAGAAATATGTTCCCACTTCCAACCAGGAACGTCTAGCAGTTTTAACAATCCAGCCAGCTTCTGTTGGTCGCTCTTGACTATTTGGCAAGTAGGGCATCGGCTAACATATAAAGAAATGTCCCTCTTCATCGACTTCCACCAGAAAGTGCGTTTGATGTCATTATACATTTTGCTTACTCCCGGATGGATACTACGTTTTGACTTGTGGCATTCATCCAGAACTTCCTTTCGGAGCTCAGCAATGTTAGGAACACAAATTCGACCCTTCAGCCTTAGAATCCCCTCGTTATCAACCTGAAAACTCGAGGGTTCGCCCTTCTGAATTATCTCTCTGATCTTCTGGATGAAGTGATCATCCTTCTGAAGAGCAGATATTTTATCTATCAGTGAAGTCGTGATAATAAAATTGGCGATCATTTCATTCTTTCAGCTTAATGCATCGGCCACGACATTGGCTTTCCCTGGAGTGTATATAATCTCAAAGTCATATGCTGCAAGAAACTCCAGCCAACGTTGCTACCTCAGATTCAAGTCCTTCTGGGTGAACAGATAATTTAACGACTGGTGATCTGTAAACAGTTCAAATCTCTCACCCAGAAGATAGTGCCTCCAGATTTTCAAAGCAAATACTATCGCCAATAACTCAAGATCATGAGTGACGTAGTTCTTCTCGTGCAGCTTCAACTGACGGCTAGCATAAGCAATCACTTGACCCCTTTGCATTAACACTGCGCCAAGGCCTTCTCTAGAAGCTTCAGTCCAGACTTTCAAATCCTGATTGCCATCGATGATGGTTAACACCGGAGCAGTCGTTAGTCTTAACTTTAGCTCTTCAAAAGCCTCCTCACTTTCTGGAGTCCATTTGAATTTAGAGTGCTTCTTTGTAAGCTTCTTTAAATGACCAGATATCTTCGAAAAGTTTTTAACGAACTTCCGGTAATAGCTAGCCAATCCGAGAAAACTGCGGACTTCTGTAGGGGTACTGGGCTGTTTCCAATTCTGAATAGCTGTGATTTTACTTGGATCCACAGCAATTCCTTCTTTCGATACAACATGGCCCAGAAATTTGACTTCTTCTTGCCAGAATATACATTTGGACAGTTTGGCTTTTAATACATTCCTTCTGAGGATTTCCAGAACCTGTTCCAAATGCTTTTCATGTTCGGCCTTTGATTTAGAGAAGATTAGAATATCGTCAATGAAAACCAGAACAAATTTATTCAATACTCCTCTGAATACTCTGTTCATTAGATCGAATAAATAGGCTGGAGCGTTACATAAGCCGAACGACATTACTAACCACTCGTAGAATAAGTCGGGACCTCTGAATGCTGTCATTGGAACACAATCTTCGGCAATTCGAAGTTGATGGAAACCTTTAGCTAGGTCCATTCGTGAAAATACTTGTGCGCCATTTAATCGATCCAACAAATCATCAATCCACGGAAATGGATATTTGTTCTTTATGGTCTGCTTGTTCAAATCACGATAATCCACACATAGCCGTAGAGTACCATCTGATTTTGGGACAAACACCACTGCTGCACCCCAATCAGAGAAACTGGGCCTGATCAGACCCTTCCATACTAGCTGCCGTGTTTGATTGTCAAGTTCTTCTTTCTCTTTCAAGGACATTCTTCGAATAGCGTGAACTACCGGCCTTGCATTCGGAATCAAAGCAATCTTGAAATCTATTTCTCTCTACGGAGGTAAGCGAACAACTTCCTCGAACACATCCGCATAGTTCTTGACGACAGGAATATCTTTCACTAGGTCGGGAATATTCTCTGTGATTTCAGGGATATTTTCTATTTGTGCTGGAGAAACATCGAGAGCTGCCCAGAAGTCCTTTCGATTAACATTCTGACCTTCACAGGGAATGGTTATATAATCACCTGATTTAATCTTCGCCTTTACGACTCTGTCGGCGCATTTAACTTCAACTTCATATTTGGTCAACCAGTCTAACCCCAAGATAAGATCAAACTCTTTAAAATTCATGACGACTGCGATGGTAGGAAACCGATAACGAGAAAAGGAAACCGACACTCCATAAACCCAAATGAGATCAATGGAACCCCCAACCGGATTCTGGACAGTCATTGGTTCCTTGAGCTTCTTCAAATTCAAATCCAGCTTCTTAGCTGCATTCTTTGCAATAAAGCTTCGCGACGCGCCGGTGTCAAACAGTACCTTAACTGGGATGTCTTTGACAGTTAGCGTGCCTTCTAAAGCATCTGGCCTTTCCTGAATAGACAAGGAGACAGGCACTTCTGCCACTTCATTTACCTGAGCCTCTTTGGTCTTTTTTAACAGCCAGCAATCTTGCTTTATACGACTGGCCTGATGACAAAGATTGCACTTTCGAGTCACAGGAAACTTGCCCTTAGATTTGGACTCATGCTCTTTCCGCTTCTTTAAGGGTCCACAGTTTATCGACAAATGCCCTGTTTGATGGCAGTTATTGCATACGGTTGTCGCTACTGGCCCTTTCTCAGATTTAGCCCTTTTTCTCTTGGCGTTAGGCTTCTTACTGACCTCATACATCGTACTGGCCTCCGGACGATCAGTTTCAGACTCAATTTTCTTACTAGAGCTGACCTCTTCTTCGTAATGCAACATACCTTTCTTGTCGAGATCCTCGTACTGGTAAGCCATGTATATCATATCAGAGAAAGGAAGTTTCACATTCCTCATCACACTATTCTGATATTTTCTTTGCAGGCCATGAATAAACCTCAGATTCTTCCTCTTTGGATCTTGAATCAGATGAGGAGCAAAGTGAGAAAGTTCGTTGAATTTCTTATGATATTCTGGGATGGTCATATCACCTTGTGTCAAATAAGAAAATTCATCACATAATCGCTCGGTTGCTTCGGGAGGAGTAAATCTTTCTAAGAAAATCACTTTGAATCTGTCCCAGGTGATATCACCTTCTGGATTTTCTTTAACAACTGAATCCCACCAAAACAAAGCTTCTTCTTTGAGTGCCCAAGACGCCAGTAATCTTTTCTGATCGTCTCTCAGCTTTAAACCCTCAAAGATTTTCTCTGCAGAATGGATCCAAGCTTGTGTTTCCATAATGGACTCCTTGCCTAAGAATGGCGATCCACCCAGATTTCGAAATCTCTTGAATAGAACTTATATATCTAATTCTGGCTGTGGGAGCACAACTGGCTCATTAGCTGGTCGAGCCATACGATTATTTCTTCTGTTCCTGTCACTCATTTTCTAGTGCGTCTGCAATTAGCAGACAAAGTGTCAGGTCAACAAAAAAGACATTTCAAAATATAGAGACAAATACTTGAATGTAAATGTGTCTATCGAGGTGTAATTTCATTCTGCTTTACTTATACTAGGATATTACTGATCCTATCTGTATAGAGTTACCCGTCCTAGAACACTACTAATTCTATTTCTGATGAGTTCGTTCATATGTTATATTCCAGAACTAAGCTTAACCAAAGCTCTGATACCAAATGAGACGACCCCAAACCCCGTACGGACGGCGGCAAGGGTAATCCTTGGAATATAACACAGAAACAGATAATAGTAGAACAGAAATAAATAAATACACCAGATAATGAACAACAGAATATACTGGATAAAAGTAATCATCAGAGTTACACAGTATACAGGATCATACTTAGTACGAATACAGTTCAACTATACATATATGTCTACAGCGAAAAACAAACATAATGTACAATAGGAGCTGAACAGCATAAAAAGAGATAAATGATAGAATCCAACTTCAGCTCCAGCTATCCAGAAAGAACCAGCTACACCTGAATACAAGGCTGCCCGTGTAGAAAAAGGGGCACCCGAGTTTGAAAGTGAAACAAACTACGAGTCAGTCATGGGACTGGTATGAGAAATCTACTCAACACATTTATAATATGGCTAATCACAGGACCACGCCACTTTCGTGGAACGGGTTTACTCCATTAGATTGCCGGTGCTTTAAAAACAAATCTTTCTTTTAAACATCGCAATGCTTTTTATAAAAATGAAGCCATTATAAGACTCAGTTCCCATCACACAACGCAACGCAAACCGGAGGATAGAGTTTTAACTTATAATGGCCAAAACATGATTGATACGAATAAAGCAAAAACATTTGATATTATTACTAGTGTTTATATGTTTCAAAGACAATTTGAATCATAACTATCAATCATAGGCGGGATGGGTACCATATATCATGTCGCCATATATATATACAATCAAAACCGCACAGTCACATATTTGGAAATTGGATTTTCATCCTGAACCAAGGAAAAAGATAGTCCTTACCGAATTCGAGACGCTCTAGTCCGTGTCTCAGGCAAGCGCGCAGGCAAGCCTTGGATTGTCAGGGCTGGTCCACCGAAGTGGATTATTATGCCTGAACAATACGTTTCCCTGCCCTTTGGGGAGTAAACGAGCCAACGAATGACTCCATCGGACCCGGATCTTCCGATCTAACCGAGGCGCCTCGCAACAGCAACAACCACATAAGTCAAACTCGTCAGGGCGTGTAAAACCACTGACGCCACTCATAACTAGAAGGAAACGCATGCCCTCCCTGAGGTCCTGCTCCCATTTTTGGTTCATACCGGGGTGTGAGGCTCGCGATTTCACGTTATACACAAAGCTACGCCACACAGAAGGTGCTTTGATCATCACCACAAGACTTTGCTTTTCAACAGAAGCCCTGATCACTGCATCTTAGCATGCCACACGGGCAATTCACACCGTGCAACTGATAGCTATCAATCGCACAGAATAGACTCCAATGTCAGACACACGGTCCATTATCAAGTCCGTTCTGGGTCTGAACGAAACCGGAGGCACTATATACCTCGCAAACCCATCGATCACCACGTACGTCGGGATGATCACCACTAATTATCCATATTTCGGGATGCCTCCCAATCAGGACCTCGGTTACCATCCAAACGAGGTGAAGATCTCCGGTCTTCGACCATCGTCTTCATCTTCGATTTCTTATCGTCGATTCAGTTATTCAGAATGGGATAAACCTGGTCTTTCTGAGCAACTCGCGTATATAATAAATAAGTGCAACACTAACATATACACGCATAATTTCAATTCATTAGTCACTAACCGTCAGTCAGTAAGAGAACGATTTCCCAAATAATAATCCCGAAGGTCGAAACCAACATCAGATCAACACCCAGGAAACCATTCGACTTAGCCAACCTTCAGTTAATTTCTAAATCATGCCCATATCGTTTATAATATTTTACAATAATTTATCGCTATTTTTATTTATTTTAAAATAGCCAATTTATTCAAAACGACGCTTCGGGCCATAACGCGTCCGTGGCGCTGTTTTTCTTCAGATTTGATTTACACATATCTGAAAATCTAACCTTTGGATCTTCACAAAATTTACATCATTAGAAAGATCTTTTCAAAACAAATCCAACGGTTCCAGTTTCGGGAAAATCCGACGGTAAGATCTCCCGGTATAATCGTTTGAAGTTTCGATTTCAAAATACGAACTGCAGCGTCGTTATTCGATTAAATATAATTATATTTATATAAATATAATCGATTCTGGCGCTGTTTTTCTTCAGATTTGAATTAAACATTCCAGACAATCCAACCGTTGGATTTTTACAAAGTTGGTGCCGTTGGAAAGATTTTTCCAAAGCGAACCCAACGATTGCGATTTCAGGAAAATTCGATGGTCGGATCTCCCGGTATAATCGTTTAAAATCACGGTTTCAAAATACGAACTGCAGCGTCGTTATTCGATAGATTTTAATTCTATTTATATATATATATATATTGATTCTTCAATTTCAAAGCTATATTCTTTTCATAAATTTGATAAAAATGATATTTTAATCTAACTGGCTTCTATTTCAACACTTCACTATTTTTACCAATTCATGTATATAATAAAAATGTGATTTTTAATGTAAAACAATTTATTTCAAAACACGATTTTTTATATATATTTCATATAGGTGATAAAAATAGGATTTTTATTATAAAACGATTTATTTCAAAACACGACTATTTTATATATTTCATATAGATGGTAAAAATAGGATTTTTATTATAAAACAATTTATTTCAAAATATGAATACCATTCAACACATGAATTTCAATCCAACGAATGAATATCGATTCAACACATGAAGGTTTTCTATAGTTTCTATATATAGATAAAAAGGTGATTTTTATATTTAAAACACGAATACCATTCAACACATGAATTTCAATTCAACGAATGAATATCGATTCAATAAATGATGGTTTTCTATAGTTTCTATATATAGATAAAAAGGTGATTTTTATATTTAAAACACGAATACCATTCAACACATGAATTTCTAATCAACGAATGAATATCGATTCAACACATGAAGGTTTTCCATAGTTTGTATATATAGATAAAAATGTGATTTTTATATTTAAAACATGAATACCATTCAACACATGAATTTCTAATCAACGAATGAATATCGATTCAACACATGAAGGTTTTCTATAGTTTATATATATAGATAAAAATGTGATTTTTATATTTAAAACACGAATACCATTCAACATATGAATTTCTAATCAACGAATAAATATCGATTCAACACATGAAGGTTTTCTATTCAACGAATAAATATAGTTTCAGCAAATGAAAATAATTCAAACACATGAATATTATTCAAAATTTCGGCAGCATAACGGCAGGGTAGTTAAAACCGGGACCGTCCCTAGTACGGCTCCTCGCTCTACCTTAAAACCTCGCGGTTTTTGACAATGGGGATCATGCATCTAGTTCGCACGCAGGCGGCATGTATATATTTATTTCATTTCCACAAACTAATCCTATGTGGTTTCAACCAAATATTTCTCAACCATAAATGGGTATTATTCAACCACAATCAATCAATATCAACCACAAACAATTTCAATCAACCATTCGCTATCAATCAATTTTAACACCAATCACAACCAATAAATATCGTCCATGGTTTGTGTACGAGGGGCGTATATATATATATATATATATATATATATATATATATAGCAATTCACTTCTATTTCAACACATATATAATTTTTACAATGCATATATAACTTATACATCAAACGTACAACTTATACAATGCTTATACAAGAGGTGTACAACGCTTATATAACTCATACATCGACTATATAATTTATACATCGTCGTTTTCCATATCGTTTATAAATTAGAAATCTCACATTGGGTTCCACTCCACCAAAAATAGCAGAAGGCTCAGAAAAATATGCGGTCTCTTCTAGAATGTAGAAGACGTCCACACGAGTCCACTGTCTCTTGTTTCACTGAATTTCATCAAGAAACGAAAAAGATATGATTTTTCAAAGTTTGCAATGGTTTTAAACTGTTGAAATCAGTTTAAATAATATAAACTGTATACCTCACCATTTTGTTCAAAACTAGGTCGCCCGATTTCTTCCAGTCCGCGAAGTTGTAGCTCGATCGGAGGATACAGCGTCGAAGAGCTACGTGAGACCTTCGCGCGCGTGGTGGTGGGTGCAGTTCGGTGGGGCCCGGCTAGCGTGGCGGAGCTCGAAACGGCGGAAGTTGAAGGAGGTGGATCTCGATGGATACGCGATGGTGGGGGTCGAGGGTGGTATGGATTTGAAGGTGGAAGGGAGATCTTCAAAAAGTTCCAAAGGATCGGGGGTCAACGAGGTGTGTGGCGGCCGGAAAATGCTCGGGAACTGGCGAATAGGTTTCCGCCTTCGATCGGGGAGAGAGAAACGAAGATTTTTTTTTTTTAAAAAATGATTGGCCGGTGGGTTTTAAAGGGGTTTTCTGACGCGACCACTAATCTAAACCCAACGACTGTCATCCTTAGCGTTTTACCCCCATTCCGAACACAATGGGATATGTTTCGTAGGCCCATTCGACAGTTTCAGTCAGTTTCCATTCAAATTAAAATATAAAACATTCAATATTCAATTTGAACGTACATTTCAATTTTCCAGGGCCACAAACTGATTCGAAAAATTCCAGAAAATAAATCTGGCTATGTTTTGATGATACGGTCCCAACAAAACTAGTTTCGTCGAATTCTGAGACCGTTTGCAAAAAGGCCCATTTCTGGTCGATCTAATTTAACTGTAATTGATCAAAACACGTTTTCCTTTGCCACGCTCACATACTAGCTTCAAAAATTATGAAATTTGAAACCTAGCAATAAATTCACATCCCGGATCCAACAAAAGTGGTTTCGTCGAATTCCGAGGTCGTTTGCAAAATGGCCAATTTCACGGGCTATATAAATTCCATAGCGACCTTTCTGAAAATTCATTTGGCCATAACTTTTGCTTTCCGCTATGAAAATTCGATTTTTCAGATTCGTTAGAAAGTTATTCACTAACAGATTTAAATATTTTTGGTTCACTCAAATCCGTTTTGCTTTGCACCCGGTACAGTCCGGCAAAGTTTGAATTCAATTTTTGAAACTGCAGCGCCATTTCAGGCCTTGTTTATAATTAGAATTAATTATATTTGTTTTCAAACATCGATTCAAACTCACTTTTCATTGTTATAATTTAAAATATTTATTTTAAATATTTAAAATCCATTATTTTAGCCAATTTAAAATTTTTAAATTGGTTCAGATTTTCTGGGTCATTACAGGTGTCCTATTTCTCCAAAACAACTAGCCTTCTTCTTTACATTCTCCATTCGTGACCTCCCACTAAGATGAGGTTTCGTCCTTTGTTAACCAAACAGCTATTTGAACCTTCCTCCCATCGTCTATCTTAAAGGTACCAACAAGTCCTCCACTTCCTTGGACTAACTTCTAGCCCGACAAACGTCTAAGTCCCTTGAAGTGGTTCTCCGTCCTTCGTATGGAAGCATCTATACATGGAGGAAGAGATTCAAAAAGGGAAAGAGGAAGAGATACAAAACGGAGAATCGAAGGAAAGATATATGGCTCTTGGGGATTATGTTCTTAAAATAAACCTTTCTGTCAAAAATAATTTTCTACAAACATATTTTTGAAAGTATTCTTTATAAAAATGCTTTTGAAAAATAGTTTTTCAAAATATCTTATCTGTTTTGGTAACCTTCAGCTCTGATACCACGTGTAACACCCCACCTCCATTAAGGTCACTCGCAAAGGGAATACCTTAACTTCAGTGGAGCGTTTTAAGTGAATATAGAACAGAAAATCACAACAAGACAGATATAAAGCAGTACTTGAAAATTTAAAACTTTATTTATTGCTGCAGAAGGTAAATATGTTTGGTTACATCATCAAAACCATAAACCAAAGTCAAGTACAAAATATCTATCTTGATAAAACAAAGTACATAATCTCACTACTACAAGTAGCCATAAAGAAATTGATAGGCTGAACTTTACTTCGGCAATCCCAATCCAAGTGCTCCCAAAGAGATTCCAATCAAGCTCCACTAGTACTAGTCCCACCCTTAGAACCTGGGGGGGAGGGGGGAAAGAAAGAAAAGAGGTGGAAACAAAGGGGGTCAGACATAAAGTCTGGCGAGTGTGATAACTCTAACAACATAATTATTAAAGCAATATGATAAGATACAAGCTGGAGAATAAGGTAATGACTGTGTGAACCACATGGGTATGGCAAGGCAATCAAGAGAAACAGAGATAACGAAAATGGCACTTCCTAATCGATATAGAATAATAAATATACTCTACTGTATTGTACCATACTGTACTGTACTAACACTAACTGCACCCCTACTAGTCACTCTAGAATTTTGATCCCTCTTGGCTAAATAGAACGATGATAGCTTCGTGTACTACTAGGTGTACCAACTATCCTCCATGTTTGATTGTATACCTCTAGTTGCTATCATAGGTACCTAGCGTGTACCTATCCCCACTAGATGTACCCCCTTCAATAAGTAGTAATGGTGATTTTATGTACTCCTAGTTGACGTCATAGGTGACGCCTGCTCCTATCTCCACTAGGTGTACCCCCTTAATAATTATTAATAATAGTGGTAGCTTCGTGTACCCCTAGCTGCCTACATAGGTGCCGTCTTCTCCTACCTCCACTAGGTGTACCCACTACCCTGCCCCATTCGATCAGCTCCCTAACTCGTAGATACCCGTGTTGGCCCCACATTGGGGTGTATCACTCCCCAAAGTGGCAACCCGATACCACTAATGATGCATGGCTTATACCTACACGATGCAACAACGTCTTACCTACCAGCCCGGTCCCACACACGCATATGAACCCGTTGGACTTGCGTTGTCACCGCTAACCCGGTTTGGCCTCTTATAGTCAATCCCATTATGTGTGTCCCGTCCTCGACTTGAGTCGAGCCCACAAAGATACGAATGGGTTACTGGTTGAAACGGGCCCCCATTACTTGACACAAGCTATCCACCTAAGCTTGGTCCCCTCTAGTACATCCCACTTAACCCACTTCTTATTCATGTTTCAATTACATGTTTTAAATTTGGTTAAGGGTTTCCTTTAGTAATTCCACATGCCACCGAAGGCACCCACTTAACCCATATGTCCCTCTTACATGATTAACCTTGGTTAAGTGTTACTAATCGTATTTCCTCATGCCACCCAAGGCACCCACTAGATTCCACATGCCACCCAAGGCACCCACTTAACCCCCTCATGTCTCACTACATGTTTAACTGGTTAAGTGTTTCTTAATTCATTAAGACCGTAACCTCATAAAGACCTCTCACATTAAATAGGCATTTATGGCAGCTGGATTTGCCGGGCGGGTCCGGGCAGTCTTACACCACAAACGAGCCTAACCTCGTGTCTTTACAACTGTTACGTATTTAATTTGTGCCTAAGACCTCTCACATTAGACTGGCATTTGTGGCAGCTGGATTTGCCTGGTGGGTCCGGGCAGTCTTACACCACAAACGAGCCTAACCTCGTGTCTTAGACGATTAATTACTCCTAATTAATCATTCCCCCAATTTGAATTACTTTCCCTATTCAAATTATCAATCAATTCCAAATTTAACGATGGACATAATTGACTCAATTATGTCCATCCATTTATGGTATGTAAAATCATACCAATTTTTACCACAATTATATTTTATGCCTTTTAAGGCATTTATGCTCATCTATTTATGGTATATAAATTATACCAATTTCATTACTAATTAATTTTATTCCTTAAAATTAATTACATGCCTTTTTAGGCCATGACAAGTTCACAATATGTGTATATCCAGTATTATCCCCATCGTACCCCCGTCATTCGTTCGCTTAACATGACATATACATATTAGACTAACAAATAGTCTAATACTGAAAAAGGAATAAGTCACAAAGTCACATACACACAATAATAGATCTAATTTGCATCTAACTTGCAATTAAGAATTACAACATACTTGCATAGTCTTTGTATTATCAAGGATCAAAAATCATAGATCTAAAAGGTGTGAGCTTGCATGTATGAACATAGTTTTACACCCAACTAGCCTAGGTAATTATCACAAACTTACATAAACTGTGTATGTCGCCAATCTAAACATAAAGGTGTCATCTTGCATAACTATGGATCCAATAAAGGTGTTAACTTGAGTAAACTATGGATCCACATAAAGGTGTAAACTTGCATAACTAGGCATGTCATAGATTCAACATAAAAATGTCAACTTGAATATGGATCTAAACTTTAAAGCTGTGAACTTGTATATATATATGAATCCAATTATCACTTAAACTTGCATATGAACATAATACCTATACGAAATAGCATATGTTCCACATCCATATTCGCATAAAAACTGATGTTATAAACCTAGGTGATTGGATTATAAAAAGGAATTCATTGATACAAGTTAACATCATGAACTGCTAGCATATATTTTAGATCCAAACTTACATAACATCATATACAAAACTTGCATAACATCATATGTGAAACTTGCATAACATCGCATATAAACTTTCATAACATCATATAATATGAATCAAGTTAACATACATGATTAAACATATGAATTAGATTCACAACCACAACTTATAATCCAACATATATCACATCATAATTAATTTAGCAATTATTTTGTTAAGGTGATCGAACTCACAACTCAAAAGCAGTCTTGAGTTCTGAATTCTGATTTCTGGAGTTGAATTAGCTCTCCATTGATGAAGATTCGCTGTTAGGGTTGAGTAGTTCTGATTTGATTCGTTGTTCTTCCTCTTTAATTTGGTGGTGGCTGCTCTAGGGTTCAAGACAACAGCATGACGACCATAGTTTTAGTTTTAATTCTGATTTAGGGTTTGAGTCCATGTGTCTTTTTATAGAGTTTTGAATTAATTTAAGCCGTCGGATGATCTTAGGGTTAATCAAAACCATTCAATCATGATAGGGTGATGAGTCAGCCCTAATGACTCAGCAAGGAGTCAGAAAGGACTCAATAACACGGGTCAGCCTGAACCAGAAAGCTGTGCAGGCTTTTGCCTCGGCTTGGGCGCACTTGGGAAGTGCGCCAGTGCATTTTTTTCTACTTTTGACCACCAATCTTCGTTCGTCCATAACTCCTTCATCCGGTACTCGTTTCCCGCAAACTCAGACTCTATTTCAACCAGAATTTTGAGACGAACACAATGGCGCAACCCAATCCCCATAATTCTCACGTCTGAGATTAGTTATTCTTTAATTTATTTAATTCGATTATTCAAAAATCCGGGGTGTTACATTCTCCCCTCCTTAAAGGATTTCATCCCCGAAATCTCCAAGTCAAGTAGAATGCATATCCTACCATCCAAACAACCATCTACTCAACCATCAAACACGAGCATCCATTGTCCTTATAAAATTTATAATGTTGTATGAACATATGCAAGAAGTGTGTGTATATGTTCCTTATCTAATGCAAAATCAGGCGGTCTACTGATTTAGTTGACCTCCTTAATGCAAACCATGATAGTGCCATGCGTCCATTATGTATGCGAAAGAACCTTATCGATACATATTATTTCTACATGTGTGCACAACCATTCACTAAAATGCAACATCCATATGATGGTACAACCATTATACATCCATTACTTAAATATGTACACACATTTATATGCAATATGCAATATGAAGTGACTGAGTCGATCTAGTGCCTAAAGTGTGTGTATATGCATCCACGAGCAACCACTAGCAAATACTTGCATCCACGTGCATCCATCATACATAACATGTCTCAAACACATGTTTCAACCATAGGACTACCCTATCTAAAGGTCAAAGATACTAGCGAGAGGACATACTAAAGATAAGATAAGTACAAGGTAAGCGATACAGGAGAAATTAAAAGATATACCCTCGAAAAGAAAAGGGTACAATGAACGCATCTTCTCTTCCGTCTCCCAAGTAGTGTTGCTCTCGTCATCTCCCCATTGCAATTTGACTAGTTTGACCTCTCGATTCCTCAACTTATTAATCTCCGACCCAAGAATGCGCGTAGGAGCTCATCGAATCGTCGCAACACGCTCGATCTCCACCTCTCTAAGCAAGCTCGGCTCTACCACTTTCGTGGTCTAGTGCAAGCACTTCCTCAAATGTGATACATGGAATACGTCGTGTACACCACTAAGTCTCTCGGGAAACTCCACTCTATACACCATCTGCCCAATCCTTTCTTTAATAGGAAATGGCCCTACGAACCTTGGTGCTAACTTCCCAACGGACCCAAAGCGAATGACGTTCCGTAATGAAGACACTTTGCCAAAGACCATGTCCCCAACATCGAACTCAAGACCTGACCTCCTCTTATCCGCATAAGATTTCTACCTATCTTGCACCGTCTTCATCCTCCTTCGAATCAAATCGATCTTTTCTGAAGTCTTTCTAATCATATCGGGTCCAATCAAGATCTTGTCTGTAGACTCCCACCAACATGTAGGCGAACGACACGGCCGTCCATAAAGAGCTTCGAATGGTGCCATGCCAATGCTAGACTGAAAGCTATTATTATATGCGAACTCCACCAACGGAAGATGTTCCTCCCATGTACCTCCGAAGTCTAAGACATATAACCTCGATAGGTCCTCTAGAATACGATTCACCCTCTCTGTCTGGCCATTCGTCTGAGGATGATATGCGGTGCTCAAACATAACTGAGTCCCTACCGCCTCTTGTAAGCTCTTCCAAAATTCGCTAGTGAAAATAGGATCACGGTCGCTCACTATGCTAGAAGGAACACCGTGCAAACAACTATCTCTCTAATGTATACGGAGGCTAACCATGGAGCAGTCCTCTTACTCTTCACGGGAATGAAATGGGCGCTCTTAGTAAGTCGGTCTACCATGACCCAAATCCTCATATTACCCTTCCTCGATCTCGGTAATCCGTCAATAAAGTCCATCGAAACACTTTCCCACTTCCATTGTGGGACTTCCAATGGGTGTAGCAATCCACCGAGCTTCTTTTGCTATGCTTTTACTTGTTGGCACACCAAGCATCTAGCGACATATTCAGCCACGTCCTTCTTCATACCGGCCCAAAAGTAAACTCGTCTCATGTCCATGAACATCTTGTCCCCACCGGGATGGATGATCATCTTCGAACGATGGGCATCATCAAGGATGGTCTTCCTCAAATTCTCATCCCATGGTACACAAAGTCTACCGTCCCTACGCAACCAACCCTTATCATCTAGGGTATACCTACGGAGATGGCTTGATGACTCCTCTCCTTTGAGCTTTTCTACTAACTCAACCAACCGTGGGTCGTCTTGCTGTGCCTCACCAATCCGTCCCAAAAGTGTAGGTCTGACCTCTAAGGATGCTAGCAAACCGGGTACAAAGTCAATGGATGGTCTAAAGTCAAAGGTAGAGATACACTCTAAGCTACTTCGCTCGACAACAAAGGACTCCATGTCAACTTGTTCCTACTCAAAGCATCCGCCACAACGTTACCCTTGTCAGGGGTATATGCTATCTCGAAATCGTAGGATGCCAAGAACTCCATCCACCATAACATATCACCCTTCCCTAGAGACCACATGACCTAAAATCCTCACTTCTTTCCTCCAAAAATGGTATTTTGGAGAACTTAGCTTTAAGCTGGTGCACTTGTAGGGTCCCTAAGCTTTTCCCTAAGATGTAGGGCATGCTCTTCTCTGCTTCTAGAGAAAACCAGGATATTATCCCATGCAAAATCGTCACAACTATCCATCTCTCACGCAGACCATCCTAGTCGAACTCGACATCCCCCAAGTGTAAGCCCCAAAGGCCTAAACCAATATCAGACAAACACCCAAGGGATACCTCCTTCGAATTCAGACGACCTACGTGAGATGATACTAGTAAGACGGCCAACCAATTGAGCACTTGACCGACTCTGGCTGTCCTTGCCATTCTTGCTCCAAAACCACCGCTGATCACATAACTGGCTTTGCTTAATCTATTAAGCACATACGAAAACTTATTTCGCGCCTCTGGGTAACCCCTGCACTTTATCAAAGGCGTCTCCATACTCACAGACCACACAAACAAACTATCAATCATCGTTGGATGCGCTAGAAGATTCTAGGCAGCTAAGCATCACTGAACCCCTAGGGTCGCAAAAAATATGAGGGTCTTTCCATAACGAATCAATTGTCTAACTACCCTCCTTTCACAATCTAGGATGGCACCCCGCCTGGCTAGCCAATCCACCCTTAGAATCAAACTATAGCCCGTGAAACCAAGGACAAAGGCGTTGCATTCAAATCCAACGCCCAAGATAGACACTCCCAAATCCCGACAAATCATAGAAAGATGAGCCGAACCACCAATAGGATTTGAGACAACTAAGGGATCAGTAACAAGACTAGTATCTAGGTGCAGTGTTTCAACTAATGATGTAGGAATAAATGAATGCGATGCGCCAGAATCGAACAAAGTTCTAACAGGATGATAAAGAAAACCAAATTTCAACCTAGACGGTCCTACCCCCATCAGGTATACCAGCCGCGAGGGAATACAACTACCCTCCAGAAGATCCTGTACTTTGTCCTTGCCTCCTTGGACAATCCTAAGGTGTCCAATTTCTCCAAAACAACTAGCCTTCTTTACATTCTCCATTCGTGACTTCCCACTAAGATGAGGTTTCGTCCTTTGTTAACCAAACAGCTATTTGAACCTTCCTCCCATCGTCTATCTTAAAGGTACCAATAAGTCCTCCACTTCCTTGGACTAACTTCTAGCCTGACAAACGTCTAAATCCCTTGAAGTGGTTCTCTGTCCTTCGTATGGAAGCATCTATACATGGAGGAAGAGATTCAAAAAGGGAAAGAGGAAGAGATTCAAAACGGAGAATCGAAGGAAAGATATATGGCTCTTGGGGATTATGTTCTTAAAATAAACCATTCTTTCAAAAATACTTTTCTACAAACATATTTTTGAAAGTATTCTTTATAAAAACGCTTTTGAAAAATAGTTTTTCAAAATATCTTATCTGTTCTGGTAACCTTTAGCTCTGATACCACGTGTAACACCCCACCTCCATTAAGGTCACTCGCAAAGGGAATGCCTTAACTTCAGTGGAGCGTTTTAAGTGAATATAGAATAGAAAATCACAACAAGACAGATATTAAGCAGTACTTGAAAATTTAAAACTTTATTTATTGCAGCAGAAGGTAAATATGTTTGGTTACATCATCAAAACCATAAACCAAAGTCAAGTACATAATATTCATCTTGATAAAACAAAGTACATAATCCCACTACTACAAGTAGCCATAAACAAATTGATAGGTTGAACTTTACTTCGGCAATCCCAATCCAAGTGCTCCCAAAGAGATTCCAATCAAGCTCCACTAGTACTAGTACCACCCTTAGAACCTGGGGGGAAGGAAGAAAAGAGGTGGAAACAAAGGGGGTCAGACATAAAGTCTGGCGAGTGCGATAACTCTAACAACATAATTATTAAAGCAATATGATAAGATACAAGCTGGAGAATAAGGTAATGACAGTGTGAACCACATGGGTATGGCAAGGCAATCAAGAGAAACAGAGATAACGAAAATGGCACTTCCTAATCGATATAGGATAATTACTATACTCTACCGTACTGTATTGTACTAACACTAACTGCACCCCTACTAGTCACTCTAGAATTTTGATCCCTCTTGGCTAAATAGAACGATGATAGCTTCGTGTACTACTAGGTGTACCCACTATCCTCCATGTTTGACTGTATACCTCTAGTTGTTATCATAGGTACCTAGCGTGTACCTATCCCCACTAGATGTACCCCCTTTAATAAGTAATAATGTGATTCTATGTACTCCTAGCTGACGTCATAGGTGCCGCCTGCTCCTATCTCCAC
Organism: Allium sativum; assembly: GCA_030737875.1. Classification (NCBI taxonomy): domain Eukaryota; kingdom Viridiplantae; phylum Streptophyta; class Magnoliopsida; order Asparagales; family Amaryllidaceae; genus Allium; species Allium sativum. The sequence continues at coordinate 14,626,544 of CM060925.1, forward strand.
TAGGTGTACCCCCTTAATAATTATTAATAATAGTGGTAGCTTCGTGTACCCCTAGCTGACTACATAGGTGTCGTCTGCTCCTACCTCCACTACGTGTACCCAGTACCCTGCCCCATTCGATCGGCTCCCTAACTCGTAGATACCAGTGCTGGCCCCACAGTGGGGTATATCACTCCTCAAAGTGGCAACCCGATACCACCAATGATGCACGGCTTATACCTACACGATGCAACAACGTCTTACCTACCAGCCCGGGCCCACGCAAGCATATGAACCCGTTGGACTTGCGTTGCCACCGCTAACCCGGTTTGGCCTCTTACAGTCAATCCCAGTATGTGTGTCCCGTCCTCGACGTGGGTCGAGCCCACAAAGATACGAATGGGTTACTGGTTGAAACGGGCCCCCATTACTTGACACAAGCTATCCACCTAAGCTTGGTCCCCTCTAGTACATCCCACTTAACCCACTTCTTATTCATGTTTCAATTACATGTTTTAAATTTGGTTAAGGGTTTTCTTTAGTAATTCCACATGCCACCCAAGGCAACCACTTAACCCCTATGTCCCGCTTACATGATTAACCTTGGTTAAGTGTTACTAATCGTATTTCCTCATGCCACCCAAGGCAGCCACTAGATTCCACATGTCACCCAAGGCACCCACTTAACCCCCTCATGTCCCACTACATGTTTATCTGGTTAAGTGTTTCTTAGTTCATTAAGACCGTAACCTCATAAAGACCTCTCACATTAGACTGGCATTTGTGGCAGCTGGATTTGTCGGGCGGGTCCGGGCAGTCTTACACCACAAACGAGCCTAAACTCGTGTCTTTACAATTATTACATATTTAATTTGTGCCTAAGACCTCTCACATTAGACTGGCATTTGTGGCAGCTGGATTTGTCGGGCGGGTCCGGGCAGTCTTACACCACAAACGAGCCTAACCTCGTGTCTTAGACGATTAATTACTCCTAATTAATCATTCCCCCAATTTGAATTACTTTCCCTATTCAAATTATCAATCAATTCCAAATTTTACGATGTCCATAATTGACTCAATTATGTCCATCCATTTATGGTATGTAAAATCATACCAATTTTCACCACAATTATATTTTATGCCTTTTAAGGCATTTATGCTCATCTATTTATGGTATATAAATTATACCAATTTCATTAATAATTAATTTTATTCCTTAAAATTAATTACATGCCTTTTTATGCCATGACAAATTCACAATATGTGTATATCCAGTATTATCCCCATCGTACCCCCGTCATTCGTTTGCTTAACATGACATATACATATTAGACTAACAAATAGTCTAATACTGAAAACGGGAATAAACGTCACAAAGTCACATACACACAATAATAGATCTAATTTGCATCTAACTTGCAATTAAGAATTACAACATACTTGCATAGTCTTTGTATTATCAAAGATAAAAAATCATAGATCTAAAAGGTGTGAGCTTGCATGTATGAACATAGTTTTACACCCAACTAGCCAAGGTAATTATCACAAACTTACATAAACTGTGTATGTCGCCAATCTAAACATAAAGGTGTCATCTTGCATAATTATGGATCCAATAAAGGTGTTAACCTGAGTAAACTATGGATCCACATAAAGGTGTAAACTTGCATAACTAGGCATGTCATAGATTCAACATAAAAAATGTCAACTTGAATATGGATCTAAACTTTAAAGGTGTGAACTTGTGTGTGTGTGTGTGTGTGTATATATATATATATATATATATATATATATATATATATATATATGAATCCAATTATCACTTAAACTTGCATATGAACATAATACCTATACGAAATAGCATATGTTCCACATCCATATTCGCATAAAAACTGATGTTATAAACCCTAGGTGATTGGATTATAAAAAGGAATTCATTGACACAAGTTAACATCATGAACTGCTAGCATATATTTTAGATCCAAACTTACATAACATCATATACAAAACTTGCATAACATCATATGTGAAACTTGCATAACATCGCATATAAAACTTTCATAACATCATATAATATGAATCAAGTTAACATACATGATTAAACATATGAATTAGATTCACAACCACAACTTTTAATCCAACGTATATCACATCATAATTAATTTAGCAATTATTTTGTTAAGGTGATCGAACTCACAACTCAAAAGCAGTCTTGAGTTCTGAATTCTGATTTCTGGAGTTGAATTAGCTCTCCTTTGATGAAGGTTCGCTGTTAGGGTTGAGTAGTTCTGATTTGATTTGTTGTTCTTCCCCTTTAATTTGGTGGCGGCTGCTCTAGGGTTCAAGACAACAGCATGACGGCCATAGTTTTAGTTTTAATTTTGATTTAGGGTTTGAGTCCATGTGTCTTTTTATAGAGTTTTGAATTAGTTTAAGCCGTCGTATGATCTTAGGGTTAATCAAAACCATTCAATCATGATAGGGTGATGAGTCAGCCCTAATGACTCAGCAAGGAGTCAGAAAGGAATCAACAACACGGGTCAGCCTGAACCAGAAAGCTGTGCAGGCTTTTGCCTCGGCCTGGGCGCACTTGGCAGGTGCGCCAGTGCAAATATGTACTGGCGTACTTCCCAAGTGCGCCAGTGCATTTTTTTTCTACTTTTAGCCACCAATCTTCGTTCGTCCATAACTCCTTCATCCGGTACTCGTTTCCCGCAAACTCGGACTCTAATTCAACCATGATTCCGAGACGAACACAATTGTAAAGACCCGGAAATTCCCACTCTTTGAATCGACCATAAACCACACAGGTCTGACCCAAAGGTTGGAAATCTTCGAATACTTTAACTTTGGGAATACAATACATCAGAACAATAACAGCAGACTTTTATTACATTATAATAATGTTACATCAGAGTACAGAATATATCAGAGTACATTGAAATAAAATTACAGCGGAAGATAAAATTACAATACTTTTAATACATTAAACAGCGGAAGACTACAAAGCTCTGGACACAGCTTTAGGCTTCAATCCAGGGTCCTGCTAAAGAGAAAGATATCTGCAAAAAGCTACTCGACTGCCCGTGTGGAAAAGAGGGCACCCGAGTTTGCCAGTGAACAAACTACAGGTCAGTCATGGGACTGGTGTGAGAATTCTAAACTAATATAACTAATAAGACAAATCCAAGGACCACGCCACTTTCGCGGAACGGGTTTACTCCTATGGATTTCCAGTGCATAAACCAAAGTAAATCGAGAATTAACGCAATGTCTTTTTGGAAAAATGAAACCATTATAAGACCCAGGTCCCATCACACAATGCAACGCACACCAGAGGATAGGGTTTTACCTTATAATGGTCAAAAGATGCTTGATACGTATAAAACGGATTTGATATTATTATTAGTGTATATATGTTTTTAATAAAAAAGATTTGAATCATAAGTAGCAATCCTAGACGGCATGGTTACCATATAGCATGTCGCCAATACTAGTTCTACAATCAAAACCGCAAGGGCGTATTGGAAATTTGGATTCCATTATGAGTCGAGGCTAGGGGCAAGATCCTCTCCGATTCGAGACACTCTAGCAAATGCCTCAGGATTCCCCGCAGTGAACCCTTGGAAGCGGTAGGGCCGGTCCCCGCCTATGGGCAGTGGATTAGTTATACCTGAACACACGTTTCCCGGTCCCTTTGGACCTATAATATGACCACCAACGGCCTATAAAAATAACGAGGCGCCTCAAAATCCATCATCCACATAAGTAAAATGTCAGCGCTGGTAGGTCCCTGACATCACTCTAGCTAGAAAGAAACGTGTGCACTCCCTACGGTCCGTATCCCGTTTTTGACTCATACCGGGGTGTGAGGCTCGCGAAGTCACGCTATACACAAAGCTACGCCTAAACAGGCCGTGCTTTGATCATCAACCACAAGGCCTGCTTTTCAACAAAAGCCTTGATCAATGCATCTTAGCATGCCACATTGTCAGTCCATACTATACCATTGATTTCTGCCAATATATAACCTCTAAGCTCATATGTCTCAGAGAAGGGTGTTAACCACCAAGCAGATATGTATTAACAGAGATCAACGAATGTAGTATAAAGGACTACAACGTCAGACATACATTCCATTTATAAACTTATGCTCTGGGTCTGAGCGAAAGTCAAATCCGTACAAATCAACACTACATCCGGATAACTACCATCTTAGCCCCGTCTTGGGAGCAAATCAATCAAGGACCTCAACGCTAGTTACCCATTCGATGTGAAGATCGTCGGTCTTCAATCGCCGTCTTCAACTCTTAGATTTAAAACGTCGTATAATCATTTGAAATGAGATTGAACTCGGTCTTCTCAAATGATTCTCGCATATATATATATATATATATATATATATAAAATTTGAAAACATTTCATATTGTTGTTAATATTTGATAATGACCTATCACTATTTTTATTTACATAAAAATAGCCTAAATAATTTAACGACGCTTCGGGTCGATGGGCGACCCTGGCGTTGTTTTCAACCAAATTTGATTTACACATATCTTGAAATCTAACCGTTGGATTTTGGCGAAATTTATGTCATTGGAAAGATCTTCCCAAAGCGGTCCAAACGGCTCCAGTTTTGGGAAAATCCGACGGTCGGATCTCTCTGTATAACCGTTTAAAGTTACGATTGCCGATACGCGAACTGCCGCGCGCGTTCCGTTTAATTTATAATTTATATTTATATATATATAAATCGTTTGACTATTCCAATTTCAAAAGTCTATTCTTTTTATCGCATCTTAAATGACGATAAAAATATCACTTTTAATAACTCTGTTTTGTTTACACTAAATGTAAATAAATTATACTTTTTTTTTCTATATTTTGTTTTATTTACCTAAATGTAAATAAATTATGTTCTTTCTATGTTTTAATTTATTTACCCTAAATGTAAATAAATTACATTCTTTTTCTTACCCTATTTATTTACCTAAATGTAAATAAACATATTCTTATCTTTTTCTTACTTATTTACCTAAATGTAAATAAATGTTTTACTTTTACTTTTGTTATATTTATTTACATTAATTGTAAATAAATGTATCTAATTTCTTATTCATATTCATTTACACTATTTGTAAATAAATGGTTTCAAATTCCTTTGCAAATCCTATTTACATAGCAAATGTAAATAATTGTATTTCTTTAATTCTTTTCTGATATTCCCTTTTAACATAAAAAGAATATCTTATGTTAGTTCTTTTCTAACCTTTCTTTTTATTATTTACATAAGAAAATGTTAATAATTACTATTTACAAATTGATTCTTTTTATTTACATAAGAAAAATGTAAATAAATCCTATTCACATAATAATTATTATTATTCTTTTTATTTACATAAGAAAATGTAAAAAAATTCTTATTTACATATTTGTTCTTTATTTTCTATTTATTCTTAATTACATAAATGTAATTTTCTTCCTTATAATCTTAATTACATAAAAATGTAATTTTATTTCTTATAATCTTAATTACATATAAATGTAAATTTCTTTATAGTGTAAAATATATTCTTTTAATTACATATAAAAATGTAATTTATTTAATCTCTTATTTACCTAATGTAAAAATATATGTCTTCCTTTGTCTATGTTTTATTTATTTACACTAAATATTTTGAAGTAACTTACATATATAAAATGTAAATTTAGAAAATTAATATATATGCTTTAACCTCTCACATTGGATAGGTATTGTTGTGATTACTGGACAGCCGGGCGGGTCCGGGCAGGTTTACATCACAACTCAATCCAACCTCGGGTGAAGCATACTGATTTTCTCATTTATTTACATAAGTGTAAATAAATGTTTTCTTTTCTAATTCTTATTTATTTACGTCAAAAGTAAATAAATGTTTTCTTTTTCTTCGCATTGAAAATATAATCCTTTCTGTTTATTTTTCTTTACATAGAAAAATGTAACTTTCCTTTTTATTTTCCATAGAAAATAATGTTTCCTATTTATTTCCTTAACATAGAAAATAATGTTTCTTCTATTTTCTTAACATAGAAAATAATGTTTCTTTTCTAATTCCATAACATTAGAAAAACAATGTTAATTTTATTTTCTTTTTACATTGAAAACAATGTTTCTTTTTACATTGAAAACAATGTTAATTTTTATTTTCTTTTTACATTGAAAACAATGTTTTCTTTTTACATTGAAAACAATGTTTCCTTTATTTTCTTTTCGTTGAAAAAGAATGTTTCGTTTCTATTATTCTTACCTTAGAAAAACAATGTTTCTTTTATATTATCATTACACTGGAAAAACAATGTTTCTTTTTTATTTTATGTTTGCATTGTAAGATGCAAATAAAAGGTGAATTTTATTTCTAATGTAGACATATTTTCTAGTGCCAACATTTCAAATATAAATATAATTTCTAATGCGAATGTTTGGTTCATTCAACTATATCCACATGACGATGGTATTTGGTGTCATTACAACAAGGCCAACATGACGATAGTTTTTGGTGTCATTACAATAACATTAACATGACGATAGTTTTTGGTGTCATTACAATAACATTAACATGACGATAGTTTTTGGTGTCATTACAATAACATTAACATGACGATAGTTTTTGGTGTCATTACAATACATTAACATGGCGATAGTTTTTGGTGTCATTACAATACATTAACATGGCGATAGTTTTTGGTGTCATTACAATACATTAACATGACGATAGTTTTTGGTGTCATTACAATAACATTAACACGACGATAGTTTTTGGTGTCATTACATATAGTGAATCACTAATAAGGCCTCATCTTACTTTTATTTGTAAATCAAATAAGACATTAAATCTTTATTTTCTATATTTGTGAATTGAAATAAAATAGCAAATCTTCATTAAACCAAACCTTAATCTTTGTAAATCAAAAATAAAGATTCACTTTTCTTATTATATTGGAAATCAAGATAAAAATTCAACCTTTTCATTGATTTTGTAAACACATTAAAGATTCTAATTTATTTTGTAAATTAAAATGAAACTTTTACTTCCTTTTATTTTTATATAGATCAAACTTTCTTTTATTAAAAATAAAATACGATAAAGATTCGACTTTGTTTTACCTTGTTTCAAAAACAAAGGATTAAAACTTTACTTTGTTTTCAAAATCAAAGAGACTAAAACTGTATTTTTGTTTCAAAACAAAAGAGTAAATCAAAAATTTTATTTTCAAAACAAAAAAAAAAAAGCAAGTCTTTATTTTCGTGTTCAAAACAAAAAAGAGCAAATCTTATTTTTGTTTTTAAAACAAAAGATCCAAATTTTTGTTTTTAGAATAAAGATCCAAATTTTATCATGGTTAGGATAATTCAAATTAAAAATTAAACCTTTGCTTTTTATTTTGTAAATCAAAATAAAATAAAATAAAAATCAAATCTTGTTTTAATTTTGTGAATCAAAATATGAACCTTTTTTTCCTTTTTATTTTGAAATATAAAAGATTCAAAACAAAATAAAGAGAAAAATTAGAATAAAGATGAGAACTATATTACGATTACACAAAAATACAGATCTGGACTAACATTCCAACACAGCACAAGAACATTACAATTCACACAAACATTATATATCTTACATCACCACAACACAGATCAATAATAATAACAACAGATCATGATTTCAGTATTTAAATTAATTTAATAAATTAGGATTCTCACATTCGTTGTAGATTACGGTCCTAATTCCAAATAGTTCAAAATGGTCCTTTTTCAGTCCAGCAATGTAGATCTGGTTTTTACGATCAGAACGCTGCCCTTCTTTCTTCTTCAGGAACAAGGGCCGAACCTTTCGACAGGCAATGGAGGGTGGCGGCTGGGAATTGACTGCGGTGGCTCGGGTGGTTGTTGCGGTTGCATATCGATGGTGGAATGCGGTGACAACGAATGGTGGAAGGGAAGAGCAAAGATTTTGGAGGCCGCCATTTGATTTGCAAGATTTAATTTTCGGTGAGGATGGATTTGAGGAAAACGTTTGACTGAGAAAAAAAAGAGTAAAGGGGAAAGTGATAAAAAGAAAGGGGAGGGAACGGTTTTTATAAAAGGGGAAAGGCGCAAGGAGAGATACATGAAAGGACACGGTAAAAAAAAAGAATGCGTTAATTTCCTTAGATCACGAAAGAAACGGTCCATATGTTTCACCGATTCACATACTGGATATTTAATTAATTAATTAATTCCATGAATGTATTTAATATTAAAAGGAAAGCATTTATGTTATATTATGCATTTTATATAAATAAATCATTCAATCTTTTTGGTATTCATCTTTAATTCAAACCCAAACGTTACTAGCTTACAATAAGGCTCATATTAGTTATAGGAATCATTTACGTACATTATAAATTTCTTGGTTTCATAAATTATATTTAACACGACAATATTAATTATAGGAATTAATCAAATTTAATGTAGTCCATTAATTTCCATTATTCAATCCTTAACTCAATTTCAAACGTTACCAACTTAGTCCTAATCTAACATTGGACTCATATTTAGTCAAGTTTTTTTTTTTGTTAATTAGTCCATCTTCTCTCTTTTTTTTGTATTAATAAATTTATTTAATTCTCAAATTTACTTAGGGTTGAAACTTTCCATTTTCTTTGGTTTAATGTAATCAATTTATGAGGGGAAGGGAAAAATGTTTCATTTCCTTTCTTTAAATTACTTAATTAATGGGGATAGTTAGAGAATGAAACTTTCATTTCCTTTCTAATGTGACATATTATAACAAAAATGTTATTCTTAATAAATGTCATTTTTGTAGCATGGCATTTATAATACGACATAAATGACACTTTTAATACTAACATGAATAACCTTTATATATTCTAATATAATATTTCTGACCAAGTGACATTTTTGTTCTAGTTTAACATTTCTAAAAAAAAAAGAGTGACCCTTTTTATCTAATTTAACATTCCTAATAAAAAATGTTATTTTCCATCTAACGTAATTTTTCTAATATAAAATGCCTCTTTTTTTTAACTAATGTAACATTTCTATACACAAAATGTTCTTTTTTAACTAATGTCACATTTCATATAGAATGTCCCTTTTTTTTATAATGTAACATTTCTATATATAAAACGTTATTTTTTTTCTTTGACAATTCTAGTGAAACATTTATCATAAAGATGACAATCTAATTCTAATGTACATTCTAACGATATGACATCATTTTTATAACGAAGTAAATTTCTAACGATAGTAACAATTGTAATTTCTAATATAAATGGCAAATGTATGTTACATGAATATTTTTATCTCGCTAACAATAATCTAATTTGAAAAAATTGATTTTTAGTTTTAACACAAATCCTTTTGATAAAAAAAATATTTTTTTTTCCTACTCTACCTATATTCATATGCGATAAAAATCTGATTTTTATTTTCTACACAAATTAAATCATCACAGCCACAATCAATCAGTCGGTCTCAATTTTATACGACGCACATATGGTTTAATGTTAAAACATTTACCAAGTTATGTATATTAAGTTAAAGCTTAAATTCAAATTCCCAAAATGCAGCGCTATTTCAAACTCCTTTTATAATTAAATTAAATTTATTTGTTTTAACTTCGATTAAAATATTGTTTTTAGCCATTATTATTCAAAATAAATTATTTTAAATATCCTAAATCCATTAAAATTTCTAAAATAAAAATTTTAAATTGGCCCCAATATTCCGGGTTGTTACAATCTCCCCCACTTAAAATCTTTTCGTCCTCGAAAAGGAACTAAGGTAAAAGTTGTTTAATTATCTAACCAAATTTTAATTTTCTTTTATTAATTTTATTTGTTGACTAACTTATCAAATACATATACTTTTATATATTTAAAATCATATTTTCAAAAATAGATTATATATAATTAAAATACGTTAATTATAAGCTTATCACTCTGAACTCATCCTAGGGCATTACTAACCCCATCTCTAATGAGTTTTCTCATTCTAGGACACTGCTGGTCCTATCTCTAATGAGTATTCTTAATGGATATTACTAATCCAATCTCTGATGAGTCTTTGTTCAGTTCTAACGAGTTGTACCCCAAAGATTTGAGCTAACCAGAGCTCTGATACCACCTGTAAAGACCCGGAAATTCCCACTCTTTGAATCGACCATAAACCACATAGGTCTGACCCAAAGGTTGGAAATCTTCGAATACTTTAACTTTGGGAATACAATACATCAGAACAATAACAGCAGACTTTTATTACATTATAATAATGTTACATCAGAGTACAGAATATATCAGAGTACATTGAAATAAAATTACAGCGGAAGATAAAATTACAATACTTTTAATACATTAAACAGCGGAAGACTACAAAGCTCTGGACACAGCTTTAGGCTTCAATCCAGGGTCCTGCTAAAGAGAAAGATATCTGCAAAAAGCTACTCGACTGCCCGTGTGGAAAAGAGGGCACCCGAGTTTGCCAGTGAACAAACTACAGGTCAGTCATGGGACTGGTGTGAGAATTCTAAACTAATATAACTAATAAGACAAATCCAAGGACCACGCCACTTTCGCGGAACGGGTTTACTCCTATGGATTTCCAGTGCATAAACCAAAGTAAATCGAGAATTAACGCAATGTCTTTTTGGAAAAATGAAACCATTATAAGACCCAGGTCCCATCACACAATGCAACGCACACCAGAGGATAGGGTTTTACCTTATAATGGTCAAAAGATGCTTGATACGTATAAAACGGATTTGATATTATTATTAGTGTATATATGTTTTTAATAAAAAAGATTTGAATCATAAGTAGCAATCCTAGACGGCATGGTTACCATATAGCATGTCGCCAATACTAGTTCTACAATCAAAACCGCAAGGGCGTATTGGAAATTTGGATTCCATTATGAGTCGAGGCTAGGGGCAAGATCCTCTCCGATTCGAGACACTCTAGCAAATGCCTCAGGATTCCCCGCAGTGAACCCTTGGAAGCGGTAGGGCCGGTCCCCGCCTATGGGCAGTGGATTAGTTATACCTGAACACACGTTTCCCGGTCCCTTTGGACCTATAATATGACCACCAACGGCCTATAAAAATAACGAGGCGCCTCAAAATCCATCATCCACATAAGTAAAATGTCAGCGCTGGTAGGTCCCTGACATCACTCTAGCTAGAAAGAAACGTGTGCACTCCCTACGGTCCGTATCCCGTTTTTGACTCATACCGGGGTGTGAGGCTCGCGAAGTCACGCTATACACAAAGCTACGCCTAAACAGGCCGTGCTTTGATCATCAACCACAAGGCCTGCTTTTCAACAAAAGCCTTGATCAATGCATCTTAGCATGCCACATTGTCAGTCCATACTATACCATTGATTTCTGCCAATATATAACCTCTAAGCTCATATGTCTCAGAGAAGGGTGTTAACCACCAAGCAGATATGTATTAACAGAGATCAACGAATGTAGTATAAAGGACTACAACGTCAGACATACATTCCATTTATAAACTTATGCTCTGGGTCTGAGCGAAAGTCAAATCCGTACAAATCAACACTACATCCGGATAACTACCATCTTAGCCCCGTCTTGGGAGCAAATCAATCAAGGACCTCAACGCTAGTTACCCATTCGATGTGAAGATCGTCGGTCTTCAATCGCCGTCTTCAACTCTTAGATTTAAAACGTCGTATAATCATTTGAAATGAGATTGAACTCGGTCTTCTCAAATGATTCTCGCATATATATATATATATATATATATAAAATTTGAAAACATTTCATATTGTTGTTAATATTTGATAATGACCTATCACTATTTTTATTTACATAAAAATAGCCTAAATAATTTAACGACGCTTCGGGTCGATGGGCGACCCTGGCGTTGTTTTCAACCAAATTTGATTTACACATATCTTGAAATCTAACCGTTGGATTTTGGCGAAATTTATGTCATTGGAAAGATCTTCCCAAAGCGGTCCAAACGGCTCCAGTTTTGGGAAAATCCGACGGTCGGATCTCTCTGTATAACCGTTTAAAGTTACGATTGCCGATACGCGAACTGCCGCGCGCGTTCCGTTTAATTTATAATTTATATTTATATATATATATAAATCGTTTGACTATTCCAATTTTAAAAGTCTATTCTTTTTATCGCATCTTAAATGACGATAAAAATATCACTTTTAATAACTCTGTTTTGTTTACACTAAATGTAAATAAATTATACTTTTTTTTTCTATATTTTGTTTTATTTACCTAAATGTAAATAAATTATGTTCTTTCTATGTTTTAATTTATTTACCCTAAATGTAAATAAATTACATTCTTTTTCTTACCCTATTTATTTACCTAAATGTAAATAAACATATTCTTATCTTTTTCTTACTTATTTACCTAAATGTAAATAAATGTTTTACTTTTACTTTTGTTATATTTATTTACATTAATTGTAAATAAATGTATCTAATTTCTTATTCATATTCATTTACACTATTTGTAAATAAATGGTTTCAAATTCCTTTGCAAATCCTATTTACATAGCAAATGTAAATAATTGTATTTCTTTAATTCTTTTCTGATATTCCCTTTTAACATAAAAAGAATATCTTATGTTAGTTCTTTTCTAACCTTTCTTTTTATTATTTACATAAGAAAATGTTAATAATTACTATTTACAAATTGATTCTTTTTATTTACATAAGAAAAATGTAAATAAATCCTATTCACATAATAATTATTATTATTCTTTTTATTTACATAAGAAAATGTAAAAAAATTCTTATTTACATATTTGTTCTTTATTTTCTATTTATTCTTAATTACATAAATGTAATTTTCTTCCTTATAATCTTAATTACATAAAAATGTAATTTTATTTCTTATAATCTTAATTACATATAAATGTAAATTTCTTTATAGTGTAAAATATATTCTTTTAATTACATATAAAAATGTAATTTATTTAATCTCTTATTTACCTAATGTAAAAATATATGTCTTCCTTTGTCTATGTTTTATTTATTTACACTAAATATTTTGAAGTAACTTACATATATAAAATGTAAATTTAGAAAATTAATATATATGCTTTAACCTCTCACATTGGATAGGTATTGTTGTGATTACTGGACAGCCGGGCGGGTCCGGGCAGGTTTACATCACAACTCAATCCAACCTCGGGTGAAGCATACTGATTTTCTCATTTATTTACATAAGTGTAAATAAATGTTTTCTTTTCTAATTCTTATTTATTTACGTCAAAAGTAAATAAATGTTTTCTTTTTCTTCGCATTGAAAATATAATCCTTTCTGTTTATTTTTCTTTACATAGAAAAATGTAACTTTCCTTTTTATTTTCCATAGAAAATAATGTTTCCTATTTATTTCCTTAACATAGAAAATAATGTTTCTTCTATTTTCTTAACATAGAAAATAATGTTTCTTTTCTAATTCCATAACATTAGAAAAACAATGTTAATTTTATTTTCTTTTTACATTGAAAACAATGTTTCTTTTTACATTGAAAACAATGTTAATTTTTATTTTCTTTTTACATTGAAAACAATGTTTTCTTTTTACATTGAAAACAATGTTTCCTTTATTTTCTTTTCGTTGAAAAAGAATGTTTCTTTTCTATTATTCTTACCTTAGAAAAACAATGTTTCTTTTATATTATCATTACATTGGAAAAACAATGTTTCTTTTTTATTTTATGTTTGCATTGTAAGATGCAAATAAAAGGTGAATTTTATTTCTAATGTAGACATATTTTCTAGTGCCAACATTTCAAATATAAATATAATTTCTAATGCGAATGTTTGGTTCATTCAACTATATCCACATGACGATGGTATTTGGTGTCATTACAACAAGGCCAACATGGCGATAGTTTTTGGTGTCATTACAATAACATTAACATGACGATAGTTTTTGGTGTCATTACAATAACATTAACATGACGATAGTTTTTGGTGTCATTACAATAACATTAACATGACGATAGTTTTTGGTGTCATTACAATACATTAACATGGCGATAGTTTTTGGTGTCATTACAATACATTAACATGGCGATAGTTTTTGGTGTCATTACAATACATTAACATGATGATAGTTTTTGGTGTCATTACAATAACATTAACACGACGATAGTTTTTGGTGTCATTACATATAGTGAATCACTAATAAGGCCTCATCTTACTTTTATTTGTAAATCAAATAAGACATTAAATCTTTATTTTCTATATTTGTGAATTGAAATAAAATAGCAAATCTTCATTAAACCAAACCTTAATCTTTGTAAATCAAAAATAAAGATTCACTTTTCTTATTATATTGGAAATCAAGATAAAAATTCAACCTTTTCATTGATTTTGTAAACACATTAAAGATTCTAATTTATTTTGTAAATTAAAATGAAACTTTTACTTCCTTTTATTTTTATATAGATCAAACTTTCTTTTATTAAAAATAAAATACGATAAAGATTCGACTTTGTTTTACCTTGTTTCAAAAACAAAGGATTAAAACTTTACTTTGTTTTCAAAATCAAAGAGACTAAAACTGTATTTTTGTTTCAAAACAAAAGAGTAAATCAAAAATTTTATTTTCAAAACAAAAAAAAAAGCAAGTCTTTATTTTCGTGTTCAAAACAAAAAAGAGCAAATCTTATTTTTGTTTTTAAAACAAAAGATCCAAATTTTTGTTTTTAGAATAAAGATCCAAATTTTATCATGGTTAGGATAATTCAAATTAAAAATTAAACCTTTGCTTTTTATTTTGTAAATCAAAATAAAATAAAATAAAAATCAAATCTTGTTTTAATTTTGTGAATCAAAATATGAACCTTTTTTTCCTTTTTATTTTGAAATATAAAAGATTCAAAACAAAATAAAGAGAAAAATTAGAATAAAGATGAGAACTATATTACGATTACACAAAAATACAGATCTGGACTAACATTCCAACACAGCACAAGAACATTACAATTCACACAAACATTATATATCTTACATCACCACAACACAGATCAATAATAATAACAACAGATCATGATTTCAGTATTTAAATTAATTTAATAAATTAGGATTCTCACATTCGTTGTAGATTACGGTCCTAATTCCAAATAGTTCAAAATGGTCCTTTTTCAGTCCAGCAATGTAGATCTGGTTTTTACGATCAGAACGCTGCCCTTCTTTCTTCTTCAGGAACAAGGGCCGAACCTTTCGACAGGCAATGGAGGGTGGCGGCTGGGAATTGACTGCGGTGGCTCGGGTGGTTGTTGCGGTTGCATATCGATGGTGGAATGCGGTGACAACGAATGGTGGAAGGGAAGAGCAAAGATTTTGGAGGCCGCCATTTGATTTGCAAGATTTAATTTTCGGTGAGGATGGATTTGAGGAAAACGTTTGACTGAGAAAAAAAAGAGTAAAGGGGAAAGTGATAAAAAGAAAGGGGAGGGAACGGTTTTTATAAAAGGGGAAAGGCGCAAGGAGAGATACATGAAAGGACACGGTAAAAAAAAAGAATGCGTTAATTTCCTTAGATCACGAAAGAAACGGTCCATATGTTTCACCGATTCACATACTGGATATTTAATTAATTAATTAATTCCATGAATGTATTTAATATTAAAAGGAAAGCATTTATGTTATATTATGCATTTTATATAAATAAATCATTCAATCTTTTTGGTATTCATCTTTAATTCAAACCCAAACGTTACTAGCTTACAATAAGGCTCATATTAGTTATAGGAATCATTTACGTACATTATAAATTTCTTGGTTTCATAAATTATATTTAACACGACAATATTAATTATAGGAATTAATCAAATTTAATGTAGTCCATTAATTTCCATTATTCAATCCTTAACTCAATTTCAAACGTTACCAACTTAGTCCTAATCTAACATTGGACTCATATTTAGTCAAGTTTTTTTTTTTGTTAATTAGTCCATCTTCTCTCTTTTTTTTGTATTAATAAATTTATTTAATTCTCAAATTTACTTAGGGTTGAAACTTTCCATTTTCTTTGGTTTAATGTAATCAATTTATGAGGGGAAGGGAAAAATGTTTCATTTCCTTTCTTTAAATTACTTAATTAATGGGGATAGTTAGAGAAGGAAACTTTCATTTCCTTTCTAATGTGACATATTATAACAAAAATGTTATTCTTAATAAATGTCATTTTTGTAGCATGGCATTTATAATACGACATAAATGACACTTTTAATACTAACATGAATAACCTTTATATATTCTAATATAATATTTCTGACCAAGTGACATTTTTGTTCTAGTTTAACATTTCTAAAAAAAAAAGAGTGACCCTTTTTATCTAATTTAACATTCCTAATAAAAAATGTTATTTTCCATCTAACGTAATTTTTCTAATATAAAATGCCTCTTTTTTTTAACTAATGTAACATTTCTATACACAAAATGTTCTTTTTTAACTAATGTCACATTTCATATAGAATGTCCCTTTTTTTTATAATGTAACATTTCTATATATAAAACGTTATTTTTTTTCTTTGACAATTCTAGTGAAACATTTATCATAAAGATGACAATCTAATTCTAATGTACATTCTAACGATATGACATCATTTTTATAACGAAGTAAATTTCTAACGATAGTAACAATTGTAATTTCTAATATAAATGGCAAATGTATGTTACATGAATATTTTTATCTCGCTAACAATAATCTAATTTGAAAAAATTGATTTTTAGTTTTAACACAAATCCTTTTGATAAAAAAAATATTTTTTTTCCTACTCTACCTATATTCATATGCGATAAAAATCTGATTTTTATTTTCTACACAAATTAAATCATCACAGCCACAATCAATCAGTCGGTCTCAATTTTATACGACGCACATATGGTTTAATGTTAAAACATTTACCAAGTTATGTATATTAAGTTAAAGCTTAAATTCAAATTCCCAAAATGCAGCGCTATTTCAAACTCCTTTTATAATTAAATTAAATTTATTTGTTTTAACTTCGATTAAAATATTGTTTTTAGCCATTATTATTCAAAATAAATTATTTTAAATATCCTAAATCCATTAAAATTTCTAAAATAAAAATTTTAAATTGGCCCCAATATTCCGGGTTGTTACAACAATGGCGCAACCCAATCCCCATAATTCTCACGTCTAAGATTAATTATTCTTTAGTTTAGTTAATTCAATTATTCAAAAATCCGGGGTGTTATAGACATGCACTTCACTTTTCTTTTTTCATGAACTTCTATCTCGATCTCATCCATCAACTGAAGTGCCCGAATAAACTCCATTTACATACAAATAACATATCATTTTAAATCATTTGGATGTCTTATCCAATTTTAAAATTTAATATGTACTGCATTTCTTTCTAAATGAGCTCTAGAAGCGTAGGAAGGAGGAAATGCAGCAAGGTTGGTGTTGGAGAATGGAGTTTTGATGACAACAACCTTGTTTCAATCATTATTAATTATAAAATATATACTAACATCTTTTGTCCAGAATATATATATGCAGAATTTATATGCAGGTAATAAGATATTGAAGACTGTACAGTTAAGAGTTTCAAGACTTTAGAGATTCAAGATTTCAAAGGAGAATCAAAACTCATGAGTATTAAGATATCAAGAGTTCAAGAGTCCAAGACTATCAGAGTAATAGAGTCTAGTTTATGTGCAAAACTATGTTTAACACTTTCAAATTCTGTTTTCAAAATTCCTTTTTAAATTCCTTTTCGAATTATTCTTAAATTTCTTTTCTAAATGATTTCAAATTATCGTAAGTATTTTACTTAATGATTTCAAATATATATATAGTTTATAAAGTTTTTAATAATATGTTTATATATATAGTTTTAAATCATATAACTTTATAAGTATGTTTATATTATATATCACTATGTTTTTACATGTTTTTATACTTTAGAAACTTCATATGAAACATTAGTTTTGAATCAAATATTTCCAGAAAATATATATTGGTTTTAACACTTGAAATTTAATTTTAAAATAAATATATAGAGTATATGTCGACATAGGGGTAATGCCATGTCGATATATAACTGTCATTTTTTCAATTTTCAAAGGAAGTGTATTTTCACTATTTGTAACATTTCTAAAACGATGCAACCATTGGGACACTATAAAAAGAGGCTGATTTCAAAAAAAAATTTATTCCTTCTTCACTCCTTTACTTACCACTATTAAAATTCTTAAATTTCTTGATTTCTACACTTATACTCTGCTGATTTCAAAAAAAAAAATTATATCATTCTTCTTCTCTTTTCATTCTCTATCATCTACTCTCTATTTGAAGTGCTAATTTAAGAGTTCTAGGGATATTGCAATTGTTTGGGAATTGTTTGGGAAAGGGTGTGTTTCTTGTAGCCCTAAAATCAAGGAAAGGGAGCAGTGTTAACCTTGTAGCCATGAAATCAAGGGTGGTGGAATCGGTGTTAACCTTGTAGCCGTGAAATCAAGGGTGTTGTACTGGTACATTGATAATAATAAAACTCTACGTAATCCAGCGTTGTGTGGGACTGGACGTAGGAGTAATCTGAACCAGTATAAAATCTGGTGTGTTCTTTCCTTTTCTGCATTTTATATTTACTTATATCTGTGTCTGTGACTGTTTCTATGTTTGTGATCATTTCTGGTGTGATAATCATTGTGTGATTCATATAGTTATTCTAGATTGTTTAAATTTTCCATAATCTCTTTAAAACATGATTCACCCCCTTCAGTGTTAGTTTTGCCTTAGGATCCGCATTCTGCATCCTTGACAATTAGTACCAGAGCATAAGTTTTCAAAAGTTCATCTAAATTTTGGAAATATTAAATGGCAAATTTTGAAATGGTTTATAACACTAGTTTAAATTCATGCATTGCATCAGTATTAGATAGGTCTGCATTTTATTATGATTGAAAAAATAAAGTTATCATAATTTGTCTTTTGAAAAGTTAAAAATAGTATTATTTTATTAACACTATTTTTTATGGATTTGTCACAGAATCATCGTAATGTTATTATTGAAAACTAAAATTTGTTATTTTGAAAAGTCAATTGATTCTTTGAAAAGTTGTGTTGTTTTGCAGGGAAATAATTATGTCCGATAACTATTGGCCGAAAGACACCAAGATGATCGTTCATCAATCAAGAAGAGAAGAGTTTATGAAGGGATATGACTTTTGGGCCTATAGTAGTTGAAGTGTCCATTCATTCAAAATTCAAAATTTTGGCTCCAAGTTGGTTATACTACTAAACATCGATCTTATCGTCAAAATCTGAAAGATGTAAATGTATGGTTCATGATAATGGGAGAACAACAAAATGGATGATTGCAAAAAAAAGGTATGATTTACAATAATTTCATAATTATCATTATATTTTAGGAATATACATCTATGCACATAGTTAGGTATAGAAATTTATCTCTTTTATAATTTTAGATAATTTGGCTCATATGTCGATACACCATAGTGTACTTATCAGTATACCATTCTAATTAAAATTCTTTTCTTATTCTAAATTTAAGTTTCATTACTATTTGATTTGGATTTGAAAATTTGAAAGGACATCTTTTCAATATGAAAATGACTACTCAAACTCTAATTATCAGTTTTTGTTTATCTACTTATGTTTCACATATTTTGTTTCAAAAATATATATATTGAAATTATATAAATCAATAAAATTATATATAGTACATAGATATATGCTTGAAATAATTTAAAATTTTCAAACATATGATATTGTTATAAAATATAAATTTATATATCTTTTATATGAAGTTTAAACATACATAGTTTAACTTATATATTTGTCATATAATTTCATAACAATTTTGAGTTACATTATCACAAACACAATTTGTAACTTAATACTAATTTTGAATCCTTATTTAATTAAGATTTATAAACTTGTATATTTAACTTAATATTTTATATATATGATTTTTATGTCTTAAATATGTAGTTTAAATATAAGAGGTTATAGTTTTATAGTTTACTTTATATCACTAGATTTCATCAAAATAATATTGTTATAACTATAGATTTATTTTAAAATTTTAACATATAAATAATTATTTAGCAAATTAATATGTTTTGATTTCTAAAGTTTAAATTTAATTTATGTCAAAAGATTGATGTATATCTCAAAATAAATTAAGTTTTAAGTCCTTTTAAAATTAGATTTTAAATATACAATTATTATTATATGTTTATATAAAAATAATTTACTTCAATGATAAAGTTTTATATTCCTTTTGATCTTCAACATTTACTATATTATTTTTAAAAGAAACACCCTACTAGGATTATTTAACTCCACATTTCTCATAAAATTATTCTAAATGTTTTTACTATCTATTATGAATCTTTTTAATTACCATAAATTTTTTATCTTCACTATCCTTTTAATCTCTTTCATAAGTATCATTAACCAAAGTCTAGAAATTAATATATATTACCTTTGTCTGATTCAAATAATTTATATATGTATATGCAGAACAGTTAGATATTACTTTAAAATGTTTAGTTGTATGTCAATCGATTGGTTGACAGACTGTTAAATGCTTATTCAGTTATAAAATGCTCTCTGGATGTTGTATGAATTTTTGATGATTGTTTATCATTATTGTGAATACATGCGATGTATGAAATCCATATAACTGAAATTATATGGTAATTGATTGAGTCACATTCCGATTCAGAAATAAAGAATATTTTAAAATAAAGAATATTTTAGAATAAAGAATATTTTAAAATAAAGAATCCTTTAAAATAAAGAATATTTCAAAATAACGAATATTTTAAAATATTATTCAGTGAAGGATAAAATTATGATTTTGATGTCTGATTTTGGATAGGCACAAAAATATAAAAATGTGAAGCCGAGTTAAGTAGAAAACGCCATTTTAACCTGAACGGGTTTATCTATCAATTTTGTTCATTTGATAATGAATATCGAAGAGAAGTGATTTCAAAATTTAATATTTTGAAAATATTATCATTTTAATATGATAAAGATACAGAATATTCAATTTTGATTTAAAATTGAAAAAGAAGTTGAAATCGTTTAAAATGAATTTATGAATATTTTATAAATACGATTTAAATGGAAATCGATGAAATATATATAATGTATATGTTATATATATTTAATGGCCGGAATAGAACGCGCCGCACAGCGACCATTCACGAATTTCGACCATTCACGAATTTGATAATGTATATGTTATATATATTCAGTTCGGTGGCCGTTATTGGAAACCGACTGTACGGGCGATATTAAATTTATTAAAAAATATGGAAAAATTATGTAAAATAATAATAAATGATTTGGAAAGATTTTGGATGAAAAATTCCAAATTTTGAAAAGATAAAAGATATTTTTATCGAAATGAACTAGTTATTAACTAGAATAATAATTCAATTATTTTTAGAAATAAATAAGTTGGATTTAAAAATGGTTTTAAAATAACCAGAATTTTCCAAAGAATAAATTGGAATGGATTCAGAATTGAAATAATCTTCGGAATATTTCGATATTGGATTTTGTGATTATACGGATATTATTGAGGAATTTGGAAGATATATATATATATATCGTTATTCCCAATACGATATTTGTTGGTTTCAAAATTTGATATTGAATATAAGCCGATATAATTTCTATTCAGAGCCTTGTATTTGATATCAAATTGGATTTTGGGTTTGTCGTGAACAGTGTCTTTATTAACACCGTTCTTAAACCCAGTTAAGAAAAGAATAAATCTTTAAATTAAGATTTAGTGAAGTATTCCAATTAATTAATATTAAATTGGAATTGAATAAAAGAATTGGATTTTTGGGTTTATTGTGAACGGTGTTTTAAATGACATTTGTTCTTTAACCCATTAACAGTGAAGATATAATTTGGAATTTATAAATCTTTTACTAAGATTTAAATGTAAATTTTCCAAAGTAAAGTTTTGCAATTTAATATATTAAATTGGAATTGAATGAATTCGATTTGGTAATAATTGAGATGAGCTTCTGTGAATGAAGACGGTTACTATATATGCAATTTAAAAGGCCTTGCCGCTAGTCTATTTATATTATTAGTCTGATACCGGAATTTATATCGATTATACACTGTTATGATTCCCATGAAGATTCTATAGTTAATGGAAGAAGATTTGGGTTTGTTGTGAATTGTGTTTTTAAAAGACATTAGTTCTATAACCTAGTTAAAGATAAGATTAATTTCTTAAATTCGAATAATCATTAAGTAATGATTTTTGAGATTAAAACTGAACTAGAGTTTTAATGAATCTTTAATTAGATTGAAATGTGAATGAGGGGATTAAATTTATCGAATTTATGAAATGATCGAGGATAGATTACCACCAGCTTTACTCCAAGAGATACTTAAATCTTTAATGAGATTTGAACGTGAAATGGTAATTAAATTTACTGATAACACTGTGGATGTTAGATATGGAGTACTACCAGTTTTGCTCCATGGGATGAATAGGTTGGGATTGTGATTAATAAAATAAATGATTACTTCGGTAAGGCTCGTTAATCCCGACTAGTTGATAAACCTTAATTTGGTTTAGAATTAATAAAGGATAAAATAAAATCTTTTGAAATGAGATCAAAAGGAAGATTAAAAATAAAATTTAAAAGAATTTATCTTTGATAAAATTAATGGGAACCTTTCCCTAAAAATGTAAATATTTGAATAAAAGAATATTCTGAATTGGAATGAGGCGTATGATGTGTTTTTAGCACTTGATTATAAAATACACGAGTTATTCGGAAAGGCCGGGTTTAACCCATTCTGAATAATGAATACGACGACTAACCGTCCAAGAGATTGAAGATGGTGCAAGACCGACGATCTTCACATTGAACGGATGGGTTGTTACTAATGCCTATGATTTGAGTAGCTACCTTGAAGGGGCTACAGTGGTAACTATCCGGGACGTACTTGTTGATTGTTCGGATATGCGAGGGCCTCTCTCCCGTTTTGGACATATGGGACGAGGAATAAGGTGCCTCCGGTTTCATTCAGACCCAGAACGGACTTATTAATGGATGGTATGTCTGATGTTGTATTCCTTTACGCTGTAGTTGTTGATCTCTGCTAATATATATCTGTTTGGTGGCGGAGAATTTATTCTCTTGCTTAACACCCTTCGTTGAGACGTATGAGTTTAGAGGTTATATATTGGCAGAAATCAATGGTATGGTATAGACTGACAATGTGACATGCTAAGATGCACGGATCAAGGCTTTTGTTGAAAAGCAGAGCCATGTGGATGATGATCAAAACATAGGTTTAATTAGCATAGCTTTGTGTAGCGTAACTTCGCGAGCCCCACACCCCGGTATGATGGTGAACTGACGGTCAGGTCAGTATGCTTTCGATATGAGGATGGATTCGGTCGACCGAGATGAGCTGAGTATGGTCGCTCCACGTTCAGAGGGATAGGGCACACCCCCGATCACCAGAGGGATAGATTAAGCGGTGTTTTCTCTTGCCGAGACGTAAGCCGCAGTGATACTTGATTTCCCAAAACGGCGGATGTGCATTACGGTGTTTTCTCTAGCTGGCACACAAGCCGTTGTGTATTGTACAACGCGATAGATCATTCGAATCAGGAGCCATCGGTATGGAAATCCAAACTTCCAATACGTCATTTTGCTGTTTTAATTATAAACCTATATATGGCGACATAATATATGGTACTTATGCCGTCTATGATTGATACATTTACTTTCGAAATTGATTTCTACACTATACACTTATAATAATAAAAGAGAAAATTCACGTACTAAGCATATTTGGCTATTATAAGGTAAAACTCTATCCTCTGGCTTGCGTTGCATTGTGTGATGGGACATAAGTCTTATAATAGCTCCATTTTCCTTTAATTAGCATTGCGCTGTTTATTTATGCACTGGTATTCTTGGGGGGTAAACCTGTTCCGTGTTATATGGCGTGGTCCTTTGATTTACCTAACTTTAAAATCAAAATAATAACTGTTTTGAGTTCTCATACCAGTCACATGACTGACCTGAAGTTTATTGTTCCTTCCTAAACTCTGGGTGCCCATATTTTCCACACGGGCAGTCAGTAGTTTTGGTTTTACAGATTTCTATTTAATAGGATCCTGGATTACAGGTGGAGTTATATTCAGAAAGCTTTGTGTCCGTATATCTCTTTCAGTTATGTCAGTTGTTATTTTCCGCCACGCATTATACTTATGTATTATTTTCCGCTGCTATGTAATTTTTAAAATCTCTGATATTGTATTTCCAAATGTGTAATAATCATTCATACTCTGGAATATTCTTGTACTCTGATGTAATTGTTGTAATAGCAATGAAATGTTCTATTATTTGTGTTCTGATGTGTCGTGTTCTCAACTCAATCTGGGCTTTCCCGAAAGGGGAAGTTTGGGTCGTTTCAATTTCATTAGCGGTTGATAGGTTTGTTAGAGAAATAAGTATGCATTTGCAGTAGATAGGAGCTTTGTAGGTTTTTAGGATAAATAGAAGTTACAAGAAATGTTTGGCTTTATGTTTGAATTTATTTGAATTGATGTTTTGTGACAATAAAACTTAAATTGGTTGATTTCTTGGATTACATTGCTTAAATATTGACTTATATTAATCTTGTTTTGATATTACTTGACTTATATTAATTTAAGTTGTATCATAGTTTTAAGGATATCTTATCAGAATTATCTCTTAGTCTAGATTAAAGTCTTAAGGGAATTAGAGTTTAGGCTAGGTTTAGTCTTGTATTAGACTAAGGGGGAGTTTTACAGTTTCTAGGAATAGGTAAAGGTTCTAGAAGTGTTGACATATAGTATTTTGATTCGGTTGATTTGGTCTGGATTGTTGATTTAATTGGAATAATCTATGCATAATAAGTAACATAATCAAGAATGATGAGGTTTTACTAACTTAAAACTTGAATTCGAATATAACTAAGATATAAATTTTTTTGAATTCATTGGATGCTTGTTTATATAAAAATTTGTATTGAATTGGTCTGACTTGATTATTAGTTTGAATATTGCCTGAATTGCTTATTCAGTTTAAATTATACATTGTTTGTATTACAACAGTGCAGTCATAGATTTAGGGGGAGTTATAGAAATTTATGGATTTAGGGAGAATTATAGATTATATTTAGGAAGAGTTATGGATTTAGGGGGAGTTATATATAGAATTAGTTACCAGGATTATTTTGAGTTTAGATAGACATACTTTTTGTTGATGATAAAGGCGGAGAAATTATCAAATATAGTTTAAGGGTAAGTTAGAAGGAATTCATGGTGAAAGGGGGAGTAATGGAAGAATTAGATTAACAGGTATGAATATTTTATACACCAAGGTTGTCATCATCAAAAAGTGGGAGATTGTTGGAGAATGGAGTTTTAATGACAACAACCTTATTTCAATCATTATTGATTGTAAAATATATACTAACATCTTTTATCCAGAATTTCAAATATATATATATATATATTATAAAGTTTTTAATAATATGTTTATACATATAGTTTTAAATCATATAACTTTAAAATATGTTTATATTATACATCACTATGTTTTTACATGTTTTTATACTTTAGAAACTTTATATGAAACATTAGTTTTGATTCAACAATTTCTAGAAAATATATATTGGTTTTAACACTTGAAATTTAATTTAAAAATAAATATATACAGTATATGTCGACATAGGAGTAATGACATGTCGACATATTACTGTCATTTTTTCAATTTTCAAAGGAAGTGTCTTTTCACTATTTGTGACATTTCTGAATCGTTGCAACCATTGGGGCACTATAAAAATGGGATGATTTCGAATTTTTTATTATTCCTTCTCTCATTCTTCACCCCTTTACTTACCACCATTAAAATTCTTAAATTTCTTGATTTCTACACTTATACTCTACCGATTTCAACAAAAATTATATCATTCTTCTTCTCTTTTCATTCTCTATGGTCTTCTCTCTGTTTGAAGTGCTAATTGAAGAGTTCTAGAGCTATTTTAATTGTTTGGGAACTGCTTGGGAAATGGTGTATTCCTTGTAGCCCTGAAATCAAGGAAAGGGAGCAGTGATAACCTTGTAGCCGTGAAATCACGGGTGGTGGAATCAGTGTTAAGCTCGTAGCTGTGAAATCAAGGGTGTTGTACTTGGATATTAATAATAATAAAACTCTATGCAATACAGCATTGTGTGGGACTGAACGTAATGTCCCAATACCATTCCATGTATTATTGATCGGTAAGTGTTACTTCATGTTCTAGTTCCTCGCAAGCAAAACAATTATTCCATAATGTTATCATTTCTTCATTCAAAGTTTCGTCAGTTGCAACATGATAATAGGGAGAAAAAGAAGGAAGATGCTGGCATAACCCAAACCGGGTCATCACTCTATCTAGAAGATGAAATGCACAATCTACCAAAGAAAACAGAAGTAATATGGCTCTCCACAGTGGTCTAGACCCAGTGCATAGTGGGAAAAGCGCCGCCAGGTCTTCTTCACAATAAGGGTTCAATGTCACTGCATCATAGGCAAGAACATCGAATTCGTTCTTGTAAAACAACAAATTGCATCTCGGTGCCATTTTGTGTTCTTCGGTCTAATCGACCTGCACATACACAAATTTGTTTACATCTTCCCATGTACGTATATGTTTATCAAACCAAACAATCAATAATATTTTACCCAGCACCGTATAGCTTTGGATTGTCAATGTGACACCCACAAGATTCGAACCCCCGACCTCCCAGAAAGCAATACCACGCACTAACCACTGTGCTAAAAGATCTTTGTGTTAGCTTTTCGAGAGGGGTGTTGTAGTGATCCGTAACTTCTCCATCTCCGAAGAGAAGAGAAAGAACAAATTACCTTGAGAACACGATATAATAGAACGCAAACAGAAGAACATTTCATTGTTATTACAACAATTCCATCAGAATACAAGAATATACAGAGTATGAGTACACAAAATACATTCGATAAATATCAGAGATTACAATAAATTACACAGCAGTGGAAAAATAATACAAAACTCAACTAGAAGAGATATACGGATACAGAGCTTTCCGGATATCATTCCAGCTGTAAACCAGGATCCTGTGAATATAAATCTGCAAAACCAAAACTACTAGATGCCCGTGTCGAAAAATAAGGGCACCCAGAGTTTAGGTTAAAACAATAAACTCCAGGTCAGTCATGTGACTGGTGTGAGAATGAAAACAGTTATTAATCTTTATTTTAAAGAAGAGTAATTCAAGGGACCACGCCTTATAACACGGAACGGGTTTCCTCCCAAGAACACTAGTGCATATAACAAAACAGCGCAATGCTTTTTGGAAAAATGAAGCTATTATAAGACCCAGGTCCCATCACACAATGCAACGCAAGCCGGAGGATAGGGTTTTCCCTTATAATAGCCAAACATTCTTGGTACATTCAAAACAAATCATTTGATACTATTATAAGTGTATAGTGTTAAAACAATTTCAATCATAAATATCAATCATAGGCGGCATGGGTACCATCTATCATGTCGCCATACTAGGCTCTACAAATAAAACTGAATATCACGTATTGAAAATTGGATTTCTGTCATGAGTCGAGGCAAGGGGCAAGCTCCTCTCCGATTCGAGACACTCTAGCAAATGTCCTAGGACCGCACACAGCAATCCTTGGATCTTCTGGGCCGGTCCTCTCTTACTTTTGAGGATTAATTATTCCTGAACACACGTTTCTCGGTCCTAACATACCTATATCTGAGGCGCCTCGTATCCAGCAACCACACAGGTGAAAAGTATATAAATGTCAGCCAGTTTAAGCACTGACACCACCCCTAGCTAGAAAGAAATGTCGTGCTCTCCCTGTAGTCACTATCCCGTTTTTGACTCATACCGAGGTGTGAGGCTCGCGAATTCACCCTATACACAAAGCTGTGCCACACAGGTCGTTCTTTGATCATCAACCACAAGACTAGGCTTTTCAACAGAAGCCTTGATCAATTGCCACTTATGCGTGCCACACTGGCAATTCACTCCATGCGACTGATGTCCATCGATATACAACCTCTGAGCTCGTACGTCTCAGAGAAGGGCGTTAAGCAAGAGAATAAATTCTCCGCCGCCAAACAGATGTATATTTAATAGAGATCAATCAACACAGAATAAAATCCAATGTCAGACACACAGTCCATTTACAAGTTCATTCTGGATCTGAACGAAACCGGAGGCACTTTCCTCGCATATCCATCGATCTCCAAGTACGTCTGGGCGATCACCAACTGTTTCTCTCCTCTTGGGTGTACATCCCAATCGAGATCATCAATAATCACCCAAACGATGTGAAGACTTCCGGTCTTCAACCACCGTCTTCATCTTCGACATATCGTCGAATCGGTTATTCAGAATGGGTATAAACCCGGCCTTTCTGAATAACCCACGTATATAATAAACAAATGTTACACAAACACAACAAACGCCTCATTCCAATTCAGAATATTCTTTTATTCACAAAATCACATTCTTAGGGGAAAGGTTCCCATTAATTTTATCAAAGATAAATTCTTCTAAATTTATTCTTTAATCTTCCTTTGGATATCATTTCAAACCGTATTATGGTTTTCCAAACTAGTCGGGATTAGCGAACCACACTGAAGTAATTATTTATTTTATTTCCCAATCCCAACCTATTCATTCCCTGGAGCAAAAATGGTAATACTCCATATCTAACACCACGGTGTTATCGGTAAATATTAATTACCACTTCATGTTCGAATCTAATTAAAGATTGAACTATCGCTTTGGAGCAAAACTGGTGGTACTCCATTCTCGATCACCTTTCAGATTTGATAATTTAAATAATCAATTCACTTTCAATCTAATTAAAGATTCATTAAAACTCCACTTAGTTTTAATCTTTTCAAAAATCAATATCCTGTCTTTAACTGGGTTAAAGAACCAATGTCACCTAAAACACGATTCACGATAAACCCAAAATCACTTTTGATATTAAATACAAGGCTCTGAATAGAAAATATACCGACTTATATTCAATATCAAATTCTGAAACCAACAAATATCGTATTGGAAATAACGATATAAAATATATCTTTCAAATTTCTGCAACCATATCTGTATAATCAAGAAACCCAACATCGAAATATTCCGAAGATAATTTCGATTCAAATCCATTTCAATTCGTATATTGGTAAATCTGATTATTTTTAAAACCACTTTCAAATTCAATTTATTTATTTAAAAATTAAATTGATTTTAATTCTAGTTCAAAACTAGTTCATTTTGATAAAAAACTATTTTTATCCTTTCAAATATGGAAATTTTCAACCCAATTTTTCCTAAATCATTTCTTATGATTTTACACAAATTATTGATATTTTTAATAATTTTATCAAGACCCGTACAGTCGATTTCCATCAACGGCCATCGAACTGCACTTACAGCGACCTTTTCCAAATTTGATTTGGACATAATTCCAAATCCAACCGTTAGATTTCAAATTTCTAATATTCATTGGAAAGCTCTTTTCGATACGAACCCAACGGTTCCGGTTTCAGGAGAATCCGATGGCCGGATCTCCCGTAATGTCCATTCGAAGTCAATGGTCGAAATTCACGAACTGCCACAGCGCGGCACGTTCTATTCAGGCCATTATATATATATAATATATATATATTATATATATATTTCGTCGATTTCCTTTTTAAAACGAATTTTATAAATCGTTTTAAATTCGTTTTCGAAATGATTTCAACTTCATATTCAATTTTGAATCAAAATTGAATATTCCACATCATCGATATACAAATGATAATATTTTCAAAACGGTATATTTTGAAATCATTTCCTTTTCTATATTCATTTTAAAAAAGAATATAATCGATATAAATATCGTTCGCGTCAAAATAGAGCATCTCTAATCAACACGGCTTTATATATTTCAATAAATTCGTTATTTTATTCAACAAATGAATATTTATTCTATTCAACACATGAATCTATATTTCTTTCAACACATGAATATTCTCAACACATGAGCACTGTCAACACATGACTATTTTTGTTATTTAATATATTTTAAAAAATTATGGTATCTATCGTTTGATTCTTAAATCAGACTCCAACTGTAAAGTAGTAAGAGAAAGATTCCCTAGGTATTAACGCCGAAGGCCGGAACCAATATCAGATCAATACCCAGGAAACCACTCATCTTATCTATTTTCCAGTTAGTTTCTAACTTTAAATATGATAAAGATGTAAATTTTATTGTTAAAATATTTCTTTCAACACATGATAATTTTCAACACATGATTATTCTTTATCTTCCCAATTGGAATGAGGCCCAATCAATTACCATATAATGTTAATTATATGGATTCCAAACAACACATGTATGTAATAGCACTGACAAATAATCGACCATCATCCAAAGTGCACTACACTGTATAAGCATCAAATATAGATATCTAATGCTTATAACAACCTGTCAATCAACCGATCGACATACAACTAATCAATCGGGATGAGTGGACTTCAAATATCATCCCAACACCCGTGTGGGGTTTCAAATCAACAAACACATATTTGTATTCACGCACACACGTTGAAAATAATATTTTTAACGATAAAATATTTTTAACTATATAAATATTTTATTTCATTTCACATCACACAATCAATTTTCAAAACACATCAAACAATCAAACATACAAGCCATCCATGGTCTGTGGACGACGGGTGTCGGGTGCTACTAAACACCGTCTGCATCCTAGTATATATTTTTAACTAGAAAAGAAAATTTAAAGTGAGAAGTTCTCACTGAGGGTTCCACTCCGCCGTGCTTTGCTTCTGAACTGCTGAACATATGGATTTGTATTGAAATTCCAATGCAGCCCCTTTCACGCTGTTTATAATAAAAATTATATTTTTATTCTTTATATTATGAACATCGCTCTTCCTATATAAAAATTATATTCTTACATCGCTATTACATGTGTAAAAATCACATTTTTACAACGCTGTATATATAATAAAAATCCTATTTTTACCGTGTTAAAAATCACATCTTTACATAGGATAAAAATCATATCTTTACATAGGATAAAAATCATATTTTTACATAGGATAAAAATCATATTTTTATACTTCTAACTTCATATTAAAAATCGTATTTTTATTTCTAATCAACACATATAAAAATCGTATTTTTATTTCTCTTCCATACGAATAAAAATCGAGGCTTTTGTTCATAAACTATATATATAATAAAGATTCATATTTTAACACAACTATAACAAGAAAACTGAAAATAAATGCTTAAACATGCTTTTCTTTCTAAGTAATTTATATTTTTTTTAAAAAATCATATTAGTTTTTAATGCTAAGGTAATTAAATTAATTAAACAAAACAAAGAAAACTCACATTGATTATCAAAATCGAAGCTTTACATAGCTAAGGCGGAGAAGCAGCAGCGTCGGTGGCTGTGGAGCTCAGGGAAGGCGGAGGGAAGGTCGAGCGGCTGAGGGGGTTGTGGTATGGCCACGGCGGTGGGCTCTAGGAGGTGCGGCGGCTGCGTTTGGGTGTTAGGGTTCGATTGGATCGAAGAAGTAGGGAGAGGGAGGGAGGAGAGCGGGAGGCGCCAGAGGGGGCGTGCGGTGGTCGGGCGTCGACGGCGACGGGTCTCGAGTGAGGGCGTCGTTCCCCTTTTTTTTTTTCCTTTTAATCGTTTTCTGGTAAACGATTTAAATGGAGGGGGGTTGACTTTGAAGAGGGGAGAGGTAGGGGTTTATATAAAATTATTTTATTATTGTTTAAATTCTAAAAAGCAACTTTTTATTTCGAACTCGAAATCGAACCCACCGACTGTCGTCCATAGCATAATACCCCCATTCCGAATACAATGGGGTATGTATCGTAAGCTGATTCGATCGTTTCGATCAGTTTTCGTCAAAATCAACATATAACTTTATATATTGAATTTGAACGCACATTTCAATTTACCGGGGTCACATACTAACTCGAAAAATTCCAGAAAAATATTTTCTAGCCTCGTATTGAACATACGGTCCTAACAAAACTAGTTTCGTCAAATTCTGAGACCGTTTGAAAAATGGCCATTTTCCAGTCAATTAAAATCAACTAAAATGGGTCAAACGTGTTTTCCTTTGCCACGCTCACATATTGATTCGAAAAATTATGAAATTTGGAACCTAGTAATCATTTGACATCGCGGATCCAACAAAAGTGGTTTCGTCGAAATCCGAGGTCATTTGCAAAATTTCCATTTTTAAGAGCCAGAATTCCATAGCGACTATTCTGAATATTCAACTGGACATATCTTTTGATTCCCGCTATGAAATTTCAAATTTTCGGGTTCGTTGGAAAGATATTCCCAATTAGATTCAAATATTTTTGGTTTCGTTAAAATCCGGTTTATTTTGCACCCGGTACATTCATTTGAAGTTTGAAATCGAATTATCGAACTACCGCGCCATTTTCAATTCCTTTTATAATTATAAATGATTTTGCGCCATTTTCAATTCCTTTTATAATTATAAATGATTATTTATATTCTAAGGACGATCTATATAAATATATACATTCTAATTCTATTCAAAATAAATTTCTCGTCGATATTATTTAAAATAATCTATTTTAAATATTCAAAATTCGCCAAAATTGCCAAAATAAAAATTTTAAACTAGCCCAGATTTTCTGGGTTGTTACATTCTTCTCCACTTAAAACTTTTCGTCCCGGAAAAGGAACGAAGTCGAAAGTTGTTTCACAAATCAACTCAACTTTCCTTCTTTTCTTTACGGCTTAAGTTCTTCAACTTTTCAGTTTCTAAGAACTTTTCAAATTTTTCAAAAATTTGGCTAACACCCTAAATTTTCGAAAAATTTCGCCATAACCTCCCCTGTACCGGGGACTTCGGGATATTTCATATAGCCTCCCATGGCCTTCTTCAATCCAAAAGAAAAAGAAAAAGCCAAGCGGCTAGCCAATCGGCTCATAAAATCATCATCACCTAAACAAAATAGTAAATTATGGTAAACATATACCTATTTGTCGGGCAAACAATTTTATTCTTCTGCTTTAGTCTCCTTGCTATGACCTATTCAATGTAAGTACATGTATATGCATGCAAAGGCGACTAATTTTCAACACAACTCACTATTTGATTAATTTGGCTAAAGGTTCAACTTTTATTTAATCAACCAATAATCAAACAACACAATCAGCAATCAATTAGTTGATTAGCTTTTCAATTTCATAACTTTGATATATAGACAAAAAATCAGATTTTTGATGCCAAATCACAACAATAGGCCCTATATAATTTTGTTTCTCACACCAGTCAATAGGAAATATATAAACATCACACCTTCGAAACTCGAACACAAACTGCTGATGCTACGTAGTCATCAACAGAATCATCTCCGTGTGACTAGAGTGTGACTTTATATCTATCCATTATATTAAAACTTCGAATACACGCGGATCAGACGTATACGCAAAATCTATATATACTGAATTGTCCAAATTCAAATATAATAAATAATCAAATACGTATAATTGAATTTAAATTTTCAAAACAAAAATTGTTTTCACTTTAAAAATATAATCTTCACACTCGTTCTAGGATACTACTGATCCCATCTCTAACGAGTCATTCCCATTGGATATTACTAATCCAATATCTGATGAATTCTTTCGTATGGTTCTAATGTGCCATGTTCTTTGAGATTTCTAAACCAAAGCTCTGATACCAAAATGTGAAGACCCGTAACTTCCCCGGTAGGGAAAGCCCGGATGATCTTGAGAACACGACAAAATAGAACGCAAACAGAAGAACATTTCATTGTTATTACAACAATTCCATCAGAATACAAGAATATACAGAGTATGAGTACACAAAATACATTCGATAAATATCAGAGATTACAAAAAATTACATAGCAGCGGAAAAATAATACAAAACACAACTAGAAGAGATATACGGATACAGAGCTTTCCGGATATCATTCCAGCTGTAAACCAGGATCCTGTGAATATAAATCTGTAAAACCAAAACTACTAGCTGCCCGTGTCGAAAATTAAGGGCACCTAGAGTTTAGGTTAAAACAATAAACTCCAGGTCAGTCATGTGACTGGTGTGAGAACGAAAACAGTTATTAATCTTTATTTTAAAGAAGAGTAATTCAAGGGACCACGCCGTATAACACGGAACGAGTTTCCTCCTAAGAACACTGGTGCATATAACAAAACAGCGCAATGCTTTTTGGAAAAATGAAGCTATTATAAGACCCAGGTCCCATCACACAATGCAACGCAAGCCGGAGGATAGGGTTTTCCCTTATAATAGCCAAACATGCTTGGTACGTTCAAAACAAATCATTTGACACTATTATAAGTGTCAAAACAATTTCAATCATAAATATCAATCATAGGCGGCATGGGTACCATCTATCATGTCGCCATACTAGGCTCTACAAATAAAGCCGCAATATCACGTATTGGAAATTGGATTTCCGTCATGAGTCGAGGCAAGGGGCAAGCTCCGCTCCGATTTGAGGCACTCTAGCAAATGTCCCAGGACCGCACACAGCAATCCTTGGATCTTCAGGGCCGGTCCTCACTTACTTTTGAGGATTAATTATTCCTGAACACAAGTTTCCCGGTCCTAACAGACCTATATCTGAGGCACCTCGTATCCAACAACCACACAGGTGAAAAGTATATAAATGTCAGCCAGTTTAAGCACTAACACCACCCCAAGCTAGAAAGAAACGTCGTGCTCTCCCTGCAGTCACTATCCCGTTTTTGACTCATACCGAGGTGTGAGGCTCGCGAATTCACGCTATACACAAAGCTGCGCCACACAGGCCGTGCTTTGATCATCAACCACAAGACTTTGCTTTTCAACAGAAGCCTTGATCAATTGCCACTTACGCGTGCCACACTGGCAATTCACTCCATGTGAATGATGTCCATCGATATACAACCTCTGAGCTCGTACGTCTCAGAGAAGGGCGTTAAGCAAGAAAATAAATTCTCCTCTGCCAAACAGATGTATATTTAATAGAGATCAATCAACACAGAATAAAATCCAATGTCAGACACACAGTCCATTTACAAGTTCGTTCTGGGTCTGAACGAAACCAGAGGCACTTTCCTCGCATATCCATCGATCTCCAAGTACGTCTGGACGATCACTAACTGTTTCTCTCCTCTTGGGTGTACAGCCCAATCGAGATCATCAATAATCACCCAAACGATGTGAAGACTTCCAGTCTTCAACCACCGTCTTCATCTTCGACATATCATCGAATTGGTTATTCAGAAAGGGTATAAACCCGGCCTTTCTGAATAACCCACGTATATAATAAACAAATGTTACAAAAACACAACAAATGCCTCATTCCAATTCAGAATATTCTTTTATTCACAAAATCACATTCTTAGGGGAAAGGTTCCCATTAATTTTATCAAAGATAAATTCTTCTAAATTTATTCTTTAATCTTCCTTTGGATATCATTTCAAACCGTATTATGGTTTTCCAAACTAGTCGGGATTAGCGAACCACACCGAAGTAATTATTTATTTTATTTCCCAATCCCAACCTATTCATCCCGTTGAGAAAAACTGGTAATACTCCGTATCTAACCCCACGGTGTTATCAGTAAATATTAATTACCACTTCACGTTCAAATCTAATTAAAGATTTAACTATCGCTTTGGAGCAAAACTGGTGGTACTCCATTCTCGATCACCTTTCAGATTTGATAATTTAAATAATCAATTCACTTTCAATCTAATTAAAGATTCATTAAAACTCCACTTAGTTTTAATCTTTTCAAAAATCAATATCCTGTCTTTAACTGGGTTAAAGAACCAATGTCACCTAAAACACGATTCACGATAAACCCAAAATCACTTTTGATATTAAATACAAGGCTCTGAATAGAAAATATACCGACTTATATTCAATATCAAATTCTGAAACCAACAAATATCGTATTGGAAATAACGATATAAAATATATCTTTCAAATTTCCGCAACCATATCTGTATAATCACGAAACCCAACATCGAAATATTCCGAAGATAATTTCGATTCAAATCCATTTCAATTTGTATATTGGTAATTCTGATTATTTTTAAAACCACTTTCAAATTCAATTTATTTATTTCAAAAATAAATTGATTTTAATTCTAGTTCAAAACTAGTTCATTTTGATAAAAATCTATTTTTATCCATTCAAATATGGAAATTTTCATCCCAATTTTTCCCAAATCATTTCTTATGATTTTACACAAATTATTGATATTTTTAATAATTTTATCAAGGCCCGTACAATCGATTTCCATCAACGGCCATCGAACTGCACTTACACCGAACTTTTCCAAATTTGATTTGGACATAATTCCAAATCCAACCGTTAGATTTCAAATTTCAAATATTCATTGGAAATCTCTTTTCGATACGAACCCAACGCTTCCGGTTTCAGGAGAATCCGACGGTCGGATCTCCCGTAATGTCTATTCAAAGTCAATGGTCGAAATTCACGAACTGCCACAGCGCGGCACGTTCTATTCCGGCCATTATATTTATATAATATATATATATATATATATTATATATTTCATCGATTTCATTTTTAAAACAAATTTTATAAATTGTTTTAAATTCGTTTTCGAAACGATTTCAACTTCATATTCAATTTTGAATCAAAATTGAATATTCCACATCATCGATATACAAATGATAATATTTTCAAAACGGTATATTTTGAAATCATTTCCTTTTCTATATTCATTTTAAAAACGAATATAATCGATATAAATATCGTTCGCGTCAAAATAGCGCATCTCTAATCAATACGGCTTTATATATTTCAATAAATTCGTTATTCTATTCAACAAATGAATATTTATTCTATTCAACACATGAATCTATATTTCTTTCAACACATGAATATTCTCAACACATGAGCAATGTCAACACATGACTATTTTTGTTATTTAATATATTTTAAAAAATTATGGTATCTATCATTTGATTCTTAAATCAGACTCCAACTGTAAAGTAGTAAGAGAATGATTCCCTAGGTATTAACGCCGAAGGTCGGAACCAATATTAGATCAATACTCAGGAAACCACTCATCTTATCTATTTTCCAGTTAGTTTCTAACTTTAAATATGATAAAGATGTAAATTTTATTGTTAAAATATTTCTTTCAATACATGATAATTTTCAACACATGATAATTTTCAACACATGATTATTCTTTATCTTCCCAATTGGAATGAGGCCCAATCAATTACCATATAATGTTAATTATATGGATTCCAAACAACACATGTATATAATAGCACTGACAAATAATTGACCATCATCCAAAGTGCACTACACTGTATAAGCATCAAATATAGATATATAACGCTTATAACAACCTGTCAATCAATCGATCGACATACAACTAATCAATCGGGATGAGTGGACTTCAAATATCATCCCAAC
This sequence comes from Allium sativum, assembly GCA_030737875.1. Lineage (NCBI taxonomy): Eukaryota > Viridiplantae > Streptophyta > Magnoliopsida > Asparagales > Amaryllidaceae > Allium > Allium sativum. The sequence goes on from CM060925.1 coordinate 14,664,183, forward strand.
ACCCGTGTGGGGTTTCAAATCAACAAACACATATTTGTATTCACACACACACGTTAAAAATAATATTTTTAATGATAAAATATTTTTAACTATATAAATATTTTATTTCATTTCACATCACACAATCAATTTTCAAAACACATCAAACATACAAGCCATTCATGGTCTGTGGACGACGGGTGTCGGGTGCTACTAAACACCGTCTGCATCCTAGTATATATTTTTAACTAGAAAAGAAAATTTAAAGTGGGAAGTTCTCACTGAGGGTTCCACTCTGCCGTGCTTTGCTTTTGAACTGCTGAACATATGGATTTGTATTGAAATTCCAATGCAGCCCCTTTCACGTTGTTTATAATAAAAATTATATTTTTATTCTTTATATTATGAACATCGCTCTTCCTATATAAAAATTATATTCTTACATCGCTATTACATGTGTAAAAATCACATTTTTACAACGTTGTATATATAATAAAAATCCTATTTTTACCGTGTTAAAAATTACATCTTTACATAGGATAAAAATCATATCTTTACATAGGACAAAAATCATATTTTTATACTTCTAACTTCATAATAAAAATCGTATTTTTATTTCTAACCAACACATATAAAAATCGTATTTTAATTTCTCTTCCATATGAATAAAAATCGAGTCTTTTGTTCATAAACTATATATATAATAAAGATTCATATTTTAACACAACTATAACAAGAAAACTGAAAATAAAGGCTTAAACATGCTTTTCTTTCTATGTAATTTTTTTTTAAAAAAATCAGATTAGTTTTTAATGCTAAGGTAATTAAATTAATTAAACAAAATAAAGAAAACTCACATTGATTATCAAAATCGAAGCTTTACATAGCTAAGGCAGAGAAGCAGCGGCGTCGGTGGCTGTGGAGCTCAGGGAAGGCGGAGGGAAGGTCGAGCGGCTGGGGGGTTTGTGGTCTGGCCACGGCGGTGGGCTCTAGGAGGTGCGGCAGCTGCGTTTGGGTGCTAGGGTTCGATTGGATCGAAGAAGTAGGGAGAGGGAGGGAGGAGAGCGGGAGGCGGAGGCGCCAGAGGGGGCGTGCGGTGGTCGGGCGTCGACAGCGACGGGTCTCGAGTGAGGGCGTCGTTCCCCTTTTTTTACTTTTCCTTTTAATCGTTTTCTGGTAAACGATTAAAATGGAGGGGGGGGGGGGGGTTGACTTTGAAGAGGGGAGAGGTAGGGGCTTATATAAAATTATTTTATTATTTTTTAAATTGTAAAAAGCAACTTTTTATTTCAAACTCAAAATCGAACCCACCGAATGTCGTCCACAGCGTAATACCCATATTCCGAACACAATGGGGTATGTATCGTAAGCTGATTCGATCGTTTCGATCAGTTTTCGTAAAAATCAACATATAACTCTATATATTGAATTTGAACGCACATTTCAATTTACTGGGGTCACATACTAACTCGAAAAATTCCAGAAAAATATTTTCTAGCCTCGTATTGACGATGCGGTCCTAACAAAACTAGTTTCGTCAAATTCTGAGACTGTTTGAAAAATGGTCATTTTCCAGTCGATTAAAATCAACTGAAATTGGTCAAACGCGTTTTCCTTTGCCACGCTCACATATTGATTTGAAAAATTATGAAATTTTAAACCTATCAATCATTTGATATCGCGGATCCAACAAAAGTGGTTTCGTCGAAATCCGAGGTCGTTTGCAAAATTTCCATTTTTAAGGGCCAGAATTCCATAGCGACTATTCTGAATTTTCAACTGGACATATCTTTTGATTCCCGCTATGAAATTTAAAATTTTCGGGTTCGTTGGAAAGATATTCCCTATTATATTCAAATATTTTTGGTTTCATTAAAATCCGGTTTATTTTGCACCCGGTACATTCATTTGAAGTTTGAAATCGAATTATCGAACTACCGCGCCATTTTCAATTCCTTTTATAATTATAAATAATTATTTATATTCTAACGACGATCTATATAAATATATACGTTCTAATTCTATTCAAAATAAATTTCTCGTCGATATTATTTAAAATAATCTATTTTAAATATTCAAAATTCGCCAAAATTGCCAAAATAAAATTTTTAAACTGGCCCAGATTTTTCGGGTTGTTACAGGTGTTACAAACTACCCCCCTAAAGAGCCCAACGTACTCGTTGGCTCATATCACTCCCCACCCAGGTGGTGTGCATGTAACCCGCATCAGTACCACACCGACCAACATCCGCAGCATTACACACACAATTCCGGCTGGGTATAGGCTATGATACCAAATGTGACACCCACGAGATTCGAACCCCCGACCTCCCAGAAAGCAACAACATGCACTAACCACTGTTTTAAAAGATCTTTGTGTTAGCTTTTCGAGAGGGGTGTTACAGTCTACTACCGGTCTCTTCATTAAAATACGACCAACAGGAAGGTAAGTCCAAGGTCACAACGACCTTTTCCAAAATTGATTAGGCCATATTTTAAAATCAAACCGTTAGATTTTAAATCTCTTATATTCATTGGAAAGCTCTTTTTGATACAAACCCAACGGTTCCAGTTTTAGGAGAATCCGACGGTCGAATCTCCCGTTATATCAATTTGAAGTTAATGGTCGAAGTTCGCGAACGGTCGCTGCGCGGTGCGTTCTTCTCAGGCCATTAAATATATATATATAATGTATATATATATCGTCGATTTCCTTTTAAAACGTATTTTATAAAATATTTATAAATTCGTTTTAAAACGATTCCAACTTCTTTTTCAAATTTAAATCAAAATTGGATATTCTATATCTTTATCATATTAAAATGATAATATTTTCAAAATATTAGATTTTGAAATCACTTCTTTTCGATATTAATTATAAAATGAATAAAATCAATCGATAAACCCGTTCGGGTTAAAATAGCATTTGCAACTTAACTCGACTTCACATTTTTATATTTTTGTGTCCATCTAAAATCATACATCAAAATCATAATTTTATTCTTCATTGGAAATTATTTAAAAATATTCGTTATTTTAAAATATTCTTTATTTTAAAATATTCTTTATTTCTGAATCGGAATGTGACTCAATCTATTACCATATAATTCCATTTATATGGATTTCAAACATCGCATGTATACAACAATAATGATAAATAATCATTTAACATTCCAACATCGTCCAGAGTGAAATTTACAACTGTGTGAGCATTAAAATAAATAAATAACGCTCATCACAGTTTGTCGATCAATCGATTGACATTGAATTAAATTCAGGGGAGATGTGAAAAAATTATCATCCCCAGACCCGTGTGGGGTTTTCAAACAACAACAGTTTATTTAAATAAATTATTGGCTAATAAATTTAACAAATTCTAATTCAGTTTGAATTCTTTTTCTAATTAAAAACACATCATATGCCTCATTCCAATTCAGAATATTCTTTTAATAAAATATTCACATTATTAGGGAAATGTTCCCATTAATTTTATCAAAGATAAATTATTTTAAATTTATTCTTAAATCTTCCTTTGGATATCCATTTCAAAATATTTTATTAACTAGTCGGGATTATCGAACCTTACCGCAATAATCATTTATTATTTCTCAATCCCAACCTATTCACCCCATGGAGAAAAACTGGTAGCACTCCATATCTAACACCCCTGTGTTCTCGGTAAATTTAATTACCATTTCACGTTCAAATCTAATTAAATATTTAACTATCGCCTAGAATAAAGCTGGTGGTACTCCATTCTCGATCATTTCAAGGATTCGATAAATTTAATCCCCTCATTCACGTTTTAATCTAATTAAAGATTCATTAAAACTCTAGTTCGGTTTTAATCTCAAAAATCATTACTTTATGATTATTCAAATCTAAGAAATTAATCTTATCTTTAACTGGGTTAAAAAAACAATGTCAATTAAAACACAGTTCACAATAAACCCAAATCATCTTCCATAAACTATGGAATCTTCACGGAAATCATAACATTGTATAATCGATATAAATTCCCGTATCAGACTAATAATATAAATGGAATTAGCGGCAAGGCCTTTTAAATTCCATATATAGTAGCGGTCTTCATCCATAGAAACTCATCTCGATTATTACCAAATCGAATTCCTCTCAATTCTAATTTAATATATTAAATTGGAAAACTTTATTTTGGAAAATTTTCCATTAAATCTTAATAAAAAGATTTATAAGTTCCAAATCATATTTTCACCGTTAATTAGGTTAAAGAACACATGTCATTCAAAACACAGTTCACAATAAACCCACAATCAACTTTCATTTCAATTCCAATTAAATATTAATTAATTGGTAAACTTCTCTAAATCTTAATTAAAAGATTAATTCTTTTCTCAACTGGGTTTAAGAACCGTGTTATTTAAGACACCATTCACGACAATCCCAAAATCCAATTTGACATTAAATAAAAGGCTCTGAATAGAAATTATATCGGCTTATATTCAATATCAAATTCTTAAACCAACAAATATCGTATTGGGAATAACGATATATATATATATATCTTCCAAATTCCTCAACAATATCCGTATAATCACGGAATCCAATATCGAAATATTCCAAAGACAATTTCCATTCCAGTTCATATTTTGGAAAATTCTGGTTATGTTAAAACCATCTACAAATCCAATTTATTTAAAAACATCGGATTATTATTCTAGTTAATTACTAGTTCATTTCGATCAAAATATATTTTAATCTTTTCAAAACTTGGAAATTTTCATCCAAAATCTTTCTAAATCATTTATTATGAATTTACATAATTTTAATAATTTTAGTAAGTTCCTTACAGTCGATTTTCAATAACGGCCACCGAACTGCATTTACAGCGACCTTTTCCAAAATTGATTTGGCCATATTTTAAAATCTAACCGTTGGATTTCAAATCGCTTGTATTCATTGGAAATCTCTTTTCGATACGAACCCAACAGTTCTGGTTTTAGAAGAATCCGACGGTCGGATCTCCCATTACATCAATTTGACGTTAATGATCGAAGTTCGCGAACGGTCGTTGCGCAGCGCGTTCTATTCAGGCCATTAAATATTATGTATATATATATATATCGTTGATTTCCTTTTCAAACGAATTTTATAAATTCGTTTTAAAACGATTCCAACTTCTTTTTCAAATTTAAATCAAAATTTGATATTCTATATCTTTATCATATTAAAATGATAATATTTTCAAAATATTAGATTTTGAAATCACTTCTTTTCGATATTCATTATAAAATGAATAAAATCGATTGATAAACCCGTTCGGGTTAAAATAGCGTTTGCTACTTAACTCGACTTCACATTTTTACATTTTTGTGTCCATCTAAAATCGGACATCAAAATCATAATTTTATTCTTCATTGGAAATTATTTAAAAATATTCGTTATTTTATAATATTCTTTATTTTAAAAGATTCTTTATTTTAAAATATTCTTTATTTTAAAATATTCTTTATTTCTGAATCGGAATGCGACTAAATCAATTACCATATAATTCCAGTTATATGGATTTCATACATCGCATGAATACAACAATAATGATAAATAATCATTTAACATTCCAACATCATCTGGAGTGAAATTTACAACTGTATGAGCATTAAAATAAATAAATAACGCCCATCACAGTCTGTCGATCAAACGATTGACATTGAATTAAATTCAAGAGAGATGTGAATAAATTATCATACCCAGACCCGTGTGGGGTTTTCAAACAACAACAGTTTATTTAAATAAATTATTGGTTAATAAATTTAACCAATTCTTATTCGGTTTGAATTCTTTTTCTAATTAGTCAATTTTCACTATTTAAATTATAAATGGATATTTATAATTTAAATTTCAATTACCACATTAATGTTAACATTATTTTTAATATGTTAAACATTTCAACATCACAAACAACACACAATATAGTCCAAACAAAGAACCATGGTTTCTACAATAAATAGTGTCGGGTGCTGCTAAGCACCATCTGCATCCTAGTATATATTTAACTGTAAAATAATTAGAGTGAGAAGGAGTTTTCACCTTGGGTTCCACTCTGCTAGTTTTTATTTCTGAACAGTTTGGATTTGCTCCAGTGCGTTGTATTCTTCACCGTGATTCCAACGTAATCTGTTTCATGCAGTTTATATTAAAAATCACATTTTTAATAACGCTATCTATGATTAAAAATCGCATTTTTAAATCTAAAACTATTTTTATAAAAATCATATTTTTAATCTATGTTATTTAATTAAAAATTCAGATCTTTAAAACAATGTTATTTATTTATAAAAATTCACATTGTTGTGCAAAGTCATTTATATAAAAATTCCATCTTTTATATATATTTTTAAAACAATTCTATTTATATATTTAAAAACAACTCTACTTATATTTTTTAAAATACACTATTTCTATTTAAAATCACATTTTTAAATCAAAGCTATTTTATTTTTAAAAATCACATTTTTAATACTATGTTTATATTTTAAACACAATGCTATTTTTAAAAACAAACTTTTATTTACAATGCTATTATTTTAAAAACGTATTTTATTTACAACTCTATTTATTTTAAAAATATAATTTTATTTATGCTATTAATTTTAAAAACTGATTTTATAATTGCTATTATATATTTTAAAAACTGATTTTATAATTGCTATTATATATTTTAAAAAATGATTTTATAAATGCTATTATATATATTAAAAACTGATTTTATAATTGCAGTTTTAATTTAAATTAAAATTGAAAACAATTTCAATGTTAATCTAAATGAAAACACTAAAAATAATTCACAGTCTTAAACCTTTCTTCATGTTCCTCTTCATCGTGTTTTGCCTGGACCACAAAACCCATTGTCGATCCTCCAAATCCACTATCGCAACACCCTCCACACGCCGTAACCCCGATCCAACTCCGCCACCTCGTCGAGCTTCACCCTGCCTCCTTGCGCCAGCGCCGGCGTTGAACTCGCGGCCTCCAAGAGCAAAGAAAGTCACTTCGAAGGCGCCATGTTCCCACCCGAAATTCTCCAAAAATGTAATATGAAATCCAATCTTAGCCGTATCAATCTGAAGAGCATGAACAGTGCTTCGGTTTTTGTTTTGGAACTGGGTTAAAATTCAAAGTAGATTGGAATCGATTGAGGCTTGAATTTCGTAGCATTACGGCCATTCATTTTTTTAGAGTTGGCTGCTGGAGGAATAGCGAATTAGGGTTTCTTATTTTCTAAGGGGGTATTTATATAAATTTTTATATTATTTAATTCAATAATTAATCAAAGAGGAAGTTTAACGATTCGAACTCCAAATTAACCCCAACGACTATCGCCCCTAGCTAAATACCCTCATTCCGGACATAATAAAATATGTTTCATAAGCCAGTTCGACTGTTTTGACTAGTTTCTCTTTAAATTAAAATATAAACCAATATATATTGAATTTAACGTACATTTTAATTTACTGGGGCCACATACTGACTCAAAAAATTCCAAAAAAAAATTATATCTAGCTTTTTTTGATGATACGGTCCTAACAAAACTAATTTCGTCGAATTTGGAGACCGTTTGAAAAATGGCCATTTTCTGGTCGATCCAATTTGACTGAAATTGACAAAACACGTTTTCTCTTGCCACACTCACATATTAATTCCAAAATTTATGAATTTTGGAATCTAGCAATAATTTGACATTTCGGATCCAACAAAAGTAGTTTCATCAAAAACGGAGGTCGTTTGCAAAATGGCTATTTTTAAGGACTTATATATTATATTAAAATATATATAAATTCCATAGCGACTATTTTAAATTTTAAACTGAACATAACTTTCAATTTTTATTATGAAATCTAGATTTTTCACATTCATTAGAAAACAGATTTAAATATTTCTGGTTTTACTGAAATCCTATTTTTAATGAATTTTATATTTTAATTCAAAGTTTAAAATCAAATTTTCAAACTACCGGTGCCATTTCCAGTTCGTTTTATAATTAGAATAAATTTATACTTTCTAATTCTAATTTAAATAAATTTTTATTTGTTATTATTTAAAATACATTTTAAATATTCAAAATCCATTAAAATAGCTAAAATTAAAATTTTAAATTGGGTTGTTACACCTACTATTTTTGATGTTTTATTAGTTAGGAATCTAAAACACAACCTACTAAGTATTAGTCAACTTTGCGATAAGGGCTATAAAATAAACTTTGAAAATGATAAATGTTTTATAGAAGATAAGAATTCAAAAGTAATATTCAAAGGAGATTAAAAGAAAATTATCTATATATTGAGTATGAAAATCTCCGACGATAATCTATGTCTTATGGTCAATACAAGTGACCCTTGGATCTGGCATAAGAGTTCAGTCGTATAAATTTCAAATACATTTCCAGGATTTCAAAATTAGATTCAATTAGGGGATTACCCAAAATGAAGTTTAAAGTTAATAATTTATGCGACGTTTGTCAGTTCGGAAAATTAAAAAGAAGTTCATTTAAATCAAAAGAGGAAATTACAACCTCGAAACCATTAGAGTTAATTCACATGGATTTATTTTGTCCAACTCAAACCCAATCAATAAATCACAATAGATATGTTTACGTAATACTCGACGATTTTTCTAGATTTACTTGGACTTTGTTTCTTAAAACAATAGTGATTCTTTTGATGAATTTAAAACTTTTGCTAAAAGAATTCAAAATTTATTATCCTTGAAGGTCATAACAATATGTAGTGACCATGGCGGAGAATTCAAAAACGAAAAGTTTCATAAATTTTGTAATAAAAAGGGAGTAACCCATATTTTTCTTTCCCTAGAACCCCTCAACAAAATGGAGTAGTTGAACATAAAAATAGATCGATACAAGAGTGTACGAGACTATGTTATCCAATAGAAATTTACCAAGAAATTTTTGTGCTGAGGCATTTACAACAGCTTGCTATATTTTAAATAGAATTTCAATAAGACTCTTAACTCATAAAACACCATATGAACTTTTTTATAATAAGAAACCAAAAGTATCATATTTTAAAATATTTGGAAGTAAATGTTTTATTCTTAATACTAAAGAAAATTTAGATAAATTTGACCCGAAATCCGATAAAGGAATATTTATGGGATATTCAGAGAGAAGTAAGGCATATAGAGATTTCAATTCAAGAGCCAATACTATAGAAGAAACCTTAAATGTATCCATTGACGAAAATTATTACACAACACAACAAAGATGGATGTGATAATGGAGTTAATGAGACAAATATTGAAGATAGTCAACCAAATAAAAGGATTGGATTACTAAGAGACCATCCTGTAGAAAATATCTTAGGAGATATTGAATCCGTCGTTATGACTCGTAATCAATTAAATAATATGAGTAATTCAACATTTATTTCAACTATTGAACCTATGAATCCAAAGGAAGCATCATTTGACGATTCATGGATCCTTGATATGCAAGAGGAATTGAATCAGTTTACTCGGAATGATGTATGAGAACTTGTTCATAAACTAGAGGATAAAACTATAATATGAACTAAATGGGTTTATAAAAATAAAATGAACGAACACGGTGAGGTCGTAAGAAATAAGGCAAGATTAGTAGCACAAGGTTATACTCAAGAAGAAGGAATAGAATATGATGAAACGTTTTCTCCTGTAACTAGATTAGAAGCAATTAGGACATTACTAGCCTTTGAAAACTTAATAATTTCAAATTATATCAAATGGATGTTTAAAATGCTTTTCTAAACGAATTTGTTAAAAAAGACATATATTTAGAGCAACCACCTCTTTTTAAAGACGAAAAATTGCCAAATCATGTATATAAGATAAAGAAAACATTATATGGATTAAAACAGGCTCCTAGTGCTTGGTATGATAGATTAAGAAATTACTTATTACAATATAACTTCAAAATTGGAAAACTAGATAATACACTGTTTATTTAAAAAAATAAAGATATGCAATTAGTACAAATATATGTTGACAATATAATTTTCGAATAGATGAATAAAGAATTTTCAGAGATTATTACCAAAGAATTTAAAATGAGTCATATGGGAGAACTAACATTCTTCTTAGGCTTACAAATCCATCAATTAAAGAATGGAATATTTATTAATCAAGAAAAATATGCAAGAAATTTAATTAATAAATATAATTAAACAACAACTAATGGAAGACCAACACCAATGGAAACTAATATAGCATTAAGTAAAGATGATACATCAAAGGATGTTGATCATAAACTATATAGAGGGATGATAGGATCATTATTGTATATAACCGCTAGTAGACCAGATATAATGCAGAGTGTATGTCTCTTTACAAGATATCAATCGCAACCTAAGGAAACAAGTTTAAAAGTAGTCAAACATATTCTAAGATATGTAAAACATGCATCAGACTTTGGATTATTTTATCCTAAGGATGATTCATTTGATTTAATTTCCTATTGTGATGCTAATTATGCGGGATGTAAATCCGATCATAAGAGTACTAGTGGAACATGCACTTATTAGGGCATTCACTAGTCCCGTGGTTTAGTAAAAAGAAAAATACTGTGTCTTTGTCAACCACTGAAGCAGAATATATCTCTGCTGCTTTGAATTGTTCACAGGTAATATATATGCAACATACTCTAAATGATTTTGGATTAAAAATAAATAAATCACCAATATACTGTGATAATACGAGCACTATGAATATATCTAAAAATCCAACTCATCACTCAAGAACTAAACTTATCAATATAAGGCATCATTTTCTAATAGATAATGTAAGTAAAGAGAAAATTTCACTCGAACTTATAGAAACAGATAAACAAATAGCAGATATATCAACAAAACCATTAAAAGAATCAACGTTTAATAAATTTAGAAGAGAATTAGGTATTTGTTCATTTAAGTTAATCAAAATAATTAAATATATTAATATATATATAAGAGTAACATTAAAAAATCAGAAAAATAAAATTAAAAATGTATGTGTGTCCATATGCATAGAAGCCTATGTCAACATATAACTGCCGGATTTTAAAAAATTAATTCCCACCAAAAGTAAGCTACAATAACCATTTAAACTCTCCACTTCAAATTTTCTATTTCACTCTCCTATTTCACTTCTGTAAAAACTCAAAACAAAAATAAATCATGGCTTCCACTAATTATAACAACCAAATTAACCCCCAATGATTCATTGGACCATCCGAAGGTCCATTCCAACGTTCTACCTCTCTCGCGTAATCAAATTAGAAGAGAAAATGGAGTATGCTCTCCCAATGCTTGTCGAGATTCAGGTACTTCAAATACGCATGAATCAAGAGCAAATTAAACAAGGAAAGATGATGCGGAATCTCCATAAGTTTGTAATGAATAACCAAGCAAATCCAATCATCATCGAAGACGATAATCCGGCAATGGAAGAAGAAGAAGAGGAAGAAGAGGAGGAGGAAGAAATGATGGAAGAAGAGGATCTAGAAGAGGCACAACAAGACATCATGGACGAGGACGATCAAGTCGTATGCGTTGGAGAAGTATCGTTCAATTAAAATGGGAATGTAATTGAATGAAATGGGGATTTTTGCATAAATTACCCTAATTTTCCAATCCACAAGTCCCCTATCGTAAAGAACAATTAGAAGTTAGGTCTCGGTGTAATACGTCCGTAATGATTCATGTAATTTGCTTTGGTGTGTATAGTTTGTATTATAAACAATGTTTAATTTAATGGTTGCTTTATCTTTCATAAGCATTTCATTATTTATTATGTAGGCATGAATGTCGGAGGAGTCATATACATGAAGTATATAATTATAGAATCATAGAATAAATAAAGATATAAATAGATATTGGATTTAGGGGGAGTATTTTTTGAATTTCTTTTTGATAATGCCAAAAGGGGAGAAATTATAAAATATAGACTTAGTTTAAGTAGAGTATATAGGATTCATATTTACAGGGGGAGTATTAGAAGGATCAACATCAACAGGTATGAACATGTATGAATAATTTATAAACTAAGATTGTCATCATCAAAAAGGAGGAGATTGTTGGAGAATGGAGTTTTGATGACAGCAACCTTATTTCAATTATCATTGATTATAAAATTTATACTAACATTTGTATCTAGAATATATATACATACATGTATGCAATATTTGTATATAGAACTTAAATACTGAAGACTGTGCAGTTTTAGAGATTCAATAGATTCAGAATTCAGAGAAGATTCAAGACTCATGGGTAATCAAGTTATCAAGGGTTCAAGACAAATATAGTAATAGAGTCTAGTTTATATGTAAGACTCTGAATAGCACTCCACGTTCATATCCAAATCATGTTTTTTTATTCTAATTTTCAAATTTCAAATTCTGTTTTTAAAAATTCAAATTCTATGTTTAAATAGTTTTACTATCTTACTTTTGATTTCAAACATAAGTTTTAAAGTTTATATATTTATATAGTTATATACGTTTATAATTTTATATTTATAGTTTTAAACCTTAAAATTTTATAAATATGTTTATATAATTTATATTTATGTTTTCATGATTTTATACTTTATAATATTCATTTATATCACTATGTTTCAATTCAAGAATTTCCAGAATCAAATATATTGTTAAACACTTGAAAATATTCAAAATTTAAATTTTTAAAGAGCATATGTCGACACACATATATACATATGTCGACATACAATTGTCACTTTTTCAATTTTGAAAGGAAGTGTCTTTTCGCCATTTGTAACGTTCCAGAAGCATTGCAACCTTTCAAATCTTATAAATAGGGGTTGAATTCGAATTCTTTAACAATTCTTCTTCTCCATCTTCACTCCTTTTCATCCCTCCATTATTATTTCATTTTTTATTGATTTATACACTTCTACTCTGCCGAATTCTATTCTAATTACATAAAACTTCTTCTCTTCTCACTCTCTACTCATTACTCTCTGAATTGAAGTGATATTGAAGTGTTATAGGGCTGTTGTAATCATTTAGGCTTGTTTGGGAAAGGGTGTGATCCTTGTAGCCCTGAAATCAAGAAAAGTAATCGGTGTTAACCTTATAGCAGTGAAATCAAGGGTGTTGGAATCAGTGCTAACCTTGTAGCCGTGAAATTAAGGGGATTGTACTTGGATATCGATATAGCCGTTAGCATTATCAAAATTTAGTTCAAATTATGAAATTAAGGGCCCTGTGAGGCTAGTTGCGGTTTTAAAGGTCTCCTCATACAAAGGAGGTTATGGCGAATTTTTTAAAAAATTTAGGGTGTTAGCCAAATTTTTGAGAAATTAGAAAATTCTTAGAAACTGAAAAGTTGAAGAATAAACGCCAGAATGAAAGTTGAGTTGGTTAGTTAAATAACTTTCAGCTCTGTTCCTTTTCAAGGACGAAAAGATTTTAAGTGGGGGAGATTGTAACAACTCGGATTTTCAGAACCAATTTAAATTTTTTATTTTAGCTATTTTTATGGATTTTGAATATTTAAGATGGTTTATTTAAATGATAATGACTAAAAATTTATTTAAATCAAAGTTGGAATGAATAAATTTATTTTAATTATAAAACGAGCCTGAAATGGCACGGCAGTTTGAAAATTCGATTTCTAATTTCAATTTAATATGCAGGATTCAAAATAAATCGGATTTCAGTAAAACCAGAAATATATGAATCTGTTTAATAATATCTTTCTAACGAATGTGAAAAATTCAGATTCCATAATGGGAATAAAAAGTTACGTCCAGTTTAAAATTTAAAATAGTCGTTATGGAATATATATATATATATATTTTATATAATATATGGCCCTTAAAAATAGCCATTTCGCAAATGACCTCCATTTTCGACGAAACCCCTTTTGTTGGATCCGGAATGTAAGATTATAGCTAGATTCCAATTTTCATATTTTTTGGAATTAATATGTGAGCATGGTGGATTTAAACGTGTTTGGCACTTTCAGTTTGAATTTCATCAACTGGAAAATGACCATTTTTTAAACGGTCTCCAAATTCGACGAAATTAGTTTTGTTAGGACCGTATCGTTAAAACATAGCTAGATTTATTTTTTTGGAATTTTTGGAGTCAGTATGTGGCCCTGGTAAATTAAAATATACATTTAAAATTCAATATATAGATTTATATTTTAATTTTGATAAAAAGTGATCAAAATGGCCGAATTGGCTTACCAGACATATCCCATTGTGCCCGTAATGGGGGTATTACGCTAAGGGCGACAGTCATTGGATTCAAATTGTAGATGAAATGAAAATTCAACTTTTTGGAATTTAAAATAATAATAATATAAATTATTATAAATACTTGATCAACCCTTTTACACTCTCTCCCCTTACCATTCATTTCAAAATCGAAAGGGGAAAAATCATCACAGCGACGAAACCTAGCCCGCCGCTGCTCTTGTCGCGTCGTCGGAGGAGGAGCCCCAGTCACCGCGCCGCCTAGCGCGACCCCCACCCCTCCGATGATCCACGTTTTCCCTTTCTCTCCCTCACGAGCAATCACCACGGCTCGAGCCCCCCCCTTTAAAAATTGATCGCAGGCCATCACTGAGAGCCGCGCCACCGCACCACCTTCGTACCCCCTCCGCTCCTCCAGCCGCGTAGAACTCCTCCAGCCCCCTCCGTCGAAGAATCCTCCACAGCGAGCTCTTTGGAGGTTAAAACCCTAAAAAAAAGTGAGTTCTCTGATTTGATTTTAATTACATAAAAGTTAAGATTTTTAATTACAAAAAGTTAGGATCTTTAATTACATAAGTTAGGATTTTTAATGATAAAAAGTTTTGATTTTTATCTTAGGAAAGATATGATTTTTATGTTAGTAAAGATATGATTTTTGACATTATAAAAATCGATTTATTTATATATATATGTATATATATATATATATATATAACACCGAGTCAAAAATTCAATTTTTATATATAAAATAGCGAGATAAAAATGTGATTTTTATATATATGGAACGGTATATAAATATGATTTTTAGTGATGTAAAAATATGATTTTTATCGTATAAAGAAAATAATTTTAGAAAGATAAAAATATGTTTTTATATATATGTAGCATTATTAAAAATGTGATTTTTAAAATGTAAATAGCATTGTTTAAAAATATGATTTTTAATATAAATTTCGTGAAACGGATTGCGTTGGAATCAGAACAGCGAATCTGAGCGACAATAAAGCACGGCGAAGTGGATCCCAAAGGTGAGAAACCTCTCACACTAAAATTATTTTACAGTTATTATATAATAAGTTGCAGACGGTGCTTAGCAGCACCCGACACTATTTATTGTACAAACCATGATTGTTTGTTTGGACTGTATTGTGTTGTGATTATGAATAAAATATTTAAACAATAAAAATATCATTTTTATTGTGTAAATGAACTATATAAAAATATTCATGTGTTGAATAAAATCAATAAAAATATCATTTTTATGTATGTATGAACCACTAAAAATATTCATGTATTGAATAAAATATTTGAACAATAAAAATATCATTTTTATTGAATGTATGAACTATTAAAAATATTTAAGTGTTGAAATAAATATTTTATCGTTAAAAATATAATGTTTAACGTATATATGAAAGGCATAAAATTCTCCTGAAATGAAAACAAATATTCATATACAAATCGGACGATTTGTTTATGTACGCACATTTAACTGATATAGATTGGGATGATAAATTTTACACATCGCCCAACTGCACAAATAAAATCCGTGTTTGTTGATTGAAACCCCACACAGGTGTTGGGATGATATTTGGCGTACAGTAATCCCAATTGTTTAGTTGTATGTCAATTGATTGGTTGACAAACGGTTGTAAGTGTTAATTATTTATATTTAATGCTTATGCAGTTGTGTAGTGCACTCTGGATGATGGTTGATTGTTTATCATTGTTGTTGTATTCATATGATGTATGAAATCCATCTAAATAATATTATATGGTAATTGATTGTGTCTGATTCCAATTCAGAAAGAACGAATATTTTAAAATAACTAATATTTTAAAATAAAGAATATTTTAAAATAATATTCAGTAAAGGATCAAAATATGTTTTTGATGTCCGATTAGGGATGGACACGAAAATATTGAAATATATGAAGCCGTGTTGATTAGATATGCGCCATTTTGACGCGAACGATATTTATATCGATTTTTATTCATTTTTATAATGAATATCGAAAGGGAAATGATTTCAAAATCTGAAAATTTGAAAATATTATCATTTATATATTATAATGATAAGGAGTATTCAATTTTGATTTAAAATTGAAAATGAAGCTAGAATCGTTTTAAAATGAACTTATAAACGATTTATAAAATACGTTTTAAATGGAAATCGATGAAATATATATAATACATATATTATATATATTTGACGGCCTGAATAGAACGGGCCGCGCCGCGACCGTTCGCGAATTTCGACCATTGACTTCGAATTGATATTACGGGAGATCCGACCGCAGGATTCTCCTAAAACCGGAACCATTGGGTTCGTATCGAAAAGAGCTTAACAACGAATATAGGAGATTTGAAATCTAACGTTTGTATTTGGAATTATGTCCAAATCAAATTTGGAAAAGGTCGTTGTAAGTGCAGTTCGATGTCCATTTATGGAAATCGACTGAAAGGGTCTTGATAAAATTATCAGTAATACTAATAATTTGTGTAAAATCATAATAAATGGTTTGGATGAAAAATTCCACGTTTGTAAAGATAAAAATATATTTTTACCAAAATGAACTAGCTATTAACTAGATTTGAAATCCAATAATTTTTAAATAAAATAAATTGGATTTGTGAATGATTTTAATATAACCATAAATTTCCAACCAACAAATTGGGATGGATTTGGAATGGAAATAATCTTCGGAATATTTCGATATTGGATTCCGTGGTTATACGGATATTGTTATGGAAATTTGGAAGATATATTTATATCGTTATTTCCAATACGATATTTGTTGGTTTCAGAATTTGATATTGAATATAAGACGATATAATTTCTATTCAGAGCCTTGTATTTAATATCAAATGGGATTTTGGGTTTGTCATGAACAGTGTCTTTACTAACACTGTTCTTAAACCCAGTTGAGAAAAGAATAAATCTTTTAATTGAGATTATTAGAGTTTCCAATTATATTTAATAATTAGAATAAAATGGAATGTGAATTGGGTTTATTGTGAACTGTGTTTTTAACGACATTTGTTCTTTAACCCGATTAGTAGTGAAATGAGATTTGGAATTTATAAATCTTTAAATTAAGATTAATGGGATTTTCCAAAGTAAAGTGTAACAACCCGGAAATCCGAGCCAACTTAAAATTTTTATTTTGGCAATTTTAGCGAATTTGGATTAGTTAAAATGAATTATTTTAAATAATAGCGACGAGAAATTTATTTTGAATAGAATTAGAACATATATATTTATATACATCGTCGTTAGAATATAAATAATTATTTATATTTATAAAAGGAATTGAAAATGGCGCGGTAGTTCGATAATTCGATTTCAAAGTTCAAATGAATGTACCGGGTGCAAAATAAACCGGATTTTAGCGAAACCAAAAATATTAGAAACTAATTGAGAATATCTTTCCAACGAATCTGAAAAATTGAAATTTCATAGCGGGAATCAAAAGATATGTCCAGTTGAAAATTCAGAATAGTCGTTATGGAATTCTAGCCCTTAAAAATGGAAATTTTGCAAACGACCTCGGATTTCGACGAAACCACTTTGGTTGGATCCGTGATGTCAAATTATTGCTAGATTCCAATTTACATAATTTTTCGAATCAATATGTGAGCGTGGCAAAGGAAAACGCGTTTGACTAGTTTCAGTTGATTTTAATCGACTGGAAATTGGCCATTTTTCAAACAGTCTCAGAATTCGATGAAACTAGTTTTGTTAGGACCGTATGGTCAATGCGAAGCTAGAAAATATTTTTCGAGGATTTTTCGAGTTAGTATGTGGCCTCGGTAAACAGAAATGCGCGTTCAAATTCAATGTATAGAGTTATATGTTGATTTTGACGAAAACTAATTGAAACGATCTAATCAGCTTACGATACATATCCCATTGTGTTGGGAATGGGGGTAATACCCTAGGGATGACAGTCGGTGGGCTTGATTTCGAGTTGAAAATTAAAAGTTGCTTTTTAAAATAAAAAATAAATTAAATATATAAATTATAACTTCTTCTTTATACCCCCCCCCCTCCTTATTCTTTTGACCGGTCAAAGAGGGCAAACCAAAAAAAAAGAATTGAAGAAGCGCGGAAACCCAACGCCCTCCAGCATCCGCCGCGCCTCGTCGACGCGCGCCACCGACCCCCTACCCGTCGTCCAACCCCTCTGATACCCCCCCTCCTTCCTGAAGTCGACGCGACGCCCTCCCTCCTCTTCCACGAGACCCAAAACCGCCCTAGCCTCCTGAAACCGCCACTGCACCCCCACCGCCGTCGGCCAGAGCTCGATCCCTCCCCCCCCCCCCCCCCCAGCGAGCCCCTGCACCCCGACGTCCTAATCCACTGAAAAAGTTATGAGTTTTTTTCCTCTATTTTAATTTATTCTTAGCATTTAGTTTAATTAGTTTTAAAAAAGGGGGGGCTGATTTCTATGAATACAAATACGCGTTGTTTTGATTATGGGAAGGTAGGATTTTTAATTAGTATAGCATGATAAAAATCCAATTTTTATATATAGTATAGCTAGATAAAAATTCGATTTTTACTTAGGTGATGGCAAGGTAAAAATTCGGTTTTTATATATATAATAGCACATTAAAAATGTGATTTTTATAGTGTATTCATCAAATTAAAAATATGACATTGTTTTGAAATTGTTTTTATAAAATATATAATAACATAGCGGGTGAAAGCTATGATTTTTATTAATAAAAATATAATTTTATAATATAGAAAAGTTAGAAATATAATTTTTATACTAGTGGCATAATAAAAATATGATTTTTACTTAGGTAGAGTATTGAAAATATGATTTTTATAAAGTAGAAATATAAAAATATAATTTTTATATGGTTATGATAATAAAAATTCAATCTTTATATAAGAAGTAGAAATATAAAAATATAATTTTTATATAGAAAGAAGCGTTGTAAATATATGAAGTGAAATAAAAATCTGAACTTTATTTTATCGTGAAGTAAAGAGAATATAAAAATGCGATTTTTATATATGTTGTAGCATGATAAAAATTCGATTTTTATATACGTGAAGTGAAAATAAAAATTTGATCCTTATATAAGAAGGAGCGTTGTAAAATATATATAATTTTTATATATAAAATGCCATAATAAAAATATGATTTTTATTTATTGAAATGAAGCAATAAAAATATAATTTTTATTTGAATAGCGTGAAAAGGACTGCATTGGAATTTCAAACAGATCCAGACGATTCAGCAGTTCAAAAGCAAAGCACGGCGGAGTGGAACCCTCTGTGAGAACTTCTCACCTTTAATTTTTATTTCTAGTTTGAAATATATATTAGGATGCAGACGGTGTTTAGTAGCACTCGACACCCGTCGTCCACAGACCATGGACGGCTTGTATGCTTGTTTGTTTGATTTTGATGTGTAGTTGATTGTGTGATGTGATGTGAAATGAAATAAAATATTTATATAGTTAAAAATATTTTATAGTTGAAAATAGAATTTTTAACGTGTATATAAAATAAATATTTATAAACAAATCGGAGATTTGTTTATATACACTGATTTGATTGATATTGATTGGGATGATAAATTTTACACATCACCCAACTGCACAAATAAAATCTGTGTTTGATTGTTTGAAACCCCATACGGGTATTGGGATGATATATGACATACACTAATCCCAATAATTAGTTGTATGTCGATCGATTGATTGACAGGCTGTTATAAGCGTTAAATATTTATATTTGATGTTTGTACAGTGTAGAACACACTTTGGATGATGGTTGATGATTTATCGTTGCTGTTATATACGTGTGTTTTAGAAAATCCATATAATTAAAATTATATGGTAATTGATTGGGCCTCATTCCAATTTTGAAATAGAATATCTGAATAGAAATATTTGAAAAGAGATATTTGAAATAGAATATTTGAAAATAGGAATATATGAAGTCGTGTTGATTAGATTGACGCCATTTTAACGTGAACGATATTTATATCGATTTTATTCATTTTTAAATGAATATTGAAAAGTGATTTCAATAATCCAATTGAAATTGAATTGAATAGAAAATGAATTCGAATTAAATTGAAATGAATTGAAATTCGAATTAAATTGAAATGAATCGAAATTCGAATTAAATTGAAATGAATTGAAATTCGAATTAAATTGAAATTGAATTGAATAGAATTCAAATCGAATTAAAATTGAATTGAATAGGAATTCAAATCGAATAGAAATTGAATTGAATAGAAAATGAATTCGAATTAAACTAAATAGAATTGAAATTCGAATTAGATTGAAATAGAATTGAAATCGTTTTGAATTGAATTTAAAACGTATTGAAATTGAACTGAAAATCGATTTGAATTGAAATCAATTTGAAATGAATTTAAAACGAATTTGTAAGGGAAAATTCAATTTTGATTTGAATTTGAAAAGGAAGTTGAAATCATTTTGAAACCGAATTTAAAACGATTTATAAAATACGTTTTAAAAGGAAATCGACGAAATATATATAATATATATATATTATATATATAATGGCCTGAATAGAATGCGTCGCGCCGCGGCAGTTCGCGAATTTCGACCATTGACTTCGAATGGATATTGCGGGAGATCCGACCGTCGGATTCTCCTAAAACCGGAACCGTTGGGTTCGTATCGAAAAGAGCTTTCTAACGAATATTAGAAATTAGAAATCTAACAGTTGGATTTGGAATTATGTCCAAATCAAATTTGGAAAAGGTCGTTGTAAGTGCAGTTCGATGGCTGTTGATGGAAATCGACTGTACGGGCCTTAATAAAATTATTAAAAATAATAATAATTTGTGTAAAATCATAAGAAATGATTTGTGAAGAATTGGGATGAAAAACTCCATATTTGAAAAGATAAAAATAGATTTTTATCGAAATGAACTAGTTTTAAACTAGAATAATAATTTATTTATTTTTAGAATAAATAAAGTGGATTTGAAATGGTTTTGAAAATAACCAGAACTTCCAATAATTAAACTGGAATGGATTTGAATCGAAATTGTCTTCGGAATATTTCGATGTTGGATTTCGTGATGATACAGATATTGTTATGGGAATTTGAAAGATATATTAATATCGTTATTTCCAATACGATATTTGTTGGTCGTAGAATTTGATATTGAGTATAAGCCGATATATTTTCTATTCAGAGCCTTGTATTTAATATCAAACGTGATTTGGGTTTGTTGTGAATGGTGTCTTCATTAACATTGTTCTTAAGCCCAGTGGAGAAAAAGATTAAATCTTTTTATTTAGATTTAATGAAGTGTACCAATTAAATAATATTTAATTCGAATTGAATTGGTATTGATTTTTGGGTTTATCGTGAACAGTGTTTTAAATAACACTTGTTCTTTAACCCGATAATTAATGGAATGTGATTTTTGGTTTATCGTGAACCATGTTTTAAATGACACTGATTCTTCAACCCAGTTAAAGATTAAACTAAGTGGAGTTTTAATGAATCTTTAATTAGATTGAAAAGATCGAGAATGGAGTATCGCCAGTTTTGCTCCAGGCGATAGTTAAATCTTTAATTAGATTTGAACGTGATATGGTAATTGAATTTACCGATAACACCGTGGTGTTAGATATGAAGTATGACCAGTTTTACTTCATGGGATGAATAGGTTGGGATTGGGAAATAAAATAAATGATTACTTCGGTGTGGTTCGCTAATCCCGACTAGTTTGAATTGATATTCAAGGAGGATTAAAGATTAAATTTAAAGAATTTATCTTTGATAAAATTAATGGGAACCTTTCCCAAAGTGTAAGAATATTTAAATAAAAGGATATTTTGAATTGGAATGAGGCGTATGTTGTGTTTGTGTAACACTTGTTTATTATATACGCGAGTTATTCAGAAAGACCGGGTTTATCCCATTCTGAATAACTGATTTGACGTGGTGTCGAGGATGAAGACGGTGGTCGAAGACCGGAGGTCTTCATGTCATTTGGGTGATTACTAATGATCTTGATTGGGTCGTACACCCAAGAGGAGGGAATCAGTTAGTGGTCGTCCAGACGTACTTGGAGATCGATGGATATGCGGGGTACTAGGTGCCTCCGGTTTCGTTCGGACCCAAAACGAACTTGTAAATGGACTGTGTGTCTGACATTGGATTTTAGTCTGTGTGATTGATTTCTATTAAATATACATCTATTTGGAGGCGGAGAATTTATTCTCTTGCTTAACGCCCTTCTCTGAGACGTACGAGCTCAGGGGTTATATATTGATGGATATCAATCGCATGGAGTGAATTGCCTGTGTGGCATGCCTAAGTGGCAATTGATCAAGGCTTCTGTTGAAAAGCAAAGCCTTGTGGTTGATGATCAAAGCACGACCTTTGTGGTGTAGCTTTGTGTAGCGTTGATTCGCAAGCCTCACACCCCGGTGGTGAACCAAAAACGGGAGAGGACCTCAGGGAGGACATGCGTTTCTTTCTAGCTAGAAGTGGCGTCAGTGGTTTTACACGCCCTGACGAGTTTGACTTATGTGGTTGTTGCTGTTGCGAGGCGCCTCAGATATATCGGTGACTATGTGAAGCCGATGGAGTCATTTGTTGGCTCATTTACACCCCAAAGGGTGGGGAAATGCAGTGTTCAGGCATAATAATCCACATCGGTGGACCGGCCCTGACGATCCAAGGGGCAGTTGCGGCTGTTCCTGAGGGGCGGGCTAGAGCATCTCGAATCGGTAGAGGACTATCTTTTGCCTCGGTTCACAGATGGAAATCCAACTTCCAATACGTGACTTTGCGGTTTTATTTGTAGATCCTAGTATAGCGACATAGTGGGATGGGGCGCTTATGCCGTCTATGATTGATACTTATGATTTGAAATTGTTTTGACACTATACACTTATAGTAATAATAAAAAAAATGAAATTTCACGTACCAAGCATGCTTGGCTATTATAAGGTAAAAACCCTATCCTCCAGCTTGCGTTGCATTGTGTGATGAGACCTGGGTCTTATAATAGCTTCATTGTTCTTTATTTAGCATTGCGCTGTTGTTTTATGCACTGGTATTCTTGGGAGGAAACCCGTTCTGTGTTATATGGCGTGGTCCCTTGATTTACCTAACTTTAAAATAAAGATTTATAACTGTTTTAGTTCTCACACCAGTCTCATGACTAACCTGGAGTTTATTGTTTTAACCTAAACTCTGGGTGCCCTTATTTTGACACGGGCAGCTAGTAGTTTTGGTTTTGCAGATATATATTCACAGGGTCCTGATTTACCGCTGGAACGATACTCGGAAAGCTTTGTATCCGTATATCTCCTTCAGTTGTGTTTTGTATTATTTTCCGCTGCGATGTATTTAAATGTAATTTAAATCTCTGATATTTTTCTGTTGTGTAATATTTATTTATACTGTGTATATTCTTGTATTCTGATGGAATTGTTGTAATAAACAATGAAAAGTTCTTCCGTTTGCGTTCTGTTTTGTCGCATTCTCAAAACAATCAGGCGTTTCGAACGTTCTTGATCGGTTTAGCGACTGATTCGAATCGAGCGAAACTCCTTTTCGTTACATAAAGTTTTCCAGTTTAATATATTAAATTGGAATAGAATGGAATTCGATTTGGTAATAATCGAGTGAGCTTCTATGGAGGAAGACTGTTAATATATATGGAATTTAAAGGCTTTGCCGTTATTCCATTTATATATTAGTCGGATACGGAAATTGATATCGATTATGTATATTGATATGTTTTCCGTGAAGATTCCATAATTAATGGAATGTGATTTTGGGTTTATCGTGAACTGTGTTTTAAATGACATTAGCTCTTTAACCCAGTTAAAGACAGGATTACATGTCTAACATTGTATTTCGAACTATATGGTTGATCTCTGATAAATATATATCTATTTAGTGGCAGAGAATATATTCTCTTGCTTAACACCCTTCTCTAAGACGTACGAGTTTAGAGGTTATATATCGGTAGAAATCAATAGTACGGTGTAGACTGTCGATGCGGCATGTTTGATTTCCCAAAGTTAAATAATCATTAATATTGATTTTTGGGAAGATTAAAACTAAGTGGAGTTTTAATGAATCTTTAATTAGATTGAAATGTGAAAGTGATAATTTAAATCATCAGATTTGTGAAATGATCGAGAATGGAGTATCACCAGTTTTGCTCCAAGCGATAGTTAAATCTTTAATTAGATGTGAACGTGAAATGGTAATTAAACTTACCGATAACACTGTGATGTTAGATATGGAGTATTGCTAGTTTTGCTCCATGGGATGAATAGGTTGGGATTGGGAAATTAAACAAATGATTACTTCGGTAAGGTGTGCTAAATTCCGACTAGTTCGGATAAACCTTAATTTGGTTTGAATAAATATCCAAAGGAAGATTAAAGAATAAATTTAAAGAATTTATCTTTGATCAAATTAATGGGAACCTTTCCCTAATGATGTGAATATTTGAATAAAAGAATATTCTGAATTGGAATGAGGCGTATGTTGTGTTTGTGTAGTACTTGTTTATAATATACGCGAGTTATTCGGAAAGGCCGGGTTATACCCATTCTAAATAACTGATTCGACAATAAGTCAATGATGAAGACGGTGGTTGAAGACCGGAGGTCTTCACATCGTTTAGATTATTATTGATGTCTTGATTGGGCTGTACACCCAAGACAAGGTAATAAGTGGTGATCGTCCAGACGTGCTTGGATATCAACCGAAGGACCTCTCTCCTGTATTGGACACGGGACGAGGAATAAGGTGCCTCCGGTTTCGTTCAGACCTAGAACGAACTATTAAATGGATGTGTGTCCGACATTGGATTTTATTCTGTGTTGATTGATCTCTATTAAATATATATCTGTTTGGTGGAAAAGAATTTATTCTCTAGCTTAACACCCTTCTCTGAGACGTACGAGCTTAGAGGTTATATATGGATAGACAACACTTGCATGGCATTGAATGTCAATGTGGCATGCTGAGATGCAAGTGATCAAGGCTTTTGTTGAAAAGCAAAGTCTTATGGTTGATGATCAAAGCACGTCTTTAAATAGCATAGCTTTGTGTATAGCGTTAATTCGCGAGCCTCACACCCTGGTGTGAACCAGAAACGGGAGAAGACTACAGGGAGGACATGCATTTCTTTCTAGCTAGGAGTGGTGTCATGGTATGGAGCCCAGACATTTTTACTTATGTGGATGATGGAAAGCGAGGCGCCTCTATTATATCTGTCACTACAGGGCCAATGGATGATATGGTCGATATACTGACTATTATGCCCCTAGGGCAGGGAAACGCATTGTTCAGGAATTACCAATCCTCAAATGTAAGAGAGGACTGGCCCTGAAGATCCAAGGTGCAGTTGCGACTGTAGCCTGAGACATGGTAGGATAGATTATCGCGAATTTGGTAAGGACGATCCCTTGCCTTAGTTCGCAGACGGAAATCCAATTTCCAAAATGTGACATTTCGATTTGAATTGCAGAACTAGTATGGCGACATAGTAGCATGGGATACTATGTCGTCTATGATTGATACATTTATATTTGAAGTTGTTTAATACACTATGCACTTGTAGTAATATCAAAATGATTTGTTTTAAACGTACCAAGCATGTTTGGCTATTATATAGGAAAACTCTATCCTCCGGCTTGCGTTTCATTATGTGATGGGACCTGAGTCTTATAATAGCTTCATTTTTCAAAAAGCATTGTGTTGTCTATAAACTGTTTTTATGCACAGGTATTCATGGAAGGAAACCCATTCCGTGTTATACGGCATGATCCCTTGATTTACTTTATTTCTAAAGTAAAGTTTTAAATAACTATTTTAGTTCTCACACCAGTCACATGACTGACTTGGAGTTTATTGTTTTAAATCTAAACTCTGGGTGCCCCTATTTTTCACACGGGCAGCTAGTAGTTTTGGTTTTTGCAGATATTATTTTCACATGATCCTGGTTTACAACTGGAGCTATATTCAGAATGCTCAATATCCATGTATTTCTTTAAGCTGTGTTATGTATTGATTTTACGCTGCATTGTAATTTTGAATCTCTAATATTTTTCAAATGTATATTATTTATTCATACTCTGTATATTCTTGTACTCTGATGTAAATTGTTGTAATAAGCAATGAAATGTTCTTCTGTTTGTTTTCTGATTTTTCATGTTCTCAACTCAATCCGGGCTTTCCCGAAGGGGCGAGTTGGGTCGCTTCACTCTTACCCCTACATGTCCCGACAATGTGGGTTGGTCAAGTCACGAGGCTGGCCATAAAAGCAGCTCTAAGGTATCTTTGTAGTGCCACACTGGGAGGTTAGCCCAGTGGGTTATGGTTGCAAATCCGAGACCCATTACAGTTGGTATCAAAGCTTAAGGTTGAGCGATAACCTTGGCTCCACGGAAAATAAACTTGTCAAAGATAGGATCAGTGGTATCCTAGGACAAGTGACTCATTAGAGATAGGGTTAGTAATACCCTAGAATGAGTTGGGTGTGAGTGTGTGTGTGTGTATATATATATATATATGTGTGTGTGTGTGTGTGTGTGTGTGTGTGTGAGACCTATTTGTAATTTGATATACAAATAATTTTGTGTTGGATTGATTTGTTGAGTGAGTTATGAACATTGATCGATGCAGTAAGGTACCGCTGTATCGATAGGTGTTTCTAAACACTTAAATAGAGTAGCCTAACCCAGCTTTTATGAAATAATCTTGTCCAAACGTATATTTTCATAAAAATGATATATGTTTTGATGAGCGATTAGTTTTGAAAAAATTAATCCACTAGTTGATTATTGGAAATAATATTTAGTATAACTAATTAAGAAATTTGAATTCTCGACGATTTTGGACAGTCGAGGTATTTGTTAGGGAATTATAACTCTTTTAATAAAATATTAAATGTTATAGGGTATGGATAACTGTGATCCATCTGGAGTTGAACCTAAAAAGATGACTCGAAAAAAAATGAGAAGGAGTTATAAGCAGATAGAAGAAGAAATTGATTGGACACATGCAAGTATATTCATAGCTACTCCAGGAAAGATAAGAATAAAGAAAAATTTGTAGGTATTTGCTGTTATAAATGCCATAAAGAGGGACATTATGTAGTGCTATAACCAATGAAAAACAAGAATAAGAAGGAGAGCAAGGAAAAGGTAAGAAAAGACATAACTTGTTTCTGATGTAAGCAAAAGGGGCGTTATGTCCATAATTGTCCAGAAAGGAAAAGGAAACCCAAAGGGGAGATTAGATGCTTCCGATGTAAGGAAGTAGGACATACTGTTAAGTACTTTAATAAAGAAAAATCGAGTTTACCACTTAATGATGAATTAGGACAAGAATCCTGGAGTAGACTAGAAGGAAATGGTCATTTAATTAGTAATATTATCCTAAGGTTAAAACTAATATTTTGAGAATGTATGTAAATAAACAAGGAAGTTTGTTTGGATGTAAGTATTTGAATGGTTATATGTATATAATATTATGGTATCTTTTTGATAAACTTTGTTATAACATGATTGAGTAGATAATCTCTGTTTCCGTCTTTGATTTTGAGGACAAAATCTTTTAAATGGGGGAGAATGTAACGACCAGGAAATTTGGAACCAATTTAGAACTTCCAATTTTCATAAGAATCAAAATAAAATTGAAAATGGATAATGATATAATTGGAACAGGGTTATAATAGTGAATCTAACATAAAAATAGCACGTTTACAAAGGAAGTACAAGAAATATTTATTTCGAGACATTGATACTGGTTCCATTGAATCCAGATTAATGAAATTAGGTAACCTACCAAGTTTGGCCAAAAACAGAATCCATTTAATATTGATTAAAGATTGAAAGGTTAAAATTTAAACTAAAACAGATGATTTTGAGAATATCTTGAGAATGGGATATCGGTAGATCGTGAGACTACCTCCGTTGGATCCGAAATAGTAATTTTAGTACTCAGGGAATTTTCGCATAAAACGGCATGCGTATGTAGAAAAGAAAAAATAAAAGGCCAAAATTTGAACTAAATTTTGACGGTAATTGGAATTTGATAATGCTAACGGGAAAACAGGAACCTGAGACCTACCGAGGAAAATTCTACACGTAGGATATTATATATGTATAAAGTCTGAGAAAATTCCTTATCGAATATAAAAAATTATTAACAAACAAAACTAAAATAAATTATTTGAAAATGAAAACGAACTCAGATTTTGGATCTGAACACATAGGTTGAAGTACGTTAGAACCGAGCCTTATGGTTGAAGAACTTTTGAAAACCGTTATCGTTTGATGCTCCGACACAAGGCCGGAAGGTGCTTGAGAAATCACAAGTTACTATTCCTAGGGATAAGGAAGAATAATGGCTTTAGGATCTTCCATGCTTATCCATAAGACACGTGTCAAGCATCCATGCATTACCCCTTTATTATATATACCTTATTTCTTCCTTATCACTTCATTTCTCTTCTTGGAAAATTTTTCCTCTCCTCTACATGAATTGCTAACGTTTTCCTCCTTTATTAAATAAATAAAAAATATTTTTCAAGAAAGTAAAAAAGAAAGGACGAAAAAAATCTAGGAGAAGGATCTATACATCCTAGGCTAAGTTTTGGAAGCATCTAGGGTAATAAATAATTTGATTTAAAGTGTTTAAAACTGGTTTTGTTAGCATGCACACAAGGTGTTTGTATAAATTCCTAAAAGAGGATACTAGGTGATTTTGTAGTGAATATTCATGGATTAAGGTTTTAATTAGTTGCTTGGTATTTCCATGAAGTATATGTGTGAGTATATGAAGATTTGGAACTTAATGCCCAAAAGTAGTAAGCAAAATTCATTAGCAAATGGGTATATGAAGTTAGAGAATTATAATAGGAAAAGTAGATATTCCTAAGTGAAAATTTAAGTGATTTTAGGTTGGATTAATCATGGATTAAGGTTAATTAACACCTATGTGAAGTATTGATGTCATTTGAGTTGGATTTGAAATGGAAATCCAAAAGGAAATAAGGTGATTATCTCTTTAAGTGGTTAGGAAAATTATATGTGTTATTATGAGAGTTATAATGATTTTCAAAAATTGAAATCATGAATTTAAGTTAGCTAAGTCCATGGAGAAGGTATTATCATGTATGAATATAGTTAGATTTGGAAATCAATATATACAAAGGTATATTCATGTTAATTAGAAAAGGTATTAATATTACAAGGGCTAGTTAATTATAACACTTATTGGCTAGGTTGTTAAACATCGAGAGAGAGCGCAAAGTTGTGATGGTCCTACAGTAAACGAATCAAAGGAGCCTACTGGGATGGTGAGTGGTTTATCCCCTCATACTTTCTTGTAGTATTCGTTTGTGTGAAACGATTTCATGCATGTTATTGTGTGGCTTGAAAGGTTTGATATTGTTTGGAAACCCTACACAGGTTGTGGGATGAAATTACACTAGTCTCATGTGTTTATTACAATGATTGCTATTTATTAGTGAACACTAATACACGGTATTGGGATGATGAGCCACACTAGTCCCAAGTGTTCACTACATTGTGTATGTGGTTGCTTTGCGGATGTTATAGTGTCTGATATTGGATTGGGTTGACCAATGGTCTACACCATTTGGTTTGATATGTGATTTGGATGGTCTTTTAAGGCAATAGTGTGGCTGTATCGATGCTCCCGTATAGGGGAGGTTATGGCAAAATTTTCTGGAAATATGGAAACCAAATTGACACTGACATATATGGTTAAATAACTAATGAGTTTGGTTGCAATTCGTTGGACACATGACATCTTGTTTATGTTTATTGGATGTTTGTATATACCTTAATTCTCAGTTTATACAGGAGTTGAATGAGTCTCATTGCAAAAATTGGATTTTAAATGATTATTTTAATAATAAAATAATCGGAGAAAATAAAGGTTTGAATTTAAGTTCCAATACTTTTCAGAAATGAAATTGAGTTCATAACAAGGAACTTTTGCAAAAGAACGAACTGCTTTTGAAGAAGTTAAGAACAAGTTATGGCTTATCGAATATTGAAACGAATAGTAAATCGATTTTACGATGAATAGTAAATTGAAGTTGTGTTTGCCTAAAAATGAACTCGGCTTTGCGAAATTATGGTTTTAATGTTCTTTCTTATCTTTATAATGGGCGTCAGCCAACTTTGAGACTTACCTGGCTAACGTTTATTTATCTGGGCGAGGATTGGAATGGATCGAAAGGAAAGCCCGAATGCTCATTTAACGTTGTATTAAAAATTAAATGTAAGGAAGATATTTATCTTTGTATAATAAATTCGAAATAAAGGTAAGTGAGAACTGGAGTTTTCCAATTAATTAAATTAAATTGGAATTGAATGGAAACCGTATCGGTTAACGGTTGAGATAAGTCTCCATAGATGAAGACTTAGACTATTTGAGGAACTTGAAAGGCGCCAGCCAATATTCCGCTTATAGTGTTGGTTGGATACGGAGATTAATATCAACTGAAAGAAAATATGATTTCTGTGAAGATTCCATTATAAATGGATATACGATCTTGGGTTGGTTGTGAGCGATGTCTTGAATGACATGGTTCTTTAACCCAGTTGAAGGAAAGTTTATTTTCCAAGTTAAGTAGGAATGAAATCTTTATTTTGAATAAGGATTATTGAAAGAAAAAGACATGTTTTCACGAAAAGAATAGACGAGTAATCAATAAGGATTATTCAAGGGATTCAACCATTGAATTGGAATGAGATTCATGATATCCTGTAAACCGATTGGTTTAGAAGATGCGCTGATTATTTGGAAAGACCGGGTTTTTACCCATTCCGAATAATTATACGACGTGAAAAGATTAAGTTCTCAATGACGGTGGTCGAAGAACCAAATTTCTTCACATCGGATGGATTGCTTGTTGATGTTCTCATATGGCTGATCCCCATATAGAGGATTTTTAAGTAGCGGCATATCTGACCGTACTTGAAGCGATTCAGATTGCAAGGACTTACACTTCCAGGCGGGGACGTGGAATCAAGTGCCTACGGTTTCGTTCCTATACTCGGAGCGGACTTGTTGATGGAAGTTATGTCTGACATAGAATGACTATGGGACATGCTCAGTGTTGAGCTATGATCAAGGTTTTTGTTGAAAAGCATAGCCTTGTGGTGATGATCAAAGCATGGCTTAAATGCGTAGCTTTGTGTAACGTTACTTCACGGACCTCACACCCCGTAATGAGCCGAAACAGGATAATTGCCGGTAGGGTTTCAGACTAACGTTCCGTCTAGCAAAAGGGTAGTACTATGGTATGGAGCCCTGGTATTTACTTATGTGGTTGTTGGATAAGAGGTGCCTCGGATAAACGGTCTGCATTCCTGACCGTGGGACGTTATGTTAAGGAAACGCCCTGCTTGAAAGATATTGGGGTACCAATCCATGTATAATAGGTGAACCGACTTTGTACTCGCTGAAGGGACATTGGACATTCCTGGGAACTTGCTAGGGGTGCCCGAATCGGATAATTAAGCAACTAATCCTTAGCCTGGCTCATTAATGGAATCCAATTTCCAATACGAAACCTCTTCACGATTTTCATTTGTATTTATGTAGCCAATATAGTGGGATGGGAATTATGCGAGCTAAGATTTATAAGTTTATTTTCGAAAGATTTATAACTGATATAACCCAAGCCTGACCCGAGTGTTTATCGCTCGGGTCAGATCCGAGCGAGTACTTTCAGGATGGAAGCTTGAAGACTTGGAGTTCCGTAGAGAATCGAGGCTTCATATGAAGGCTGGACGTACTCTATTATCGGTATATTATGTTAAGTCGACAAAGGTATGAAAAATCAGACTTTTATTTTAAAGTGTTTTTGTTTCAAAAAAAAAAACTCCGTTGCAGTGATATTTTCATATTATATTTTATATGTTCCGCTGTGAATTTTGTATTCCGCTGTATTTTGCTCTGATTAACCCTAACGAAACGTATTTTTGCTTACGTTGAATCGACGCAGGTTCGGGTTTTGTCGATTTGAAGTGAGTAAAAATGCGGGTCGTTACAATATCAATTAGAAATAAAACCCAATAATAATCTTCATTTTTTTAGTTAGTAATATAGATAAAAATTTAAACTAAAATTATTCTTCATATAAAAATAAGCGTTCAAATGTTCAACATTAGATTTTAGTTAAATATTTACGAAAATCATTCTCTTTTGAATTAATAAAGCACATAAAATTAATATAAGAATACAACCATTATAGGGAAAGGCATGCTACAATGTTTGTTTGGTTAAAATTTTGACTGGAAGTACATACCAAAATGAAAAAAAACATAGTTCAAGCTGAACCAACCCTAATTATCTAGTCTTTTAAAACTTACTGATTTTACCAAATCTGATAAATGATATATCATAGAATTGTTACCACATTATTAGGAATAAATACGATTGACTCCATCCTAAGAAATTGACAGTCTGTTACAATTTTATAGTTTCTTCAAAGGAGTTGTATAAATTAGAAGCTACTGGTAAAAAAATGTAGGAACTTATCGTCAGTATTTCTTAAAACTTCATCCGGCGAAATCAAACAAAATATAACTAAAACAAATTGCATAATGAATCATATGATAACTATCATATACAGTGATTACTAATCAATCAGAGTTCAATTTGGAGTCATTACATAACTGTGGATCAAGTAATGGAATTAAATTTAAAAGCATCTGAAT
Organism: Allium sativum; assembly: GCA_030737875.1. Classification (NCBI taxonomy): domain Eukaryota; kingdom Viridiplantae; phylum Streptophyta; class Magnoliopsida; order Asparagales; family Amaryllidaceae; genus Allium; species Allium sativum. The sequence goes on from CM060925.1 coordinate 14,697,141, forward strand.
GAAAAACAAATTATCAAATATTTTTTCTGCTAAATACTAGCTCAAATTCAATAACCTAATTTTATTCGTACATCAAAAATTATTAAACATACACCAAAAATTATATAGAACTATTATATATTGTATACTACTTTATATGCATCATGTCTTTATTAAATTATCCATGTTTTCATCTTCTTTGTTACCCTTTTCTCAAACTCAACACATTCATTCAAAATTAGAAATTCCTTACACCAAATTGAGTAAAATTTAACAAATAGTTCTTGCACTAATATTGTAGCTTTTTTAATTTTCTCAAAAATTCTCAATCTTAATAAAAATTACTTTAAGAATTCGACGCTTCAAAATTAGGACATTATTTCTGAATGAACTCTCAGTTGAAATTTTAGGTTTAATGATTAAATATTTTATTAACATTTTCATTAGCGTATCTAACTTACATCAAATTTTAGTGCTTTGAAGGTTAATTTGAATGATTACATGTGAAATTTAAAATAAACTTCAGGAAAAAAGTATTACAGCACTAGATTTTTATAAAAAATAATGATGTATGTTTGTGTATAAATAGAATTTTCTAATTCAACATATGCAACGTACATCGCTAATCACGGTACCGAATCATCGCGTCAAATACTCTAATTTGTTGCCATATTTCTTGTAGCGAGTATTTTTATTTCTTTTTGATTCCTTGAACTATTCAATCCACAACTGAATTGAATTTGGTTTCAAAATTCGTTCTAGTATCTGGAGTCGAAATCCGACGGACGGTGGGACATCGATGGTTGAGCTTAATCGAGTAAGTGTTTATCTTTGTTAACTACAAACCACAATCAACTGGCAGTCGTCGTCGCTACTTGGTAATGCCTGGAAACGAATTGGGGAAGAAAACGACTAGAGGGGAAATAAGAGGCAGTACTTATGTGGACAAAGAAACTTAGAGACCATTTTAGGGAATTCAAATGACCTCACATTATTAGTAGTGGGGAGTATAACATTACTTAATATTTCTTAAATATTACATAACTTAATTAACTTGAAATGCTCTGGACAAATTTTTTTACTTTGATTTGACTATGATACCAACCCTATGTAACATAGAAAACGAATTTTCTCTTGAATAGTGTTTTACTTCTAATATTTCTACTCAACCTAACTATAGTCAGTCGATGGACTACCGTGGTTTGGCTATGATCAAAGTGGAGCTTTCTTATTAAAGATTCACGGTATTCTGAAACCAAGAGAGCTTTTAGTGTAGTAACATGGATATTTTTTATTTAACATTAGTTGCATTAACCAACATAAAACGATTGAGTGAATCACTCCATAGTTATCTAATAACTGTCAATACATAACATCTAGCTGGCAACAACATAAGTAATACACTATATAATATTTTGAGAGCATTACATTCTAGTCTCAACGGATACGTTGATATCCAGTTTCGATGTATCTTGACTGTGAACATTTAAAATGACACATTTATATTCATCGCGCTTACAGTACTTCGCAACTATTATCACAAAATATATCATTTAAGGTTTTTCTATTAAATATACTATTAATTAAATTAATTAATGATATAACACATTATATCAAATATATTATAAAAAGAAAATATCTTTTATTTCGAACAATATTGGTTAACGAGTTAGATATGCAACAAATTACATAATTTCCCCTAGGACATACTTCAAACTTTATTGATCTCTCACTTGCACTTATGGTCAATTATGGAATCTTCACTACTACAAAAGTGGGCATATTCGACAGTAGATTTATGTGGCCGGAAATCAAAAAAACGTTGTCATAGGTCGTTTATTCAAATAGGCAACACTAGAGGGGCGTGGCATCCACAGCTGTTGCATTAGCCCTCTAATGCAATGCTTTTGTCCATCTACTGCCATGAAAAGAAAGTGTTGCATTATAACTGTTGACGTCAAAAGTTGGTCACTAGTGACGATCAACCCCCAATCGCGTGATCAACACACGACTAAAAATAAAAAATATAGTAAAAAAGTAAAAGAACGGGGAGCACACACAGAATTTTTATAGTGGTTCGGCAAAGGCAATGCCTACGTCCACTTTATATATCATTTCCTTTTCTTTTGATTACAAGTACAATGCTTTTTCTGTTTGAAGAAAAGAAAGAAAATGACTATCTTCCTTTCTTCCTTTTGAGAGATTGAGATTCTGGAGAAGAGTAGAGATGAAAAGCTTATAGAAGCCGTCTGGCCAAAAGAAGTAGAAATCGGAGCCAAAAAGAAATCCCTTTTCTCTTTAAGCTTGGAGGTATTTATAGGTGGAAAATGCAGCTTGGGCTGTTGCGAAATGGTCCGGTCATTTCGGGAAGGCCCGGACACGTGGAGTCAATTCATTGGCTCAGGTTGCGGCTGGAAGACTGACTCCACTGTTCATAAATAGTATCCTCGGAAGTTGTGGCTGACGTGGCATCCATGAAGAGGCATATCAAAAGTAGAGCTTTGTCCGCATACGGTTGACCGCCTTTATCTCCTTGGAAGTCGGGATATTAGGTGGACTGGCTCTGTAGAAGATTTCCACGCTAGCCCGAAATAATCGGTCAACTCACTCCGATAAACTCGGTCGACTGGGAGGCCTATTCTTTCGGAGTGAGCAGTTATTTGTTGAATCTGGATGTGGGCCGATGTGTGACTGTCTTGGACCCTGTTGGGCTTCCTGAAGTGCGGCTTTGTATTTGACTGCGCGTTTGGGCTTTGTTCGTTGAGACTCTTGCCAAAAAGAGGGTTAACAATAACCCTAATACAACAGTACTTGCAAGTAATGCAACAACATACAGCGTTGCCTTAAGCATTATTTTGAGTCTGGCTGTCGGGTCATGATAGTGGAGCCACGTCAGTTTTCCACGTAAGCTGCCTACGTGTCAAACGACATGTCAGCTCTCCATGTCAACTGCATATGTGTCACACGCCACGTCAGTTGTGGGGCCCACGTGCCATGTGGAACTAATAATATTTTATTTAATGCAACACTACTGTATTTTGTAACGCAACACCATCATCTTGAAATGCAACATCAGAAAAAAGGCAAACACAATAGTAGAAGAAGGCAAATGCTACAATAGAAAAAAGAAATTACAATGCTTTAACTAAAAATTTTGCAATGCCAGTTTTGTACATAGAAAAAACTCATCCAAAACATTCATCATTACATTCAAACCATCGAAAACATTCTACATACCATACCAATTATTCAAATATACCACAAATGTCAATACATACGATCAAGTGCATAATTTAAATGTACAATTTAAATAATATGCTCAGGCAAGTACTCTATTAGCAGTATTTTGTGGATAGATGCCAGTTCCTCCCTGTTTTTACATGAACCTGTAGTAGACTTAAAAAAAAGAAAAGCAAGGCCACATTATATATTACAAGTAATACTTGTTAGAGTTAAGACAACAAGCAATACATACCAGTATTGTTGTTAAAGAGGATACATTACATTTCAGGTAGTGCACAATGCTGCTTTTACCAAATATTTAATCAACCTTTAAAGTTATATTTTGATAGAAGACCTACCTGAATGTTCCCGTAATGCGAGTAGACACATGTGTATGGGTATTGTTTGATAGTTTAGCAAGGCCAAAATCTGCAACCTGTAATATTATCGTGTTGACATATATTTGTTTTAATTTGGCATTTGTAATGAAATATACTGAAAACAAACTTTTAGTTAGATCTATAAAGCATGCTTGAGGTTCAAAAGATTCTTCCAGAAGTATGTTTGTAGATTTGATATCCCTATGAATAATTTTAGGGTGGCCTATATATATAAGAGCAGATAACATTGAGCACCTCAAATTAAATGAAGAAGGAACAAAATATTCATGTAAATAAGCCAAACCCTTCGCTGAACCGATTGTAATTTTCATTTTGTTGGCCCAATCCATAGACGGCAAGTTCTTATCCATCGAATAACCAAGGCATTTCATTTAATATTCAACAACAAATATCCAATAAGACTCACTAACATGACCAAATTAACATTATTCAACTCTTTTGAGTCAAGATTTGGGAATTCCTTTCTTGAATTTAAAACAGGAGTTGAACTAATACCTTGAAATTGAAAACATAACTACAGGCAAGCCTTGAATTGTTTGGGACTGATCCATGGTTCAAGTAACCCTGTAAGTAACTATTATCTCTGTTTGCACTCAAACTCCATCTAGTTCGAAATTCATGGATCTGATACACATTAGTATCATGAAATGGCACTATCCAGTACTAATGCCTGATTCACTTTCATTCAGAATGAAGAGTTGAAGGTACGCAAGTTTTAAAACCATTGTTAATTGATAATTGAACCACCAGGCACAAAACAAAAAATAACTAGTCTAGAAATATGCAATTGTATATCTACCAGGCACAAAGTGAATCAAAATTCAAGATGAGCAGGAAGACAAAAACAAGATGGAAAACTGATACATACTTTTCTCAGAGAACTAGTAATCAAAATGTGGATCTCACTCTATGCGGTTTTATTTTTGGATTATCAGCAGATCTGGAGATGGGATTTCTGTATAGGCCGTAAAAAAATTCACTATGGATCATTATGGGGACATGAATCCTAATTTGTTTCCATAATTGGAATCATCACACTCTTCATTTGATCCTAAATAGTTCTTGGATTATTTGATTAAACATTATATGTTTAACTCATTTAAATGCATCAAAATATTAAATTAGGCACTACATATATACAACTACTTCTATTCATACAAACAACTTTTGGTGGTATAATGTCAAATGAACATGTTGGCAATGAAAGACAGAGACACTACTATATGAGACTTTGCGAAAATCCAAACAAACGCATGCACAACACAAAGTTAGAATGCACTATAAAAGGATGAACTATACAAAACATGTTTGTAAAAGGATGTACAGAGCAGCATAGAATGCACCATACAAAACTCTTGTTATCTAAAACTCAATTAATGGTTAAAACTAGTATGTGGTTATTATAAACCAGTTCCACAAATAAGATGAACTAAGCTCCTAAATTGATGAACTCTGTTAATGGTCGGAACTAGTATGTGGTTTGTGTAGTGCATTATTATTTTCAAATAACCTATTATCATTATTATCTCTATTTTTTTGCTTGTTAAACATCAATTTAAAAGACAACCCTTTTTCCTGCCAAATTATCCAATATACACTTAATGGTTTCGTCACTAAAGAAAAGTGGTTTGAAAACATCGATATAATAATAGAACAATTTTATATTTCAACTTGAAATTAAACATATAAATGGAAGGGGGAAATAACTAGTTCATTACAGACAGAGACTGAAACTAAAAAGAAGGCTCATGTTCATGCAACTTCTTTGTTTGTACCACTTTTTTAAAGACCGGACATTATATTCAAATAGCTGGCCATGCAAAAGAACAGCGCCAGCTGCTTTGCAACCGTTGCAGCATCAGCCTTTATTTATAATAGGAAGATATGAAAGCATTCCCATGTTTCTGCGGTGTGGGACATAGATTGTGCTTAATTTTTTGTGTTTTTCCCTACTGCTTTAATTGAGCAACCTATTTCCTTCAACAATCTTTCCAAACACTATATTTCTTCCATTAATAAGCTTATTTTAATTAGATTTTATATGTCCATGGTTCGACTGGTCGAACCTTCAAAACCCTCGACCATGGAGCGTCACGGTTCGACGGTCGGTCCGGTCTTCAAAACTATGATTTGTACTTTGTAGAGAGGAAAAGTTTATGGATTAAATGTAAAAGTAACAGAAAAATGGTGTTACAGAAGCAGATGTTAAATAGTTTAAATGTAAAAGTTAAATGATAAAGTAGGAGTTACAAAGAGGGTGCTAATTAAAGAAAAATAGAACCCAAAGGTTCATGCGTCAGTTTTAACAAAAATTAAATGCAAAGTCAATTGGAATAGGAGGCAAGTGCCATAATTTAGCTTTTAACTTTAAAAAACAATAGAAAAATAGAACTTGAAGGTTCATCATTTGGGTTTGAAATAAAAATATTGACTTCAAAGTTATTTAACAATTATTATAGAGGAAGAAGAATGGTGCCATAATTCAGCATTTAATTCTCAGTTGGATCCATAATTCGGCATTTAATTTTAGCATTTAGTTTCTGTAAACTGTAGGAAAACAGAATCAGGTTCGTGTTTCATATTTTAATAAAAATGAAAAAAAGGCAAGTATCCAAATTTTGCATTTAACTTTGATCATATTTCCATTTTCATGGAAACGGGAAACTCAAATGTACTAAAATAATGTTTGGTTAAGTTTTCAAACATGATGAAAACATTTACATACAATGACTAAACTTTGAAGACTGAGCATGCTCATCACTTGTTCAAATGTTAATTATTTGGCCATGAACATGGATAAGTATACTTGGACACTTAATCCTAGCACTTCAACCAATACTCATTGTATTACCAAACCAAGTATTAAAATTTTAATCAATGTCATATCATTAAGCAACCCACCTTAAATCTACATATTGCATTCATATTAATTTCCTAACTGAAAATCTCATTAGAATATGGAAAAGAAATTCGTTCAAACTAATGCAATATTCTTTATACAAGCACTTATTTAATGAATAATAAGAGCATTGATTGGCACTAAAATCTCCAACACCATGCAATATAGCAAATATTTGAAGAGGACCGATGTTACATGTAACAGGGCAGGTTTAAAAAAATTGCACACCAAGAGTCAGTTGTCAAAGTAGTATCTACCAGTAACATGGATAAAAGTATGACAGTATCCATAGCCAGTAAAATGCATGAAAGAAAACAAATAAACTTGCTTATGTAGTGGCATCTGCAGTGCAATTTGGGAAGAGTATAGAGCATCTTGGACGTGTTGTATATAACAATGTTGTATACACAATTATAGGATTTTTTGTTTGATGATAACAACCAAATATATTTTTATTATAAATGTGTTTGTTACTGTACTTTTTCATACACTTATCACATACGGGAATATAATATTTATATTTAATAGAATACAATTATACAGCAATCCAAACATTCACAATGTATTCTATTTGAATATCAAATTTTATTTCAACTTTCAAACAGTACAACTTTACAACTCCTCTATTTGTACACTTCACTGGTATATTTCATTTCATATATATATTTTTCATAGAAATACATTGCTCCACTACAGTTTACTCATACACTTCACATTCACTCATATACACTTTTTACACACTACTTCATCTTCTGTCTTGTATCTTCAGTCTTCACTACTCACAGTCAGTCCAGTCATCATCTTCTTACCTGTCACAATGAAACACACACATAGTACACTGCAACAAGAATATTTTTCTAAATTCTAGCGAATTTTTTTTTTATTTTGAAAATTTATTTGCCTCAGAATTTCGGTGTGTTTCTCATCATTTTTCTGACTCGATCTGATTTTCATATCCAACCGACTGTGTCTAGACAGCTTGTGATATTCACAGTGATACACTGTAAATACCACAAGGCAGACAACATATATATGTATAAACAGTGCAGGGACAGGAAAATTTGTCTGATGGCTGCATATACACACGTGCGTATATACACACGTGTGCACTGCCTCGCTAATCAGATTGCAACTAAGGAGTAGCCACATGGACCTGCTCGACTCAGTGCAATACACAAAGTCAACTCAAGATAAAATGGTCAAGGAAACTCAACAATCAAAACAGCAAATTCATTGTGCAACAAGAATGCCAAGTGTACACAGCAAGTGTACAAAACTTTGTTCAAAATCATATAGTGCAAGTGAGGCAAGCAGCTCAGGTGTCGAGCCATGCAAATTCAAGTCAACTCAGCATGGATAATAAAGAAAACATGGAGCATAGTTCAGGTTCATGTATGCAGAGACAAGAACACAGCAAATCAAGTGGTGGCGCTTCAACATATTTCAGTCCATGTAGTATGTGTATACTAAAGATGAATGATCATAGTCAAGTGAGAATAGTGTTCAAGTGAACTTAACAGCAAATGGTCATCAACATCCAACTACATGTTCTAGTATGAACACATCAACTGGACATGGCAAAGGTTTCGAGCAGCATGTTTATATGGCAGCAGAAATTGGAACACAATGGGGATATGATGCAACAGCTCATGGCCGAGGCAACCCAAATATGTACAAGCCAAGTACATGCCACCACAACATGAATCGGTACAAATGCACAAGCTTGCATAGTCAAATCATAGCCAAGTCAAAAGTCAAGTTTCAGCAAACAAGAAGTGGTTTGCATAGGTAATAAGACTCAAAACAAAGCAATAAGGTGCATGGATCAAGCATGACAGCAAGGTCAAATATGGCAGCAAACAAGTCGAGAGCAGTTTAATTCAATGTTCATGACAAATACACAAAGATGGTTCAAAGGCAAGTACACACAGCAACATGTTCATGATCAATGTGACATATTCAAGCAGTGGAGCAGCATGTTCAAGAAATGGTGCAACATGGTGGAGCCAGTCTGGCCATTCTCAAGTTTCAAGCAAAACAAGTGCATGTGATTCGACACAACACTCTCAGCATGGATCATTTCAAAGAAAATGGAACAGCTAATATGGACACAAATGGTTCGGCAAACACAAGAATGGCATATGGTGAATTCACAAATGTGTCGAGCCAAAACAGTTTTGACGAGGGACAGAGCAAAATGGCAAAACAGGCAGATAGCATTTCAACTTCAGACCAGCATGAAGTTATTGCAAAACAAAATGGAAAATTTCATTTTCAGCATAAACAAAAATGGCAAGAAAAACTCACAGATTCATTCCTGATTTCACGCAAGAATTTCTTCCAGTTTTTTTATGACAAGAGTAAATATTTTCAGAAATATTTCTGAGCTATAAAAACAGAAATTACTCAACCATTCTGGCAACTTTTTTTTTGGGGCCGCAAAGTTATCTCAAAACATTTTCTGAATTACATTTTTGGCATGAAATTTCCTTCCAGAAAATCAGACAGTCAAGGAGACTATTAAATTGATTCCAAATATGAGCTAGTATTTGTTTCCAACAATTCAGTGATCGAATTATGGCATCATCACAGCAATTTGATGTCAAGTGTTCATATATATTTCCAAAGAAGCAAATTCAGGAATCACACGTGCAAAAACAATCAAGGCCACAAATTCAATCACGCTGCCAAAAGGGGAAAACAGCAAAATCCAATTTCAACCGAAAATGTCAAAGGGGGAAAGCAATAACTCAGCCAAGTCATTTCACGAAATCAGAGTTGCAGGGTTTTTATTTTACCCTATATAACACGCAGAATCATCACAGGCAAGGTGATATAAATCGAAAACAAACCCAACGTTTCAAATCAAAAAAAAAAAAAAACACAAACCTAGAATTCGAAGAGGAATATTCAAATCAGAGAATACTCACAAAGTTTTCGATCGAGAATTTCACCAAATCATTCGAGGAAGCCACAAAGCTATTCGAGTTACAGAGATTAAACCTTTCATCAAGCAAATCGACTCGGATTTGGGTGGATTTCATAAACCTTAGTTCAATTTGGAGAGCCGCCGCCATTTTCTGTTTTTCCAGAGAACAAGAGAAGAATGGCTAAATGAAAAGAGAGTGGGCCGGCCTATTTCCTCTTGACTAAGCCTAGTCTAGTTCAAATGTTTAAAGGGGAATTTAAATTTATTTTAATCTAGGGTTTAGCTTTATTTTATTTTGTATTGTTTTAAATTGTTCTGTAAACCGTCCAGCAGTTCTAGAGTCTGTAATCTCTAGGGGGAATCAGTCATGGTGTTGACTGTCAGTTTCAGAGTCTGTAAAATCTGGATTACGAATTATGGGGTTGTAATTCGGGGAAATCTGATTGAGGGGATATCGATCAGTCTAGGGTTTTGAGCGTAGAGTTAGAATAGGAGCGAGAGTCGCGAGTGTACAAGGTCTTGTATGCGGGATCTGTTCTATCATCTAGTAGAAACCTTAGGAATGCAGCAGTAGGCAGGGTTTTGCCGAAGCTGGGTATATCTGTGTGTGATTTATTTTCTGCACTTTTATTTCTGCTGCATTCTGTGATCTGTTTATTATTTTAATATCCTGTCAATTTAAAAACTGTGATAAACCCTATTCACCCCCCCCTCTAGGGTTAATCTAGATCCAACAGCTGGTATCAGAGCAGGTATTTTCTGTTAACTCTAGAGAAATGGTGAATCCTTGTTGTTAGTCTTCTGAGAGTCAGTCCAATAATATTCCAATGATTTTCAATGGAACAAATTTTCAAATTTGGAAATCAAAATTCGAATTATATTTAAAGTCTGTAAATTTTGAATATTGGAATATGATTGAAAGTATGGGAGACATGTTAGATAAGAGGAATATGGTTTTAAATGCTCGCGTTATGCATATTATTTATTCTTTTCTTGGTAATAATCAATTAAAACTTATCTCTCATTGTTTGACTGCGCAGGATATTTGGAAAACTCTTGACAAGGTGTACAGAACAGACAACAATTGCTCAAAACCCCACAAGGACAACTCAAGTTCAGAACTGTGCTTGACTGGATTAACCAAGGATGAATCAGACGATGGAGACTCAACAGATGATGAGATAGGAGGTTATTCATATGAAGATTTAGTTCATTTTTGTACTGAATTAACAAAAGCTGTTGATAGTCTCAAGTTTAAAAATAAATCTCTAAAATCTGTAAAACTTGAGTTGATTACCAAAAATAACATTTTGGAATTAAAACTTGAAAGTATCAAGAATTTAGAAAACTCCGACTGCAAAGATTGTTTCAAATTCAAAGCTGATTTAGTTCATCAAAATGAAGATCTCAAAAGACTTGAAAATGAAATCATAATTTTAGAAGAAAATGAGAAAGAACTAATTTCTAAAAACAATTTTTTGCAAAAGGAATTGGATAATTTCAGGATGTCTGAAGATTCCAAATTTGAAAGAGAGAGCCTGTTGAAAACTGAATCTATTTTGAAAGAACTTGAAGAGGAGATTGAAAAATTCAAGTGTTCTGAAAAACAACAAATTGAAAAACAAATTCAGTTTAAATCTGAGATTTTTGAATCCAAGACCAAAATTAAACTCCTTGAAAATGAAAATTTTCTTTTGAAACAAAATGATACTGAAAGGAGAAAGATCAGTATTAATCGTTGTTCAGATCTAATGAAAGAAAATTCTGATCTTAAATCCAAAATCAACGATCTTGAATTGAGCTTAAAGCGTTTTTCAACCGGTGAAAAATCTTTTAATATGTTGTTGAAAAATCAATTTTCTACGGGAAATAAATGTGGTCTTGGTTTTGGGAAATCAAATGCTTCTGAAAATTTGAATTCATGTGAATTGAAAAATCCTTCAACCTGTTTTGGAAAGAATCGATTTGAAAATTTAAACTCTGAAAATTTCAAAGGATTTTTGAATCCAAATCGTGATGTGAAATCGATTTATAATAATTCATCTAGACAATCCTGGACCCCAAAAAGAAGTAAAACAAACTTCGTTAAATTCAAACGAATTTGGGTTCCAAAGTGTACAAAGATAAATTCGAATGGATTGTTATATAAACAAGTTTGGGTGCCGAAAGTTGTTAACAAAACTTTGAGTGGTTTTACTAATTTTGTTAGACCACTCGATTCTCTAAACTGTTAGGTACCAGAGGTGGCTGAGGAACTGCTAGGCAAAAGAGATTTGGATTAAAGCTGCTCAATACTTCTGTAATCATGTACAGTTCCTTAGCCAAGACTGTTTGAGTTAGAGATTCTGTTTCACATTGGATTCTGGTATGATCTCTAGACTCACCTTTGTGTATTCTCTTTGTTTTTATTTTATGCATTTATTCCTTCCTCTACTCCTTCTGTTTTGGTTTTTTTATTTGACACTGACATATTCTTCTTATTCTGCGCTTCATTAACTTCCGATTGCAGTACTTATGATTTTCTGGAAATTCGTTTAATCTATATAAAACTGTCATGTTTTTATTCTTCCAGAATCTGAATTTAAACTTGTATATATCTGCAATTGTTTTGGAGTTTATTTTTTTTGAAATTCTAACAGTGCTGAAGCATTCATATCATATCTTGAACACTGTTAGTATAAATTCAAAAATTTTGTAGATCTGAAAATTTAATGAAATTTCACACACCTCTGCTGTTTTTTGAGTCTCTTCTAATTCATTTTAGAAAAGCTGAAAATATTATACTCATTACAGCACTCTATTATTTATCAGTTATGATAATTTTATTGATTTTCGGATTGGCTTGAATCAGTGATACATCCTGAATTCCATCTTTATTCATGATCATTATGGTTAGAATATGTCTGTTTGAAATCATCTGAAATTCCTGATATTTTGAATATCACACACCTCTTGAATTTGAAATAATCAATCCTGTGTGAATAATTCATTATATCTCAAACTTGACATTGATTCAAGTGATTTCAAATAAATTATTTTTTCTGGATCATGAATATTTCTCAAGTGTGATGTAAATGATCTGAAATTATTCTTATGCTTGTCAGAAATATCTTGAAACCTTCTTTTGAAAAATGGTCTTTGAAAGTTAATGTTATTTCATGATGATTTGATTTGAATGATTGTTTGTTTAAAATTATTTGAAATTATTGATTTATTGAATCACACACATATTCTGAATGTGAAAATAATAATTTGGTGTGATCGATTCATTGAATCTAGAGATTTTTCATATTCCTCAAATGATTTCAAATAAACGGTAGTTCTAATCATGGATCATGAAAGTTCTTATGTGACCATCCCCAGACAAGTCTGATGTGATATTTTGTTCTGCACTGCTCTGATACTGTTCTTAGATAATTGCTTATTGCTTGGTTTGTCTGCTTGGGTTTTAAATTTTTGTTGTCTGTGATATCATAGTTTGTCTCCATTGTCTTGGTAAAATCCTCGAGAAAGCGAGAACAAGTGGTATCAAAAGTGCTTATATTTGTTTCACTCATCTGTACTGAGATTCAAAATTTTCACCTTGTATAGATCCATATTTTTTCCCTTATACAAATAAATGTGCTAAATTTGTCTGGCTGGGTTTGTGTTTAAATTTTTTTTAGTCTGAGATGTCCATGATAGTCCAGCAGGGTGTAATTAAATTCCTCGATAAGCAAGAACATTTGGTATCAGTCTCTTTCACTCATCTGTTTTTTGAATTATCACCCTGTATAGGTTCAATTTTTTTTAATCTGTTTAATTTCTTCTTGTAATTGTTTTTCAATTTTAAAATTATTTATTGATTATTCATTCAGAAATTGAAATCAATATCAAAATTGAACTGTATTTATAATTCATCAAAATCATTATTAGATTTTGAAATGGTGATGAATTGTGATTGCAGTATATTTTATAACAAGAGGAGATTTTTATTTAGATTTTCATGATGGTTGAACATTTATTATAATATCTTTGAATTGGCAATTATTTCACGACCATCTCCTTTATCTATCATCATTCTGACATCCATCATGTTTTTATATTAATGTGGAGAGTTTAATTTTTTATAAAATTCTTTTTGAATAAACAGTGGAAATATTCGTGATGGAAATGTGACTGTGTTACTATTCAGAATTAGTGAAATTGAGAATTTTCAATGATCCCGGTACAGTTGATTATATTTCATAATATGGTTAATTTAGAAATTTATTTCACAAACCATTTATGTACCTATCACATTTCTATCATACATATTAGTTTTGTATACTGAGGTTTTTTTTTCATTTTGAAACTGAAAATAATAATATAATATTCATAAGTATTTCTCTAACCTCATTTAAAAATCCAAGCTCTGGTTATGCATGGTTATGAGATCACTTATATTTAAGCTGCAACTGATCTCATTTAAAAATCCAAGATCTGGTTATGCGTGGTCAGTGTGCTCTTAAATTAAAAGAAAAAGAAAAGAAAATAATTTGCTAAATAAACTTGTATACGAAATTCTCCTTGGTATATAAAAACTAGCCTATCAATCCATTTTCTATTTGTGAAATGTGTTAAAATCTTATGATATATTATGATTTGTTAATTGATAGGTATTGGGATTTGAGATTATACGATTTTGTCACTTAAATTGAATCTATAATTATAGTCCAAAATCCATCACTGTTTTTGAACTTCATTTTTTTTATAAATTCTTTTAAAAATAACTGGAAACCTTTTGTGTTCAACTCTCTCCATTATAAATTCCATCGTAAATCCGTCACTCTCTACAATGTGAAATATGCCATCTGTTCTTAGTTTATTATGATTTTTGTTTGACTGGTTGAAATTTATGATAACAGTTCTTCCTCTTAAGCTGACATTGTATTTGTTAGTCATTTTTCATCTATATAATTCTGTATCCTTTTGATGATAACAAAAGGGGGAGAATGGGTTGAGATTTTGATTTATGAGTGAATATACTTTAAATATTTTTAATGTTGAAAAATCATTATTATTCAATTTTCACGTTTCTTCACTCATGCACAGTTATAGGGGGAGTTTCTGTTGTAGGGGGAGCTTTCAAATAGGGGGAGTTCAGCTCTTTACTTTCAAATACATTTATTATATTCAAAATCTTCATATTTGTTTGTCATCATCAAAAGGGGGAGATTGTTGTATATAACAGTGTTGTATACACAATTATAGGATTTTTTGTTTGATGATAACAACCAAATATATTTTTATTATAAATGTGTTTGTTATTGTACTTTTTCATACACTTATCACATACAGGAATATAATATTTATATTTAATAGAATACAATTATACAGCAATCCAAACATTCACAATGTATTCTATTTGAATATCAAATTTTATTTCAACTTTCAAACAGTACAACTTTACAACTCCTCTATTTGTACACTTCACTGGTATATTTCATTTCATATATACATTTTTCATAGAAATACATTGCTCCACTACAGTTTACTCATACACTTCACATTCACTCATATACACTTTTTACACACTACTTCATCTTTTGTCTTGTATCTTCAGTCTTCTATCAGTCTTCACTACTCACAGTCAGTCCAGTCATCATCTGCTTACCTGTCACAATGAAACACACACATAGTACACTGCAACAAGAATATTTTTCTAAATTCTAGCGAATATTTTTTTTTATTTTGAAAATTTATTTGCCTCAGAATTTCAGTGTGTTTCTCATCATTTTTCTGACTCGATCTGATTTTCATATCCAACCGACTGTGTCTAGACAGCTTGTGATATTCACAGTGATACACTATAAATACCACAAGGCAGACAACATATATATGTATAAACAGTGCAGGGACAGGAAAATTTGTCTGATGGCTGCATATACACACGTGCGTATATACACACGTGTGCACTGCCTCGCCAATCAGATTGCAACTGAGGAGTAGCCACATGGACCTGCTCGACTCAGTGCAATACACAAAGTCAACTCAAGATAAAATGGTCAAGGAAACTCAACAATCAAAACAGCAAATTCATTGTGCAACAAGAATGCCAAGTGTACACAACAAGTGTACAAAACTTTGTTCAAAATCATATAGTGCAAGTGAGGCAAGCAGCTCAGGTGTCGAGCCATGCAAATTCAAGTCAACTCAGCATGGATAATAAAGAAAACATGGAGCATAGTTCAGGTTCATGTATGCAGAGACAAGAACACAGCAAATCAAGTGGTGGCGCTTCAGCATATTTCAGTCCATGTAGTATGTGTATACTAAAGATGAATGATCATAGTCAAGTGAGAATAGTGTTCAAGTGAACTTAACAGCAAATGGTCTTCAACATCCAACTACATGTTCTAGTATGAACACATCAACTGGACATGGCAAAGGTTTCGAGCAGCATGTTTATATGGCAGCAGAAATTGGAACACAATGGGGATATGATGCAACAGCTCATGGCCGAGGCAACCCAAATATGTACAAGCCAAGTACATGCCACCACAACATGAATCGGTACAAATGCACAAGCTTGCATAGTCAAATCATAGCCAAGTCAAAAGTCAAGTTTCAGCAAACAAGAAGTGGTTTGCATAGGTAATAAGACTCAAAACAAAGCAATAAGGTGCATGGATCAAGCATGACAGCAAGGTCAAATATGGCAGCAAACAAGTCGAGAGCAGTTTAATTCAATGTTCATGACAAATACACAAAGATGGTTCAAAGGCAAGTACACACAGCAACATGTTCATGATCAAGGTGACATATTCAAGCAGTGGAGCAGCATGTTCAAGAAATGGTGCAACATGGTGGAGCCAGTCTGGCCATTCTCAAGTTTCAAGCAAAACAAGTGCATGTGATTCGACACAACACTCTCAGCATGGATCATTTCAAAGAAAATGGAACAGCTAATATGCACACAAATGGTTCGGCAAACACAAGAATGGCATATGGTGAATTCACAAATGTGTCGAGCCAAAACAGTTTTGACGAGGGACAGAGCAAAATGGCAAAACAGGCAGATAGCATTTCAACTTCAGACCAGCATGAAGTTATTGCAAAACAAAATGGAAATTTTCATTTTCAGCATAAACAAAAATGGCAAGAAAAACTCACAGATTCATTCCTGATTTCACGCAAGAATTTCTTCCAGTTTTTTTATGACAAGAGTAAATATTTTCAGAAATATTTCTGAGCTATAAAAACAGAAATTACTCAACCATTCTGGCAACTTTTTTTTTGGGGCCGCAAAGTTATCTCAAAACATTTTCTGAATTACATTTTTGGCATGAAATTTCCTTCCAGAAAATCAGACAGTCAAAGAGACTATTAAATTGATTCCAAATATGAGCTAGTATTTGTTTCCAACAATTCAGTGATCGAATTATGGCATCATCACAGCAATTTGATGTCAAGTGTTCAAATATATTTCCAAAGAAGCAAATTCAGGAATCACACGTGCAAAAACAATCAAGGCCACAAATTCAATCACGCTGCCAAAAGGGGAAAACAGCAAAATCCAATTTCAACCGAAAATGTCAAAGGGGGAAAGCAATAACTCAGCCAAGTCATTTCACGAAATCAGAGTTGCAGGGTTTTTATTTTACCCTGTATAACACGCAGATTCATCACAGGCAAGGTGATATAAATCGAAAACAAACCCAACGTTTCAAATCAAAAAAAAAAAAAACACAAACCGAGAATTCGAAGAGGAATATTCAAATCAGAGAATACTCACAAAGTTTTCGATCGAGAATTTCACCAAATCATTCGAGGAAGCCACAAAGCTATTCGAGCTACAGAGATTATACCTTTCATCAAGCAAATCGACTCAGATTTGGGTGGATTTCATAAACCCTAGTTCAATTTGGAGAGCCGCCGCCATTTTCTGTTTTTCCAGAGAACAAGAGAAGAATGGCTAAATGAAAAGAGAGTGGGCCGGCCTATTTCCTCTTGACTAAGCCTAGTCTAGTTCAAATGTTTAAAGGGGAATTTAAATTTATTTTAATCTAGGGTTTAGTTTTATTTTATTTTGTATTGTTTTAAATTGTTCTGTAAACCGTCCAGCAGTTCTAGAGTCTGTAATCTCTAGGGGAATCAGTCACGGTGTTGATTGTCAGTTTCAGAGTCTGTAAAATCTGGATTACGGATTATGGGGTTGTAATTCGGGGAAATCTGATTGAGGAGATATCGATCAGTCTAGGGTTTTGAGCGTAGAGTTAGAATAGGAGCGAGAGTCGCGAGTGTACAAGGTCTTGTATGCGGGATCTGTTCTATCATCTAGTAGAAACCTTAGGAATGCAGCAGTAGGCAGGGTTTTGCCGAAGCTGGGTATATCTGTGTGTGATTTATTTTCTGCACTTTTATTTCTGCTGCATTCTGTGATCTGTTTATTATTTTAATATCCTGTCAATTTAAAAACTGTGATAAACCCTATTCACCCCCCCCCCCTCTAGGGTTAATCTAGACCCAACAGGACGCAATTATGGAACTCGCGCATAGGAGCACAATTAACAGGTTCTCTGTTCAAATAATCTCTGTTATGCTCAGAACATCATATAACAGCTACTGCCTGTTTTAATTTTGCCAAACAAATACAGGAATCAAACATATTTGTGTTATCAAAAAACTCCCTTTCATTGTACTCTCAAAACTGACTCCAAGCTTAAAGACAACACTTAAGCTCAGAGACAATAAATAAGGAGAATTGTATTAACTAAAAAAATCCCACCAATTACCATCATAACATGTCAAACAATATACACAATGAATGAAAAAACACCTGACTTTAACAACATACCAATTTACAACAAAATTTATATCAATCTTTTTTGTATTGAATCAATAACATGTAACAGTTTGCCTTAAATATCTAGCTTTACTTAACATAATTTGTTACACAATAAGCATTCCATATGTGTAGTAGTGTAATTCAAAAAAAAAAAATGTTTCTTATCCCAAATTTTTACACATACTATACTGCAGGAGAATATACATTAGCAAGGAAAAAACTATAAAATAGATGTCTTTGAACTATTAATTTAATTCAAAGAATATCTAAATATCATCTACATAAAATAAATGAGTGAGAATGAGTTCAGTAAAAAAGGATGGGGGATAGCATTCCATGGTTTCGATTGTTTGGGAATGACCCGATTAACATTATTCAACTCTTTTGAGTCCAAATCTAGGAATTCTTTTCTTGAATTTAAATCGGGAGTTGAACTAATACCTTGAAATTGAAAGCTCCCTTGCTCTGCATGCCTCCCAGAAGAACGTCGATCTGGAGGAACCGTCGAGCGTTTATCGGAATCCGTGCTACTAGTGAAATTAAATTTAGGGATTGGGGATTTTGGAGAACCAGAAGACGCCATTTTTGTTTTCCCTTTCTTATAACATTATTATTTATTTCAGAGCAAAGGTTGATTAGTCGCAAAATGAAAAAGGTATTAGGGATCTGGATTGGAGAAACGAAAAGAAGTACCGCGAGAATGAAAATCTTAGCGGCAAACAGAGAAGAGTAGCATGGATTGATTAACATGAATCCACGGTTGCGATTTTTCATTTATGATTGCGTGGATTGATGAGCTATACTTTTAACTGGTGTAACGCAACGCTTTTAACTGGTATTGCACCTCATAGCACTAGATTTTCAACCGCAACAATGCATTCACATCTAATGCAACAACATATGAATATTGTTGCAGAAGATCAAAGAAAGCATAGCTTTCGCTACACTTTTCATGCAACGCACACATATTAGTGTCTAATATGCCCACTTTTTTAGTAGTGCTTGTTCCAATTCCTTCAATTGACTTCTTGTAAACATATCCAGTCAGCCTCAATGAATATGTTTTTTTTTACTATGTATTAGTTATCTACTTTTTTAATCAATTCTCTCTAATAGTGATAAACTACTTTATCACGATGAACGATTTGAAGTATGCTTTTAGATTTCCAGTGAGATTTAAGTTCTATTACGACATTATATAACTATGCTATAGGATTTGTAATATTTGTAATCACCCTTGGCTCTGTTATAAATTTATGCATTTGAATTTATATCCATTATTCTTTTATAACAGATTCATTCAAGGCAATATACTTAGTTTTTTTCACTGAATCATCCATAATATTTCATTTGGAACATTCCGAATTTGAAAATATTTAATTTTAATTTACTATTGATGTTTTATACTCATAGTCAATTATGTAGTTTTGAGTCTGAATACTCCTTCATAAGAAGTTTATTGTTTTTGCAAATAGTTCCATATTATTTCATAAATATACATGAACACTCTAAACTATGATTTATTGATATCGATTTGGATTTAGTTTTTGCTTCATGTATCAAATACGTAGACAAATCTTGATATCGTAGACAATGTGACATTATTGTCAATGCATGAGAAATTTACCTCACATGTTTCATATTAAACAATTTTATAAGTTTCCTTTCCATTCCGATTTGGGGTATTCCTAACATCATTTATACTCGCTATAGAAGATATCGTTTACAACCCAAAATTATGTATTAAAACAACAAATTTTAGTTTTAACATAAGTATAATGTTAAAATAAACAACATATTATTACTTGTATTTAAGAAGTATCAATGTACCTATTTAACATTATTTCTTATAAGCACGTGCTTCCTCTGCAATTTGATTAAGAACCAAACTATTTACTATTTCTATTAAAATACCTTTTCAATTTCAATGCTTATAGAATGAACTTTTGTATTTTCTCCTTATCATATCTAAACATCGCAAACCTAAGTACAACTCCTCTATACTAAATCGTAATTTAGAGTTTTCCATTACAACACATATATACCAAAACATAAAGAAATACAAACAATAATTTTAAAAGTAAATCTGAATGAACTTGGCACATCGAAAGATGAATTTATTATTTTAATTCCAATAACTGAAATTTATGGTAGTATTCTTATCAGTATGGCTCATTACATTCCAATAACCTTTGCCTCTCTCATTGTTATCCGACATTTTGACCAAACAATATTCACATAGAATGAGCATGTTACGCTCGGGAGCTATCGAGATAGATGGCCCAAAAAGGTGATCAGAAAGCCTACATATCAAGACAAGATTTGACGATGGAATGATGGGAAAGCAAAGTTGGAAGGATACATGGAAATAGCATGAATGTTGCATAACTTTGGATCCACCTATCTCAGATCGATATTGATCCAACTATTATGTGTAACTGCTCACTTTTTGACCTTTAGTAATCGACATTTACATCTGTGATATTCACATGCAGAATAAATAAGTAGCGAAAAGACAGAAAGTTAGGGAAAAGAAAAAAAATAGAATAGAATCTCACAATGAAACAATAATATGTAATACGTAACAATCTTAATGCAAAATAAAACAAAACTTTTATACACATACATCAAAGTAAATCTACAATCAAACTGGATAGTTATATAACGTGTCCCATAACTCCAATAATCTCAAACATTGACATACAAAACAGAATAATACATAATACAAGAATATGCCTCTGATCTTCAACTCCTCTCTTGAAGCTGCCAAGAAATTATATCTAGTCTGAATATATGCTCGGTTTGATCAAAGCATAACCGCAGAATAACGCTTAGGTTAGTTTAGAAAACCAGTGTGAGAAAACTCAAGTAGCATGAAACTTATTTCCTTTTAATCCGGATTCGATACTTGGTTACAAAACTGTCAAACTAGCACAAAAAAATCATGTATAACTTAATAAGGAAATTTCGAAGCTCGTTTAAATTAGTCCCTTACAATTTTATTTAATTATTTTCTCTCAAAATAATTAATGTAATTAACCCTTTGAAATAAGTATATATTAATATATTACTTAAGGAAGTTCTTTTTTCCAAATCATAGTTAATGCGCTAAAACAAATGTTATTTGAAATATTTGGTTATTAAAACCAGAAGCACTTATTTAAAACTTGACCTCCTCAAGTTCACAAATCTCATATAAAATAATGTCTCAATACCCAAAGCATCAATGTCCGAAGCCAAACTAATATTATCCATTAGATAATAATGAAATCATTCAAGTTGGGGTACCATTACCTCTCGGACTTTGACTCGACAACATTCCTATCTTATAGTTTGTTATATCAAAACTAGAGATCAGATATATCATTTCAAAAGTTTTATGTACATTTCATTTTGAATAAGGATTTATAACCATTTGATTTTCTCTAAACTCTTTCTAACTTTAGACTCTTTTACTTAATGTACTTTAACTAAATCGCTTTTATAAAATCAAAATTCTTTGCTTAAAAAAATTCTTAAAGCACTTCTTAAGATAATCTAATTAACTTAAATATCATTAGTCCATAAATTAATTTACTTAAACATCAACTATAAAAATGATTAATTATTAAGCTTAAAACGTCTTTATAAATAATTAATCAATTAAATTTTTTTAAGATAGAAATTAATTTAATTAACCTTGTCAAATGCATAATTAATTATCTTAAATAACTTAATTTAACATAATTATACACTTCCAAACCATTATTAATTAACATAAGTTAATTACCAATTAAAAGATAATTATCTAAACTATTATTGATTAAATTAATAATTTACCTTTAAAAACCATTATTAATTTAATAATAATTAACTTCTAAATGTTTGTTAATTAAGTAATAATTAACTTCTACATCATTGTTAATATAGTTAACAATTAAAACCATAATTAATGGATTAATAATTTATTCAATTAGAAATCAACACTTAGACCAATTCTAAATCAATAATCTATTACATTACTGGAAGGAGACTTAACATTTACAATGGTAGTTAAATAACTAGCACTAATTCAGTAACGACATTTGAGTCATAGCACATCTATTTATACAATTCGACTGATATGTGAATAACTTATACTATCAATTTGATAGTTAACACTCAATATAGTCATTTGGCAGATAATTACATATGTAACTTAATAAAATAATAGAACAGTGATTTATTTTGCTAAACAAATATCAGATAAAATTGATTAATTAAATTATAACAGAACTGAATTTTATTCAATTAACGTGTATCAATTGTAGATTATAATTACAACTAATGTAATTAAATTCGATCTTCATTTATTTATCATTAATTTGAGCAGCCTCAAATGGGTCAATTAGTTAGTAGTTATATTCTACAAGGACATACCAATTAATGCCAAAAAGTGTGTCAAAGGGATCCCATACGGAGAAGTCATGTAAATTTTAAATCACACACTTCTTTGATTAAACTTGACTAATATAATTGATATCGGCCGAGTCTGATGCCTACTCGACTCGAGCCTCTATACTTCACCTTTGATATAATTAACTCTCCGACGTCTACATTTCCAAACTTCTTTCATTATCAACATATATATATATATATATATATATATATATATATATATATATATACACACACACACGGGTGGGTTGGGAAATTGTGTTGTGATGGCCATGCAAAAGGATCAAAAGCATTTGTGTCTAGGTAAGAGTATGATGTTGTAGGGTAGAAATAATGCTGCAAAACAGTAATGATTGTACTTTGAACAGTCATATAACTTAAGATAGACATAAAGTGAGTAGTCCATGCTACGCACATGGACAATGTAACGTAAATAATATGGTACTTGCAATGTTTACTTATTTAGATATTAATTTTGTGTCATGTAGTATGGTTTTGGCTTATGATTTTGTTTTTGGTATAAATCTAGCGACTTAACGTAGTGAATAGAAAGGTAAGCATGTAAATAAAAGGATATTAGTATTATGTAGGTATAAAATGAGATTATAAATTTCTTAATCTCTATTTTTGTTACGTTTCTCAGATAATCAACTGCTGGAAACAATTGTGGTTCAATTACATAATTGAAATTTGTGTACTTAGTTGATGAACTAACAACTACAAACATGCACATGTATAATAGACCATTCATTAAAACATGTGAAAAATATTATAGTGAAATAAATCACATGAGAAAACACATGAATGTCTTAGGTGCGTAGCTAGTATATAAAAATGCACAACGGCTTGAAAGCTAACGTACAATGGTTTTAGAACACAGTTAGCTGAAATCAGAATAATTACAAAAAAAATCAAACTAAAAACATGTGCGGCACAGAGTGCAAGTAATGAAAATGATTAACATACTTGTATGTTAAAGGCAGAGAATGAGAACAAATTGTCTCGGTCCCATTTTGCAATCACATGAAGAAACATGATAATGCATAAAATTGAAATGAAATAAATTGGAGGTGAAGAATTTGTGCATGTAAATAGAAAGCAAAACAACATATTGAATGTCTCAAACATTGTATATCATAACAGTCTGAATTTTTTGAAGAAACGGACATAATTCTAATTATGAGGTCAAGCGTTTAATAAATATTTCTCCCCCAGTATAACTTACCAATTAACTGCTTTTGTGGTGAAAAAAACTAAATTACATGATACATTGACAGAAACTTTGTAGTTGTCTGAATAGCATCCCTGCTGCATAGGACCACGAAGATAAATGTATTGTTGCAAATTGCCGCACATCTCACCTAGAATTGGAGTCTGCCATGTCCACAAAAATCAATCATCCATTCAAAATCCTTCCATCCATACCTTTCACTGCATTCCGAGCTTCCTCCTCTGATGAATAATCAATAAAACCATATCCTTTTGCTTCTGGGTGTTTCATATCTGATTAGCCTAACTTTTTGAACATGACCAAAATTTGAATACTCCTCTCGCAGTTCATCATTAGTAGTGTAAAATAACAACCTGCTTATAAATATTCCAGGGATGAACCACCTCTTTTGGAACATTTTTAAGTTGCTAAATAGCGGCTTCCCATTCTTTGCTAGAATGTTCATCTGAAGAAAACATTGATAAATCTCACTTTCCAGAATCTTAAAACATGACCTCAAAAAACGGTTCCAATAACTTAAAAGCAAATTATGAGAATGGTTCCAATAATTTACATCAAGTTCAAAATACTGAAAATTGGTTTAAAATTGCACTTCGTGATGAACCAAAGGAAGAGGAAAAAAATCAATGACAATGGAAAATTGACAACAACAAAAAACATATTTGATTACAATTTAGAATTACAACAATTTAAGCACTCGAATTTAAGTAAACAGAAACATGGATTGAATATCTTCCAAGACCATTCATAGTGAAGAGGGGTTCGATCACGAAAAAACTTATACTATTGTAGAGGTAGCATTTTAGCGACCAAAAGAACTTAAGAAATACTGACCATATATGGCGCGATTCTATGCAGATCAGAAAGCGGAGCAACTTATACAAACATTGGAAAAGATGATGCTAACAGATGTACATTTCAGTGTACATGGAATGCACAGATAAAATAATTGTAGAAAAAGATCATAAAAGATAATAACAGTCGAAGGGGATGCTATGAATAAAAATTATATGAAAGCAAGCAATGATTCAAACTTGAAACCCATAGGACCAGGTCACTTGTCATATGAATGGAAATATACCATATCAGTGGTTCCATGTCGATCACTGATAAGAATTTAGCACCATGTGTTCCATTAACAACCTTGGTAAAGATGCATAAGTGCATGATAAAAAGAGTACGGTGAAAACCAATAATTTTGTATAGGGTATGGGCACAACTGAAATTCATAAGAAATTTGTTTGTGTATAGCAATTAGAGAGCTAGAAAGGATATCTAAGTTTAGACTATGAACACTTCTAGTTATGATTTGCATGAAACCATTAATAATGCAAAATTAGTTCCATACCTCACTTGAAATCTCATTAGAAATAGATATTCAGGGATGCATTATATTTCCATATCATGAATAATAGCCCAAGTTATAAATTCATAATTCTACTTCAAGAAAAAATAAATTTTTTTGAAGAAAATAATAATAATGAGATAACAGTAAAAGGTAATCTTAGCGAACATGCAAATGTAATTCTGAAATCAAATAAGGAACTGTTATCCCGACTCTTGTTTTAAAAGTAAATCATACTAAAAAAATGTAACATAGCTCCTAAATTTATAGATGTAAATATTATGAGTGTTTCCTTCATAAACATATGGGTACTTACTCGGTTTATATGCACAAAAAATCTAGTTCATCAAAACATAAATAGAAAATTCTTGATGAAAAGAATAAAAATCATTTCGGAAAACAAACTTGAATAAGAAGTACCTGCAATTTCCACTTATGTATACAGTAAGGACTACCTGATACAGATAATTTTTATATCATCAAGTATGTTACTACTTAGAAAATCAAAAAATGTAAATGAAAGCAATGGAAAAGATGAAGAGATGGAACAATGAAACTATAATGAGAATAAATTTAGCGCTAGTTTCATAAAGGTTGAAAAATTAATGTAGTTAGCTTGAAAATCAGATAACAATGCTATTGAATTTCGCAAAGTTAACCTTTTTGTGGTCTCTTTCTCTCTTTA
Source organism: Allium sativum (assembly GCA_030737875.1). Taxonomy (NCBI): domain Eukaryota; kingdom Viridiplantae; phylum Streptophyta; class Magnoliopsida; order Asparagales; family Amaryllidaceae; genus Allium; species Allium sativum. The sequence goes on from CM060925.1 coordinate 14,723,057, forward strand.
TTCATTGACCGCAATTTTAAGTCCAAGGTGTCTATTCTGAAAGCACTGGCAGCGAATAGGCACTCCAGGTGATCATAGACCTGAAAAGCCACTCCTAAGAAGCAAGAGGCCTCGATCTGGAAATAGTTGCAAAGGCCGCATCAAATATAATAGTAAACATATTTTCATTAAATTAAACATAACACGACACAGTTCATTAATCAGTCAACCTTAAAGTTGATATCTTGAACTAAATCTTTAATGCAAATGGACATCCAGGGGAATTAGTTAGATATTAAAATATTGATGTTTGGAAGACAACAATAACATCTCTAGTATCTCTTATATTTTATTAAGCATATTAAATAACGAAGCAAATTTTTATTCAAGAGATTCAATAGAAAAGCTAAGTTTGCATTGAGCATATTTAAGGTAAAATCATGGCTAAAATAACAGCCAAAGATTATACGCATGGAAGAAGTAATATGCAGTTGGCTGGTAAGGTTGAGGCAACCATTACACCCATTCTTCAATTTTAAGTTCCATCAAAATTCAACAGGAACCTATACACATAAAGTCGAAATATGAAGAAAAAAATATTATTTAAAAATGAATTATTTGATGATTGGAAAAATTATTACCTCAAAATTAACAATGGAGAAATTAACATATGTCGGATCATTTTCCACTGCTTGCAGCCGATTTCCAGCAAAATTGGTTGTCAATCTCATATTAGTTGATGGAATCATCAGCGAAAAAAGGAATTAGGGAGAAATGAAATAATGATGGAGAAAAGTATTTTGGGAAGGAACGTGGGTTGGAATAGTTTTGTATTCGTTAATGGGAACATGAATAGGAGGAACGTGGAGTAATTTAGCGGTGGATGGCGTGTTAAAAATTAGAAATGAACAGGAGTGGCGTATTTCAAAATGGAAAGAAACCACGTTGCCAGAGCAGCAATGTCAAGTTCCTGTTTTCATGTTTAATAGTCATATAATCATGTGTCAAAAAATATTAAGTTTAATTGCTGCAATCAAGCATTCAAATACAAAGACCTATTAATTAGGGTTGTAGTACTGAAAATGTGGATGACATTTGACTATATGGTTTGGAATAATAATCTTTATACGTTTTGGATTTTGAACCACATAGCTGCAAACTTTAGTCATAATGGATAAATATGCACAAATTTAATATGCATTAATTAACATATAAGTGGATACTTGTAATTTATATGCTTTAAATGTACTGCCCAACCCTATTTATTTTTATAAAAGAGCAGATAGAAGTTGTTTTCCGCTGCCACAATTTATTAGATATGTTAAAGAACTCATAATCAAGAATTTGGCACCAAGGCTATGAAGTAAGCGTAGGAGTGTAGCTCCAAAATTATGAATATAATTCATAATGAAATTAATTTATTGTATCTATTTCCAAGAAAGGCAAGCCTTTATTCAGAAAATAGCATTGCAAGTAGGGGTTTGGCACGTCCGTTGGACGTATGCAAAGAAAATGAGGGAAAGCTTATTATCCTTAAAAATTGGTCATACACATAAATGTCACTGTTGATGAATAATGTTTGCTCGTGGTATTTCACAATAAAAGAAGTTAGCTCACATACTTACTTAAACTTAATGATCATAGTTTCTAAGTTAATGCACTTTAAATTTAAATATGTATTTGGTATTGATCAAGTAAAATATAAAAGGTTGATCTTGTACATTTAAATTGAAGATGGTCATTACCCATTTAATCTCTTCTACCATCCCAATTGTATTTTTGTTTGAAAAACAAACTCTTACCAACATCTCCCAAAAAAATGGTCCTTTGATTCTGTAACACCCCGAATTTTAGCTAATACTAAAATTCTCTAATCATAGGATAAATAATTTCAGATGTGGGAATTGGGGGGAACGGGCTGCGTCATTTCGTTCGTCTCGGAAAAATACGCGAAATAGAGTCTGAGTTTTCGAGAATCGGAGTCCGTATGGCCCGGTTATGGTCCAATGAAGTTTGCAGAAAAATTAAAGCTTAAAACAGATTTAGAAATTTAAATTCGGATTTCAAATCAGAACCAGCGGGGCCAGGCGGGAAAATTCCCGCCCTGACCATGTCGACAGGGCTGTTGACAGGCCTGTCGACAGGGGGAGTCGACTTGCCTGTCGACTTGCCTGTCGACACGGCGTCTCGAGCCAGAAGGTTGGGTGCACCAGATTTGGTTTTCTGGCTAGGGCTGGGCTGGGTTCTAGAGATTTCCTAAATCTAACGGACCTAATCTAATTTAGGGTTAATCTAAGGGCCTAAAACACTACCTAATCCTATAAATAAGACCCCAACCCTACCCTAATTCATTTATAATTAGATCTTGTAACTAAACTATGGCAAAATGAAACTTGATCATGGCCTCCACAAATCAATGAAGAGAGTTGCAAGCTAATCAACCTCTAATCAACATCTTCTTCAACTAGAGCAACTAATTCCACTTCATAAGTTTGCTAATCTTCGTTTTGGTGAGTTCCTATGGCTTTAATAATCAATTGTTAAATTGATTATGGTAGGATGTGATAAGACATGGCTATGTTTGTGGATAAATGTGTTTATGCAAGTTTGTATGATATGTGATTTGCAAGTTTTATGTTATATGCAAGGTTAATGCCATGTTTTATGATGCAAAACACTATGTTGAACCTTTATGCATATGTAACATGTTATGCAAACTATATGTGAGAGTATATGCAAGTTATATGTAACATGATATGCAAGTTATGCATGTGATTTTATACATGCTAAGTATTTGGTGTTATGCATGCTAAGTATTTGATTTTATGCATGCTAAGTATTTGATTGTATGCATGCTAAGTGTTTGGGTTTATGCAAGTTAAGTGGTGTGTTTATGCATAATAAGTAATTGATTCTATGCATGCTAAGTAAGTGGTTTTATGCATGCTAAGTGTTTGGTATTATGCATAAATCATGACATATAAGTTTACCCTTTTAAATGTGATGCATACATATGCAAGATGACACCTTTATATGCTATGCATGTTTACCCTCCTTTAAGATGCAAGTCATATATGCAAATTCAACATGTTATGCAAGTTATGTGTATGCTTATATGCGAGCTCAACATGTTATGCAAGTTATGTGCATGATGTTATGTAAGTTATGTGCATGTTGTTATGCAAGTTCATATGCAAGTTATGTGTATGAGGGTATGTAAGTTATGTGCATGGTGTTATGCAAGTTAAGTTTATGAGATTATGCAAGTTATATGCATGATGTTATGCAAGTTATGTATATGCTTAAATGCAAGTTTAATGTGATATGCAAGTATGTGAATGCTTATGCAAGTATGTGAATGCTTATGCAAGTTATGTGTATGCTTAAATGCATGTTTAACATGTTATGCAAGTTATGAGAATGCTTATATGCAAGTTCAACATGTTATGCAAGATATGTGTATGATAATATGCAAGCTCATATGCAACATGCTATGCAAATCATGTGTATGATAATATGCAAGTTTGGGTTAAATGTAGTTGGGTTAATATATGCTCATAAATGCAAGTTGACATCCTCTTAACCCATGACAAAGTTATATGCTAAACCCATGATATTTGTGATGGATCTTCCCCTTTATTATGTCATGAAATGAGGACGATTTACGTGGGGAACGATGGGGTTGGTAAATATGTTAATAAAAGTATGATTGGGTATGATTAAGCATACCATAAAATGAATAAGCATAAGTGGGAATTTACCTATTGAGTTAGGTCTACCCCATGGGAGTTTACCTATTGAGTTAGGTCTACCCATGTTATGAAAAACTTGATATTAATTAGGGATAATTAATATGGGGGTGATTAATTAGGTGTAATTAATCAACTAAGACACGAGGTTGGACCCTTTTGTAGCAGAAGTCTGCCCGGAACCGACCGGCCATCCAGCGGCTACAAATGATTGGCCCAATGTGAGAGGTCTTAGTCATAAATTAAATACATGATTAAAGTAAAGACACGAGGTTAGACCCTTTTGATGACAGAAGTCTGCCCGGAACCAACCGGCATATCCAGCAGTCATAAAAGACGGTCTAATGTGAGAGGTCTTTATGAGGTCATGATCTTAATTAATGAATTAAGAAACACTTAACCATATTAGCATGTAGAGGGGCATGTGGGGTTAAGTGGGTGCCTTGGGTGGCATGTAGTAACTAGTGGGGGTGCCTTGGGTGGCATGAGGAAACTAATGGGTTGCCTTGGGTGGCAATAGAAAATACGATTAGAATACTTAACCAAAGTGGAACATGTAATTAAACATGATTAAAGGGTTAAGTAAGTGCCTTGGGTGGCATGTGGAAATCAAGTAAGTGCCTTGGGTGGCATGTGGGAATTAAGTAAGTGTCTTGGGTGGCATGTGGGAATCAAGTAAGTGCCTTGGGTGGCATGCGGAAATCTAGTGGGTGCCTTAAGTGGCAATTGAAATATAATTAGATGACTTAACCAAACCTTAACATGTAAGGGGGCATGATTATAAAAAGGGGTTAAGTGGGATGCACTAGATAAAATGACAAGCTTAAGTAGTAGCTTGTGGGGGCCCATTTCAACCAATATCCCAACGTATCTTTGTGGGCTCGACCCATGTCGAGTGACGGGACACGCATATTGGGCTTGACTATAAGAGGCCAAAACGGGGTAGCGGTGGCAACGCAAGTCCAACGGGCTTCATATGCGTGTGTGGGCCCGGGCTGGTAGATAAGCCGTTGTTGCACCGTGTAGATATAAGCCGTGCACCGTTGATAGAATTAGTTGCCACTTTAGGGGAGTGATACACCCCACTGTGGGGCCTGCACGGGTATCTACGTTAGGGAGCCGATCGCTTGGGAGTAGTGGGGTACACCTAGTGGAGGTAGGGGCAGACGGCACCTACGTGGTCAGCTAGAAGTACCAGAAACTACTAGTTATATTTTCTAAGTCTTTAGGTGGGATCAACCTTTAATTAGGAATTACTCTTGGTGGGTAGAACTGGTGTGGTGCAGTGTAGGAATTACCCTTGGGTGGGTAGATCTGGGGTGGTGTAAGCTAGTAATTATCCTTGGGTGGATAAATACGTCGTTCCGGTTATCGTAGTACATCCTGTGTTTTGTTGGCTACTTAGTGTAGTCATTATCCCCAGAGGTACCGTATCTTGTTTATATCATACCCTAATTACTTTAATGGTTGTATTGTTAGGGTTATAGGACTCACTCAGACTTATGTCTGACCCCGTTGTTGTTTATCTTTTTCCCCACCCTCAGGTTATCAGAGTGGACCTAGCACTAGTGGGCTTGGACCAGACAGCTATATCTATCTTTTGGGGCTTGGACCGTAGAAGTAAAGCTCGGTTTATCTTTTGGCTATTATCTATGTAATGGGATTATGTACTTCTATTTTATCAGGATGGATATTATGTACTTGACTCTTGTTATGGTTTTGTGATGTAACCAAACATGTTTTGTTAATGAAATGATGTTTTAAATTTTCAAGTATTACTTATATCTGTCCTGTTGTAATTTTTCTGTTCTATACTCACTAAAAATACTCCACCAAAACTAAGGCATTCCCTTTGTGAGTGACCTTAGCGGGTGTGGGGTGTTACACGTGGTATCAGAGCTTAAGGTTACCGGAACAGATAAAATTTTTAGAAAAACTATTTTCTAGGAATATTTTTGAAAGGAGTATTTTCAAAAACATGTCTTTTAAGAGGAAAGTTTTTGAAAGAAAAGCATAATCCCCAATAGCCATATCTATATCTTTCGAATTCTCCATTTTGAATCTCTTCCTCTCTCTCATTTTGAGTTTCCCCTCCGCGTATAGATGATCTTTCTAAGATAGATAAGGATGGAAAACCACTTCAAGGGACTTAGACGTTAATCAGATTAGAAGTTGGTTCAAGAAGGAGGAGGACTGGTAGGTACCTATAGGATAGACGATGAGAGGAAGGCTCAAATAGTTGTTTGGTTAATGAAGGATGAAACCTCATTGGTGGGAGGATACGAGTGGAGAATAGGGAAGAAAGAAGGCTAGTAGTTATCCTTTTGGGAGGAATAGGACACCTTATTAGGATTGTCCAAAGAAGCAAGGGCAAGGTATGGAATCTTCTGGAGGGTAGTTGTATTCCCTCACGCCTAGGGTACCAGATGTGGATAAGACCGTCTAGATTGGAGGTTGGATTTCTTTATTATCCAATTCGAACTTTATTTGATTCTGACGCATCGAGTTCGTTTATCTCATCCTTGTTAGTTGGGTCACTGCACTTAGACACCAGTTTGGTAGATGATCCCTTAGTTGTTTCAAACCCAATTGGGGCTCCATGATGTGTTTGGGTTTGAAAGTTGCTATACTTAGCGTTGAGTTTAAGATGTGATGCTTTTGGGCTTCACGGGCTATGGGTTAGTTTTGGGCATGGACTGGTTATCCAGTAGGGGTGCCGTTCTTGATTTTGAAGGGAGAGTTGTTAGGCTTATGGGCCGCCTGGGTAACACTCTCGAGATCTCTTGTAATCCCATAGAATCTGTTATGCTAAGGTATCTAGAATCGCTTGACACGTCGGTCTAGAGTCTGCGATCTGTTAGAGCGGTCCGGGAATACCCGGATGTGTGTGAGGAGGTGAAGGGCTTACCTCCGAAGCGGGAGATTGACTTCCGAATATATCTGGGGAATAATCCTAAACCAGTATCTTGGCCAGTGTGCCATATGGCTCCTCGTGAGAGGAGGGAACTCCATAAGTAAGTAGGCGATTTGCTTGAGAAGGGGTTCATAAGACGAAGTATATCGGAGTGGGGCGTTCCAGTAGTTTTTGTCATGAAGGCGGATGGGTCCCTCAGACTTTGTGTAGGCTAAAGAGAACTAAATAAACTCACAAAGAAGAATAGACACCCATTGCCGAGGATAGATGATCTCTTTGATCAGTTGGCTGGCGCCTCAGTATTTTTGTAGTAGGACTTAGCCACGGGATTTCATCAATTGAGAGTGGCTGAGGATGGAATAGAGAAGACTGCCTTTAGGACTCCGGATGATTTTTTTATGAGTGGCTGGTGATGCCATTTGGTTTGACGAACGCCCCCGCATACTTTGTTGATTTGATGAGAAGGGTGTTCAGGGAGTACCTGAATAAGTTTGTGATGGTCTTTGTGGATGACATCTTGGTCTTTTCTAGGAGCGAAATAAGTTTTCGTATGTGCTCAATAGGCTGAGCAAAGCCAGTATGGGATAAACGGTGGTTTTGGAGCGAGACTTGCGAGGACATCTAGAATTGGACAAGGGCTTAATTATTTAGCCATTTTTACTAGTATCATCTCACGTAGGTCGTCTGAATTCGAAGGAGGTATCCCTTGGGTGTTTGTCTGATATTGGTTTAGGCCTTTGGGGCTTGCATTTGGGGGATGCCGAGTTCGACTAGGGTGGTCTGCGTGAGAGACAGTTGTAATGATTTTGGATGATATCCTAGTGGAGAAGAGCATGCCCTACATCTTAGGGAAGTGTTGGAGATTCTTCGAGCGCATAATCTTAGGACAGTAAAAGTGGATGGGATTCTTAGCATCCTATGAGTCTGAGATAGCGTATACACCTGGCAAGGGTAACGTGGTGGCGGACGCCTTGAGCAGAAAGAGGTTGTCCTTGAGTCCGTTGTCCGTGGAACAACGAAGCTTGGAATTTATCTCGATGTTTGATTTCAGACCTTCCGTTGATTATGTACCCGGTTTGCTAGCTTCCTTGGAAGTTAGACCTACTCTTTTGGGGCGGATTGGAGAAGCACAGAGGGACGACCCACAGTGGGTTGAGTTGGTGGAGAAGCTCATAAGGGGGGGAGTCGTCCAGCCATTTGAGTAGGTACACCCTAGACGATAGGGGGTGCTTGCGTAGAGACGATAGACTTTGTGTACCGCAAGACGAGGGTTTGAGGAAGGTTATTTTTGATGATGCACACCGTTCTAGGATGACCATTCATCCCGGCGGGGACAAGATGTACCAAGACATGAAGAGGGTTTTCTTCTGGGCCGGTATGAAGAAAGATGTGGCCGAGTATGTCGCTCGATGCTTGGTATGCCAACAAGTGAAGGCGGAGCAAAAGAAACCAGGTGGGTTACTTCAACCATTGGAGGTTCCGCAATGGAAGTGGGACAGCGTCTCGATAGATTTTATTGACGGGTTACCCAGATCGAGAAAGAGTAATACAGGAATTTGGGTGGTAGTAGACAGGCTTACTAAGAGCGCCCATTGTATACCTGTGAAGAGTAAAGGAACCGCTCCATGGCTATCTTCAGTTTACATTCGAGAGATTATTAGATTGCATGGTGTACCCTCCAGTATGGTGAGTGATCGAGATCCTATCTTCACTAGAGAGTTTTGGAAGAGTGTGCAAGAGGCGGTAGGGACTCAGTTGTGTTTGAGTACCGCATATCATCCTCAGACGGATGGCCAGACCGAGAGGGTGAAACATATTTTAGAAGACCTTTTGAGGCTATGTATCTTGGATTTTGGAGGTACATGGGAGGAGCATCTTCCATTGGTGGAGTTGCCCGACAGACTTAGTGGTGTACATGATGTATTCCATGGGAGGAAGTGCCTACATAAGACCGCAGAGGTGGTAGAGCCAAGTTTGCTTAGAGAAGTGGAAGCAGAGCGTGATGCGACGATTCGACGAGCTCCTACTTGCATCCTTGGGTCAGAGATTTGGAAGTTGAGAAACAGAGAGGTTCAACTAGTCAAAGTACAAAGGGGAGATGAAGAGAGTGACGCTACCTGGGAGACGGAAGCGAAGATGCGTTTGAGGTACCCTTTTCTTTCGGAGGGTATGTCCTTTTGCTTCTCCTTCATCGTATATCTTGTGCTTATCTTATCCTTAGTATGTCCTCTCGATAGTACCTTTGACCTTCAGATAGGATAGTCCTATGGTTGAAACATGTGTTTGAGACATGTTATGTATGATGGATGCCAGTGGATGCAAGTGTTTGCTAGTGGTTGCTCGTGGATGCATATACACACTTTAGGCACTAGATCGGCTCAATCACTTCATATTGCATATTGCATAAAATTGTGTGTAGGAAGCTATATTTATGGATGTATAATGATTGTGTTATCATATGAATGATGCATTTTGGTGAATGATTGTGCACACATGTAGATATTGTATGTGTCGATAGGGTTCTCTCGCATACATAATGGATGCATGGCACTATCATGGTTTGCATATGTTCATACATTAGATAGGGAACATATACACACACTTTTTGCATATGCTCATACATCATTAGAAATTGTTTTAAGGACAATGGATGCCCGTGTTTTGATGGATTGAGTAGATGGTTGTTTGGATGGTAGGATATGCATTCTCCTTAGCTTAGAGATTTCGGGGACGAAATCCTTTAAGGAGGGGAGAATGTAACACCCCGAATTTTAGCTAATACTAAAATTCTCTAATCATAGGATAAATAATTTCAGATGTGGGAATTGGGGGGAAACGGGCTGCGTCATTTCGTTCGTCTCGGAAAAATACGCGAAATAGAGTCCGAGTTTTCGAGAATCGGAGTCCGTATGGCCCGGTTATGGCCCAATGAAGTTTGCAGAAAAATTAAAGCTTAAAACAGATTTAGAAATTTAAATTCGGATTTCAAATCAGAACCAGCGGGGCCAGGCGGGAAAATTCCCGCCCTGACCATGTCGACAGGGCTGTCGACAGGCCTGTCGACAGGGGGAGTCGACTTTCCTGTCGACACGGCGTCTCGAGCCAGAAGGTTGGGTGCATCAGATTTGGTTTTCTGGCTAGGGCTGGGCTGGGTTCTAGAGATTTCCTAAATCTAACGGACCTAATCTAATTTAGGGTTAATCTAAGGGCCTAAAACACTACCTAATCCTATAAATAAGACCCCAACCCTACCCTAATTCATTCATAATTAGATCTTGTAACTAAACCATGGCAAAATGAAACTTGATCATGGCCTCCACAAATCAATGAAGAGAGTTGCAAGCTAATCAACCTCTAATCAACATCTTCTTCAACTAGAGCAACTAATTCCACTTCATAAGTTTGCTAATCTTGGTTTTGGTGAGTTCCTATGGCTTTAATAATCAATTGTTAAATTGATTATGGTAGGATGTGATAAGACATGGCTATGTTTGTGGATAAATGTGTTTATGCAAGTTTGTATGATATGTGATTTGCAAGTTTTATGTTATATGCAAGGTTAATGCCATGTTTTATGATGCAAAACACTATGTTGAACCTTTATGCATATGTAACATGTTATGCAAACTATATGTGAGAGTATATGCAAGTTATATGTAACATGATATGCAAGTTATGCATGTGATTTTATACATGCTAAGTATTTGGTGTTATGCATGCTAAGTATTTGATTTTATGCATGCTAAGTATTTGATTGTATGCATGCTAAGTGTTTGGGTTTATGCAAGTTAAGTGGTGTGTTTATGCATAATAAGTAATTGATTCTATGCATGCTAAGTAAGTGGTTTTATGCATGCTAAGTGTTTGGTATTATGCATAAATCATGACATATAAGTTTACCCTTTTAAATGTGATGCATACATATGCAAGATGACACCTTTATATGCTATGCATGTTTACCCTCCTTTAAGATGCAAGTCATATATGCAAATTCAACATGTTATGCAAGTTATGTGTATGCTTATATGCGAGCTCAACATGTTATGCAAGTTATGTGCATGATGTTATGTAAGTTATGTGCATGTTGTTATGCAAGTTCATATGCAAGTTATGTGTATGAGGGTATGTAAGTTATGTGCATGGTGTTATGCAAGTTAAGTTTATGAGATTATGCAAGTTATGTGCATGATGTTATGCAAGTTATGTATATGCTTAAATGCAAGTTTAATGTGATATGCAAGTATGTGAATGCTTATGCAAGTATGTGAATGCTTATGCAAGTTATGTGTATGCTTAAATGCATGTTTAACATGTTATGCAAGTTATGAGAATGCTTATATGCAAGTTCAACATGTTATGCAAGATATGTGTATGATAATATGCAAGCTCATATGCAACATGCTATGCAAATCATGTGTATGATAATATGCAAGTTTGGGTTAAATGTAGTTGGGTTAATATATGCTCATAAATGCAAGTTGACATCCTCTTAACCCATGACAAAGTTATATGCTAAACCCATGATATTTGTGATGGATCTTCCCCTTTATTATGTCATGAAATGAGGACGATTTACGTGGGGAACGATGGGGTTGGTAAATATGTTAATAAAAGTATGATTGGGTATGATTAAGCATACCATAAAATGAATAAGCATAAGTGGGAATTTACCTATTGAGTTAGGTCTACCCCATGGGAGTTTACCTATTGAGTTAGGTCTACCCATGTTATGAAAAACTTGATATTAATTAGGGATAATTAATATGGGGGTGATTAATTAGGTGTAATTAATCAACTAAGACACGAGGTTGGACCCTTTTGTAGCAGAAGTCTGCCCGGAACCGACCGGCCATCCAGCGGCTACAAATGATTGGCCCAATGTGAGAGGTCTTAGTCATAAATTAAATACATGATTAAAGTAAAGACACGAGGTTAGACCCTTTTGATGACAGAAGTCTGCCCGGAACCAACCGGCATATCCAGCAGTCATAAAAGACGGTCTAATGTGAGAGGTCTTTATGAGGTCATGATCTTAATTAATGAATTAAGAAACACTTAACCATATTAGCATGTAGAGGGGCATGTGGGGTTAAGTGGGTGCCTTGGGTGGCATGTAGTAACTAGTGGGGGTGCCTTGGGTGGCATGAGGAAACTAATGGGTTGCCTTGGGTGGCAATAGAAAATACGATTAGAATACTTAACCAAAGTGGAACATGTAATTAAACATGATTAAAGGGTTAAGTAAGTGCCTTGGGTGGCATGTGGAAATCAAGTAAGTGCCTTGGGTGGCATGTGGGAATTAAGTAAGTGTCTTGGGTGGCATGTGGGAATCAAGTAAGTGCCTTGGGTGGCATGCGGAAATCTAGTGGGTGCCTTAAGTGGCAATTGAAATATAATTAGATGACTTAACCAAACCTTAACATGTAAGGGGGCATGATTATAAAAAGGGGTTAAGTGGGATGCACTAGATAAAATGACAAGCTTAAGTAGTAGCTTGTGGGGGCCCATGTCGAGTGACGGGACACGCATATTGGGCTTGACTATAAGAGGCCAAAACGGGGTAGCGGTGACAACGCAAGTCCAACGGGCTTCATATGCGTGTGTGGGCCCGGGCTGGTAGATAAGCCGTTGTTGCACCGTGTAGATATAAGCCGTGCACCGTTGATAGAATTGGTTGCCACTTTAGGAGAGTGATACACCCCACTGTGTGGCCAGCACGGGTATCTACGTTAGGGAGCCGATCGCTTAGGAGTAGTGGGGTACACCTAGTGGAGGTAGGGGCAGACGGCACCTACGTGGTCAGCTAGAAGTACCAGAAACTACTAGTTATATTTTCTAAGTCTTTAGGTGGGATCAACCTTTAAGTAGGAATTATTCTTGGTGGGTAGAACTGGTGTGGTGCAGTGTAGGAATTACCCTTGGGTGGGTAGATCTGGGGTGGTGTAAGCTAGTAATTATCCTTGGGTGGATAAATACGTCGTTCCGGTTATCGTAGTACATCCTGTGTTTTGTTGGCTACTTAGTGTAGTCATTATCCCCAGAGGTACCGTATCTTGTTTATATCATACCCTAATTACTTTAATGATTGTATTGTTAGGGTTATAGGACTCACTCAGACTTATGTCTGACCCCGTTGTTGTTTATCTTTTTCCCCACCCTCAGGTTATCAGAGTGGACCTAGCACTAGTGGGCTTGGACCAGACCGCTATATCTATCTTTTGGGGCTTGGACCGTAGAAGTAAAGCTCGGTTTATCTTTTGGCTATTATCTATGTAATGGGATTATGTACTTCTATTTTATCAGGATGGATATTATGTACTTGACTCTTGTTATGGTTTTGTGATGTAACCAAACATGTTTTGTTAATGAAATGATGTTTTAAATTTTCAAGTATTACTTATATCTGTCCTGTTGTAATTTTTCTGTTCTATACTCACTAAAAATACTCCACCAAAACTAAGGCATTCCCTTTGTGAGTGACCTTAGCGGGTGTGGGGTGTTACAGATTCAAACACTGATTGCCAGACAAGAGCACTGCTATGAGGCCCGAAAAAGAGGGTGTCAAAATGTGCGGAAGTCCCGCAATTCACGGAGGAACGTGCGATTTGAGGGGGAAGTTGTGGAGAAGATGTACAGTATCCGTTAGATCTAATTTTCGCACAAAATGACTAAAACAATTTCGGGCCTTTTAGCATTAGCGGCCAGACAAATACTTAACCATGCATAAATCATCATATTCGTTATATAATTTTTATTGTACACTCAAACTAATAAGTGCCATTTATATAAACCTTTTTATTATAACATTGTATGTGTCACTTACCTTTCTCTAGCATAATAAATAGTTCAACCTTTATTTTAAAGCATAAAAGAGAAGATTTAATTTTACCATTTCATTTTAAGGATTTTGTATTATTATAAAGATAAAATATTCATATATGCCAATTGTTGTTTTACAACAGCCTTATGTATTTCAATCATTTCAGAGCTTTCCAAATACCAAAATCAAATAACATACCATTTCAGTTTAGGCATGCAGTTGTGAGTAAATATCTAAGGCTAGTCGAGATAGGTATAATTATGCATGTGTCCTTAGTAATTATTTAATTTATACAGCGTTTTGAACATAATTATACAGTCATTATTCTCTTACTCGATAACCTCAATATGTGTAATGAACAAATGCTTGTTTTCTCGGTAAGCCATGAATTAGTGCACTGAAATATCCTTAGGTTTTGGTAAATGATAAACATATATTAGGAAATGCATTAAATTTAAATTCTTTATGGATCAACATATATGTAAAATTTATGACAGTATACATGCATAGAATTTCAATATAAATTACTCATATAAAAACAACATATATGTAAAGTCTATTCTAACCAATTAAAAAAAATAAAGGCATTTGATTTACAGGACTAAAAAAATAATAAATAAAACAAATACCTTGTTGATTCAAAGGAGAGTTATCATTTCTTTGTGACCATCTACATGAAATATTTTGCTCTATTGCATGCTTATGTCTATCATGTTAGTTTCGGCATTACCTTTATCTTTGAGTTTTCATCCATAAAATAAAGAAGGTTAACAAAAATGAGTAAGAAATAGAGCAATAAAGTAGTTCAATGTTTAGTTAGCTAAGGAAATAATGTGGTTTTTGCATTTGAGTGAATATATAAAAGAAAATTATGTACCTGTAACAGGTGGATAAATATATTATTGACAGTAACATATGATTGAGAAATCATAAGAGGACTGCCATTACAAAAATTGTTCGTTGCATGTTTCAGTCTTGCAAATTGATTTACATTTACTCAATGGCGTAGTTTGTATGTGCACACATGCAAAAATCAATCTAGCATGTATAACCTGTGCATGTCAGAAGCAGATATAGAAAAATTCAACTGTAGATTCATATATGTTTACCTGTATATGAATTGTATACAAACCATTTTCTTTCCTTTTTTCTGGTTCATACCCTCTTGTATGGTTTATATTTTGTTGTTAAAATGGAGGAGAATATAGAGTAATTTGAAATAGTCATTATAATCATAATCATGTATCCGTAAACTATAGAGTTAACTATCCTGTTATCTTAGGGCATCTCCAGTGGATTCAGGGCTGAATATTCAGCCCTGAATTGGGCTGTAGGCGCCAGTGGTCTGGCGCCTACATTACAGGCGCCAGATCCTGGCGCCTGTATTACAGGCGCCAGATCCTGGCGCCTGTATTACAGGCGCCTGTAAACACCCCCCTCGGTCAGATGAGAAGATGAAAAGATTCTGGCACCGGAGGTGGGATCCTGGCGCCTGTAGTACAGGCTCCAGGATCCTGGCGCCTACATTGTAGGCGCCAGAAACTGGCGCCTACAATAAAGGCGCCAGGATCCTGGCGCCTGTACTACAGGCGTCTGGATCCGATTCAGGATCCTGAATATTAACCTTAATATTAAGGCTGAAGCAAACGGCTGGGATGAAATTTTGAATATTAAGCCTTAATTTTATACCACTGGAGATGCTCTTAGCCTTGAACATAGTTCCAGAATGAATAATATATTTTTATGCTATATTTAAATGACGATCCAATAAAACACATGTTGATTCACATTTGTTACAAAAAAGGTGGATGTATACAATATAGAGTAATGAGTGTATCATGCAAAGGGGAAGAATATTGGTTGTTGGTGCCTACTTTTTCATTTTCTCTGGCAGTATTTTTATTAAGAGGCTCATGGATATGCGTGCATGCATGTTGTAATCGGAGTCCTTTTCCTTGTTAACCTGACGTATCAAAAAAGAAACACTATAGCATGGACACGGTAAATGTGAATAATGCAGAGGAATACAAATATGTTGGTACAACGATTTCGACATTAGTATATTTCTAAATGATTATTATATAATATATGATTTATAAAATTTAGAAGTCTAGGTTTATAGATGTTCAACAATTATTATTCATTTATGATGTGGGGATCATAGCTAAGAATAAAAAAAAAAGTGTATTTTTGATGCAATTTAGGTGCAACTGACCAAATATGAGAAACAAATATGATGAGAAAGTCAAAGGCAACTTATAAAGGAAAAATCTTGTTATAAAGAAATGAATCAATTCTATGAGAAACAAATAACAACATTCATATTGAAGCACGTATAAAATATAAATCAAGATTTTTTTCAACTTTATATGTCATGATTGTTTTCATTCGTTGCCTATGCAACCTGTCTAGCTTGTGCCTATGCTGCACACATAATTCTTTACATATGTTAGAGCAATCTTCTGCATCGAACCTAGATATAGTACTTTTCTTGAGCTATGAAAGAAGCCAGCTAACGTTCTATTAATCAAGGTAAAAAGAGATATTCGAACTCATAGCGTGTTCATTGTCCATCCCATGCCATGGCCAGCAAATGCATCGTATGACATACCAATGAGCTCAAAATGCTTGCAATAAACCAAGTTCAACTTCCAATCTCTGCAATAAATCTGGTAGGCAAGGTTAGTATTATTTGAACATGGGTAAAACATTTAATTTATATTTCCTGGAATACCAACGCTTTTCAATCTCCTAAATACCAAAAGTTAAAAGGTTTTTATCTTTTTCTATTGTGACTAAAAATGTTGTGTTACAAAAATTCTCATATAGAAATCTATATACAGTGGGCATAAATAATATCATAATATGTAATCAATATTTGCAATTGCAGCAACCATATATAGTAGGGTAGACCCAAAAAATAGGCTTTTCAAAGGTAGGAATATAACAGAAGTTAATATTCTTATTTTACTGATAGTAGTTTATGTGATCAGGTTAATTCAACTAATAAAAGAATTTTCGAAAGTACCTTACATCATAGTAATTTACTAAGGTATATCAACCTTAGAATGTCAAAAAAAATAGCATTGACTAGCGCACATCAATTTATATAACAGAAGGGATCCAACACATATCGGCTTATATGACAGAAGAGGCCAAATATCCTAATTATATAAGTGGTTCCATGCTCAAATAAGAATTTATCATCAGTACGATGCATTCATTCGGGAATATATACACAGTTTTGTCCTTACCTTCTATTCTATCTTATAACATCTCTATCAAACCAATATTTTGAACTAACAGACTGTCAAAAAATAGCTTATGTTCAAGTAATGATGTATCAATCCGAAATCTCATTCAACAACGGTCCATTAGATAAATATATAGAATTTTTAAAATGATTGTATTATATTTGTGGTGATTAAGTTAATATTTCATTTATTCTTACCCAAATTAATCACTTGAAAATCATGGTGATGTGTTCCCATTTATTACTACCAAATAATATATATTTAGCTTATAAACCTTTACACTTAAAATGGCATCAGTCACCTCATGTTAATTCCATAAATAGACAGTGATCTTAAGCATATAATTGAAATTTATATGAAGAGATAAATTAGAATTTTATACCTATTTAATAGACATCAATTTACCAAAGTTACTATGCTTGCCAAATTTATGAATTGGAAATAAAGATAATAATATACATATAAAAGGCACCATTTATTGCCATATTAAACGCCATTGGTACTTTTTATCCTTGAAAGTTAATTGAAAACTTGTATATGGCTGTAATTTGAATTTTTTGACTTTATTTCAATTAAAATCACATTAATTATGGGATGTTTTAATGCTAAATGATTGCAAATCCTCTGTCAAAAATAATCTATGTCCTAGCAATTTACTGAAGCACTACCCTCAAAACTAAAATTCCTAAAGCACCTATTTCCAATATAAAATTCTTAACATTTTATTTTCTAGAAAGGTATTACGCTTGCAATCATCAAATTAATATTTGACTTTTTTTAACCAAATGTGTCAATTGAGAATGAAAGTAACATTTGTTTGCATTTAATGGCAGCAAATATTACATATATAGCTTTCAACTTTTTACATATAGAACACACTATTTACCTCATATTACACATAAATAGACAGATCTTAAAATTTAAATTAGAGCTCACATAAAGATGTAAGTTTGAATCTGATATCTGTTTAATAGACAATGATCATTGACCTCTTTTACGCATAACAACCTACAAATGTAATAAAAGTAATACATGTATACATTTATTAGCAAAAGTTTATATTCATAAACACACAAAAGTGCATCGTTTATTGACATATTAAACACCTTAGTTGCTTTTAATCCTAAAACTTTAACTGGAACTTATATAATGTTGCAATTTGAAATACATTACTCTATTTCAATTATAACCACGTTAATTTTGGAGTTTTTCAAGGCTAAAAGACCCAATATCCTAAAATATGTATAATCAGTTTTAGCATATAATTCAATTATGGTTAGTATCCAACAAAATAAGTTTAATGAAGGTAATAATATTAGTTACCTTGTTGAGACTTTGTTTTTTTAATATGTTATTCCATCACTAAGCTGCACTGAACCTGCATTTTATGAGTCGGTGATAGCATCGAAATGATAAACTAATTACATATAAAAAGATTCATCTTAGGTAGCTGCAATATTTACCTAGCTCTCCTTTTGCATTTCTTAAGGTGGGTGTGGTGACAAAATTTATGCAATGAAATCCATAACAGTGCTTTTAATTGAATGAAAACATCTTGATGCTTTAGAGCATTCATTAACCATTCACAGTCCAACACCTAAATATTCAGACACATTTATTAAGAAATGTAATTTTGAGGAGGATTTAACACTACAACAAAACAGATCTATTACAACGTCCATTTTACAACGGTCGTCGGCTGCCCGTTGTAATAGAGTGATATTACAACGGTCATTTTTTGGACCGTTGTAATAGATGCTTATACAACAACCTTTCTACAATGGGCGTAAAATGCCCGTTGTAATAGGTTCTATGACAACGGTCATTTTTAGGCCCGCTGTAATAGATTTCTATTTTACAACGGTCACAAAATGTCTGTTGTAATAAATATCTATTTTACAACGGTCACAAAATGTCCGTTGTAATAGATGCCAATTTTTGACAGTCAATAATTAATAATTACAATACTTCCAGAAAATTGATTTTGATTATTTAATAATCAATCATTAATCATATATTATTATATTACTAATTACTAATTATTAATAATATTATATTATTTATTAATATTTAATAATCAATCATTAATAATATTGTATTAATCATTTATAAATTATAATAGTTAATGTGTAACAATCCGGATTTTTGGAAGAGGGTTGTAATAGCTCAGAAAATTTGGGCGCTTATAAAATGAATTAAATTGAGATTTAAGTAGAAGTTATATTTGAAATTACAATTTGAATATGAAATTTTATCTCTTGAATGTAGTTGGGGTATAAATCTGTATGATGAGTGAGGAGAAAATCGAATATACGCGGAATAACTTAATTTAATTTAATTATAAGTTGATTTCAAAATATAAGTTGAAGAAAATTTATTATTTGCATTTGTTTTTAAAATAGAATTCCTTTGTAGATTTATTACAAGAACGTTTGTCAAAAATTGCCAAACAAATGTTATTAATAGCATTAACGAATTTGTGATTATTTGAATAGCTTAACTTTGAAGTATGGACCTTATAATTTAATTAAGAAATTTAGTTTACTTATGTTATGTGAACTTGAAATTAAATGTCAACTCTTATTTTATTTATTGCTATTTTACTTAATAAGTTATAAAGTAATTTCTTTTATTTGTTGAATTCTGAATTTCATTTAACTTGAGTAATCGTTTTAGTTTAATTAGATTTAAATTTTTTATATATACTTTTGAAAGTATTTGTTTAAATTGGTGGTTGCCACCTGTAAACTGTTTCGGGATTCTTCCTCACGTGTCCCTTTCTTTCTTTCTAGGGAAGGATGGTTCTGGACCAGGGGTACCTCCTTTTCCCCAAATTCTTTTTGAAATCGTTCCTCCCGAACTTGAGAAGGGGGCCACTGTTCCGCCGCCGCTCATACCGTGCGTGGTTAAAGCCTGTTTCCACCCTCCTTTGTTCGATGCCACCCTTCTTCCCAAACCCATCTTCCCTTTTCAAAATCCGGGTCACCACCACGCTCAAAGCCACAGTCACCACCGAGCCCGCAACTTTGCCGCTTCCTCCCAGTGTTGCTCATTGTTAGACAGTCCTAGTCCCCTTCGTTTGTGAGCCAAGACCGAAGTCGCGCCTCCAGTTGAAATCATGGTCCGCCTCCTGCTAATCGTGGGAGTCATTCGCTGCTTCTTCGTGCCTGCTACGACTGTTGAGGTGAGTTTTATAGCTCACGATTAAATTTTATTCAGGCCATCAACTTCGATTAAATACTGGAAAATATAGTTGTGAATTTTGGGGCGTGGAACTGCCTATTCGCTGTGAAACTCCTGTTCTATATCGGCTTTCAATTGTCACATTGTATTCACTTCTAGTTTGGGTCTGCGTTAAACCTCTACACTCGTATGCTACTGACCTTTTTACGTGATCCATGACCTTAGTTTAGAGCTTTGACATACACATGTTAATGTATGTATGCTTTTTGGATGGCCTACGTTTTATTTTATGGGTATTTAACCTTGAACAGACATAGAATTTCATTTAGTTGGCCTGTTGCGGTGCTCTGCAAATATACATTAGCTGGTGTGAACCCTGTAATACTTCCGTTTAGTCTAAGGCAAGTTTGAAGTTATAATTTTGGAAGTTATTTGTCCCACTGTTTAGTTGTTGGCTAAAAGAAATGTTTTTCCGGAAAGTTCTTGTGGATTGTATTGCCAAGATTGTGCACCCATGAAATGTTTTAAAAACCATAATTTCTTGAATTTCTGGAATTAAGTGGTTTAATCCTTACCCAAATTTGCTTGATGTTTTATGAAATGCATTCCAGCATGTAAAGTGTTCTTGAAATTTCCATCCATTTTACCGTGTAATGATGCTACTAGTGCACCTATAACACCACAATTGCTAAGATATTAAATGTACTGAAGATATTATACCGTCAATTGTTTGTAAAACGGGATTGCAATATACTGAAAATTGTTTGAATTTTGTACAATTTATGATGTTTAATTTCATTGTTATTGGATTCAAGATTTATCACTATTAAAGTCACAGGCAAACATTTATGTTTCTTTTGCCACATCTGAACTTGTGAAGTGATTTTTTTTTTTATACTGGGAATATTTGAACTTTCACCCTGAGACTTTATATATATATATGGATGCATAATTATATTTGTGCACATATATTTTTAGTTGACCACTTAAATCTACCTGCTGGAATTTGGTATGTGCTGTAAATTAATTGATACCACTAGAAAGAACTTTGTAACTATTTTATTAACCATATGTATTTGAACCCTTAAGTCGGACAAGTTTAAATCTGATATAAGGATAACTATATTTGGTAGTAACATTTGGTTGGTGATAATCTGCAACAATACTTGGCTCTACCTAACAAAACAGGGTGTATAAGGTGATAATTATGCATGGCACTTAGTGTCCCGAAAATAAAGGCGTTGATAGAGTTTATGCACTGACATTAAACATTGTTGAAACCAAATGACAGTTGGGTAACCTGAAACCGCCACTGTGCTTTAAGTTTTGAATTAGACTTGCTCTTTGTTTAGCGCAGCGAATATGCGTGTATTAATTTGACCACCATGTGTTTTATTTTGTTTGTGTCATCCCCTCTTGAATTATCATGCAAGCTTTATCTCAAACAAACTCTGGTTTACTTGATATTGGTTACCATATGCAGTGGTTGTTGCATCTTTTTACATAAACATGAACATGAACATACTTGTCCACTTACAGTTGTTATATTAGTGTCTCTTATTCATGACTTAAATGATTCAGGCCCAAAACTTATGTCTTTGAATGCCTTGTATGCTTGCCACTTTTTCTTGAACTATTGAGATGAATGAGTAAATGAATTATTGAATTCCCTATTAATTTTCTGGAAACATTTGAACGCTTTCATGCCACATTTCTAGGAAGGTTGGCAAGCCTATGCACATCATTTCTTTACTGTTTCCGCATATAGTGACTCAATTCAATTTATTTGCATGCAATTCAGTTCATTTATTTACTTTTGGCCTAAATATTGTTGCCTAGAATAAAAGATGTAATGCATGCAGTGACTCAATTCAATTTATTTGCATTCAATTTATCTACGCTCTCATCTATGATATCCTTTTCATTCTCTAATATTCACTTTTGTGTGAAATTCAGCAAGTTATGAGAAACGCTCAACTGGAGGAGAGCAAGAAACATAAACTAGCTTGTGCTCTTCACTTACGTTTCAAAGACTGGTTATATGGTAAAGCCTGAAATTTTAGTTGTTCCTATTATCATATTTAGCATAGCAAACTGCAATTATAAAGCTGATTAGAAAGCCAAGTTTTGAAATGTATTGCATCCCTTTACTGTTTTATGCAGTGAATGTATTTGCAAAAGAAGCTTCCCAATGGGTTATACAGGCAATGAAAAATGGAGTCAAGGACCTATTTCTTGATTTTTCACAAGCTAGTCTCGGTAGTCACCCAATCAGTGGAATTCCTACCTGAGCAGCGAAATTTGAACTGCAGGAAAAGCTATTCCGACATGAAAAGAAATATTGCAGGTAGCATTCCTATTACTTATGTTTCAGCTATTACAATGTCAACTACAGTAATTCTAATCTTAGTTTCTAAATACAAATCAATTCAGCTTATGTCTTGGTTCAGCTTATCCCTTTTCTTGCATTTCTTGAATCTGAAAATCCAATCTCTTGCATTATCAAAGTAAATTCTTCTCTTTACTTGTTTCATAAGATTGTATTTGTAGGGATATTAGCCATAAACCTATCATCTCTCATACTTTCCAACTCTGTGCAATAGCCACTTTGGCATCAAAACCAGCACTGTAATTTCCACAAACACTCGACAAAGGCTGCCTACCCACCAGCTTATTGCTTTTATTTTATTCTAATAGGTACGATTGGACAAAATCAAGAGCAAGAAGTCAAAGATTTAAAATAGATTGAAGCATCTTGTTTATTAGCTATTTATGTATTTAACAAAGGTGAATTTGGAGAAGGTTAATTAAGGTACATGTATCTCGTGTTTTTATTCCTCAGGACATTCAGTTATACAAACTTTATTCCAAGTTTTCAATGTACGTTGCCCTGCTCAATGCACATTTTTTAACTCGTTTGTTCTTCTTCATCCAGTTCTTTTAATGCACATTTTGGATCAATCATCGAAGATGAAGACATTGAGCATGAGAGGGTGTGAGTGAGTGTAACTAAGTGTATGTAGTGAAATAATATTTGTACAAAAGAGTATTTTCATATTTTGTATAGTAATTGTGTAATAGAAAGAAATAAAACTATGTATTGTTCAAGAGTGTAATAACATATTGAGACGACCCGATTTCCCGTTCTCACGGAAACAAGGTTATCTTTGGAATATAACACAGAAACAGATAATAGCAGAACAGAATTAAATAAATACACCAGAATGAACAACAAAGTATACTGGATAAAAGTAATCATCAGAGTTACACAGTATGCAGGATCTTACTTAGTACAAATACAGTTCAGCTATACATAAATGTCTACAGCGGAAATAAACAAAATATGTACAATAGGAGCTGAACAGCATAAAAAGAAATAAATGATAGAATCCATCTTCAGCTCCAGCTATCCAGAAAGAACCAGCTAAACCTGAATACAAGGCTGCCCGTGTGGAAAAAGGGGCACCCGAGTTTGAGAGTGAAACAAACTACGAGTCAGTCATGGGACTGGTATGAGAAATCCACTCAACACATATATAATTGGCTAATCACAGGACCACGCCACTTTCGCGGAACGGGTTTACTCCATTGGATTGCCAGTGCTTTAAAAACAAATCTTTCTTTTAAACATCGCTATGCTTTTTATAAAAATGAAGCCATTATAAGACTCAGTTCCCATCACACAATGCAACGCAAACCGGAGGATAGAGTTTTACCTTATAATGGCCAAAATATGATTGATACGAATAAAACAAAGGCAATTGATATTATTGCTAGTGTCTATATGTTTAGAAAACACTTTCAAATCATAACTATCAATCCTAGACGGCATGGGTACCATATATCATGTCGCCATATATATATACAATCAAAACCGCACGATGTCGTATTTGGAAATTGGATTTCCGTCATGAACCAAGGCAAAAGATAGTCCTTACCGACTTCGTGACTCTCTAGCCCGAGCCACAGGGTCAGAGCGCATCGACCCTTGGAGCGACAGGGCCGGTCCACCGATGTGGATTAAGAATGCCTGAACACTACGTTTCCCCACCCTTTGGGGTGTAAATGAGCCAACGAATGACTCCATCGGACCCGAATTACCCGATCAAACCGAGGCGCCTCGCAACAGCAACAACCACATAGGTGAAAAGTATATAAATGTCAGGGCTGGTAGGTCATTGACACCACCCTAGCTAGAAAGAAACGCATGCCCTCCCTGAGGTCCTTCTCCCGTTTTAGGTTCATACCGGGGTGTGAGGCTCGCGAATTCACGTTATACACAAAGCTACGCCACACAGGCGGTGCTTTGATCATCACCACAAGACTTTGCTTTTCAACAGAAGCCCTGATCACTGCATCTTAGCATGCCACACAGGCAATTCACGCCATGCGATTGATGTCCATCGATATACAATCTCTGAGCTCGTACGTCTCAGAGAAGGGCGTTAAGCAAAAGAATAAATTCTCCGCCGCCAAACAGATGTATATTTAACAGAGATCAATCAACACAGAATAAAATCCAATGTCGGACACACAGTCCATTTACGAGTCCGTTCTGGGTCTGAACGAAACCGGAGGCACTAAATACCTCGCAAACCCATCGATCACCATGTACGTCTGGACGATCACCACTCATTATCCATATTTCGGGATGCCTCCCAATCAGGACCTCGGTTACCATCCAAACGAGGTGAAGATCTCCGGTCTTCGACCACCATCTTCATCTTCGAATTTCAATCGTCGGTCGATTATTCGAAATGAGAATTAACTCGGCCTTTCCAAATAATTCACATATATTTAGAATTTCAAACCGATTTATTTCAATGGTTAAATTATTCGACAACACCAATTGTGTTCTTTAATGTAATTTTCACACCAAACACATCCAACCATCAAAAGCCACGCAAATCAAGCAAATTCAGTTTATTTCTATTCCATATCGCTTATGATATTTTATAACTATTTATCGCTATTTTTATTTATTTTAAAATAGCCATTTTATTCAAAACGACGCTTCGGGCCATAAGGCGGCCGTGGCGCTGTTTTTCTTCAGATTTGATTTACACATATCTGAAAATCTAACCGTTGGATCTTCACAAAATTTACATCATTAGAAAGGTCTTTTCAAAACGAACCCAACGGTTCCAGTTTCGGGAAAATCCGACGGTCGGATCTCCCGGTACAATCGTTTGAAATTTCGATTTCAAAATACGAACTGCAGCGTCGTTATTCGATTAAATATAATTATATTTATATATATAAATAAATATAATCGTTTCTGGCGCTGTTTTTCTTCAGATTTGAATTAAACATTCCAGACAATCCAACCGTTGGATTTCTACAAAGTTGGTGCCGTTGGGAAGATATTTCCAAGGCGAACCCGACGGTTGAGGTTTCGGGAAAATCCAATGGTCGGATTTCCCGCACTAGTCGTTTGAAATCACGATTTCAAAATACGAACTGCACGGCTTCGTTTCGTTTAAATTTTATTTATATTTATATATTTATATAAATATAGTTCATTCAACAATTTCAATATCGTTTTCACTTCAAATATTTTTCTAACACCTTAAATTTTGGAAAAATTTCGCCATAACCTCCCCTGCACTGGGAGCATCGGGAAATCGCAAATAGCGTTCCCGGTCCTTCTAATCTCAAAAAGAAAAAGAAGAAGCCAAGCAGCTAGCCAACAGGCTCAAAATCATCACCCAAACAAATCAGTAAATGTGTACCTATTTGTCGGGCACAAAATTTTATTCCTCTTCTCTAGCCCCTTTGCTATAACCTATTCAATGAATATTGCTTGTACATATATATATACAGTTCTTATCATTTATCAATTTCTATTCGATTTCGTATTCGATTTCTATTTGGTTTAAAAGCCCCATTCATTCTAATGTTACATAAATAGGTGCAAATCATTTCATTAGCTAATTAATGAATATTTCATCTCATATATGTTTATTTTGAACAAGTGGCTATTTTTAACACTTCACATTTCGACGATTTATGCATACAATAAAAATGTGATTTTTATTGTAAAACAATTCATTTCAAAACACTATTTTTCTATATAGTTCAAGTTGGTGATAAAAATGTGATTTTTATTATCGAACAATTTATTTCAAAATATGAATACCATTCAACACATGAATTTCTAAACAACGAATGAATATCAATTCAACACATGAATGTTTCCAATAGTTTTTATATATAGATAAAAATGTGATTTTTATTATCAAACAATTTATTTCAAAATATGAATACCATTCAACACATGAATTTCTAAACAACGAATGAATATCAATTCAACACATGAATGTTTCCAATAGTTTTTATATATAGATAAAAATGTGATTTTTATTATCGAACAATTTATTTCAAAATATGAATACCATTCAACACATGAATTTCTAAACAACGAATGAATATCAATTCACCACATGAATGTTTTCAATAGTTTTTTTTATATATAGATAAAAATGTGATTTTTATTATCGAACAATTTATTTCAAAATATGAATACCATTCAACACATGAATTTCTAAACAACGAATGAATATCAATTCAACACATGAATGTTTCCAATAGTTTTTATATATAGATAAAAATGTGATTTTTATTATCGAACAATTTATTTCAAAATATGAATACCATTCAACACATGAATTTCTAAACAACGAATGAATATCAATTCAACACATGAATGTTTTCAATACAATGAATAAATATAGTTTAAGCATATGAAAATAATTCAAACACACAAATATTATTCAAAATTTCGGCAGCATAACGGCAGGGTAGTTACACCGGCACCGTCCCTAGTACGGCTCCTCGCTCTACCTTAAAACCTCGCGGTTTTTGACAATGGGGTTCATGCATCTAGTTCGCACGCAGGCGGCATGTATATATTTATTTCATTTCCACAAACTAATCCTATGTGGTTTCAACCAAATATTTCATAACCACCAATGGGTATTTTTCAACCACTTTCAACCAATATCAATCACAAACAATCCCAAACAACCATTCGCTATCAATCAAATTTTCACAACAATTTCAACCAATAAATATCGTCCATGGTTTGTGGACGAGGGGGCGTATATATATATATATATATATATATATATATATATATATATATATATATATATATATATATTTATAGATAGCAATTCACTTTCATTTCACACATATAAAATATAAATTTTAAATCAGAAATCTCACCAATAGCTATCCAACTGCACGACACTTCCTTTATAGAAATCTTCGCCTTTTGTCGCTTTCGCCCGTATTCTCTACACATGTAAAAATCGAATTTTTACAATGCTATTCAATATATAAAAATATGATTTTTCCTTCGACTTTCGATAAAATAAAAATATGATCTTTACTTCGTTTTAAAAAAAAATTCAGTTTTAAAATCTTAAAAAAAACAGTTTTTCTCTTTTAAATATTTCAGTTTTTAAACCTTTAAAAAAACAATTTTATACCTTTTTAAAATTTCAGTTTTATACCTTAAAAAAAACAGTTTTCTCCTCTTTTTTAAAAAAATCAGTTTTATTTACTTTAAACAAATCAGTTTTAATTATTTTAAACAAATCAGTTTTAATTATTTTAAACAAATCAGTTTTACAGAAATAAAAGAAAAAAAAAATATAAAAAAAAAAGGAAAATGCTCACCGAAGCTGCGAGGGGGGGGGGGGGAAGAAGGCGTCGGCGGCTTGGGTCTTCGATCGGTGGTGGCAGGAGGGGCTGCTTCGAGGGGGGGTGGCGCGACGTCTTCGCGAGAGGGTCGAGGGCTTCAGGGGGGGCGCGGCTTCTTCGCAGACGTCGAGACGAGGGAGGGGGGGCGGCTCTTCGTCGGCGTCGAGACGAGGGGGGGCGGCGGCTCGATAGTTTTAGGGTTTTGTGTTTTTTTTTTTTATTTCTTTCTGTTTGGAATTATTACGGACGGGGGGGGGGGGCAATGAAGATAAAGGGAGGGAGAGAATTATATATATATATATATTTATATTATTTAATTATTATTTTTGCAAATAGGTTGACTTTTACACACGACCTCGAAACGAGGCCCACCGCCTGTCGTCCATAGCGTTTTACCCCCATTCCGAACACAGTGGGATATGCATCGCAAGCTGATTTGCTTGTTACAATCAGTTTCCTTTGAATTTACATTTAAATCACTATATTGATTTTTAAACGCACATTTCAAGTTACCGGGGTCACATACTAACTAGAAAAATTCCAGAAAAATATTTTCTAGCTTCGTATTGACGATACGGTCCTAACAAAACTAGTTTCGTCGAATTATGAGACCGTTTGAAAAATGGCCAATTTCCAGTCGATTAAAATCAACAGAAACTGGTCAAATGCGTTTTCTTTTGCCACGCTCACATATTGATTCGAAAAATTATGAAATTTGAAACCTAACAATAACTTGACACTGCGGATCCAACAAAAGTGGTTTCGTCGAAATCCGAGGTCATTTGCAAAATGTCCATTTTTAAGGGCCTGAATTCCATAGCGACTATTCAGAATTTTCAACTGGACATATCTTTTGATTCCCGCTATCAAATTTCGATTGGTCGAATCCGTTAGAAAGATATTCACTAACAGATTTAAATATTTTTGGTTTCACTAAAATCCGGATTGTTTTGCACCCGGTATATTCAATTGAAGTTTGAAATCGAATTGTCGAACTACCGCGCCATTTTCAATTCTATATATAATTATAATTAATTATATTCGTTTTCAAATGTCGATTCAAACTCAGTTTTCATCGCCATTATCTAAAATATTTATTTTAAATATTTAAAGTCCATTATTTTAGCCAATTTAAAAATTTTAAATTGGTTCAGATTTTCTGGGTCGTTACAATCTCCCCCACTTAAAACTTTTCGTCCCCGAAAAGGAATAAAGTCAAAAGTGGTTTGATAAATCCATATTCATACAACACAACAACCAATCCAATTGTTTTTAACCTTCAAAAATATACTAATTAAATCCTATACCCTTTAAAAATCTTTCAGACTATATAATTAAAAGTGCACATCTATGAAAAGAAAATAACAATAGAGTAGAGAATTAAATGGTAATGCAAAGTATGGTAAATGTACCTTGCACCGGAGTCAATCAGAGATATCTACTCGGCATCTAGGATAAGCTTTCTGAATGCTCTCCTCAGTTTCCCAAGTACAATCTCGCGGATCTCCACTCCATTGCACTTTGACTAAGTGAACCTTCTTGTTTCTCAGCTCTTTGGTTTCTTTGCCGATAATCTTTAGCGGCTCACGCCTCACGGCTAATTCTGGGGTAATTTCAATATCCTGTTGAGCTGCTTCTTCCACGATCAAGTCTGGATCATGAACGTGCTTTCGAAGTTGAGATATATGAAATACATCACGCACTCCAGGCAACCAGTCGGGTAGTTTAACTTTATATGCGAGAGTTCCAATCCGTTCCAGAATAGGAAACGGACCAATGAATTTGGGTGCTAACTTTCCAGTTTTACCGAACCGGATAACTCCTCTCATCGGCGATACTTTCAAATATACATAGTCGCCAACTTCGAAGGATATATCTCTTCTTCTTTTATCGGCATAGCTCTTTTGTCGGCTTTGAGCGGCGAGTAATCTCTTCTTAATAAAATCGACTTTGTCGGCAGCTTCTCGAATCATATCGGGACCCAACACAAGTCTATTTCCAGGCTCGACCCAACAAGAAGGAGATCGGCACGGTCTACCATACAATGCTTCGAATGGCGACATTGTCAGACTCGCCTGGTAGCTGTTGTTATAAGAGAATTCAGCCAAATGCAGATTGTCTTCCCATGATCCACCGAAATCTATAACACAAGCCCGCAATAGATCTTCTAAAATGCGATTCACCCTCTCAGTCTGACCGTCTGTCTGAGGATGATAAGCGGTGCTCAGGTTTAACTTCGTTCCCAGCTCGACTTGAAATGCTTCCCAGAATTTGCTAGTGAATATTGTATCCCTATCACTGACTATACTGAGTGGCACTCCATGTAGTCTAACTATTTCCCTGAAGTATATCTGCGCCAGACTCTGAGCGGTTCTATTTGATCTGACAGGTATGAAATGGGCGGTCTTCGTGAAACGATCTACGATCACCCAAATGCTGTCATTTCCTTTTCTGGTCCTGGGCAGACCATCAATGAAATCCATAGAAATATGTTCCCACTTCCAGCCAGGAACTTCTAGTGGTTGTAATAATCCAGCCAATTTCTGTTGGTCACTCTTGACTAGCTGGCAAGTAGGGCATCGGCTGACATATAAAGAAATGTCCCTTTTCATCGACTTCCACCAGAAAGTGCGCTTGATGTCATTATACATTTTGCTTACTCCCGGATGGATACTGAGTTTTGACTTGTGGCATTCATCCAGTACTTCCTTTCGAAGCTCAGGAATGTTAGGGACACAGATTCGACCTTTGAGCCTTAAAATCCCATCATTATCAACTTGAAAACTCGAGGGTTCGCCTTGTTGAATTATCCCTCTGATCTTCTGAATGAAGTGATCATCCTCCTGAAGAGCAGATATCTTATCTAACAATGAAGTCGTGATAATAAAACTGGCGATCATTACATCCTTTCTGCTTAATGCATCAGCCACGACATTGGCTTTTCCTGGAGTATATATTATTTAAAAGTCATATGCTGCAAGAAACTCCAGCCAACGTTGCTGTCTCAGATTCAAGTCCTTCTGAGTGAACAGATACTTTAATGACTGATGATCTGTAAACAGTTCGAATCTCTCACCGAGAAGATAGTGTCTCCAGATTTTCAAAGAGAATATGATAGCCAATAACTCAAGATCATGAGTTACATAGTTTTTCTCGTGTGGTTTCAGTTGACGGCTAGCATAAGCAATTACTTGGCCTCTTTGCATTAACACTGCGCCAAGGCCCTCTCTAGAAGCATCAGTCCAGACTTTTAAATCTTGGTTGCCATCGATGATGGTTAACACTGGAGCTGTCGTTAATCTTAACTTTAGCTCTTCGAAAGCCTCCTCACTTTCTTGAGTCCATTTGAACTTAGAATGCTTCTTTGTAAGCTTCGTTAAGTGGCCAGATATCTTAGAAAAGTCTTTAACGAACTTCCGATAATAGCTAGCCAATACGAGAAAACTGCGGACTTCAGTGGGAGTACTGGGCTGTTTCCAATTCTGAATAGCTGTGATTTTACTTGGGTCCACAGCGATTCCTTCTTTCGATACAACGTGGCCCAAAAATTTTACTTCATCTTGCCAGAAGATACATTTGGAAAATTTAGCTTTTAATACATTCCTTTTGAGAATTTCTAGAACCTGTTCCAGATGCTTTTCATGTTCGGCCTTTGATTTAGAGAAGATTAGAATATCGTCAATAAAAACCAGAACAAATTTATTCAAAACCCCTCTGAATACTCTGTTCATTAGATCGACGAAATAAGCTGGAGCGTTACATAAGCCGAATGGCATTACTAACCATTCGTAGAATAGGTCGGGGCCTCTGAACGCTGTCATTGGAACACACTCTTCGGCAATTCGAAGTTGATGGAAGCCTGTAGCTAGGTCCATTCGTGAGAATACTTGTGCTCCATTTAATCGATCTAACAAATCGTCTATTCGCGGCAATGGATATTTATTCTTTATGGTTTGCTTGTTCAGATCACGATAATCCACACATAGTCGTAGAGTACCGTCAGATTTTGGGACAAACACCACTGCTGCACCCCAGTCAGAGAAACTAGGCCTGATCAGGCCTTTCCATACTAGCTGTTGTGTTTGATTGTCTAATTCCTCCTTCTCTTTCAAGGACATTCTTCGAATAGCGTGAACTACCGGCCTTGCATTGGGAATTAAAGCAATCTTGAAATCTATTTCTCATTGCGGAGGTAAGCGAACAACTTCTTCGAACACATCCGCATAGTTCTTGACGACAGGAATATCTTTGATGAGGTCGGGAATATTCTCTATGACTTCAGGGACATTTTCTATTTGGGCTGGAGAAACATCGAGAGCTGACCAGAAATCCTTTCTATTTGATGTTGGGCCTTCACACGGTATGGTTATATAATTTCCCAATTGTACTTTTGCCTTTACAACTCTCTCGGCGCATCTAACCTCTGCTTCATATTTGGTTAGCCAATCCAACCCCAGAATAAGATCAAATTCATCAAAATTCATGACAACAGAGATAATAGGGAATTTATAGCAAGAAAAAGAGACGGGTACTGCACAAACCCAACTGAGATTGATGGAACCTCCAACTGGATTTCGGACAGTCACTGGCTCCTTGAGCTTTTTCAAATTCAAATCCAACTTCTTGACTGCACTCTTTGCAATAAAGCTTCGCGACGCGCCAGTATCAAACAGTACTTTAACTGGAATGTTTTTGACATTGAGCGTGCCTTCTAAAACATCAGACCTTTCTTGCTTATCTGAGGGCTCAGAGGTTTCTGCTACTTCGTTTACTTGTACCATTTCAGGCTTGTTTAACTGCGGGCAATCCTTTGCAAGATGACCAGCTTCGTGGCACTGTTTGCACTCTCTATTCTCTTGGATCTCCCCGTGAGTTCTGAACCTTTTCTTCTTTTGCTTTCGATTTGCTCTATATCCTTCTTTTCTTTGTTTCTTTAAAGATCTGCAACTTATCGACAAATGTCCTTTCTTATTGCAGTTAGAGCAAGTAGTTGTCGTCACCGGTTCTTTCCCAGACTTAGCCCTTTTTCTCTTAGTACTGGGCTTCTTACTGGCTTCAGGAATATCAGTTTCTGACTCTGTTTTGTCACTAGAATAGACTTCTTCTTCGTCGTGTAACATTCCTTTCTTATGGAGATCTTCATACTGATAGGCCATATATATCATTTCAGAAAAAGGAAGCTTCACATGCCCCAATACCTTATTCTGGTATTTCCTTTGAAGCCCGTGAATAAATGTCATATTTTTCCCCTTTGGATTTTGAATTAGATGAGGGGCAAAATGAGAAAGTTCATTGAATTTCTTATGATATTCGGGGATGGTCATATCACCTTGTATTAGATAAGAAAATTCATCACATAATCTCTCGGTTGCTTCGGGAGGAGTAAATCTTTCTAGGAAAATCACTTTAAATCTGTCCCAGGTGATATCACCTTCTGGATTATCTTTGATGATTGTTTCCAACCAGATTAAAGCTTCTTCTTTGAGCGCCCAAGATGCTACTAACCGTTTCTGGTCATCTCTCAGCTGGATATGCTCAAAGATTCTTTCGACAGAACTCAACCAAGCTTGAGTTTGAATAATAGATTCATTTCCCGAAAATTGCGCTCCGTTCAGATTTCGATATTTCTTTAATAGAGCCTCTAGATCGGGTTCTGTATTCCTTTTGTTTTTGGCACTCATTTTTCTAGTACTTCTGCAATTAGCAGATCAAGTGTCAGGTCACAGAAAAGATAGTTTAAAATATAGAAACACATACTTTAAATGTAAATGTGTCTATCGAGGTGAAATTTCATTCTGCTTTACTCATACTAGGATATTACTGATCCTATCTGTATGCAGTCGCCCGTCCTAGAACACTACTGGTTCTATTTCTGACGAGTTCGTTCAAATGTTATATTCCAGAACTAAGCTTAACCAAAGCTCTGATACCACGATGAGACGACCCGATTTCCCGTTCTCACGGAAACAAGGTTATCTTTGGAATATAACACAGAAACAGATAATAGCAGAACAGAATTAAATAAATACACCAGAATGAACAACAAAGTATACTGGATAAAAGTAATCATCAGAGTTACACAGTATGCAGGATCTTACTTAGTACAAATACAGTTCAGCTATACATAAATGTCTACAGCGGAAATAAACAAAATATGTACAATAGGAGCTGAACAGCATAAAAAGAAATAAATGATAGAATCCATCTTCAGCTCCAGCTATCCAGAAAGAACCAGCTAAACCTGAATACAAGGCTGCCCGTGTGGAAAAAGGGGCACCCGAGTTTGAGAGTGAAACAAACTACGAGTCAGTCATGGGACTGGTATGAGAAATCCACTCAACACATATATAATTGGCTAATCACAGGACCACACCACTTTCGCGGAACGGGTTTACTCCATTGGATTGCCAGTGCTTTAAAAACAAATCTTTCTTTTAAACATCGCTATGCTTTTTATAAAAATGAAGCCATTATAAGACTCAGTTCCCATCACACAATGCAACGCAAACCGGAGGATAGAGTTTTACCTTATAATGGCCAAAATATGATTGATACGAATAAAACAAAGGCAATTGATATTATTGCTAGTGTCTATATGTTTTGAAAACACTTTCAAATCATAACTATCAATCCTAGACGGCATGGGTACCATATATCATGTCGCCATATATATATACAATCAAAACCGCACGATGTCGTATTTGGAAATTGGATTTCCGTCATGAACCAAGGCAAAAGATAGTCCTTACCGACTTCGTGACTCTCTAGCCCGAGCCACAGGGTCAGAGCGCATCGACCCTTGGAGCGACAGGGCCGGTCCACCGATGTGGATTAAGAATGCTTGAACACTACGTTTCCCCACCCTTTGGGGTGTAAATGAGCCAACGAATGACTCCATCGGACCCGAATTGCCCGATCAAACCGAGGCGCCTCGCAACAGCAACAACCACATAGGTGAAAAGTATATAAATGTCAGGGCTGGTAGGTCATTGACACCACCCTAGCTAGAAAGAAACGCATGCCCTCCCTGAGGTCCTTCTCCCGTTTTAGGTTCATACCGGGGTGTGAGGCTCGCGAATTCACGTTATACACAAAGCTACGCCACACAGGCGGTGCTTTGATCATCACCACAAGACTTTGCTTTTCAACAGAAGCCCTGATCACTGCATCTTAGCATGCCACACAGGCAATTCACGCCATGCGATTGATGTCCATCGATATACAATCTCTGAGCTCGTACGTCTCAGAGAAGGGCGTTAAGCAAAAGAATAAATTCTCCGCCGCCAAACAGATGTATATTTAACAGAGATCAATCAACACAGAATAAAATCCAATGTCGGACACACAGTCCATTTACGAGTCCGTTCTGGGTCTGAACGAAACCGGAGGCACTAAATACCTCGCAAACCCATCGATCACCACGTACGTCTGGACGATCACCACTCATTATCCATATTTCGGGATGCCTCCCAATCAGGACCTCGGTTACCATCCAAACGAGGTGAAGATCTCCGGTCTTCGACCACCATCTTCATCTTCGAATTTCAATCGTCGGTCGATTATTCGAAATGAGAATTAACTCGGCCTTTCCAAATAATTCACATATATTTAGAATTTCAAACCGATTTATTTCAATGGTTAAATTATTCGACAACACCAATTGTGTTCTTTAATGTAATTTTCACACCAAACACATCCAACCATCAAAAGCCACGCAAATCAAGCAAATTCAGTTTATTTCTATTCCATATCGCTTATGATATTTTATAACTATTTATCGCTATTTTTATTTATTTTAAAATAGCCATTTTATTCAAAACGACGCTTCACAAAATTTAAAACGACACATATCTGAAAATCTAACCGTTGGATCTTCACAAAATTTACATCATTAGAAAGGTCTTTTCAAAACGAACCCAACGGTTCCAGTTTCGGGAAAATCCGACGGTCGGATCTCCCGGTACAATCGTTTGAAATTTCGATTTCAAAATACGAACTGCAGCGTCGTTATTCGATTAAATATAATTATATTTATATATATAAATAAATATAATCGTTTCTGGCGCTGTTTTTCTTCAGATTTGAATTAAACATTCCAGACAATCCAACCGTTGGATTTCTACAAAGTTGGTGCCGTTGGGAAGATATTTCCAAGGCGAACCCGACGGTTGAGGTTTCGGGAAAATCCAATGGTCGGATTTCCCGCACTAGTCGTTTGAAATCACGATTTCAAAATACGAACTGCACGGCTTCGTTTCATTTAAATTTTATTTATATTTATATATTTATATAAATATAGTTCATTCAACAATTTCAATATCGTTTTCACTTCAAATATTTTTCTAACACCTTAAATTTTGGAAAAATTTCGCCATAACCTCCCCTGCACCGGGAGCATCGGGAAATCGCAAATAGCGTTCCCGGTCCTTCTAATCTCAAAAAGAAAAAGAAGAAGCCAAGCGGCTAGCCAACAGGCTCAAAATCATCACCCAAACAAATCAGTAAATGTGTACCTATTTGTCGGGCACAAAATTTTATTCCTCTTCTCTAGCCCCTTTGCTATAACCTGTTCAATGAATATTGCATGTACATATATATACAGTTCTTATCATTTATCAATTTCTATTCGATTTCGTATTCGATTTCTATTTGGTTTAAAAACCCCATTCATTCTAATGTTACATAAATAGGTGCAAATCATTTCATTAGCTAATTAATGAATATTTCATCTCATATATGTTTATTTTGAACAAGTGGCTATTTTTAACACTTCACATTTCGACGATTTATGCATACAATAAAAATGTGATTTTTATTGTAAAACAATTCATTTCAAAACACTATTTTTCTATATAGTTCAAGTTGGTGATAAAAATGTGATTTTTATTATCGAACAATTTATTTCAAAATATGAATACCATTCAACACATGAATTTCTAAACAACGAATGAATATCAATTCAACACATGAATGTTTCCAATAGTTTTTATATATAGATAAAAATGTGATTTTTATTATCGAACAATTTATTTCAAAATATGAATACCATTCAACACATGAATTTCTAAACAACGAATGAATATCAATTCAACACATGAATGTTTCCAATAGTTTTTATATATAGATAAAAATGTGATTTTTATTATCGAACAATTTATTTCAAAATATGAATACCATTCAACACATGAATTTCTAAACAACGAATGAATATCAATTCACCACATGAATGTTTTCAATAGTTTTTTTTTATATATAGATAAAAATGTGATTTTTATTATCGAACAATTTATTTCAAAATATGAATACCATTCAACACATGAATTTCTAAACAACGAATGAATATCAATTCAACACATGAATGTTTCCAATAGTTTTTATATATAGATAAAAATGTGATTTTTATTATCGAACAATTTATTTCAAAATATGAATACCATTCAACACATGAATTTCTAAACAACGAATGAATATCAATTCAACACATGAATGTTTTCAATACAATGAATAAATATAGTTTAAGCATATGAAAATAATTCAAACACACAAATATTATTCAAAATTTCGGCAGCATAACGGTAGGGTAGTTACACCGGCACCGTCCCTAGTACGGCTCCTCGCTCTACCTTAAAACCTCGCGGTTTTTGACAATGGGGTTCATGCATCTAGTTCGCACGCAGGCGGCATGTATATATTTATTTCATTTCCACAAACTAATCCTATGTGGTTTCAACCAAATATTTCACAACCACCAATGGGTATTTTTCAACCACTTTCAACCAATATCAGTCACAAACAATCCCAAACAACCATTCGCTATCAATCAAATTTTCACAACAATTTCAACCAATAAATATCGTCCATGGTTTGTGGACGAGGGGGCGTATATATATATATATATATATATATATATATATATATATATATATATATATAGATATATATTTATAGATAGCAATTCACTTTCATTTCACACATATAAAATATAAATTTTAAATCAGAAATCTCACCAATAGCTATCCAACTGCACGACACTTCCTTTATAGAAATCTTCGCCTTTTGTCGCTTTCGCCCGTATTCTCTACACATGTAAAAATCGAATTTTTACAATGCTATTCAATATATAAAAATATGATTTTTCCTTCGACTTTCGATAAAATAAAAATATGATCTTTACTTCGTTTTAAAAAAAATTTCAGTTTTAAAATCTTTAAAAAAACAGTTTTTCTCTTTTAAAAATTTCAGTTTTTAAACCTTTAAAAAAACAGTTTTATACCTTTTTAAAATTTCAGTTTTATACCTTAAAAAAACAGTTTTCTCCTTTTTTTAAAAAAATCAGTTTTATTTACTTTAAACAAATCAGTTTTAATTATTTTAAACAAATCAGTTTTAATTATTTTAAACAAATCAGTTTTAATTATTTTAAACAAATCAGTTTTACAGAAATAAAAAAAATAAAAAATAAAAAGAAAATAAAATAATAAAAAAAAGGAAAATGCTCACCGAAGCTGCGAGGGGGGGAGGGGGGGAAAGAAGGCGTCGGCGGCTTGGGTCTTAGATCGGTGGTGGCAGGAGGGGCTGCTTCGAGGGGGGGTGGCGCGACGTCTTCGCGAGAGGGTTGAGGGCTTCAGGGGGGGGGGGGGGGGCGGCTTCTTCGCAGACGTCGAGACGAGGGAGGGGGGGCGGCTCTTCGTCGGCGTCGAGACGAGGGGGCGGCGGCTCGATAGTTTTAGGGTTTTGTGTTTTTTTTTTTTTATTTCTTTCTGTTTGGAATTATAACGGACGGGGGGGCCAATGAAGATAAAGGGAGGGAGAGAATTATATTTTTTTTATATTATTTAATTATTATTTTTGCAAATAGGTCGACTTTTACACACGACCTCGAAACGAGGCCCACCGCCTGTCGTCCATAGCGTTTTACCCCCATTCCGAACACAGTGGGATATGCATCGCAAGCTGATTTGCTTGTTACAATCAGTTTCCTTTGAATTTACATTTAAATCACTATATTGAATTTTAAACGCACATTTCAAGTTACCGGGGTCACATACTAACTAGAAAAATTCCAGAGAAATATTTTCTAGCTTCGTATTGACGATACGGTCCTAACAAAACTAGTTTCATCGAATTATGAGACCGTTTGAAAAATGGCCAATTTCCAGTCGATTAAAATCAACAGAAACTGGTCAAACGCGTTTTCTTTTGCCACGCTCACATATTGATTCGAAAAATTATGAAATTTGAAACCTAACAATAACTTGACACTGCGGATCCAACAAAAGTGGTTTCGTCGAAATCCGAGGTCATTTGCAAAATGTCCATTTTTAAGGGCCTGAATTCCATAGCGACTATTCAGAATTTTCAACTGGACATATCTTTTGATTCCCGCTATCAAATTTCGATTGGTCGAATCCGTTAGAAAGATATTCACTAACAGATTTAAATATTTTTGGTTTCACTAAAATCCGGATTGTTTTGCACCCGGTATATTCAATTGAAGTTTGAAATCGAATTGTCGAACTACCGCGCCATTTTCAATTCTATATATAATTATAATTAATTATATTCGTTTTCAAATGTCGATTCAAACTCAGTTTTCATCGCCATTATCTAAAATATTTATTTTAAATATTTAAAGTCCATTATTTTAGCCAATTTAAAAATTTTAAATTGGTTCAGATTTTCTGGGTCGTTACACATATTTATATTAAAATAAGAAATTTTGAGTTCAATATTTTAATTTATGCAATATTTCTATATTACTACGATCAGATTTTTTAATAAAAATCAAAACAGACTTTTTACAACGGGCAATGCCTGTTGTAATATAATGAATTACAACAGGCAGAAGCCGCTTGTAATTTATTAGCTATTACAACGGGTTTGTAGCCATTGTCATAGAGTCGTTGCACGTGACAAAAGCACATTATTACAACGGTCTTTTACAACAGTCAATGACTGTTGTAATTTAGTGAGGACCTATTACGACGGTGCATATTAGGACGGGATTTTGCCCGTTGTGAAAAGCATATAACAACGTTTTTGCCCATTGTAAAATGACTGTTTTGTTGTAGTGTAAAGAAATCTAAAATATAATAGCATAGTATAGCTTAATTGCTTACAGAGAAAAAGAAAATGATAAAAGAAATCTTAAATAATCACACTTTGTACATGCTCAAGTTTTGGATAATGCTGAAAAGGATAAATTAGCGGCTTGAACAGTTACGCAGATAAGTTGGACTTCCAACTATGTAATAAACAATGGGATTTGAATTGTGATAGTCAATTATATATAAAAACGAAGTCCATAAGAAAAACAATAACTTGTTGAGGTAACAATGAAAAAAGCGGCCCAACTCTTTCTTTTTGGGTAAGCAATTGGGATATAAATTCTCAGCAGTTTAAACAAATGTGCAAAAAATGATTTGTAATAAATTTAAAACAATTCAAGAACAAAACTTCGTTACAATACAATAGTATCAGACCATGATTCTTAACTACAACTTATACAGTACGGTCTGAGTTTGGTAATAAGAAATGCGAATTTATTTATTATATTTTGGACGGGACAACACATTTGTAAACAACTAATTGCACAATAATATAATAAATTAGAATACCTAGCACATGGATTATCCACTTTGCCTGACTTATTCTGCATACATAAATAATCTTCCAATAGTGTAGCCTATTAACACTTCAAGTTAGTCGGATTACATCCATTGCATCCCTTTTAAAGGGTTGAACTCTCTTTCCATTTATTCCTACCCTTGATCCCCACTTGTTTACTAAAATAACTCTCATGGTCTATGCGACATTGGGAAAGGTACAGTTAATTCAAATGAAAAATATATTTCTGTTTAGCCTCTGGTCCCAGTTTGATGCAATACAAACACAACAGTACCAAGTAAGATGTATAATTTAGTTACTTCTAATCTACCTATTTTAGTTTGACATATTAACTGCTAGAAAATTTATGCATCTTACTTCATAATGGCCAATATATACCAACCGCTGAAGAATAATAATGGAAATAACTAATGTAATTTCCACAAATACATGAAATGCATCAATAAAAGGAACAAATAAAGGGATATAGCGTAAAGTAAGTCAACCTACAGATATAGGATTTGTTTAAATAAAGGAACAAATAAATAGACACAATGATCACAAATAAATAACTGCAAAAATGAAGTTTTGAAAAAAGAATTGTTCAAATTTGGATCTAACC
This sequence comes from Allium sativum, assembly GCA_030737875.1. Taxonomy (NCBI): domain Eukaryota; kingdom Viridiplantae; phylum Streptophyta; class Magnoliopsida; order Asparagales; family Amaryllidaceae; genus Allium; species Allium sativum. The sequence continues at coordinate 14,763,891 of CM060925.1, forward strand.
TTCACCGTAAGTTATATGTTTTGGTAAAACAAATTATATAAGACTATCAGTTACAACTATTTTGACTTCTGCAAAAGAGGCATACGGTTGAAATGAGACAAAGAGTGAAAAAATTATATCAAAGATCTAATAAAACATTTGATTTCAAGAAATAAAATTAAAAACTGAAAAAACAAATTTTCTGTGAATTTACCTAGAAAAGGCAAAGTCTTTAATCTCATCTTTCATTTTCACAACTGGACACCCTTTTTGTCTTCTCTACAGGACACAAACTAATTGGAAAATCAAAATTCAATTAACCAATTTTGTAGGTTCAATTAAAAAATTAACAAAATAGCCAAACTCATAATCATTTGAGGCAGATGAAATGATTAAGGGTTTGGAATCAAATACAAAACAACAAATCAAATTTAAATTCAAAATGGTCAAACCTTCTTTCATCCTCTTGATATTCATGGCTGGAGAAACAGAACAAAGACTGGTGAAGCTCGAACGTCACTGGAGTAGCTCGAACAAGACTGGAGAAGCTGAAAGACATATTCGGTTGTGTATTTCCTACAATATCCACCTCGCAAGATGCCATCTTTTTTCCTGTTAAAGAAGAATGATGAGCTCATTAACCCTAAAAGAGGGAATAGGAAGAAGTAATAAAATCGGAAAGCGTAGGAATGAAAACATACATAAAAGTTACTAAATGCTTCTTAACTTGATTCATTCTCCTATTTACCGGCTGTGCTTATACCTTGTTTGAAGGAGATTGTTTCAAAAGAAGGAATCTCAAAAGCAAGAGTTAAATTAGACGCTGAGAAAATAGCAATATAGACAGTTGATACTGATTTAAAGCAAGCAGCAACTAGGGTTAAGAAGTCTATTTTGGAGTTTTAATTTTGGTTTTAGAAGAAAAAAAAAGCGTGTAGGGAGAGAGAGGGTGAGATGAGAAAGAAGCGGTCTAACGGAGGAGAGAGAACGGGTAAGAATGAGAAAGGGAGAGATGGGAGGGGATAATAACTGTAAAATGTTTGTGAACGTGGGAGATTGCGTTGGAGAAGGAAAAATTAACGTCGGGACAAAAGGAAAGCTCTTTATTTTGAAATGAGAAGCCAAAAGACGGTGCCACATCAACAATGTTGAGATTGTGCTTTTATGTTCAAGTAATATATATATATATATATATGTATATGTATATATGTATGTATGTATGTATGTATATGAATACTTAACTAATCAAGCAAGTTTAATCCAAAAAATGGATTGTTTTTTTAAACAAAGCCCATCATCCCAAAAACAAACAAGGATAAACCTTAATCATCATTTCCTATCAGGACTGAACGAAGGCATGCTTACAGCAACTCAATCAATATACATTGGTACGTGCACGTGCACTACCCCTTAGCGTCACAATCCCACATTCCTAGCAAACTCACACATTTCCCTTCACTTGTTGTGCCATCTTCAACCACTTCCTGAGCTACGATCATCCTCCTCCTCAAAAACACTATTCAACCGACCTAAATCCAAACCATATATAGTAGGGTCAATCAAAGATAACACCAACCATATCCAATGTTGGCTGAACTCCGACCTACTACCCCATGTTGACTAGCTCCACTGATCAACACCTCTTCTCGACCTGTCGCAGACATTTCCTATCACCTCGTTTTTCCTACGTGAATCGATCAAACCCATCCTAAAGAAAACACGATAAAACTCCTAAAACTAATATCCCCCACCACCTCGGACTATCGCCATTATCACAACTGCTACAGTAGCTCCTCCACCATCCCAGTTAACTCTATAATCCATCATTACTTCAATCATCAACCAAATCAACGGCGTTTGATTTTTTACCCACTTACACATAAATTAACATTTCTCACTCCGTACTACATTAGAATTCCCAAGACAACTTTAAAAAATCGTGGTTTTCCATGCTCAATCCATAGATATAATCCATTCCTCAATCTATGATGGCTGATTATCTACCAAAATCAAATAACTTACTGTCATACACTTCTATGTCTATCCATACTTAATGGGAATTCGTGAAACTTATTTTAAAATATATTAGACTCAGTTTCAGACAATTTTCCGAGCTTTTGATTCTTAAGCTCAGGAGATATGGATTTGAGTTAACATAAAAGAACTTTCATTGTTTTTCTCTTCTTTTCCTATAACAGAAATTCCTAATTTCCTCGATATACGTAGTCCGTATGTAAATATATCATCGGTTTCAAGCATGAACACAGACAGAATAAAATATGTTTTAAGCTTTAAAATCATAATCTTTCACACAGTTTTATAATTAATTATATTCGTTTTCAAATGTCGATTCAAACTCAGTTTTCATCGCCATTGTCTAAAATATTTATTTTAAATATTTAAAGTCCATTATTTTAGCCAATTTAAAAATTTTAAATTGGTTCAGATTTTCTGGGTCGTTACACATATTTATATTAAAATAAGAAATTTTGAGTTCAATATTTTAATTTATGCAATATTTCTATATTACTACGATCAGATTTTTTTAATAAAAATCAAAACAGACTTTTTACAACGGGCAATGCCTGTTGTAATATAATGAATTACAACAGGCAGAAGCCGCTTGTAATTTATTAGCTATTACAACGGGTTTGTAGCCATTGTCATAGAGTCGTTGCACGTGACAAAAGCACATTATTACAACGGTCTTTTACAACAGTCAATGACTGTTGTAATTTAGTGAGGACCTATTACGACGGTGCATATTAGGACGGGATTTTGCCCGTTGTGAAAAGCATATAACAACGGTTTTTGCCCGTTGTAAAATGACTGTTTTGTTGTAGTGTAAAGAAATCTAAAATATAATAGCATAGTATAGCTTAATTGCTTACAGAGAAAAAGAAAATGATAAAAGAAATCTTAAATAATCACACTTTGTACATGCTCAAGTTTTGGATAATGCTGAAAAGGATAAATTAGCGGCTTGAACAGTTACGCAGATAAGTTGGACTTCCAACTATGTAATAAACAATGGGATTTGAATTGTGATAGTCAATTATATATAAAAACGAAGTCCATAAGAAAAACAATAACTTGTTGAGGTAACAATGAAAAAAGCGGCCCAACTCTTTCTTTTTGGGTAAGCAATTGGGATATAAATTCTCAGCAGTTTAAACAAATGTGCAAAAAATGATTTGTAATAAATTTAAAACAATTCAAGAACAAAACTTCGTTACAATACAATAGTATCAGACCATGATTCTTAACTACAACTTATACAGTACGGTCTGAGTTTGGTAATAAGAAATGCGAATTTATTTATTATATTTTGGATGGGACAACACATTTGTAAACAACTAATTGCACAATAATATAATAAATTAGAATACCTAGCACATGGATTATCCACTTTGCCTGACTTATTCTGCATACATAAATAATCTTCCAATAGTGTAGCCTATTAACACTTCAAGTTAGTCGGATTACATCATTGCATCCCTTTTAAAGGGTTGAACTCTCTTTCCATTTATTCCTACCCTTGATCCCCACTTGTTTACTAAAATAACTCTCATGGTCTATGCGACATTGGGAAAGGTACAGTTAATTCAAATGAAAAATATATTTCTGTTTAGCCTCTGGTCCCAGTTTGATGCAATACAAACACAACAGTACCAAGTAAGATGTATAATTTAGTTACTTCTAATCTACCTATTTTAGTTTGACATATTAACTGCTAGAAAATTTATGCATCTTACTTCATAATGGCCAATATATACGAACCGCTGAAGAATAATAATGGAAATAACTAATGTAATTTCCACAAATACATGAAATGCATCAATAAAAGGAACAAATAAAGGGATATAGCGTAAAGTAAGTCAACCTACAGATATAGGATTTGTTTAAATAAAGGAACAAATAAATAGACACAATGATCACAAATAAATAACTGCAAAAATGAAGTTTTGAAAAAAGAATTGTTCAAATTTGGATCTAACCTTCACCGTAAGTTATATGTTTTGGTAAAACAAATTATATAAGACTATCAGTTACAACTATTTTGACTTCTACAAAAGAGGCATACGGTTGAAATGAGACAAAGAGTGAAAAAATTATATCAAAGATCTAATAAAACATTTGATTTCAAGAAATAAAATTAAAAACTGAAAAAACAAATTTTCTGTGAATTTACCTAGAAAAGGCAAAGTCTTTAATCTCATCTTTCATTTTCACAACTGGACACCCTTTTTGTCTTCTCTACAGGACACAAACTAATTGGAAAATCAAAATTCAATTAACCAATTTTGTAGGTTCAATTAAAAAATTAACAAAATAGCCAAACTCATAATCATTTGAGGCAGATGAAATGATTAAGGGTTTGGAATCAAATACAAAACAACAAATCAAATTTAAATTCAAAATGGTCAAACCTTCTTTCATCCTCTTGATATTCATGGCTGGAGAAACAGAACAAAGACTGGTGAAGCTCGAACGTCACTGGAGTAGCTCGAACAAGACTGGAGAAGCTGAAAGACATATTCGGTTGTGTATTTCCTACAATATCCACCTCGCAAGATGCCATCTTTTTTCCTGTTAAAGAAGAATGATGAGCTCATTAACCCTAAAAGAGGGAATAGGAAGAAGTAATAAAATCGGAAAGCGTAGGAATGAAAACATACATAAAAGTTACTAAATGCTTCTTAACTTGATTCATTCTCCTATTTACCGGCTGTGCTTATACCTTGTTTGAAGGAGATTGTTTCAAAAGAAGGAATCTCAAAAGCAAGAGTTAAATTAGACGCTGAGAAAATAGCAATATAGATAGTTGATACTGATTTAAAGCAAGCAGCAACTAGGGTTAAGAAGTCTATTTTGGAGTTTTAATTTTGGTTTCAGAAGAAAAAAAAAGCGTGTAGGGAGAGAGAGGGTGAGATGAGAAGGAAGCGGTCTGACGGAGGAGAGAGAACGGGTAAGAATGAGAAAGGGAGAGATGGGAGGGGATAATAACTGTAAAATGTTTGTGAACGTGGGAGATTGCGTTGGAGAAGGAAAAATTAACGTCGGGACAAAAGGAAAGCTCTTTATTTTGAAATGAGAAGCCAAAAGACGGTGCCACATCAACAATGTTGAGATTGTGCTTTTATGTTCAAGTAATATATATATATATATATATGTATATGTATATATGTATGTATGTATGTATGTATATGAATACTTAACTAATCAAGCAAGTTTAATCCAAAAAATGGATTGTTTTTTTAAACAAAGCCCATCATCCCAAAAACAAACAAGGATAAACCTTAATCATCATTTCCTATCAGGACTGAACGAAGGCATGCTTACAGCAACTCAATCAATATACATTGGTACGTGCACGTGCACTACCCCTTAGCGTCACAATCCCACATTCCTAGCAAACTCACACATTTCCCTTCACTTGTTGTGCCATCTTCAACCACTTCCTGAGCTACGATCATCCTCCTCCTCAAAAACACTATTCAACCGACCTAAATCCAAACCATATATAGTAGGGTCAATCAAAGATAACACCAACCATATCCAATGTTGGCTGAACTCCGACCTACTACCCCATGTTGACTAGCTCCACTGATCAACACCTCTTCTCGACCTGTCGCAGACATTTCCTATCACCTCGTTTTTCCTACGTGAATCGATCAAACCCATCCTAAAGAAAACACGATAAAACTCCTAAAACTAATATCCCCCACCACCTCAGACTATCGCCATTATCACAACTGCTACAGTAGCTCCTCCACCATCCCAGTTAACTCTATAATCCATCATTACTTCAATCATCAACCAAATCAACGGCGTTTGATTTTTTACCCACTTACACATAAATTAACATTTCTCACTCCGTACTACATTAGAATTCCCAAGACAACTTTAAAAAATCGTGGTTTTCCATGCTCAATCCATAGATATAATCCATTCCTCAATCTATGATGGCTGATTATCTACCAAAATCAAATAACTTACTGTCATACACTTCTATGTCTATCCATACTTAATGGGAATTCGTGAAACTTATTTTAAAATACATTAGACTCAGTTTCAGACAATTTTCCGATCTTTTGATTCTTAAGCTCAGGAGATATGGATTTGAGTTAACATAAAAGAACTTTCATTGTTTTTCTCTTCTTTTCCTATAACAGAAATTCCTAATTTCCTCGATATACGTAGTCCGTATGTAAATATATCATCGGTTTCAAGCATGAACACAGACAGAATAAAATATGTTTTAAGCTTTAAAATCATAATCTTTCACACAATAAAGGAAGTTTTAAAGTGTTTTATTGACTAAATCAGGGAATTATTTCCTAGATTTTTAGTTATACATATATCAAAGCATAAATGCATCATACAAACGTCATCCAAGCATATGCGTTCACGAAAATTAAGCAAGTTTCCACTTTTATAACATACATTTACTTATTTAAAATATGAAACAAGTTTGGAATAACTATGAATTTTTCTCACCATTGAATCTTTGAAATTCTTTGAATTTGAAATCTTTATATTTGCTCGTTTTGATCTTTGATCTTTAATTTTCTTTTAGTTGTCTTATATTCGTTTTTCTTTTACTTTCCTTTTGAAGTTGAACATACTTTGGAAAGCTAAAAAGATTAAACCAAATATATATATATATATATATATATATATATATATAATGGAAAGAAATCCCATTCTATTTAAAAGCCTACACTTCGTCTTTTAATATCATTAACGCTTGTGTCATATGTACAAAATTTCAACCATTAGTACCTTTTCATTTAAGTAAGCCTTTTCTTTTTGTACTCTTGTCTTTATTTCCTTCTTATGTAAGCTTCCTACTTTTTTATATTTTATTTATCTTTTTCATAAAATAATCATTATATCAATTTTTTTACTTCTTAACTTTTTTTAATAAAAATATGTATATTCCTTAACACAATACTTAATGTAAATTTCAAGTTTACAGTTAAAAAACTATAAAAGCACTTATGTATTTATACCTGCATATACACTTGAACAGATTCTGTAACATCCCGAGTTTTGCGACAATTTAAATTATTAATTTTAATGTGTTTTTGAACAAAATTGTTTTTAAAATTTATGATTTATGTTGTACTTTGATAAGGTACGAAATTAATTTGACTTATTAAACAATGATATGTAATAGTTATATTTGATAACAACTTGTGTTCAATAATTTATGTATATTGAAAATTTGAAATTTATATTGAAATATTGAATAAAATTGATTTGTTTATTTATAAAAGAAATTCAAAATTTTAATTTGGTTAATAATCACAATTGGAAATCAAAATGAATAAAGTTTGATTTATTAAGTTAAATTGAATTTGTTTAATTTTGTTTTGTTAAAACTATTGTAAATTATGAAGACTTAAAATTTATCGATTATTTTAAAATTAAATGTTAATTTGAGATTGGTGGAATAATTAAATTCAGGATTTATACTAGTAGTAATTGATTCATACAACAAATATAAGCCTTACTGTGAATTAGAATTAATTTAGTAACGTTTAATATTAAATTTAAGGTGAATACAAAATGATTAAATGCTTTATTTATTAGATTTATGTAATAACCCGGAAATTCTGAGCCAATTTAAATTTTTTATTTTGGCAATTTTAATGAATTTTGAATATTTAAAATGAATTATTTTAAATAATAACGACGAGAAATTTATTTTGAATAGAATAGAACGTATATATTTATTTGAATCTTCATTAGAATATAAATATTTATTTTAATTATATAAGGAATTGAAAATGGCGCGGTAGTTTGAAAATTCGATTTCAAAATTCAAATGAATGTACATGATTCAAAATAAACCGGATTTTAGCGAAACCAAAAATATTAGAATCTATTTGAGAATATATTTCCAACGAATCCGAAAAATCAAAATTTCATAGCGGGAATCAAAAGTTATGCCCAGTTGAAAATTCAAAATAGTCGCTATGGAATTCTAGCCCTTAAAAATGGAAATTTTGAAAACGACCTTGGTTTTCGACGAAACCACTTTTGTTGGATCCATGATGTCAAGTTATTGCTAGGTTTCAAAATTCGTAATTTTCTGAATCAACATGTGAGTGTGGCAAAGGAAAACGCGTTTGACCAGTTTCAGTTGATTTTAATCGACTGGAAAATGGCCATTTTTCAAATGGTCTCAGAATTCGATGAAATTAGTTTTGTTAGAACCGTATCATCAATACGAAGCTATAAAATATTTATCTGGAATTTTAGAGTCCGTACGTGGTCCCGATAAATTGAAATGTGCGTTCAAATTCAATATATAGGGTTATATTTTGACGAAAACTGATCGAATCAGCTTACGATACATACCCCATTGTGTTCGGGATGGGGGTAATTAGCTAGGGATGACAGTCGGTGGGTTCGATTTCGAGTTAAAAACAAAAAGTTGCTTTTTAGAATTTAAGATAAATAATTATATATATATATATATATATATATATATATATATATGTATTTATATATCCTCACCCCTCTTCTCTCTCTACCATTCAGATCGTTTTTTTTAAAGGAAGGAGCGACGGGGAGAACCGTCGCTGCCGCCCCATCGCCCCCCCCCCCCAAGTGGCGCGCCCACCACCGAGGCCACCTCCTCTCCTCCCCTTCTCCTCCTCCTCTTCCTCCATCTCCTCCGCGCCTCTCTCCCTTCCTACGCTCTCTTTCCCCAATTGACCCAACCGCAAATCCCCCCTCAGCCACCACAGTCCACCGCTCTGCCTTTCTTCCTCTCTCCTCCTCCACGCGAGCCTCCCACCTGAAACCCCGACCCCCTCCTGCGACGACGCCCTCCATCAACCGACGCTTCCCTCCTCCACAGCTCGAGCCCACCCTTCTGACGCGCGCGAGACCCCCAGGCCCTCCTCTTTAGTCCATTGTAAGTTTTTTTTTAATTTTATTTATATAGATATTTATTTTTATTTAATTACGGTAATTAGTTTTAAAATAAAAATTCAATATTTATATGAAAGGGAAATAGTTTGAAAACTGAATTTTTATAGAATAAAAAGGATTTAATTTTTAATAAGAGAAAGTTTATATTTTTAAACTAAATAAAAATATGATTTTTATATGATGTAGATATTAAAAATATGATTTTTATATGATGTAGATATTAAAAATGTGATTTTTATATGATGTAGATAATAAAAATACGATTTTTATACTATATAGATAGTAAAAATTTGATCTTTATTTATGTAGCGTAATAAAAATCTGATTTTTATTGCATATATGTTGAAATAAAAATGTGATTTTTATAGCGATGATATAAAAATTCGATCTTTATATATGAAGTAGAAATATAAAAATATAATTTTTATATAGAAAGAAGTGTTGTAAAAATATATGAAGTAGAAATAAAAATATGATTTTTATTTATTGGAATGAAGCAATAAAAATATAATTTTTATTATGAACAGCGTGAAACATTGTGTGATGGAACTGGTGGAAAGCAAATGCAAATCTGAAACGCTCAGAAATAACGAGTGGAGGAGTGGAACCCTCGGTGAGAACTTCTCACTTTAAATTTTCTTTTCTAGTTAAAATATATACTAGGATGCAGACGGTGCTTAGCAGCACCCGACACCCGTCGTCCACAGACCATGGATGGCTTGTATGTTTGATTGTTTGTTGTGGTGAAAATTGATTGTGTGAAGTGAAATGAAATAAAATATTTATATAGTTAAAAATATTTTATCGTTAAAAATATAATTTTTAACGGGTATGTGAATAAATAAATGTTTATAAACAAATAGAACGATTTGTTTATATACACTGATTTGACTGATATTGATTGGGACGATAAATTTTACACATCGCCCAACTGCACAAATAAAAATCTATGTTTGTTGATTTGAAACCCCGCATGGCTATTGGGATAATATATGACATACACTAATCCCAATAATTAGTTGTATGTCGATCGATTGATTGACATGCTGTTATAAGCGTTAGATATCTATATTTGATGCTTATATAGTGTAGTGCACTTTGGAAAATGGTTGATTATTTATCATTGCTATTTTATACATGTGTTGTATGGAATCCATATAATTAACATTATATGGTAATTGATTGGGCCTTATTCCAATTGGGAAAATAAAGAATATTATAAAAGAAAATTCATGTGTTGAATAGAACAAAATAGTCATGTGTTGACAATACTCATGTGTTGAGAATATTCATGTGTTGAAAGAAATATTTATACAATAAAATTCACATTTTTATTGTAAGTTAAGAAATAATAAATATTCATGTGTTGAATAAAGTATACATTCATGTGTTGAAGAAAATATTCATTTGTTGAATAGAATAACGAAGTTATTGAAATATATAAAGCTGCGTTGATTAGATTTGCGCCATTTCGACGCAAACGATATTTATATCGATTATATTCGTTTTATAATGAATATAGAAAAGCAAGTGATTTCAAAATCTAATATTTTGAAAATATTATCATTATATATATTGGTGATATGGAATATTCAATTTTGATTTAAAATTGAATATGAAGTTGAAATTGTTTAGAAAACGAATTTAAAATGAATTATAAAATACGTTTTGAATTGAAATCGACGAAATATATATAATACATATTATATATATATATATATATATTAAATGGCCTGAATAGAACACACCGCGATAGTTCGCGAATTTCGACCATTGACTTCGAATTGACGTTACAGGAGATCCGACCGTCGGATTCTCCTAAAACCGGAATCGTTGGGTTCGTATCGAAAAGAGCTTTCCAATGAATATTAGAAATTTGAAATCTAACGGTTGGATTTGGAATTATGTCCAAATCAAATTTGGAAAAGGTCGATGTAAGTGCAGTTCGACGACCGTTACTGGAAACAGACTGTACGGGCCTTGATAAAATTATTAAAAATAGTAATAATTTGTGTAAAATCATAATATATGAATTGGAAAGAACTGGGATGGAAAATCCCATATTTAAAAAGGATAAAAATATATTTTTATCGAAATGAAGTAGTTTTGAACTAGATTTGAAGTGGTTTTAAAATAATCAGAATTTCCAATATATGAATTGGAATGGATTTGAATCGAAATTATCTTCGGAATATTTCGATGTTGGATTTCGTGATCATACAGATATGGTTGTGGAAATTTGAAAGATATATTTATATCGTTATTCCAATACGATATTTGTTGGTTTCAGAATTTGATATTGAATATAAGCCGATATATTTTCTATTCAGAGCCTTGTATTTAATATCAAATGGGATTTTGGGTTCGTCGTGAATGATGTCTTAAATAACACTGTTCTTGAACCCAGTTTATAAAAGAATAAATCTTTTAATTAAGATTTAGTGAAATTGTCTAGTTAATTTGGTATTTAATTGGAATTGAATTTAAATTGGTTTTTGGGTTTATCGTGAGCGCTGTTTTGAATAACACCTGTTCTTTAACCCGATTAACAATGGAATGTGATTTTGGATTTATCGTGAACCGTGTTTTAGATGACATTGGTTCTTTAACCCAGTTAAAGACAGGATATTGATTTTTGGCAAGATTAAAACTAAGTGGAGTTTTAATGAATCTTTAATTAGATTGAAATGATCGAGAATGGAGTATCACCAGTTTTGCTCCAAAGCGATACTTAAATCTTTAATTAGATTTGAACGTCAAATGGTAATTAATATTTACCGATAATACTGTGGTGTTAGATATGGAGTATTACCAGTTTTGCTCCATGGGATGAATAGGTTGGGATTGGGAAATAAAATAAATAATTACTTCGGAGTGGTTCGCTAATCCCGACTAGTTTGGAAAACCATAATATGGTTTGAAATGATATCCAAAGGAAGATTAAAGAATAAATTTAGAAGAATTTATCTTTGATAAAATTAATGGGAACCTTTCCCTAAGAATGTGAATATCTGAATAAAAGAATATTCTGAATTGGAATGAGGCGTATGCTGTGTTTGTGTCACATTTGTTTATTTTATACGCGGGTTATTCGGGAAGGCCGGGTTTATACCCATTCTGAATAACCGATTCGACGATAAGTCGAAGATGAAGACGGTGGTGGAAGACCGGAAGTCTTCACATAGTTTGGGTGATTACTGATGTTCTTGATTGGGTTGTACACCCAAGAGGAGGGAATCAGTTGGTGATCATCCAGACGTACTTGGAGATCGATGGATATGCAGGAAAGTGCCTCCGGTTTCATTCAGACCCAAAACGAACTTGTAAATGGACTGTGTGTCTGACACCGGATTTTATTCTGTGTTGATTGACTCTATTAAATATACATCTGTTTGGTGTTGGAGAATTTATTCTCTTGCTTAACACCCTTCTCTGAGATGTACGAGCTCAGAGGTTATATATCGATAGAAATCAGTCGCATGGAGTGAATTTCCTGTGTGGCATGCCTAAGTGGCAAATGATCAAGGCTTCTGTTGAAAAGAAAAGTCTTGTGGTTGATGATCAAAGCACGACCTATGTGGCATAGCTTTGTGTATGGCGTTAATTCGCGAGCCTCACACCTCGGTATGAGTCAAAAACGGGATAAAGACCCAAGGAGTGCACGACGTTTCTTTCTAGCTATGGGTGATGTCAGTGACCTACCAGCCCTGACATTTATATACTTTTTACCTGTGTGGTTGTTGGATGCGAGGCGCGTCGAATATATGGTCGATAACTGGCACTATGTGAGCCGACGTACATACCATTATATAGGTCCTATAGGACCGGGAATGTGTGTTCAGGAATTGCCAATCCTCAAAAGTTAGAGATGACCGGCCGTGGAGGTTCCAAGGGATCGTTGTGTGTGGTCCTGAGACATTTGCTAGAGTGTCTCGAATCGGAGAGGAGCTTGCCCCTTGCCTCGACTCATGACGGAAATCCAATTTCCAATACGACCTTTGCGGTTTTATTTGTAGAGCCTAGTATGGCGACATGATAGATGGTACCCATGCCGCCTAGGATTGATATTTATGATTGAAATTGTTTTGACACTATACACTTATAATAGTATTAAATGATTTGTTTTAAACGTACCAAGCATGTTTGGCTATTATAAGGGAAAACCCTATTCTCCGGCTTGCGTTGCATTGTGTGATGGGACCTGGGTCTTATAATAGCTTCATTTTTCGAAAAAGCATTGCGTTGTTTATTTATATGCACAGGTATTCTTGGGAGGAAACCCGTTCCGTGTTATACGGCGTGGTCCCTTGAATTTGTAGTAACCCGCATTTTTAGCTGCCGAATAATTAAATTATTTAATTATTTAAATATCGTTTTGGCGATATCGATGACCTGAATTAAATAAAAACGATTATTTAATTAATTTAAATAATAGGATAAAATATATTTATTTCTGAATTAGTCAGAAATAGTGGAATTGACAATATTGTGTAAACTGGACAGTTGAAAATATATAATTCAGTTATATTGAATTATATTGACGAATATATTTATATAAGCCAATTGAATTTATAATTTATAATATAATTTAGAATAGAGCTCGAAATGGAGCTGCAGTTCGCTATTTGGCGATTTGAACTTCAACTGAATGTACATGATTCGTTTTAAGCCGGATTTCTGTGAAACAAGAAACGTGTGGAGCTGGTGGAGTATATCTTTCTAGTGGAAGAGAAAAATCGGGATTTCGTCGTGTAGATTTTGATTCACGTCCAAATCAAATTTTAGAAAAGTCGCTATGGATTTCCTTTATAATTTGCGACGCTTTATATACGTTATAAAAGGATTTTTCAATGTAAAGTGAATATCGATTCAATCTGGACTTGGAATAGAGAGTATATAATTTTCCTGGAGCTGTATGGTATTCCACTGTGATTATATACGACAATATAAATTTATTTATATTTAATTTAATTTAATTTAAATATATTTATATATTTAAACGGTCTATTCAGCGCTTGAAAAATTGCCAGTTTTGCATACGACCTCCGTTTTCGACGAAACCAGTTTTGTTGGATCCGCAATGTCAAATAGTTGATAGATTCCAAGTTTCGTGATTTTTAGGGTCAGTGTGTGACCGTGGGGATTTTTAGAGTGTAAAATAGTCAGTATTTCAACAGTTAAAAATACGCAGTGTGAGCATACGGAGTCGGAATTCGATGAAACTAGTTTCGTTGGGACCGTAATGTCGAGCTATAGCTTCATGTCCATTTTCGTGATTTTTGAATGCCATGTGTGACCGTGGGAATTTTTAACAACAAATGTAAACAGCGTTGGAATCAAAATGAGTATTTAAATAATATATTACCCCTATAAATACACATCTCTTAACACCCTTCTAGACCTAGAATCATTTCCCGTAGTCAACAGATGTGAGCCGCCATCGGGTTTTTTACTCCAACGTTGAAAATCCTCAAAGAAAAATCAATGTAAAATGAAATCAAATCCTACAAATCCAAAAGGTTATACATTATTGATCACGAGATGTTTCTCGTCGCTCTGTGTAACACCCCACGTCCATTAATGTCACTCACAAAGGGAATGCATTAACTTCCATGGAGGTTTTAAGTGATTATAGAACAGTAAAATTACAACAAGACAGATATAAAATAGTACTTGGACATTCGAAAACTTTATTTCATTGTAGCAGAAGTCAAAACATGTTTGATTACATCATAACACCATATTCAATGTCAAGTACAATATCTATCTTGATAAAACAAGTACATAATCCCATTACATGAATAGCCATTAAAAAGAAAGATAACAAGCTGGACTTTACTTCAGCAGTCCAAGCTTTCCAGAAGATAAGCGATCCAACTAGACTCCACTAGAACTTGGCCCAACCTGCGGACCTGAAGGGAGAAAAAGGATGGAAAAGAGGGGGCCAGACATAAAGTCTGGTGAATATGATAATTCTACAATACTATTACCAAAATAACTGGACTAAGGCATAAGCTGGAAAATAAGAAAATGTCTATGAAGAGCAGATTAAGGACATAGACAATCGCTAAAGGCAACGTTATAGGCGCTCCTAAATACTAAAGGATAAACACTATATTGCACCACACCAGTCACCCTAAAGATTCATCCTACTTAGCTTCACTTAGAAACTTTCCCAATGGCTTTACGTACCCCTAGCTGACTACATAGGTGCCGCCTGCCCCTATCTCCACTAGGTGTACCCTACTTCCCATTATTCGATCGGCTCCCTAACTCATAGATACCCGTACTGGCCCCACAGTGGGGTGTATCACTCCCCTAAAGTGGCAACCTGATACAACGGACATGCACGGCTTATACCTACACGATGCAACAACGTCTTACCTACCAGCCCGGGTCCACACACGCATATGAAACCCGTTGGACTTGCGTTGCCACCGCTCCCTGTTTTGGCCTCTTATAGTCAAACCCAGTATGCGTGTCCCGTCCTCGACTTGGGTCGAGCCCACAAAGATACGTTTTGGGATACTGGTTGAAATGGGCCCCCACTATTTACCACAAGCATTCCACCTAAGCTTGTCCCCATTAGTCCATCCCACTTAACCCACTTAGTCATGTTCATTTACATGTGTGTTTGGTTAAGTCTAATCGTATTTCAAATGCCTCTAAAGGCAACCACCAGATTCCTCATGCCACCCAAGGCACCTACTTAACCCCCATGTTCCACCTTACATGATTATCTGGTTAAGTATTTCTTAGTTCATTAAGGCCATAACCTCATAAAGACCTCTCACATTAGACTGGCATTTATGGCAGCTGGATTTGCCGGGCGGGTCCGGGCAGTCTTACACCATAAAAGAGTCTAACCTCGTGTCTTTACAACTGTTATGCTTTAGTTTGGGCCTAGGACCTCTCACATTGGGCCGACATTTGTGACTACTGGATTTGCCGGGCGGGTCCGGGCAGGTTTACATCACAAACGGGTCCAACCTCGTGTCCTAAGCATTGATTATTAATAATAATCCACTTTCCCCCAATTTTAATAATTCCCTACTTGAATTATTAATTACTTCCAATTTTTAACAATGTCCATAATTGACTCAATTATGGACATCCATTCATGGTATGCAAAATCTTACAAAATTGCACCCAATTTATTAATTCCTAATATTACCCCTACCCCACGTTTGAACGTTTATTCGCAAAATATAGGTTAGACTCGAATAGCCTAACTCATAGCATAAAAGAGATTATCATAATAACAACATGTATATGTGACCAAATGAATCATAATAAGGGGTGAAACTTGCATATGTCCAACTTGCATAGATTATACATGTCATGGACCTAAAGGTGTCAACTTGTTTAAAATTCACCTAATATAATCTCAATCAATTTTCATAAACTTACATATGAACATGTGTGAATCAACATCATCTAATTTTTTAACAACATGGTTTTATATGGGTACACCTAACTCAATAGGCAAATTCCCATATTCAAGTTTTATTTAATTATAGTTTCAAGTTTATGGGTACACCTAACCTAATAGGCAAATTCCCATAAACAAGATCCATTTAAATTAAAAAAACATAACTTTAAGCATGTTCCAACAACATCATGATTTTACAACATAATATAGCATGATTTATAACATGGCATAGTATGATAGTATAACATAGCTTGACATGATTCTCAACATAGCACGACATAGCATAAGAGAATTTACAACATAGCATGACATAGCATATATAATTTACATCATACGACAACATAATAACACAATAAGAGATCCACAATATATAGAATTTACAATTACAAATCACATCACTTTCTTGTGATCCATTCATAACTGAGTCAAATTAGTTTGTAATAGTCTTGTGAGAATCATCATACTCACCAACAAAAGAAGAGAATTAGAGAGAGAGTTCTTTGGTTTGATTTGTTTTGTTGAGTAGAATTTAGTTGTAGATGATTAGGCTTCCTCTTCTTAGTTTGTGACGGCTACGCTGAACTCCATGGCAGCAGCATGACGGTAGCTTCTCTAATTTTACAAGTGATTTAGGTTTAGGGTCTACCCACTTATTTATAGATTTTAGAATGCATTTAGGCCATTAGATTTAACCTAGAAATAACCGCAGCCGTTCAGACAAGATGGGGTTTATCTTGTTGACTCAGCAATGAGTCAGAAGTGACTCAGCAAACACTCAGCAATATATATATATATATATATATATATATATATTCTACAATGTACACATTAGATACATCCCCCCCTTTTACACACTTATTATTGTTTTTATATTCATAATAGATACATCCCCTCTCTTACATACTTATTAATATTTTTATATTCATATTAGATACATCCCCTCTTCTACACACTTATTATTATTTTAGCAACTTTAGTGTTAATAGAAAATTCGGGGTGTTACATTCTCCCCTCCTTTTAGGATTTCGTCCCCAAAATCTTCAAGTCTGGAAGAATGTATATCCTACCATCCAAACGTCCAACTACTCATCCATCATACACAGGCATCCATTGTCCTTACAGACTTCTAATGCTTTCATGTTTAAATGCACAGTGTGTGTATATGTCCGTATCTAATGCAAAATCAGGCGGTCCACTGATTCAGTTGACCTCCTTAATGCAACTATGATCGTGCCATGCATCCATTATGTATGCAAAAGATTCTTAATGCTATATAATACTTCTATATGCGTGCACAACCATCATCTGAATGCAACATCCACATGATAATACAACCATCGTTCATCCATTTTACTAAATACATCCATATATATGCGATATGCAATATGTAGTGACTGAGCCGATCTAGTGCCTAAAGTGTGTGTATATATGCATCCACGAGCAACCACTAGCAAACACTTGCATCCATTTTGCATCCATCATACATAACATGTCTCAAACACATGTTTCAACCATAGGATTATCCTAACTAAAGGTCAAAGATACTAATGAGAGGACATACTAAAGATAAGATAAGATAAGCTAAGCGATAAAGGAGAAATTAAAAGACATACCCTCAAAAAGAAAAGGGTACAACGAACGCATCTTCTCTTCTGTCTCCCAAGTTGCGTTGCTCTCATCATCTCCCCATTGCACTTTGACCAGTCTGACCTCTCGATTCCTCAACTTTTTGATCTCCGACCCAAGAATGCATGTAGGAGCTCATCTAATTGTTGCATCACGCTCTATTTCCACCTCTTTAAGCAAGCTCGGCTCTACCACCTCCGCGGTCTTGTGCAAACACTTTCTCAAATGTGATACATGGAATACGTCGTGTACTCCACTAAGTTTCTCAGGCAACTCCACCCTATATGCCATCTTCCCAATCCTGTTTTTTACAGGAAACGGCCCTACAAACCTTGGTGCTAATTTCCCCACGGACCCAAAGCGAACAACATTCTGTAACGGAGATACTTTGATAAAAACCATGTCCCCAATGTCAAACTCAAGATCTGTCCTCCTCTTATCAGCATACGATTTTTGCCTATCTTGTGCTGCTTTCATCCTCCTTCGAATCAACTCAATCTTCTCCGAGGTTTCCCTAACCATATCGGGCCCAAGTAGGATTTTATCGGTAGATTCCCACCAACATGTAGGCGAACGGCAAGGCCTTCCATAAAGAGCTTCGAAAGGTGCCATGCCAATACTAGACTGAAAGCTATTGTTATATGCGAATTCTACTAACGGAAGGTGCTCTTCCCATGTACCCCCAAAGTCTAGGATACAAAGCCTTAAAAGATCCTCTAGAATGCGATTCACCCTCTCGGTCTGGCCGTCTGTCTGAGGATGATATGCGGTGCTCAAACATAGCTGAGTCCCTACCGCCTCTTGTAAACTCTTCCAAAATTCGCTAGTAAAGATGGGGTCACGGTCGCTTACTATACTAGAAGGAATACCGTGCAAACGAACTATCTCCTTAATGTATACAGAAGCCAACCACGGAGCAGTCCTCTTACTTTTCACGGGAATAAAATGGGCGCTTTTAGTAAGTCTATCTACTATAACCCAAATCCCCGTGTTACCCTTTCTTGATCTTGGTAATCCATCCACAAAATCCATTGAGATGCTTTCCCATTTCCATAGTGGAACTTCTAATGGGTGAAGCAACCCACCGGGTTTCTTTTGTTCTGCTTTAACTCGTTGGCACACCAAGCATCTAGCGACGTACTCGGCCATATCCTTTTTCATACCGGCCCAAAAGAAAACCCGCTTCATATCTTTGTACATCTTATCCCCGCCGGGATGAATGGTCATTTTTGAGCGATGAGCATCATCAAGAATGGCCTTCCTTAAGTCTTCGTCTTGCGGTACACAAAGTCTATTATCCCTTCGTAACCAACCCTTATCGTCTAGGGTATACCTACGAAGATGGCTTGACGACTCCCCCCCCTTTGAGCTTTTCTACTATCTCAACCAACCGTGGGTCGTCTCGCTGTGCCTCACCAACCCGTCCTAGAAGTGTAGGTCTAACCTCCAAGGATGCTAACAGACCGGGTACTAAGTCAACGGAGGGTCTAAAGTCAAACATAGAGATGAATTCTAAGCTTTGTCGTTCAACAAACAACGGACTCAAGGACAACCTTTTCCTACTTAAGGCGTCTGCCACCACGTTACCCTTGCCCGGGGTATATGCTATTTCAAAATCGTAGGAGGCTAAGAATTCCATCCACCGTTGCTGCCTTAAATTCAAATCCTTCTGAGAGAATAAGTATTTTAATGATTTGTGGTCAGTGAACAGTTCGAATTTCTCACCAAGAAGATAGTGACGCCAAGACTTAAGCGCGAAAACAATTGCGGCTAGCTCTAAGTCATGCGTGGGGTAATTCTTTTCATGAACCCTCAACTGCCTTCCACCATAGGCTATTACTCTTCCCTCTTGCATGAGGACCGCGCCAAGTCCCGTCCCACAAGCATCAGTATAGATGGTAAACGGTTTATTCCCGTCTGGCAGCACTAAGACTGGGGCTGAAGTTAAGGCTCTCTTTAAACGTTGGAACGCATCATCGCAATCTTTGTCCCACGTAAAAAACCAGGTTCTTCTTCGTTAACCGTGTTAATGGAGCTGATATTTTTGCGAAGTCTTTGATAAACTTCCTATAATAGCCAGCCAACCCCAAGAAACTTCTTACTTCAGTTGCATTTTTAGGGACCTTCCAATCTTGGATGGCCACCACCTTTGCGGGATCCACTGCTATCCCTTCTTTGGAAACCACGTGCCCTAAGAACCGTACTTCCTTCCTCCAGAAGTGACACTTAGAAAATTTTGCCTTAAGGTTATGCGCTCGAAGGGTTTCCAACACTTCCCTAAGATGTAGGGAGTGCTCTTCTTTATTCTTAGAAAAGACTAAGATGTCATCCACAAAGACTACCACGAATTTGTTAAGGTATTCCCTAAACACCCTACTCATCAAATCAACAAAATATGCAGGGGCGTTTGTCAAACCAAAGGGCATCACTAGCCATTCATAGAATCCGTCAGGAGTCCTAAAAGCAGTCTTATCTATACTATCCTCAGCCACTCTCAGTTGATGAAAGCCAGTGGCTAAGTCCAACTGCGAAAACACTGAGGCGCCAACTAACTGATCAAAGAGATCGTCAATCCTCGGCAGTGGGTGTCGGTTCTTTTTAGTAAGCTTGTTTAGTTCTCTATAGTCCATACAAAGTCTAAGAGACCCATCCACCTTTGTGGCAAAAACTACTGGAGCACCCCACTCCGATATACTACGTCTTATGAACCCCTTCTCAAGCAACTCCTTTACTTGCTTATTGAGTTCCCTCCTTTCACGAGGAGCCATGTGGCGCACTGGCAAAGATACGGGTTTAGCATTATCCACAAGATAAATTCGAAAGTCTATCTCCCGCTTTGGAGGTAAGCCCTTCACCTCCTCAAACACATCCGGATATTCCCGGACCACTTCTACTGATCGCAGGTTCTCTACAGACGCGTCAAGCGATTCAAGATAACTTAGCATAACGGAATTTATGGGATTACAAAAGATGTCGAGAGCATTACCAAGGCGAGTCACAAGCCTAACTACTCTCCTTTCACAATCAAGAATGGCCCTATTTCTAGACAACCAATCCATTCCTAAAATTAGCCCATAGCCCGTGAAGCCCAATACATAAGCATCACATCTAAATTCAACGCTAAGTATAGAGATTTTCAAATCCAAACATATCATGGTCAAATGAGCCGAACCCCCAATTGGATTTGAAACGACCAAGGGATCCTCTACTAAACTGGTGTTCAAGTGCAGTGATTCAACTAATGATGCAGAGATAAACGAATGAGATGCGCCAGAATCGAATAAGGTACGGACAGGATGATCAAACAGAAAAACTAAGCTTTCAACAGAAATTGTTCTACCTCTTTCTTGCAGCGGTGGGGCCGCAATAGCCTGAACTTGCCCCCTTGCCTGCCCTGGTGCCATAAGAGCCTGCACCTGTCCTCCCGAGGTAGACCCTGCCCTCTGCCCCTTCTTTGGACAGTCCTTCACTAAATGTCCCGCATCTCCACAATGAAAACAACCAGTCTTCTTTTTCTTTCTACAATCTTTGCTGAGATGGCCAGGCGTCCCACAATTGAAGCATTTCTTCTTCCCTTTGCCATTATTGTTTTTACCACCCTTCTTATTTTGCTGTTGGGGTTTCTTCTGATCCCCTTTCTTTTCAACTGCCTTATCCTCATGCATAAGTGCCATTTCTACTAACTTTTCAAAGGTGGCTCCCATAGGGATGTGGGTCATAGCCAACCCTTGCAACGGTTCATTCAAGCCTCTAACGAACCTCAAAGCTTTCTTCTCTGGCGTGTTCACCAACTCCAAGCCAAACCTTGCTAACTGATTAAATTTATTGACATATTCCATTACTGATGAGCTCCCTTGCTTTAGTGCCAGGAATTTTTCCATATTTAAGTTCTCCTCTGCCCTTGAAAGAAACTTTGCCTCAAACCTTCGTCTGAAATCCGCCCATGAATCAACTGGACGTTCCCCGTTAGTGACCTCCCACCAAAACGAGGCCTCTCCCTTCATTAACCAAGCAGCTAAACGGACTTTCCTCCCATCTTCCACTTCAAAGATATCCAACAATTCCTCAGTCTCCTTAAGCCAATCTCTGGCCTCCACAAACGTCTCAGTCCCTTGAAATTTTTTTCCTCCCATAGCCTTGAATTCCTTGCACGTCTTTGCAAAAGTGTCAACACGAGGAGGAGGAGGAATGGGTGCAACTAGGGGTGGAGGAGTATCCGCTGGGCCTGCAGTGGTGGCCCTAGCCTCCAAGTATCTCCTAAACCACCCTGGAATCGTCACGCCTTCTGGGAGATTGAGATCTTCAGCCATGCTGAAACGAAAAAGGAAAGATTCAAAATGGAGAATTCGAAAGATAAAGATAAGGATGTGGCTATTTAGGATTATGTTTTTCATAAAAACTCTCTTTAAATAACATGTTTTTTTTTTTTTGAAAGCACTTCTTCCAAAAATACTTTAGAAAAAAAATATTTTTCTAAAAAAAAAATTTTTTTATCTATTCTGGTAACCTTATGCTCTGATACCACGTGTAACACCCCACGTCCATTAATGTCACTCACAAAGGGAATGCATTAACTTCCATGGAGGTTTTAAGTGAATATAGAACAGTAAAATTACAACAAGACAGATATAAAATAGTACTTAGACATTCAAAAACTTTATTTCATTGTAGCAGAAGTCAAAACATGTTTGATTACATCATAACACCATATTCAATGTCAAGTACAATATCTATCTTGATAAAACAAGTACATAATCCCATTACATGAATAGCCATTAAAAAGAAAGATAACAAGCTGGACTTTACTTCAGCAGTCCAAGCTTTCCAGAAGATAAGCGATCCAACTAGACTCCACTAGAACTTGGCCCAACCTGCGGACCTGAAGGGAGAAAAAGGATGGAAAAGAGGGGGTCAGACATAAAGTCTGGTGAATATGATAATTCTACAATATTATTACCAAAATAACTGGACTAAGACATAAGCTGGAAAACAAGAAAATGTCTATGAAGAGCAGATTAAGGACATAGACAATCGCTAAAGGCAACGTTATAGGCGCTCCTAAATACCAAAGGATAAACACTATACTGCACCACACCAGTCACCCTAAAGATTCATCCCACTTAGCTTCACTTAGAAACTTTCCCAATGGCTTTACGTACCCCTAGCTGACTACATAGGTGCCGCCTGCCCCTATCTCCACTAGGTGTACCCTACTTCCCATTATTCGATCGGCTCCCTAACTCGTAGATACCCGTGCTGGCCCCACAGTGGGGTGTATCACTCCCCTAAAGTGGCAACCTGATACAACGGACATGCACGGCTTATACCTACACGATGCAACAACGTCTTACCTACCAGCCCGGGTCCACACACGCATATGAAACACGTTGGACTTGCGTTGCCACCGCTCCCTGTTTTGGCCTCTTATAGTCAAACCCAGTATACGTGTCCCGTCCTCGACTTGGGTCGAGCCCACAAAGATACGTTTTGGGATACTGGTTGAAATGGGCCCCCACTATTTACCACAAGCATTCCACCTAAGCTTGTCCCCATTAGTCCATCCCACTTAACCCACTTAGTCATGTTCATTTACATGTGTGTTTGGTTAAGTCTAATCGTATTTCAAATGCCTCTAAAGGCAACCACCAGATTCCTCATGCCACCCAAGGCACCTACTTAACCCCCATGTCCCACCTTACATGATTATCTGGTTAAGTATTTCTTAGTTCATTAAGGCCATAACCTCATAAAGACATCTCACATTAGACTGGCATTTATGGCAGCTGGATTTGCCGGGCGGGTCCGGGCAGTCTTACACCATAAAAGAGTCTAACCTCGTGTCTTTACAACTGTTATGCTTTAGTTTGGGCCTAGGACCTCTCACATTGGGCTGACATTTGTGACTACTGGATTTGCCGGGCGGGTCCGGGCAGGTTTACATCACAAACGGGTCCAACCTCGTGTCCTAAGCATTGATTATTAATAATAATCCACTTTCCCCCAATTTTAATAATTCCCTACTTGAATTATTAATTACTTCCAATTTTTAACAATGTCCATAATTGACTCAATTATGGACATCCATTCATGGTATGCAAAATCTTACAAAATTGCACCCAATTTATTAATTCCTAATATTACCCCTACCCCACGTTTGAACGTTTATTCGCAAAATATAGGTTAGACTCGAATAGCCTAACTCATAGCATAAAAGAGATTATCATAATAACAACATGTATATGTGACCAAATGAATCATAATAAGGGGTGAAACTTGCATATGTCCAACTTGCATAGATTATACATGTCATGGACCTAAAGGTGTCAACTTGTTAAAAATTCACCTAATATAATCTCAATCAATTTTCATAAACTTACATATGAACATGTGTGAATCAACATCATCTAATTTTTTAACAACATGGTTTTATATGGGTACACCTAACTCAATAGGCAAATTCCCATATTCAAGTTTTATTTAATTATAGTTTCAAGTTTATGGGTACACCTAACCTAATAGGCAAATTCCCATAAACAAGATCCATTTAAATTAAAAAAAAACATAACTTTAAGCATGTTCCAACAACATCATGATTTTACAACATAATATAGCATGATTTATAACATGGCATAGTATGATAGTATAACATAGCTTGACATGATTCTCAACATAGCACGACATAGCATAAGAGAATTTACAACATAGCATGACATAGCATATATAATTTACATCATACGACAACATAATAACATAATAAGAGATCCACAATATATAGAATTTACAATTACAAATCACATCACTTTCTTGTGATCCATTCATAACTGAGTCAAATTAGTTTGTAATAGTCTTGTGAGAATCATCATACTCACCAACAAAAGAAGAGAATTAGAGAGAGAGTTCTTTGGTTTGATTTGTTTTGTTGAGTAGAATTTAGTTGTAGATGATTAGGCTTCCTCTTCTTAGTTTGTGACGGCTACGCTGAACTCCATGGCAGCAGCATGACGGTAGCTTCTCTAATTTTACAAGTGATTTAGGTTTAGGGTCTACCCACTTATTTATAGATTTTAGAATGCATTTAGGCCATTAGATTTAACCTAGAAATAACCGCAGCCGTTCAGACAAGATGGGGTTTATCTTGTTGACTCAGCAATGAGTCAGAAGTGACTCAGCAAACACTCAGCAATATATATATATATATATATATATATTCTACAATGTACACATTAGATACATCCCCCCTTTTACACACTTATTATTGTTTTTATATACATATTAGATACATCCCCTCTCTTACACACTTATTAATATTTTTATATTCATATTAGATACATCCCCTCTCTTACACACTTATTAATATTATTATATTCATATTAGATACATCCCCTCTCTTACACATTTATTAATATTTTTATATTCATAATAGATACATCCCCTCTCTTACATACTTATTAATATTTTTATATTCATATTAGATACATCCCCTCTTCTACACACTTATTATTATTTTAGCAACTTTAGTGTTAATAGAAAATTCGGGGTGTTACACTCTGGTGGGTCGTTTGATGGGTTCGACGGACTTTGACGTCGCTGGAAATAGAACAACGAATGGTAGGGGGAGAAAATCGTGAATACTTAAGCGTCGATACTAGAATCTGAGGTTCCGGTTGAGTTCCTGGTATGGAGGAGCATCAGAAAAGGGTGGTTTTGAGAAGCTCGATCAGGCAAGGGGAAACGCGACTTCCTGTAGTCGCAAGATGTGGTGGATGTCGGATTTTTGAGGGGTGCTTCGAGCGTACAGTTGTGGGACTATCACGGAGGGGATTTCGACGCCGGAAAGATTGGTGGCGGCCTCTGTTGAGGATCGGTGGTTGATTTGAGAAGTGGCGGTGGTGAAATCGGGTGTTAGAAGGGAATGAAGGGGATTTGGGGAATACTGGAGCTCGTATAATTGGGGAAGACGGGTTATATTGTGGAGCGGGTGGGCTGTGAGTGGAAATGGGCCAGTATTGAAAAGGTTAAAGCCCAAGTATATTTAACTAAGTTTATATTTAATCCAATATTGTGTAATATCTTGTAAAAATCATAACGCTCTCATACGATATCAGATTTACAAACCGTAAGTTGCGTGGGGATCGTATGGACGGTGGCTACACCATGGAACTGATTGGGAGAGAATCCGAGCTCGTTACAATTTATGGCAAAATAAATTGTCCGATTCAAATCATCGAACGTAAACCGATATTTTTCGGTTAACGCGCAACTGTGAGTAAAACTCACTAACTCTCTTCAATTTATATTTTAATATAAATTGTATTTTTATTTCTGTATTTGACTGCTAGTTTTGTACTGTTAATTTGGACTGTTAAGTTGTATTGTTAAATTGGACTGTAGATTGGACTGTTAAATAATTGATTGAAAACAGTATGGATATATATATATATATCTACATATATATATATATATATATATATATATATATCGTTATTAAACGGTGATTTTGTTATCAGTGTATTTCATTAGAAATGCAAGTGATGTTATATACGTTGTTTAACATCGGTGGATGCAGGGAAACAGGTTGGAGGAATCCAACTGGATTCCTCAACAGTTATTTTACTGTGATTTATATATTGTGATATATAATGTGATATATAATCTGTTGGCGATTATATGTGCTTAGACGATATTGAACATCGTGATTTGATATGATTGAATATCATAACATACCGAAATGTTGGTAAGGAGATTTTCAAAGTGATATTGAAAACAGCATATTTATAAATTGGAATATTTATAAACAAGAGATATTTATAAATAGAAATATTTATAAACAAGGAATATTTATAAACTGGAATATTTATAAATAGGAGATATTCAAAAAGGAAATAATTTTAAAACATTTTCTTTTTGAATGGAAAGGCCTGTGTGGTGAGTTTGGGGATTTTCCCGATGCTCCCGATACAAAGGAGGTTATGGCGAATTTTCCCGGGAATTTAAGGAGTTAGAATATATCAAGAATAAATTTGAAAAGGGAATATTTGTAAACCATTTACAAATAGAATTGGAAAGGAAGCATTATAAAAAGAAAAATCTTTTTTAAAGTGTAGAACCATTATTTAAAAGTAAATCTTTTCAAATGAATAAAACGTTGTTAAAAAGGAAGTCTTTATAAAGTGAATAAAGTTAATCGAATATAGACATTCGAAAGGAGAAATCGAATATGGTATTCGAAGTTAGTTAATCGAATATAGACATTCGAAGTTAGTTAATCGAATATGGTATTCGAAGTTAGTTAATCGAATATGGTATTCGAAGTTAGTTAATCGAATATAGACATTCGAAGTTAGTTAATCGAATATAGACATTCGAAGTTAGTTAATCGAATATAGTTTATTCAAATAGAGTAAAGGAGTTAATCGAATATGGTTTATTCGAATAGAGTTAGAGGAGTTATCGAATATAGTTTATTCGACAGGAGTTAAGTGAATTAGTTAAGTGAATTGGTTAAGTTAACCAAAGTGAATTAGTCGAGTTAATCAAAGTGATTAGTTCAGTTAATCGAGTTAAGTTAGTCAAGTTAGTCGAGCCTAGTTAATCGAATTGAATTGGTCGAACCAAGTAAGTCGAGTTAGTCGAGTCAAGTTAAGTTAGTCGAGTTAAGTTCGTCGAGTTAAATTTATCGATGTTAGTTTCATCGAAAGGAGTTATCGATGTTAGTTTCATCGAAAGGAGTTATCGATGTTAGTTTCATCGAAGGGAGGCATCGATTATAATTTAATCGAAGTGAGATTTTCAAATATGAGATATTTGAAAAGGAAGAGCCATCGAATATTAGTTATTCGAGGAGAGATTATCGAATATCGTTTATTCGAGAAGAAGTTAATCGAATATAGGTTATTCGAAGAAGAGTTAATCAAATAGAGATTTCTCGAAGAGAGTTAATCGGCAAATTCGATTATATCGAATTCGGGAAAGTACTTATACTTTCCAGTGTCTAAAATAGAGATTTATTTATTTATAAATAAAAAAGTGTTAGGTTAATTATTCACTAATAAGAATAGAAGTTATAATTAAAGTTAGATAATTCGAAAGTAGGGATTATAACGTTATCGTTATAACCAATGTTTTAAATATAGAAGTGGACTAGTAAAATTGAATCCGAGAAAGGCGTAAAGAAGTTGTTAAATATTAAAAGATAAACTTTGACCATTTCGAAGTTATAACGTTGTTCAGTTAAGGTCTGAGAGGTAATTATACCCCAACTTGAGTGGCTTCCTTCTTAACTAAGAAATGTTAAGGTTTGATCGTAAAAGAGTTTTGGAAATGTTTTCCAAACGAGAATCAGAAATGTTTTCTGATAAAAGAAAGATAAGAATTTAGAATATAGGGAAACAGGAGATAAGTAAATAAAGGAACTAAAGAGATTAATGTTAAAAGATGTTTGTTCGATATAATTTCCATCTGGGAATAATATCGTTGGTTGCACACTTGTTTTCTTTGATGGTTAAATCACAGACTATCGAAGTTTTTACCATTTTAACGTTGTTAATATGGAGAGACCGGTTGGATTATTATCCAAAGAACCACTCTGTATTGGCATAAGCGTCGAAAATCATATATGCCAAAGATAATTGAAGACGGAGTAAAATGCAAGGGCTATCCTGTTTACAGAATAGTGCCTTCGGTTTGTCCAGTCCCAGGACAACTTGTATGGACGAAGGTCTGACAGAGTATATCCAATGGATGGCGTAAGTTGATCTGTTCAAACGTATTTACGTTTGGTGGCGGAGGAATTCGTTTCTCTTAGCTGTATACCCGTGTTATTTTTGGATAAATCAATTTGTGATTTGGCGGGTATGACGATGTGACGTTCTAAGTGAATGAGGATGACTTGTATGAATGAATGTCTAACAGAGTATTTCCAGAAGGGTCACGTACATTGATTTCTTCAACCGTACCAAGAGTGGAAGCGGAGAAGGAAACTTCTTTTAGCTGACACGTAATGTATTATTGTAGACGTCAATTAGTGATTTTCGATGGATCTGACAAATGTGGCATTCAAAGTAAATCCATTGTGATGATAAAGCGTAGCTTCTAGCCTCACGTCCGGTAAATGACAGAAATCGGGCAGGCAGCATGGCTAAGTCGGTCGCACCGAAGTAGGGTGTATAATCACCTATCTAGAGAATATTCATTTGTTTCTTAAATCTATCAATGTTGTCCCATATATATATATATACGGGAACGGTTGCTGATCCCAACCGTTGGTGATGTACATTCGATACACTCAAGCG
Organism: Allium sativum; assembly: GCA_030737875.1. Taxonomy (NCBI): domain Eukaryota; kingdom Viridiplantae; phylum Streptophyta; class Magnoliopsida; order Asparagales; family Amaryllidaceae; genus Allium; species Allium sativum. The sequence goes on from CM060925.1 coordinate 14,793,168, forward strand.
AAATGAGTGGTCGGTCATGTGTGGCTGAGTTGCAAGATGTTCTTGTTGAACTCCAGTGCATCGTTCCTAGAGTACATTGATCGGAAGGTGGTTCCATACCTTGTCATAGTTGGAAATCCAATCATCCAATACGTGCCTGCGATTTTGATTGTATACTATATATGTAGTAACGTGAGATGCAAGCGTTTCTGCTAGATTGATATTTATTTGTACTTAGACATTATTATAATATCAAAATGATATTGCTTCGAAAAGTTATTTGGATTCTCATAAGGAAAAAACCCGTTCCGTATTCACGGCGTGGTCTTATGAGATATCATATACCTGTTTTAAATGATTTGAGTTTACTCATACCAGTCCCATGACTGACCCGGAGTTATTTGTTTTGTTTTCCATAAACTCTTGGGTGCCTAAATTTGTACGGGCAGTCAAGTAGTCGGGATTTGCAGATACATTGAAGAGCTGGAGCAGGAGGCTTCAGGATCATATAGCTATTATTATTTCCGCTGTGTTGTAAGTGCTGTACTCTGATAAGTGCTATTGTATACATATACTGATGTTATTTCAAAGATATGTTATGTTATATTTTATTTGTTCCGCTGTGAGATTCGTGTTTACTCTGATGATGATGTTCTTCTTCTTCTTCTATTCTATAAGTTCTATCTTATCTATTCTCACCTTCTAATTTCTTTCATTAATTACCGGGATTTTTCGATGTTTTGGTTATCGACACCGTGCTTACGTCGATAACCAAAGCCGCTCAAAATCCGGGTCACTACAGTTGGTATCAGAGCTTAAGTTAAGAATTACTTGGCTCTGTGGCGTGATTCAGTAGAGATGGGATTAGTAATATCCTAGACTGAGTTTGAGTGTATATATACGAGTGAACGTATTTGTTTGTTAATATAAAATGATTTTATATTATGGAGTTTTATTGGTTGAGTTTTTTGTGAATTCTGGTCGATCGGTTTGATCCACTGTATCGATAAGGGTTACTAAACACTCGAATACGATGAACCGTTATGGTATGTTTTGAAAGAGGGTAAATGGAATAATTTCACCCGAATATATTTGATATAGTATATTGGTTGTGTTGGTTGTAATTATAATCGAGTAAGATTATAAAAAGGTAAAATGATTATAAATGACTAATCAGAATACATATAAGTAAAGTATTTGAAATAAAATGAAGAAAAATCTGAATTTAAATCAGATTTGGGATTAAAATAAGGAAATTTTAAGTTCCTGGGAGATTTTGAAATGTTTTCAAAATGGAAGTATTTGGTAATGATTTTGAAAATGAATATAGTATTGAACTCACTTTGATCGCTGGAAAATAATTCTGATGATGGTGTACACATCATCAGTGTGATTTTCGAGTTATAAGTGACGGATTACTACCCAAGATTTTATTTTCAAATTTGTTTTGCGAAAACAAGTTGTTTAAGAATTCAAATGTTTTGAATCGGTATTATGATTTCAAATTGACTTGAAATAAGAGCCCAGGGATTTAAATTCTAGAATTTAAAATTTAACTTGTTAAGTTAAGTAAAACTGGGGTGATAAGAGAATAATCTGAAATGGAATTTCATTGATGATTTAAGAATTTGAAATTGATATTGGAGTTTAAATGGAATTTGGTTTAGATATAACTGAATGATTGGATTTGAGAATAAATCGATTTGAGTTGATTGGAATGGCATCGGTATATGTTGAAGTGATAACAGATTAAAGGGATATAATGATATGCCCGACAAAAAGGTACCAGTTTATATTATATATGGATATGAGATTTATGAGCCGAATTGGCAAGCCGCTTGGCTGTTTGATTTTCTTTTGGGATAAAAGAAGGCCCAGAGAGGCGAGTTGGAGTTTGAGATATTGACCAGTACAAAGGAGGTGCTGGCGAAATTTTCCGAAAATTTGAAGTGTTAGAAAATTTTCAGAATTTTTGAAAATTTAGTTAGTCGGAATAAATTAATATTTTAGTCGATATTAATTGGTTCAGTTGAAACCGGAGACAAGAGGTAAACAGATAAATTTTTACCCAGAAGATAGGGTCATTCCCTAGCTTAGCAATTTCGAGGACGAAATTTTATTAAGGGGGGAAGATTGTAGTAACCCGCATTTTTAGCTACCGAATAATTAAATTATTTAATTATTTAAATATCGTTTTGGCGATATCGACGACCTGAATTAAATAAAAATGATTATTTAATTAATTTAAATAATAGGATAAAATATATTTATTTCTGAATTAGTCAGAAATAGTGGAATTGACAATATTGTGTAAACTGGACAGTTGAAAATATATAATTCAGTTATATTGAATTATATTGACGAATATATTTATATAAGCCAATTGAATTTATAATTTATAATATAATTTAGAATAGAGCTCGAAATGGAGCTGCAGTTCGCTATTTGGCGATTTGAACTTCAACTGAATGTACATGATTCGTTTTAAGCCGGATTTCTGTGAAACAAGAAACGTGTGGAGCTGGTGGAGTATACCTTTCTAGTGGAAGAGAAAAATCGGGATTTCGTCGTGTAGATTTTGATTCACGTCCAAATCAAATTTTAGAAAAGTCGCTATGGATTTCCTTTATAATTTGCGATGCTTTATATACGTTATAAAAGGATTTTTCAATGTAAAGTGAATATCGATTCAATCTGGACTTGGAATAGAGAGTATATAATTTTCCTGGAGCTGTATGGTATTCCACTGTGATTATATACGACAATATAAATTTATTTATATTTAATTTAATTTAATTTAAATATATTTATATATTTAAACGGTCTGTTCAGCGCTTGAAAAATAGCCAGTTTTGCATACGACCTCCGTTTTCGACGAAACCAGTTTTGTTGGATCCGCAATGTCAAATAGTTGATAGATTCCAAGTTTCGTGATTTTTAGGGTCAGTGTGTGACCGTGGGGATTTTTAGAGTGTAAAATAGTCAGTATTTCAACAGTTAAAAATATGCAGTGTGAGCATACGGAGTCGGAATTCGACGAAACTAGTTTCTTGGGACCGTAATGTCGAGCTATAACTTCATGTCCATTTTCGTGATTTTTGAATGCCATGTGTGACCGTGGGAATTTTTAACAACAAATGTAAACAGCGTTGGAATCAAAATGAGTATTTAAATAATATATTACCCCTATAAATACACATCTCTTAACACCCTTCTAGACCTAGAATCATTTCCCATAGTCAACAGATGTGAGCCGCCATCGGGTTTTTTACTCCAACGTTGAAAATCCTCAAAGAAAAATCAATGTAAAATGAAATCAAATCCTACAAATCCAAAAGGTTATACATTATTGATCACGAGATGTTTCTCTTCGCTCTGGTGGGTCGTTTGATGGGTTCGACGGACTTTGACGTCGCTGGAAATAGAACAACGAATGGTAGGGGGAGCAAATCGTGAATACTTAAGCGTCGATACTAAAATCTGAGGTTCCCGTTGAGTTCCTTGTATGGAGGAGCATCAGAAAAGGGTGGTTTTGAGAAGCTTGATCAGGCAAGGGGAAACGCGACTTCCTGTAGTCGCGAGATGTGGTGGATGTCGGATTTTTGAGGGGTGCTTCGAGCGTACAGTTGTGGGACTATCACGGAGGGGATTTCGACGCCGGAAAGATTGGTGGCGGCCTCTGTTGAGGATCGGTGGTTGATTTGAGAAGTGGCGGTGGTGAAATCGGGTGTTAGAAGGGAACGAAGGGGATTTGGGGAATACTGGAGCTCGTATAATTGGGGAAGACGGGTTATATTGTGGAGCGGGTGGGCTGTGAGTGGAAATGGGCCAGTATTGAAAAGGTTAAAGCCCAAGTATATTTAACTAAGTTTATATTTAATCCAATATTGTGTAATATCTTGTAAAAATCATAACGCTCTCATACGATATCAGATTTACAAACCGTAAGTTGCGTGGGGATCGTATGGACGGTGGCTACACCATGGAACTGACTGGGAGAGAATCCGAGCTCGTTACAATTTATGGCAAAATAAATTGTCCGATTCAAATCATCGAGCGTAAACCGATATTTTTCAGTTAACGCGCAACTGTGAGTAAAACTCACTAACTCTCCTCAATTTATATTTTAATATAAATTGTATTTTTATTTCTGTATTTGACTGCTAGTTTTGTACTGTTAATTTGGACTGTTAAGTTGTATTGTTAAATTGGACTGTAGATTGGACTGTTAAATAATTGATTGAAAACAGTATGGATATATATATATATATATACACATATATATATCGTTATTAAACGGTGATTTTGTTATCAGTGTATTTCATTAGAAATGCAAGTGATGTTATATACGTTGTTTAACATCGGTGGATGCAGGGAAACAGGTTGGAGGAATCCAACTGGATTCCTCAATAGTTATTTTACTGTGATTTATATATTGTGATATATAATGTGATATATAATCTGTTGGCGATTATATGTGCTTGGACGATATTGAACATCGTGATTTGATATGATTGAATATCATAACATACCGAAATGTTGGTAAGGAGATTTTCAAAGTGATATTGAAAACAACATATTTATAAATTGGAATATTTATAAACAAGAGATATTTATAAATAGAAATATTTATAAACAAGGAATATTTATAAATTGGAATATTTATAAATAGGAGATATTCAAAAAGGAAATAATTTTAAAACATTTTCTTTTTGAATGGAAAGGCCTGTGTGGCGAGTTTGGGGATTTTCCCAATGCTCTCGATACAAAGGAGGTTATGGCGAATTTTCCCGGGAATTTAAGGAGTTAGAATATATCAAGAATAAATTTGAAAAGGGAATATTTGTAAACCATTTACAAATAGAATTGGAAAGGAAGCATTATAAAAAGAAAAATCTTTTTTAAAGTGTAGAACCATTATTTAAAAGTAAATCTTTTCAAATGAATAAAATGTTGTTAGAAAGGAAGTCTTTATAAAGTGAATAAAGTTAATCGAATATAGACATTCGAAAGGAGAAATCGAATATGGTATTCGAAGTTAGTTAATCGAATATAGACATTCGAAGTTAGTTAATCGAATATGGTATTCGAAGTTAGTTAATCGAATATGGTATTCGAAGTTAGTTAATCGAATATAGACATTCGAAGTTAGTTAATCGAATATAGACATTCGAAGTTAGTTAATCGAATATAGACATTCGAAGTTAGTTAATCGAATATAGTTTATTCAAATAGAGTAAAGGAGTTAATCGAATATGGTTTATTCGAATAGAGTTAGAGGAGTTATCGAATATAGTTTATTCGACAGGAGTTAAGTGAATTAGTTATGTGAATTGGTTAAGTTAACCAAAGTGAGTTAGTCGAGTTAATCAAAGTGATTAGTTCAGTTAATCGAGTTAAGTTAGTCAAGTTAGTCGAGCCTAGTTAATCGAATTGAATTGGTCGAACCAAGTAAGTCGAGTTAGTCGAGTCAAGTTAAGTTAGTCGAGTTAAGTTCGTCGAGTTAAATTTATCGATGTTAGTTTCATCGAAAGGAGTTATCGATGTTAGTTTCATCGAAAGGAGTTATCGATGTTAGTTTCATCGAAGGGAGGCATCGATTATAATTTAATCGAAGTGAGATTTTCAAATATGAGATATTTGAAAAGGAAGAGCCATCGAATATTAGTTATTCGAGGAGAGATTATCGAATATCGTTTATTCGAGAAGAAGTTAATCGAATATAGGTTATTCGAAGAAGAGTTAATCAAATAGAGATTTCTCGAAGAGAGTTAATCGGCAAATTCGATTATATCGAATTCGGGAAAGTACTTATACTTTCCAGTGTCTAAAATAGAGATTTATTTATTTATAAATAAAAAAGTGTTAGGTTAATTATTCACTAATAAGAATAGAAGTTATAATTAAAGTTAGATAATTCGAAAGTAGGGATTATAACGTTATCGTTATAACCAATGTTTTAAATATAGAATTGGACTAGTAAAATTGAATCCGAGAAAGGCGTAAAGAAGTTGTTAAATATTAAAAGATAAACTTTGACCATTTCGAAGTTATAACGTTGTTCAGTTAAGGTCTGAGAGGTAATTATACCCCAACTTGAGTGGCTTCCTTCTTAACTAAGAAATGGTAAGGTTTGATCGTAAAAGAGTTTTGGAAATGTTTTCCAAACGAGAATCAGAAATGTTTTCTGATAAAAGAAAGATAAGAATTTAGAATATAGGGAAACAGGAGATAAGTAAATAAAGGAACTAAAGAGATTAATGTTAAAAGATGTTTGTTCGATATAATTTCCATCTGGGAATAATATCGTTGGTTGCACACTTGTTTTCTTTGATGGTTAAATCACAGACTATCGAAGTTTTTACCATTTTAACGTTGTTAATATGGAGAGACCGGTTGGATTATTATCCAAAGAACCACTTTGTATTGGCATAAGCGTCGAAAATCATATATGCCAAAGATAATTGAAGACGGAGTAAAATGCAAGTGCTATCCTGTTTACAGAATAGTGCCTTCGGTTTATCCAGTCCCAGGACAACTTGTATGGACGAAGGTCTGACAGAGTATATCCAATGGATCGCGTAAGTTGATCTGTTCAAACGTATTTACGTTTGGTGGCGGAGGAATTCGTTTCTCTTAGCTGTATACCCGTGTTATTTTTGGATAAATCAATTTGTGATTTGGCGGGTATGACGATGTGACATTCTAAGTGAATGAGGATGACTTGTATGAATGAATGTCTAACAGAGTATTTCCAGAAGGGTCACGTACATTGATTTCTTCAACCGTACCAAGAGTGGAAGCGGAGAAGGAAACTTCTTTTAGCTGACACGTAATGTATTGTTGTAGACGTCAATTAGTGATTTTCGATGGATCTGACAAATGTGGCATTCGAAGTAAATCCATTGTGATGATAAAGCGTAGCTTCTAGCCTCACATCCGGTAAATGACAGAAATCGGGCAGGCAGCATGGCTAAGTCGGTCGCACCGAAGTAGGGTGTATAATCAACTATCTAGAGAATATTCATTTGTTTCTTAAATCTATCAATGCTGTCGCATATATATATATATATACGGGAACGATTGTTGATCCCAACCGTTGGTGATGTACATTCGATACACTCAAGCGAAATGAGTAGTCGGTCATGTGTGGCTGAGTTGCAAGATGTTCTTGTTGAACTCCAGTGTATCGTTCCTAGAGTACACTGATCGGAAGGTGGTTCCATACCTTGTTATAGTTGGAAATCCAATCATCCAATACGTGCCTGTGATTTTGATTGTATACTATATATGTAGTAACGTGAGATGCAAGCGTTTCTGCTAGATTGATATTTATTTGTACTTAGACAATATTATAATATCAGAATGATATTGCTTCGAAAAGTTATTTGGATTCTCATAAGGGAAAAACCCGTTCCGTATTCACGGCGTGGTCTTATGAGATATCATATACCTGTTTTAAATGATTTGAGTTTACTCATACCAGTCCCATGACTGACCCGGAGTTATTTGTTTTGTTTTCCCTAAACTCTTGGGTGCCTAAATTTGTACGGGCAGTCAAGTAGTCGGGATTTGCAGATACATTGAAGAGCTGGAGTAGGAGGCTTCAGGATCATATAGCTATTATTATTTCCGCTGTGTTGTAAGTGTTGTACTCTTATAAGTGCTATTGTATACATATACTGATGTTATTTCAAAGATATGTTATGTTATATTTTATTTGTTCCGCTGTGAGATTCGTGTTTACTCTGATGATGATGTTCTTCTTCTTCTTCTATTCTATAAGTTCTATCTTATCTATTCTCACCTTCTAATTTCTTTCATTAATTACCGGGATTTTTCGATGTTTTGGTTATCGACGTCGTGCTTACGTCGATAACCAAAGCCGCTCAAAATCCGGGTCACCACAGAATTACTCTCTTTTAAAGTAAAGTTTGAAATAACTATTTTAGTTCTCACACCAGTCACATGACTAACCTGGAGTTTATTGTTTTAACCTGAACTCTGGGTGCCCTTATTTTCGACTCCGGCAGCTAGTAGTTTTGGTTTTGCAGATTTATATTCACATGAACCTGGTTTGCAGCTGGAATGATATCCGGAAAGCTCTGTATCCGTATATCTCTTTTAGTTGTGTATTGTATTATTTTCCGCTGCTATGTAACGTAATTTAAATCTCTGATATTTTTATGTTGTATAATATTTATTCATACTCTGTATATTCTTGTATTCTGATGGAATTGTTGTAATTAACAATGAAATGTTCTTCTGTTTGTGTTCCTATGTGTGTTGTTCTCAAAGCAATTCGTCCGTTCCTTCACGGGGAAGCTACAGGTTCCTTACAATTTACCACTGAAACCCTTTGCTTATAAATTATCATAATTTTTGACCTAATTCATACCTTCATCTATACATTGCCATGGAAAAAAAATTCCAAACCCTAGCTCAAAAAAAATCCAGACTTTAAAATTTTAATCTCCTCAAACCATGGGAAATTATATATTATTTCGAAGCTCTCGATGATAAGAAGCTACGGGTACAAGTTATTTTGATATGAAGTGATCGGTTTCACCGGAAATTGTGGTCAAAGGGGCTGATTCGCGAAACAAAAGGTGCTGATTTGGGGATTTTTGATCTGGACGTCAATCGAGAAATCTATCTTCTGGGTTTTGTAGAGCTTGTCTTTGGGAGTTGAACGAAGGTGGTCACATGGCCTGAAAGGGCTGGTAGCACCGGAATTTGGTCGTTGAAGGCTTGAAGACTTGGTCCGTTCAGCTTATCGCCGGCAGGAAAGGAAGCCACTGGAGGCGATGTCTCCGGCGTTAGTGGGTGCGCAAGTCAATGGGGGTTCGTTTACCGTTGGTCTCATTTCTCCAGGAGGTGGGGGCTCTTGGCAGTCGGCGGTCAAAGAAGGAGGGCCGATGGGTTTATTTCACTGTTACTATTCACATTATTTGCAGAGAAACGGGGAATTAGGGAGATGCTGACGTGTTTGTGAGGGTAAGGTGTCCATTTATTTAATTTTATATTATTTAAATTTCTATCGTAAAAACTTTAATAACTTTCTCTTATGAACTCGGATTTTGAGCAGTGCATTGCGATCATGGTGAAATTACGGACGTTCTGATACTAATTTGGCTGCGTTTGGAGACTGGAAATTTTTGGGCTTTCGTTGGACTTTCGATCAACTAAAGAGCCAAAGGTGAGTGAATTTCTCGCTCACAACTTACTGATTATTCCTGTATTTGTTAAATTAAATTATGAAATAAGTTGGTTGTATGGTTGAAATGGATTGTTCATTGGTTGCTTAAAAATTTGACATGTAAGTGTGTTAATGTGCAAGTTGAGATTGAGAAGTAATTGTTTTAATTAAATTAATCTTTAACTGAAATCCCGAGCTTTAGTAACAAATGAAACGATTTAAATATTTACCGTTTGAATGAAAAGGTTGTGATGAATGCCTTGATTTGAAATTGACTGTTGGACTGTTATTGACACTTGAATGTTCATTGAATTTGTTAAGTCCGTTATTCCAAAATAAATTGGGAATTTGGAAATGTGATTTAAATACGACTTTTATTACTAAAATTAATCGTTTAAAACAGAATTTATTAACTCTCTTTAAATTTAATTTAAATAAGAGTATTCGAAAATACTTGGAATGGTCGCGATTTGGATTGAATACAAATTTAAAAGCCTTTATTTGAAAGGTCAAATTTGAATGTTATTTGAAATCGAGATATGGAAACGAAATATATTATATTATATTTATAAAAATTATATTTTTAAAATTAGTTAGTTATATATATACCTATGGATTTTGAAATAAATTATATTTATTATTTAAAGATTATTTTAGTAAAGCATTTAATATATATATATATATATAATTTGGAATAAAGTAAATTATATTATATTATTTATTATTTAAAGATTTTTTTAGCATTTAATATATGTATATATGTAGTGGTTTAAATTATTTTATTATAATCTAATTATTTTATTATATATTTAAAAAAAAGGAGTTTTGTTTATAATCATCTATTTTCAAGTTATTTAAATATTTATAATGTTTATTAAATTGGAATGTTTCTCGATTTAAACCATTGATTCAGATTGAGATTTGAAATAAAAATATATTTCCCTTTTGAATAAAAACTGACGTTCATATAATCATGATATTGATATGAAAATTCATTCTAATTTGAATATGAATTTGGAGGAGATTCAAATGAGAATTCCGTAATGATAAATAACTACTGTTTTAAAAATACGCTTATTATTTTGGAAGACTGGGATCGAATATATGTTCGAAAACCATTCCAAGTAATAATACGACGTGATAAAGAAACTGAAGCGAAAACTGAGAATCCTTGAATAGTTTGGATTGACCGCTGATGTCTCGATTGGGCCGATCACCCAATATGAAGTTATAAGTGGCATGAGATCTGAATATAATTAGAGATTTTCGGATTTTGTTCCGTTCAGACCCAGAATGGACTTGTATGGATTGTGTGTCTGACATTGTAATTGACTGCGTAGCACTGATTTCTATTAATATATATATATATATATATCAGATTATGGCAATTAATTATTCCCATCTCTAAGTTTTATGTGCTTAGAGGTTATGTATTGATAGAAATTAGTGACATGTGGTAGATTGACAATGTGGCATACTCAAGTTATGAAATGAGCTAGTGATGATCAGTGTTTGGTTATTGAAGCATAACATTGTGTATATCGTGACCTCGACGAACCTCACACCCTGGATTGATGGTAAACAGGCAGATAGGTTGTACACATATCTCTATAGAAACTCGAAAGCTTCGGCGGTAGATCTACTTTGAAACTTGGGAAAATAAGGGTATGTTCGGTGTCTGTGTATGGATGTTAACCGGTGATTTACCTGGTGTTTGGTGTCTGTGTCTGGATGAAAACCATGAGATGCACCTTGATCGTGTTCCCTATTGGTCTTTCGTGTCATGAACCATCATATTGGAACCCAACAACCAATAAGAGCCTTTCGTTTTGTTTGTAAACTATGTATGTGGGCATAGCCACTATGCTTGCTAAGATTAATATATTTATTTGTGAAACAGTTTTCAACACTATGCATTAATAATTGTATTGAAAGAGGATTTCCACATATAAAGCATGTTTGGTTATCATAAGACAAAACTCGCCCATTTGGTGTGCACTTGAATTGTGTGATATGGGGCGAGCTTATGATAGCTTCATTTTTCCAAAATCATTCGCGAATTTTCCATAATACTTCTTTAGATTATTGCACCCATAACACTCATGTTATTTTGTATTTTAATTTGACTAATATGTGAATGATTTAGTTCTGATCCGAGTATTTGTTGTGTTTATTTTTATGCAATGCGCTCAGGTCAGCCGAAGTTGCAGTTAGTGAAGATTACCTTGCCTTGAAGATACCATTATGAAGATGAAGATGGAGCTCAACAGACGTATTATTATTACTATTCCGCTGCAAAATTATTGGTATGTTGTGTAATAGTTAACTCTGATAATTGTTGTAAAATATAATCAAATATATGTTTTAACAACTTCATGAACTATTATTTATTTATTATATTTTGTCCTTCCACTGCGAAATTCTGTATTTGTTTTCTTCTTTCTTCTTTCTTTTTTTTTCTTATATAAATATCAATACTATCTGTATTTTCGATTTGTTTAAGTCGACATTGAGGATCATTGTCGATTTGAACGGTCAAAAATCTCGGATGTTACATTTGGTGTCAGAGCTTTGGTTTAGCGAAAACCTTGGCTCTATTTGGGATTAACTCATTAGAGATAAGGTAGTAATACTCTAGAATGAGTTTGAGCGTATAAGAGAGAACGTACTTGTAATTTTGATATAATTGATTTTATATTGTGTCGGTTTGTTCCATTGAGTATTTATGAATTCTGGTCGGTACTTGGGACGCCAAGGCATCGATAAGGATTCCTAAACACTTAAATATAACTCATTGACATAATATTGTTTTGAATTATATTTTATATATAGAGAGAATTATTTGAAAATATATGAATTTTGATTTTGTTGATGATAATATTAAATTTTCATCATTTATTACTCAATTAATAATTAATTTAAAATATTGGTTATTGAATAATTTAAGATATAAATATTGAAAATAAATTGATAATGAAATATTGAAAATTTATTGGTGATGAAATAAGAAGTTTAATATGATTTTGAGAATTTGATTTCGGGTGGTTTTGTAATATTGTTTTGCAAATGGTCTGAATGAATATAATTATATTTTAAAAGTTGTTTCATATAGAAATTGTTTCAAATGAATTTTGAAATAAGTGTGTACTTACCCATTTGCCTTTGGAAAATGATTTCGGTAATGAGTGCATGCATTATCGACGTTATTTTCCAGAAACTAAGTGGGGAGACCACTTAGAATTTTTATACTTTGTTTAGAAATTTGGATTCCATTTAAAATCCTTTAAATTATGGTTTGATATAAAAGATAAAATATATATTATTTTAAAGTGGATTTGGAAACGAACCCGAAGTTAAAAATTTTAAATTCTTGAATAGTTAATGAATTTCAAATTGTTGAAATGAACAAAAATTGAAATTATAGAAATTTCTGAATTGTGCAATAAGAAAATGAATCCAAGAGAGTTATAATTAAAATAAAACTCTTTGTAGTTTGAAACAAAGAAATCAAAATAAACTGAAACTAGTGAACTTGTATAAAAATTGAACATTTCCATAGCATATATATGACTTACCAATTAATCAAAAGTTAACAAGTTATTGGAATAAAATTGGGTAATACAAGCACTGGTATGAATAATGAATGTTGAAAATTTTGGTGAGTTATAAATACGAATAAAATTTAAGTTACGGAATGAACGATATGTACTGGGTTATGCTTGAAATTGAATTTAACTAGGCAATGAAGATGTAACGACCCGGGTTTTCGCGACCTTGAGTACTCGACATAAATCCCAATGTCGACTATTCAAGCATCGGAAATACCGGATAGTCAATGAAAGGAAACAGAGGGTGAGAATAGATAAGACAGAAACGTAGAATAGAATAAGAAGAAGAAGAACACACAACACCAGAGTAACACGAATCTCACAGCAAAACGAATAAAATATAACATAACTTTGAAATATAAGATTTTACTTGAATATACATATCATTGCCAAAGTACAACACTTACAACATGGCAGAAATAAACAATAGCTATATAAACGCTACTGAAGCCTTCTGCTCCAGCTTTCCAAGTATATCTGTGAAATCCCGACTACTTGACTGCCCGTACAAAATTGGGGACACAAGAGTTTAGGGAAAACAAAAAAAACTCTGGGTCAGTCATGGGACTGGTGTGAGTAAAACAGTTTAAAACAGTTTAAGCAATTAAACGATATCTCATAAGACCACGCCGTATAACGGAACGGGTTTTTCCCTTATGAGAATCCAAAGCATTTGATTTAACATCAAAAATCCTTTTGAACAAAATGATAAACTTTATATCAAAACTCTTTTGATATTATAATAATGTCTATCAACCACAACTAAATAATCATCTAGCAGAAACGCTTTCATCTCACGTTCTACATATATAGTATACAATCAAAACCGCGGGCATTTATTGGATAATGGATTACCAACTATGACAAAGTATGGAACCACCTTCCGATAGTGTAACTCTAGAGAGGAATACACTGGGTTCAATAAGAACATCTTGCAACATGGCCACACATGACCGACCACTTATTTCACTTGAGTGTATCGAATGTATATCACCAACGATTGGGATTAGCAACCATTTTCCGAATGGGACAACATTGACAATAGATTATAGAATGAAATGAATATCTCTAGACAGGTGATAATACACCCTAATTGGCAGCCAACCACTTAGCCATGCTGCCTGCGCGATTTTTGTCATTTCCCGGTTGTGAGGCTAGAGGCCATAACGTATACTTCACACCTTTATTTACTTTGAATGTCACATCGCCATACCCGCCAAATCACAAATTGATTTCCTAAACATATCACGGGTAAACAGCTAAGAGAAACAAATTCCTCCGCCACCAAACGTAACTACGTTTGAAGAGATCAACTTACACGATCCATTAGATATACTCTGTCATACATTCTTCCATACAGGTCGTCCTGGGACTGGACAAACCGAAGGCACTATATATTAGGCAATTTCTAGCTAGGATTTGACAGAATGATCCTTGCATAACTCTCTCTTCAATTATCTTCATCATATTTGATTCGCAACGCTAATGCCCCATACAGAGTGGTTTTCAGATAATGAATCTAATCCCGGTCTCTCCGTATTGACGATGGAAAAATGGTCAAAAACCTCGATAGTCGGTGAGTTAACTATCAAAGAAAAACACGTGTGCAAACAACGATATTATTTCCAGATGGAAATTCTATCGATCAATCAACATTTATTCATTTCCCCATTTCTCATTTCCATATATTCATCAAATCCTTATTTTTTAATTTTAGAAAATATACGTTATTAACTTTGGAAAATGTTTTCATTTCTTATTTTCTATATTAGAAAATATTCCTGATTCTTATTTGGAAAACATTTCCAAAACTCCTACATTGGATTTAAATAGATGTTTAAATCAAACATCGCTATGCCAACTCAAACCATTATACTCATTAACTAAATTCACTTAACCAATCTTCACTGTTGAACCTTAACCATTCCTTAGTTAAAAACGAAGCCAATCAAGTTGGGGTATAACTACCTCTCAGACCTTAACTGAACAACATTTCTAACTTCGAAATAGACAAGGTTCACCTTTTAAACCTTTAACAAACTTCCTTACGCAATTCTCTTTCGAATAAATCTCTATTCGATAACTCTTTCCTTCGAATAAACTATATTCGATAATCTCTCTTCGAATAGCCATATTCGATTAACTCTATTTAATTAACTTTGTTTGATTAACTCTAATCGATTTACTCTTATCAGTTAGCTCTATTTGATTAACTCTATTCTATAAACTCTATTTGATTATCTCTATTGGATTAACTCTATTTGATTAACCCTAATCGATTAACTCTATAGGATTAACTCTAATCAATTAACTCCTATCAATTAACTCTTTTTCCTTTTATAATCCTACTTACTTTCCAAATATTTCCTTTTATGATATCTTATTTATTTTCTAAATAAATATTCCTTTTATCTATTTATTTTCCCAAATAAATATTCCTTTTATCTTTCTATTTATTCAACAAATATTTCCTTTTCTATTTATTTTCACAAATATTTCCTTTTCAATTCTATTTATATAACAAATAAATATTTTCCTTCTATAATCTATTTATAAATTTTTTACAATTACTTCCTTTTCAATTCTATTTGTAAATGTTTTACAAATATTTCCTTTCCAATTATTTACTTTTATAACTCCTTTAATTTTATAATTGTTTTCTTTTATAAAATCCTTTTCCTTATATATATATATAAAATCCATTGATTTTATATAAGTAATTTATTTTCAAAATACACTTTGAAAATCCCCTTTTCTATATCCCAGTATTTCTTACGGTATTTAAAATACCCAAATAACAATGATCGATATCGTTCAACACCCGTAATCAACACAGATTATATATCACATCATATATTACAATATATGAAAAACAGTAAAATAAAGGTTGAGGAATCCAGTTGGATTCCTGCGACTTGTTTCCCTACATCCATAGATGTTACATAATACAATTAACATCAATTTTATTTCAATATAAAATATTCTGATAAACAGAATCGATATTTGATTAACGATTTATATACATATATATATATATATCGTTATTTATAATTTCAACCAATACATAAGTAATTCAACCAAACAGTCAACATACCGCAATCAACCATCATTTAGCAGTTCTAAAAATACGTTATAAAATTATAACTGTTCATAGTTGGTGATTTTTACTCACATTGGACGATCATCATTAATAATGATAACCATCGCTTGATTCAGACGGACAATTTATTTTGCTATAAATTGTAACGAGCTTCGATTCGCTCTCAGTCAGTTCCATTGTGGAGCCACCGTCCATACGATCCCAACGGATCTTGTTTTGTCAAATTCTGATAACATATGCATAAGTTATCTCAAATACTAGGTAATACATATTTAAATAAAATAAACTTGAATTTACTTTAATTAATTTTGGGCCTTAACCTTTAAATTCCCCATCCCAAGCCCATTTCAAATCCACGAAGAAACTCACCCGCAGAAGCTAAAACCCGATACCGCTCAATCCTCCTTCTTCTCCACTCCAGTATGATACCTGCTCCATTTCAATAGCCATTTCCCAATCCTCCATAAACTCCACCAAAGACAGTACAATGGCCTTTCCCTTCGAAAACTATACCCCGCCATACCCATCATGTTGAACTCGTCGCCTCCCCCCCCCCTTTCTGCTGATAACCGAAACTCAACACCCATCGCAAGTCCAGACCCTCCTGTAAGCTTGCACTGACCACCCATCCAACACTCGCACTTTTACCATTACTATCTCTCTTCCTTCACGTTCTGGCATGTATGAATAAGGGTACGGCTAGCCGTATACAGCGAAGATCGAACACGTCATCGCTCAGCCATGCCACCTGCTGACCTATCGCTCTGCATTGAAGTGAACTGGAAAATCCCCTTGCCTCAACTTCGGGTCTCGATCTGCCGGTAGCACACATACAGGTGCCAAACGTCCACATGCGTTCCTCCATTCTTCACTGTTTTATTTTTTATTATTATTTCGGGGAGTATAGAGTTTTTTGTCTGATTTTGTTTTGAAGTTGGATCTGGTTTTATATTAAAAAGAAGAAAGCTTTGGCTGTTAATGTGTGGGCGAGGAGATGACGAGTACTTAGTGTTACGTGTATATTTGTACTCCCGGAGAATTCATGGTTAGGAAATGGAAAACTTAACTGTTAAGTGTGCATTGAATTACCACTTCATAGGTCTTCAAAATCCTATTTCTGGCTCTGCCTTGGAAAGCGACGGGAACACAGATGACTTAGCAGGAAAGAAAACTCAATTAATATGTATAACTATATAAATATACACATTATACATTAGAGTACCATGTTACACAGTTTTATCATTTTAAGGGCCGTTATTGACTGAAATAAACATACCGTCATGAACAGCAAGGTGTCATGATCCCAAAAATATGATAATATACTAGTTAACTTATTTCGTGAAACCCCCCAAAAATGCTGGGTGCAAAATACTCCAAATAAAAAGTTGCTTATTTTCAAAATTAAAAATTATACTAAAATTCTAAAAATTAAATTATAACTACGTCTAAGAGGATTTGTCCAAATTCGAAACCAACATTTAATTATAATTAAATATATCGTTATGGCTCATAATGATTATGCCGCTGTTTTTCTGGAAACTTGATTTGGTCATAACTCACAATTTAAAAGACGAAATCTCGATTTTTCTCTTTCATTAGAAAAATATAGTTCACCAGATCCGTACGTTTCTTGTTTCACAGAAATCTGACTTAAAATGGGTTTTGTATATTCAATTGAAGTTCGAATTGCCAAATTACGAACTACCGCATCGTTACGCGCTTGTTTATAATTATATTATAAACTATATGTTCAAACGTCGTCGATTCAATATATACGTTATTATATTTCGAATCGAAACTCAACCAAATCCCTTGTACTTTCCAATTCACACAATGTATGTCAATTCAACTTAATTTCGATTATTTCGGAATTAAATATATTATCTTATTATTTTTATTAATTAAATATTCATTGTTATTTAATTAAACCACTATTAAATCCTCTAAATCACTATATAAGTAATTAAATAAATTAATTATTATACTTTAAATATACGGGACATTACATTCTTCCCCCCTTAGAATAACTTTGTCCTCGAAATTGCTAAGGTAGAAAACAAACCCTATTAACTAGTTAAAAATTATTTGTTTACTTCTTTTTCAGTTTCAACTGAACCATTTTAATTTCAATTAAAAAAAATTAATTAATTCTTATCTACGAAAATTTTCAAAAATCCTGAAAATTTTCTAACACCCGAAATTTTTCGAAAAATTTCCCCAGCACCTCCTTTGTACTGGTCAATAGCTCAAACTCCAACTCGCCTCTCTAGGCCTTCTTCAACCCAGAAGAAAATAAAACAGCCAAGCGGCTTGCCAATTCGGTTCATCAAAATCTCAAACCCATATATAATATAAACTGGTACCTTTTTGTCGGGCATATCATTATATCCTTTCACCTGTTATCAATTCAACATATACCAATGTCATCTCAACCAATTTCCGATCAATATCTGTTCAACACAGCTATTCGCTTATATCCACGTTGAATTCCATTTCAAACCAAGGTTTCATTCTTGATTTTCAAACTCTTAACTCCTCAACCCAATATACTTAACTTATCAACTAAATTCCAATCCAGATTATTCTCTAATCAATCTAGTTTTATTTAACTTAGTTCAAGTTAAATTTTAGTTTATTTATTTACTTTTACCATCTCAATCTATTTAACTTCATAAGTAAAATTTAAATTCCAGAATTTAAATTCTTGGGTTTTATTTCAAATCAATTTGAAATCATAATAATGATTCAAAACCTTTGAATTTCTGAACAACTTGTTTCCTCAAAACAATTCAAAAACAATTTCTTTGGTGGTAATCCGTCACTTACCACTCGAAAATGAACACCGATGATGTCATGATCAACATCGAACTCTATTTTCCAGCTATCGAAGTGAGTTCAATACTATATCACTTTCAAACCATTTCTTAACCCTTCCATTTTGAAATTCATTTCAAAATACCATTTTCAATGCCTGTAATAAAATTAAAATCTCCCAGGATTTTAAAATTCATATATATTTAACCCAGATTCATTTACAACACTTTTATAACCTTCCATGGTTTTAATTCCAATTCTGATTTAAATTCAGATTTAATCCATCTAATTCCATATACTACACTTATATGAATTCTGATTTGTTATTTACATAACCATTCAATTTATAATCTTACTCGACTATAATAATCAACCAATATATTATAATTCCAATATATATATTTTCTCTGTATCAAAATATACTTTGGGTAAAATTATTTTCATTTACCCTCTTTTCAAAACATACTGTGTCGGTCCATCGTATTCAAGTGTTTATAAACCCCTACCGATACAGTGGATCAAACTGATCGGCCAGAATTCACAAACAACTCAACCAAATAATCACCACAATATAAAACAATATTTTTATATCAAATAACAAATACGTTCACTCATATATATACACTCAACTCAATCTAGGGTAATACTAACCCCATCTCTACTGAGTCACGCCACATAGCCAAGGAAATTACTTAACCTTAAGCTCTGATACCACTGTAACGACCCGGGTTTTCGCGACCTTGAGTACTCGACATAAATCCCAATGTCGACTATTCAAGCATCGGAAATACCGGATAGTCCATGAAAGAAAACAGAGGGTGAGAATAGATAAGATAGAAACGTAGAATAGAAGAAGAAGAAGAAGAAGAAGAAGAAGAAGAAGAGCACACAACATCAGAGTAACACGAATCTCACAGCGGAACGAATAAAATATAACATAACTTTGAAATAAAAGATTTTACTTGAATATACATATCATTATAAAAGTACAACACTTACAACACAACGGAAATAAACAATAGCTATATAAACGCCGCTGAAGCCTCCTGCTCTAGCTTTCCAAGTATATCTGTGAAATCCCGACTACTTGACTGTCCGTAGAAAATTAGGCACCCAAGAGTTTAGGGAAAACAAAACAAAACAAACTCTGGGTCAGTCATGGGAATTGTGTGAGTAAAACAGTTTAAAACAGTTTGAGCAATTAAACGATATCTCATAAGACCACGCCGTATAGAATGGGTTTTCCCTTATGAGAATCCAAAGCATTTGATTTAACATCAAAAATCCTTTTGAACGAAATGATAAACTTTATATCAAAACTCTTTTGATATTATAATAATGTCTATCAACCATAACTAAATAATCATCTAGCAGAAACGCTTTCATCTCACGTTCTACATATATAGTATACAATCAAAACCGCGAGCACTTATTGGATAATGGATTACCAAACATGACAAGGTATGGAACCACCTTCCGATAGTAAACCTCTAAAGAGGAATACACTGGGTTCAACAAGAACATCTTGCAACCTGGCCACACATGACCGACCACTCATTTCGCTTGAGTGTATCGAATGTATATCACCAACGATTGGGATCAGCAACCGTTTCCCGAATGGGACAGCATCGACAATAGATTATAGAATGAAATGAATATATCTAAATAGGTGATAATACACCCTAATTAGCAGCCAACCACTTAGCCATGCTGCCTGCGCGATTTTTGTCATTTCCCGGTTGTGAGGCTAGAGGCCATAACATATACTTCACACCTTTATTTACTTTGAATGTCACATCGCCATACCCGCCAAATCACAAATTGAATTCCCAAACATATCACGGGTAAACAGCTAAGAGAAACGAATTCCTACGCCACCAAACGTAACTACGTTTGAAGAGATCAACTTACGCGATCCATTAAATATACTCTGTCAGACATTCTTCCATACAGGTCGTCTCGGGACTGGACAAATAGAAGGCACTATTCTGCAAATCCATTTTAGGCAATTTCTATCTAGGATTTGACAGAATGACCCTTGCATAACTCTCTCTTCAATTATCTTCATCATATTTGATTCGCAACGCTAATGCCCATACATAGTGGTTTTCAGATAATGAATCTGATCCCGGTCTCTCCATATTGACGACGGAAAAATGGTCAAAAACCTCGATAGTCGGTGAGTTAACTATCAAAGAAAAACACGTGTGCAAACAACGATATTATTTCCAGATGGAAATTCTATCGATCAATCATCAATCAACATTTATTCGTTTCCCCATTTCTCATATATTCATCAAATCCTTATTTTCTAATTTTAGAAAGTATACATTATTAACTTTGGAAAACGTTTTCATTTCTTATTTTCTATATTAGAAAATATTCCTGATTCTTATTTGGAAAACATTTCCAAAACTCCTACATTGGATTTAAACAGATGTTTAAATCAAACATCGCTATGCCAACTCAAACCATTATACTCGTTAACTAAATTCACTTAACCAATCTTCACTGTCGAACCTTAACCATTCCTTAGTTAAAAACGAAGCCAATCAAGTTGGGATATAACTACCTCTCAGACCTTAACTGAACAACATTTCTAACTTCGAAACAGACAAGGTTCACATTTTAAACCTTTAACAAACTTCCTTACGTAATTCTCTTTCGATTAAATCTCTATTCGATAACTCTTTCCTTCGAATAAACTATATTCGATAATCTCTCTTCGAATAACCATATTCGATTAACTCTATTTAGTTAACTCTATTTGATTAACTCTAATCGATTTACTCTTATCAGTTAGCTCTATTTGATTAACTCTATTTATTTAACCCTAATCGATTAACTCTATTGGATTAACTCTAATCAATTAACTCTTATCAATTAACTCCTATCAATTAACTCTTTTTCCTTTTATAATCCTACTTACTTTCCAAATATTTCCTTTTATGATATCTTATTTATTTTCTAAATAAACATTCCTTTTATCTTTCTATTTATTTTCCCAAATAAATATTCCTTTTATCTTTCTATTTATTCAACAAATATTTCCTTTTCTATTTGTTTTCACAAATATTTCCTTTTCAATTCTATTTATTTAACAAATAAATATTTTCCTTCTATAATCTATTTATAAATGTTTTACAATTACTTCCTTTTCAATTCTATTTGTAAATGTTTTACAAATATTTTCTTTCCAATTATTTCCTTTTATAACTCCTTTGATTTTTTAATTATTTTCTTTTATAAAATCCTTTTCCTTATATATATATAAAAAATCCATTGATTTTATATAAATAATTTATTTTCAAAATACACTTTGAAAATCCCCTTTTCTATATCCTAGTATTTCTTTTGGTATTTAAAATACCCAAATAACAATGATCGATTTAACGACCCGAATTTTTCGACCGTTTGCATTTGAATATTAAAATTGGTTTTAAATATTTTATTTGGAAATATGCGATAATAATTTATTTTTGTTTAAATATGATTTGTTTTGATTTTAAAAATATTTTTATCGACCGTATATAGGTCTTATAAATAGTTTTATTTTCAAACGACCTCCGTTTTCGACGAAATGAATTTTATTGAAAAACATATGGTTAGTTATTGCTAGTTTTTCAGTTTGGAGTCAATCAGAGTTGTTATATTTGTGCGTGCAATTTGAAGGTGAACTGATGAATATATTGAAATTAAAATAACTTCTTTGTGCAAACAAAGTTGGCTTTCAATGAAATTGATTCCATTGGAATTGTAACGTCCAGACGTAGCAGTGTATTTATTTTCGTTGGGTTTGGAGTCGTTGTATGGCGGTGTGTCTATTTAATTATCGGCGTTAAATAACGATAATATTAAATTAACAATGATAATATAAATATTTCTATCTTCAGCAAACAAACAAAAATGTTCAAATGTACCCGTACACCTGCACGTGTCTACTTTGAAATACTACCTACCCTGTTCTTTGTTGCCTAAACTATTGAAATATACCCATATTTCTTTTAGTTGCTCCATGCGTGTACTTCACCAACGAGTTTTCGGTGAAATATAGACCAAGCTTCATTCCTAAGGAAATTACACATCTCATATTTTCACATCAACAGAGGCACATGCAAATTTGTACCCTCTCTTTCAATTTTGTCCCAGCTACCTATCCTACATACACAGTCTAAGGTAGAGACCTGCAGCTACTTTATTATTTCAGCCAATATAAATTCTTTTTGCCTGTAGTGCACGCATATGCAGTATTAAACGTGGACACCCTATTTCTTCATTTTCCCCAACTACTTTCCTTTGCCTTCTTCCTATTTGTGAAGCTATTTGCACATGTCGAGCTCAATCAGTAATGGAATGATGGAACACATTAGACCAATTCCATCATCCAACTATTTCAAAAGAGAAGACATCACACTAAAGTACACAGTGAAGGAACACAGCTACTCACCTCTACGCAGATTCATCTGCTACCCTATAAGTTCATTGTCGTGTCCTCCAAACTCCATGCCGTGATAGCCAAGTAAATAGCGTGGTGACCAAACTACTGGAATCTATAAATTCGGGATAGTTTTCATTGCTTTCCATGTTTTATCCAGTTAACGAAAATGGTTCCAACCCTTTCGAAAATTTATTTCAATGATTATACTCATCTAAAAATAGTCAAACAAGATTCAATATATTCATATGATCTTCCTCGTCATTTTAATATAAATTTCCAAATATTTTTGGCTCGATGGTTTCCGAATGGCGTGAGACCAACACAGAGGAAATCAAGGCAAACGGAGGGTGTAGAAGTGATCACAAACATAAGATGATCGAGTGGTGTTCTCTTTGGGAAAATTGGACCTAAAATATTTTGCACCTGACATAGTCGAGTGCACGGCGGTTGGAGATAGAAGCCATTGGAGTGGAGTGGAAGGTGGTCGTCCAATCGAGCAGGAAGAGAGGGAAAGGCTGGTGAAGTTTATTTGGATGTTTGTGGAGTTTTGGGTCGGTGGCATTGAATGGCATGCACACGGGAATACACGCGAGAACAGTTCAGGGAGGAGCAAACCGTTTGGGAAGAAAGGTGCTGTAGCATATGGTGGGGCGGATTCATAGTTGTGTGGACTTAAAGGTATTGGACTTCGGCCCACCTAAAAAAAATAGAGAAAGGGAGAAAGCCCAAAACGGGACTAGAAAGGATAATGCAGGAACGTGGAAAGTAGTGTTTGTGTGGGCACGTGAGAGGAGGGATTGTTACAATAACGAAGGAAGGGAAGGCTACGTAAACCAACCGTGAATTCATGTAGGTTGGAATGTTTAAACGAGGGGATGAAGCTTGAATTCATGCTGATGGCGTTGCATTGGCATGGGAAAGGGATGAAACATAATTGTTTGGAGTTAGGACCGGGTGAACCACTTGAAAAAGGTGGAAGGAATATATCGTCTGCATCGTTTAAATCAAAGGTAAGCTACCTGTTAACTAATTTAAACAATTAGTTTATTTATTTTATTATAAAGAAGTTAATTAATTAATAAAATCATATAATGATAATGTTAATTAACGTATGTATATGTTGATAGATTAAAGAAAAAAAAACTACATAGGGACCATATTGACGAGCGTTACAATTTGGAGCTGGTCTGGTCAAGACTAAATGCAGCCGAAACTTTTAATTAAATTAAACGCTAGTTTAATTTAATTAAAAACAAGCATTTTAACAATGGACGGTAATCAAGGTGAGTTAAACTCACTCAGTGCTCCCACTTATAATTTTTGTAATTCGGATTAAATGTTTGTTTGATATGTTTGTTAATCATTGGTTGATTTGATGATTATTGGATGTTGATAAATATTTTATATCCATTATTTAAATTAAACGTTTTTTAATTTAAATGTTCCTACCAAGGTAACTTAACTTGTTGGTTACGTTTATAATAATATAAACGTATTGGATGTTTGAATGGTTGTTATTAGTTGACTGTTATCAGTCAAAGTTACTATTAATTTTCGTATGATCATTATATGAACTGTTGGACCCATATGATTGGATTATTGAATTAGTTATTGATTGTTATACCCAAATTCACCATTTGTTTGGTTATAAACCAATGAGTGATATTGGTTGAGGAATTTATAGCAGATGGCCAAAATACAAAGTGGTTTATAAACATTGATTTACCGTCAGGTAAATCGATAAAAATGAAGTGATGAAATTTACTTTATAACTAAATATATATATTTAAATATATTATTTTAAAATGTAGTTTATATAAATGAAATAAACTAACAACATATATGTAAATTGTTTAACCAAAAATCACCACTTTTGGTACCAAAATTGTAACGACCCGTGTTTTTGGCACTCGAATATGTAATTTAATTTATTTAATTTAAATATTATATTTGGAATATCGATGGAATTAATATCTAATTCGCTATTTAAACAAAGTTCGAAGTTATATATTTATATAATTATAAATAGAGCTTGGAAATAGCGCTGCAGTTTGAAAATTCGAGTTTGAACTTCAACTGGACATACAGAGTCCGATATAAGTCGGATTTCTGTGAAACAAGACACGTTGGGACCATATTGACGATAATTTTCATATGAAAGAGAAAAATCCAGATTTCGTGTTATAGTTTGATAGTTATGGCCAAATCAAATTTTGAAATAGTCGCTATGGAAAATCGTTATTTAATTTATAGGCCTTTAAAATAGCCGTTTTGCAAACGGACTCAGATTTCGATGAAATCAGTTTCATTGGGACCGTATCGTTAAATTATTGAACGGTGTTAGATGGCGTGGCAAACCAATGTCGTATGTGGCCATGGTAGCCGTAAACGCCCGTTCAAATTCTATAGCGTGTATTTAAATAAATAAAAGGATATTTGAGTGTAACTTGAGTAGACGATCGAATTAGGCCACGAAACCAGTTCCGTTGAGTTCGTATCGTCGATTACAGTCAGAATAAGTATATAGTTTGTTATTTTTAGAGATCGGGAAATTTGGTGTTCAAAAGGGTAGTGCGGTACGCGGTAAAAACAGCCTACCGGGGCAACAGTCTCAGAATGCGACGAAACTAGTGCCGTTGGGTTCGTATCGGAAAGTTATTGTCGATGTTCACAGTTTCAAGTGGATTTGATTTATCTGGTGATCGTGGTAAATTAAAATGCGTGTTTATTTCCGGTTTCATAAAGGAAAAAATTTCATACGACCTCGGATTTCGACGAAACTTGTCACATTGGGTCTGGAATACCTTTTTATACCAAGATTAACCTTTTTATCAGTAAAACAGAAGTCGTTTGTTGTAGTTTCGGCACGTTACTTCGCGATGAAGTTTCAATATAAAATATAATAATAATATTTATACCGTATAACTTGTGTTCTTTCTTGCGTCCCACACTTTGTCATAATAACTTGCGCCCCAATCTGAAAGCCGTGGGAAGCACGATTTTGATATCCCCGCCCTACCCTATTCGCTGCACACCTAGCTCCCTAAAACGTGATGCCAACGTCTCTCACTCATATATAAGGCAGACTTCCTCTTCTTCCTTCTTTTTAACCCTCCGCGAACAAAAAAGAAAACTCCCTTTTCAAGATTTAAAACTCAAACTCCAGTATTCGAAAAAAAATATGGAACAATAATATACTAACAAGAAAGCTACCCTCACCGAATTCAAGAAAGCATATGATGGTGGACTCAGGAGGACGTGGCGGTCTTGGATTCATGCTTGGGCGGTGGAGTTCAAACAAAAGAAGGGGAGAAACGTTCCCAGAGGAAGATCTGGAGGAGGGTTCAAATATATGAACACTGACTGCATGGAAAAAGAAAGGCGAAGAAGCCACGTTTTGGGGTTGCTGAGCATGCTGAGGGATCCGAGTACCGTGCACGTTTGGGTTATAAGATGAAAAAAAAGAAAAAAAAAGGGGGATGACGTAAAGAAAGAAAAGAACAGGAGGGGTGTAGGAGCGGATGGGGTTCTTGTGACGTGGTAGGAAGGGAGGGTGTCCATGTAGGGACGTTGGTTGGTACAGGCTTTAGTCCATACGAAAAGAAAAAAAAGAAGAAAAAAATGTGAAAATGCGGAGCTGGGAGCATGAGCATGGAGAGGAGAGAAGAGGGAGCGTCAGCGAGGAAGAAGGATGGACTAAACCAAGTGGTGTCCGTTCTGAATTGATGAGCACGACAGAATGAAGCTAGTTTGGACAGAGTTGAGTGCAACTACGAGTTATTAAAACGAATTATTTTAGCAACGAATGGAAATCAAGGTGAGTTAAACTCACTCAGTTACCCTTTTATATAAATTGGGTATTTTTATTCTTGTGTGCTCTCCTTGCAAATGGTTGACTGTTTTGCTAGTTGTCTGTTTATCGGTTGATTTAACAGATGAAATTAAACTGTGTTTAATTTCAGTGAAATACCAAATCGTTGTTTCAACGATTGGATCCAACGGAGGTAGCTTACCCTGTTGGTCACGTTTATTTATAAACGTGTTTAATTGTTTGAATTGTTGTGTTATTTGGTTGAGGTTAAAAGGTTGTTATTTATCATCAGTTAAATGTGATTGATTTGGTTGTTGTTTATTGACTGGGTATTCAACATCTGTTTGGTTTAAACCAGTGGACGGTATTGGTTAAGTGTTTAGCAGAGTACGGCCTATAAAATCAATCGAGTTAAAAATAGTGTTTCACCGTCAGGTGGATCGATAGAATTAAAATTATAAAATTTATTTTATAACTGAAGTTAGATTTGAAATATATTATTTTAAATAAATGTTATTAAAAGAAATAAGTATTTTATTCAAGACTTTGATTTGTTAGTAAATTATTTTGGTAAAGTAAATGCTGATGTAAATCAAAGTAAATTTAATCGACCGTTGTGAATTGGAAGTGATTATCAAATTTATGTGTTTGATGAATATTGTTAAATTTAGATAAAGGGTTTAAAAGGGGTTACTATTTACTTTAGTTAATAAAGGGTTAACTACTAAAGTAGTGGATAATCGAAGTAAAGTATATTCTAAATAATTTAGAAGTTTCTTTCCAAAGTAATCGAAGTAAAATTTAAATCGAGTGAACAGGGAAGAATGGAAATGAGATTTCCAAAGCGGTGAAAGGGCGAATAGTTTTGGAAGGAGAGGAGAGATAAGTAAATCTAGTTCAGAAAGCGGGTTATAGAGTTGTATAACCAAATCCAACAGTTAAATGGAATTTGTTTGAGACTAGAATGAAATATTGATTTTGATTACAATTCATATTTATCTGAGGATGAAAACGGTGTTGATCAAGGTCTGAGAGGTAATTAAAATACCCCAACTTGAACAACATCGGGATTATCTGAAGATAGTATTAGTTGGTAATCGTAAGAGACGTTAGTAGATATGTTTTGAAACCTAAACAGCGATTTTAGCGATGTTGTTATAATATATGTTTTTGTAAATCTAATATAGCGATTGTAGCGCTTTTGCTATGGTAAATGGGTTGTAACCCTAAACAGCGATTATAGCGCTGTTGTTTTGTAAATCTAAATAGTAATTATAACGCTATTGTTATAACATATGTGCAATAAATTCCTTTGTTAAAACTAATGGATTTCCGAATCTAAAAGATGATTTGACGGAAGAATTAAGTGGGAAATTGAATATAGCTATTCGAGATAGAGTTAGACAAACATAATTATTCGGCTAAGTTGCCATTTCGTACGACTGCTAGCGTAATTCACAGGGCTGCAGATAGCCTACGGCAGTCGGATGTTTCCTGAGGGAATCAGGCGTAACCATTGTGATTGCTGTGATCTAGGGTCAAGCGAATGGATTTAAGTCGAGTATTAGTTAATCGATAGTATTAAATAAGTCGAGTTAATCAATTTGAGTGAACCAGTTAGAGTAAACAGTTTGAGTTAATCCATTAGAGTTAAATCGATTTGAGTTATTCAAACATCGTATTTTTGAATGTTAAAAGAGTTAGAAGTTTTAATTTAACAAAAGTAAATCAGTTTGATTTAAAGGCCAAGTGATGCTGAATACTGAACCAGTGAACTCATTGGAGTGTCATGATTGAAACACTGTATATTTTGATAGTTAAAACACCGACTATCAAACCGCCCAATACGATTGTTGGTACGGAAAGACCGGGATCGAATTTATTCGAAAACCATTCCGACTAACAAATACGTGAAGATCTCAGAAGATGATCGAGATGGAGCATTGAAGACCGTGGATCTTCATAAACGGAAGAACCACTAATATTCTCTGTTTGGCAAGCAGAGGAAAGCTGTGATTCTGTCGTAGCTGGAATCTACGGGTTGCAAGGATTTCTCGCTACTGATCCATGGGGTGATTCCTATATTGGATGCAGTAGGAGAGTACCTTCGGTTCACCCTGTTCCTGGATGACGTATATGGACGAATGTCTGACAGAGTATTTCCAAAGGATCACGTACGTTGATTTCTTCAAACGTGCTATGGTTGTTGGCGGAGAATTGCCGCTCTCTTAGCTTCCAACTAGAGTATTTTTGTGGATATCAATTAGTGATATCTGATGGATTTGACGATGTGGCATTCAAAGTAAATGGCGACCAGATGTCAAGAGTTAATTCTGGCCTCAAGCCTCATCAACCGGGAAATGACAAAAATCGGGCAGGCAGCATGGCTATGTGGGTCGCTCCCATTAGGGTGTATAATCACCTATCTAGAGGAAGTCCTATTTGTTTCTTAAATCTATGTTTCGATGTTGTACCTTGTCGGGAGACGGTTGCTGATCCCAACCGTCGGTGATATACATTCGATACACTCAAGCGAAATGAGTGGTCGGTCATGTGAGGGCCGGGTTGCAAGAAGTTCTTGTTGAACCCAGTGTATTCGTCTCTAGAGATACACTATCGGAAGGTGGACCCATACCTTGTCAAGTTGGAATCCAATCCCCAATAAGCGCCTGCGGTTTTTGATTGTATACTATATATGTGGAGCGTGAGATGCAAGCGTTCCACTAGATTGTTAATTATTTGTATTTAGACATTATTATAATATCAGAAAAGATATTGGTTTCAAAACTGTTTTGGGTTATCGTAAGGTAAAAACCGTCCGTGTTTATGTGTGGATTTGGTCTTACGATTATCCTTTTCTTTTGAAAAGATTTTTGAACTTTAAAAATCATGATTGGATGATTTACCCTTATTACTGTGTGAGTTTATCTCACTCTGGTTCACCAGACTGACCCGGTGTTTTGTAAATGCTCGGGTTAGGCCGGGTTGTACAGGTTCAGGTTATCGACTGCTATGAAGAAACGAGCTGGAGTTGTTCGGACGTATGATATTACTACTATTCCGCTGTGTGTTGTATATGGGAACAGGCTATTATAACTGTCCCATGGTATGATGCACTCTGATACTGTAATTATTTTAAAGCTTTCAATAAAGTTTATTTCTGTATTATATTTTGTTCCGCTGCGATGTGAGACTCTGTGTGGTGTTTCTTCTTCTTCTTCTATTCAATATTTCTACCTTATCTATTCTCACCCTCTAACTTCTTTCTATTAATGATCTGGAATGTTCGATGTCTGAATGGTCAACACGGTAGTTTGATGTTGATTTTCGGAGTCGAAAATCTCAGTTCGTTACAGTGGTATCAGAGCTAAAGGTTAAGTGATTACCTTGGCTCTGTGGCGTGACTCAATAGAGATGGGGTTAGTAATACCCTAGATTGAGTTGAGTGTATAGTATACGAGTGAACGTATTTGCAGATTTTATATAAAAAAAAATGTTTTATATTGTGGAGATTTATTGGTTGAGTTGTTTATGAGTTCTGGTCGATCAGTTTGATCCACTGTATCGATAGGGGTTTCTAAACACTCAACTACTATAAACCGACGCAGTATGTTTGAAAGAGGGTAAATGAAATAATTTTACCCAAATTATATTTTAATATAAAAAGATGATTAATATTTGAAGTATTATAGTATATTGGATGTGTTGGTTGATTATAATTGAAATGGTTATATAAATAGCCAATTGGAATTCGTATAATATAAAAGCAGATTTATTAAATATGGAATTAAAATCAGAATTTGAATTAAAATTCCCAAAAGTGGGAAATGAGTTTGCAAATGAATTTGGATTGAATATATGAGAAATTTAAGATCCTGGGAGATTTTAAATTTGTTTTACAAACTTTGAGGTGGGTATTTTGAAAAGATTTCAAAATGGAAATATTTAAATATGATTTTGATAAGTGATATAGTATTGAACTCACTTCAATAGCTGGGAAGTAACTCTGATGATGCTGGCCACATCATCAGTGTTCATTTCCGAGTTCTAAGTGACGGATTGCTACCAAAAATCTTGTTTTGAATTGCTTTAAGAAAAACAAGTTGTTTGAATCCTGAAAAAGATTATTTGATTTTTGAAAGAGCTAAACTGTTTAAAAACTCCCAGGGAAAGTGTTTGAACAAGAACAAGATTAAATCGAATTTGTGAAAGCAAATATGAATTGAATTGAAACCAATTAACTGGAAATTGAATCAGGATATAATGTATCAAGTTGAATTAGATTTTGAATTGTGAGACAAGAATCTGAAATGGCATTGGACTGGTAAGTTAAGAGTTGAAATCGATAATGGGTGGAAAGTGAGTTAAGAATGGTATTTGGCTTGGACGCGTGAAGCATTTGGTTTTGAGGATAAAATTGGAATTTTGTTGGGAATGCATTTGTATATGGTGACAGGGCAGCAGATGGAAAAGATATAATGATATGCCTGACAAAAAGGTACACGTTTATTTTTATATGGGTTTGGTGATTTATGAGCCTATTTGGCAAGCCGCTTGGCTGTTTCATTTTCTTTTGAATTGGAGGAGGCTTAGAAAGGCGAGTTGTAGTTGTACCGATTGAGCCGTACATAGGATGTGCTGACGAAATTTTTCGGAAATATAATATGTTAGAAAATTTTCAATATTTTTGAAAATATCTATTTACAGTATTGAATTGGTTTCTAATCTAATATAAAATTAGATTTGAAATTAATGAGCTTATAACGTTCTTTCTTACCTTAGCAATTTCGAGGACGAAATTATTTTAAGGGGGGAAGAATGTAACGACCCGTGTTTTTGGCACTCGAATATGTAATTTAATTTATTTAATTTAAATATTATATTTGGAATATCGATGGAATTAATATCTAATTCGCTATTTAAACAAAGTTCGAAGTTATATATTTATATAATTATAAATAGAGCTTGGAAATAGCGCTGCAGTTTGAAAATTCGAGTTTGAACTTCAACTGGACATACAGAGTCCGATATAAGTCGGATTTCTGTGAAACAAGACACGTTGGGACCATATTGACGATAATTTTCATATGAAAGAGAAAAATCCAGATTTCGTGTTATAGTTTGATAGTTATGGCCAAATCAAATTTTGAAATAGTCGCTATGGAAAATCGTTATTTAATTTATAGGCCTTTAAAATAGCCGTTTTGCAAACGGACTCAGATTTCGATGAAATCAGTTTCATTGGGACCGTATCGTTAAATTATTGAACGGTGTTAGATGGCGTGGCAAACCAATGTCGTATGTGGCCACGGTAGCCGTAAACGCCCGTTCAAATTCTATAGCGTGTATTTAAATAAATAAAAGGATATTTGAGTGTAACTTGAGTAGACGATCGAATTAGGCCACAAATCCAGTTCCGTTGAGTTCGTATCGTCGATTAGAGTCAGAATAAGTATATAGTTTGTTATTTTTAGAGATCGGGAAATTTGGTGTTCAAAAGGGTAGTGCGGTACGCGGTAAAAACAGCCTACCGGGGCAACAGTCTCAGAATGTGACGAAACTAGTGCCGTTCGGTTCGTATCGGAAAGTTATTGTCGATGTTCGCATTTTCAAGTGGATTTGATTTTTCTGGTGATCGTGGTAAATTAAAATGCGTGTTTATTTCCGGTTTCATAAAGGAAAAATTTTCATACGACCTCGGATTTCGACGAAACTTGTCACATTGGGTCTGGAATACCTTTTTATACCAAGATTAACCTTTTTATCAGTAAAACAGAAGTCATTTGTTGTAGTTTCGGCACGTTACTTCGCGATGAAGTTTCAATATAAAATATAATAATATTATTTATACCGTATAACTTGTGTTCTTTCTTGCATCCCACACTTTGTCATAATAACTTGCGCCCCAATCTGAAAGCCGTGGGAAGCACGATTTTGATATCCCCGCCCTACCCTATTCGCTGCACACTTAGCTCCCTAAAACGTGATGCCAACGTCTCTCACTCATATATAAGGCAGACTTCCTCTTCTTCCTTCTTTTTAACCCTCCGCGAACAAAAAAGAAAACTCCCTTTTCAAGATTTAAAACTCAAACTCTAGTATTCGTAAAAAAATATGGAACAATAATATACTAACAAGAAAGCTACCCTCACCGAATTCAAGAAAGCATATGATGGTGGACTCAGGAGGACGTGGCGGTCTTGGATTCATGCTTGGGCGGTGGAGTTCAAACAAAAGAAGGGGAGAAACGTTCCCAGAGGAAGATCTGGAGGAGGGTTCAAATATATGAACACTGACTGCATGGAAAAAGAAAGGTGAAGAAGCCACGTTTTGGGGTTGCTGAGCATGCTGAGGGATCCGAGTACCGTGCACGTTTGGGTTATAAGATGAAAAAAAAGAAAAAAAAAGGGGATGACGTAAAGAAAGAAAAGAACAGGAGGGGTGTAGGAGCGGATGGGGTTCTTGTGACGTGGTAGGAAGGGAGGGTGTCCATGTAGGGACGTTGGTTGGTACAGGCTTTAGTCCATACGAAAAGAAAAAAAAGAAGAAGAAAATGTGAAAATGCGGAGCTGGGAGCATGAGCATGGAGAGGAGAGAAGAGGGAGCGTCAGCGAGGAAGAAGGATGGACTAAACCAAGTGGTGTCCGTTCTGAATTGATGAGCACGACAGAATGAAGCTAGTTTGGACAGAGTTGAGTGCAACTACGAGTTATTAAAACGAATTATTTTAGCAACGAATGGAAATCAAGGTGAGTTAAACTCACTCAGTTACCCTTTTATATAAATTGGGTATTTTTATTCTTGTGTGCTCTGCTTGCAAATGGTTGACTGTTTTGCTAGTTGTCTGTTTATCGGTTGATTTAACAGATGAAATTAAACTGTGTTTAATTTCAGTGAAATACCAAATCGTTGTTTCAACGATTGGATCCAACGGAGGTAGCTTACCCTGTTGGTCACGTTTATTTATAAACGTGTTTAATTGTTTGAATTGTTGTGTTATTTGGTTGAGGTTAAATGGTTGTTATTTATCATCAGTTAAACGTGATTGATTTGGTTGTTGTTTATTGACTGGGTATTCAACATCTGTTTGGTTTAAACCAGTGGGCGGTATTGGTTAAGTGTTTAGCAGAGTACGGCCTATAAAATCAATCGAGTTAAAAATAGTGTTTCACCGTCAGGTGGATCGATAGAATTAAAATTATAAAATTTATTTTATAACTGAAGTTAGATTTGAAATATATTATTTTAAATAAATGTTATTAAAAGAAATAAGTATTTTATTCAAGACTTTGATTTGTTAGTAAATTATTTTGGTAAAGTAAATGCTGATGTAAATCAAAGTAAATTTAATCGACCGTTGTGAATTGGAAGTGATTATCAAATTTATGTGTTTGATGAATATTGTTAAATTTAGATAAAGGGTTTAAAAGGGGTTACTATTTACTTTAGTTAATAAAGGGTTAACTACTAAAGTAGTGGATAATCGAAGTAAAGTATATTCTAAATAATTTAGAAGTTTCTTTCCAAAGTAATCGAAGTAAAATTTAAATCGAGTGAACAGGGAAGAATGGAAATGAGATTTCCAAAGCGGTGAAAGGGCGAATAGTTTTGGAAGGAGAGGAGAGATAAGTAAATCTAGTTCAGAAAGCGGGTTATAGAGTTGTATAACCAAATCCAACAGTTAAATGGAATTTGTTTGAGACTAGAATGAAATATTGATTTTGATTACAATTCATATTTATCTGAGGATGAAAACGGTGTTGATCAAGGTCTGAGAGGTAATTAAAATACCCCAACTTGAACAACATCGGGATTATCTGAAGATAGTATTAGTTGGTAATCGTAAGAGACGTTAGTAGATATGTTTTGAAACCTAAACAGCGATTTTAGCGCTGTTGTTATAATATATGTTTTTGTAAATCTAATATAGCGATTGTAGCGCTTTTGCTATGGTAAATGGGTTGTAACCCTAAACAACGATTATAGCGCTGTTGTTTTGTAAATCTAAATAGTAATTATAACGCTATTGTTATAACATATGTGCTATAAATTCCTTTGTTAAAACTAATGGATTTCCGAATCTAAAAGATGATTTGACGGAAGAATTAAGTGGGAAATTGAATATAGCTATTCGAGATAGAGTTAGACAAACATAATTATTCGGCTAAGTTGCCATTTCGTACGACTGCTAGCGTAATTCACAGGGCTGCAGATAGCCTACGGTAGTCGGATGTTTCCTGAGGGAATCAGGCGTAACCATTGTGATCGCTGTGATCTAGGGTCAAGCGAATGGATTTAAGTCGAGTATTAGTTAATCGATAGGATTAAATAAGTCGAGTTAATCAATTTGAGTGAACCAGTTAGAGTAAACAGTTTGAGTTAATCCATTAGAGTTAAATCGATTTGAGTTATTCAAACATCGTATTTTTGAATGTTAAAAGAGTTAGAAGTTTTAATTTAACAAAAGTAAATTAGTTTGATTTAAAGGCCAAGTGATGCTGAATACTGAACCAGTGAACTCATTGGAGTGTCATGATTGAAACACTGTATATTTTGATAGTTAAAACACCGACTATCAAACCGCCCAATACGATTGTTGGTACGGAAAGACCGGGATCGAATTTATTCGAAAACCATTCCGACCAACAAATACGTGAAGATCTCAGAAGATGATCGAGATGGAGCATTGAAGACCGTGGATCTTCATAAACGGAAGAACCACTAATATTCTCTGTTTGGCAAGCAGAGGAAAGCTGTGATTCTGTAGTAGCTGGAATCTACGGGTTGCAAGGATTTCTCGCTACTGATCCATGGGGTGATTCCTATATTGGATGCAGTAGGAGAGTACCTTCGGTTCATCCTGTTCCTGGATGACGTATATGGACGAATGTCTGACAGAGTATTTCCAAAGGATCACGTACGTTGATTTCTTCAAACGTGCTATGGTTGTTGGCGGAGAATTGCCGCTCTCTTAGCTTCCAGCTAGAGTATTTTTGTGGATATCAATTAGTGATATCTGATGGATTTGACGATGTGGCATTCAAAGTAAATGGCGACCAGATGTCAAGAGTTAATTCTGGCCTCAAGCCTCATCAACCGGGAAATGACAAAAATCGGGCAGGCAGCATGGCTATGTGGGTCGCTCCCATTAGGGTGTATAATCACCTATCTAGAGGATGTCCTATTTGTTTCTTAAATCTATGTTTCGATGTTGTCCCTTGTCGGGAGACGGTTGCTGATCCCAACCGTCGGTGATATACATTCGATACACTCAAGCGAAATGAGTGGTCGGTCATGTGAGGGCCGGGTTGCAAGAAGTTCTTGTTGAACCCAGTGTATTCGTCTCTAGAGATACACTATCGGAAGGTGGACCCATACCTTGTCAAGTTGGAATCCAATCCCCAATAAGCGCCTGCGGTTTTTGATTGTATACTATATATGTGGAGCGTGAGATTCAAGCGTTCCGCTAGATTGTTAATTATTTGTATTTAGACATTATTATAATATCAGAAAAGATATTGGTTTCAAAACTGTTTTGGGTTATCGTAAGGTAAAAACCGTCCGTGTTTATGTGTGGATTTGGTCTTACGATTATCCTTTTCTTTTGAAAAGATTTTTGAACTTTAAAAATCATGATTGGATGATTTACCCTTATTACTATGCGAGTTTATCTCACTCTGGTTCACCAGATTGACCCGGTGTTTTGTAAATGCTCGGGTTAGGCCGGGTTGTACAGGTTCAGGTTATCGACTGCTATGAAGAAACGAGCTGGAGTTGTTCGGACGTATGATATTACTACTATTCCGCTGTGTGTTGTATATGGGAATAGGCTATTATAACTGTCCCATGGTATGATGTACTCTGATACTGTAAGTATTTTAAAGCTTTCAATAAAGTTTATTTCTGTATTATATTTTGTTCCGCTGCGATGTGAGACTCTGTGTGGTGTTTCTTCTTCTTCTTCTATTCAATATTTCTACCTTATTTATTCTCACCCTCTAACTTCTTTCTATTAATGATCTGGAATGTTCGATGTCTGAATGGTCAACACGGTAGTTTGATGTTGATTTTCGAAGTCGAAAATCTCAGTTCGTTACAAAAATCTACCGTATGCGAAGCACGTGCTTTATCTTTTATAAAGAAAATTCTTGTATTAATAAGATTGTTAAACAAATGTGAAACGATTATAAATACAATTAATTGGTTTTAAGAAACAATTATAATAAGATTATTTTGAAATGGATTATTTAAATTAATTAATAATATTATTTATTAATTTAAATGAAAAGACGAGTTAGGGTTGATAAATGAGTTAATCATGTTTTAAATGGACCAAGCCAACTATTTCAACCGAAATTGATTATTAAATTAAATTAGTTTGTGCCGATTAATCTAATGAGATAATTTAACAAATAGTAGTTTAATTTAATAAGATTTTAAAAAGAAATTTAATATTAATTCTAGTTAGTGATGAAGTGAATTGTAGTTTTTAATTAATAACAATTTAAGGAATTATTTCTTAAATGAAGTTCATTTAAGTAATCAAACTAATAATGAGATATAATTGAATTTCAAAGCGAGTTTATGAACGGGTTTATATTTAAACTGGGTTTGGTAAGTTAAATTATAAAATGATTTTAAGCGAAAAGGATGAGCTTAAATTAAATGTTACTTAATATTTGAGTTAGGTAAGAAAGCAAGATGGAATAGGGTTTGATATTTAACCAGAGTTGTATAAACGAGTTTATAAAAAAGATGTGGCGTTAAAGCGTTAATTTGAAATCAACGTTGCTAAATAAGGACATTATGTGAAATGGTTGAGATTTGAAATACGATTTTCCAAAAAGAATGATTAAAAGATTTAAAATGGGATTTAGTGTAATTGAATTTTGTAAATATTGAATAGTAGGATTTGAAATAAAATCCCGATAATGAAACTAATAAAGAAGTTAAGATTTAAAAGTAAATGCTTTATTTACCATTTACTGGATCAATGAAATTAGTAATGATATTATATTTAAAAAGGGAGAATTCAAATGTCAGAAGGTTTACAAAACCATATATTAAATAAAAGAGTGAAAGGGTAATTGTTGGTGTTAGAACGAAATATGGGTTCTGGAATTACAATTCATATCTATCTCTAGATAAGAAT
This sequence comes from Allium sativum, assembly GCA_030737875.1. Lineage (NCBI taxonomy): Eukaryota > Viridiplantae > Streptophyta > Magnoliopsida > Asparagales > Amaryllidaceae > Allium > Allium sativum. The sequence continues at coordinate 14,831,269 of CM060925.1, forward strand.
GTTGTTGATCAAGGTCTGAGAGGTAGTTAAAATACCCCAACTTGAACAACTTCAGGATTATCGAAGGATGATATTAGTTGTAATGGTAAAGGTGATAGAGGTAATTTTTTTGAGAAATAAATGTTATAACGTTATTTGAAGCACTTGGGAATATATATAGTGGAATTCCGAAATAAAAGGAATTTTAAAGAGGCTCGAGAATATAAATGATATTTCCATAATAAAATAAATAAAAGGAGATTGGTGAGAGTATAACGGTAATTTCAAAGTAAGAAATGGGATTTAGAATAAGTTTATTCTAAAAAGGAAAGTGATTATTATGGTAATGGAACAATGAATATTTCATAATGATTGTTTTACGATTGACAAGTGGAATCGATTTCACATATATAGATGATAAGAAAGGTTATGGAAAATGTTTTGAAATGGTAATTAACGAGAATTGGATATGATTTAAGGAATATGATTTAAGGTATTTTTATAGGTATATAAATAAATAATTAGAGAATAATAATGTAATTAACTGATATATTATTTCTGGTAATACAACTGTTATACTATTTTTAATGGCCAAGTGATGCTATATACTAAACCAATGGATTTATTTTATTTTTATGACTGTTTATTTTGATAGTTAAATAACCGACTATCAAAATCTGGCCCAACGGTATTGGTACGGAAAAACCGGGATCGAATTTACATTCGAAAACCATTCCGACCAATAAATACGAACACGTGAAAGATGCGGACTGAAGCTGGAGCAATTGAAGACCGTAAATCTTCATGAGCGGAAGAACTATTGTTAAATATCTCTAGCTGATCCCTAGAGTTAACAATGATTCTGTCGTGATTGGAATCTACGGATTGCAAGGACTACTCGCTACTGATCTATAGGGTGATTCCTAGGATGCGGTAGGAGGGTGCTTTTGGTTCATCCTATTCCTGGATGACTTGTATGGACGAATGTCTGACAGAGTATTTCTTAAGGATCACATACATTGATTTTTACAAACGTATTTCTGTTAGTGGCGGAGAAGGGCACTTCTCTTAGCTTAACGACCAGGGTATTTTAGTGGACATCAATTAGTGATTTGGCGGATCTGACAAATGTGGCATTCAAAGTGAATGGTGGCCAGATGTTCTGGAAAGAAGATTCAAACCTCAAGCCTCATCAACCGGGAAATGACAAAAATCGGGCAGGCAGCATGGCAATGTGGGTCGCACCCATTAGGGTGTATAATCACCTATCTAGAGAAATTCCTTTTACTTCTTTAATCAATTTCGATGCTGTCCCTTTTCGGGAAACGGTGGGTAGCTCCCAACCGTTGGTGATATACATTCGATACACTCAAGCGAAATGAGTGGTCGCTCATGTGTGGGTCGGGTTGCAAGACGTTCTTGTTGAACCCAGTGTATTCGCCTCTAGAGATACACTATCGGCAGGTGGTTCCATACCTTGTCATGGTCGGAATCCAATCTCCAATAAGCGCCCGCGGTTTTGTTTGTATACTATATACGTGGAGCGTGAGATGCAAGCGTTCCGCTAGATTCTACATATTTGTATGTAGACACTATTATAATATCAGAATAATATTGTTTTCAAAACTGTTTTGGGTTATCGTAAGGTAAAAACCGTCTATATTTATGTGTGGATTTGGTCTTATGATTATCCTTTTCATTCGAAAGGATTTTAACTTTAAAATCAAGTTGGATGATATTATAAACTTAGCGAGTTTTTCTCACTCTGGTTCACCAGACTGACCTGGTATTTGTAATGCTCGGGTTAGACCGGGTTGTACAGGTTCAGGTTATCGGATGCTGTGCAGTCCAAAGACGAGCTAAAGGTGTTCAGACGTATGATATTATCTAATATTATTCCGCTGTGTGATGTATATGAGGACAGATTATTATAACTGTTCAGGTGTATTGATGTACTCTGATGATTGTAAGTTTTATTGCAAAGCTATCTATAATGTTTATTTATATATTATATTTTGTTCCACTGCGATGTGAGACTCTGTGATGGTGTTGTGTTGTTATTATTCTTCTTCTTCTATTCTAATGCTTCTTTCTTTCTTATCTCACCCTCTAATTTCTTTCTAATAATGTTCTGGTGTTTTCGATGCTTGAATGTTCGGCATGGTGTTATTGTGTCGATTTTCGAGGTCGGAAATCCACGTTCGTTACAGTGGTATCAGAGCAAAGGTTTAGGAATAACCTTGGCTCTGTGGTGTAACTCGATAGAGATTAGGTTAGTGATACCTTAAATCGAGATTGAGTGTATATATACGAGAGAGCGTATTTGTAAATTTTGTATACAAATGTTTTGTATTGTGTTATTTTATCGGTTCATGTTGAACTGACAAATTGATACGATATTGTTTTGTAAAGTGGGTAGATGAAATAATTTTGCCCAAAATATATTTTTCTATATAAAGGAAATCATTTTATCAAATTATCGAGATATTGGTGCATTTGGGTAATTTGAATGGGAATTCAAATTGGATTATAAATTGAATGGTTTAATAAAAACCAGAAGAAAATTTAAATTATTGAATTTGTGAATAAAGCTTTGATATGAAATTAAGTGAATCAGAATTTAATTTATGGATAAGTTAAATAAAATTAGATGTAAAATGGAATAGTTTGGTTAAATTTATTGTCGTTGGTTGCTAGTTGAATGGTAAATTTGTTGAATAATAAGAATTAATCAAAAATCGAATGGGTTGAAAATTAAGAAAATAAATTTCGGTATAATTAATTCGAATATAATCAAATACGAAATGAAGCTAAATGATTTTACCCTGCATCTGCTATTGGAATTGGATATTAAGTTAAGTGCAGGTTGGAAAGAAGAGAAAGTTGTTAATCGCTTTGCTTCGTGATTAGCGTATTGGTTGCCCGACAAATAGGTAAACCTTAATTATTGATTTGGGTGATTGATTTTGTACCTTTGAGTTGGGTAGCCGTTTGGCTTTGTTTTCTTTTGATCGATGTGAGGTCCAAAGTGGCGTTTATAGTTATTTGGATCGAATAATGCAGACGAAGTGCTGGCGATTTTTTTTGGAAATTTTTTAACTTAGAATTATTTTGACAATATTTTTATAATTATTTTGAAAATAAATCTAGTTCGGAGCATTCTTCATAACTTAGTAATTTTGGAGACGAAATTCTTTTAAGGGGGGAAGAATGTAACGACCCGGATTTTTCGACTGTTTGCATTTGAATATTTAAATTGGTTTTAAATATTTTATTTGGAAATATGCGATAATAATTTTTTTTATTTAAATATGATTTGTTTTGATTTTAAAAATATTTTTATCGACCGTATATAGGTCTTATAAATAGTTTTATTTTCAAACGACGTCCGTTTTCGACGAAACGAATTTTATTGAAAAATGTATGGTTAGTTATTGTTGTTTTCCAGTTTGGAGTCAATCTGAGTTGTTATATTTGTGCGTGCAATTTGAAGGTGAACTGATGAATATATTGAAATTAAAATAACGTCTTTGTGCAAACAGAGTTGGTTTTCAATGAAATTGTTTCCATTGGAATTGTAACGTCCATACGTAGTAGTGTATTTATTTTCGTTGGGTTTGGAGTCGGTGTATGGCGGTGCGTCTATTTAATTTTCGCCGTTAAATAACAATAATATTATATTAACAATGATAATATAAAAACTTCTATCTTAAGCAAACAAACAAAAATGTACAATTGTACCCGTACACCTGCACGTGTCTACTTTGAAATACTACCTTCCCTGTTCTTTGTTGCCTAAACTATTGAAATATACCCATATTTCTTTTAGCTGCTCCATGCGTGTACTTCACCAACGAGTTTTCAGTGAAATATAGACCAAGCTTCATTCCTAAGGAAATTACACATCTCATATTTTCACATCAGCAAAGGCACATGCAAATTTGTACCCTCTCTTTTCATTTTTGTCCCAGCTACCTATCTTACATACACAGTCTAAGGTAGAGACCGGCAGCTACTTTATTATTTCATCTAATATAAATTCTTTTTTCCTGTAGTGCACGCATATGCAGTATTAAACTTGGACACTGTAACACCCCACGTCCGTTAGTGTCACTCACAAAGGGAATGCACTAAGTTCTGTGGAGCATTTTGGGTAAAAGATGCAGATAAATTACGAGACAGACAAATATTAAACAACGGAAAATAGAACTTTGTTTTATTGATAAAATATTCTGTACAAGATTCTTTTACAATATCAGAGTATCATCTGTCTTTACAAAATAAAGAAGCATCAAACAACATTTTATATTCCCCAAAGTAGCAAGAGCCAGCCATAGCATCTAAAAGAAAATCCAAGGACGACTTCGTCAAATCTTCAAGCTGGGGAAAGAGCAACGGTCCAATCTAATCCTGAGTTATACTATTCCCTCCTCAACTACCTGGGGAGGGGGGGAAACAGAAGAAAAGAAGAGAAAGAAAAACAGAGTCAGACATAAAGCCTGAGTAAGTCAGTAACTTCTAGCATGTGAACTGGGAAAACAGAACGACATGAATTAACCGAATACAAGATAATACCATGATGATAAGGCTAACAAGATGAGATTCACACAAGACATGCTAAGACAAGATAAACTGGATATACTACAACATTTTCTCCGCTTCGCTTTTACCGCGATATACTCGTTTCTATATCTCTGCACCACCTAACTAGTGTTCCAACTAGTAACGATAAAGTGATCCCAATCCCTGTAGTTTCCGTCGCCTTCAGGCGTACCTTGATTATTTATTACCTAGATCTAGCCTAGGTTTTATATCAAGTGCTTTCTAGATTCAATTAGAGTTTACGCTATCTGTTGAACGCTTCTTGTATTCAGGATTTATGCCACCTAGTTCCAAACTAGGGATTATGATACATGTCGAACGATGCCCTTTAGTCTAGGATACACTACCTAGAGTGGTATATGTTCCTAGACTTTCCCCACGCATGTATCGCGAATCGTTATCGCTTGTCTAGATGCACATGTCCTGTAATGTGCTACCCGAGTCCCGTGTCAGGGCAACTCTAGAAATACGGAACTCGGTCGGGAGCTTTCAATATCTGCCGATGCAGATGTTAAGGTCTGTTTTTCCAGTGGCTATGGTCCCACTCGACCCCTCCCTCAACTAATGGAAGGCCACCCTTGTAAAATGAGAACTGTACGAAGGCCCCTATTTGCCCCACTAATTCTATGGCCAACAACACCCCGCAACCACAACTAGATAGCAAGTATGTGGTCCGTATGAGTCCTCCAGCCTTCCCGCTTCACGTGTCTCGCTTGACTGAAGATGGATGGTAAACGACGAGTTGCTATCACAGGGCTTCCGTCTTCTCGCCGAATCACGCTAGTCCATCCTAGTCTTTTGGTTGCCATATATTGCAACCAAGGCATACCCTTGGCTCTTCTACCGCAGACCTTAACCTCTGTGCGCCCAGGCGGATCATCTGCAGCCTCACAGAGGGATACCAAGAGTACCCTCACGTCCCCTCGAAGCCTCGGGCTTCGTATCCCAATTCGTTGGAGTCTTCTTTAAAATCAGATGGACGTCCGCTCCTTCGTGTTATACTAAGAATTACTACTTAGTTCTACTAACTAAGTTTTACCACTTAGTTTCCAGGATCATTGTCTTCTTAACTAAGTCTTACTACTTAGTTCCCTATCCCGTTAAGTTGGATTGGTTAAGTGTCTTTAGTCGATTCAAGCTAACTTAACCCTCTTCCCTTATCCTGTTAAACTGGTTAAGTGTTGTCAGTATTCATGTTGACTTAACCCCACCACAAACCAAGTCATATTGGTTAAGTATTTCTTAACCCTACCCATTCATCCTATATTGGTTAAGTGTTCCCTTTTTAACTTAACCTTTCCCACCGGTTTTAACTAAATCTGTTATTGATGGTTAAGTATCATCTCTTCGTGTCTTAGAATTAACCCTATTCATTTATCATATTCTGATGGTTAAGTGTTCAAGTTTACTTAACCCTACGGTCCAACCCAGCTAACATATTAATTTGGCTAAGTGTATTACTTAACCCCAACCTCTAGTCTAATTAACATGTTAAATTGGCTAAGTGTATTAACTTTACTTAACCCCACCTTCTAGTCTAGTCAACATGTTAATTTGGCTAAGTATTCCCATGGACTTAACCCTCCCATTCTAGCTTTAACTGTGTTAAGTTGGTTAAGTGTTTCTATGGACTTAACCCTACCATTCTAGCTTAACAGTGTTAAGTTGGTTAAGTGCTCCTATGGACTTAACCTTCCCATTCTAGCTTTAACTGTGTTGGTTAAGTGTTCCTATGGACTTAACCCTCCCCTTCTTGTTCTAGCTTTAATTAATAAATTAAAGCCGCAACCTCTCACATTAGACAGATATTGCTACGGTTACTGGATGTGCCGGTCGGTTCCGGGCAGGTTTACACCGCAACTCAGTCTAACCTCGGGTTAGGCATATTCATGTTTTCTAAGTTCAAAGGGTTTTCTGATTAATTTCCAAACCTGGTTTTGAAATCAACCATCCCGTTCGTCGGATCAGTTAGGGATAGCCAGGGAGGGCAGGAAACTTGTATTTTCTAAACCCAAGCCTAGACACTATCCTCTCTGTCATCCTAGAACTTTCTGGTACGAGTTATAGAAAGTGGTGTTATCAAAATATCTTTCTTTTGTTTATAAATTGTTAACAATTTATCTTACAGCCCATTTCCCCCTTTTTAAACAAATTTGGCCTATATTCATTTTTCGCTAACAGACTTATATTCTAGGCCCAAATCTTGATTTGCCTAACCTACAGTTCATAGCAATTTAGATCTATCATCTTTATTTTCAGTTTATGCTAAACTAGATTTTATATGCCAAACTAGATTTTCTATTCTAGTTCACCGTTTATGCCCAAAAACTAGATTTATTCTTCTAGTTTATAGTCTACATACAAACTAGATTTATTATTCTAGTTTTTCAGTTTACAGGCCAATACTAGATCTAAATTTCATAACCTATAATCCATGTCAAATCTACCTAATTCACATGTCTTAACACATGTTCTAAAATTGTATAAATCAGAATCATGTTCGCTTCCAAACTATGCCAATTTCAAGCTTACAACTATATTTATGTTTATTTTTGTGTTTCTCCCAAATCGCATTCCCACCGTTCGTATAATCATGATTCAACCTAGATTGTAAATAAATCTAGATTCGTAGAAAATAGGGAATGAACCAAAGATGCTATGAAAAAGGGTGGACATAATAATTGGCATAAAAAGATTTTGAATAACGACGCAGGTTCAAGAATATGGGTAGACCTAACTTAATAGGTAAATTCCCACGGTCTAAAACCAAGAATAGACAGAATAGGTTCGAGACCATGGGTAGACCTAACTTAATAGGTAAATTCCCATAGTCTAAAACCAAAGAAAATCAAGAACAGACAGAATAGATAAATCGGGTTTTAGACCCAATTTAATAGTCACAAAACCTAAGCAACAATTTTCCTAGTCATGAATCATAGGTGTTTAAATCACTGTTGTTATGCCATAAGTAATACTTTATGTCCAAATCAAAGGCTTGTGTTCATAGTCATAGGCAAATATCCATAGTCATAGGCAATATTCATAGTCAAAAGGAAAAATAATTCCCACAGTCATAAGTCACCGTCATAGGCAATGTTTTATGTCCCAAAATCAAAGGCTTATGTTCATAGTCTAAAGGCACATGATCTCAGAATCCATAGTCATAGGCAACGGTCTTAGGCAAAGTCTTATTTGTCCTTGAATCATAACAGTTCTTAATTTAGTCCAAGAGTATAAACACAGATTCGAATAGAAAGAGAGAGATTTGGCATATTCTTTTATTCCTTTAATTTCATGTCACAAAATAAAGCAAAAACGTTCAAATCTAGAAACAACTGACTTACAGAAATTAGATCTAGAACAGAAGAATGGCGATGCTAAGATTCGTATGTCGTTGCTCGAGGTTTGTTGATTTAGCCTTTGAATTCTTCACTCTGATTTGAATCTTCTCTTGAACAGATTTGAGTAGCATCTCCATGTCTTGAATTTATATTTTATTTTAATTATTTAAGAAAATTTAGAGGAGGGGAAGAAGCCATGAATCTTAGCAGCATAAGGATAGAAGAGAATTGGTGCAAAGAGAATGAAGACTAGGGCTGTTTATATAGCTGCTCAAGACCTTATCGTACACGCAGCGCTGAGTCAGCATTGAACCCAGTTAAGAAAATAGTCCAGGTACGTAGATGAATCTAGCCAAACCTTATCATACACGCAGTGCTGAGTCAGCATTGGGTCCCACAAGCTATTTTGGCGTAGAAATTTGAATTTCGAATGAATTGTTTTGGCGTAGAAGTTTGATTTTCGAACTTTTGAATTTCTGGAATTTATTTAACTGTTTTATTCACATGAAATATTCTTATATGTATACAACTCCTCTAACGACCATTTTACGCGTATATATATACGCACAACTTTCATTTTATTTTCAAAATTCAAATGGTGTTGCCATATTTCATTGACTGTAGCCTTATCTTGAATTTTATCTTTCGTATACATATATTTTTGCATATATATATATATATATATATTTATATTTATATTCTCATATGTATATATATATATTCTTTATTTCCTCATATGTACGTTCTTATCCTTTCAAATTTTGAATTTGTATACGTACATATATTTGCATGTTCAGTTGGCCCTCTCTAAAACAAAGATAAAAAATTATGCCGCCGCCGGGGTTCGAACCCCCGACCTCCATGCTACAAATCCAATGCCTTAACCAACTGAGCTACAGATGCTTTTGTTAATAAGTCTTAGAACAATAATAATTATTGTTCTCTCCTTACTTCTCTTTTTCATGTTAGTTACAATACATAAATTAAACAACTGCATGGATCTTTTTCTTTTAAAAATTAATTATACTTTAATTTGAGAATCTTAATGTCACAGAATTACGGGGTGTTACATTCTCCCCCACTTAAAAGGATTTCGTCCCCGAAATCTTCAAGTTAGGAAGAATGTGTCCTACCATCCAATCACCCATCTACTCAACCATTCAATCACAGGCATTCATTGTCCTTAAAAGATTTCTAATGCTTTCATGTTCATATGCATAGTGTGTGTATATGTCTCTATCTAATGCAAAATCAGGCAGTCTACTGATTCAGTTGACCTCCTTAATGCAAATCATGTTAGTGCCATGCATCCAATCATGCATGCAAACATCCCTAGTCATGTAAATACTACATGCGTGCACAGCCATTCATCCATATGCAACGTCCATATGATATCATATCAAGTTCAACTTATAAACAAATGCATATATGTAAATGCAATATGAGAGTGTCAGAACTTGATCTAGTGCCTAATACGTATGCATATGCATCCACGAGCAACCATTTGCAACCACTTGCAACCATTCAACCATAACATGTTTCAAATACATGTTTACATCCATTGGCTTCTACCTAAGGATCGCAGATACGACCTAGAGGATATACTTTGGAAAGAGAGAAACAACTACGCGTAAAGCTCCTAAACAGATAAATCAAGGATACACCTTTAAGGAAAAAGGGCATGTTGCTAGTATCTAGTCTTCTTGAGCTTTACTCCACTGTATCTTAACCAATTTATCTTCACGATTGTGAAGTTCCTAACCTCCATTACCAAAATAAACAGATGTCAATCGCGGTACCAAGTGTATGATTTGAGGTCTCTCCCTTATCCACCATGCCATAACTATAAGGGTTGAAAGATCACTACGCGCTTTTTAGAGCGGCTGTCACAACTATTCATCTCTCACGCAAACCATCCTAGTCGAACTCGACATTCCTCAAGTACAAGCCCCAAAGGCCTAAACCAATATCAAATAAGTATCCAGGGAATATCTCCTCCGATTTTAGATGATCGACGTGATATGATATAAGCAAACTCGATAGCTATTCAAACCCCTACTAACAAAAAATAAACGGGTCGAACCACCCACTGGGTTTGAGACTGATTGGGATCTTCTTACTATACAAGTACTAAGGTGCAGAGACTCAACTATGGAAGAAAATATGAACAAATGCGAAGCGCTAAAAAGGAAAGAGTACGAACAGAAAAACTAGACTCTTCCAACAAAACTTTACTACCTTTCTCCTAGGTACGCATAGTATGTACTTACCCTTCTGAAAATCTCTCGAAAGCCGCCTCCATCGCACGGAAAACCTTATAACCTTGAAAGAAGACTGTCCGTAAGTGAAACAACTATGGCTATAGATGGAAGTCGGGCACTACTTCGCCCTTCGATGAGGTTAACTCGCAGAAAGCCAGGAGCCCCAGAGACTCAAGAAAGAAGGAGACAAGAATTCAAATAGAGGAAGAGGAGACAATGCGTATGGCTTTGGGGAATATGCCTTTAAAACAAATCCTTTCTTTTAAAAATGCTTCTTTAAAAGCCTTTTGAAAATAATTTTTCAAATCTTTTATCTGATCCGGTAACCTTCAGCTCTGATACCACGTGTAACACCCCACGTCCGTTAGTGTCACTCACAAAGGGAATGCACTAAGTTCTGTGGAGAATTTTGGGTAAAAGATGCAGATAAATTACAAGACAGACAAATATTAAACAACGGAAAATAGAACTTTGCTTTATTGATAAAATATTCTGTACAACATTCTTTTACAATATCAGAGTATCATCTGTCTTTACAAAATAAAGAAGCATCAAACAACATTTTATATTCCCCAAAGTAGCAAGAGCCAGCCATAGCATCTAAAAGAGAATCCAAGGACGACTTCGTCAAATCTTCAAGCTGGGGAAAGAGCAACGGTCCAATCTAATCCTGAGTTATACTATTCCCTCCTCAACTACCTGGGGGGGGAATGGAAGAAAAGAAGCGAAAGAAAAATAGAGTCAGACATAAAGCCTGAGTAAGTCAGTAACTTCTAGCATGTGAACAGGGAAAACAGAACGACATGAATTAACTGAATACAAGATAATACCATGATGATAAGGCTAACAAGATAAGATTCACACAAGACATGCTAAGACAAGGTAAACTGGATATGCTACAACATTTTCTCCGCTTCGCTTTTACCGCGATATACTCGTTTCTATATCTCTGCACCACCTAACTAGTGTTCCAACTAGTAACGATAACGTGATCCCAATCCCAGTAGTTTCCGTCGCCTTCATACGTACCTTGATTATTTATTACCTAGATCTAGTCTAGGTTTTATATCAAGTGCTTTCTAGATTCAATTAGAGTTTACGCTATCTGTTGAACGCTTCTTGTATTCAGGATTTATGCCACCTAGTTCCAAACTAGGGATTATGATACCTGTCGAACGATGCCCTTTAGTCTAGGATACACTACCTGGAGTGGTATATGTTCCTAGACTTTCCCCACGCATGTATCGCGAATCGTTATCGCTTGTCTAGATGCACATGTCCTGTAATGTGCTACCCGAGTCCCGTGTCAGGGCTACTCTAGAAATACGGAACTCGGTCGGGAGCTTTCAATATCTGCCGATGCAGATTTTAAGCTCTGTTTTTCCAGTGGCTATGGTCCCACTCGACCCCTCCCTCAACTAATGGAAGGCCACCCTTGTAAAATGAGAACTGTACGAAGGCCCCTATTTGCCCCACTAATTTTATGGCCAACAACACCCCGCAACCACAACTAGATAGCAAGTATGTGGTCCGTATGAGTCCTCCAGCCTTCCCGCTTCACGTGTCTCACTTGACTGAAGATGGATGGTAAACGACGAGTTGCTATCACAGGGCTTCCGTCTTCTCGCCGAATCACGCTGGTCCATCCTAGTTTTTTGGTTGCCATATATTGCAACCAAGGCATACCCTTGGCTCTTCTACCGCAGACCTTAACCTCTGTGCGCCCAGGCGGATCATCTGCAGCCTCACAGAGGGATACCAAGAGTACCCTCACGTCCCCTCGAAGCCTCGGGCTTCGTATCCCAATTCGTTGGAGTCTTCTTTAAAATCAGATGGACGTCCGCTCCTTCGTGTTATACTAAGAATTACTACTTAGTTCTACTAACTAAGTTTTACCACTTAGTTTCCAGGATCATTGTCTTCTTAACTAAGTCTTACTACTTAGTTCTCTTTCCCGTTAAGTTGGATTGGTTAAGTGTCTTTAGTCGATTCAAGCTAACTTAACCCTCTTCCCTTATCCTGTTAAACTGGTTAAGTGTTGTCAGTATTCATGTTGACTTAACCCCAACACAAACCAAGTCATATTGGTTAAGTATTTCTTAACCCTACCCATTCATCCTATATTGGTTAAGTGTTCCCTTTTTAACTTAACCTTTCCCACCGGTTTTAACTAAATCTATTATTGATGGTTAAGTATCATCTCTTCGTGTCTTAGAATTAACCCTATTCATTTATCATATTCTGATGGTTAAGTGTTCAAGTTTACTTAACCCTACCGTCCAACCCAGCTAACATATTAATTTGGCTAAGTGTATTACTTAACCCCAACCTCTAGTCTAATTAACATGTTAAATTGGCTAAGTGTATTAACTTTACTTAACCCCACCTTCTAGTCTTGTCAACATGTTAATTTGGCTAAGTATTCCCATGGACTTAACCCTCCCATTCTAGCTTTAACTGTGTTAAGTTGGTTAAGTGTTTCTATGGACTTAACCCTACCATTCTAGCTTAACAGTGTTAAGTTGGTTAAGTGCTCCTATGGACTTAACCTTCCCATTCTAGATTTAACTGTGTTGGTTAAGTGTTCCTATGGACTTAACCCTCCCCTTCTTGTTCTAGCTTTAATTAATAAATTAAAGCCGCAACCTCTCACATTAGACAGATATTGCTACGGTTACTGGATGTGCCGGTCGGTTCCGGGCAGGTTTACACCGCAACTTAGTCTAACCTCGGGTTAGGCATATTCATGTTTTCTAAGTTCAAAGGGTTTTCTGATTAATTTCCAAACCTGGTTTTAAAAGCAACCATCCCGTTCGTCGGATCAGTTAGGGATAGCCAGGGAGGGCAGGAAACTTGTATTTTCTAAACCCAAGCCTAGACACTATCCTCTCTGTCATCCTAGAACTTTCTGGTACGAGTTATAGAAAGGGGTGTTATCAAAATATCTTTCTTTTGTTCATAAATTGTTAACAATTTATCTTACAGCCCATTTCCCCCTTTTTAAACAAATTTGGCCTATATTCATTTGTCGCTAACAGACTTATATTCTAGGCCCAAATCTTGATTTGCCTAACCTAAAGTTCATAGCAATTTAGATCTATCATCTTTATTTTCAGTTTATGCTAAACTAGATTTTATATGCCAAACTAGATTTTCTATTCTAGTTCACCGTTTATGCCCAAAAACTAGATTTATTCTTCTAGTTTATAGTCTACATACAAACTAGATTTATTATTCTAGTTTTTCAGTTTACAGGCCAATACTAGATCTAAATTTCATAACCTATAATCCATGTCAAATCTACCTAATTCACATGTCTTAACACATGTTCTAAAATTGTATAAATCAGAATCATGTTCGCTTCCAAACTATGCCAATTTCAAGCTTACAACTATATTTATGTTTATTTTTGTGTTTTTCCCAAATCGCATTCCCACCGTTCGTATAATCATGATTCAACCTAGATTGTAAATAAATCTAGATTCGTAGAAAATAGGGAATGAACCAAAGATGCTATGAAAAAGGGTGGACATAATAATTGGCATAAAAAGATTTTGAATAACGACGCAGGTTCAAGAATATGGGTAGACCTAACTTAATAGGTAAATTCCCACGGTCTAAAACCAAGAATAGACAGAATAGGTTCGAGAACATGTGTAGACCTAACTTAATAGGTAAATTCCCATAGTCTAAAACCAAAGAAAATCAAGAACAGACAGAATAGATAAATCGGGTTTTAGACCCAATTTCATAGTCACAAAACCTAAGCAACAATTTTCCTAGTCATGAATCATAGGTGTTTAAATCACTGTTGTTATGCCATAGGTAATACTTTATGTCCAAATCAAAGGCTTGTGTTCATAGTCATAGGCAAATGTCCATAGTCATAGGCAATATTCATAGTCAAAAGGAAAAATAATTCCCACAGTCATAAGTCACCGTCATAGGCAATGTTCTATGTCCCAAAATCAAAGGCTTATGTTCATAGTCTAAAGACACCAGAATCCATAGTCATAGGCAACGGTCTTAGGCAAAGTCTTATTTGTCCTTGAATCATAACAGTTCTTAATTTAGTCCAAGAGTATAAACACAGATTCGAATAGAGAGAGAGAGATTTGGCATATTCTTTTATTCCTTTAATTTCATGTCACAAAATAAAGCAAAAACGTTCAAATCTAGAAACAACTGACTTACAGAAATTAGATCTAGAACAGAAGAATGGCGATGCTAAGATTCGTATGTCGTTGCTCGAGGTTTGTTGATTTAGCCTTTGAATTCTTCACTCTGATTTGAATCTTCTCTTGAACAGATTTGAGCAGCATCTCCATGTCTTGAATTTATATTTTATTTTAATTATTTAAGAAAATTTAGAGGAGGGGAAGAAGCAATGAATCTTAGCAGCATAAGGATAGAAGAGAATTGGTGCAAAGAGAATGAAGACTAGGGCTGTTTATATAGCTGCTCAAGACCTTATCGTACACGCAGCGCTGAGTCAGCATTGAACCCAGTTAAGAAAATAGTCCAGGTACGTAGATGAATCTAGCCAAACCTTATCATACACGCAGTGCTGAGTCAGCATTGGGTCCCACAAGCTATTTTGGCGTAGAAATTTGAATTTCGAATGAATTGTTTTGGCGTAGAAGTTTGATTTTCGAACTTTTGAATTTCTGGAATTTATTTAACTGTTTTATTCACATGAAATATTCTTATATGTATACAACTCCTCTAACGACCATTTTACGCGTATATATATACGCACAACTTTCATTTTATTTTCAAAATTCAAATGGTGTTGCCATATTTCATTGACTGTAGCCTTATCTTGAATTTTATCTTTCGTATACATATATTTTTGCATATATATATATATATATTTATATTCTCATATGTATATATATATATATATATTTTATTTATTTCCTTATATGTACGTTCTTATCCTTTCAAATTTTGAATTTGTATACGTACATATATTTGCATGTTCAGTTGGCCCTCTCTAAAACAAAGATAAAAAATTATGCCGCCGCCGGGGTTCGAACCCCCGACCTCCATGCTACAAATCCAATGCCTTAACCAACTGAGCTACAGAGGCTTTTGTTAATAAGTCTTAGAACAATAATAATTATTGTTCTCTCCTTACTTCTCTTTTTCATGTTAGTTACAATACTTAAATTAAACAACTGCATGGATCTTTTTCTTTTAATTTTTCTTTTAAAAATTATTTATACTTTAATTTGAGAATCTTAATGTCACAGAATTACGGGGTGTTACATTCTCCCCCACTTAAAAGGATTTCGTCCCCGAAATCTTCAAGTTACGAAGAATGTGTCCTACCATCCAATTACCCATCTACTCAACCATTCAATCACAGGCATTCATTGTCCTTAAAAGATTTCTAATGCTTTCATGTTCATATGCATAGTGTGTGTATATGTCTCTATCTAATGCAAAATCAGGCGGTCTACTGATTCAGTTGACCTCCTTAATGCAAATCATGTTAGTGCCATGCATCCAATCATGCATGCAAACATCCCTAGTCATGTAAATACTACATGCGTGCACAGCCATTCATCCATATGCAACGTCCATATGATATCATATCAAGTTCAACTTATAAACAAATGCATATATGTAAATGCAATATGAGAGTGTCAAAACTTGATCTAGTGCCTAATACGTATGCATATGCATCCACGAGCAACCATTTGCAACCACTTGCAACCATTCAACCATAACATGTTTCAAATACATGTTTACATCCATTGGCTTCTACCTAAGGATCGCAGATACGACCTAGAGGATATACTTTGGAAAGAGAGAAACAACTACGCGTAAAGCTCCTAAACAGAGAAATCAAGGATACACCATTAAGGAAAAAGGGCATGTTGCTAGTATCTAGCCTTCTTGAGCTTTACTCCACTGTATCTTAACCAATTTATCTTCACGATTGTGAAGTTCCTAACCTCCATTACCAAAATAAACAGATGTCAATCGCGGTACTAAGTGTATGATTTGAGGTCTCTCCCTTATCCACCATGCCATAACTATAAGGGTTGAAAGATCACTACGCGCTTTTTAGAGCGCCTGTCACAACTATTCTTCTCTCACGCAAACCATCCTAGTCGAACTCGACATTCCCCAAGTACAAGCCCCAAAGGCCTAAACCAATATCAAATAAGTATCCAGGGAATATCTCCTCCGATTTTAGATGATCGACGTGATATGATATAAGCAAACTCGATAGCTATTCAAACCCCTACTAACAAAAAATAAACGGGTCGAACCACCCACTGGGTTTGAGACTGATTGGGATCTTCTTACTATACAAGTACTAAGGTGCAGAGACTCAACTATGGAAGAAAATATGAACAAATGCGAAGCGCTAAAAAGGAAAGAGTACGAACAGAAAAACTAGACTCTTCCAACAAAACTTTACTACCTTTCTCCTAGGTACGCATAGTATGTACTTACCCTTCTGAAAATCTTGTCCTTTGTTCTTGCCCTCGTCCTTAATTATATGCCCTATCATACCCGAGTAAAGATACTTCCTCTTGTCTTAGGTTTTATAATCCCTTCCTCCTTTGTGAGCCAAGTCTACATCCATGATTTTCCTCATCCTTAGGTTGTGCTCTTTTGCCAAACTCCTCATCCTTTTCCGTGTGTAACCACAGTGGCAAATCTCTCGAAAGCCGCCTCCATCGCACGGAAAACCCTATAACCTTGAAAGAAGACTGTCCGTAAGTGAAACAACTATGGCTATAGATGGAAGTCGGGCACTACTTCGCCCTTCGATGAGGTTAACTCCCAGAAAGCCAGGAGCCCCAGAGACTCAAGAAAGAAGGAGACAAGAATTCAAACAGAGGAAGAGGAGACAATGCGTATGGCTTTGGGGAATAGGCCTTTAAAACAAATCCTTTCTTTTAAAAATGCTTCTTTAAAAGCCTTTTGAAAATAATTTTTCAAATCTTTTATCTGATCCGGTAACCTTCAGCTCTGATACCACGTGTAACACCCCACATCCGTTAGTGTCACTCACAAAGGGAATGCACTAAGTTCTGTGGAGCATTTTGGGTAAAAGATGCAGATAAATTACAAGACAGACAAATATTAAACAACGGAAAATAGAACTTTGCTTTATTGATAAAATATTCTGTACAAGATTCTTTTACAATATCAGAGTATCATCTGTCTTTACAAAATAAAGAAGCATAAAACAACATTTTATATTCCCCAAAGTAGCAAGAGCCAGCCATAGCATCTAAAAGAGAATCCAAGGACGACTTCGTCAAATCTTCAAGCTGGGGAAAGAGCAACAGTCCAATCTAATCCTGAGTTATACTATTCCCTCCTCAACTACCTGGGGGGGGGGGGGGGGGGGAACGGAAGAAAAGAAGCGAAAGAAAAACAGAGTCAGACATAAAGCCTGAGTAAGTCAGTAAATTCTAGCATGTGAACAGGGAAAACAGAACGACATGAATTAACTGAATACAAGATAATACCATGATGATAAGGCTAACAAGATAAGATTCACACAAGACATGCTAAGACAAGATAAACTGGATATACTACAACATTTTCTCCGCTTCGCTTTTACCGCGATATACTCGTTTCTATATCTCTGCACCACCTAACTAGTGTTCCAACTAGTAACGATAACGTGATCCCAATCCCTGTAGTTTCCGTCGCCTTCAGGCGTACCTTGATTATTTATTACCTAGATCTAGTCTAGGTTTTATATCAAGTGCTTTCTAGATTCAATTAGAGTTTACGCTATCTGTTGAACGCTTCTTGTATTCAGGATTTATGCCACCTAGTTCCAAACTAGGGATTATGCTACCTGTCGAACAATGCCCTTTAGTCTAGGATACACTACCTAGAGTGGTATATGTTCCTAGACTTTCCCCACGCATGTATCGTGAATCGTTATCGCTTGTCTAGATGCACATGTCCTGTAATGTGCTACCCGAGTCCCGTGTCAGGGCTACTCTAGAAATACGGAACTCGGTCGGGAGCTTTCAATATCTGCCGATGCAGATGTTAAGGTCTGTTTTTCCAGTGGCTATGGTCCCACTCGACCCCTCCCTCAATTAATGGAAGGCCACCCTTGTAAAATGAGAACTGTACGAAGGCCCCTATTTGCCCCACTAATTCTGTGGCCAACAACACCCCGCAACCACAACCAGATAGCAAGTATGTGGTCCGTATGAGTCCTCCAGCCTTCCCGCTTCACGTGTCTCGCTTGACTGAAGATGGATGGTAAACGACGAGTTGCTATCACAGGGCTTCCGTCTTCTCGCCGAATCACGCTGGTCCATCCTAGTCTTTTGGTTGCCATATTTTGCAACCAAGGCATACCCTTGGCTCTTCTACCGCAGACCTTAACCTCTGCGCGCCTAGGCGGATCATCTGCAGCCTCACAGAGGGATACCAAGAGTACCCTCACGTCCCCTCGAAGCCTCGGGCTTCGTATCCCAATTCGTTGGAGTCTTCTTTAAAATCAGATGGACGTCCGCTCCTTCGTGTTATACTAAGAATTACTACTTAGTTCTACTAACTAAGTTTTACCACTTAGTTTCCAGGTTCATTGTCTTCTTAACTAAGTCTTACTACTTAGTTCTCTTTCCCGTTAAGTTGGATTGGTTAAGTGTCTTTAGTCGATTCAAGCTAACTTAACCCTCTTCCCTTATCCTGTTAAACTGGTTAAGTGTTGTCAGTATTCATGTTGACTTAACCCCACCACAAACCAAGTCATATTGGTTAAGTATTTCTTAACCCTACCCATTCATCCTATATTGGTTAAGTGTTCCCTTTTTAACTTAACCTTTCCCACCGGTTTTAACTAAATCTGTTATTGATGGTTAAGTATCATCTCTTCGTGTCTTAGACTTAACCCTATTCATTTATCATATTCTGATGGTTAAGTGTTCAAGTTTACTTAACCCTACAGTCCAACCCAGCTAACATATTAATTTGGCTAAGTGTATTACTTAACCCCAACCTCTAGTCTAATTAACATGTTAAATTGGCTAAGTGTATTAACTTTACTTAACCCCACCTTCTAGTCTAGTCAACATGTTAATTTGGCTAAGTATTCCCATGGACTTAACCCTCCCATTCTAGCTTTAACTGTGTTAAGTTGGTTAAGTGTTTCTATGGACTTAACCCTACCATTCTAGCTTAACAGTGTTAAGTTGGTTAAGTGCTCCTATGGACTTAACCTTCCCATTCTAGATTTAACTGTGTTGGTTAAGTGTTCCTATGGACTTAACCCTCCCCTTCTTGTTCTAGCTTTAATTAATAAATTAAAGCCGCAACCTCTCACATTAGACAGATATTGCTACGGTTACTGGATGTGCCGGTCGGTTCCGGGCAGGTTTACACCGCAACTCAGTCTAACCTCGGGTTAGGCATATTCATGTTTTCTAAGTTCAAAGGGTTTTCTGATTAATTTCCAAACCTGGTTTTGAAAGCAACCATCCTGTTCGTCGGATCAGTTAGGGATAGCCAGGGAGGGCAGGAAACTTGTATTTTCCAAACCCAAGCCTAGACACTATCCTCTCTGTCACCCTAGAACTTTCTGGTACGAGTTATAGAAAGGGGTGTTATCAAAATATCTTTCTTTTGTTTATAAATTGTTAACAATTTATCTTAAAGCCCATTTCCCCCTTTTTAAACAAATTTGGCCTATATTCATTTGTCGCTAACAGACTTATATTCTAGGCCCAAATCTTGATTTTCCTAACCTACAGTTCATAGCAGTTTAGATCTATCATCTTTATTTTCAGTTTATGCTAAACTAGATTTTATATGCCAAACTAGATTTTCTATTCTAGTTCACCGTTTATGCCCAAAAACTAGATTTATTCTTCTAGTTTATAGTCTACATACAAACTAGATTTATTATTCTAGTTTTTCAGTTTACAGGCCAATACTAGATCTAAATTTCATAACCTATAATCCATGTCAAATCTACCTAATTCACATGTCTTAACACATGTTCTAAAATTGTATAAATCAGAATCATGTTCGCTTCCAAACTATGCCAATTTCAAGCTTACAATTATATTTATGTTTATTTTTGTGTTTTTCCCAAATCGCATTCCCACCGTTCGTATAATCATGATTCAACCTAGATTGTAAATAAATCTAGATTCGTAGAAAATAGGGAATGAACCAAAGATGCTATGAAAAAGGGTGGACATAATAATTGGCATAAAAAGATTTTGAATAACGACGCAGGTTCAAGAATATGGGTAGACCTAACTTAATAGGTAAATTCCCACGGTCTAAAACCAAGAATAGACAGAATAGGTTCGAGAACATGGGTAGACCTATCTTAATAGGTAAATTCCCATAGTCTAAAACCAAAGAAAATCAAGAACAGACAGAATAGATAAATCGGGTTTTAGACCCAATTTCATAGTCACAAAACCTAAGCAACAATTTTCCTAGTCATGAATCATAGGTGTTTAAATCACTGTTGTTATGTCATAGGTAATACTTTATGTCCAAATCAAAGGCTTTTGTTCATAGTCATAGGCAAATGTCCATAGTCATAGGCAATATTCATAGTCAAAAGGAAAAATAATTCCCACAGTCATAAGTCACCGTCATAGGCAATGTTTTATGTCCCAAAATCAAAGGCTTATGTTCATAGTCTAAAGGCACATGATCTCAGAATCCATAGTCATAGGCAACGGTCTTAGGCAAAGTCTTATTTGTCCTTGAATCATAACAGTTCTTAATTTAGTCCAAGAGTATAAACACAGATTCGAATAGAGAGAGAGAGAGAGAGATTTGGCATATTCTTTTATTCCTTTAATTTCATGTCACAAAATAAAGCAAAAACATTCAAATCTAGAAACAACTGACTTATAGAAATTAGATCTAGAACAGAAGAATGGCGATGCTAAGATTCGTATGTCGTTGCTCAAGGTTTGTTGATTTAGCCTTTGAATTCTTCACTCTGATTTGAATCTTCTCTTGAACAGATTTGAGCAGCATCTCCATGTCTTGAATTTATATTTTATTTTAATTATTTAAGAAAATTTAGAGGAGGGGAAGAAGCCATGAATATTAGCAGCATAAGGATAGAAGAGAATTGGTGCAAAGAGAATGAAGACTAGGGCTGTTTATATAGCTGCTCAAGACCTTATCGTACACGCAGCACTGAGTCAGCATTGAACCCAGTTAAGAAAATAGTCCAGGTACGTAGATGAATCTAGCCAAACCTTATCATACACGCAGTGCTGAGTCAGCATTGGGTCCCACAAGCTATTTTGGCGTAGAAATTTGAATTTCGATTGAATTGTTTTGGCGTAGAAGTTTGATTTTCGAACTTTTGAATTTTTTCGAATTTATTTAACTGTTTTATTCACATGAAATATTCTTATATGTATACAACTCCTCTAACGACCATTTTACGTGTATATATATACGCACAACTTTCATTTTATTTTCAAAATTCAAATGGTGTTGCCATATTTCATTGACTGTAGCCTTATCTTGAATTTTATCTTTCATATACATATATTTTTGCATATATATATATATTTATATTCTCATATCTATATATATATATATTCTTTATTTCCTTATATGTACGTTCTTATCCTTTCAAATTTTGAATTCGTATACGTACATATATTTGCATGTTCAGTTGGCCCTCTCTAAAACAAAGATAAAAAATTATGCCGCCGCCGGGGTTCGAACCCCCGACCTCCATGCTACAAATCCAATGCCTTAACCAACAGAGCTACAGAGGCTTTTGTTAATAAGTCTTAGAGCAATAATAATTATTGTTCTCTCCTTACTTCTCTTTTTCATGTTAGTTACAATACTAAAATTAAACAACTGCATGGATCTTTTTCTTTTAATTTTTCTTTTAAAAATTAATTATACTTTAATTTGAGAATCTTAATGTCACAGAATTACGGGGTGTTACAGACACCCTATTTCTTCATTTTCCCCAGCTACTTTCCTTTGCCTTCTGCCTATTTCTGAAGCTATATGCACATGTTGAGCTCAGTCAGCAATGGAATGATGGAACACATTAGACCAATTCCATCATCCAACTATTTCAAAAGAGAAGACATCACACTAAAGTACACAGTGAAAGAACATAGCTACTCACCTCTGCGCAGACCCATCTGCTACCCTATAAGTTCACTGTCGTGTCCTCCAAACTCCATGCTGTGATAGCCAAGTAAATTGCGTGGTGACCAAACTACTGGAATCTATAAATTCGGGACAGTTTTCATTGCTTTCCATGTTTTATCCAGTTAATGAAAATGGTTCCAACCCTTTCGAAAATTTATTTCAACGATTATACTCATCTAAAAATAGTCAAACAAGATTCAATATATTCATATGATCTTTCTCGTCATTTTAATATAAATTTCCGCGAGTTCCAAAATATTTTTGGCTCGATGGTTTTCGAATGGCGTGAGACAAACACAGAGGAAATCAAGGCAAGCGGAGGGTGTAGAAGTGATCATAGACGTAAGATGATCGAGTGGTGTTCTCTTTGGGAAATTTGGACCTGAAATATTTTGCACCTGACATAGTCGAGTGCACGGCGGTTGGAGATAGAAGCCATTGGAGTGGAGTGGAAGGTGGTCGTCCAATCGAGCAAGAGGAGAGGGAAAGGTTGGTGAAGTTTGTTTGGATGTTTGTGGAGTTTTGGGCCGGTGTCGGTGAATGGAATGCACAGGGGAATATACGCGAGAACAGTTCAGGGAGGAGCAAACCGTTTGGGAAGAAAGGTGATGTAGCATATGGTGGGGCGGATTCATAGTTGCGTGGACTTAAAAATGTTGGGCTTCGACCCACCTAAAAAAATAGAGAAAGTGAGAAAGCCAAAAAGGGACTAGGAAGGATAATGCAGGAACGTGGAAAGTAGTGTTTGTGTGGGCTCGTGAGAGGAGGGATTGTTACAGTAACGAGGGAAGGGAAGGCTACGTAAACCAACCATGAATGCATGTAGGTTGGAATGTTTAAACGACGGGATGAAGCTTGAATTCATGCTAGTGGCGTTGCATTGGCATGGGAAAGGGAGGAAACATAATTGTTTGGAGTTAGGACCGGGTGAACCACTTGAAAAAGGTGGAAGGAATATACCGGTCTGCATCGTTTAAATCAAAGGTAAGCTACCTGTTAACTAATTTAAACAATTAGTTTATTTATTTTATTATACAAAAGTTAATTAATTAATAAATTCATATAATGATAACGTTAATTAACGTATGTATATGTTAACAGATTGAAGCAAAACAAACTACATAGGGACCATATTGATGAGCGTTACAATTTGGAGCTGGTCTGGTCAAGACTAAATGCAATCGAAACTTTTAATTAAATTAAATGCTAGTTTAATTTAATTAAAAACAATCATTTTAACAACGGACGGTAATCAAGGTGTGTTAAACTAACTCAGTGCTCCCACTTATAATTCTTATAAGTCGGATTAAATTTTTGTTTGATATGTTTGTTAATCATTGGTTGATTTGATGATTATTGGATGTTGATAAATATTTTATATCCATTATTTAAATTAAACATTGTTTAATTTAAATGAAATGGCATTGCTATTTTTAACGATGATTTCCAAACAAGGTAACTTACCTTGTTGGTTACGTTTATAATAATATAAACGTATTGGATGTTTGAATGGTTGTTATTAGTTGACCGTTATCAGTCAAAGTTATTGTTTATTATCATATGATCATTATATGAACTGTTGGACCCATATGATTGGATTATTGAATTAGTTATTGATTGTTAAACCCAAATTCAATATTTGTTTGGTTATTAACCAATGAGTGATATTGGTTGAGGAATTTATAGCAGATGGCCAAAATACAAAGTGGTTTATAAACATTGATTTACCGTCAGGTAAATCGATAAAAATGAAGTGATGAAATTTACTTTATAACTAAATATATATTTTTAAATTTATTATTTTAAAATGTAGTTTATATAAAGGAAATAAACTAACCACATATATGTAAATTGTTTAACCAAAAATCACCATTTTTAGTACCAAAATCTACCTTGTGCGAAGCACGTGCTTTATCTTTTACAAAGAAAATTCTTGTATTAATAAGATTGTTAAGCAACTGTGAAATGATTATAACTACGATTAATTGTTTTTAAGAAACAATTATAATAAGATTATTTTGAAATGGATTATTTAAATTAATTAATAATATTATTTATTAATTTAAATGAAAAGACGAGTTAGGGTTGATAAATGAGTTACTCATGTTTTAAATGGACCAAGCCAACTGTTTCAACTAAAATTGATAAATTAAATTAGTTTGTGCCGATTAATCTAATGAGATAATTTAACAAATAGTGGTTTAATTTAATAAGATTTTAAAAAGAAATTTAATATTAATTCTAGTTAGTGATGAAGTGAATTATAGTTTTTAATTAATAACAATTTAAGGAATTATTTCTTAAATGAAGTTCATTTAAGTAATCAAACTAATAATGAGATATAATTGAATTTCAAAGCGAGTATATGAATGGGTTTATATTTAAACTGGGTTTGGCAAGTTAAATTATAAAATGATTTTAAGCGAAAAGGATGAGCTTAAAATAAATGTTACTTAATATTTGAGTTAGGTAAGAAAGCAAGATAGAATAGGGTTTGATATTTAACCAGAGTTGTATAAACGAGTTTATAAAAAAGACGTAGCTTTAAAGCGTTAATTTGAAATTAACATTGCTAAATAAGGACATTATATGAAATGGTTGAGATTTAAAATACGATTTTCCAAAAAGAATGATTGAAAGCTTTAAAATGGGATTTGAATTTTGTAAAGATTGAATAATAGGATTTGAAATAAAATCCCGATAATGAAACTAATAAAGAAGTTAAGATTTAAAAGTAAATGCTTTATTTACCATTTACTGGATCAATGAAATTAGTAATGATATTATATTTAAAAAGGGAGAATTCAAAAGTAATAAGGTTTACAAAACCGTATGTTAAATAAAAGAGTGAAAGGGTAATTGTTGGCGTTAGAACGAAATATAGGTTCTGGAATTACAATTCATATCTATCTCCAGATAAGAATGTTGTTGATCAAGGTCTGAGAGGTAGTTAAAATACCCCAACTTGAACGACTTCAGGATTATCGAAGGATGATAATAGTTGTAATGGTAAAGGTGTTAGAGGTAATTTATTTGAGAAATAAATGTTTTAACGTTATTTGAAGTGTTTGGGAATATATATAGTGGAATTCCGAAATAAAAGGAATTTTAAAGAGGCTCGAGAATATAAATGGTATTTCCATAATAAATGAAATAAAAGGAGATTGGTGAGAGTATAACAGTAATTTCAATGTAAGAAATGGGATTTAGAATAAGTTTATTCTAAAAAGGAAAGTGATTATTATGGTAACGGAACAAAGAATATTTCATAATGATTGTTTTACGATTGACAAGTGGAATCGATTTCTCATATATAGATGATAAGAAAGGTTATAGCAAATGTTTTGAAATGGTAATTAACAAGAATTGGATATGATTTAGGGAATATGATTTAAGGTATTTTTCTAGGTATATAAATAAATAATTTGAGAATAATAATATATTAAACTGATATATTATTTATGGTAATACAACTGTTATACTGTTTTTAATGGCCAAGTGATGCTATATACTAAACTAATGGATTTATTTTATTTTTATGATTGTTTATTTTGAAAGTTAAATAACCGACTATCAAAATATGGCCCAACGGTATTGGAATGGAAAAACCGGGATCGAATTTACATTCGAAAACCATTCCGACCAATAAATACGAACATGTGAAAGATTCGGATTGAAGATGGAGCAATTGAAGACCGTAAATCTTCATGAGCGGAAGAACTATTGTTAAATATCACTGGCTGATTCGTAGAGTTAACAATGATTCTATCGTGATTGGAATCTAAGGATTGTAAGGACTACTCGCTACTGATCTATAGGGTGATTCCTAGGATGCGGTAGGAGGGTGCCTTCGGTTCATCCTGTTCCAGGATGACTTGTATGGACGAATGTCTGACAGAGTATTTCTTAAGGATCACGTACGTTGATTTTTACAAACGTATTTCTGTTAGTGGCGGAGAAGGGCACTTCTCTTAGCTTAACGACCAGGGTATTTTTGTGGACATCAATTAGTGATTTGGCGGATCTGACAAATGTGGCATTCAAAGTGAATGGTGGCCAGATGTTCTGGAAAGAAGATTCAAACCTCAAGCCACATCAACCGGGAAATGATAAAAATCGGGCAGGTAGCATGGCTATGTGGGTCGCACTTATTAGGGTGTATAATCACCTATCTAGAGAAATTTTTTTTACTTCTTTAATCAATTTCGATGCTATCCCTTTTCGGGTAACGGTGGGTATCTCCCAACCGTTTGTGATATACATTCGATACACTTAAGAGAAATGAGTCGTCGCTCATGTGTGGGCCGGGTTGCAAGACGTTCTTGTTGAACCCAGTGTATTCGCCTCTAGAGATACACTATCGGCGGGTGGTTCCATACCTTGTCATAGTCGGAATCCAATCTCCAATAAGCGCCCGCGGTTTTGTTTGTATACTATATACGTGGAGCGTAAGATGCAAGCGTTCCGCTAGATTCTATTTATTTGTATGTAGACACTATTATAATATCAGAATAATATTGTTTTCAAAACTGTTTTGGGTTATTGTAAGGTAAAAACCGTCCATATTTATGTGTGGATTTGGTCTTACGACTATCCTTTTCTTTCGAAAGGATTTTAACTTTAAAATCAATTTGGATGATATTATAAACTTAGCGAGTTTTTCTCACTCTGGATCACCAGACTGACCCGGTATTTGTAATGCTCGGGTTAGACCGGGCTGTACTGGTTTAGGTTATCGGATGCTGTTAAGTCCAAAGACGAGCTAAAGGTGTTCAGACGTATGATATTATCTAGTATTATTCTGATGTGTGATGTAATGAGGACAGATTATTATAACTGTCCAGGTGTATTGATGTACTCTGATGATTGTAAGTTTTATTGCAAAGCTATCTATAAAGTTTATTTATATATTATATTTTGTTCCGCTGCGAAGTGAGACTCTGTGATGGTGTTGTGTTGTTATTCTTCTTCTTCTTCTTCTATTCTAATGCTTCTTTATTTCTTATCTTACCCTCTAATTTCTTTCTAATAATGTTCTGGTGATTTCGATGCTTGAATGTTCTGCATGGTGTTATTGTGTCGATTTTCGAGGTCAGAAATCCATGTTCGTTACAGTGGTATCAGAGCAAAGGTTTAGGAATAACCTTGGCTCTGTGGTGTAACTCGATAGAGATTGGGTTAGTAATACCTTAAATCGAGATTGAGTGTATATATACGAGAGAGCGTATTTGTAAATTTTGTATACAAATGTTTTGTATTGTGTTATTTTATCGGTTCAAGTTAAACTGACAAATTGATACGATATTGTTTTGTAAAGTGGGTAGATGAAATAATTTTGCCCAAAATATATTTTTCTATATAAAGGAAATCATTTTATCAAATTATCGAGATATTGGTGCATTTGGGTAATTTGAATGGGAATTCAAATTGGATTATAAATTGAACGGTTTAATAAAAACCGGAAGAAAAATTAAATTATTGAATTTGTGAATAAAGCTTTGATATGAAATTAAGTGAATCAGAATTTAATTTAAGGATAAGTTAAATAAAATGATGGAACACATTAGACCTATTCCATCATCCAACTATTTCAAAAGAGAAGACATCACACTAAAGTACACAGTGAAGTAACATAGCTACTCACCTATGCTTAGACCCATCTACTACCCTACAAGTTCATTGTCGTGTCCTCCAAACTCCATGCCGTGATAGCCAAGTAAATTGCGTGGTGACCAAACTACTGGAATCTATAAATTCGGGATAGTTTTCATTGCTTTCCATGTTTTATCCAGTTAACGAAAATGGTTCCAACCCTTTCGAAAATTTATTTCAACGATTATACTCATCTAAAAATAATCAAACAAGATTCAATATATTCATAAGATCTTCCTCGTCATTTTAATATAAATTTCCGCGAGTTCCAAAATATTTTTGGCTCGATGGTTTCCGAATGGCGTGAGACCAACACAGAGGAAATCAAGGCAAATGGAGGGTGTAGATGTGATCACAGACGTAAGATGATCGAGTGGTGTTCTCTTTGGGAAATTTGGACCTGAAATATTTCGCACCTGACATAGTCGAGTGCACGACGGTTGGAGATAGAAGCCATTGGGGTGGAGTGGAAGGTGGTCGTCCAATCGAGCAGGAGGAGAGGGAAAGGTTGGTGAAGTTTGTTTGGATGCTTGTAGAGTTTTGGGTCGGTGTCAGTGAATGGCATGCACAGGGGAATACATGCGAGAACAGTTCAGGGAGGAGCAAACCGTTTGGGAAGAAAGGTGATGTAGCATATGGTGGGGCGGATTCATAGTTGCGTGGACTTAAAGGTGTTGGGATTCGACCCACCTAAAAAACATAGAGAAAGGGAGAAAGCCCAAAACGGGACTAGGAAGGATAATGCAGGAACGTGGAATGTAGTGTTTGTGTGGGCTCGTGAGAGGAGGGATTGTTACAGTAACGAAGGAAGGGAAGGCTACGTAAACCAACCGTGAATTCATGTAGGTTGGAATGTTTAAACGAGGGGATGAAGCTTGAATTCATGCTGGTGGCATTGCATTAGCATGGGAAAGGGAGGAAACATAATTGTTTGGAGTTAGGACCGGGTGAACCACTTGAAAAAGGTGGAAGGAATATACCAGTCTGCATCGTTTAAATCAAATGTAAGCTACCTATTAACTAATTTAAACAATTAGTTTATTTATTTTATTATAAAGAAGTTAATTAATTAATGAAATCATATAACGATAACATTAATTAAGTATGTATATGTTAATAGATTAAAGCAAAACAAACTACATAGGACCATATTGAAGAGCGTTACAATTTGGAGCTGGTATGGTCAAGACTAAATGCAGTCAAAACTTTTAATTAAATTAAACGCTAGCTTAATTTAATTATAAACAAGCATTTTTACAACAGACGGTAATCAAGGTGAGTTAAACCAACTCAGTGCTTCCACTTATAATTCTTATAAGTCGAATTAAATGTTTGTTTGATATGTTTGTTAACCATTGGTTGATTTGATGATTATTAGATGTTGAAAAATATTTTAAATCCATTATTTAAATTAAACGTTGTTTAATTTAAATGAAATGGCATCGTTATTTTTAACGATGATTTCCAAACAAGGTAACTTACCTTGTTGGTTACGTTTATAATAATATAAACGTATTGGATGTTTGAATGGTTGTTATTAGTTGACCGTTATCAGTCAAAGTTATTGTTTATTTTCATACGATCATTATATGAACTGTTGGACCCATATGATTGGATTATTGATTTAGTTATTAATTGTTAAACCCAAATTCAACATTCGTTTGGTTATTAACCAATGAGTGATATCGGTTGAGGAATTTATAGCAGATGGCCAAAATACAAAGTGGTTTATAAACATTGATTTACCGTCAGGTAAATCGATAAAAATGAAGTGATTAAATTTACTTTATAACTAAATATATATTTTTAAATATATTAATTTAAAATGTAGTTTATATAAAGGAAATAAGCTAACCACATATATGTAAATTGTTTAACCAAAAATCACCATTTTTGGTACCAAAATCTACCGTGTGCGAAGCACGTGCTTTATCTTTTACAAAGAAAATTCTTGTATTAATAAGATTGTTAAACAATTGTGAAACGATTATAACTACGATTAATTTTTCGTAATAAAAAATTATAATAGGATTAGTTTGAAATGGATTATTTAAATTAATTAATAATATTATTTATTAATTTGAATGAAAGATAAGTTAGGGTTGATAAATGAGTTAATCATGTTTTAAATGGACCAAGCCAACTGTTTCAACTAAAATTTATTATTAAATTAAATTATTTTGTGCCGATTAATCTAATGAGATAATTTAACAAATAGTGGTTTAATTTAATAAGATTTTAAAAATAAATTTAATATTAATTCTAGTTAGTGATGAAGTGAATTATAGTTTTTAATTAATAACAATTTATGGAATTATTTCTTAAATGAAGTTCATTTAAGTAATCAAATTAATAATGAGATATAATTGAATTTCAAAGCGAGTTTATGAACGGGTTTGTATTTAAACTGGGTTTGGTAAGTTAAATTATAAAATGATTTTAAGCGAAAAGGATGAGCTTAAAATAAATGTTACTTAATATTTGAGTTAGGTAAGAAAGCAAGATGGAATAGGGTTTGATATTTAACCAGAGTTGTATAAACGAGTTTATAAAAAAGATGTGGCGTTAAAGTGTTAATTTGAAATTAACGTTGCTAAATAAGGACATTATGTGAAATGGTTGAGATTTGAAATACGATTTTCCAAAAAGAATGATTGAAAGTTTTAAAAGGGGATTTAGTGTAATTGAATTTGGTAAAGATTGAATAATAGGATTTGAAATAAAATCTTGCTAATGAAACTAATAAAGAAGTTAATATTTAAAAGTAAATGCTTTATTTACCATTTACTGGATCAATGAAATTAGTAACGATATTATATTTAAAAGGGGCAATTCAAAAGTAAGAAGGTTTACAAAACCGTATGTTAAATAAAAGAGTGAAAGGGTAATTGTTGGCGTTAGAACGAAATATGGGTTCTGGAATTTCAATTCATATATATCTCTAGATAAGAATGTTGTTGATCAAGGTCTGAGAGGTAGTTAAAATACCCCAACTTGAATGACTTCAGGATTATCGAAGGATGATATTAGTTGTAATGGTAAAGGTGTTAGAGGTAATTTATTTGAGAAATAAATGTTATAAGTTATTTGAAGCGTTTGGGAATATATATAGTGGAATTCCGAAATAAAAGGAAGTTTTAAAGAGGCTCGAGAATATAAATGGTATTTCCATAATAAAAGAAATAAAAGGAGATTGGTGAGAGTATAACGGTAATTTCAAAGTAAGAAATGGGATTTAGAATAAGTTTTTTCTAAAAAGGAAAGTGATTATTATGGTAACGGAACAATGAATATTTCATAATGATTGTTTTACGATTGACAAGTGGAATCGAGTTCCCATATATAAATGATAAGAAAGGTTATGGCAAATGTTTTGAAATGGTAATTAACGAGAATTGGATACGATTTAAGGAATGTGATTTAAAGTATTTTTCTAGGTATATAAATAAATAATTTGAGAATAAAAATATATTAAACTGGTATATTATTTCTGGTAATATAACTGTCATACTATTTTTAATGGCCAAGTTATGCTATATACTAAACCAATGGATTTATTTTATTTTTATGATTGTTTATTTTGATAGTTAAATATCCGACTATCAAAATCTGGCCCAACGGTATTGGTACGGAAAAACCGGGATTGAATTTACATTCGTAAACCATTCCAACCAATAAATATGAATACGTGAAAGATGCGGATTGAAGATGGTGCAATTGAAGACCATAAATATTCATGAGCGGAAGAACTATTGTTAAATATCTATGGTTGATCCCTAGAGTTAACAATGATTCTGTTGTGATTGGAATCTACGGATTGCAATGACTACTCGCTACTGATCTATAGGGTGATTCCTAGGATGCGGTAGGAGGGTGCCTTCGGTTCATCCTGTTCCTGGATGACTTGTATGGACGAATGTCTGACAGAGTATTTCTTAAGGATCACGTACGTTGATTTTTACAAACGTATTTCTGTTAGTGGCAGAGAAGGGCACTTCTCTTAGCTTAATGACCAGAGTATTTTTGTGGACGTCAATTAGTGATTTGGCGGATCTGACAAATGTGGCATTCAAAGTGAATGGTGGCCAGATGTTCTGGAAAGAAGATTCAAACCTCAAGCCTCATCAACCGGGAAATGACAAAAATCGGGCAGGCAGCATGGCTATATGGGTCGCACCCATTAGGGTGTATAATCAATCACCTATCTAGAGAAATTCCTTTTACTTCTTTAATCTATTTCGATGTTGTCCCTTTTCGGGAAATGGTGGGTAGCTCCCAACCGTTGGTGATATACATTCGATACACTCAAGCGCAATGAGTGGTCGGTCATGTGTGGGCCGGGTTGCAAGACGTTCTTGTTGAACCCAGTGTATTCGCCTCTAGAGATATAGTATCGGCAGGTGGTTCCATACCTTGTCATAGTCGGAATCCAATCTCCAATAAGCTCCCGCGGTTTTGTTTGTATACTATATACGTGGAGCGTGAGATGCAAGCGTTCCGCTAGATTCTATTTATTTGTATGTAGACACTATTATAATATCAGAATAATATTGTTTTCAAAACTGTTATGGGTTATCGTAAGGTAAAAACCGTCCGTATTTTAACATTAAAATCAAGTTGGATGATATTACAAACTTAGTGAGTTTTTCTCACTCTGGTTCACCAGACTGACCCAATACTTGTAATGCTCGGGTTAGACCAGGATGTACAGGTTCAGGTTATCGGATGTTGTGAAGTCCAAAGACGAGCTAAAGGTGTTCAGACGTATGATATTATCTAGTATTATTCCGCTGTGTGATGTATATGAGGACAGATTATTATAAATGTCCAGGTGTATTGATGTACTCTGATGATTGTAAGTTTTATTGCAAAGCTATCTATAAAGTTTATTTATATATTATATTTTGTTCCGCTGCAATGTGAGACTCTGTGATAGTGTTGTGTTGTTATTCTTCTTCTTCTATTCAAATACTTCTTTCTTTCTTATCTCACCCTCTAATTTCTTTCTAATAATGTTCTGGTGTTTTCAATGCTTGAATGTTCGGCATAGTGTTATTGTGTCGATTTTCGAGGTCGGAAATCCCTATTCGTTACAATCGATATCATTCAACACCCGTAATCAACACAGATTATATATCACATCATATATTACAATATATGAAAAACAGTAAAATAAATGTTGAGGAATCCAGTTGGATTCCTCCGACCTATTTCCCTACATCCACAGATGTTACACAATACAATTAACATCAATTTCATTTCACTATAAAATATTCTGATAAACAAAATCGATATTTGATTAACGATTTATATATATATCGTTATTTATAATTTCAACCAATACATAAGCAATTCAACCAAACAGTCAACATATCGCAATCAATCATCATTTAGCAGTTCTAAAAATACGTTATAAAAATATAACTGTTCAGAGTTGGTGAGTTTTACTCACATTGGACGATCATCGTTAATAACGATAACCATTGCTTGATTCAGACGGACAATTTATTTTGCTATAAATTGTAACGAGCTTCAATTCACTCTCAGTTAGTTCCATTGTGGAGCCACCGTCCATACGATCCCAACGGATCTTGTTTTGTCAAATTCTGATAACGTATGCATAAGTTATCTCAAATACTAGGTAATACATATTTAAATAAAACAAACTTGAATTTACTTTAATTAATTTTGGGCCTTAACCTTTAAATTCCCCGGCCCAAGCCCATTTCAAATCCACGAAGAAACCCACCCGCGGAAGCTAAAACCCGATACCGCTCAATCCTCCTTCTTCCCCACTCCAGTATTATACCCGCTCCATTTCAATAGCCATTTCCCAATCCTCCATAAACTCCACCAAAAATAGTATGATGGCCTTCCCCTTCGAAAACTATACCCCACCATACCCATCATGTTGAACTCATCGCCTCCCCCCCCACTTTTTGCTGATAACCGAAACTCAACACCCATCGCAAGTCCAGACCTTCCTGTAAGCTTGCACTGACCACCCGTCCAACACTCGCACTTTTACCATTACTATCTCCCTTCCTTCACGTTCTGGCATGTATGAATACAGGTACGACCAGCCGTATACAACAAAGATCTAACACGTCATCGCTCAGCCATGCCATCTGCTGACCTATCGCCCTGCATTGAAGTGTACTGGAAAATCCCCTTGCCTCAACTTCGGGTCTCGATCTGCCGATAGCACACATACAGGTGCCAAACGTCCTCACGTGTTCCTCCATTCTTCACTGTTTTATTTATTATTATTATTTCGGAGAGTATAGAGTTTTTTTTTTTTGTCTGATTTTGTTTTGATATTGGATCTGATTTTATATTAAAAAGAAGAAAGCTTTGGCTGTTAATGTGTGGACGAGGAGATGATGAGTACTTAGTGTTACGTGTATATTTGTACTCCAGGAGAATTCATGGTTAAGAAATGGAAAACTTAACCGTTAAGTGTGCATTGAATTACCACTTCATAGGTCTTCAAAATCCTATTTTTGGCTCTGCCTTGGAAAGCGACGGGAACACAGATGACTTAGCAGGAAAGAAAACTCAATTAATATGTATATCTATACAAATATACACGTTATACATTAGAGTACCATGTTACATAGTTTTATCATTTTAAGGGCCGCTATTGACTGAAATAAACATACCGTCATGACCAGCAAGGTGTCATGATCCCAAAAATATGATAATATAGACTAGTTAACTTATTTCGTGAAACCCCCAAAAATGCTGATTCGGGGTGCAAAATACTCCAAATAAAAATTTGCTTATTTTCCAAATTAAAAATTACAATAAAATTCTAAAAATTAAATTATAACTACCTCTAAGAGTATTTGTCCATATTCGAAACTAACATTTAATTATAATTAAAAATATCGTTATGGCTCATAATGATTATGCCGCTGTTTTTCTGGAAACTTGTTTTGGTCATAACTCACAATCTAAAAGACGAAATCTCGATTTTTCTCTTTCATTAGAAAAATATAGTTTACCAGATCCGTACGTTTCTTGTTTCATAGAAATCCGACTTAAAATGAGTTCTGTATATTCAATTGAAGTTCGAATTGCCAAATTACGAACTACCGCGTCGTTATACGCTTGTTTATAATTATATTATAAAATATACGTTCTAACGTCGTTGATTCAATATATACGTTATTATATTTCGAATCGAAACTCAACCAAATCTCTTATACTTTCCAATTCATACAATGTATGTCAATTCAACTTAATTTCGATTATTTCGGAATTAAATATATTATCTTATTATTTTTATTAATTAAATATTCATTATTATTTAATTTAACCACCATTAAATCCTCTAAATCACTATATAAATAATTAAATTAATTAATTATTATACTGTAAATATACGGGACATTACAGAAGATAAACCAAATCAATGAAATAAACTAGTAAAATAAATTATTTGGTTATGAATTAAATTGTATTGTTATTAATGGTTAGATATTCGACGACTTAAGATAATCGATATTTCCATGTCGAAAATAAATGTTTAACTTGTTTTGTGAAAATTAAAGTGAATTGGTTTATAAATTATAAACTTCAACAAAGGCTGAATGAGTTAATTAAATTTAATTAAAACGAGCCCGTCGCGAAGCTGCAGTTCGTAATTTTCCGAATTGAAGTTTAAATGAATATATATATATGATTCAAAATAAGTCAGAATTCTTTGAAACAAGAATCTTTTGGATCTATTGGAATATAGTTTTCTAATGAAAGAGAAAATTTTATATATCGACTTGCAGATTTTAAAATATATGTAATTCAAATTTTTATAAAAATCGCAGTTTGGTAATTCACGGTTCAGAATTAAATTTTTAACGAAACTGGTTATGTAAACTAACAAACGAGACAAGTTGAATAAGAAATTATATGGCAAAACATATATAAATTGACAACTTTCTTACTACGCCTTTTCGAGGACGAAAAGTTTTAAGTGGGGGAGAGTGTAACATCCGGAGTTTTGCGATAATTTAAATTATTAATTTTAATGTGTTTTTGAACAAAATTGTTTTAAAAATTAAAATTTATGATTTATGTTGTATTTTGATAAGGTACGAACTTAATTTGACTTGTTAAACAATGATATATAATAGTTATATATGATAACAACTTGTGTTTAATAATTTGTATACACTGAAAAATTAAAATTTATATTGAAATATTGAATAAAATTGATTTGTTTATTTATAAAAGAAATTTGAATTTGAATTTGGTTAATAATCACAATTGGAAATCAAAATGAATAAAGTTTGATTTATTAAGTTAAACTGAATTTGTTTAATTTTGTTTTGTTAAAACTATTGTAAATTATGAAGGCTTAAAATTTATCGATTATTTTAAAATTAAATGTTAATTTGAGATTGGTGGAATAATTAAATTTAGGATTTATACTAGTAGTAATTGATTCATACAACTAATATAAGCCCTACTATGAATTAGAATTAATTTAGTAACGTTTAATATTAAATTTAAGGTGAATACAAAAGGATTAAATGCTTTATTTATTAAATTTACCATTAAAACCCTTTGCCTATAAATTATCATAAATTTTGACCTAGTTCAAACCTCCATTTATACGTTGCCATGGAAAAAAAATTCCAAACCCTAACTCAAAGAAAAATTAAGACTTTAAAATTTGTATCTCCTCAAAGCATGGCAAATTATATATCTTTTCGAAGCTCTCGACGATAAGAAGCTACGGGTACAAGTTATTTTGACATGCAGTGATCGGTTTCGCCATAAAGTATGGTCAAAGGGGCTGATTCGCGAAACAAAAGGTGTCGATTTGGGGATTTTTGATCTGGACGTTAATCGAGAAATTTATCTTCTGGGTTTTGTAGAGCTGGTCTTCGGGAATTGAACGAAGGTGGTCACATGGCCTGAAATGTCTGGTAGCGCGGAATTTGGTCATTGAAGGCTTAAAGACTCGGTCCGTTCAGCTTATCGTCGGCAGGGAAGGAAGCCACCGGAGGTGAGGTCTCCGACGTTGGTGGGTGCGCAAGTCAACGGGGGTTCGCTTGCCGGTGGTCTCGTGTCTCCAGGAGGTGGGGCTCTTGGCAATTGGCTGTTAAAGGAGAGGGGCTGATGGGTTCATTTCGATGTTACTATTCACACGATATGGAGAGAAGCGGGAAATTAGGGAGAAGCTAACGTGTATTGTGAGGGTAAAGTGTCCATTTATTTAATTTTATATTATTTAAATTTCTATCGTAAAAGCTTTAATAACTTTCTCTTATTAACTCGGATTTGGACGCGGTTTGTTGCGTTGTGATCGTGGTGTAATTGCGGACGTTTTGATACTAATTTTGCTATGTTTAGAGATTGGAAATATTTGGAATTTGGTTGGACGTTCAATCAACTAAAGACCTAAAGGTGATTGAATTTCTCGCTCACAACTTACTGAATTATTCCTGTATTTGTTAAATTAAATTATGAAATAAGTTGGTTGTATGGTTCAAATGGATTGTTCATTGGTTGCTTAAAAATTTGACATGTAAGTGTGTTAATGTGCAAATTGAGATTGATAAGTAATTATTTTAGTTAAATTAATCTTTAATTGAAATCCCGAGCTTTGTTAACAAATGAAACGATTTAAATATTTACCGTTTGAATGAAAAGGTTCTGACGAATGCCTTGATTTGAAATTGACTGGTGGACTGTTATTGACACTTGAACGTTCATTGAATTTGTTAAGGCCATTATTCCAAAATAAATTGGGAATTTGGAAATGTGATTTAAATACGACTTTTATTACTCAAATTTAATCGTTTAAAACTGAATTTATTAATTCTCTTTAAATTTAGTTTAAATAAGAGTATTAGAAGATACTTGGAATGGTCGAGATTTGGATTGAATACGAATTTAAAAGCCTTTATTTGAAAGGTCAAATTTGAATGTTATTTGAAATCGAGATATGGAAACAAAATAAATTATATTATATTTGTAAAAATTATATTTTTAAAATTAGTTAGCTAGATATATATACCTATGGATTTTGAAATAAATTATATTTATTATTTAAAGATTATTTTAGTAAAGCATTTAATATATATATATATATATATCTATAATTTGGAATAAAGTAAATTATATTATATTATTTAAATATATATTTTCAGCATTTAATATATGTATATAGTGAATTAAATTATTTTATTATACTCTAATTATTCTATTTTTTATTTTAAAAAAAAAGGAGTTTTATTTATAATCATCTATTTTTCATGTTATTTAAATATTTATAATGTTTATTAAATTGGAATATTTCTCGACTTAAACCATTGATTCAGATTGATATTTGAAATAAAAATATATTTCCTTTTTGAATAAAAATCGACGTTCATATAATAATGATATTGATATGAAAATTCATTCTAATTTGAATACGAATTTGGAGGAGATTTAAATGAGAAATCCGTAATGATAAATAACTACTGTTTTAAAAATGCACTTATTATTTGGGAAGACCGGGATCGAATATATGTTCGAAAACCATTCCAAGTAATAATACGACATGATAAAGGAATTGAAGCGAAGACCGAGAATCCTTGAATAGTTTGGATTGACTGCTGATGTCTCGATTCGGCCGATCATCCAATACGAGGTTATAAGTGGCATGAGAT
Source organism: Allium sativum (assembly GCA_030737875.1). Taxonomy (NCBI): domain Eukaryota; kingdom Viridiplantae; phylum Streptophyta; class Magnoliopsida; order Asparagales; family Amaryllidaceae; genus Allium; species Allium sativum. The sequence continues at coordinate 14,869,927 of CM060925.1, forward strand.
CTCTAAATATATTTAGAGATTTTCGGATTTGTTCCGTTCAGACCCAGAGCGGACTTGTATGGATTTGTGTCTGACATTGTAATTAACTCCGTAGCACTGATTTCTATTAATATATATATATATATATATATATATCGGAATGTGGCAATTAATTATTCCTATCTCTAAGTTTTACGTTCTTAGAGGTATGTATTGATAGAAATCAGTGACATGTGGTAGATTGACAATGTGGCATACTCAAGTTATGAAATGAGCTAGTGATGATCAATGTTTGGTTATTGAAGCATAGCATTGTGTATATCGTGACCTCAACGAACCTCACCCCCGGATTGATGGTAAATTGGCGGTTATGTTGTATACATATCTCTACTGAAACTCGAAAGCTTCGACGGCAGATCTACTTTGAAACCTAGGAAAATAAGGGTATGTTCGGTGTCTGTGTCTGGATGTTAACTGGTGATTTACCTGGTGTTTGGTGTCCGTATCTGGATGAAAACCATGAGATGCACCTTGACCATGTTCCCGATTGATCTTTCGTGTCAGGAACCATCATATTGGAACCCAACAACCAATACGAGCCTTTCGTTTTGTTTGTAAACTATGTATGTGGGCATAACCAGTATGCTTGCTAAGATTAATATATTCATTTGTGAAACAGTTTTCAACACTATGCACTAATAATAGTATTGAAAGAAGATTTTCACGTATGAAGCATGTTTGGTTATCATAAGACAAAACTCGCCCATAAATCATTTGCGAATTTTCCATAATACTTCTATAGATTATTGCACCCATAACACTCATGTTATTTCGTATTTTAATTTGACTAATATGTGAATGATTTAGTTCTGATCCGAGTGTTTGTTGTGTTTCTTTTTATGCAATACACTCGGGTCAGCCGAAGTTGCAGTTAGCGAAAATTACCTTGCCTTGAAGATACCATTATGAAGATGAAGATAGAGCTCAAAAGACGTATTATAATTACTATTCCGCTGCAAAATTATTGGTATGTTGTATAATAGTCAACTCTGATAATTGTTGTAAAATATAATCAAATATATGTTTTAACAACTTCATGAACTGTTATTTATTTATTATATTTTGTCCTTCCGCTGCAAGATTCTGTATTTATTTTCTTCTTTCTTCTTTTTCTTATATAAATCCCAATAACTATCTGTATTTTTGATTTGTTTAAGTCGACATTGAGGATCATTACCGATTTGAACGGTCAAAAATCCTGAATGTTACATATTCACATTTCCATTTGAAAATTATTTTAATAAAATATTTTTATCCATTCTAAAATATCATTCAAAATAATACTCATTATTATTTCAAACCAAATAATAAATTCTTACAAATATTGTAACATCCGGTAATTTCACATGATTTTTTAGTTATTTAAAATTGTGATGAATTTGATTATTGAAATTAAATAAAATTTAATATTAAAATATGATATGTTAATATTTTGAAATTTGTTATATGCAGAAAGTACAGTTTCAAATTTGTCAAATCTAGAATTTTTTAATTAGGGAAAATTGGAAGTTCATATTATGGGAAACATTATATTTTGAGTACAAATTTTAGTATAAATTTAGTGTGCTGCTAAAAGCACCCTGAAACGTGCTTCCTAACACCATGCTTAATTTAATCACTCTTAATTAATTTAATCTACTTCCTAACACTAGTTTTATTCCTTCACTCATTCCCTAATCACCAAATGTATTCCTCTCCCATCATTAGTTCAAACGTAAACCCTAATTCTCTTTATCATTTTATCTCGATTGATCAAATTTAAACATCAACCTGTTCTGCTTTCTAACATGATCCACCATCTACTTCTTCCCAAATTGATTCCTTTTAAACCCTAATTCCCAGTTTTATTATAATTTGAAAAAAAAATCTTATTTTAGTAATTGATGTGGAGCGATTAAGAATGTAGAACAATGAAGAATGTAGAGATCGGTGAAGATAATGAGAGTGGAGTTGAGTTCGAAGTGTCGAATGAAGGAATAATTTAGGGTCGAGTGCCTATTTTTTAATCTGTGGTGGCCAGAGGTATATATGTATACAAAGGATGGTGGTATTTAGTGACGGTGTTGGGAAGCACCTTTCAGGGTGCTTTTAGCACCACACTAAATTTATGTATGTTTTCATTTTGTTGAAATCCATCAACAAGTACATTTGACATTTGATTTAGCCGTGTAAGGGGAAACATTTATAACGTTTAAAATTAATTATTCCATTCCTTTTAAAACATATCTTATTGGGAAAGTTGATGACACATCAGCCAATTTATTCGGTAATTGGTTAACGTTAAAAAGGGAAAAACATTTGAATAGCCGTGACTGATTGATTATTTACGGTGGATTAATCTCTTTATATTGTCACTTCCATGCAACCATTTGTTCTTCTTCCTCACCCATGTCTCCCTTATATTTTACTTATTCCCATTTGTTTTCTCCAACGAGATCTTAAATCTCTTTTCGAAAACTCCAACCGCAAGTCTCAGCAAATTTATATAAACAAAATTCAAGTTGACTTCTTCTTGTTGCTTCAAGCATGCATACAAAGGTGAGTTGGCTCCTACCTTTTGTTTGTTTTTTAATTCCATTTGTTCTCCTTTTGTTTAAAACCGTACTGTATATATATATAAATATATATATATATATATATATATATATTTGTGTAAATAAAATAAAAATGAAGCGAAACAATAATTGCTTGGAAAACTTGTTCAAATATATCCCGTTGAAACATATGTATGTAAAGGTGAAGAAGCTATTCCCATATTATTTGTTTGGCTGGAACTGGTTCTTTTAAACATATCTATCTATTATATTATATGAAAGCACAATCTTTCTACAGAGCCTTTTCGGTTCCACTTTTAGCAAAAAAATCAGGATGCCGCCATCTGTCCACGTCTATAATCCAATGGCTCCCCTCCTGTTTACCCAGAGTCAATTCCGTCTTCTCTCCGTTGTGGATCTAAATCGGTTTTTTCCCAAATTCGTTCCCCTTCCATTCCGCCCAACCCTAACTATACAGTTGTCCCCAACATCGCCCTCCATTCCCACCCTTCTTCCTTAGCCTTAGATTCCATTCGACCCCTTTCCCCTCTGCACCAGCGTCGGCCGGGCTCTATTTCCTTCCATAAAGACGGGAGCTGCAAGGCCTTTCAACTTCTCAACCATCGACCGATTAGGGTTATGATGCTGGTATGTGCTTCGTTCAAACCCCTTTTCCCACTACACTAACGTCGACCTCTGTTTCCTTCTTGCAAGACGGGAGCTGGAAGGCCTTTCAACTTTGCAACCATCGACCGATTAGGGTTCCGATGCTGGTATGTGTTTCATTCTTTTCTGCCTCCACCGAATTTATGCTTCTCATTTTCCTAAGGGGCTGATCAAGTATTAGTTCTATTTAAATTTTCATCTTCTCCTTTTAAACTTCATATTCTTGCTGTTATATAGATCTGCTTTTTGTTATTCCCTGTTTTCTTTAGATTGCCTTGATTTGTTAACCGTTAATTTCATATTTTTCATCATCTTTTACTTTCCGTTCAATCACTGGATCTCTCTGTGTAATAAACATGCCGAACTTCGCCTTTACTTTGCACAGGCGTAGATAGTGGGAGAACAACTTTGGTTACTTCCCCCGATGGGCTGCATAAGCTTCAGTCACATTTTTGGGGTCAACATGCCCTTACATAGGCGATTCCTCTCAACCAGTCAAAGGGCGTCTAAGTGGTTAGCTTCAATTTTCTCACCGTTTTCCGATATAGTAATTCTATTTTTTTTATGTTTGCTCTTATAAAATTTTAACTTTCTTCTTCTTTGTTTTGTATATATTAAACATAAAACTATTGATATGCACTACATACACATTATCATTGTTATATTCACATACTTCTATTATATACCATATAGGCGTAGACATCAGATACAGATTTAGTTTAAAGTATCAAACACACACCTGTATAGTGCGGTTGTATTTCACGGTTCTTCTTTCGTGTTTGTGATGCACTGTTTTTGTTACTTTGATTGTGTTTTCTTTTAACATTGAATTACTTACATGCACAAATCATGATACTTCTATGCATTAGCCATATTTTTATGATAAATCAACAATAGTTTTTATAAATATAATATATTCAACTTCTTATAAAAGCTTCAATGCAATTTAAATATAGTGACATTAATGTTTTGCAAATAAACTCTAATATCTATTAGCAGAAATATACCGTTTGTTTGATTTGAATATATTCCTTGCTTTTAAGAAACACTCCAAACTGAACCAAATATGTATAGAGGATAAACACAGTTAATTACATGTCTTCTTTGTTAGTGTTACTTTTTAGCATTAATTTTATTTGCTAAACTAGCACCTTTAAATGATTATGATTCACTTATTCTATTAGTACCCTTAAGTATTACATTTCATTGCTATAACAGTATATTTCACTACCTTATTGTTATGTATGATTTTTCATTGCCATGTTAGTTCAATTATATGTTACTTTTTGTCCCTCCAATGACGGTGATACTGCATGTTTTCATATGCATTAGTTGACCATTACTAATGTTAGTAGCGTCAAATTATACACCGTTGTAATTTTTCTACGACTACACCATAATCCTTTAATAAAGAAAAAATGATATACATGTAGTTTCATCTTGCCAAAGTGTAAAAATTAGATCTTCAAGGAGATCTCAGATGAGATGAAGAGAATTTGAAAATTCAACGATTTATGGATCAACTAGAGAATTTTACATAGCACTTCTTCTATGTTAACAAGTTCAATTTGATTAGAACCCTCATTAACAGCCTTATGTCTCCTGCAACTCTTTTTCTTATCTGCTCAACATGCTCCATATGGTAATCCTACAGCTCTTAAGCACATGCATAGCAAAAAGTTCCTAAATATATTAAAATTTAATGATGCGAAGTCAAATAATCATTGTATTAATTCTTATTGTCGGTAGCTATCTAAGTTGAGTTCTAATATGGTCAGTATAAATACAAAGATTGTGCACTCCGAGCATATCCATTATCTGACCACTAAGAAGTCTACAAGCAAAAGCTTAAAAAATTTGTGCATTCTTAAGTAGTTTTGTGCAATTATATACATGAGAAAATTTCAAGCTAAACCTACCAATATTTATGCATTTTTGAGTATTTCATGCATCATATTTTTTATATTTCCTATTGTTTCCTTCTGCTCTTGCCTCTCTAAATCTCTAGCTTCTTCTCTTACTGTTTGGGAATTTATTTATCTCCTTTATTGACAACTTCGATGGTACAAAGAGTTGTTGTTTACAGGAAAACTATATAGTGTTTTTAGAAGATTGTTTTATCTGATAGCTTTGGTGCTTGCTAAATTTGGGTAATATTTGAATTTAATGCACTATGTCTTACAGCTATTTATGTGTATTTGGTACTGTTGTTGAATTAGTTGTATTCAAGTAACTAGAAATTAAATATGATCTGTACTGTCAAAGATGGAAAAAAAATTGCGTACAAATTAATTTAGTTGCACCCAAGTAGATTTTCATTGAACCTTGTGAATACTTGGTAGCCATTATATAATAACCATATTTGTCATTTTTATTTAGAAGTGTTTCGGTTCTTTTTGCATGCGAGCGAGATAATGTTGGTGGTGTAATATAGTCAAAGAGCACCGGTATTGTAGTTGAATTTGGATGCTAAAATTGATCTGACTGCATCATTGATGTCCCTAGCTTTTGACAAAAAGGGAAATTGCTATATATTTAGTAATTAATATGTCCAGCTAGATGCTGATAAAATCAATAACCGTACACAAACTTTTTGATGTATTGCCATGTTTTACAATTATGTGTTTAAAAGAGGGGTTTCGATCAAAGTTATTTAATTTTTTCATGCTTTTTGTTTTGAGAAAATTTACTTAATCCATTTTTTGGACCATGGTTTTAGGTTAACAAACAATAATCATATTATTACACCAAAAAATCTCCATAAAGATAAAACGATCATTCACAAATTACATTATAATGATAGTCGAATTATTTTTGTGCGACAGAATCAAATAATATTCAAATTATGTTTTTTGAACCTTATATTCCTTGGTAACCATATAGTTATCATTAATTACTCAAATTTTGGATTCTTTCAAAAAAATATTAAGTTCAGGTGGCAGAAATTTTCTACTACTGGATAAAAGGAACATAAGAGATTCAAGACTAAGATTCAGGTAAAAAAGCACTTCAATTCGTTTTGGGTTTTTTGATTAAAAAAGTTGTATATTTAGTACATTAATGTGCCTAGATAGGTGTTGGTAAAATCAATAACTGAACACAAATTTTGATGTATTAATATGTTTTATAATTATGTGTTTAAAAGAAGGATTTCAAGCAAATTTGTTTAATTCTTTCATGCTTTTAGTTTTGAGAAATTTTATTAGTTCATTTTTTGGAATACGTTCATAAGTTAAACAAACAGCAATCATATTGTTACATTAGAAGAAACATCTCCATAGAGAAATAAATGTTCATTTGATGTAGTGGTAGCGTCACAAATTGCATTATAATGGTAGTCAAATTATATTTGTGTATAAAATCGAATAAGTTTGCATTGTACTATTTAGAACCTCCTATTTCTCAGTAACCATATAGTTATCATCTATTACTCAGTTTTTTGTGTTCTTTCGATAAATACTAGATTGAGTTTATTAGAAGTTTTCTACTAATGGGTAAAAGGAACACAAGAGCTTCAAGATTAAGATCCAAGTAAAAAAGCACTTCAGTTTGTTCTGGGTTTGTTCATGCTATGGAGCTTAATGTTGATCTTGAAAGTAAACAAATTTAAGTTTTATTTCATTTTCTTCATTTTTGTTCTTTTTTTACTTTGATTAAGGCATAGTTTGAAAAATATTAATAATGAGTAGTTTACAGTATTGGATAGCATAACGCATGTTGAAACTCAGTGTATCAAACCACTTTCTCCAAAAAAAACAGCACTTCTTACAAAAGTCTGTTTAATTACAGTATATCAAATGAAAAAAAAAAACAAAGAGTGTTACTGGTTCTGTTAGTGTTATCTGATATGCAATTGTCATAGATTTTACATTGTTTTAATTCTTAATTCAACAAAATTACACCACCTTGCCTCTAAAATCTTTGGTCATAATATGTACAAGTTTAGACCTAAATGTGCTCTCTATAGATCTTTAATCCATTTTTCTACCTTGCAAAATCAATTTTGTTTTTGTATTTGTTTTATCGATTCATTTTGTGATAATTAATTTGACTTTTTCATATGTATTCTGCTGATGTTATAAATCTTTCTCCGTAGATGGGAATGTAAAGAAGAAATGGAGAATGGGAGAACAGAAACAATGTTGCCTACAACTAATAGAAGGTAAGTTTAATATATTTTTTTAGCATTTATTGTTCTGCGAAAATGCTTGGTCGTTAAAAACATGCAAGATAAAAGTATTTGATATTTTTTACATTTTATGTTAGATAAGTTGATGATTGTTGTAAAATTGGCATAAATAATAAATTAATGGAGATTTATTGTATAAATTTTGAATGATAATTTCTCAAATAAAAAATAATTGTACATTCCAGATAACTCTTTTTTTTAATTCCTACATCATAGTCTTGATGTTCATCTTGATTATGCTTTCATAAATGTCTTGATTATGCTTTCGCTGCACAAACTGTCATCATTGTGTGCCCTTCTACTTTTGAAAATGAACAAGGATTGACAAAGATTTATTATATTTATCTTTGTTTTAATATGCATTGTTTCTCTTATCTACTCATCATTGTGGCTGCATATGTTCTTCAATATTCTTGATCTATTACTTTATTACATATTTTACTTGCCTATAGGAATGACAATTAAGCACGAAGAGAGTTTTGTGCGTCGCTAAAGTTATACCATTGTTTTTATTTATGTTATATGTTCCTATTTTAACCCCCAAATTTGTTATTTAGGAACACAACGTATCTATTTGCAATATGCTCAACATATCTGTTTTGGATGAACCAGTTACACTTATTTAGGAAGGCATTATATTTACCCTTTGCTCCCTACAGGTTACAAAAATCTTTTGAAATAGTTCAAGGAATAACGGTGCATGTTGTCAGCCCATTATGACATTTGAGAGGTTCGTTAATTCAACAATTTATGATTTTATCACTAGGGTCTCATCCAAACTAAGTTTTCCATCGCCTGAGAAAAATAATTATCGCAGTTGTTGCATTATTAGGCATATTCAATCATTATATTCTTATTTCTTCACTAAACAAGAACATATAAACGTGGAAACAGGAAAGGGAGTAAACGATGAACACATGATTGTGGTTACTTTAGTAAAAGAAAAGTAAAGATGATGAAATCAATAAATCACTGAATAAGTTATACTTCAAAATTAAATGTCAAACTAGTAAATTTTGAACCATTGACACTGCCAAATCCTTGCATATGTGAAACAATATACTGCTTATTTATATTTTCAGGTTAATATGAAATTTATAGGTATTAATTTGTATCTAACAATACAATGTAGTTTCCGAATTTTGCATATTATTTTAAGCATTGTTAGTCTTCCAAATTTTGCGAGTCATTACTTACGAAGTATTTTCAAAGCTTCTATTTTTTGGTATATTTTTCTGTTATGGCAAAAATTTAAACTTAATATATGATATTGAAATCCTACTTTTTGTAATTACAACAATTGTTATTCATCTTGATTTAACTATACATACAATATTTACAAATTTAGTCTTGGCTAAAAATGTTTTGAATCATTCAATTGGGGTGAAATACACTGATGGAATCATTGTTGGCCGTTATGATACTATTGGTTGGATTTTTTTTCATGTAGTGAAATTTAATCTTGCCCTTCCTTTAGGATATTTGAATTTTAATAGAGGATTCATTTAATTTTAGCTTCGCTGCTAACAAAATTCCGGGTAAAATGATAGAAAATGTTGAGCTTCCTCCGACCTACCACGTTTTTTCACATAGCCAACAATTTCACCAAGTTAGTTTAATTTTTTTACTTACCCATAATAGCGAACACTATGACTACATTGAAAAATTTGTATACCAAGAAGTATATGAAATCTACACGAAGGTTGTTATCTGAATTCCTTTCTAATCAACATAGTTTGCCTAACATAATTATATTTTATACTGGATTTGATTGGCTTTTGTATTCCAGCTTTCAAATATGCAACTTCAAGAAGCACTTACAAATGCATATCCTATTTGAGTTTAGTAACTGCAATGTTACTATTTGAGACATCGATATTGCAACACTTGCAGTTGCATTTGACTCATATTCATTCTCTGTTTTTCGGTTGGATTCTTTTGTAAGGTACACAGTTTTAACTATACTTTAGTGCCTTATTCCTTATAAAAGAACTGAATATGCATACACCGTAGGCTGTGTGTAATTATGTATATTCATTTAGGCCTTCATAGTTGAACGTCGTATATCATATATAATCAATATAAACGTATATATGGCAGCTACCATTTGTGTATCGAGTTGCATAAATAACCATGTTCTTATGTTTCTATTGATGTTCTTTCTTATCCTAATAAGTTACTCAACCCATACAGTAAAAAAAACTAACCATGACTTAATTTTATTGACATATATGTTTGTATGCCTTTTGTTAACACAGGTTACCAAAGTAGTGGTTATAGGTACAAAAGAGATTAGGTACAGAAAATGTTTAATCGGCCAAGGTGCTGCTACAGAGAAAATGAGAAAGGGCTACTTCTGCATAAGATCAAATTTAAAAAGCAAGACTGCTAGCAATTTGTTCTGGAAATTATCTTAAACTTTGACTTAGAATATATATTGTTTGGTTTGCCTAGGTTTTAAGCATATGGAAACAAACGCAATCAATGTTAAATAACTGTCATCTTTTTTTGTGCTGCATTGAAAAGATTGATTATTTTAACTAAAAATTACATGTGTTAAAAATTCTTGATATTTTTATCATTAATTATATCCGGTTTTCTATGAAACTAATGTACTGCTAACGCATTTCTACTACATTATAACCTTTTAAAATTCCTACACAATTGGGTTATTAGATCAACTGTTGCTTACTGCTAAATTTTGGGTATCCTGTTGACTTATTTTTCACATTATCTATAGATCTATCAGCAAAGTCTGAATTCCAAATATACAGTGAATTCACTAAATTTTTAGCCATATAAATTGTTACAACAATTGATCTACACAGTAGAAAATATTACAGTTATGTGCAAGTTGTATCCATTACTAATGTACTAACATAACCAGTAGGATGGTTTAAAGTCCTTATGCCTAACAAACATGGCTACCTCTGTACAGTCCTTGCATACCTTTTAAAACAAGGCCAACAGCTTTGAATTTAAATAGTTTTTAGAAACAAACCCAATTTTTGATTATAATACCAATGACATTTTTATCCTCTTTTTTAAAATAAATTTCTCGATATTTATTTCCTATAAATTTCAAAATAGATTTTATATATATATACATATGTATGTGTGTGTGTGTGTTTTTATATATATAATATTTTTATCTATCAATATAGCCCAACCCGTGTGCGTAGCACGGGTTCGCACTAGTATGTATATTATATATGGATATTGCTTTTAAATATATATATATGTACCCTTTTAGTTTGAAGAAGACTGTATCATTTGACAAACCAGGTTGTAATATAGTATGTTTTATATAATATATATATATATATATATATATATATATACACACACACACACACACACACACGCATATACTTTAACATATATATCTTAGGTGATAGTAGCAAGTGTCCTTATACTGTTCATGCGAGTAGAGATGTTGAAAGAATAAAGAAAATTTGTACTAGGTATTTCATATTTGTGTTATATATACATATATATATATACATATACATATATATATATATACACACGATTTTGTTAATGTTTTGTTTGCCTTGCAAACTTTTGCTATAGCTATATTTTTTCCTTCCTTCCCATGCATGAATGCATGTCCACATACATGCATATAATGATATACAATACGTATGGGAACATTTGAATACTTAGCATATTTAATGGATAGGCTATAGGTAAGTATAATTTGAAACAACGTTGTCTGCTAAACATATACACCATGCATATTGGACTTTTAATGAGAGTGAAAACCAACTTTGTGGCAGGAAGGTGCGTTTTATATGTATACAAAAAATGAAACTTTAGCTAAGTTTGGCTGTGGCATTGGTTTACAATCTAGAGTGACATATAAATCAAGTTTTGGGAAAAATATACTTGTTGTGTATAAATATTAAGTGACAGTAACAATTTGGCTTTATACTCATTCATGCGTGTTGAATTTTTTTGAGAATGCAAACAAATTTTCTGACCTGCTATGACAATATGACCTGTTGGAGCCTATTTAATAGGCATCCATTATTTACTGGTGTATTGGCCGAGCCTGAGTTTTCAGTTATTGAATATGACGTTATGAAGATGAAGATGGAGCTTGGCAGACATATTATTATTATTCCACTCAGTTAACTCTGATAATCGTTGTAAGTGTAAAATCAAATGTATGGTTTAATAATTTCATGAACTATTATTTATTTAATATATTTTGTCCTTCCGCTGTGAGATTCCATGATTGTTTTCCTTTTTTCTTCTTTCTCTTATATTAATCCCAATAACTATATGTATTTTTTATTTGTTAAAGTCGATATTTGAGGATAATTGTCGATTTGAACGGTCAAAAAATCCGAGTTGTTACAGTTGGTATCAGAACTTTGGTTTAGCGAAAACCTTAGCTCTATTTGGGATTAACTCATTAGAGATAGGGTAGTAATACCCTAGGATGAGTTTGAGTGTATATGAGAGAGCGTACTTATAATTTTGATGTAAAATGATTTTGTATTGTGTTGGTTTGTTTTGTTGAGTATTTATGAATTCTGATCGGTACTTAGGACGCCAAGGCATCGATTGGGATTTCTAAACACTCGAATAAGGTTTATTGACATAATAATGTTTTGAATTATATTTTATATATACAAAAAAAAAATTGAAAATCTACGAATATTAATTTTTGTTGATAATAATGTTAGATTTTCATCATTTATTATTCGATTAGTCAATAATTAAAACTATTGGTTATTGAATGGTTTAAGAAAAATGAAATATTGAAAAATTTATAAGTAATGAAACAAGAAGAATTTAAATATGAATTTGAGAAATTTAATTTCGGGTGGTTTTGTAATACTGATTTGCAAATGGTTTGAAATAATATATTTATACTTTAAAAGTTGTTTCATATAGAAATTGTTTTCAAATGAATTTTTAAAATAAGTGTATACTCCCCTCTTGCCTTTGGAAAATGGTTTTGGTGATGAGTGCACACATCATCGACATTTATTTTCAGGAGACTAAGCGTGGATCACTTAGAACTTTTATATTTTGTTTTGCGAAACTGGATTTCATTTAAATCTTTTATAATATGGTTTTATATAAAAGATATAATATATATAATACTTTGAAATTTTATTTAGAAATGAGCCCGAAGTTGAATTCTTAAGTTCTCAAGTAATGAATGATTTTCAAAATAAAGAAATGAACAAACATGAAATTATATAAAACTTTTTAACTGTGAAATAAGAAAAATCCAAGAGAAATAAAGAACTCTTAGAAATGTGAAATAATGAATTTGAATCAATTTGAAACGGTTGAACTTGTGTGATAAATAAGAGAAATGATGAAATATAGATTAACTTAAGAAATGCAAAATGGAATTAATGGTAATTAAATAAATTTTGTATGAATTTGAACTATAATCAACTTAGGCTTAAGTGATGAATTTAATGGAATGCGCTAATAAGAATTAATTTTGAATATAATGGATGTGGGTTAAATGGATGCAAAGAAATCAAAAGGTAAATGAGATTTAATAAAAGAAGAAGCATAACGAATCAATTGAATTGATTTAGAATAATTACAAGTGAATAAGCATATATGTAATACGAGTAAAGTGACTCAACTCAGAAGTAAAATGAATTGAATGTAAATTTATATAACTGTTGATAAAATGAATGTCAATGAGTGTATGTAAATAAATTGAATAATGATAGAAAGTAATAGATATAATAAACCAAATATTGACATTAGAAATGAATTTGGGAATGAAACATAAAAAATGAAAATATGAATTGTTTAAAAGTGAAATGAACAAATGAAACCATACAAATAAAATAGTGAGATTGCAAAATTTTGTTATGGTGCTTGTCTGCATGAACATAATTGATCGGGTATTATATTTGTGCTTTTAGTTTCACTTGCTAATTCATTTGTGTTACTGTAAACATATAAATTTATTTCTTTTATATGTGTTGAGTGTTTTAGTAGGTACAAACGACATTTACATGCTTTTGGGCTACATGCATATAAAAATTTGCTTTTGCTTGCTTAAAAATAAGCTAAATCACTAATAACGCAAATGAAAGGTACATATATTTAATTATATATAGTATTTTGGCATTATATATCGTTTCCCCACTTTGGGAATGCCTCATCACCAAGATGAGATGTATGTTTATGATTATGTTTTTATTGTTGTCTTCCGAACCTAATCGTACAAAGGAGGCTCTACTGAAATTTTTCGTGAATTTATGACTTAGAAAATTTTGTGAAAATTTGAGTTTTCTAGCATGTTTTAAACTTTTGTATAGGTAATAGTTCCTAAGATGAACAAGAAATTATATGATTTAATACATTAATTGACAACTTTCTTATACGCTTTTTCGAGGACCAAAAGTTTCGAGTAGGGGAAAGTGTAACATCCTGTAATTTCACATGGTTTTTTATTTATTTAAAATTGTGATGAATTTGAATTATTGAAATTAAATAAAATTTAATATTAAAATATGATATGTTACGATAATATTTTGAAATTTGTTATATGCAGAAAGTACGGTTTTCAAATTTGTCAAATCTAGAATTTATTAATTAGGGAAAATTGGAAGTTCATATTATGGGAAACATTATATTTTTGAGTGCAAATTTAAGTATAAATTTATGTATGTTTTCATTTTGGTAAAATCCATCAACAATTACATTTGAAATTTGATTTAGTCATGTGAGGGTAACATTTATAACGTTTAAAATTAATTATTCCATTCTTTATAAAACATATCTTACTGGGAAAGTTGATGACACATAAGCCAATTTATTCGGTAATTGATTAACGTTAAAAGAGGAAAACATTTAAATAGCCTTGACTGATTGATTATTTACGGTGGATTTATCTCTTTATATTGTCACTTCCCCGCAACCATTTATTCTTCTCCCTCACCCATGTCTCCCTTATATTTTACCTATTCCCATTTGTTTTCTCCAACCGAGATCTTAAATTTGTTTTCAAAAAATCCAACTGCATGTCTCAGCAAATTTATATAAACAAAATTCAATCCGACTTCTTCATGTTGCTTCAAGCGTGCGCACAAAGTGAGTAGGCTCCTACCTTTTGTTTGTTTTTCAATTTCATCTATGCTCCTTCTTGTTTAAAACTGTACTGTGTGTGTGTGTGTATGTATATATATATATATATATATATATATATTTGTGTAAATAAAAAATGAAGCGAAACAATAATTGCTTGGAAAACCTTGTTCAAATACAGCTCGCTGAAACATATGTATGTAAAGGTGAAGAAGCTATTCCCATATTTTTTGTTTTGCTGGAACTGGTGCTTTTAAACATATATGGATATTGCTTTTAAATATACATGTGTACCCTTTTAGTTTGAAGAAGACTGTTTCTGTTAGCCCACTTTGTGAACCAGGCTACACAAAATTAAAAGGGGAATTGATGAAGAGTATTGATTAGAAGAATGTGCACTAGAGGCTCGGATCGGAGTTACCAAGCCAAACCGAAGCATTGTGGAGCAGAAAACAAAGGAGTGAAGACAGAATCAGATCGGTTCGGAGAAGCCCGATCCGCTCCTCTTCTCCTTTACATACCTGGTCCGAAAGCAGGAAACTGCAGCAGCAACGACCCATGAACCCTGAATTTGCGGAGCGGTTATGTGCCATTTCCCCCACGTTCACCCACTAACCGGATGCGCTGTCTTCGTCTCGTTCCATCCGAACCCGACTTTAAAGGGGTGATCGCCACGTGCATCCTAATCGGAGCTAGTTCAGAGACATTTTTCACCTATAAATAGACCACCAAGGGTCATTTGAAGGGATCTTTTGGCAAATTCAGAGCTCAAACTCCCTTATCAACCGAATTTTATCACTATATTCAAATCATTACCACAATTTGAAGTGAAATTCCATAAACATTGAGTGAAGTTATGCATTGTATGAGTGAAATTGAGTGAGAAATACTATTGTATTTGTATTTAAATCATCAATCCGAAGAGTAGAAAGTGGACGTAGGCTTTTTAACGACGAACCACTATAAATCGTGTGTTTCTCTTTGCTTTTTCATTTCATCAGAATTATTGCTAGTTTGGTTGTTAAAACCACTTTTTGGTCTAACATTTTGGTGCTTTCACTGAGAATTTTTTTGAATTCTCCGCTTTTTGGGATTATCATTCTACTATTTGGACCCTCAAGTTCAAAGAAGTTAATCCTCTGTTTTCGGAATTCTCGAGTATTTGTTGATTACTCTATAAGGAATTGGATATTATGGCCAAAGGAAAAGGGAAAGAAGTACAAGATGCTCGGGAGAATGAGGCTAACGAAGACCAGAAGGCCATAGTCGTGACGAGGTCGTCGGGACAGAGCTCTGGAACATGCCGATCCGAACGCGGCTGAAACCGGTACATCTACTCGAGCACTCACCAATGCTCAGATACCGGCCGCGACAACTAGTGAACAACCCGCTCCATCTGCACCAGTCACACATGGAGACTTTTCGCGCTTTCTGGATATGCTAGAGAGTACTAGGGATGCTTTGGAAACTCACAAACGTGACAGTCTTCGCATATAAGAGAACATGATGATTATGAGTAGGGAAATTAGTGAACTTCGTAGGCATAAGACACCCTCTCCAACTCGCCGTCTCATAGCAAACCAGTCATCCTCTTCGGATGAAGAGCGCCCTCGTGATAGAAGGCCGTATGAGCAAGCTGAAAATCTTGATCAGCTGACTTTTGGTTCATTGGGATCCCGTGAAGATGCTGCTCGTGTGCTAGGGCTTGACGACCCGAGTCTGAGAGAGCCTATGCTGCTGCCCATGCGTGGATTTCACGTCCTACCTAGGGATCCTAATGTTGCCAATCCCACACAAGGACAACTCCTCCAACCCCTTCCTTTCGTGAATGACCGGGATAGTAGGGAACAGAGCAGGGCAGCTGCTGCTAAAAGCAGGAGAACTCCCCTGGTCAGGAGCCCAGGGGCAACCTAAACATCAGGGACAGAGAGCCAGAACCAACATTAACGAATGTTGATGTATGGGCAATGGTGCACCAAATCATGGCCGATAGCCGATGCTATACCAATGAGGACTGGGGCATTGAATGAAGTCACACCCCCTTTACAGATGACATATTGGACTTTCAATTCCCCCGGCGATTTAATTTGACACAGATGGATCAATATTCTGGGAGAACCGACCCGGGACAACATTTGATGAGATATGCATGGTTCATGAATGCCGCAGCAGCTCCAGACGTTGTAAAATGCAAGGCCTTCCCGATTTATCTTGAAGATGTGGCGTTGATGTGGTTCACCCGACTCCCTCCACGGTCGATATCAACTTTTAAAGAGCTGAGTGAACGCTTTATGAACCAGTTCCGACTTCATGCTCAAAAATCTAAAAGAGTCATTGAGTTGTCGAGGATTAAGCAGGCTCCAGATGAATCTTTGAAATCATACTTAGACCGCTTCAACCTGGATGTTACGGAAGTCGGTGACCCTCACGAACCCACTATTTTGATGGCCATAATAGAAGGAGACGACCCTGACACAGAATTCGGGGATTATCTCTCCGGAAAACCACCCCCACTAGGGAATTGTTCTATTAAAAGGCCAACATTCGCTTGAGGCGAGAGGAAGCCTATGCAAATAGAAAAAGAAAATCAGAAGGGGTTTCTAAGGAAGATATTCAAAGCAATGTCGCAGTAAAACAATCCAGCGATAGTTCGGGGAAGGTTGAAGTGAACATTAGCAACAAGAATGAAGGTAATAACAACAAAAATAGGAATGGAAATAGGAGGAATAGGAACTGAGGAAACAACTCCAGTAAAAGACCCTGATTCCAAACTTTTGAGAACTATTCGTCACTGAATGACATATTGGAAAACATCTACCTGGATACTTACAACGTCTTACAATATAAAAGGCCGCCACCTAGAGACTCAACCGAAAAAGAGATCGCAACTGGAAAATTTTGCCTGTTTCATGGAACTCACTGACACTCAACTAATGAATGTCGGCATCTGAGAGACGTTGTTGAAAACCTATTACAGGAAGGAAAGTTAGACGAGTATAAAGTCGCTCCGAAAGATGGGGGCAAGGGGGCAAACCCCGAACCAAAATCAGCCTGCTCCTAAACCCATAGCTCAACAGAAAAGCAAAGGGATTGTCATCAACACCATAGTAGGCGGGCCTCATCCAGCCAGCCATAGTTACAGAGCGATGGACCAATATGTTAACGCAGCTAAACACATCAATATAGAGGAATGCAATAACCTCGAAGATATCGCTCCGATAAAGTAACAGAAAACGATGTCTGACGATGTTGTGTTCTGTAACAGAGATGATGTTGGAGTTCAATCACCTACTGAAGACCCATTGGTCATCACTACTACCATTGGTCCCGCTCTAGTTCATAAGGTATTGGTGGACAATGGAAGTTCAGTCAATATTTTTTTCAAGAAAGTGTTTGATCAGATGAAACTCGAGTCGGAAGATTTGAAGCCTTATGAAGGATGGATTCACGGCTTCAATGGGGCATCTACGGCTCCATTGGGATATATAGAATTGTCAGTGACGTTGGGATAAGGAGACCGTCAGAGAGTAAGAATTCTTCAGTTTGTAGTTTTGGACATTGACTCACCCTATAACGCTTTCTTGGGGTGACAGGCTCTCGCGGAATTCAGTGCTTGCTTCGCACCCTGGTGCATGTTGCTAAAGTTTCCAACCGAAGCCGGGGTGGGAGTAATGAGAGGTGATCAGGTCTCCGAACGGGCCTGCTACATGGCTGAACTGAAGATGTTGATGAAGGGATTAAGTATATATGTTAAAGGCGCTTCCTCCCCTCTGAAGGAGGGTTCAACATAGCAATTAAAGGGACCAACCTAGAGGAAGTTGCCCAGAGAACTGTCCGAGGACATAGATCCCATAGAGGATGAAGAGCCTGGGGACAGAAAGGCGACTCCCAATGAAACGACAGTGGACATTCCCATTGACGACGTTGATCCCACAAAGGTTTTGAAGATTGGATCCCAGCTGGATCCGTTCCGAGCAAAGGAATTGACTGACTTTCTGAAGGAAAATTTAGATGTGTTTGCCTGGACCCACGCTGACATGTGTGGGATATCTCCATCCGTTATGAGCCACTCGTTGAGTATTAATACGAAACATCCACCTGTTAAACAGAAGAGGCGTATGTTAGGCCCGGAGAGGTCGGCAGCCCTAAAAGAAGAAGTGGAAAAGTTGAAAGATAACAGGTTCATTAGGGATTCAGTGTATCCCGACTGGATATCGAATCCTGTTTTGGTCAAGAAATCAAACGGAAAATAATGGACGTGCATGATTTTTCGGACTTAAACAAAGCTTGTCCAAAAGATAGTTTCCCGCCCCCTAGGATTGACCAACTAGTGGACTCAACAGCTGTACACGAGCTCCTTTCCTTCATGGACGCATATTCAGGATATAACCAGATCCCCATGCATGTGCCGAATCAAGAGCATACGAGTTTTATAATGAATTTGGGATTGTATTGTTATGTGGTGATGTCGTTCGGACTAAAGAATGCCGGAGCCACATATCAGTGTCTGGTAAATCGAATGTTCTATAACCAGATTGGAAAAACCATGGAGGTCTATGTAGATGGCATGCTCGTGAAATCCAGGCAGTCCTTCAGTCATACACAAGATTTAGCGGAGATGTTTGATATCTTACGGAGGTTCGGAATGAAGTTGAACCCCTTAAAGTGCTCGTTTGAAGTGGCATCCGGAAATTTTCTTGGTTTCATCGTGAGTTCTCAAGGAATTGAAATTAATTCTAGCCAGATAGCAGCAATAAGAAATATAGAAGAACCACGAAAGATTAGGGACGTACAAAGCCTGGCAGGGAAGGTCGCTGCATTAAGCAGGTTCATCTCCAAGGTCACGGACAAGTGTGTCCCGTTCTTCGATTTGATCAAACGGGGGAAACTTAACTTCGAGTGGACTCCTGACTGTGTGGAGGCTTTCCAAAACCTGTTGGGCTTACTGGAGAAATCCCTAATATTGTCAAAACCTGTGGATCATGAAGATCTGTTTGTCTATCTGGCGGTATCATCTCATGTTGTCAGCACAGCATTGGTGCGTGAAGAAGACAAGGTCCAGAGGCCCGTATATTATGTGAGTAAGAAGTTAGCGGCTGCAGAACGTAATTATCCAAAAATAGAAAAGCTTGCCTACAACCTCTTGATTGCCTCCAGAAAGCACTGACATTATTTCCAAGCTCATCCGATAGTTATATATACTGATTAACCTCTAAGACAGGTCTTGCAAAGACCCGAAGCATCGGGATGGTTACTTAAGTGGAATATCGAATTGAGCCAATTTGATCTGAATTTCCAACTAAGGAGGTCAATAAGGGGGCAGGCCTTAGCCGACTTCATAGCAGAATTCATGATTCCTGAAGAAGAAACGGTGAATGACAAAGTTGTTACTTCAATGCACGAGTTAGAACTTAGTCCGTGGAAGTTATTTACAGTTGGGGCCAAGAATGATCGAAGATCCAGCACCGGAGTTGTTTTAATCACTCCTGAAGGATGATCCATTTACTACGCCCTGCGGTTGGAATTTCCTGCCATCAATAATGATTCCGAGTATGAGGCCCTGATTGCCGGGCTGAAACTCACCAAGGAATTAGGAGTAAGGACATTGGATATATTCTGTGACTCCAAGATAGTTGTCTGCCAAGTTCGGAAGGAATTTGTGACCAAGGGACCCCGACTTGTTACTTATCTTGGAAAAGTAGAGGTGTTACTGGGAAACTTGGAACATTACCGTATAACACACATTCCACGAGCAGAGAATCAGAAGGCAGACCGACTGGCTAAGCTAGTGAGTTCTGACAATCCCGAAGAAACCGAAATGGTTCCAATAGAAATATTGGAGTCACAAAGCTTCGACCTAATGGAAATTGAATTAGCCTTAGAAGTTGAGCCAGAAAGGGAGTCATGGATGACACAAATTAAAAACTTCCTCAAGAGTGGAATTCTCCCATCGAAGAAGAGCGAAAGACAAGCTGTAACGCGTAAAGCTGCATCGTACGTTTTACAGGACGACATCCTTTATCGCCAAGGATTTTTTATGCCTTTGTTACGATGTATAGCACACGACGACATCAAGCGTGTACTAAGAGAAGTACATGAAGGTGAGTGTGGAGATCATACCGGGGGTCAAACCCTAGCAAAGAAAGTATTGCGGAACGGATATTTTTGGCCTACCATAAATAAAGATGCAGCTGATTACTCACGACACTGCGACAAGTGGCAGAGATTCGCTAAAATCCCCAGAGCACCTCCGACTCAACTTAAGTCAATGGTAAGCCCATGGCCGTTTACCATATGGGGAATCGATATTATTGGAGTTTTACCAATCACCAAAGGAGGAGCGAAGTATGCGATCATCGCCGTGGATTATTTCACAAAGTGGGTGGAAGCCGAACCCTTAACCACCATCACAGTAAGGAAGGTGATAAGCTTTATGGTCAGAAATATTATTTGTCGATTCGGGATACCAAAAACCATTATAACTGATAACGGAACCCAATTCGACAGTGCCGAGTTTAGAAACTTCTGTCACAAATATAAGATTGATAAGAGGTACACCGCCGTAGCTCACCCGCAGTCGAATGGACAGGTTGAAGCAATAAATAAAGTCATTAAGTCAATTCTTAAGAAGCGATTGGAGAGGTCCAAAGCGTGGGTGGATGAGTTGCCGCTAGTTTTGTGGGCCTACCGAACAACCTTTAAGACGGCAACTGGCCATACTCCCTTTTCACTTTCCTTCGGATCAGAAGCGGTGATCCCCGTAGAACTTAAAGTCCCCTCTCATAGGGAGACATACTATGAACCAGTGATGAATAAAGTACTCCTCCTAGAGTCCCTTGACGCGGTTGAAGAAAAAAGGGACGAAGCAGACTTGTGTGCTTCAAGGCATAGATGCCAAGTGGTACATTATTATGACAGAAAGGTTCGCTTTAGGACTTTCGAACCAAGAGACTTAGGACTAAAGCAGTCTTTCCACCTTCAGTCCATCTAGGCCCAAAGTGGAAAGGACCATACGCCATCTAGCGGAAACTTGAAACGGGAGCCTTCAAGTTAACGACCGTGGATGGTGAGGAAGTTTCTAGAGCTTGGAATGCTCAGCATTTGCGGCGATATATGAGTTCGATATGTATTGCTTTCTTTTGTTTTTATGAACTATGTAAAAAGGCACGACTTGCCGTGAAAAGTCTGTTTATATGAACAAAGGATTATAAAGTGGATGTATGCTACGACTTAGCTGAACCACTATAAAAACATCGTGTGTCATTTATTTTTCCTGCACTATACTTATATTCTATGATTGTCCTGCCCTAATTACGAAATGCTAAACATTAAATTAAGCTTAAAAGATTGAGGACAATTCACGTGCAGGAGCACACGAAACGACCGTTTGCATAATAGAATGAAGGAACGGAAAGACGACGTTCCTAACTCTAACTCTCATGAATTGAGAGAGAGTATAAAGGATGGGAAGATGACGTCCTCCGAGGCATGATGGTGCACCCAAAAAGAAACCGCCTCGATGACATTCTAACCTGATTATGCAATAGGAGAGTATAAATATGCAAAAAGGATAAGCATCCACGACAAAGGAAACTTGACCCCGCCAAAGAGTTAGGGGCAGCTAATTATCAAAACTAACCAATCTCGAACAAAGCTTTAGACGGGCCATTCATTCAAGATTGATAGGGGGCATACACATGCATGTGCCCCGCATATATTGTCTATTATCTAAGTTGTATTGACTTTAAATATAACATGATGTTTATCTGCATTTTTACTTAAATGATGAATTTGCAAACATTGGACATTGCAGGAAATAAACTATTTTATTCACAAATACGTGAATTTACACAGGAAAACTAAAACAAAAGATACGAGGGCCGCACTCGCTACAACAACAGCGGGCTAGGAGATAAACAAAACAAAAGACAAAGCCACCCTTTATTTGGACTTCGGAGTAGGCTTCGCCTTCTTGGCTGCCTTAAGCTTTTCCTTCTCCTCTCTATCAGCTTCACTAATAATACGCTTTTGCTTCTTATTATCCGGAATCAGGGTACTGGAGTCAACGGATTTCTTTCCAGGAATCGGAGCGCTGGGATTAATAGAATATTTTTTAGCAAGTTCCTTTGTAATTGAACGAGTTGAAAGTTTGACAATTAATCTTGATCCAGGAGGCACCACTGCAAGAGGCTTAAGACTTTCGGGGTTTGTTTCCTCAACTTTCAGCTGCATGCGCTTGTCCTGTTTGGCCTTCATCTCAGCCAAAGTCATGTCATCGACGTTCCCCGAATCTCCAGTCACAACAACATCATCCTCCTCTTCATGTCCCTCGTCACTATCATCTTCTGTCAGAGCAGCTATCATCTCCCCATGGTAGGAAGTCTCGGTGATGGGTGGCATGGGAACTTTATCATTAACCTCCTCTTTCTTGTCCTCGGCTCCTCCTCTAGACTTTGTAGCAGTGACTTCATCCCGTTTCTCCCGAGTCTCTCCAGTAGACCCTTCACCTGGAGTTGTCCTCTGTGAATCATCAATTTTCTCAGTTGGCTTGGTACCTACAGGACGAGAAGTAACAGTTATTAACTCAGGAGAAAATGCGGGACTTTCAACTGTTTGTCCAATAATGTGACGAAAGGTTGAGATAGCTTTGGCAAACTGAGGTGAAAAGGAATAAATACCCTCAGCAGATTTCTCAACTTGAGCAGTAGGAACATCAGGAGTCAATCCGGCAGTAGAAGGTAAGGAAAAAGCCTCAGGGATCTCTGGCCTTTCTGGATCATACCCCTCTACTACAGCAGCTTCGACTGTGGCAGAAGAAGAACCAACTTCAATGGTATCCATTCCCTTGGCCTGACGCCTTTCCTCCTCCATAGCGGCGACAATAAGTTTTCGCCCTTCAGCTAAGAGGGTTGTCTCTTCACCCCTCAAGTACTTCTCCATCAGCTTGTCCTCATCAATCGAATCCACTCCAAGTTCTGCTTTTTCCCATTCGACCAATTGGTCCTATGCATACACAAGGGGAATAGGATAGTCTTTAAGCCAAGCAATAGTTCGGCGATGCATCACCTGAGCAAAAAATCCAACCATAGTTTCACCACTCTCGTCTAGCTCCCTTTGAGCGTGTTTAAGCTGTTCGTTGACTTCCTCAACTTGCTGCAAAGCTGTGTTTGCATTCCCTTCGGAAAGAACTACCCTCGTTTGAGCCTCCAGTAATTTATCCTCAAGCTCTGCGTTCTTTTTGACTCAGTCTGCTTTCTCTTGGGCGAGACGAGTGCTTTCAAACTTAGCATCCTCAGCCTGCTTCTTTAAATTTATTCGCTCTTGACTATAAGACTCAAGCTCGGAATGATAGCGCTTTTGTAATTCTTAGAGTTTCCTCTTATAATTATTTACATCGCGTTATGCAAGAATAAGTTTAGCTTGGGCATCCTCCAGATCCCTCTCAGAATTTTCGATAGCCCTTGCGTCATACTCGGTGGCATCGGCCATGGTTTTTACATCTGCCATCAGATCGCTAATGATTTTGAAGAGAGTCTTTGCATACTTCTTCATCTCCTTATACTATTCGTCTACAAAGTCAATGGAAACCTTAACGTCGCTAGCTTAATCAGGATTTACCGGTGTGAGTATTGGGACGAAGTGCATGTACCCGAAATGGTGATCGGAAAATTGTTGCTTCAAAACCTCCAATCTGGCCTGGTTTTCATCATTAAGAATAATTGGCCTCGTAGTTGTGATGTCGACAGTGCGACGCTTGAGTTTCACGATGGTCCTGTCTTTTCCTGTTTCTTTCCCCGATTCCTTTTGTTTTTCTGTTGGATCAGGTACTTTCTTTGAAGAGCTGTCTTGAGGAGCTTTATTTTGGATGAGGTAGAAGGTTTGACGCCATGCTTCTCCTCCTCATGACGCAAAGGCAGATTTTTACGTTTCTATGAGTCTTTGTGGTGTGGGGGATCGAGAACAGGAAGACCGATAGGACCTTGGAAGTCGATCCCTCCTATTATCTCTGCCCCTACTTTCATGCCGGTCATGCCTATCATTGGGGGCTTACTCAAACGAACGTCCCTCATATAGTAACGCTGCCTCACCATTTGTCCAATAAGAAGAAATGAGAGAATATTAGAATCAGCATTAACATAAAACTCAAGTGTTGTGACGTGCAGTACTAGAGTGCAATGTGTTTCCTAAGTAGTGATTCCCCCCAAACAGAACAGAGCCCGGACTGAGGCTGGTACGTGCAATGTCCCCGGACTTTACGGGAGTAACTTCTTCCTCAAAAGTGAGAGCAAGAGGATTTGTTGCAAAATCTTCTGCAGCATAAAGGGTCTCGGGCAAGGGAAGATCTCTTAAACCCCGATATATAGAGTCATCCACTGTAGTATTATCTCCTAAAGGAATGACCGATGGTAACTCTTTTGGAGAAATTGGCCTTTCAGGGGTAGCCGCGTCCTTAGGAGTGATATATCTATCTCTGTCTTTCTCAGCTATGTTTGCTAGTTCATCATCCTATGTCGAAGATGGAGGAGGGTCCCTAAGGGGCACCGTTGGACCTTTCGAACTTTCTCCCGTCTCAGGGATAATATCTGCTGGGGGTATGTACACATAAGGGCCTTTCCCATGGCCTATACTGTTGGTGATGGACAATAACCCATGACGATGGAGGTACTCATCCTTAAGGACTTCATCGATGGTCAAGAACTTTTGATCACCGGTGAGTAGTTGGTGCAAGCGATCGAGGTATATTTGACCCGTCACTTGCTTTGGATTAGGAACTGCGAATAAAAATAAGAGTCATTTAATATGCTGACTCAAGTAGTTGAAATTGAAATCTAAAAGGTTGGTGCCTTACTTGACTTGAGCCATCTCCTAGCGCACCCAGGCTGCTGTTTAATATAAAACCATTCAGGTTTTGAGTCACCAGCTTTGCTGCTGTATGGAACAGTGATCATTTTCCTTTTTGGAACAAATTAAAGTATGTAAAGGATGGAGTCTCTTGGGTTCGGTGCTTGAAATTATAAAAGAAATGAATGTCGTCAAAGGTAAGTTCTATGCCTAGAATCTCTTTGTAGGCTATGTATAGGGTATACAAATAAGCATAGGAGTTGGGATGCAGTTGCATGGGGGCAATCGGCAGTTGTCTCAGAAAATCGACGACAAAAGGTGGAAACGGAGATATTGCCCCAACTAGACACATTAATCTGGTGATAGCCATATATCGTTCTGGTGGATTATGGGTATGATCTGCTTTCGAAGGCAATTGAGTATCTCTTTGGAGAATCCCATGCTTTCGGCGTATCCATAAAAGTCTGTCATTGTCAATTGTTGATTCGACTGAATCTTTAGGCGATTCCAAAATAGTGACATTTCCAAATTCGTCGGGAGCGTGGTTATCTCCTAATCCTCCTTCCTCTTCCTCACCTAGAGAGACGTCACCCCAGAAGATACTTCACTATTATGAGCTTCCATCTTGTAATCTGGGCCCTCACTATTCCATCATGAATCTGAGGTGGAAGATACATCCTCAACAGGTGGATTTTCAGATGATCTGGCAGCACCTCTCCTTTCTGCTAATCTAGACAAGTGTCTTTCCTCCATGGTTGCTAAACCATTGAAGAAGCAATGGCAGGAGTTAGAGTAAAACTGCCCGTATCCCCCCGTGCATGTGTGTGAGCTAAAGTGTGTAAGTGTGAATGCAGTAATGCAAAATAGTCACATAAAGGAATGCAATGCAAAGACGAGCAAGACAGCTATGTATTCGTTGATAATCCAAAAGTTCAGTTGAAAAGGATCTATCCTAACTGTCCAAGAAATTACTATCCATATCTAATTTTGACTAAGTTGATTGAAGCACATAGGCATTGCTGCGGACCGGTTCGGGTGCATCTGTAGAGTACGGATCGGTTCATATTTTTTCAACATCAAAGACTTAGTTTGGGTATCTATGTCGTATGCGGATCGGATCGAAATCTGAGCACAGTGGGGTTCGGATCGGACAGATCTTCAGGGAGAGAACCCAGTTCGAGTCAGTTAACGCCGAACTGAACCATCCTCATGTCTTTAAACCTATTTCCCCTTCCTGCATACGACTCTGGGACTTACCCCCATCTAGTCTGTTCCGATCCGAATCGAGGTCACAAAAGTTTCCTAATAATTTAATCTTAGTCCAGTCATCACCAACCCAATCCTCTCCCCCTGAGTGTAAACACCCCAAACTCCACTGCACCAAACCGATCCGCCCCTTCTCCTCCAGACTCATCGTCCATCTTCTTCCTATACCACTCCAAAGGTCATTATCTCCATCCACAAGTCATCAAAATCCATGTCCTATCCATGAATAGTCATACGCAATGCTATGACTGGGTTCATCAGCTCCGACACACCGAGTTGGTGGAGAAACTCCACCAACAACGACGGGGGCGAGCTGAAGATCCATAGCATCGTCAATCAACTCGTGTTCGAGAAGCAACGCGAGGACATGGGAAAATAATGAACAAAACATGGAAAAATCAACTCATGCGAAGTTATTAACCCACGTAGTGCACTGATTTGGAGATTTAAAAAGGCTTAGGAGATTGAAGAATTAGGGTTGTGCGAGGTTGAAAATAGCGGCGAAATGAAGTGAAGAGGGGAAAGGGTAATCTATGTAGATATATATGAAGATGAGGGGCTTTTTTCTTCCTCGTGGGCCCCCAATGACCAAGCCGACCCATTGGAAGAGAAGCCTGCATCCTTCTAGACCTGTGATACTACACAAGCCAAGATCGGAGCAGATAAGATGAGCACGCCATATCCAAGGATCAACCCAACATACAAGACTAATCTGAAAGAAGGAGTAGTAATTTAATAACTATGCATTATTAAAGTTTACCTGGGGAAGCTACTCGGATGTCAAGCAAAATTCTCAAAGTTATTTTAAACAATGGAAGCAATTTGTGCATTCTATTGCGTATATATAGACAACAAGAGATGTGACTTTATGAAGCAACACAACCCTGCAAACGAATGGAAGCGACTATTCAATGATTTAAATTCAGAAACCAATGTACAGACAATTTCGAAGCACACTCTATTTTCAATAGAAGTGCCCTTCGAGGGGGGAAATGTTAGCCTACTTTGTGAACTAGGCTACATAAAGTTAAAAGGGGAATTGATGAAGAGTATTGATTAGAAGAACGTGCACTAGATGCTCGGATCGGATCGGAGTTACCAAGCTAAATCGAAGCATTGTGGAGAAGAAAACAAAGGAGCGAAGATAGAAGGATCGATTCAGAGAAGCCCGATCCGCTCCTCTTCTCCTTTACATGCCCGATCCGAAAGCAGGAAACTGCAGCAGCAACAGCCCACAAACCCTGAAGTTGCGGAGCGGTTATGTGCCATTTCCCCCACGTTAACCCACTAACCTGATGCGTTGTCTTCGTCTCGTTCCATCCGAACCCGACTTATAAGGGGTGAGCGCCACGTGCATCCGAACCGGTGCCAGTTCAAAGACATTTTTCACCTATAAATAGACCACCAAGGGTCATTTGAAGGGATCTTTTGGCAAATTCAGAGCTCAAACTCCCTTGTCAACCGAATTTCATCACTATATTCAGATCATTGCAACAATTTGAAGTGAAATTCCATAAACATTGAGTGAAGTTATGCATTGTATGAGTGAAATTGGGTGAGAATTACTATTGCATTTGTATTTAAATCATCAATCCGAAGAGTAGAAAGTGGACGTAGACTTTTTAACGTCGAACCACTATAAATCGTGTGATTCTCTTTGCTTTTTCATTTCATCAGAATTATTGCTAGTTTGGGTGTTAGAACCACTTTTTGGTCTAACATTTTATGAACCAGGTTGTAATATAGTATGTTTTTATATAAGATATATATATATCTGTGTGTGTGTGTGTGTATTTTAACATATATATCTTAGGTGATAGTAGCATGTGTCCTTATACTGTTCACGCGAGTTGAGATCTTGAAGGAAAATAGAAAATTTGTACTAGGTATTGTTAAGGTTTCCGCAAGATCACTACATAATTAGATTTTGAAAGAGGGAAGAAGATAACGATAACAAACAAATTCCTCCAAACAAACCTTTATTAATCCATCAATTTATTACAAAGAAAGACCTAAAATTGAGAGAATATCTCAATCCCTAAAAACAAAAATAAGTTTTTCTCCCTTCAAAAGTATATGTAAATCTATCTCTAATGAGATGTTTATATAGGCAAACAGTATAACTAGGTCAATACCCTAATTGGGCCCTAATGTAACGACCCGGATTTTGAGCGACTTTGGTTATCGACATAAACACGATGTCGATAACCAAAACATCGAAAAATCCTGGTAATTAGTGAAAGAAATTAGAGGGTGAGGAAAGATAAGATAGAAAATTAGAATAGAAGAAGAAGAAGAACACAACATCAGAGTAACACGAATCTCACAGCGGAACGAATAAAAATATTTCATAACATAACT
This sequence comes from Allium sativum, assembly GCA_030737875.1. Classification (NCBI taxonomy): domain Eukaryota; kingdom Viridiplantae; phylum Streptophyta; class Magnoliopsida; order Asparagales; family Amaryllidaceae; genus Allium; species Allium sativum. The sequence goes on from CM060925.1 coordinate 14,898,901, forward strand.
TTGAAATACAAATCTGTACTTGAATATACATGTCATTATCAAAGTACAACACTTACAACACAGCGAAAATAACTATAGTCATATGATCCTAAAGCCTCCTGCTCCAGCTCTTCCAGTATATCTGTAAATCCCGACTACTTGACTGCCCGTACAAATTTAGGCACCCAAGAGTTTAGGGAAAACAACAAAATAAACTCCGGGTCAGTCATGGGACTGGTGTGAGTAAAACAGTTTAAACAGTTCAAAACAGGTAATCGATATCTCATAAGACCACGCCGCATAACGGAACGGGTTTTTCCCTTATGAGAATCTAAAATAACTTTATATCAAAAACCTTTTGATATTATAATAATGTCTATCAACCACAGTATATATATAATTATCTAGTAGAAACGCTTTCATCTCACGTTCTACATATATAGTATACAACTCAAAACCGCAAGCACGTATTGGGTAATGGATTTCCAACTATGACAAGGTATGGAAACACCTATCGCTCGTGTACCTCTAGAGAGGAATACACTGGGTTCAACAAGAACATCTTGCAACCCGGCCACACATGACCGACCACTCATTTCGCTTGAGTGTATCGAATGTATATCACCAACAGTTGGGATCAGCAACCGTTTCCCGAATGGGACAGCATCAAAAATAGATTTTTAGAAGTAAATGAAACTCTAGATCAGGTGATTATACACCCTACTTCGGTGCGACCGACTTAGCCATGCTGCCTGCCCGATTTCTGTCATTTACCGGATGATGAGGCTAGAAGCTACGCTTTATCATCATACCAGATTCACTTTGAATGCCACATCATCAAATCCATCCAATCACCGATTGACGTCCTCAACAATACATTATGTGTTAGCTAAAAGAAGTTTCCTTCTCCGCTTCCACTCTTGGTACGGTTGAAGAAATCAATATACGTGATCGTCTGGAAATACTCTGTCAGACATCCGTCCATACAAGTCATCCAGGAACAAGATGAACCGAAGGCACTATTCTGTAAACAGGATAGCCCTTGCATAACTCCGTCTTCACTTATCTTTGGCATATATGATTCGCAACGCTTATGCCAATACAGAGTGGTTCTTTGGATAATAATCCAACCGGTCTCTCCATATTAACAACGTTAAAATGGTCAAAACTTCGATAGTCTGTGATTTAACTATCAAATAAAAACAGGTGTGCAAACAACGATATTATTTCCAAATGGAAATTATATCGATCAAACATCATTTAACATTCATTTCCTTAGTTCATTAATTTACTTATCTCCTGTTTCCCTATATTCAGTATTTCTTATTTTCTAAATTGGGAAAATGTACGTTATTAACAATGGAAAACATTTCCATTTCTTTGTTTTCTTTATTAGAAAACATTTCTGGTTTCTTATTTGGAAAACATTTCCAAAGCTTCTTCATTGGACTTAGACAGATGTTTAAACAAACATCGCTATGCCAACTCAAACCATTTCCTTTACTGCCGAACTTTAACTATTCCTTAGTTAAAACGAAGCCAATCAAGTTGGGGTAGAACTACCTCTCAGACCTTAACTGAACAACATTTCTAACTTTGAAATTGGCAAAGTTCACTTTATATTTCTTAACTAACTTCCTTACTTAACTCTCGTTCGAATAAATCTCTATTCGATTTATTCTATTTGATTTACTCTATTCACTTAGCTCCTATCGAATAAACTATATTCGATAGCTCTTTTAATTTTATTTGAATACTATATATTTGATTTACCCATTTCATTTTATTCGAATAAACTATATTTGATTTACTCCTTTTACTTTCTATTCGAATAAACTATATTAGATTAACTCATTTTACTTTCTATTCGAATAACTATATTCGATTAACTCATTTGCTTCTATTCTAATCGATTAAACTAACATCGATTATCTCCTTTCAACTTTATTCTCTAATCGATTAACTAACATCGATTAACTTCTTTTTAACTTTATTCTCTAATCGATTAACTAACATAGATTAACTTCTTTTTAACTTTATTCTCTAATCGATTAACTAACATCGATTAACTTCTTTTTAACTTTATTCTCTAATCGATTAACTAACATCGATTAACTTCTTTTTAACTTTATTCTCTAATCGATTAACTAACATCGATTAACTTCTTTTTAACTTTATTCTCTAATCGATTAACTAACATCGATTAACTTCTTTTTAACTTTATTCTCTAATCGATTAACAAACATCGATTAACTTCTTTTTAACTTTATTCTCTAATCGATTAACTAACATCGATTAACTTCTTTTTAACTTTATTCTCTAATCGATTAACTTCTTTTTAACTTTATTCTCTAATCGATTAACTAACATCGATTAACTTCTTTTGATAAACTACGTTTTCCGTTACAACTATTTCCTTTTTATAACGTTTACTTACCGTTACAAATATATCCTATTTATAACTTCTATTTACCGTTACAAATATTCCTATTTATAACTTCTATTTACCGTTACAAATATTCCTATTTATAACTTCTATTTACCGTTACAAATATTCCTATTTGTAACTTCTATTTATTTTCTAAATAAATATTCCTTTTCTATTTCTATTTATTTTCTAAATAAATATCCCTTTTATAAAACCGTGTTCGTTTTATAAATAATTCCTTTTATAAAATCCTATGATTTTATAAAATTCCTTTTATTTCAATATACATTGAAATACTTCTTTTTACATCCCAGGGTCTTTTATGATATTTAAAATATCGAATAAAAATGATCAACATCATTCCAACACCCATAATCCATAACGGATTATATAACACATCATATATCACAATATATGAAAACAGTAAAATAAATGTTGAGGAATCCAGTCGGATTCCTCCAACCTGTTTCCCTGCATCACAGATGTTAAACAATATAGATAACATCACTTTTCAGTTCTATATGATATATTCTGTTAAACAGAATCAATATAGAAAATTTAACTAACTGACTAGCAGTTCAATCAACAGCCAACACACAGTCAATCAGCCAATGTTTAACAGTTCTAAAAATATAACATGAAATTATAAACTGTTCAAAGTTAGTGAGATTTACTCACATTGGCGCGTTAGCCGTTAAATAACGGTTTGCGTTATTTGATTCAGTCGGACAATTTATTTCGATATAAATTGTAACGAGCTTCAATCCACTCCCATTCAGTTCCATGGTGTAGCCGCCGTCCATACGATTCCAACATGACAAACCGTTCGTAATTCTGATCACGTACGGAAGAGATATAAATTTTACAAGTTATATTGATTTAAACGATATATATATAATTTAATTATCTACACTTAAATCATTATCCCTTATCTAATCTGCCAAATCTTGATCTACTACAGACGTAAATATGATAAATGTGATATGTTTATATCTTACTTTCAAAGCCCAAAGTGGATTTCATACACTCGACTTGAGGTATTCACATAATTAAACAAATGCACTAAGTTTTTATGATATTATATATATAATTAACTTAACAAATAAATATGGATTTTGGGGCCTTACATTATATATATCAGCCCATCCTCTTTTGCAAAAGCCCAGACTGCATGTGAACGATCTTAATCTTCCACTTACCACGTTCTAAAACACGTCATCTCCAGGTAGCTTCATCTTCCTGTAATACGTTTCCACCGCAAGCTCATTTCCCAAGGTCTTCCTCCTTCGCGCCTTGCATAAAAGAAACGCAGATCCACCTTTATAAATACATTATACAATACTGCAAATCTCGTTCGGTTCCTCTCCGCAAATCCCTACTTTTCGAACATCACTTCATCGGCATCTGACTCCTCAAACATTTGATGGACCATGCTCCTATACCCTCACGCAAATAGCAGCTAGCATTTTTGCTTATATATTTTTCTTTTCCGCCAATACGTCTTCCCCAACATGAAATCCGCAACAGTCATGGCTTCAACAACTCCCAGACTCCATGGTGACAGCACCTACCCACAACTACCTCGGAAAACCCAAAAACTACACAACCGCCACCTCTTGATACACCGAACTCAACCAGCACCTCATCCTCGCCTAACAACCTCCGCGACGACACTTTTTCCAAAGCCCTGGCTTGCGTCTGTTAGGAGACAGCGAACCAAAATTGCGTTCATGGTTTATGGGCTCGTATTCATGGTTTTATTATTGCTGAAGTTTTATTTCTGCAACCAAAAGATGGATGGCTCGCCTCATGTATTTATATCTTCGAGAGTCTTAACCCTTAAGAAAAATAACAGTAAATGTGGTAGGACAGAAATCAAGAACGTTGTAGGCTAAACTGTCATGAATTGAAATGTATTACATTCATTTTTGCATTTGGCTGGATGAGCGAATACGTGGGCACTTAGGTCTCCATGTGGTATGTTTGGTTAAGGGGTAGCCAACGTGGTTGAATAGGGACTTGGGAATTTTAGTAGTAGAAATACATATATGTTATAAGTCTAGTGAATTCCGTTAAGTAAAATCACTTCATGTCCAAGCTGGTACGGACTGAAATGAGAATACAGTCATGTCCAGTGATGAGCCACAATCCCAAAAATATAATAATACCGGTAGATTAACTCATATTGTGAAACCCCAAAATGTTGACTACAGGGTGCAAAATACTCCAAATAAAAAGTTGCTTATTTAATTAATTAAAAATTTCCATAAAATTCTAAAAATTAAATTATCCCTACGTCTCAAAAGAACCTTGTCTAAATTCAAACCCTATCTCTAGTTATATCGAATAAACCGATACGGTCGATAAACGATTCTATAGCGACTATTTTAAAATTTGATTTGGACGTATCTCAAAATATACATGACAAAATCCTGAATTTTCTCTTCCACTAAAAAGATATACTCCACCAGCTCCTAACGTTTCTCGTTTCACAGAAATCCGATTTAAAACGAACTCTGTACATTCAGTTGAAGTTCAAATCGCCAATTTACGAACTGCAGCGCCATTTCGAGCTCGTTTATAATTATATTATAAACTATACGTTCAACTGTCGACGATTGAATATATTCGTTATTCAAATTCAATTTCAAGCTGAATTAAATATCACAGATGATCCCGTTCACATCATATCGTCATTTCGACCATTCAGAATTAAATATCTTATTTAATTTAATATTTTAATTAAATATTCATCATAATTAAATTACACGACCATTTAATTCACTAACCCACCATTAATATAATTAAATAAATTAATCATAATACCCCTGCCAATGCGGGTCATTACAATCGTCCCCACTTAAAATAATTTCGTCCTCGAAATTGCTAAAAGGTAAAGAACGACCCTATCGACTGGTTAGAACATATTCGTTCACTGCTTAACTTCAGTTTCAACTGAACCAATTTAATTTCTATTAAATTATTTATTAATTCTTATCAACAAAAATTTTCAAAAATCCTGAAAATTTTCTAACGCCTTAACTCTTCGTAAAATTTCGCCAGCACCTCCTTTGTACTGGTCAATACGTCAAACTCCAACTCAAAAGAAAACCAAACAGCCAAGCGGCTTGCCAATTCGGCTTATCAACATCTCAAACCCATATGTAACATAAACTGGTACCTTTTTGTTGGGCATATCAATATCCTTTCCACCTGTTATCAATTTAGCGGATACAAGGATCATTCCAATCAAATTCCAATCTGCTTTTATCTCCAACACAACCATTCGCTTTTACCAAGCCAAATTTCCATTTCAACTCAAGTTTTCGTCTTGATTCCCAACTCTTAACTTGATTATCACATTACACTTCAAATTTGAATCTCACAATCCAATTGGTCTTGATATCATTCTAATTCAATCTCAGTTACCACTTTACTGGCTTTACTTTACTTCAAATTTGTTTTCACAAATTTTTGTTAAATTTGTTTTTAATTCAAACAGTCTTTCCCTGGGAGTTTTTAAACAGATTACTTTTTCAAAAATCAAATTTTCCTTTTTGAAATTCAACTGAGCCCATAATCAATATTCCATTAGTTAAATCACTTCTCTATTTCTTTATCAATATTTGTTAACCAAATATTTTCAATAACCATATTGGCCTTTTACGTTATTTGGAAAACATTTCCGCATATCGCCTTCCTTTATTTTCTAAACTTCAGAAAATATATGCTATTTCTAATTGGGAAATATTCCAATTACTTATCTCTTTTCCGATCTCGTTTATTTCTATACTTAGGAAATATTCTTTATTATATTTCCAAGCTTACACTTATTTGGGTTAAAACGGATGTTGTGTAAAACATCGTTACGACAACCCAAATACTATATTCAACTAACTCTTATTCAACATTGATCTTTGAGCCTGAAATCTTACTATTTATCTGTTAATAATGAAATCAATCGAGTTGGGGTATAATTACCTCTCAGACCTTGACTGAATAACATTTATAACGTCAAAACAGATATGACTACTCACTCGAATATTCAATACCATACAACTACTTCTTCACTTTTAAACACGTATACACTTTCTCTTTCTATTCTTACTAGATTTTCTTCCTAGTCTTTTTTTTTTATATTTTACTATTCTATTTCTAAGTTCGTTTCCTGGTCGACTTCTATATATATTGATATATAGATTTCTAGTTATCAAACTTCTTAAAAATATTCTAACTCTTTAAATTCCCGGAAAAATTCGCCATAACCCCCTTTGTATCAGGAGCATCGGGATATTTCAAATAGCCTCCCATGGCCCTCACCAATCCAAAAGAAAAAGAAAAGGCCAAGCGGCTAGCCCATACGGCGCATAAAATCTCATATATGAATTAAATACATACCTTTCCGTCGAGCATTCTATTTATAAACCTTTATACCTTATCCATACATATCTCATGTATATCCATACATTTCTAATTCATTTGAACTTAATCCAATCATTTTAACTTAGTTCGTTAAGTGATTTTCAAATTGCTGGTTTTCCCATTTCACCTTTATATTTGAGTATAACATGTTCAAATATATGTTTAACTTGTTTATCAACTAATTGAATTCCATTTCAAATTTTATTTGAATTTCCTATATTCAAATTCCTTTTCGATTCTCTTATTCAAATTCTATATTTGAATTTCATTTCAAATCTCTTATTCAAATTTTATATTTGAATTTCACTTCAATTCTATTTGAATCTTCTATATTCAAATTTCATTTCACTTTCGATATTCAAATCCTATATTTGAAATCTCTTATATTTTCTATATCCAATCGCCATTTGAATTTCTATATTCAAATTCTATATCACTTCTATTGAATTTCATATATTCAAACTCCCTTTGAATTCCTATATTCAATTTCTATTTGAATTCTCTTTATTCAAATCCCCTTTTGAATTTTCTATATTCAAATCCTATGTTTGAACTTCCTTTATTCAAATTCCTTTAAATAAGTCTCGGTTTCAATTCCTTTTGAAATCGATATTTCCACCTTAGGAAAATAGGTTTTTCCTTTCAATTTCATACTTGTATATATTTTTTTTCTGAATTATCTAATGACAATTCTCTTCACTTCATTTATAAACTTCGTTTATAAAAGAACTATTTATAAACTTCGTTTATAAAGGAACTTCTCGTTTTATTTCTTTTAAAAACAAGTTAATATTTCAAATCTATTTCAAAATTCAAATTCTGTATTTAAAATCCCATTTTGAAATTCAACACACTTGTCTTTTCCAAAACAAATTCAAAACAGTATCTCTGGTAGTAATTCGTCACTTACAACTCGAAAATGAATACTGATGATGCAGCTGTCATCATCAGAATCTATTTTCCAGCGATCGAAGTGAGTTCAATACTATAAAACCATTTCTAAACATTTCCCCTTTGAAATTCATTTCAAAATATAATTCACACTGCTTGTAAAACAATTTAAAATCTCCTAGGATCTTAAATTTTCCTTACTTTTAATCCAAATCCATTTACAAACACTTATCCAGTTTTCCAGAGTTTTATTTCAATTTCTGGTTTGAATTTCAGATTTAACTCATCTGATTTCACGTATCTCACTTATATGAATTCAGATTGGTTATTTACATAACCATTTAATTTATAATCTTACTCGACTATAATAACAACCAATATATCCAATATATTCAAAATATACGTCGGGTAAACTATTTCGTTTCCCCTCTTTTCAAAACATACCATGACGGTTCATCGTATTCGAGTGTTTACAAAATCCCTACCGATACAGTGGATCAAACTGATCGACCAGAATTCACAACCAACTCAACCAATGGATCTCCACAATATAAAACAATTTTTTTTATATCAATAACAAATACGTTCACTCGTATATATACACTCAATCTCAGTCTAGGGTATTACTAACCCTATCTCTACCGAGTCACGCCACAGAGCCAAGTAATTCTTAACTTAAGCTCTGATACCAACTGTAACGACCCGGATTTTGAGCGACTTTGGTTATCGACATAAACACGATGTCGATAACCAAAACATCGAAAAATCCTGGTAATTAGTGAAAGAAATTAGAGGGTGAGGAAAGATAAGATAGAAAATTAGAATAAAAGAAGAAGAAGAACACAACATCAGAGTAACACGAATCTCACAGCGGAACGAATAAATATATTTTATAACATAACTTTGAAATACAAATCTGTACTTGAATATACATGTCATTATCAAAGTACAACACTTACAACGCAGCGGAAATAACTATAGTCATATGATCCTGAAGCCTCCTGCTCCAGCTCTTCCAGTATATCTGTAAATCTCGACTACTTGACTGCCCGTACAAATTTAGGCACCCAAGAGTTTAGGGAAAACAACAAAATAAACTCCGGGTCAGTCATGGGACTGGTGTGAGTAAAACAGTTTAAACAGTTCAAAACAGGTAATCGATATCTCATAAGACCACGCCGCATAACGGAACGGGTTTTTCCCTTATGAGAATCTAAAATAACTTTATATCAAAAACCTTTTGATATTATAATAATGTCTATCAACCACAGTATATATATAATCATCTAGTAGAAACGTTTTCATCTCACGTTCTACATATATAGTATACAACTCAAAACCGCAAGCACGTATTGGGTAATGGATTTCCAACTATGACAAGGTATGGAAACACCTATCGCTCGTGTACCTCTAGAGAGGAATACACTGGGTTCAACAAGAACATCTTGCAACCCGGCCACACATGACCGACCACTCATTTCGCTTGAGTGTATCGAATGTATATCACCAACAGTTGGGATCAGCAACCATTTCCCGAATGGGACAGCATCAACAATAGATTTTTAGAAGTAAATGAAACTCTAGATCAGGTGATTATACACCCTACTTCGGTGCGACCGACTTAGCCATGCTGCCTGCCCGATTTCTGTCATTTACCGGATGATGAGGCTAGAAGCTACGCTTTATCATCATAACAGATTCACTTTGAATGCCACATCATCAAATCCATCCAATCACCGATTGACGTCCTCAACAATACATTATGTGTTAGCTAAAAGAAGTTTCCTTCTCCGCTTCCACTCTTGGTACGGTTGGAGAAATCAATATACGTGATCGTCTGGAAATACTCTGTCAGACATCCGTCCATACAAGTCATCCAGGAACAAGATGAACCGAAGGCACTATTCTGTAAACAGGATAGCCCTTGCATAACTCCGTCTTCACTTATCTTTGGCATATATGATTCGCAACGCTTATGCCAATACAGAGTGGTTCTTTAGATAATAATCCAACCGGTCTCTCCATATTAACAACGTTAAAATGGTCAAAACTTCGATAGTCTTTGATTTAACTATAAAATAAAAACAGGTGTCCAAACAACGATATTATTTCCAAATGGAAATTATATCGATCAAACATCATTTAACATTCATCTCCTTAGTTCATTAATTTACTTATCTCCTGTTTCCCTATATTCAGTATTTCTTATTTTCTAAATTGGGAAAATGTACGTTATTAACAATGGAAAACATTTCCATTTCTTTGTTTTCTTTATTAGAAAACATTTCTGGTTTCTTATTTGGAAAACATTTCCAAAGCTTCTTCATTGGACTTAGACAGATGTTTAAACAAACATCGCTATGCCAACTCAAACCATTTCCTTTACTGCCGAACTTTAACTATTCCTTAGTTAAAATGAAGCCAATCAAGTTGGGGTAGAACTACCTCTCAGACCTTAACTGAACAACATTTCTAACTTTGAAATTGGCAAAGTTCACTCTATATTTCTTAACTAACTTCCTTACTTAACTCTCGTTCGAATAAATCTCTATTCGATTTATTCTATTTGATTTACTCTATTCACTTAGCTCCTATCGAATAAACTATATTCGATAGCTCTTTTAATTTTATTTGAATACTATATATTTGATTTACCCATTTCATTTTATTCGAATAAACTATATTTGATTTACTCCTTTTACTTTCTATTCGAATAAACTATACTCGATTAACTCATTTTACTTTCTATTCGAATAACTATATTCGATTAACTCATTTGCTTCTATTCTAATTGATTAAACTAACATCGATTATCTCCTTTCAACTTTATTCTCTAATCGATTAACTAACATCGATTAACTTCTTTTTAACTTTATTCTCTAATCGATTAACTAACATAGATTAACTTCTTTTTAACTTTATTCTCTAATCGATTAACTAACATCGATTAACTTCTTTTTAACTTTATTCTCTAATCGATTAACTAACATCGATTAACTTCTTTTTAACTTTATTCTCTAATCGATTAACTAACATCGATTAACTTCTTTTTAACTTTATTCTCTAATCGATTAACTAACATCGATTAACTTCTTTTTAACTTTATTCTCTAATCGATTAACTAACATCGATTAACTTCTTTTTAACTTTATTCTCTAATCGATTAACTAACATCGATTAACTTCTTTTTAACTTTATTCTCTAATCGATTAACTAACATCGATTAACTTCTTTTTAACTTTATTCTCTAATCGATTAACTAACATCGATTAACTTCTTTTTAACGTTATTCTCTAATCGATTAACTTCTTTTTAACTTTATTCTCTAATCGATTAACTAACATCGATTAACTTCTTTTGATAAACTACGTTTTCCGTTACAACTATTTCCTTTTTATAACGTTTACTTACCGTTACAAATATATCCTATTTATAACTTCTATTTACCGTTACAAATATTCCTATTTATAACTTCTATTTACCATTACAAATATTCCTATTTATAACTTCTATTTACCATTACAAATATTCCTAGTTATAACTTCTATTTACCGTTACAAATATTCCTATTTATAACTTCTATTTACCGTTACAAATATTCCTATTTGTAACTTCTATTTATTTTCTAAATAAATATTCCTTTTCTATTTCTATTTATTTTCTAAATAAATATCCCTTTTATAAAACCGTGTTCGTTTTATAAATAATTCCTTTTATAAAATCCTGTGATTTTATAAAATTCCTTTTATTTCAATATACATTGAAATACTTCTTTTTACATCCCAGGGTCTTTTATGATATTTAAAATATCGAATAAAAATGATCAACATCATTCCGACACCCATAATCCATAACGGATTATATAACACATCATATATCACAATATATGAAAACAGTAAAATAAATGTTGAGGAATCCAGTCGGATTCCTCCAACCTGTTTCCCTGCATCACAGATGTTAAACAATATAGATAACATCACTTTTCAGTTCTATATGATATATTCTGTTAAACAGAATCAATATAGAAAATTTAACTAACTGACTAGCAGTTCAATCAACAGCCAACACACAGTCAATCAGCCAATGTTTAACAGTTCTAAAAATATAACATGAAATTATAAACTGTTCAAAGTTATTGAGATTTACTCACATTGACGCGTTAGCCGTTAAATAACGGTTTGCGTTATTTGATTCAGTCGGACAATTTATTTCGATATAAATTGTAACGAGCTTCAATCCACTCCCAGTCAGTTCCATGGTGTAGCCGCCGTCCATACGATTCCAACATGACAAACCGTTCGTAATTCTGATCACGTACGGAAGAGATATAAATTTTACAAGTTATATTGATTTAAACGATATATATATAATTTGATTATCTACACTTAAATCATTATCCCTTATCTAATCTGCCAAATCTTGATATACTACAGACGTAAATATGATAAATGTGATATGTTTATATCTTACTTTCAAAGCCCAAAGTGGATTTCATACACTCGACTTGAGGTATTCACATAATTAAACAAATGCACTAAGTTTTTATGATATTATATATATAATTAACTTAACAAATAAATATGGATTTTGGGGCCTTACATTATATATATCAGCCCATCCTCTTTTGCAAAAGCCCAGACTGCATGTGAACGATCTTAATCTTCCACTTACCACGTTCTAAAACACGTCATCTCCAGGTCGCTTCATCTTCCTGTAATACGTTTCCACCGCAAGCTCATTTCCTAAGGTCTTCCTCCTTCGCGCCTTGCATAAAAGAAACGCAGATCCACCTTTATAAATACATTATACAATACTGCAAATCTCGTTCGGTTCCTCTCCGCAAATCCCTACTTTTCGAACATCACTTCATCGGCATCTGACTCCTCAAACATTTGATGGACCACGCTCCTATACCCTCACGCAAATAGCAGCTTGCATTTTTGCTTATATATTTTTCATTTCCGCCAATACGTCTTCCCCAACATGAAATCCGCAACATTCATGGCTTCAACAACTCCCAGACTCCATGGTGACAGCACCTACCCACAACTACCTCGGAAAACCCAAAAACTACACAACCGCCACCTCTTGATACACCGAACTCAACCAGCACCTCATCCTCGCCTAACAACCTCCGCGACGACACTTTTTCCAAAGCCCTGGCTTGCGTCTGTTAGGAGACAGCGAACCAAAATTGCGTTCATGGTTTATGGGCTCATATTCATGGTTTTATTATTGCTGAAGTTTTATTTCTGCAACCAAAAGATGGATGGCTCGCCTCATGTATTTATATCTTCGAGAGTCTTAACCCTTAAGAAAAAGAACAGTAAACGTGGTAGGACAGAAATCAAGAACGTTGTAGGCTAAACTGTCATGAATTGAAATGTATTACATTCATTTTTGCGTTTGGTTGGATGAGCGAATACGTGGGCACTTAGGTCTCCATGTGGTATGTTTGGTTAAGGGGTAGCCAACGTGGTTGAATAGGGACTTGGGAATTTTAGTAGTAGAAATACATATATGTTATAAGTCTAGTGAATTCCGTTAAGTAAAATCACTTCATGTCCAAGCTGGTACGGACTGAAATGAGAATACAGTCATGTCCAGTGATGAGCCACAATCCCAAAAATATAATAATACCGGTAGATTAACTCATATTGTGAAACCCCAAAATGTTGACTACAGGGTGCAAAATACTCCAAATAAAAAGTTGCTTATTTAATTAATTAAAAATTTCCATAAAATTCTAAAAATTAAATTATCCCTACGTCTCAAAAGAACCTTGTCTAAATTCAAACCCTATCTCTAGTTATATCGAATAAACCGATACGGTCGATAAACGATTCTATAGCGACTATTTTAAAATTTGATTTGGACGTATCTCAAAATATACATGACAAAATCCTGAATTTTCTCTTCCACTAAAAAGATATACTCCACCAGCTCCTAACGTTTCTCGTTTCACAGAAATCTGATTTAAAACGAACTCTGTACATTCAGTTGAAGTTCAAATCGCCAGTTTACGAACTGCAGCGCCATTTCGAGCTCGTTTATAATTATATTATAAACTATACGTTCAACTGTCAACGATTGAATATATTCGTTATTCAAATTCAATTTCAAGCTGAATTAAATATCACAGATGATCCCGTTCACACCATATCGTCATTTCGACCATTCAGAATTAAATATCTTATTTAATTTAATATTTTAATTAAATATTCATCATAATTAAATTACACGACCATTTAATTCACTAACCCACCATTAATATAATTAAATAAATTAATCATAATACCCCTGCCAATGCGAGTCATTACACCTAAAATCTCTCAAAACTAAATCCTCCAAAAAACTTGGTCAAAATAAATCTTTCCATAAGCCTTCCCATGTAGATAATTTATTGCCTTTTCTAATGCAATAAAAGAGGTAACTAATTACTCCATAAAATCTACCAAATCTTTAAAAGATGCAATTAACCAATCTTCAAAATCTAGGGAACCTATAAAATAGGCAACGAATTTGAGTCATAATTCCATATTGACTCAAATATATCCAAGATCTTCATAAATATGGAACGTTGTATCACAGAAAACCTAACAATCTCCACCTTGATACTATATTCCATATATGTCATCCAAGCTCCACCTAGATATGAAATCACTCCAACAACCACTGATTTCAAAACAAAATCCACAAACCAAAAACCACCTACAAATGATGCATCTCCCACATGAGATGCCCCACTCGAAAAATATCTCAAAATTGTTTGTAATACCACAATGGCCTTCATGTAGGCTTTTTGGCTCTACATTGATGGCTCCACCTTGATTCAGATGAACTTGCCTCTCCTAATCCAATTTGAGAACTCATAACATTCTCCACCGTTTTTCCAAGTAATTTATGTTATCATTTCCCCATGCGTGCGCAGAAGCTCCTTATTACCCCTCCAAACCCTTGTGACTCCACCACTAGTCGAAAATTTACAGCCTTTTTGTTCCAACTGTCCTATTGAAGCAAGATTCATCTTAATTTCTGGGATGTACCTAACTCTTGTTAGCTTCACCACATTTCCATCATTCATCTTCAACCAGACCAAACCTATGCCTTTAATATGAAAATCTCGACCATCGGCAGATTCCACTTTAGATGTTTGTTTTTCATAATCAATGAATGCTTCCTTTTGATGGCATATGTGAAAAAAAGCTCCTGAATCAAGTATCCAATCTTTGCTTTTGCCTTCATTAACACATAAGACATTGCCTTCAAGCTCCTCATCAAAATTCACCTCATTACCATTATTATTTTGTTCATCCGACCCTTTTTCCAATGCCTTTATCTTCTCCTTATCCCTTTTAAGCATATGACAAAATCTCAGTTAATGATCGTGTATGTCGCAGTAAAAACAAATGTATTCTTTCCGCCTTTCCATATTTTGTTGATTAACCCTCCTTGCAATAAAAGCTTTTTCAGTTGGAGTTTCAATTTCCATTTCCTTATCTTTTCCTTCCATAAGGCTCATCCTCCGCATCTCTTCATTAAGCAAGCTACTAACCACAGACCCCATTGAAACAACGCCATTTGAATTTGAGTTATTCAATGCAACCGCAAGTGTTTCCCAACTCTCGGTCAATGAACTCATCATCATTAAATCTTGTGTTTCTTCATCCACCTTGAAATTCACGGCCACCAATTGATTCACAATTTCCTAAAAATCATTAAGATGCTCCCCAATTGATCCACCTTCCTTAAGCTTCAGATTTAGCAATCTTCTCATAAGAAGAGCCTTATTTGTTGCAGAGTTCTATGCATAAACCCCTTCCAATTTCTTCCATGTAGCATAAGAAGATGTTTCATTAGCAATGATATTAACACTGAATTATCCAAAAAACATCGAATAGACCCAGCAACCTTGTTATCCAAAGTCACCCATTTTTCTTTGGATAAATTGCAAGGTTTCTCACCGTTATTCTCTAATGGTTGATGAAGATCATCAAGATAAAGGAAATTTTCCATCTTTGCCTTCCATAATCCCCAATTTCTTCCATTAAGCTTTTTAATGATTATTTTATCCATATTCAAACCCACTTCAAAAAAATTGTGTAGAAGGCTCTGATACCAATTGTTAAGGTTTCCGTAAGATCACTACACAAACAGATTTTGAAAGAAGGAAGAAGATAACAATAACAAACAAATTCCTCCAAACTAACCTATATTAATCCACCGATTTATTATAAAGAAAGACATAAAATTGAGAGAATATCTCAATCCATAAAAACAAAAACAAGCTTTTCTCCCTTCAAAAGTATATGTAAATATATCTCAAATGAGATATTTATATACGTAGATAGAAAGACTAGGTCAACACCCTAATTGGGCCCTAAAATCTCTCAAAAATAAACCCTCCACAAAACTTGGTCAAAATAAATCTTTCCATAAGTCTTCCCATGTAGATAATTTGTTGCCTTTTCTAATGCAATAAAAGAGGCAACTAATTACTCCATAAAATCTACTAAATCTTTAAAAGATGCAATTAATCAATCTTCAAAAATCTAGGAAACCTATAATTAGGCAATGAATTTGAGTCATAATTCCATATAGACTTAAATATATTCAAGATCTTCATACATATGGAATGTTGTATCACAAAAAACCTAATAGGTATTTCATATTTGCGTTTTATATATGTATAAAAATGATTTCGTTAATGTTTTGTTTGCCTTGAAAAGTTTTATTGTAGCTATATTTGTTCCTTCCTTCCCATGCATGAATGTGTGTCCACATACATGCATATAACGATATACATTACATATGGGAACATTTGAGTACTTAGCATATTTAATGGATAGGCTGTAGTTAAGTATAATTTGAAACAATGTTGTCTGCTAAACATATACACCATGCATATTGGAGTTTTAATGAGAGTGAAAACCAACTTTGTGGTAGGAAGGTGCGTTTAATATGTATAAAAAAAGAAACTTTGGCTAAGTTTGGCTATAGCATTGGTTTGCAATCTAGAATGATATATATATCAAGTTTTGGAAACAATATACTTGTTGTGTATAAATATTAAGTTACAGTAACAATTTGGCTTTATACTCATTTATGCGTGTTGATTTTTTTGAGAACGCAAACACTTTTTGACCTGCTATGACAATATGACATGTTGAAGCCTAGGTAGTAGGTATCCATTGTTTACTGGTGTATTAACCGAGCCTGAGTTTTCAGTTATTGAAGATGACATTATGAAGATGAAGATCGAGCTTGACAGACATATTATTATTATTCCGCTGCAAATATTGGTATGTTGTATAACAGTTAACTCTGATAATTGTTGTTAGTATAAAATCAAATGTATGTTTTAACTGCTTCATGAACTGTTGTTTTTTATTATATTTGTCCTTCCGCTGTGAGATTCTGTGATTTTTTTTCCCTTCTTTTTTCTTTTTATTATATTAATCCCAATAACTGTTTGTATTTTTTATTTGTTTAAGTCGATATCTGAGATCATTGTCGATTTGAACAGTCGAAAATCCCGGGTTGTTACAAATATTATCAAATCAAACTTAGTTATCCAATTTTAGGAATGAATTTCCAATTCCATTGGAAATCTAAAAAATACATCTTAGTTTATATGTTCAGTTTTCAACAAATAATTTATGAATATAAATTTAAAAAAAATTAAAATTCCTAATTATCTCTTATAAATTAAAAAGAGTTATCAATTAAAAAAACTAATGAATATTTAAAATAAAATGAATATTCATATATTAATTTCAGGATTGTTGCACTTCGGGTTGGATCAGATCCTAGTGCGGGGAGCGATACTTTTCTACAGCTAAATGTCTCAGCTCTCTATATGTCCCATTACTCTTGTGCCGCATGCTCCATGATGCTTCAAGCTTGACTCCAACGATGTTCTGAGACTCATATGCACTTCATTCAAGCACATGAAATAGCACAAGATATCATTCAAGCAGACTGAAGCAAGCAGCCTTTCAATTTTGGTTAAGTAAGGACTAGAATGCTGCATAGGACCCGAATTGTCACATCCTAGTCATTATATTGGATTGCCATATTTGGTTTGTCACATCCGTATAAGATAATTTGGATCGTCGTATTCAGATTTGGATATCCAAGTTGTTGACTTCAAATTGGCGAAAACCCAATACATTGCAACTCAAACACAACTTCAACATTTGTCAATCAAGAACTCACAACCACCAACTTGCAGTAGATGAACAGAGGAGTACACATCCTGGATCGGCTAAAATCAAATTGGCATTGATTTGGATGGGCCGTGGATTGCTTTTGATCCAAATGCCAAGCAAGAGCGTTACGGCCCCTACTTACTGGATTTGGTCACACGGCCTACCTGATTTCCCTATGATGTTTCGATTTGATCAGAGTTGTTTTCTATCTATAAATACTAGTTATACGCTTCATTTTTGGGATCTCCCGACACTTATAAAACTCCATGTACATAGTCATGTCGGATCTACTTTGACATAAGATTTTAAAACTCCAAAACAATAATAAAATCAATTAAATTATTCAAGTAGATGTAGGCTTAAATGCCAAACCACTATAAAATCATTGCGTGATTCCTTTTTGTTGACTTCTGTGATTATATCTCAATTTTCTCTTCCTTAAGTGTTTCTTCATATTTTGTTCTCTTCATACATATCTTGTGTGTTTGGAACAATTTTGTTGTAAGCATTTTAGAGCTATTATTGAGAAAGAACGATTCTCAATCGCAAGACCTTTACATATATTAACAGATATCTTAGTCCATTGAGGAAAGATCTCCTCTAGATCCCTGTCGTTAGACTCTTTTATCTACTTAGATTTGCTCACAATTCTAGAAGGAATGTTCAAATCCAGAAGGAAAGTATAACAATGGTAGGAAAAAGAGGGACATCTACATAACCTTCTAACACTCAAGCTCATGAAGTCGGATCATCCGATACATGAAGTCGAATCATACTTGATCCATGGATTCAGGTCATACTGTGACATGTGACCAATCTTCAGATGGCCATATACTAAGGACCAGTATTGACAGAGGGAACACAATCTCGTATTGATCAAGGTAGGGCTGGCAATGGATACCCAAAAAAATCTGATACCTATCCGTATCCGTATCCGAAAAGAAGATAAATATCCGATATCCGAAAAAACGGATGCAGATACGGATATATAGATATCCACATCTGAAAATTATCCATTCAATTTTTTTTAACATTATGATCAAAATTATATGTATTTTAGTACAATGAAATAGATTTATTTATTGCTTTACTAAATCGAATGTTTAAATTATATGCACTAAATGCATATTAGCTACTCAAATCTATTTAATTTCATTATATATGCATATTTTTAACACTTTAGTGATCAAAGAAATTGAAAAACATTTATGTTAAACTATAAATTTTCATTTATATTTCTTGATTTACCGATCGTTTGTGGATAGGATAATTATCTGATATCCGTCCGTATCCGCGGATACGGATATCCAATATCCGGAAATGATTTCGGATACGGATATAACACTATCCGTATCTGAAAGTATCCGTTGACAGCCCTAGATCTAGGTCACATAAGGCACACCAATCCACATTTAGGTTGAATCGACAAACCAAATCATGTGACATTTACTGATCTTATTCAGCGCATGGAGTTTTCCCATTAATTCAACATACCGACTATGGTGATATTTGCTGATAAAACTGATCCCCAATAACATTTTTAAATTTCTGATTGGTACATGGACTCTGCCAAAGCAACAAACGCCAATAAATGTAAGTGTTCTCCCATATTTCTCGAAGAAGTAATGATCACCTAGTTTTCTTGACAACTACCACGGTGCAATTCCGAGTATACATAACACGTTCCAAAAATGCCTTGCTTTATCCAACTTAATCCAAAGGCATGGAGAACCACTGAAAAGATTCATACAAAGATTCGTCATGCTTGTGACTGAGGTGAATGATCCAAAGCAAGACATGATCTTGATGGCCCTAATCCCAGGGTATAGTCCTAATGTTGACTTTAGAAAATAGCTAGCAATGAAGTCTCTTACCATACTTGACTGTTTTTATGGCAAGGCGACCCGATAATTGTGCAAGTGGGAGGCCAGTAGAAGGGCTCCCAATCAGCCAATGAAATTCCAAATGATATTGACATGGAATAGTTAGGACCCAACTCTGAGATGATTCAGATGACCAAACAGGGACAACTTTCTATGAGTGATATTGGAAAATGACCTAGGAACTCGGTATATGGCAACTACGTACACTCCTCTCAATGGTATGATAGAGAACATTTATCTTGCGAATCATGACTTTGAGCATTATAGGAGATTATCTCCGAGAGAGTCTATGGAGAATCGAATGCTAGCAGAAAAGTTATGTGCCTTCTGCGAGGTTCATGGCCATGGCACTCACAAGTACAAGCACATGTGTGATGTCACAAAAAACTTAATTAGGTATGGAAAACTTTAAAAACTTATTCAATCCACTGAAGACAGTGGGAAAGGGGCATTTGACCATGGGGTCCGTCTATTCACACCCCTATATTTGCTCTTTCCACCTCGGTAACTTAAAAAAACACTCACCCCATATTTTACTCATCTCACCTCGTTTATACCCGAACTAACCCTAAATCTTAAAAAAATATCAAAAACAGAAGGAGACATACATTGATTGATCCATGCAAAGCCATTCAGACCACCTGCAAAACCATTCATTATACATAAAGAAAAAAACTAATAAATATTAATTTTTATTTGAATACCACCTACGAAGCGTTGATTGATTCGACCTAGGGCATGGTCTTACGTTGATTTCATCTGACCAACGTCAGCATGTGTCGCCAAGCCTTTGGCAGGTGTTGGTTGATCATCCACGCTGGAGGCTGACGTTGGTAGAATGAAATCCACGGCATCACCTTGCGTTGGTACAATCCACGCCATGGCCTGCAGTAAGGTTTCAAAATCCACGTTAATTCCTTAAATTCTAGCATTGTAGTTTAGTTTAAAAGTAGAGTTTGCCAAATAAACCGAGATCATTTAATTTCTACCACGATAACCATTTAATTATTAAAGGGTATAATTGGAATTAAAATTTTAAAATTTTAATCGGGATGTGAATAGCAATTAACAGGGTGTGAATAGACGGACCCTTGACCTTCATCAATAGTAGGCTGGACCTAGCGTAGGTAAACTAAGCTAACGTTAGCAAAGACCATTCACCACTAACTAGGCCGCTAATAGCCTCTCTCCATATGAGAAGGGCTTGGTCAAAATACAAAAGTGCCCAGAGTTAGGCACTGACTGAACCTCCCTGGAATATGATCGAACCTATGAAGTGTCATCAAGGTGAGAGAGATTCGTCTACTATTCTATTACCATATGCCATCCTCTCAAGGTGAGCGCTCAGGATTAATGTGGGTATGACTCAACCATCCACTTCTTACTTTACGCTTCTATTATGATGGAATATCTATGCTCGTAGTTCAATTCAAAGTTTACGTATTCCAAAATCTTTCAAATCATTTTAAAGGACCTCACATCCTATCAAAACCTATGGATCATGAAAACTTGTTTATTTACTTGGTCGTTTCGTTGCATACCTCTGCACTTATGCACAAAGACAAACAAATCCAAAGGCATTTTTATTACGTTAGAAAGAGATTAATGGGAGTTGCGCTAAATTACTTGATGTTATCCTGTTGCATGTTACTCTCATGTAGTAAGCTTCATCGTTATCTTCAAGCTCACCTTATCAAAGTCTACATCGACCAGCTACTATGTCAAGTTCTACAATGTCTTAAGGAGTTTGTAAGATTAATAAAATGGAGCATTAAACTAAGCCAATTTGGCATCACATATCTACCTTGGAGGGCTATACAAAGGCAAGAGTCATTGGATTTCACCACTGAATTCACTACACTAGATGATCCTTCGAAAGCAATGATCAACCAACCATCCAATGTAAAATGTATACAGATGAGGCTGCTAGCGATATATGTTTTAGTTCTAGAATCATAATATTAATTCCTGGGAAATGATCAATTTGTTTTGATATGAAAATATACTCCTTTATAGGCAATAATGAAGCAAAATATAAATCCCTAATCGTCAGACTTAAATTTGTAAAGATATGGAAGTAAGGTTCGTTCAAATCTTTTTGTGACTCCTAGATCATTGTATGCCAAGTCAAGAGAGAGTTTCAGGGTAAAAGAGCACGATTTGCTTCTTGTCTTAACCAAGTCCATGAACTGGTTGCTGACTTATGCGTTACACCATAGACTTCATAGATTATATTCAGAGCTTGGCAACACAATCTTACACTTGGTTGAAGCTCATTAAGGCCATAATCCTACCTGAAGAAGATGCAAATAATTAAGTAACTGCAACAATTGTGAACAATAATAATACACATTTTTGTAATTCTTAAAATTTAGTCTTGAAACTTATACCATTGTATTTGTGGTGATTTTCTTATTAATATACATATATAATGTGTTTTGAATGAGGTTCGTACGAAAAAGTTATTAACATACAAAGTTTCATATCGAAAAATAATTTATGTGTAACAAACATGTATATACATTATTTTAATAATATATGTGTAAATTCAAAAAATAACGCATGTTTACATTTGAAAATTTGAACGTGCAGAATGAATGAAAATTAAATAAAAAATTTACAATATGTAAGTATAACGTTCAATGATATAAGTGATCAAATTAATTAAAATGTTAAATTTAAGTAAATAAAACGTTATAAAATAATTAATGGAGGTTTATAAAAGGCTAATGTTATTTAAGCTTAACGTTATAAATTAATATATGTAACATTAATCAACGTTTAATTCAGGAAAGATAATGCATGCATAAGCGTGCATGTGTATATTTAGTTTATATCAATATATGCAAGTATTAATTCCAAAAGTAACACGCATTTGAATTTGAAAATAAACACGCGTTAAAAGCGGTATTAAATCTAATAAGATTGGAAATAATCAACGTTTAATTTTATAGCATTAAAATCTATTTAATAAGATAGAAATCATAGCGGCACAAAAACATGCACATTTGTGTATACAAAGTGGTGGGTCGACCTATGATATAGGTCGGGTCGACCTATGATATAGGTTGGATCGACCTATGAGTCGACCCGAACATGCAAAATAGCGAATTTTGTATGATCAGATTTTATTCTGATTTAACAGACAGATGGCGTTAGTTTGGACATCTATAAATAAATGTATAGGACTAGCCTTCAAACTCACATTTTTCTAAATGAGCGTGAAAGTTCTATTACTTTTCTTTCTCCTACAATTCTTCAGAAATCAAATATATATTAGATTTAGGTTTTCTAATTCAAGACCTGGAGGTAGAAACTGTAGATTTAGGAAGAAGATGTCCGGATTTCACTGTCTGTAAGGGGTAAGTTCTATAAATCTAGTTTTTTGATTAGTTTATTTTATTTAGATCTAGATTTATAAATTCATGTAAATTCTAATATGTAAATCCAAATGGGTTTCCTAAAGGGAAAGACCACGAAAAATAAAACTGGATTTGAATCAGATCTGGAAATTGGAATGCTTTTTCTACGCGAGTGGATTTAAGTTGTATATCTTTTAAATAATCATATACAACATTGTATAATTCCTAGTATAATCAGTTAAGTTTGACATAGTTAAAAAGGAATTACTTACAGTCTATGTATCGCTTAAGCGACTTTTGCAACTACATCGCTTAATTATTTGAAAAGAGAAATGCATTAAGCAATTAGCGCTTAAGCGCGCCTTTTTAGCTCTTAATAGCGCCCCACTTAAATTTAAGTATTTATATAGCAGTATTAAGCGATGACTTATTTGTATAATAGTTAAACACTGCTTAAGCGTTGCACTTAAGCGCCTTTAGGCATAGTTTGGTTCTGCATGGATCTAGTGCTTAGGTAAGCACCATTAAGTGAAGCGAGCTCTTCATCGCCTCACCTCGCTTAGCACATAATATAACATAGCTTGCAGTAATCATTCATATAGATTTCTTGTCTTGAAACTGTAAATATTGGAAAAGTGTACATACACGAAAAGTTATTCATTTGAGAATTGTGCATAAATGAATCTAAGTAATTGTACGTTTAGATAATTGTAAGGAAAAAAGTTGTAAACCCGAATATTGTAAGCTTATAGAAATATGTCAAGATTAAGAATTGAAATGTAAAACAGGAAATTAATGTATAAATTTAAATTGGAAGTTAGAACTAATTTAGTTGGTTGGTTATGAAAAGGGATATATTTCCACAGTTGATTTCTACAAGAAAAACAATAAATGTGATTGCAAGAAAAAATATGAAAGAAAAAGAAAAATGGGGTAAAATAGGGATGTAGTCTTATTTTGCACTATTTAATAATTTAGAAATAAATAAAAGAAATATCTTGAAATTACGGGTTATTGTTTGTAAAATTATTTTATTTTAAAATATGGAAATAGATTTCAGTACAGTTTCCATAACTAACCAAAATGGAATAAGTATAACTTTGCAAGTATAGAACTTACAAAGAAGAGAAGTAAAATAAGTAATATAATGGGAAGATGCTATGAAAAGAAAAGAATAAGAAATCAAGTCAGATACTTGACTTGTAATCAAGTTAAATACTTGACAACTCAAATAAGAGAAATAAGGAGTATAATTTAAGATCTGCAATTGTAGCGCAGATAATAAGAAGAAAATGAAATTATATGATAAATGATGTGTAACAGCAAAATATATCCCTTGAATATAATTTTCATAAAGGATAAGTAAGAAAATATGAGAATGGTATCACAATAAAAGAATAAGAGAAGATTAAGAAAGATAAGAGAGATTAAATGCATAAGAAAAAGATTAGACATAGGGTCAAATTATAATAAATGTGAGGTGTATCTGGAGTAGTCTAAAACGAATCTGGAGGTATGCCTAGTGAAGGGACCACAATAGATTCATCAAAGCACATTGATCTCATGGGGAACGTTTATAGCTGCATTCCCTATCAATCGAGGACTGATGATCTTAGGAAGATCGGAACCAACTATGCTGAAGATAAGAAGCATTGGTTTCAAAGCGAATATATCCCTAGGATGGCCCTCCGATGTAGGCATAGATAGGAAATTCATTGGAGGTAGGTATGTAGTTTCCATCATGAGGGAATTCCTTGACTGCATTCATATTGGGCACGGTCAGAAGGCTGATGTGTGACTTTAGGATATGGCGACCGCCTGAAAGCATGCTTTGTGGTCGGGACCCAAAAAGGATAGTAACCATCAGATGCCTATCATTGCAACCAATAATGAGTACAAGAAGATGCGAGTTAAACCAAAAAGACAGTGGTATTTCACTACAGGACACTATATGAGGTGGCAACACCAACTGTTTTCTTAGTTTGTTTATTTTAGGGTAAGACATTAACTCATTGGAGAGTTTTCCACTAGTAGATGGGTGGCTGCTTGAGGCTTAGCCATGTTAGAAAGAGACGGACCTAGTTTACATCTATGGGGACTAGTAGTGTATTTTTGTAGATTGTAGTAAATCCCTTACTAAGTTCCGTAGTGAGCCCCAATTGTGCAACTTTCTAGTGGAACTTAGATATAGACAGAATGATTACGTGTAGATCCTCGATTCGAGCATTAAAGTGTCCAATGCGGATACAGTTTCACATTTATTTATCAGACAACGGAACATATGTATTATAGGCCTTGCGAAGCTACCCTTTACAGCTATAGCAGCAACATTCTTTCATAAAGAGACAATAGAGATATGTTGAGGAGGGTATTATGGGTAGTACCTAGATATATTGGGCATATGGCTACATATATACATATATTTAAGTTTTGTCTACTTAGGAGTAGGTAGGTAGGATTTACACACAGAGGCGAGAGTATTATAAACCCTAATAACCTAATATAACTATACAAATAAATAGAACAACATATGTAGTGTTATTATTATAAGTATATAATTTGTCAATTCACTAAAACTTTAGTTCTGACCACCTCCTCATAACAAACCCACAGGTTGTATAGATGGTATATATTTTCTAGTTTGGAGACACCTGCTTAATTAGTGTTACTATTATGGTAATTGTTTACTTATTATCATATTTTATATAGTTTCAATGGGAGGTATTTATTTGAGCTCTAGTATGTTTATCTTTGCCTTTTTATTGGAAATAAACAACCAACTTGGATTTAACGGACTTGGATTTTAGCGTTTTGTGAAAAAATGGGACTTGCTGGAATTTAGGTTGTTACACCATCTACTCGCTAACTAATGAAGATTCTAGATTCAACTCTCTACACTACATCTAAGCATCAGCTCTTCCTCTTGACACATAATCAAAATATTAACCATGGATAGAGGAGATGTGGCTATCTTTCAGGCCGCTCTGCCTTACATTTCAATGTGGGGACTGCAAAGATTGCACAAACATGGATTGATCATTCTCTTATTGACTACCATGTTAAAATTGTCAAGCGGAAATGCCACTACAAGCGGACATGGTCCGACTGTCGGATCCTTATTTCTATCCCTTAGCATAAGGGAGAAAGAGTGATTCAAAAAGGATGCAACTTCAGCATTCACTCCTTGATTCATGCACGGAGCCTACTACCAACAAATTTCATTTTTGAGACCCTAACTAAAGCCAAATCAAGCTAAGAATTGATGCTTCTCGGCAATATGAAAGGGTTTACACCATAGACCATACCTTCAAGTAGTCATCTCCCAGCTGGGACAGTGCAAAGAAAAATGGACAAGCATAAAAACCATTTGATGCTATTTGCACTCAGAATAATACTTTTACCCTCTTGCAATCAAAATATGGTACCAATCGAACCTCCAATATCCAAAGATAGAATCTTGAATAACTTCCACATCGAATGCAATTGGGCTGCTCATTTACCTAACTGTGTCGTTAATACGAGGACAGAAGTATCATTCAAATTGGATGTGACCCGACCATCCACTCTCTACCGCATATGTGGCATGTCGTAAGATAATCATACTTCACTCCTAGCTATCCTAAATGGATGCATTTTGACAACACATATATTCACACTTCCTTCGATGTGGGGACGACTTACACAATGACTGACAAGAGAGACATAGCGATTCATCAGTCTACTTTCTCTCACATTTTGATTAGAAGAGTACAAAGCCTAGATGAATGCGGTTTGACCATTCTCCTACTGATCTTCACCTTGAAATGGAAAATTCAAAGCAGATGATATCCAACCACTTGTATTCTATATTTTGCATTCGGATTGGGGGTACAAATGGATATGACAAGACATGTTTATGTTTGAACTTGTTTAGGATTTCATCCTTAAATCTGGCCTTTGACCCATTAGGAAAAGTGTAAAAACATACCCGGGTGTAATACGTCACCCAGCTGATTAGCAACTCCATCCCTTGATCTAATAGGAGGGGTATAAAATTGATAAAGACGTGATCAATAGTTTGCCCAATGATTTTAGCCTTCGATGTGGGGGAAAGCGAACGAGGCTGAGAAGAATGTGATCCAACCATTCGTCACACAACATGCATGCCCTTGACACTATAAGAAAAAAATCTAATTCATTATCAATGTGCTCCGATCGTCCTCCCAATAATTTTTGCTTACGATGCAGGGAGAAAAAGAATAAGAATGAATGTAACCTGACCATTCATCCAAGGACGCCATCATCTCTATTCCATGATTTGGTGGGAGGAGTATAAATTTGAAGTAGATGTAACTCGATCGTCCTTATGGAAACATTTTCCTATGACATGGGATCAAAGGTACAATAAGGAAAATGTGATTCAGTCATTTTCCATACAAACTCTGGTCCTCAGAGCTTGGATACTATAAATTGAGGACAAGTGCAATAAGCGCTCTAAGACTAACAGCCACTCGCTTCCTACCTCTTACCTAAATCGATGACGGGGGAGTATAGAGTACGATCCAATGATATTCATAACTCAAATTCAAACCAATGACAGGAGAGTATAAAGGATGCTTCCATGACATCTATAACCCAAACCTAAAACCCAAGGGGTAACTACAAATCCAAAGGACGAACCCAACATCTTTGCTAACTCTTCCACACTATGATAACGGGAATATAAACTAGGGGTGAGCATTTGGTTGGTTTGGTTTATCCGATGATAAATTTATCCAACCAAACAAAAACCAATAAAAATGAAAACCAAACCAAACCAGCCAAATTAAGTTTGGTTAGTTTGGTTGGTTATCCAATTAAACCGAATTAAAAATGTTTTACATTTAATGTTTGAAATATTCACTATAATTTGAAACAAATTATAAATATATGATTACAGTATTATTATTTTTGATTTTTATACCTTTTAATATTAATTTTGACACATAGTTGATGATTAATATATACTTAAATAACTAAACCAATCTAAAATATTTATTATAATACTAATAATTTTCAAAATACAGTAATAATTCGGTTAATTTGGTTAAACCGATAACCAAACTTAATATTTTTTCGGACCAGTTACAAACCGATTTGATTTCAAAACCGAACCAAACCGACCAAAATAAATTGGTTTGGTTGGTTTATTTGGTTTAACCGAATAATGCTCACCCCTAATATAAACACTGTAGAACTAATAATGACACATGGACTTTGCACCTCATGCTAGGCCTTTCTACAACTTAAGGCAACAACTAAAAGGAGGCCATGAGAGTATGTTATTCCATGACTTTCCATATGATTTATGGTCACAATCGAAAGAAGGACTTGACCGTGGCAAGTAGACCGACGCTCGAACTTACGAACGACTATGACACTCCACATAACTTAAGGCAACAACCATAAAAAGGCCTAAAGAGTGGAATATTCAAACCGCCTGGAT
Source organism: Allium sativum (assembly GCA_030737875.1). Taxonomy (NCBI): domain Eukaryota; kingdom Viridiplantae; phylum Streptophyta; class Magnoliopsida; order Asparagales; family Amaryllidaceae; genus Allium; species Allium sativum. The sequence continues at coordinate 14,927,541 of CM060925.1, forward strand.
TCTATAAGTGAATAGAAAGTTAGATCACACGACTTAGGGAAACTGCTAAAGGGATGCCTTCAGAGTGGTATCTTTGATTAATGCTGCACGAACCCATGAGAGACTAACCATAATTTAAATGCAAGGACGAGTAATGAATTTCAAATACATTGAATGGAATGCGCTGACACGAGCATTTGGATGGATAAACCACATACTAAAGCTTGGAAAACGATACTGATTTTTATGCACATGTCCATCCTTGGAAGATGTGTGATCCAACCATCAATCTCCTATTAGTTTTAGTCGATTAGGGGCAGCACTGCAGAAAATTCAAAAGGGCATGATTCAACCGCCTATAGAATGCATCTTAGATTCGACAGACCATACATAGCTATTAGTTGGATATGACATCACCATGCGATAGTTGACTATATCCCATATCTCGTCATGAAAAGTATAAGCATGACTGGACATGAATCGACTGCCCAACTCTAGATATCAGTTGAGTGTGACAAACTTGTTCATTACTCGATGTTTCCTCTTGATGAAGCAGGAAATGGAGAGTACCCTAAGTGACTGCAATATGACTTTCCACTAACTCACTTCAAATATTAGAGCTTGGATGATAGTACAAATGAGAAATAAACATGAATCAATCGTTCATGCTATATCGTCTTGCCTTCGTTATAACAGGTGGAAACTAATTTGGGCTAGTGCCAAACAATCATCCTGCATTCATCTCAAACTTACGACTTGATAAGAGAGTATAAATCCTCAAAAGATAAGAATTTGACGTGCATTAACTAGTCTATGCTCTATGATAGGGGAAATGATGTGAGCTTCAAAGGGCATGTTTCGACTTCCCAATAACTAGCATTGGTTCTTGACACCAGATCATAGGGACTAATTAGGTATGATGTAACAACATAATCCTAGATTGTATTCTTTGACTCGTCAGGGCATGCCGGAATCCAAAAAGATAGAATATGACGCCTCACTGTTATCACTTGTAGCCAAAGTTCCAAAAAAATTCTACTTGAAAGGATGCCTCCAAATTTGAACTCTTTGGGTCAATGTTAGGGCATCTGTGAAACTAACCATCATCCCGACGTGGATGATGAGTTATGGACCATGTATACAATTAATGGAAAGCGCACCACTCAAGAATTCAATGCAAAGGCCATGTCTTTGCTTCTATGTGTTCTTTCACTCATCCATTGCATTCTCCTTGATGCTTCAAGCTTGATCTGGCAATGTTCTGAGACTCATATGCACTCCATTATAGTATAAACAGGAGTATAATATAGTAGTCAAATGAACTCAGGAAAACATCCTTTAAATTTTGGTTAATTAGAGGTTGAAATGCTACATAAGATCCGGACTGACATATTCAGACCGTTACGTCCAGATCGCCACAATGTATATCATCATAATCTGAATCATTATATTTGGTTTGTCACATTCGGATCATCAAAACTTCAATCGCCATATCGATGTATCTAGATCGTTAATTACAGATTGGGAAGACCCAATGTATTGCAACTCAAACACAACTTCAACATTTATAACTCAATAACTCAAATATGGAAAGGCAGATCAATGTGTAATTACCAGCAACATGGAGTAGTTGGGTGGCGGAGTACAGTTCTCGGATCGCTAGCACCGAATCGACACTAATATGAATGTTCCTATGACCGATCGAGATGCTAAGGTTGAGCAACTTGGGTTTCACTTAATGGTCTTAACCATCTCTACTTGCCCAACTTTCCTGCAATGATTTACCCTGATCCGAGTTGTTTCCAGCCTATAAAAATTAGTTGCATGCTTCATTTCTAAGATCTTCTGACATTTGTAAAAATCCATGCACATTTTCATGCTGGATGTATCTGGTTCGAAATTCTGTAGCTCTAATGCATCAATCAAATCCTTCAAATGGATGTAGGATCAAATGTTTAAACTTGTATGATTGTTTTCTATTGATTTCTATGACTATATATCAGTCTTTTCTCTATGATTTAATATATTACTTCATATTTTATTTTCTACATACATCTCTAGGTATTTGGACCAATTTTGGTGCAAACATTCATAAAGACATATTGTGGCCAATGGACTATATTAATTTGGATATAGCTATCAAAATTATATTTTAGTAATGTACTTGAAGTTTTCTTTGCACCCTTACTTCATTACCATATCATAGAGTCAACGCTCTTATGGTTCAATCAAACAACCGAGGATCATGTATATTTTCGACTTTGATAAGAAAATTGTAGTTCTTCTCAATGTACGATATTACTTATTGGATATTCTAATGCGACGTGTTCATTTAGATTAGTTGGTTTCATTTCACCCTATAGTAATCTATTTTATCCTTTGATCGTATCTAATTCCATTTTGCTTTAATAATTTTTCAAAGAAATTTCTTTACTATGAAGTTGGTATTTCTTATAAAATTTGTTTCTCCATACAATGAAATAGGCATTATAAATACTTTAAAATTTTCCTTTTATATAAAGCATATTTTGTTATAGTTTACAGAACTTTTGTTCTAAACACGAATATGTCATCCAATGATAATCCTTTCAAAAATCCAAAAACCCTCTCACTAAATATGTGCATTACCCTTAACCGTTTGAGATATAATTGACCAATTTCATATGGTTTATAATTATAGCGATAAAATTATTTTTTAATCCTAAGGCTTCGTCAATAATTCCAAAATAATTGTAAATAATGTAATATTCTTTTGTATTTTCCAAATATCGTAAACGTTAAGCGACAACAAATAATTACATCTTACACATACTACTATTCAAATTGACAATTGAGCTATCGAGTTCTTTGATTTATATTATAGTTTTGGTCTTGTGTTGTATCTAAAACAATATGATCCTTTTACAATCAATAAAATTGTTTAATTGATCTCATATTACTTTTTACTGACTTATTTTCGAATGAACTTGCTAACTCCAAAATTGGAATTAACCTCAGATAAATGTGAAAGCACCAACCACAAGCAATATGGATAATAGAATACACAAATCTCTTAAGAGTAGGAATTAAAAAGGAAAAAGAGTAGAAGGGATACAAGAATTTTATAAGGTTTAGCTATCTCTTTATTACGCCCACTTCAATCAGTCTTCTATAAATCCTTCCAGTTATATTTCTCTGGATCTAAACTAATTTTTCCTTAGATCTAGGTTATCTGTGTGTGAAGAGGTAAGAAGTGAAGAAGAATTGGAAATCCGGTAGAGTAATTGCATCCGCTTTCTGATTTCATCCCTTTTTAGTTGCAAGTCATCCAGTATCTATAGACGAGTCCTCTAGCATTAAGCCAGATTGAGTGTTGTAGAAGAGTCTAAAAGTGACATAGACTAATCCCTAAAATTGTATCCCTATACGAAATGTATTTTAGATCTATACCTTCTCGAATTTTTGGCGTTTCAACTCTTGATCCTTCTTCCTTACATCATACTTAGTTGGCTCAACCAATGTTGAGTTGTTCTAAGTTCATCTGATCAATCTACTTTATGAGTCATCCGAGTCTACCCAAATTCAAAGAAGAGTCATCCATATACTTAATACTTGCCCAGATTGCATGAATATATACAAGTGCATTATAGGAGGGGACTCATGTGATATCTTACGTTTATCATGGGTTGATGTCGATCCATAAGGGATGGGTCGGCACATATCGAAATTTGTAGGACCAAACCTATCCATTTGTCCTTAGTTACTTCTTGATTTCGTATAAGTACTTCTTCCAAGTTTGGTTCCAATTCGAACCTATATTATAGATCAATACCGATCCACGAGGGAAGGATCTTCATCGACCTATACCCTTAACTCCAAAGTTCCTCTATGTTTCCCAAATTGCATTTCTGTGTTCTTTAAGTCCTTTTGTAAGGTTTCATTCCATTTTGATTTCTTTTGGATCTTCCATGTTCGATTAAAGTTGTTTAACCTAAAAGGGTTACCATTTGCCCTCACCCCACTAAAGTAGTTCTTTGGTATAAAAAATGTGCTTCGAATGAGAAGAAGTACAAATAATACAAGTCTGATGATTGAGCATTACAGTTGATTTCCAACCTATTCAATTAGTTAAATCTTACAGTTGTGTGTTCTGATAAATCCAAGATAGAATTAAGTTCTTCGATCAATCCAAATATTTCTTAAGCAAGGCCGATTTGGCTATTTCAAGTGAATCTCTATGGCTTATAAGTCCAAATCCTTATCTGTTCATCCTACAAACTCTAACACTTTCTAACTAAACTAACCAAATCCTTTCAATGCAAAGAAAATCAAATTTTCTCGAGGCAAAGTCGCTAAATTTGCTTAAGGAAAAGCTAACCAAACATGCTTAATTTATAGACTTTAGGCTAAATCGAACAAATCCATTCAAGGAAAACCCTCGATCACATCTTTTTTGAGGCGAAGTTATTAGGCAAAGCCAACCAAACCCGCTTATGATAAAGCTAGTTGAACTTGCTCAATGCAAAGTTTCATGTTAAGTTGACCACATTCAAATTTGCTTAAGATAAAACCAACCAAAACTGAATCTTCTCAAGGTAAAAATAACCAAGACCAAATCCCATTCTTGGAAAACCAACCAAGACTGAATGTGCCCAAGGCCAAACCTTCAGTTAAGCCATAAACTGAAGAAGACTCAATATCGCTCGAGATTAATCAGCCAAATCAGTCCTATTTAAGGTCCACCGACCAACAATCAATCCTTCTTAGGGACACAGTTTCCAATGTACAGTTCTTGAATCCAAGCATGGTTCATCCAATGATAGTCATGGCCTATTGGGTTTTAATTTAAGTCATGGCCACTTCGAACCATTTACTATACGTAAAGCTCAAGAATGACAACCTTCCGGGTTATTTATAGTTTAATCATGTTCAAGCAGTCTCTCCATACCATCTCCATAGCATTAAGTATTAAGGGATTTTAGCTTAGGTAATCTCACACAATTTATATACTATTATGCTGTATAAAAGTTTGTATAATAATTTTAAAATGTATATTTATACTAGTTATGAATTTTAGGAGTCAATAATAAATATTTCTGAAATTATTAAATATACTAGATATTATTTAATCACTATAATATTTAACATATTTATATAAATTAAATATTACTTCAAAAATTAAATTTTACTTTTTAAAATTATTCTACCATCATAAAAGCCCTTAGTCAAACATTTAGAACTTTTAAACATATTTCTATATCTTTAAAAATTATTTTAAAAATCATCCAAATAATATTTAATTGGTAAAAAAAATAACTCAGAAATGTATAAAATAGCCACCTTTAAAGTACTATTTTGATTTACTATAAAACTAAATTTTGATATTTACTATTTAATTATTTTATATTCTTTATTTTTGAAAGTTTAAATAATTAATTTATGATAAATATATATTAATTAATTAAATTATAATAAATTTGCATTTGTAGTGTATTTTGATTTGAAATATTGAATAATAAAATTATTTTAACACACACACACATACATATATATATAATACTACATTTAATTGTTATATTTAAGTTTGTCGGTGAGGTGGGAAAGCCCGAAAGACTATTTTATGAACCAGTTGGTAATGAGTTGAAGTTATAGAAGGCAGAAAGCTAGGTGAGCTAAATGATGAGCTTATGAGGGATGACAATTAGGATAGGAAATTTATATATAATGAAGAAGCATTGGACTATGTTGAAGGATTGGTTGGGCTTTTCTTTTGTTATATCTGATACATGACACCTTTTACTATTGTACTAGGTGCAAGTTCCTCCGTTGGGGAGGTAACTTAGGAAACATGTGTAGGTTTAGTAGTAGAAGCACATAACTTCTCTCCTATTTTATAACTATAGAGTGTGTTGGCACTTCAACCGATTTGAGATTCTATGCTTGTACAGAGTCTCTTTCTTTTCTCTCTTTTCTAATAAACAGCGGCACGACCCACTATAAAAAACCTATCGACCTTGCCAAAAAAATTATTATATTTATATACATATATATACAAATCATAACTATTTTACTTTAATTTGTATATACATATAATAAGAAATGTTTATTTACTTAAATTTATAATTTAATATCTACATGTATATTTGTTTGATATTTGCAATATATATTATATAAAATAGTTTTCATAATACACACACACATATGTAATTAGTTGGATATATATACAAACTACAAGTATATGCACATATATGAAAAGTGTACAATGTATATGAGATGACTAATGTGTTTGTTGCGATGCATATCCTAGAATATATATATAAGCATATTATACCTTACATGAAATATTTTGTTATACATGTATGTAGATATACGTATATGTTAATGCATATGTATTATAAAGTGAAATTAAATCAGATATATTTTAGACAACAAGTTATAAATTTAAATAAAAATATGATTTTATTTAAATTAAATTTAGAAATATTTTAAATAAATTTGACTTCATATGTCAATAAAGGCCCAATAAGGTAAAAAAATTGAAATCTACTAATATCTTCCACATCAAGCTGGCCCAAATCTAAAAGTGGTATTGGAGCCCAATAGACTAAGTATTCTAAATCATTAATGTTAGGATCTAATTAAGCAATTCAACTTAGCACGTTGTCTAGAAAGGCAATGTTCAAGATTGAAATTAGATAATTAAGTACCATATCTGTAAGCCCTCGTAATTTTAAAAGAACACTATAATGATAAACTAAAGAACATTTAATTAAATATTGGCAATTAAGTAAAATGGACCGCACCATTGCGTTCGTCTCGGAATTTTGCTTAAGATAGACTCTAAATTTGCGTAAAATGGACATCATATGAAGAAGATATTAAGGTTTGAAGTTTGTATACATAAAAGCAAAATATATATAAACAAACCAGACTAGAAAATCAAAATCAGAAGGCGGGAAGGCGCGCGAAATCGGCCCGTTGGGGGTCGACCCCATGCCCCATGGGTCGACCCCACCCAGATCTGGGGCAGATCCATTCTTTGAAACGGGACTTGTTTCTTGACCAGATTCATTGACGGCAGGCTATAAATAGAACATCATTTCTATTGTTTTATTCATCAAAAACAATGGAGACAATGAGGTGCTGCCCCAACTCAGATTGAATTAGCCTATTCTTCTTCAACAACAACTTATACGTATACAAGAATCTCTGGTACGACATCAACAGTCATTTCTCTGTTGTTTAGATCCAGTCCAAGTGAGTTTATGTTGCTTTTAGATATAAACATTTAATAAGTAATCCTGACATGTTTATAACTTGGATCTAAATTTGTGCCTGTTAATAACCTGAATCATAACTAAACAAATCTGCCACTACTTGTACACCTAATCTACTGGTTAGTTCTCATATGCCTATTCCTGATATGCCTATTCTGTTATTATGCCTAATTATGGCATCATATGCCCATTCTGCTACTATGCCTATTATGTTAGTATGCCTATTTCTGTCATCACATGCATGTTTTGTTATTATGCCTAATTCTATTCTCTTCTCTCCCTCCTTCCCTTTCTATTTTTATAGCCAGGCTACCTTCGAGCCTAGGTCTACTACAGAAATATGCGAACGAACAAAATTGGGAATGGTTGGGAATGATAAATTGGGGCATTACTTGTATTGTAAAACATGACTGGGATTTGGGGGCATAATCTATACCTTGATATAAAACTTTAATTTGGGGCATAACTTGTATCATGAACCAGACTGGGATTTGGGGCATAACCTTTGATGAACATGAATTTTTTTTTAAGAATGAACATGCCTAAATTTACAGTAAATAGAAATTTAACCACACTTAGACACGAGGTTAGATTACACTTATGGTAGAAGTCTGCCCGGAACCGCCCGGAAAATCCAGCATCCATAAGTGGTTAATCTAATGTGAGCAGTCTGGTGCGTAAATGTACACGTAACGATGCTAAGACACAAGGTTAAGTCTGATTTGTGGTAGTAGTCTGCCCGGAACCGCCCAACAAATGCAACATCCACAAGTAGTCGACTTAATGTGAGAGGTCGGGTGCATTAACATGCATGAACAGGATATGATAATAACGTGTTAACCTGTAATAATTAGCCTATTTAAATCTGTGGGGGTTATATGAACCTGTCAAAATTGTGTAAGGGTTAAGTAAACTTGCTTGAATCAATGAGGGGTTAAGTAAGTCTATTAAATCTGTGGAGGGTTATATAAACCGAACAAACTTAACCTATTTTATATGGTGGGGTTAGGCGGGCTTATTAATCTATTATGCATAACATGTCAAAATCCTAGTAGTGGGGATGCAAGCCTAGAGGGTGGCTTGTATCATTTGTTTTGTGGGACCTGTGTCAGTCAGTAACCCATCTTAGTATCAAAAGGGGCACCTCGAACCAAGTAGGGGTCAGGCACGCTTACTGAGCTGATTATAAGTGGTTCATCTAAGTGGGGGTGCTGACGGCGCATTCCAACGGAGTTATGTGCATGCATAGGAATGGATTGCTAGGGAAATTAAGACGCTGTGACATCAGTAGATATGGTTGTGCCTCTCGAAGAAAAGGGGTTTCCACTTTAGGAAGTGATACATCCTACTGTGGAACCAACAATAGGTATCTACAGGATAGGGAGCCGATCGATTGGGGTAGTAATTAAGGTACATCTAGTCCTGCTTGTTTAGGAGCCCGTTATTATCGTTGGGAGTAACACCTGTCATTTCTATTGGGCTACCTGTTATTATCGTTGGTGGTAAAACCTATCACTTGAAGTACAGTCGACCATTTGTTTTGGTTTGGATCATTCTGTTTCTGTTACACCAGTATTGGTGCAGAGAAAAGTACTTGAGAAGTGCAATATATTTTGTTATGTTTAATCTGTTTATCCTGCTCAATCTGTTATGCTTGTCTTATGATACTGTTATCTCTCCCTCATCCAGTTTATATGCCTATCATGATGCTTTTACTTATTTGTATGCTAAAAGTAACTGGACTTACCAGACTTTATGTCTGACCCGTTTTGTTTCCTTTTCTCTCCCTCTTCCTTTCTCCCCCTCCGGATTCTCAAGTTGGGAATACTCAGGCTTGATTAGGATTCTCTCTTTCGTTCTGCTTGGAGCTGCTTAGATGTACCGCTTTGATTACCTGTCTACTCTAATATGGGTCTTTTTGGGGACTATGCTTATTACTGTACTCTGATGATTTTAGTACAAGGCAAATATTTTAATTTGATGTAATGGATTTCTTGTACTTCAGACTTATGTTGTAACTATGTTTTGGGCCACGATGTTTTCTATTTGAAAATAAAGTTTTAAATTTCGTTGTTATTTTATACCTGTCATGTGATGTTCTGTTTCTGTCTTCCTATAACGCTTCACGAAACTTAATGTATTCTGTTAAAGAGTGACATTAACGGACGTAGGGTGTCACATTTGGTATCAGAGCTGAAGGTTACCATATCGGATAAAAGAATTTGAAAATTGTTTTAAAAAATGTTTTAAAAGAAAGCATTTTCAAAAGAAAAGTATGTTTTGAAAAACATATTCCCCTAAAGCCATATGAAATATCTTTCGACTCTTTGTTTGAATCACTTTTCCTTTTCTTTTCAGCATGTCTGGGGAACTGATTCTTCCTGAGGGCGTTACGATACCGGCTTGGTTCCGTAGGCATCTTGAGGCTACAACTCCTGCCGGAGGCCAAATGGACGCCCCTCCCCCAACTACAGCCGTTGTTCCTCCTCCTCCTCCGCGAGCGGATAATTTCTCCAAGATATGCAAGGATTTCTGTGCTATGGGAGGAAATCCATTACGAAGAACTGAGACTTTTGTAGAAGGAATTGGCTTAAAGAGACAGAGGATTTATTTGGGATTTTTGAGGTTCACGACCGTAGGAAGATTCAGTTGACCGTTTAGCAGCTAAAAGATGAGGGTTCATTCTAGTGGGAAGTGACGCAAGCAGGGCATCCAGTTGAGACTTGGGATGATTTTCGATAGAGATTCGAAATGAAGTTTCTTTCTTAAGCCGAGCAAACTATGCAAATGGAAAGTTTTCTGGCACTTAGGCAAGGAGGCATGTCTGTCAAAGAGTATGTCAATAAGTTCAATCAATTGGAGAGGTTTGGTTTAGAGCTAGTGAATACCCCACACAAGAAAGTTTTGAGTTTTGCAAGAGGGTTGAATGAACCCCTCCATGGACTGGCTATGTCCCATATTCCGATAAGGGCAACTTTTGAGAAACTCATGGATATGGCATTGATGCACGAAAAAGATAAAGGTGAAAAGAAAGAGGCTAAGATTGATGAAACATAAAACAAGGAAGTGTGGCCCAAGAAATAATAACAACAGCAAAAAAAGGGTGGAAAAAATGACAAAGCCCGAGAAAAGAGGAAATGTCATAGTTGTGGACGCGTGGGTCATTTGAGCAAAGATTGCAGAAAAAGGAAGAATGTTTATTTCCAATGTGGAGAGGTCGGACACCTTATTAAGTACTACCTAAAGAAGAAAGGACAGGGCCAAATGGCGGGATCTTCTAGAGGGAAGGTGCATGCTCTCGTGGTCGGTGTACCGGGTAAAGGTAGGAAAATTTCTGTTGAAGGTTTGATTTCTCTTTCCGATCATCCTGTTAGAACTCTTTTTGATTCTGGGTCTTTACATTCTTTTATATTTGATTTTGTGTTGAGCCTCTGCATCTTAGTACTAGTATGGTTTTGGATCTCATTGTTGTCTCAAACCCCATTGGGGGTACGGCTCATCTGTCTATGATTTGTCAGAGTTTGAGAATATTTGTGTTGGGCACCAAGTTTGAGTGCGATACATATGTGCTTGGTTTCATGGGGTATGCTTTGATTCTATGGGTGGATTGGCTAGCCATGAATGGTGCCATTCTGGATTGTGAGAGGAGGGTCTTTAGACCTTTGACTTGCCATGGGAGGACCCTTGAGATTTCTTGTGACCTTAAGGGGTCTGTCATGCTTAGTTTCCTAGAGTTGCTTGATGCATCTATCGATGATCTACGATTTGTACTAGTAGTCTGTGAGTATCCTGATGTTTTTGAGGAGGTTCGGGGCTTACCCCCGAGGCGCGAGATTGATTTCTAAATATACTTGGTGGACAACGCAAAGTCGGTTGCATTGCCTGTGTGCCATATGGCTCCGAGAGAAAGGAGGGAGCTCAGTAAGCAAGTAGGGGAGCTACTTGAGAAAGGGTTTATTAGGAGAAGCATATCTGAATGGGGTGCTCCAATAGTATTCGCCACTAAGGCAAATGGTTCGCTTCACTTATGCGTGGATTACAGGGAGTTGAATAAGCTTACTAAGAAAATTAGGCACCCACTTCCAAGGATAGATGATCTGTTTGACTAGCTTTTTGGTGCATCTGTTTTCTCCCAGTTAGACATGGCCACGAGGTTTCATCAGTTGAGAGTGGCCGAGGACAGTATAGGCAAGACTGCTTTTAGAACTCCAGATGGTTTCTTCGAGTGGCTTGTCATGCCTTTTGGGTTGACAAATGCACCCGCCTATTTTGTGGATCTGATGAATAGGGTGTTTCGAGAGTTTCTAAATAAGTTCATTGTGGTCTTTGTTGATGAAATCTTGATTTTCTCGAAAAGCATGTCCTACATTTAAGGGAGTTTTGAAAACTCTCCGAGCGCACCAGCTTAAGGCAAAATTCTCCAAATTTCATTTTTGGAGAAAAGAAGTGAGATTTCTAGGGCATGTGGTCTCTAAGGATGGGATAGCAGTGGATCCCACGAAAGTAGTTGTAGTTCAAGATTGGCATATTCTAAAGAAGGCAACGGAGGTGAGTAGTTTTCTTGGTTTAGCGGCTATTATAGGAAGTTCATTAAGGACTTCACAAAGATATCAACCCCACTCGCCAGACTGACGAAAAAGAATCTGACATTTCGTTGGGATATAAACTATGAGGATGCTTTTTAGCGATTGAAGAGGGCTCTGACAACAACCCCAATCTTGACTTTTCCTGATGGGAACAAAATGTTCACAGTATACACTGATGCATGTGGTACAGGGCTTGGTGTTGTTTTGATGCAAGAGGGAAGGATAGTATGTTACTGAGGTAGACATTTGGGAGTTCATGAGAAGAACTACTCTACCCATGACTTAGAGTTGGCTGCCATTGCATTCACGCTTAATACTTGGCGCCATTATCTACCTGGAGAGAAGTTCAAGTTGTATACCGATCATAAATCTCTCAAGTATTTGTTCTTGCAGAAGGATCTCAATTTGAGGCAACAGAGATGGATGGAGTTCCTAGCATCCTATGACTTTGAGATTGCTTATACCCCTGGAAAGAGCAATGTGGTGGCGGACACACTGAGTAGGCAGAGGATAACTTTTAGTCCACTATTCGTAGAGAGGCGGAGCTTGGATTATATATCGACCTTTGATTTTGGGCCATCTACGGATCTTATACCTGGTTTGTTGGCATCCTTAGAGGTGTGACCTACTCTTATGGATCAGATAGGAACTTTACAGCGCGATGACCCACAGATAGCAGACATCTTGGATAGGCTCAGCAGGGGGATACTTTAAGTCACCTCAGTAGATATTCCACAGATGATAGAGGGTGGTTGCCACGAGATGGAAGGCTTTGTGTTCCCCGAGTTGGGAATCTATTGAAGACAGTCCTTGAGGAAGTCCATCATTCTAGGATAACTATCCATCTAGGCGGTGATAAGATGTATAGAGATATGAAGAGAGTTTTCTTTTGGGCTGGGATGAAGAAAGATGTAGCGGAGTTTGTTTCTCGATGTTTGATTTTCCAGCAAATCAAAGCTGAGCAAAGGCAGCGGAAGTGGGAGAGCGTCTATATGGATTTCTTTGATGATTTGCCTAGATCGAGGGAAGGCAACACCAGTATCTGGGTTATAGTTGACAGGCTTACTAAGAGCGCTCATTTCATTCCTGTAAAGAGTAAGAGGATGACAGCATGGTTGGCAGCAATTTACCTTCGTGAGATAGTCCATCTACATGGAGTACCTTCTAGTGTAGTGAGTGATCGTGACCTCATATTCAGTAGTGAGTTTTGGAGGAGCTTGCAAGAGGCATTAGGTATACAGTTGTGTTTGAGCACCGCTTATCACCTTCAAACCGATGGACAGACGGAAAGGGTGAATAGAGTTCTTGAGGATCTTTTAAGACCGTGTATCCTAGACATCGGAGGGACCTGGGAGGAACATCTTCCTTTGGTAGAGTTCTCCAACAACAACAGTTATCATGCTAGTATTGGCATGACACCCTTTGAGGCATTGTACGGACGACCCTGTAGATCACCGACTTGTTGGTGGGAGTCTTGAGAAAGGCTTCTACTTGGACCTAAGATGATTTGAGAAACTTCAGAAAAGATTGATCTTATTCGCAGATGCATGAAGACAGCTCAGGACAGGTAGAAGTCCTATGCAGGTAAGAGAAGAACTGATATTGAGTTTGAGGTGGAAGACATGGTTTTCATCAAGGTATCACCTTTGAGGAATGTGGTTCGCTTTGGATCTGTAGGGAAATTGGTGCCAAGGTTTGTAGGGTCATTTCCCATAACATAATGGATTGGCCAACTGGCTTATAGGGTGAAGCTACCAGAGAGATTGACGGGTGTTCATGATGTTTTCCATGTTTCTCATTTATGGAAGTGCCTGCATGATACCGCAGAAGTAGTTGAGACAAGTATGCTTGAGGAAGTAGAGGTGGAACGGGAGGCGACAGTTAGATGATTTCCAACCCGTATTCTTGGATCAGAGGTTAAGAAGCTACGCAACCGAGAGGTCAAGTTGATAAAAGTTCAGTAGGGAGATGACCACGAGGATGTGATTTGGCAGATTGAAGACAAGATTCATACTTTGTACCCTTTTCTTTTCAAGGGTATATTCTTAACTTCTTTTCCAAAGCTTTTATTAGTACTTGCTTCTGTCATTTAAGTATATCCTATCGATCGAATCTTCGACCTTTAGGTAGGGAACCAATGGATGTAAACATGTGTTTGAGGCATGTTATGTTTGATGGATGCAAGTGTTTGCTAGTGGTTGCTCGTGGATGCATATACATACACATATTAGGAACTAGATTGGCTTAATCACTCTCATACTGCATATGGATGCGTATCCATTTTTCTTATTCTTTTATGGATGGAAATGGGTGTATCATCATATGGATGTTGCATTTGGATGGATGATTGTGCACGCGTATAGCATTTACATGATATATTAGGATTATTTACATACATGTTGGATTCATGGCACTGACATACATTGCATTAAGGAGGTCGACCGAATCAGTAGGCCACCTGATCTTTCGCATTAGCGTAGGGACATATACACACACTATTGCATATGTTTATATAAGCATTAGAAATCTTTTTAAGGACAATGGATGTCTGTGATTGGTGGATGAGTAGATGGATGATGAATGTTAGGATATACATTTTTCTTAGAGATTTCGGGGAAGAAATCTTTTAAGTAGGGGAGAATGTAACACCCCATAATTTTAAAAGAACACTATAATGATAAACTAAAGAATACTTTATTAAATATTGGGAATTAAGTAAAACGGACTGCACTATTGCGTTTGTCTCGGAATTCGGCTTTAAGATAGACTCTAAGTTTGCGTAAAACGGACATCGTATGAAGAAGATATTAAGGTTTGAAGTTTGTATACATATAAGCAAAATATATATAAACAAACCAGTCCAGAAAATAAAAATCAGAAGGCGGGAAGGTGCGGGAAATCGTCCAGTTGAGGGTCAACCCATGGGTTGACCCCTACAAGGGGGTGTCAACCCTAGGGTTGACCCCACCCATATCTGGGGCAGATCCATTCTTTGAACCGAGACTTGTTTCTTGACCAGATTCATTGATGGTAGGGTATAAATAGGACCTCATTTCTATTGTTTTATTCATCAAAAACAATGGAGACAACGAGGTGTTGCCCCAACTAAGATTGAATTAGCCCATTCTTCTACAACAAAAACTTATACGTATACAAGAATCTCTGCTACAACATCAACAGTCATTTCTCTATTCTATAGATCCAGTCCGAGTGAGTTTATATTGCTTTTAGATATAAATATTTAATAAATAATCCTGACATGTTTATAAGTTGGATCTAAACTTGTGCTTGTTAATAACCTGAATCATAACTAAACAGATCTGCCACTACTTGCATACCTAATCTATGGTTTAGTTCTCATATGCTTATTCCTGATATGCCTATTCTGTTATTATGCCTAATTATGTCATCACCCATTCTGCTACTATGCCTATTTCTATCACCATATGCCTATTCTGTTAGTATGCGTATTTCTATCATTATATGCCTATTTTGTTATTATGCCTATTTCTGTTCTCTTCTCTCCCTCCTTCCCTTTTTATTTTTATATCCAGGCTACCTTCGAGCCTAAACCTACCGAGGAAATACGCGAACGAACAAAATTGGAAATGGTTGGGAATGATAAATTGGAGCATAACTTGTATTGTAAAACATGACTGGGATTTGGGGGCATAATCTATACCTTGATCTAAAACTTTAATTTGGGGCATAACTTGTATCCTGAATCAGACTGGGATTTGGGGCATAACCTTTGATGAACATTAAAAAATGTTTAAGAATGAACATGCCTAAACTTACAGTAAATAGAAACTTAACCACACTTAGACACGAGGTTAGATTACACTTGTGGTACAAGTCTGCCCGGAATTGCCCGGCAAATCCAGCATCCACAAGTGGTTAATCTAATGTGAGGGGTCTAGTGCATAAAGGTACACTTATCGATGCTAAGACACGAGGTTAAGTCTGACTTGTGGTGG
The DNA here is from genome assembly GCA_030737875.1 of Allium sativum. NCBI lineage: Eukaryota > Viridiplantae > Streptophyta > Magnoliopsida > Asparagales > Amaryllidaceae > Allium > Allium sativum. Next base: position 14,943,339 of record CM060925.1, read on the forward strand.
AAGTCTTCCCGGAACTGCCCGGCATATCCAGCATCCACAAATGGTCGACTTAAAATGAGAGGTCAGGTGCATTAACATGCATAAACGGGAAATGATAATAACCTGTTAACCTATAGTACTTAACCTGTTTAAATCTGTGGGGGTTATATGAACCTGTCAAAATTGTGTAAGGGTTAATAAACTTGCTTGAATCAATGAGGGGTTAAGTAAATCTATTAAATCTGTGGAGGGTTATATAAACCCAACAAACTTAACCTGTTTTATATGTTTGGGTTATGTGGGCTTGTTAATCTGTTTGGCATAACCTGTCAAAATCCTAGTACTGGGGATGCAAGCCTAAGGGGTGGCTTGTATCATCTGTTGTGTGGGACCCGTATCAGTCAGTAATCCATCTTGGTATCAAAAGGGGGACCCCGTACTAGGTAGGGGTCAGGGCACGCGTACTGAGTTGATTATAAGAGGTTCATCTGAGTGGGGGCGTTGATGATGCATTCCAATGGAGTCATGTGCGTGGATGGATCCGGATTGCTCAGGAAATTAAGACGTTGTGACATCATTAGATATGGATGTGCCTCTCAATAAAAAGGGGTTGCCACTTTTGGAAGTGATACATCCTACTGTGGGGCCAGCACTGGGTATCTACAGGATAAGAAGTCGATCGATTGGGTTAGTAATTAGGGTACATCTAGTCCTGCTTGTTTAGGAGTCTCTTATTATCGTTGGGGGTAACACCTGTCATTTCTGTTAGGCTACCGGTTATTATCGTTGGGGTTAAAACCCGTCACTAGAAGTACACCTAAGTCTACCATCTGTTTCCATTGGGAACATTCTGTTTCTGTTATACTAGTATTGGTGCAGAGAAAATTACTTGAGAAGCGCAATATATTATGTTCTGTTTATTCTATTTATCCTGCTCAGTCTGTTATACCTGTCTTATGATACTATTATCTCTCTCTCGCCCAGTTTATATGCCTGTCATGATGCTTTTACTTATTTATATGCTAAAAGTAACTGGACTTGCCAGACTTTATGTATGACCCATTTTGTTTCCTTTTCTCTCTCTCTCTTCTTTTGTCCCTCCCCCCCTCCCCCCCCCCCCCTTCCCCAAATTCTCAGGGTGGGAATACTCATGCTTGATTAGGATTCTCTCTTTCGTTCTGCTTGGAGCTGCTTAGATATACTACTTTGATTACATGTCTACTCTGATATGGCTCTTTTTGGGGACTATGCTTTTATATTACTGTAATCTGATGATTTTAGTACAAGGCAGATATTTTAATTTGATGTAATGGGTTTTCTGTACTTCAGACTTATGTTGTAATTGGGTTTTGGACCATGATGTTTTCTATTTAGAAAATATAGTTTTAAATTCCGTTGTTATTTTATATCTGTCTTATGATGTTTTGTTTCTATTTACCTATAACGCTTTACAAAACATAATGCATTCTGTTAAAGAGTGACATTAACGGACATGTGGTGTCACAATATCCTACCTAGTTACCAACCTAGCCTGAAACTTGATATATGCCCAAAAGTTTTCCCCTAATAGAAAAGGCCTAAATTTGAGTTGGGCCTTGGAATATTTTAAAATATTTTGAAAACTAAGTATAGTTTTTAATTTAAAAGTCAAATTTTAAATAATGCATGTTTATTATAAAAATTGTAACATAATGTAAGTTTTCAAAAACCTTTGAAATAATATAAATTAATTTCAAATTCTCAAAATTTATTATCAAGATTAACGAAATAAATAATTACATAAATCTATATATATATAAACACACATACATGCATTATTTATTATGATATATGTTATGTTGTTTCGAAATGTTAAGCTTACATAAGTATACATGTATATATATGAAATGGATTTTGAAACTAACATAATTTAATTAAATAAATTAATTAAGTAAATTAATTAAATTTTAGTTAATTGAATAATATACACATATATATAACATATGCATTATAATATAAATACTGAAGTATATAATGAATATTAAATATATATTTATAGTAATATAAATTAATTAAAATGTTAATTAATTAAATTAGATAATAAATAAGATTTAGTTAATCTGATGTTATACATAGTATTGATAAATAAACGAAATGTAAAAGTTATATAATAAATAAAACTAATAATTTGAATATATAGATTAAAGGTGGGACATATAGAAATATTAATTAACTTAAGGAATAAATACATAGTAATTTTACATATATTGTGATTTCCAATGTGTTTGACACTTGATTCATAAGAGTAATTCTATGAATTATATTATTTCATAAGCTCAATACTAAGTACTAAAGATTTTTCATAAGTCAATATAACTCGATATTAAACACTAAAGATGATAAACCTTAAATATGAAGGTTGTCACCATATATATATAAATATATATATTTATATACATATATTTAAAAATTATATATTTGTGTGTTTGTGTGTGGTACCTGCACACTCCTTACTTTTTAAGAAAACTCAAGTAAGGATGTTATGCACAATATTATTAATATATTGAATAGAGAGGTAAGATAATTTTATGTATTTATTAAGTAAACTATAATGGCCCAAAATTTATTAAGCAATATTTAATGGAAATTAAATATTTGAAACGATTTATTTTGAGCATTAACGACTTAGAAATTATTTAAAATGAAGATTGAGCTTATAAATTTATATTAATTATAAAACGAACTCGTAACGTCACGTTAGTTCAAAATATTTAGTTTTGTATTTCTAGTGAATATACTGAATTCAATATAAGTCGGATTTCTGTAAAATAAGAAATCCCAGAATCTATTTAATTATATCTTTCTAACGAATGTGAAAAATTGAGATTTCATATTATAAATTGTAAGCTATGTCCAAATCAAAATTTCAAAAAGTCGCTATAAAATCGTTTATGAATTATAACGATTTATTATATAAAATAAAAAGGATATATGAAATTAAATATCGATTTGACTTGAATTTTGAAAACATCTAGTTCTAAACCCGAGTATCTTTGTTTTGGAACTATATGATAGTTTATTTGGACATATGCGATAATATTAATTTATTAGAGATGTTTTTTAATTTATTTATATTTTATTGATTTTATTTAGGTCTTAAAAATGGCTATTTTTCAAACAGTCACTGTTTTCAACGAAACTATTTTTATCAGAGCCGGAACATTAAATTATTATTAAGTTTAAAATTTCAAGTCAATTGGAATTCATATGTAAGCGTGGTAAAAAATACGTGTGTTGAAATTCAGTTAGAATTCAATTGAGCTAGAAATAAGGCCATTTTTCAAACAGTCTCCAAATTCAACGAAACTAGACTCGTTAGAACCGTATTTTTGAAATGTAGCAAGATTTCAAAATTTGTAATATTTGTAGTTAATATGTAGTAGTGGTAAATTAAAACGCATGTTGAAATTCAATACTTAACGTTATATTGAGTTATATTTTAATTTTAAGAAAAACTAATCAAACCAATTGAATTAGCTTACAAAACATATTCATTGTGTCTGGAATAAGGATATTTAGTTAGGGATGATAGTCCTCAGGATTCATTTGGAGTTCGGACGCGAAACTTCACCATGAAGTAACAATTAAAATAAAATATTATTAAACAAAACGATTTAAATAACCCTTAACTCATTCAAAACCCTAACCCTATATGATAGCGCCGCCTCCATTAAATCGAAGGCCAGCGTCTTCTGAATTTCAACCCTTAATTATTCCCAATCCATAAACATTTAGCTGAAACTCCTAACTAACAATTTGAAGAGCTAAGTAAGAGTTTTCAATTGGTATGGGTATAATCGATTTTAGTGGCGTGGGTTGCTCGAATTTGAGCACAAAGCAGCTATGTTCGCACGTAGTTTTAGGGTGGAGGAGGTGTTCGAACTGACCATGGCGCCAGGCATGAGTGGAGGAGAGAACAAGCTTCATTGTGGTGTCGGATTGGTGGTCGTCGTGTGTAGGTGGCGCGGTGAAGAGAGAGGGAGATGAAGTCGGTCGATGTCTGAAGAGCTACATATGAAGAAGAAAGGATTAAGAGAGGGTTAAACGTTAATTAAGTTTAATTAATTATATAATTAATCGCTAATGACATCATTTAATTATCAATGTTTAAAAATATCTTATCTTTTTTAAATGATATCTGAATTGAACGAAACCAGTTCTGATGGAATCGTGAAGACGAGAGCTACACGATGGAACCAATTTGGACAGGAAGGAGGCTAATTGCAAAATTTGGTTAAATTAAACGCCTAGTTTAGTTTAATGAGAATAATCGTTTTGTAATAATTTCCGAATCAATAAATGTGAGAACTCTCACATAACTGAATGTTTATAGTTATTATAATTATAACTGAATATATATTGATTGCCTGAGATTGCAATGTTTGTTTTGTGATTGATGGATGTTGTTTACAGTTTACTGTTATCTTATTAAAATGTGAATATAAGCGTTGACAACGGAAACACTTATATTATTATCATTGATTGATGGATGATAGTTGATATGAATATTAATGATGTGTGAAATTCATATAAACTGAATTATATGGTAATTGGTTGAATCTCATTCCAGTTCGGAATTTAATGCGAATATTTTATTAATAAAATATTCGGTGAAAAATGACATTTTGAATTTTAAATTTAAATTAGTTTGGAAAGATCGTTTAAACGATTACGGATAAGTTTCGTAAAAGTAGAATTTGATTTGAATCAATTTTCAATTCATAAAGGCATGTTTTCAAATTTATTTTGAAATGAATAATAATTTCAAAATGTGAATTCAAGTTAAATATATAAACGATGTTTTTAACTCGAACGGATTTTTCCATTGATCTTATTTATTTCTATAATGGATGTCAGAAAAATTTGGACTTCAAAATATGATATTTTGAAAATATTTTTATTTTAATATTATAATAATATAGAATACTCAATTTTGTTTTAAAATTGAATTTTTGATTGAATCGTTTTTTAAACAAATTTATAAACGTTTTATAAAATAAATTTGAATGGAAATCGATGAATTTTATTATTAATAATAATATGGTTCGAATAAGACAAGTCGCGCAATGACTGTTCGTGAATTTCGACCATTAAATTCAAATGGACATACTGGGACATCCAACCGTCGGATTTTCCCTAGCCAAAAATCGTTTGGTTTGAAATGAAAAAAGATTTCCAATGATATAAAAAGCTTTAAAATCTAACGGTTAGATTTTGAGATAAATTCAAATAAAAATTGATTAAAAACAGCACTAGTGCTGTAAATAACCTGAAATTGGTTTTTAATAGATTGAGCTATTTTTGAATTATTAAAAATTGAGAAAAATTATGATAAATCATAATAAATGATTTATAGGTGATTTTAACTAAATATATTTAGTTTTGGATAGTAGAAATCTATATTGTGAAAATTAACTATTTCACAAAGGTTATTGAAACGGTTTGAAGTTAATAAATGCCCAACCAAGTTAAGTTTTTCCAATGAATGAGTATTGGATTTGAATGGAAATAATCTTTGAATATTTTGATATTTGATTCCGTAATTATATGGATATTGTTTCGAGGAGTTTAAAAGATATTGATATCGTTATTCCCTATAAAGTATCTGTTGGTTTCATAATTTGATATTGAATATAAGTCGATATGATTTCTATTCAAAGCCTTATATTTGATATCAAATTTGATTTTTGGGTTTGTCGTGAATGGTGTCTTCAACAACACTGTTCTTAAACCTAGTTGAAAATGAAGTTATAGAATAGATCTTTTAATTAAGGTTTAAAGCAGTCTTCCAAAGTGAAGTTTTCCAATTAATAAATTTAATTGGAATTGAAGGGGAATCGATTTCGTAATAATTGAAATGAACCTCCATGGAAGAAGACCTTTACTATTTAAGGAATTTAAAAGGCTTTGCCTTTATTCCGCTTATAGTATTAGTCTGATACATAAATTTATATCGATTGTACACTGGCATGATTTTCGTGAAAGTTCCATTTTGAATGGAAGTTGATTTTGGGTTTATCGTGAATGATGTTTTAAAATAACGTTTGTTCTTTGACCTAGTTAAAGATAGGATTAATTTCCTAAAGTTGAATAATCATTAAATAATGATTTTTGGAGACTAAAACTAAGTTGGAGTTTTAATAAATCTTTAATTAGATTTGAAATGGTAGTAGGTAATTAAATTTACCAAGCACGAGGAGTGTTAGATATGAAGTACCACCAGTTTTGCTCCATGAGATAATTAAATCTTTAATTAGATTTTAAATGAAAGAAGGTAATTAAGCTTACCAAAACCCGATGGGTGCTAGATATGGAGTACCACCAGTTTGGCTCCATGGGATGATTAGGATGGGGATGGGATAGCGATATGAGAGATTACCTTTTTGTAAGGCATAATAATCCCAATAAGGCATATAAACCTTAATTTGAGTCAAATTTGTGGAAAGAGATTATAAAATCTTTTGAAATGATTTCCAAGTAAAGATTTAAACAAGAGTTTAAATGATGTATATCTTTGATAAGATTTATGGGGGAAGTTCCCAATATAATGAATATTTGAATAAAAGAATATTCTCTATTGGAATGAGGTGTATGATATCTTTATATATCACTTGATTTTAAAGATGCGCGAGTTATTCAGAAAGACCAGGTTTAACCCATTGTAAATAACTGATACGACGATTAAAAGTTGAAGATATTGAAGACGGTGTTTGAAGACCAGAGACCTTCACATCATTTGGACTGTTATTGATGTCTCGATTGGGTTGTACACCCAAGATGAGGTTATAAGTGGTGATCGTCCAGACGTACTTGGAGATCGATCAGATATACAAGGGCCTCTCTCCTGTATTGGACATGTGGGACGAGAAATAAAGTGTCTTCGGTTTTGTTCAGATCCAAAATGTAACGACCCACTTTTTCCATACAGTTTAAGCCAACATATAACAACCCATGTCAACTCAAATTGCACGGAAAAGCAAATAGTTATGAGAAAGAAATTAGAGGGTGAGAGAAGAAAGAAAGAAATATCATAATATTAGAATAAGAAGATCATAGTCTCACAGCGGAATGAATAAAATATAACATATCCAAATGCTTTTCATAAAAAGAATTGTATATACATATGATTATACAACATCAAAGTACAACACAGATCAACACAACTTACACAGCAGAATAAACTAGTATCAGTAAATACGTGGAATACGTCTCGACTTCAGCTCCTCTTCTGAAAATTCCAAGCGAAACCTAACCTGGAAATATACTCGGTCTGACCCGAGCACATTTGAAGCAAAGCAAAATTCACTTGGATCAGTCTAGAATACTTTCAGTGATAAATTCATATGGCAAACAACTTGTTTAACTTTAGAAAACTCTTTTGAAAGAAAGGATAACAATAAGACCAGCAAACACATAAACACGGATGGTTTTTACCTTACTATAACCCAAAACATTTTTGATATATCAAAATCCAGTGATATTATAATAATGTTTATCAAACCACAAATAAATAACCATCTAGCAGAATGCTTACATCTCACGCTCTACATATTCATTATAAATTCAAAAAAACCGCAAGGCACTTATTGGAGAATGGATTCCAACTATGACAAGGTATGGGACCACCTTCCAATCAGTGCACTCTAGAGGGGATACACTGGGGTTCAACAAGAATATCTTACAACCCGACCAAACATGACCAGTCACTCATTTAGCTTGAGTGGACTGAATGTATTATCACCCATGGTTAACTCCAACATAACCATTCCCGGGGGATACAAAAGCGAAAGAAGAAACAAATAAGGATTTTCTCTAGATTGGTGATAATACACCATGCTAGGGTGCGACCTAACTTGAAACGACCCAAACTCACCCTTACGGGAAAGACCGGATTGAGTTGAGAACACGACAAATCAGAACACAAACAAAAGAATATTTCATTGCTGTTACAACAATTTACATGAGAGTACAAGAATATAACAGAGTATGAATAAATAATATACATTTGATAAATATCAGAGATTCAATTTACAAAGCAGCGGAAAATCAATACATAACGCAATTGTAAGAGATACACGGATACAGAGCATTCCGAATATAGCTCTAGCTGTAAATCTAGGATTCTATGAAAATAATATCTACAAAAACCCAACTACTAGCTGCCCGTGTGGTAAATAGGGGCACCCAGAGTTTAGGTTAAAACAATAAACTCCAGGTTAGTCATGGGACTGGTGTGAGAACTAAAACAGTTATTAAATCTTTACTTTAAAATAGAGTAAATCAAGGGACCACGCCGTATAACATGGAACGGGTTTCCTCCCAAGAATACTAGTGCATTAAACAAACATCACAATGCTTTTTGGAAAAATGGAGCTATTATAAGACTCAGGTCCCATCATACAATGCAACGCAAGCCGGAAGATAGAGTTTTCCCTTATAATAGCCAAACATGCTTGGTACGTTTAAAACAAATCATTTTGATATTACTACAAGTGAATAGTGTATCAAACAACTTCAAATATAAATGTATCAATCATAGACAGCATAGTATCCCATGCTACTACGTCGCCATATAGGTTTACAACTAAAACCGAAATGTCACGTATCGGAAATTGGATTTCCGTCATGAGTCGAGGCAAGGGATCATCCTCGCCGGCTTCGAGACACTCTAGAAAATGTCTCGGGATTACACACTCTGGGAAACCCTTGGTTCCTATTGGGTCGGTCCTCTCTTACGTTTGAGGATTGGCAATTCCTGAACACACGTTTCCCGATCCTATAGGACCTATCCATCGACTCCGTAGTAACCGATATATCTGAGGCGCCTCGCTACCCATCATCCACATAGGTAAAAATATTATAAATGTCTGGACTCCATACCATGACACCACCCATAGCTAGAAGGAAACGTCATGTCCTCCCTGCGTCCCTGATCCCATTTTTGACTCATACCGAGGTGTGAGGCTCGCGAATTAACACTATACACAAAACTATGCTATTTAAAGCCATGCTTTGATCATCAACTACAAGACTCTGCTTTTCAACGGAAGCCTTGATTATTTGCATCTCAGCATGCCACGCTGACATTCCACGCCATGCGACTGATGTCTATCGATATATAACCTCTAAGCTCGTATGTCTTAGAGAAGGGGGTTAAGCAAGAGAATAAATTCTCCGCCGCCAAGCAGATATATATTTAATAGAAATCAATCAACACAGAACAAAATCCAATGTCAGACACACATCCATTTACTAGTTCGTTTTGGATCTGAACGAAACCGGAGGCACCTTATTCCTCGTCCCATATGTCTGATATAGGAGAGAGGTCCTCGCATATCCGGTTGACCTCCAAGTACGTCTGGACGATCACCACTTATTACCTTGTCTTGGATGTACAGCCCAATCAAGACATCAGTAATCATCCAAACGATATGAAGACCTCTGGTCTTCAACCACCGTCTTCATCGTCGGCTTATAGTCGAATCAGTTATTTAGAATGGGTATAAACCCGCCCTTTCTGAATAACTCGCGTATATTATAAACAAGTGCTACAAAAACACAACATACGACTCATTCCAATTATGAATATTCTTTTATTTAAATATTCATTTCCTTTGGGAAAGGTTCCCATTAATTTTATCAAAGATAAATTCTTTAGATTTATTCTTTAATCTTTCTTTGGATATCAATTCTAAACCAAATTAAGGTCTATCAACTAGTCGAGATTATCGGGTCTTACCGAAGTAATCATTTGTTTAACTTCCTAATCCCAACCTATTCATCCCATGGGGCAAAATTGGTAATACTCCATATCTAACACTACGGTGTTATCGGTAAATTTAATTACCATTTCAACGTTCAAATCTAATTAAAGATTTAACTATCGCTTGGAGCAAAACTAGTGATACTCCATTCTCGATCATTTCCCAAATTTGATTATTTAAATTATCACATTCACATTTCAATATAATTAAATATTCATTAAAACTCCACTTAGTTTTAATCTTCCCAAAAATCAATATTAACGATTATTTAACTTTGGGAAATCAAACATGCCACACCGTAAATCTAAACCGTATCACTGATTTCTGCCGATATATAACCTCTAAGCTCGTACATCTTAAAGAAGGGTGTTAAGCAAGAGAATAAATTCTCCGCCACCAAACAGATATATATTTAGCAGAGATCAACAAAACAGTTCGAAATACAATGTTAGACATATTCTCCTGTCTTTAGCTGGGTTAAAGAACCAATGTCATTTAAAACACAATTCACGTTAAACCCAAAATCACATTCCATTAATTATGGAATCTTCACGGAAAACATATCAATATATAATCGATATCAATTCCCGTATCCAACTAATAATATAAATGAAATAACGACAAAGCCTTTTAAATTCCATATATATTAAAAGTCTTCCTCCACAGAAGCTCACTTCAATTATTACCAAATCGAATTCCATTCCATTCCAATTTATTTTATTAAATTGGAAAACTTTACTTTGGAAATTTTCCATTAAATCTTAATAAAAAGATTTATAAATCCCAAATCTTAACTTCACTATTAATCGGGTTAAAGAACAAGTGTTATTTAAAACACCATTCACAATAAACCCAAAAATCCAATTCCAATTAAAAATTAATTAATTGGTAAACTTGTCTAAATCTTAATCAAAAGATTTATTGATTTATTATTTTCTCAACTAGGTCCGAGAACAGTGTTACTGAAGACATCATTCACGACAAACCCAAAATCCCATTTGATATCAAATACAAGGCTCTGAATAGAAATTATATCGGCTTATATTCAATATCAAAATCTATAACCAACAAATTTCGCATTGGAAATAACGATATAAATATATCTTCCAATTTTCCATAAAAATATCCGTATAATCACGGAATCCAATTTCGAAATATCCGAAGATTATTTCCATTCCAATTTGTTCGTTGGAAATTTCTGGTTATTTTAAAACCATTCACAAATCCAATTTGTTTTATTTAAAAATTATTGGATTTCAAATCTAATTAATAACTAGTTCATTTTGATAAAAATACATTTTTATCTTTACAAACGTGGAATTTTTCATCCCAATTCTTTTCAAATAATTTTTTATGATTTTACACAAATTATTGATATTTTTAATAATTTTATTAAGGCCCTTTCAGTCGATTTCCATAAACGGTCATCAATTTGCATTTATAGCGACCTTTTCCAAATTTGATTTGGACATAATTCCAAATCCGACCGTTAAATTTCAAATCTCTTATATTCGTTGGAAATATCTTTCCGATACGAACCCAACGGTTCTAGTTTTAGGAGAATCCGACGATCGGATCTCCCGTAATGTCAACTCGAAGTCAATGGTCGAAATTCGCGAACGGTCGCGGTGCGGCGCGTTCTATTCAGGCCATTAAATATATATATATATTATATATATTTCGTTGATTTCCATTTAAAACGTATTTTGTAAATTGTTAATAAATTCGTTTTAAAACGATTTTAACTTCATTTTCAATTTTAAATCAAAATTGAATACTCCTTATCATTATAATATATAAATGATAATATGTAACACCCCACGTCCGTTAATGTCACTCAAAAAGGGAGTGCATTAAGTTTCGTGGAGAGTTATAAGTAAATAGAACATAATATTACAAGTTAGATACATTAAATAGTACTTGAAAATTTTATAACTTTATTGTAGCGGAAACAGAATTAAGGTTGGTTACATCTTTAAACCCATCGCACCAGAACCAAGTACATAATATCAGTCTTGTACAAAAGCCATCAGAGCACATAATTTTTAAAACCATAATCCCCAATCCAAAATGCCATATGAAAGAGAAACAAAGCTAAGCATTACTTTCAGCACTTCAAGCAGGAAAGTCCGAGTCAAGCTTCGACGTGCCCACCCTGAGAACCGGGGGGAAGGAAAGAAAAGAGGCGAAACAAAAAGGGTCAGACATAAAGTCTGGCAAGTCCAGTGACTTTAACAATATAATTAGTAAAGCAACATGATAAGAACATAAACTGGATATAAGAGATGGCTGTAACATAAACAAGATATAACATTGACTGCGCTTCAAACCATTATAAGATATTCTCTGCACCGCACCAATACTAGTTTCAAAATAAAAGATGATCCCCCTCGGCTAAATAGAATGATGATAGTTTCGTGTACTTCTAGCTACCATCATAGGTAACCAACGTGCACCTATCACCACTAGATGTATCCACTATCCTGCCTGTTCGATTATGTACCTCTAGCTGCTATCATAGGTAACCAATATGCACCTATCACCACTAGATGTACCCTCCCTATTCGATTATGTACCTCTAGAGGTAACCCATATGCACCTATCTCCACTAGATGTACCCACTACCCTTCCCATTTGATCGGCTCCCTAACCTTGTAGATATCTGTGTTGGTCCCACAATCGGTGTATCACTACCTAAGGTGGCAACCCCGATACTACTGAAATGCACAGCTTATACCTACATGATGCAACAACGTCTTACATACCAGCCCAGACCCACGCACGCACATGACTCTGTTGGACTTGCACTGCCATCGCTAACTCTTTTATTGACCTCTTACAATCAACCGTAGTAAGCGTGTCCCTGTCCTCGACCTAGTTCGAGCTCATATAGATACTAAAATGGGTTACTATTTGAAAAGGGTCCACACATTTGACACAAGCTTCCCACCGAAGCTTGGTTCCCACTAGGAATTCCCACTTAACCCTTTTTATCCCTATGTCTTATAACATGTCTCATCTTGGTTAAGTGCTTTTATTATGTTTCACATGCTACCCATGTCACCCACTTAACCCCTTCACTATTCCCATGTCTTACCACATGTCTTATCTTGGTTAAGTGTTCATTATTTATGTTATACATGCTACCCAAGCAATACATGCTACCAATGTCACCCACTTAACCCTTTTATTGTTCCCATGTCTCCCCACATGTCTTATCTTGGTTAAGTGTTTTTAATTGTGTTTCACATGCTATCCATGTCACCCACTTAACCCTATTACTATTCCCATGTCTTACTACATGTCTTATCTTGGTTAAGTGCTTATTAATTTATTATACCCGTAATCGTGCAAGACCTCCCACATTATATTACCGTTTGCGGTTGCTGGATATGTCGGGCGGTTCCGGACAGACTTCTACCACAATCTTAATCTAACCTCGTGTCTTAGCATTATTACGCATCTAATTTCTGCCTTTGACCTCTCATATTAGAGTACCAAATTGCGGTTGCGGGATATGCCGGGCGGTTCCGAGCAGACTTCTACTGCAATCCAAATCTAACCTCGTGTCTTAGGCGTTCATTATCCTTTCTTAATTCATGCCCAGTTTCGAATCTTGGATTATAGTGATTTCCAAATACCCATAAATTCCAATCCAATTTATGCTTATAATTCTAATCCAATTTATGCCTATAATCCCATGTATACAAGTTATACCAATTTATACCCAAACTAAATTGCGTTCATTGTTATTAACAATTTATGCCAAATCTCATGTATACAAGTTATACTCAATTATGCTCAACAATTTATGCCAAATCTTATGTATACAAATTATACTCAATTATGCCCAAACCAATTCCCATATTCATCATCAATTTGTGCCAAATCTCAATTTATTACATATTTCCCAAACTTTTCCCAATCGTTCCAACGTTATTTATACGAAAATCTCAACGCAATATGCTTAGGCTCAAAGTTAGCCTAATATCAAAAAGGAAAAGAAGAAGGAGAAGGAGAGAAAATCAAAACATCCAAACTGGCATAAAGATATAAATGGGCATGTGAAATAAATAACGACAAAGTAGATCAGATAGGCATATGATAATAACAATTGGGTATGAATCTAAAGGATAAAAATTACAAAACTTGATATGATTCATCTTATTTACAGGCATATACATCATATCCAATTTACAATCCTATCACAATTACTTTCTAATTTAATTATATGTGAAAGTAATATAGACTCACAGCGATAAGATTCTTAGAAAAGAGAATTATGTGTTGTTGTAGCAATTCTGATCTTGAATAATCTCTACTTTGATTTGTAGATCTGATCTTCTAATTGGAATACTCCTATTCTGATTTGTTTTGGTGGAGAAGACTAGTTTAGATTAGAGAAGCATGGAGGCGCCGTGGATGATAACAATGAGATTAGGGTTAGGTTTAGGTGTTTATTTATATATGTATTAGGTGAATTAGGACCTTTAGATTAGATTAGGAACCATCTGAACCATCCAGAAAAACACATCATCCAGCCAATCCCAGAAAGACACGTCATCATGGAACTCTCCAGAATTCTGTAGATTTGGATTGGCCTGGGCGCACTTCCCAGGTGCGCCAGTGCAATTTTGTTCTAGCGCACTTCACAAGTGCGCCAGTTATCCTGGCATGTTTCCGGATTTTTCTGCCAAACTTCCATCGTCCATAACTCCTTCATACGGTATCCGTTTTACGCAAACTCGGACTCTATCTCAAGCAGAATTCCGAGACGAACGCAAAGGCGTAACCCATTTCACATAATTCTTCTTTTAAAAATTAATTATTCTTTAATTATCCCTTATGTCATGTTTTAAAATTACAGGGTGTTACATTCCCCCTACTTAAAGGATTTCGCCCCTGAAATCTCGAAGCTGAAAGGAATGTATGTCCTACCATCCATCATCCATTTACTCGTCCATCAATCACGGGCATCCATTGTCCTTAAAATATTTCTAATGCTTTCATGAACATATGCAAAGTGTGTGTATATGTCCTTATCCTAATGCAAAATCAGGCGGTCTACTGATTCAGTTGACCTCCTTAATGCAAAACATGATAGTGCTATGCGTCCATTATGTATGCAAAAGAATCCTAATAATACATATCATTTCTATATAAGTGCACAACCATTCATCCAAATGCAACATCCATATGATAACACATTCAATATACATCCATTAATTTAAATATGCACACTCACCCATATGCAATATGAAAGTGATTGAGCCGATCTAGTGCCTAATGTGTGTGTAAATGCATCCACGAGCAACCACTAGCAAATACTTACATCCACTTGCATCCACCAAACATAACATGTCTCAAACACATGTTTACAACTATAGGATTTCCTACCTAAAGATCAAAGATATAATCGAGAGGATACACTAAACGATAGAACAAGTATTAACAAAGCGGTAGAAAAAGGAGAAGTTAAGAACATACCCTCAAAAAGGAAAGGGTACGACGCATGTATATTGTCTTCCGTTTCCCAAGTCGCGTCTCCTTGATCATCTCCCCATTGAACTTTAACCAACTTGACCCCTCAGTTGCGTAATTTCTTTACCTACGATCCATGGATGCATGTAGGAACTCGTCTAACCGTGGCATCTTGCTCTACTTCCACTTCTCTAAGCATGCTCGGCTCCACCACTTCCGCGGTATCATGTAAACACTTCCTCAAATGCGACACGTGAAATACGTCATGCACACCACTAAGCTTCTCAGGCAACTTCACTCTGTAGGCCATTTGTCCAATTCTTTCTGTAATGGGGAATGGCTCTACGAATCTTGGTACCAATTTCCCTACAGATCCAAAGCGAACTATGTTCCTCAATGGTGATACTTTAATAAAAACCGTGTCTCCAACACCGAACTCAAGATCGTTTCGTCTCTTATCAGCGTATGACTTTTGCCGGTCTTGTGCTGTCTTCATGCGTCTTCGAATCAAGTCTATCTTCTCCGAAGTTTCTCTGATCATCTCGGGCCCAAGAAAAAGCCTATCCGTAGATTCCCACCAACAAGTCGGTGATCGGCAAGGTCGTCCATATAGAGCTTCAAAAGGTGCCATGCCAATAGTAGTCTGATAGCTGTTGTTGTAGGCGAACTCTTCCAATGGAAGGTGTTCTTCCCATGTTCCTCCAAAGTCCAAGATGCATAATCTCAAAAGATCTTCTAGAATCCGATTCACTCTTTATGTTTGGTTGTCCATTTGAGAGCGATAAGCGATGCTCAAACATAACTGCGTACCTACCGCCTCTTGCATATCACCCTTCCCTCTTGCACCGAAAACTGCTCTAAGCTCTAGCCCGCAAGCATCGGTATATACAGTGAACGGTTTGCTCCCATTTGGCAAAGTCAAAACTGGGGCTGATATCTTCGCAAAGTCCTTAATGAACTCCCTATAATAGTCCTCCCAACCAAGAAAGCTTCCTTTGTATTCTTTGGAATCCTCCAATCCTAGATTGTCACTACCTTCACGGGATTCTACTGCTATCCCTTCTTTAGAGACCTCGTGTCCTAAGAACCTTACTCCCTTTCCAAAATGACATTTGGAAAACTTTGCCTTAAGATGAAGTAGTCGAAGTGTCTCTAAGACTACCTTAAGATGTAAGTTATGCCCTTCCTCGCTTCTAGAGAATATCAAGATATCATCCACAAATACTACCACAAACTTGTTTAGAAACTCACTAAACACCCTACTCATCAAGTCTACAAAATAGGCGGGTGCATTCATCGAAACAAAAGGCATGACGAGCAACTCGAAAAAAAACCGTTGGGAGTCCGAAAAGCAGTTTATCTATACTATCCTCAGATACCCTCAACTGATGAAAACCTGTAGCTAAGTCCAACTGCGACAAAACCGAAGCACCAACCAACTGATCGAACAAATCGTCTATCCTCGGCAATGAGTGTCTATTTTTCTTCGTGAGTTTATTTAGCTCCCTATGGCCATGCACAATCTAAGTGAACCGTCCGCCTTTGTAGCAAAAACAACTAGAGCACCCCATTCCGAAATACTTCTTCTTATGAACCCTTTCTCAAGCAGCTACTTGTTTACTGAGTTGCTTCCTCTCACTCGGAGCCATGTGGCGCACTGGCAATGCAACTGGCTTTGCATTTTCTACTAAGTATATATGGAAGTCTATCTCGCTCCATGGGGGTAAACCCCGAACCTCATCAAAGACGTCATCATACTCACGGACTACTCAAACAAATTGCAAATCATCAATGGATGCGTCAAGTGATTCTAGGTAGTTAAGCATCACTGAACCCCTAGGGTCATAAGAGATATCAAGGGTCCTTCCACAACGAGTCAACAATCTAACTACCCTCCTTTCACAGTTTAGGATGGCACCATGCCTGGCTAGCCAATCTGTAATAACCCGGAAATTCTGAACCAGTTTAAAATTTTTATTTTGGCAATTTTAGCGAAGTTTGAAGATTTAAAATGAATTATTTTAAATAAAATCGATGAGAAAATTTATTTTGAATATAATTCGACGTATATATTATATACGTCGTCGTTAGAATATAAATAATTATATATATAATTATAAATAGAATTGAAAATGGCGCGGTAGTTCGATAATTCGATTTCCAACTTCAATTGAATGTACCGGGTGCAAAACAATCCAGATTTTAGTGAAACCAAAAATAATGGGATCTAATTGATGATATCTTTCCAACGAATCCGGAAAATCGAAATTTCATAGCGGGAATCAAAAGATATGTCCAGTTGAAAATTCTGAATAGTCGCTATGGAATTCAGGCCCTTAAAAATGGGAATTTTGCAAATGACCTCGGATTTCGACGAAACCACTTTTGTTGGGTCCGTGACGTCAAATTATTGCTAGATTCCAAATTTCATAATTTTTCGAATCAATATGTGAGCGTGGCATAGGAAAACGTGTTTGACCAGGTTCAGTTGATTTTAATCGACTGGAAATTGGTCATTTTTCCAACGGTCTCAGAATTCGACGAAACTAGTTTTGTTAGGACCGTATCATCAATACGAAACTAGAAAATATTTTTCTGGAATTTTTCTAGTTAGTATGTGACCCCGGTAATTTGAAATGTACGTTTAAAATTCAATATAGTGATTTAAATGTAAATTTAACGAAAACTGGTTGTAACAGCCAAATCAACTTACGATACATACCCCATTGTGTTCAGAATGGGGGTGAAACGCTATGGACGACAGGCGATGGGCCTCGTTTCGAGGTCGTATGTAAAAGTCAACTTTTTAAAAAATTAATTAATTAAATAATAAAAAAAATATCTTCCCTCCCTCTCCTTTTATCTTTCTGCCCCCCCCCCCCCCCCACGTTTAAACAGAAATTGATTTATAAAAAAAAAAACGAAAACCCGCCGCCACGCGAAGCCCCCCAGGCGCCAGAGGCGACGCGCGAGAGCCCCCCCCCCCCCCCGGCGGTGCGACGATCGCGACCCCCTCCCCCTTCAATCGTGACCCCACGCCCCGTCCTGATGGTCACCGCACCGCGCCCCAACCCTCGCCACCGCCTTTCCCTCAGCCCCCTCGCCGCAGTCCACCATCGGAGCCCCCTCCCCAGCGCCGCCGACCTCGCATCAGCCCCCCCCCCCCCCCCGTAAGTTCACTGAAACTGTTTTTTTTATTATTATTTACTTTAAAACTGATTTTTATAAATTTAGATAAGAAAGAAAATACGATTTTAATTGAATATAAAGCTTAGATATTTATTCGTATAAAGAATATATTCTTATTCATATGAAGTATAAATGAGTAATCATATAAAGATTAGATTTTTAAGGATGTAAAAGTTAGATTTTTATATTTAGAAAGGTTTGATTTCTTTTTATATGCTAGAAAGTATTAAAAATATAATCTTTACTATATAGAAGTGGTAGAAATATGATTTTTGTTTAGGTAGAGAATTAAAAATATAATTTTTACATGATAGGAATATTAAAAATATCATCTTTATATGTGTAGAAAAATAAAAATGAGATTTTTATAAGGATGAAATCTTTAAATTTGAAAAAACGAAGTCTATGTTTTTATAAAGGCGAAATCTTTATTTTAGAAAAGGCGAAATCTTTATATGGAAAATAGCGTGATAAAAATATAATTTTTATCTATATAACATAGTAGTAAAAATTCGATTTTTATATATTGAATAACGGAATAAAAATTCGATTTTTAAATGTAGGAGGCGATTATAAAAATATGATTTTTATTTTAAAGACATCAACAAATAAAAATGTGATTTTTATATATGTAGTGGCGACGGGCAACGAAGATGAAGAAGATGCGATAGCAATGAAGTTTTCTATCAATGAAGAATCAAGATGATTGGATGGCTATCTGTGAGAATTTCTCACCTTTCAATTTCATTTCTATTTATATATATATATATATATATATACTAGGATGCAGACGGTGCTTAGTAGCACCCGACACAATCGTCCACAAACCATGGACTTGTTTGTTTGGTTGCATAGATAGTTGAATTGTTTGGTGAATATGATTGATGTGTGAATGGCGTGGGCCTTCACTAGACCGGGGATAAGGCTAGGCCTTGTCCTGTTTCTAGTATCGTGCCGTCATGCCGCCGAAATTTTCTAAAATAAGTTAGAAAAATAGAAATATCATTTTATTTAAAGAATGACCTGAATAGCAATTCATATGTTAAAATAAAATGTTTTGTCGTTAAAAATATAATTTTTAACGTGAACGTGAATATAGTGAATGTGAATAAATAAATATTCATTTACAAACCGGACGGTTTGTTTATGTACACCTATTTGAAGGACATTGATTGGGTCGATAAATTTTACACATCGCCCAACTGCACAAAAAAATCTGTGTTTGATTGTTTGAAACCCCACACGGGTGTTGGGATGAAATTTGAAATTCACTCATCCTGATTGATTAAATATGTCGATCGTTTGATTGACAGGCTGTTATAAGCGTTAGATATCTATATTTGATGCTTATACAGTGTAGTGCACTTTGGTTGATGGTTGATTATTTTTCAATGCTGTTATATACATATGTTGTATGAAAATCCATATAATTAATTTTATATGGTGATTGATTGGGCCTCATTCCAATTTAGAAGATAAAGAGCAATATAATATAAAGGTTCATGTGTTGACTGTACTCATCCGTTGAGATTAGTCATGTGTTGAACGAAATATTTTAATAATAAAATTTATATCTTTAGCAATATAAAATAAAGGTTCATGTGTTGACTGTACTCATCCGTTGAGATTAGTCATGTGTTTAACGAAATATTTTTTAATAATAAAATTTATATCTTTAGCAATATAATATAAAGGTTCATGTGTTGACTGTACTCATCCGTTGAAATTAGTCATGTGTTGAACGAAATATTTTAATAATAAAATTTATATCTTTAGCAATATAATATAAAGGTTCATGTGTTGACTGTACTCATCCGTTGAGATTAGTCATGTGTTGAATGAAATATTTTTTAATAATAAAATTTATATCTTTAGCAATATAATATAAAGGTTCATGTGTTGACTGTACTCATCCGTTGAGATTAGTCATGTGTTGAACGAAATATTTTAATAATAAAATTTATATCTTTAGCAATATAATATAAAGGTTCATGTGTTGACTGTACTCATCCGTTGAGATTAGTCATGTGTTGAACGATATATTTGAAAAAGAAATATTTGAAATAGAATATTTGAAATAGAAATATGTGAAGCCGTGTTGATTAGATTGGCGCCATTTTGACGCGAACGATATTTATATCAATTTTAAACGATTTCGAAATGAATTGAATATATAACGATTTCGAAATGAATTGAATATATAACGATTTCGAAATGAATTGAATATATAACGATTTCGAAATGAATTGAATATATAACGATTTCGAAATGAATTGAATATATAACGATTTCGAAATGAATTGAATAGAAAACGATTTCGAAATGAATTGAATATATAACGATTTCGAAATGAATCGAATAGCAAACGACTTTGAAATTGAATTGAATTAAAAACGAGTTCAAATTGAATTGAAAGCGAATTGAAATGAATTCAAATTGAATTGAAATTTGAACTGAATAGAAATGAATTTTAAAACGAATTTATGAAGAAGAATTCAATTTTGCTTTGAATTGAAATAGAAGTTGAAATTGTTTTTGAAACGAATTTAAAAATTATTTATAAAATTCGTTTTGAATGGTAATCGACGAAATATATATTATATATATTATATATATATAATATAATGGCCTGAATGGAACGCGTCGCGGCAGCTCGTGAATTTCGACCATTTATTTCAAACGAACATTACGGGAGATCCAACCGTCAGATTCTCCTAAAACCGGAACCATTGGGTTCGTATCGAAAAGAGCTTTCTAACGAATATTAGAAATTCAAAATCTAACGGTTGGATTTGGAGATACGTCCAAATCAAATTCGAAAAAGGTCGCTGTAAGTGCAGTTCGATGGCCATTGTTGGAAATCGACTGTACGGGCCTTGATAAAATTATTAAAAATATCAATAATTTGTGTAAAATCATAAGAAATGATTTGGGAAAAATTGGGGTGAAAAACTACGCATTTGAAAAGATAAAAATAGATTTTTATCGAAATGAACTAGTTTGAACTCAGTTTAAAACCCGGGTTTTTATTTTTAAATAAATGAATTAGATTTAAAAAGGGGTTTTAAATAATCGAAATTCCTAATATATTGGATTGGATTTGAAATGGGTTTATCGTGAACTATGTTTTAAATAACACTAGTTCTTTAACCCGATAATGAATAGAATGTGATTTGGGTTTGTCATGAACTGTGTTTTAAATAACACCTAGTTCTTTAACCCAATAAAAGGAGTTTTAACGAATCGGCAATTAGATTGAAATGTGAATTCGTAATCTAAATTTCCAAATTTAGAAAATGAACGAGAATGGAGTACTACCAGTTTTGCTCCAAAGCGATAGTTAAATCTTTAATTAGATTTGAACGTGAAATGGTAATTAATTTTACCGATAACACCACGGTGTTAGATAGGGAGTATTACCAATTTTGCTTCATGGGATGAATAGGTTGGGATTGGGAAATAAAATAAATAATTACTTCGTTACGGTTCGCTAATCTCGACTAGTTGGAAAAACCATAATTTGGTTTTAAACGACATCCAAAGGAAGATTATAGGATAAATTTTAAAGAATTTATCTTGGATAAAATTAATGGGAATCTTTCCCTAAGAATGTGGAATTTAGAAACTAGCTGTAGGTTGGTTAAGAAGAATGGTTTCCTGGGTATTAATCTGATGTTGGTTTCGGCCTTCGGGGTTAATGTTTGGGAAATTGTTCTCTTGCTAATTTGCGGTTAGTGACTAATGAATTGGAATGAGGCGTATGTTGTGATTGTGTAACATTTGTTTTTAATATACGCGGGTTGTTCGGAAAGGCCGGGTTTATACCCATTCTGAATAACCGATTCGACGATATGTCGAAGATGAAGACGGTGGTCGAAGACCGGAAGTCTTCACATCATTTGGATTATTACTGACGATCCTGATTGGGCTGTACACCCAAGAGGATGGAAATAGTTGGTGGTCGTCCAGACGTACTTGGAGATGGATGGATATGCGAGGAAAGTGCCTCCGGTTTCGTTCAGACCCAGAACGGACTTGTAAATGGATTGTGTGTCTGACACTGGATTTTATTCTATGTTGATTGATTTCTATTAAATATACATCTGTTTGGCGGCGGAGAATTTATTCTTTTGCTTAACGCCCTTCTCTGAGACGTACGAGCTCAGAGGTTGTATATCGATGGACATCAGTCGCATGGCATGAATTGCCTGTGTGGCACGCTAAGATGCAATGATCAAGGCTTCTGTTGAAAAGCAAAGTCTTGTGGTTGATGATCAAAGCACAGCCTACGTGGCAGCTTTGTGTATAGCGTGAATTCGCGAGCCTCACACCTCGGTATGAGTTAAAAACGGGATACGGACTGCAGGGAGAGCACGACGTTTCTTTCTAGCTTTGGTGGTGTCAGTGACTTACCAGCCCTGACATTTATATACTTTTCACCTATGTGGTTGTTGGAATGCGAGGCGCCTCGATTACAGGTCCGTAAGGACCGGGAAACGTGTGTTCAGGCATAATTAATCCTCTAACGTAAGTGAGGACCGGCCCTGAAGATCCAGGGGTTGCCCAGAGTGCGTAACCCTGGGACATTTGCTAGAGTGTCTCGAACGCGGAGAGGAGCTTGCCCCTTGCCTCGACTCATGACAGAAATCCAATTTCCAATACGAGATATTTCGGCTTTATTTGTAGAGCCTAGTATGGCGACATAGTAGCATGGGATGCTATGCCGTCTATGATTTATATTTATGATTGAAATTGTTTTGACACTATACACTTATAGTATCAAATGATTTGTTTTAAACGTACCAATCATGTTTGGCTATTATAAGGGAAAACCCTATCCTCCGGCTTGCGTTGCATTGTGTGATGGGACCTGGGTCTTATAACAGCTTCCTTTTTCGAAAAAGCATTGCGTTGTTTATTCTATGCACTGGTATTCTTGGGAGGAAACCCGTTCCGTGTTATACGGCGTGGTCCCTTGAATTACTCTCTTTTTAAATTGAATTTAAATAACTGTTTTAGTTCTCACACCAGTCACATGACTGACCTGGAGTTTATTGTTTTAACCTAAACTCTGGGTGCCCCTATTTTCTACACGGGCAGCTAGTAGTTTTGGTTTTGCAGATTTATATTCACAGGATCCTGGTTTACAGCTGGAATGATATCCGGAAAGCTCTGTATCCGTATATCACCTTCAGTTGTGCTTTATATTATTTTCCGCTGCTCTGTAGATTTATTGTAATCTCTGATATTTGTAATTTAATTTATTCATTTATACTCTGTATATTCTTGGATCTGATGGAATTGTTGTAATAACAATGAAATGTTCTTCTGTTTGTGTTCTGATTTGTCCTGTTCTCAAACGATCAGGGGTTTCGAACGGTCTAGATCGGTTTAACGACTGATTCAGATCGAGCGAAATTCCCGGCCGTCACATTTGGTATCAGAGCTTTGGTTTACAGAGCTCGAGAACAAGACACATTAAAACCATACGAAAGAATTCATCAGATATTGGATTAGTAATATCCAATTAGGATGACTCGTTAGAGATAGGATCAGTAGTATCCTAGAACGAGTGTGAAGAGTGTATTTTTCAAATGAAAACAATTGTTGTTTTGAAAATTTAAAATTGTTTTAAAACGTATTCGATTATTTATTTATTTTGAATATGGACAATCTAGTATATAAAGGTTTCGCGTATACGCGTCATGAACGTATATTCGAAGTTTTAATATATTGGATAGATATAGAATCATACTCTAGTGGCCCGAAGATGATTCTGATGATTGACTAGTCGTCATTATTATTCATGTTCGAGTAACGAAGGTGTGATATCGATATATTTCCATTAGACTGGTGTGAGAACCAAAACTTATATAGCTAGAACACTTTGTTGTGAATTGGCATCAAAACATGATTTTCAGTATAAATATCAAATTATGAATTTGAAACTCTAATTCACTAATTGATTGATGTTTGTGTTGTTTGCCTAATTGTTTGCTAATTTTGAACCATTATGCCTAATTGAACCAAATATTGAATTATATTGAAAATTGGTTGCTTTTGCTTGCATATATATATACTTACATTGAACAGGTCATAGCAAGGAGGCTAGAGCCGAAAAATGAAATTTGTTTGCCCGACAAATAGGTACATGTTTACTACATAATTTACAGTTTTGTTTGGGTGATGATGATTTTATGAGCCTATTGGCTAGCCGGTTGGCTTTTTCTTTTTCTTTTTGAGATTAGAAGGACCGGGGAAGCTATTTGAAATTCCCCGATGCTCCCGGTGCAGGGGAGGTTATGGCGAAATTTTTCGAAAATTTAGGGTGTTAGCCAAATTTTTAAAAATTTGAAAATTCTCAGAAACTGAAAAGTTGGAGAATGAAAGCCAGATCGAACGTAGAGCTGATTAATCAAACCACTTTCGACTTTGTTCCTTTTCGGGGACGAAAAGTTTTAAGTGGGGGAGATTGTAATAACCCGGAAATTCTGAACCAGTTTAAAATTTTTATTTTGGCAATTTTAGCGAAGTTTGAAGATTTAAAATGAATTATTTTAAATAAAATCGACGAGAAAATTTATTTTGAATATAATTCGACGTATATATTATATACGTCGTCGTTAGAATATAAATAATTATATATATAATTATAAATAGAATTGAAAATGGCGCGGTAGTTCGATAATTCGATTTCCAACTTCAATTGAATGTACCGAGTGCAAAACAATCCAGATTTTAGTGAAACCAAAAATAATGGGATCTAATTGATGATATCTTTCCAAAGAATCTGGAAAATCGAAATTTCATAGCGGGAATCAAAAGATATGTCCAGTTGAAAATTCTGAATAGTCGCTATGGAATTCAGGCCCTTAAAAATGGGAATTTTGCAAACGACCTCGGATTTCGACGAAACCACTTTTGTTGGGTCCATGACGTCAAATTATTGCTAGATTCCAAATTTCATAATTTTTCGAATCAATATGTGAGCGTGGCATAGGAAAACGTGTTTGACCAGGTTTAGTTGATTTTAATCGACTGGAAATTGGCCATTTTTCCAACGGTCTCAGAATTCGACGAAACTAGTTTTGTTAGGACCGTATCATCAATACGAAACTAGAAAATGTTTTTCTGGAATTTTTCTAGTTAGTATGTGACCCCGGTAATTTGAAATGTACGTTTAAAATTCAATATAGTGATTTAAATGTAAATTTAACGAAAACTGGTTGTAACAGCCAAATCAACTTACGATACATACCCCATTGTGTTCAGAATGGGGGTGAAACGCTATGGACGACAGGCGGTGGGCCTCGTTTCGAGGTCGTATGTAAAAGTCAACTTTTTAAAAAATTAATTAATTAAATAATAAAAAAAAATATCTTCCCTCCCTCTCCCTTTATCTTTCTGCCCCCCCCCCCCCCCCCCCCCCCGTTTAAACAGAAATCGATTTATAAAAAAAAAAAAAAACGAAAACCCGCCGCCACGCGAAGCCCCCCAGGCGCCAGAGGCGACGCGCGAGAGCCCCCCCCCCCCCCCCCCCCGCGGCGGCGCGACGATCGCGACCCCCTCCCCCTTCAATCGTGACCCCACGCCCCATCCTGATGGTCACCGCACCGCGCCCCAACCCTCGCCACCCGCCTTTCCCTCAGCCCCCTCGCCGCAGTCCACCATCGGAGCCCCCTTCCCAGCGCCGCCGACCTCGCATCAGCCCCCCCCCCCCCCTCTGTAAGTTCACTGAAACCGATTTTTTTATTATTATTTACTTTAAAACTGATTTTTATAAATTTAGATTAGAAAGAAAATACGATTTTAATTGAATATAAAGCTTAGATATTTATTCGTATAAAGAATATATTCTTATTCATATGAAGTGTAAATGAGTAATCATATAAAGATTAGATTTTTAAGGATGTAAAAGTTAGATTTTTATATTTAGAAAGGTTTGATTTCTTTTTATATGCTAGAAAGTATTAAAAATATAATCTTTACTATATAGAAGTGGTAGAAATATGATTTTTGTTTAGGTAGAGAATTAAAAATATAATTTTTACATGATAGGAATATTAAAAATATCATCTTTATATGTGTAGAAAAATAAAAATGAGATTTTTATAAGGATGAAATCTTTAAATTTGAAAAAACGAAGTCTATGTTTTTATAAAGGCGAAATCTTTATTTTAGAAAAGGCGAAATCTTTATATGGAAAATAGCGTGATAAAAATATAATTTTTATCTATATAACATAGTAGTAAAAATTCGATTTTTATATATTGAATAACGGAATAAAAATTCGATTTTTAAATGTAGGAGGCGATTATAAAAATATGATTTTTATTTTAAAGACATTAACAAATAAAAATGTGATTTTTATATATGTAGTGGCTACGGGCAACGAAGATGAAGAAGATGCGATAGCAATGAAGTTTTCTATCAATGA
Source organism: Allium sativum (assembly GCA_030737875.1). Classification (NCBI taxonomy): domain Eukaryota; kingdom Viridiplantae; phylum Streptophyta; class Magnoliopsida; order Asparagales; family Amaryllidaceae; genus Allium; species Allium sativum. The sequence goes on from CM060925.1 coordinate 14,970,228, forward strand.
AGAATCAAGATGATTGGATAGCTATCTGTGAGAATTTCTCACCTTTCAATTTCATTTCTATTTATATATATATATATATATATATATATATATATATATATACTAGGATGCAGACGGTGCTTAGTAGCACCCGACACAATCGTCCACAAACCATGGACTTGTTTGTTTGGTTGCATAGATAGTTGAATTGTTTGGTGAATATGATTGATGTGTGAATGGCGTGGGCCTTCACTAGACCGGGGATAAGGCTAGGCCTTGTCCTGTTTCTAGTATCGTGCCGTTATGCCGCCGAAATTTTCTAAAATAAGTTAGAAAAATAGAAATATCATTTTATTTAAAGAACGAACTGAATAGAAATTCATATGTTAAAATAAAATGTTTTGTCGTTAAAAATATAATTTTTAACGTGAATATGAATATAGTGAATGTGAATAAATAAATATTCATTTACAAACCGGACGGTTTGTTTATGTACACCTATTTGAAGGACATTGATTGGGTCGATAAATTTTACACATCGCCCAACTGCACAAAAAAATCTGTGTTTGATTGTTTGAAACCCCACACGGGTGTTGGGATGAAATTTGAAATTCACTCATCCTGATTGATTAAATATGTCGATCGTTTGATTGACAGGCTGTTATAAGCGTTAGATATCTATATTTGATGCTTATACAGTGTAGTGCACTTTGGTTGATGGTTGATTATTTTTCAATGCTGTTATATACATATGTTGTATGAAAATCCATATAATTAATTTTATATGGTGATTGATTGGGCCTCATTCCAATTTAGAAGATAAAGAGCAATATAATATAAAGGTTCATGTGTTGACTGTACTCATCCGTTGAGATTAGTCATGTGTTGAACGAAATATTTTAATAATAAAATTTATATCTTTAGCAATATAAAATAAAGGTTCATGTGTTGACTGTACTCATCCGTTGAGATTAGTCATGTGTTGAACGAAATATTTTTTAATAATAAAATTTATATCTTTAGCAATATAATATAAAGGTTCATGTGTTGACTGTACTCATCCGTTGAGATTAGTCATGTGTTGAACGAAATATTTTAATAATAAAATTTATATCTTTAGCAATATAATATAAAGGTTCATGTGTTGACTGTACTCATCCGTTGAGATTAGTCATGTGTTGAACGAAATATATTTTAATAATAAAATTTATATCTTTAGCAATATAATATAAAGGTTCATGTGTTGACTGTACTCATCCGTTGAGATTAGTTATGTGTTGAACGAAATTTTTTAATAATAAAATTTATATCTTTAGCAATATAATATAAAGGTTCATGTGTTGACTGTACTCATCCGTTGAGATTAGTCATGTTTTGAACGAAATATTTGAAAAAGAAATATTTGAAATAGAATATTTGAAATAGAAATATGTGAAGCCGTGTTGATTAGATTGACGCCATTTTGACGCGAACGATATTTATATCAATTTTAAACGATTTCGAAATGAATTGAATATATAACGATTTCGAAATGAATTAAATATATAACGATTTCGAAATGAATTGAATATATAACGATTTCGAAATGAATTGAATATATAACGATTTCGAAATGAATTGAATATATAACGATTTCGAAATGAATTGAATATATAACGATTTCGAAATGAATTGAATATATAACGATTTCGAAATGAATTGAATAGAAAACGATTTCGAAATGAATTGAATATATAACGATTTCGAAATGAATCGAATAGCAAACGACTTTGAAATTGAATTGAATTAAAAACGAGTTCAAATTGAATTGAAAGCGAATTGAAATGAATTCAAATTGAATTGAAATTTGAACTGAATAGAAATGAATTTTAAAAAGAATTTATAAAGAAGAATTCAATTTTGCTTTGAATTGAAATAGAAGTTGAAATTGTTTTTGAAACGAATTTAAAAATTATTTATAAAAATCGTTTTGAATGGTAATCGACGAAATATATATTATATATATTATATATATAATATAATGGCCTGAATGGAACGCGTCGCGGCAGCTCGTGAATTTCGACCATTTATTTCAAACGAACATTACGGGAGATCCGACCGTCGGATTCTCCTAAAACCGGAACCGTTGGGTTCGTATCGAAAAGAGCTTTCTAACGAATATTAGAAATTCAAAATCTAACGGTTGGATTTGGAGATACGTCCAAATCAAATTCGAAAAAGGTCGCTGTAAGTGCAGTTCGATGGCCATTGTTGGAAATCGACTGTACGGGCCTTGATAAAATTATTAAAAATATTAATAATTTGTGTAAAATCATAAGAAATGATTTGGGAAAAATTGGGGTGAAAAACTCCGCATTTGAAAAGATAAAAATAGATTTTTATCGAAATGAACTAGTTTGAACTCAGTTTAAAACCCGGGTTTTTATTTTTAAATAAATGAATTAGATTTAAAAAGGGGTTTTAAATAATCGAAATTCCTAATATATTGGACTGGATTTGAAATGGGTTTATCGTGAACTATGTTTTAAATAACACTAGTTCTTTAACCCGATAATGAATAGAATGTGATTTGGGTTTGTCATGAACTGTGTTTTAAATAACACCTAGTTCTTTAACCCAGTAAAAGGAGTTTTAACGAATCGGCAATTAGATTGAAATGTGAATTCGTAATCTAAATTTCCAAATTTAGAAAATGAACGAGAATGGAGTACTACCAGTTTTGCTCCAAAGCGATAGTTAAATCTTTAATTAGATTTGAACGTGAAATGGTAATTAATTTTACCGATAACACCACGGTGTTAGATAGGGAGTATTACCAGTTTTGCTTCATGGGATGAATAGGTTGGGATTGAGAAATAAAATAAATAATTACTTCGTTACGGTTCGCTTATCTCGACTAGTTGGAAAAACCATAATTTGGTTTTAAACGACATCCAAAGGAAGATTATAGGATAAATTTTAAAGAATTTATCTTGGATAAAATTAATGGGAATCTTTCCCTAAGAATGTGGAATTTAGAAACTAGCTGTAGGTTGGTTAAGAAGAATGGTTTCCTGGGTATTAATCTGATGTTGGTTTCGGCCTTCGGGGTTAATGTTTGGGAAATTGTTCTCTTGCTAATTTGCGGTTAGTGACTAATGAATTGGAATGAGGCGTATGTTGTGATTGTGTAACATTTGTTTTTAATATACGTGGGTTGTTCGGAAAGGCCGGGTTTATACCCATTCTGAATAACCGATTCGACGATATGTCGAAGATGAAGACGGTGGTCGAAGACCGGAAGTCTTCACATCATTTGGATTATTACTGACGATCCTGATTGGGCTGTACACCCAAGAGGATGGAAATAGTTGGTGGTCGTCCAGACGTACTTGGAGATGGATGGATATGCGAGGAAAGTGCCTCCGGTTTCGTTCAGACCCAGAACGGACTTGTAAATGGATTGTGTGTCTGACACTGGATTTTATTCTATGTTGATTGATTTCTATTAAATATACATCTGTTTGGCGGCGGAGAATTTATTCTTTTGCTTAACGCCCTTCTCTGAGACGTACGAGCTCAGAGGTTGTATATCGATGGACATCAGTCGCATGGCATGAATTGCCTGTGTGGCACGCTAAGATGCAATGATCAAGGCTTCTGTTGAAAAGCAAAGTCTTGTGGTTGATGATCAAAGCACAGCCTACGTGGCAGCTTTGTGTATAGCGTGAATTCGCGAGCCTCACACCTCGGTATGAGTTAAAAACGGGATACGGACTGCAGGGAGAGCACGACGTTTCTTTCTAGCTTTGGTGGTGTCAGTGACTTACCAGCCCTGACATTTATATACTTTTCACCTATGTGGTTGTTGAAATGCGAGGCGCCTCGATTATAGGTCCGTAAGGACCGAGAAACGTGTGTTCAGGCATAATTAATCCTCTAACGTAAGTGAGGACCGGCCCTGAAGATCCAGGGGTTGACCAGAGTGCGTAACCCTGGGACATTTGCTAGAGTGTCTCGAACGCGGAGCGGAGCTTGCCCCTTGCCTCGACTCATGACGGAAATCCAATTTCCAATACGAGATATTTCGGCTTTATTTGTAGAGCCTAGTATGGCGACATAGTAGCATGGGATGCTATGTCGTCTATGATTTATATTTATGATTGAAATTGTTTTGACACTATACACTTATAGTATCAAATGATTTGTTTTAAACGTACCAATCATGTTTGGCTATTATAAGGGAAAACCCTATCCTCCGGCTTGCGTTGCATTGTGTGATGGGACCTGGGTCTTATAACAGCTTCCTTTTTCGAAAAAGCATTGCGTTGTTTATTCTATGCACTGGTATTCTTGGGAGGAAACCCGTTCCGTGTTATACGGCGTGGTCCCTTGAATTACTCTCTTTTTAAATTGAATTTAAATAACTGTTTTAGTTCTCACACCAGTCACATGACTGACCTGGAGTTTATTGTTTTAACCTAAACTCTGGGTGCCCCTATTTTCTACACGGGCAGCTAGTAGTTTTGGTTTTGCAGATTTATATTCACAGGATCCTGGTTTACAGCTGGAATGATATCCGGAAAGCTCTGTATCCGTATATCACCTTCAGTTGTGCTTTATATTATTTTCCGCTGCTCTGTAGATTTATTGTAATCTCTGATATTTGTAATGTAATTTATTCATTTATACTCTGTATATTCTTGTATCTGATGGAATTGTTGTAATAACAATGAAATGTTCTTCTGTTTGTGTTCTGATTTGTCCTGTTCTCAAACGATCAGGGGTTTCGAACGGTCTAGATCGGTTTAACGATTGATTCAGATCGAGCGAAATTCCCGGCCGTCACACAATCCATCCCTAAAATCAAACCATAGCCCATGAAATATAGAGCGTATGCGTTGCATTCAAACTTAACGCCCAAGATAGACACTCTCAAATCCCAACAAGTCATAGACAAATGAGCCGAACCACCAATAGGATTTGAGACTACAATGTGATCCATAACTAAACTAGTATTTAGGTGCAGCGTTTCAACTAACGAAGCAGATATAGACGAATGTGAAGCGCCAGAATCAAACAAAGTTTGAACAGGATGATCAAAAAAAAAGGAAAATCAAACTTTCGATAGAAATGTTTTTACCTCCCTCTTGCCCCGATGCCATGAGAGCGTGAACCTGCCCTCCAGAAGTATATTCTGTCCTCTGCCCTTGCCCTTGTCCTTGCCTCCTCGGGCAATCTTTAATCATATGTCCTGCCTCACCTGCAATGGTAACAGCCAGGCTTCTTCTTCTTTCTACAGTCTTTCTTTAAGTCGCCAGGTATTCCACAATTGTAACACTTCCCTTTTTTTCTCGGGGTCATAGTTCTTTCCACCCTTCTTAGGTTCCACTTCCTTATTTTGTGATCCTTCAACCTTGACCTCCTTCTTTTCTCCTTTATCTTCTTTCTGCATCAAGGCTATATCCACGAGTTTCTCATCCTTGGGCTATGCTCCTTAGCCCAAACATCCTCATTCTCATTCTCATCCTTGTGAAACATGTTAACAAGTCTCTCTAAAACTGCCTCCATCGCGAGGAAAACCCTACAAAGCTGGGAAGAAAATTAGCCGTAGGTGAAACTACTGCAGCTATAGATGGAAGTTAGGCACTTCTTTGCCCTTCGACAAACGCCGTAGTCTCATCATGCCTACGGAACCATGCCGCAATGAGGTTGCCTCCCAGAAAGCCAGGAGCCTCGGAGACTCAGAAAAGAAGGAAACAAGGATTCAAACAGAAAAATAAAAAGATAATTCATATGGCTTTGGGGATTATGTCTTTCAAAACAAACTTTTCTTTTGAAAATACTTCTTTTAAAACCGTTTTGAAACCAGCTTTCAAAATTTTTTATCTGATCCGGTAACCTTCAGCTCTGATACCACGTGTAACACCCCACGTCTGTTAATGTCACTCACAAAGGGAATGCGTTAAGTTTCGTGGAGCGTTATTAGTAAACAGAACAGAATATTACAAGGCGTATACATAAAATAGTACTTGAAAAATTTATAACTTTATTGCAGCGGAAACAGAAATAAGTTTGGTTGCATCTTTAAACCTATCGCACCAAAACCAAGTACATAATATCAGTCTTGTACAAAAGTCATCAGAGTACATAACTTTTAAAACCATAATCCCCAATCCAAAATGCCATATGAAAGAGAAACAAAGCTAAGCATTACTTTCAGCACTTCAAGCAGGAAAGTCCGAGTCAAGCTTCAACGTGCCCACCCTGAACTGTAACATAAGCAGATATGACGAGGTAACAAGAAGAACAAGATATAACATTGACTGTGCTTCTAACCACTATAAGATATTCTCTGCACCACACCAATACTAGTTTCAAACTAAAAGATGATCCCCCTTGGCTAAATAGAATGATGATAGTTTCGTGTACTTCTGGTTGCCATCATAGGTAAGCAACGTGCACCTATCACCACTAGATGTATACACTATCCTCCCTGTTCGATTATGTACCTCTAGCTGCTATCATAGGTAACCAATATGCACCTATCACCACTAGATGTACCCTCCCTATTCGATTATGTACCACTAGCTGTTGTCATAGGTAACCAATATGCACCTATCACTATTATGTACCCACTACCCTTCCCATTCGATCGACTCCCTAACCTCATAGATACCTGTGTTGGTCCCACAATAGGGTGTATCACTACCTAAGGTGGCAACCCCGATACTACTGAAATGCACAGCTTATACCTATACGATGCAAAAACGTCTTACCTACCAGCCCGGACCCATGCACGCACATGACTCCGTTGGACTTGCACTGCCATCGCTAACTTTTTTATTGACCTCTTACAATCAACCCCAGTAAGCGCGTCCCTATCCTCGACCTAGTTCGAGCTCATATAAATACTAAAATAGGTTACTGGTTGAAAAGGGTCCACACACTTGACACAAGCTTCCCTCCTAAGCTTGGTCCCCACTAGGAATTCCTACTTAACCCTTTTTTATCCCCATGTCTTACCACATGTCTCATCTTGGCTAAGTGCTTTTATTATGTTTCACATGCTACCCATGTCACCCACTTAACCCCTTCATTATTCCCATGTCTTACCACATGTCTTATCTTGGTTAAATGTTCATTATTTATGTTATACATGCTACCCATGCAATACATGCTACCCATGTCACCCACTTAACCCTTTTACTGTTCCCATGTCTTCCCACATGTCTTATCTTGATTAAGTGTTTTTAATTGTTTTTCACATGCTATCCATGTCACCCACTTAAACCCCTTACTATTCCCATGTCTTACTACATGTCTTATCTTGGTTAAGTGCTTATTAATTTATTATACCCGTAATCGTGCAAGACCTCCCACATTAGATTACCGTTTGTGGTTGCTGGATATGCCGGGCGGTTCCGGGCAGACTTCTACCGCAATCCAAATCTAACCTCGTGTCTTAGCATTATTACGTATCTAATTTCTGCCTTTGACCTCTCACATTAGATTACCAAATTGTGATTGCTGGATATGTCGAGCGGTTCCAGGAAGACTTCTACTGCAATCCAAATCTAACCTCGTGTCTTAGGCGTTCATTATCCTTTTTTAATTCATGCCCAGTTTCAAATCTTGGATTATAGTGATTTCCAAATACCCATAAATTCCAATCCAATTTATGCTTATAATTCTAATCCAATTTATGCCTATAATCCCATGTATACAAGTTATACCAATTTATACCCAAATCAATTTGCGTTCATTGTTATTAACAATTTATGCCAAATCTCATGTATACAAGTTATACTCAATTATGCTCAACAATTTATGCCAAATCTCACGTATACAAGTTATACTCAATTATGCCCAAACCAATTTCCATATTCATCAACAATTTATGCCAAATCTCATTTTATTACATATTTCCAAAACTTTTCCCAATCGTTCCAACGTTATTCATACGTAAATCTCAACGCAATGTGCTTAGGCTCGAAGTTAGCCTAATATCAAAAAGGAAAAAGGAAAAGAAGAAGGAGAGAAAATCAAAACATCCAAACTGGCATAAACATATAAATGGACATGTGAAATGAATAACGACAAAGTAGATCAGATAAGCATATGATAATAGCAATTGGGTATGAATCTAAAGGATAACAAATTACAAAACTTGATATGATTCATCTTATTTACAGGCATATACATCAGATCCAATTTACAATCCTATCACAATTACTTTTTAATTTAATTATATGTGAAAGTAACATAGACTCGCAGCTGTAGGATTCTTAGAAAAGAGAATTAGGTGTTGTTGTAGCAATTCTGATCTTGAATAATCTCTACTTTGATTTGTAGATCTGATCTTCTAATTGGAATACCCCTATTCTGATTTGTTTTGGTGGAGAAGACTAGTTTAGATTAGAACAGCATGGAGGCGCCATGGATGATAACAATGAGATTAGGGTTAGGTTTAGGTGTTTATTTATAGATGTATTAGGTGAATTAGGACCTTTAGATTAGATTAGGAACCATCTGAACCATCCATAAAAACACATCATCCAGTCAATCCCAGAAAGGCACGTCATCATGGAACTCTCTAGAATTTTGCAGATCTGGCTCGGCCTGGGCGCACTTCCCAGGTGCACCAGTGCAATTTTGTTCTGGCACACTTCACAAGTGTGCCAGTTATCCTGGCCTGTTTCCAGATTTTTCTACCAAACTTCCATCGTCCATAACTCCTTCATATGGTATCCGTTTTACGCAAACTCGGACTCTATCTCAAGCAGAATTCTGAGACGAACGCAATGGCATAACCCGTTTCACATAATTCTTCTTTTAAAAATTAATTATTCTTTAATTATCCCTTATGTCATGTTTTAAAATTATGGCTTGTTACATAATATTTTCAAAATATCAAGTTTGAAATAATTTCCTTTTTGATATTCAATATAAAAATGAATAAAATCGATACAAATATCGTTCGCGTTAAAATGGCGCAAATCTAAACAACACGACTTTACACATTTCAATATTTTCGTGTCCATCCCAAATCGGACGTCAAAATCATATTTTTATCCTTTACAGAATATTATTTTAAAATATTCGTTCTTTAAGAATTGGAATTAGACACAGTCAATTACCAAATAATTTTATTTATATGGATTTCATACACACATGTACATAACAATAATCATACACAGTCAACCATCATCCAGAGTGCATTACACAACTGCATAAGCATTAAATATAAATAATTAACGCTTACAACAGTCTGTCAACCAATTGATTGACATACGACTAAACAATTAGGATTAGTGTACGTCAAATATCATCCCAATACCCGTGTGTGGTTCCAACCATCAAATTATTATTATTATTTGTGCACTTGGCGATGTGTAAAAAGTATCGTCCCAATCGATATCACAAAAATATGCGAGCAGAAACAAGTCGTCCGACTTGTAAATGGATATGTAAACTTATTTTTAACTATCCAATAAATATATAGAATTTTATTACTTTGCTTATAAAATTCTATACAACGCCCACATAATTTTATTCATCGCAGTTATAAGCTAAAAATATATTTTCAACTAACTAAATTTTTCTAACACTTTTTAGAAAATTTCGGCAGCATAACGGCACAATACTAGAACCGGGATAAGGTCTAGCCGTATCCCTCGCCTAATACTGGCTTGCGTCATTACACAAACCAATTCACATCCAAATCAAATCCAATTTTACAATCACAATCAAATCACACAGAACATCGAAATAAATAAATGCTCAACTACCCCAGTATCATTTACGCCGCCATAAGTGGCTATTCATGGAGTATGGAATCCGTGTGTCGGTAATATCCATACATCGCTTTCAATTTATGTGATTGTCCGAATTTGAACATTGAACTCCATATAATTCAAATCACATAATATGGTTTGTACAATAAATAGTGTTGGGGGCTTCTAAGTCCCGTCTGCATCCTAGAATATTTTTAATTGTAAAATAAATAGAGTGAGAAGGGTTCTCACCTTTGGTTTCCACTCCGTCAGTCTTTAATTGAACGGTTTGGATTTGGATTTGTTTCCAACTAGTTTCATCGCAATCTGTTTCATGCGGTTTATATTAAAAATCACATTTTTAATAACGCTATATTATATATAAAAATCACATCTTTACAATGTCATGTATACATTAAAAATCGTATTTTTACAATGTTATGTATACATTAAAAATCGTATTTTTATAATGTTATGTATACATTAAAAATCGTATTTATATATTGTTATGTATACATTAAAAATCATATTTTTACAGTGCTATGTATACATTAAAAATCATATTTTTACAGTGCGATGTATACATTAAAAATATATTTTTACAGTGCTATGTATACATTAAAAATTATATTTTTACAGTGCGATGTATACACTAAAAATCATATTCTTATCTATGCTATATTTATTAAAAATCATATTTTTAAAACAATGTACATAAAAAATCATATTTTTATAACAAAGGTATTTATATAAAAATCATATTATTATTTTATCGGACTAAAAATTATTTCATGTCATACAATAAAAATCAAATTTTTATATTGCTATTCAAATAATAAAATTCAAATTTTTATATCGCTATTCATATAATAAAAATCAAATTTTTATATCGTTATTCATATAGTAAAAATCAAATTTTTATTTCTATGTTGTCGACATAAAAATCATATTTTTATCTTCCTAAAAATAATTCCATAATATGACTATTTCATTCATGACATTCATATGATAAAAATCATATTTTTATCTACTAAAAATTATATTTTTACATAACTAAAAATCGTATTTTAATTCACTATATATATAAAAACTGATTTTTAAATTTATGTTATATAAAAAAACTGATTGTTAAATTTATGCTATATATAAAACTGATTTTTAAATTTATGCTATATAAAAAACTGATTTTTAAATTTATAAAACTAATTACATTGAAAATAAATAAAAACAAATAACAAAAAAACTTACAGGTGGCATATGGGGAGGCTCGGCGTCGAGGTGGAGCAAGGGGTGGCGGCGATCTGATTTGAGGGGGGTCTAGGGTTTGAAGAAGGAGAGAAGAGGAAGGGGGAGAGGGCGTTCGAATTGAGGAAGGAGAGAGAAGGAGGGTGGAGGAGGGGCGGCGCAGGTCATCAGGAAGGCGGCGACGATCGACTAGAGGCGCGACAGGGGGAAGGCAACGCGATCTGGGTATGGCGGTTTTCATTTTCTTTTTTTTTTATTTCCTACGGGTTTGACTGAGTGGAGAGATAAAGAGGTTTGACCCTTTATATATAAATATATATTTATTTAAATTTAATTCTAAAAAGTTACTTTTTCATTCAATCTCCAAATTGAACCCAATGACTATCGCCCCTAGCTAATTAGCCCCATTCCAAACGCAAATGGGATATGTCCCATAAGCCAATTCGACTGTTACTATCATTTTTCTTCAAACTTAAAATATAAATTAATATAACGTTCAAAATTGATTTCAACGTACATTTTAATTTACCGGGGCCACATACTGACTCCAAAAATTACAGGAAAATAAATCTAGCTATGTTTTGACGATACGGTCCTAACAAAACAAATTTTGTTGAATTTGGAGACCGTTTGAAAAATGGTCATTTTAAATTCAAACTGAAATTACCAAACACGTTTAAATTCATCACGCTCACATATCGATTCCAAAAATTATGAAAATTGGAATCTAGCAATAATTTGACATTCCGGATCCAATAAAGGTGGTTTCGTCGAAAATGGAGGTTGTTTGTAAAATGGCTATTTTTAAGGGCCATATATAATATTAAATTCCATAGCGACTATTCTGAATTTTAAACTGGACATAACTTTTTATTCCCGTTATGAAATCTGGATTTTTCACATTCGTTAGAAAAGATATTATTAAACAAATTCAAATATTTCTGGTTTTACTAGAATCCGATTTATTTTGGATTTTGTACATTCATTTAAAATTTGAAATCGAATTTTCAAACAACCGCGCCATTTCAGGCTCGTTTTATAATTAAAATAAATTTATACGTTCTAACTTCGATTTAGATAATTTTTTAGTTGTTATTATTTAAAATTAATCATTTTAAATATTCAAAATCCATTAAAATAGCTAAAATAAAAAAATTAAATTGGTTTTGAAAATCCGGGTTGTTACACAACTAGCCATGTTGCCTGCCCATTTTTGTCAATTCCTGGTTGTGAGGCTTGAGGTTACGTTTACCTTCTTAGAACATCTGGCCACCATTCACTTTGAATGCCACATCGTCAAATCACTAGTTAATCTTCCCAAAAATATTACGGGTATAAAAGCTAAGAGAAACGAATTCCTCCGCCACCAGACGTAATATTTTGAAAAGATCATCTTATGTGATATGTTAAGTATACTCTGTCAGACATTCGTTCTCACAAGTCACCCAGGAACAGGATGAACCGAAGGCACCCTCTTACCGCATCCTAGGAATCACCCTATTAATCAGTAGCGAGTAGTCCTTGCAATCCATAGATTTCAACCATAACAAAACCATAGTGTATCTCTTGGGAGCTACCCAGAGATTTTAAGTAGTTCTTCCATTTTATGGAAGTTTGCGGTCTTCAATTGCTCCATCTTTATTTGCTGCAAGTTAGTTTCATACGAAACATTGATTCGAAGTGGTTTTGGGTCTAGTTCTCATCCTGGTCTCTTCGAAACAACACGACTAAAGGTATAGTAACAACATTCTATTGATAGTCGGGTTTTTAACTATCAATTAATGCAGTATGGTTAAGTATATTGGTAGCTCAAATCTTTTTACTTAGAACCATTCATCAAAACTATATCGTCGATTCTTAAAAACCGATTTTATATTTTATTTCAAATTCCATTGTTTTCGTTACGTTAAAAACAATAATATATCTTTATTTACCAAACTCCATTTCATTTCTTTATTTCAAAAACCTCACTATATATTCGACAAATCTCTTTCATTTCCTTTACTTTGGAAAAATCACCGTATATATTTAATTCAGAGGTATAAATAAATTCATACTTCAAACTTGAGTCAAACAATATTAAATTATACATTATTTTATTAAAATCCACTGGTTCTAATAACATTTCAAAATCTTGTCAATAATGTCGCAATATTTCTCTTTTATAAATAATAAACAAACTTCAACACCCTTACCGTTTCAAACTAATAACATTCCTTGATAATAGAGAAGTCGTTCAGGTTGGGGTATTTAATTACCTCTCAGCCCTTGATAGACTACGTTCTTATCTCAGAATAGATAAAAGTTCGAACATAAACCCTATCATTCCCATTTACTATTTTACTTATATGGTTTAAATAATCATTCCCTTTCATTTAATTGAAACTTACTAACCGCGAACTCTTTGGCTTTTTATCCTTTTTAATATAACTTATTTACATTTTGATTTGCTCCAAAATCCATTTACTAAGTCCCTTACACAAAATTCAACTAAGCTTCTTAACTTTGCAAACTTTAAAATCTTCTTCCAACTCATACTCGTTTAATTCCTTAAGTAAAACTTATTTTGAATTCATCGCCCGAGTTTAGACTTCTTTATAAATTTGGGTTCAATACTAAAACCTTCTTCCATTAATCATATCCTTTTGGAATCACATTTCAATTTACCTGAATTCCACTTACTTAAATAATTAAGTACAAAACTTATTTAAATCCTTGCATAAGCTTCCAGTCTCTTTTATAAACTTCCGATTATAAAGTTGGATTTTATTTTCAACTTTCTTACGATAATCCATTTATAAATATCGTCTTATTCAAAAAGAACTTCTATTTTAAATAGAAACAAATTTTAAAACTTCAGTTCAATTATAAAAAATATATTTTATAACTTCAATTACATCAATTCGCCTGACGGCGAACTAACGTCTTAAAAACAGAGTTTCAGATCATTTGCTATTAGTAACTTAATCAATACCGTCTATTGATGACAAACATCACATCAACGTTCAATTTCAATTCAACATTAAATATATAATCAACCATCAACATTCAATCGGAATATAACGTTGTTGGGGGTAAACAGTTCACATTTGAATAATATAGAAAAATAAACAACATACAATATTTTTGAGGAATCCAGTCGAATCCCTTCAACCTGTTCTTTCCTGCATCATAGATTTTAATATCATCTGATAATAATATATTAAATAATTATTTAAAACAACATCATCTAGTACGACATAATAAATGTCGTCAATCATTAAACAACCAATAAGCAACCAAGGCATCCAATCATCCAATTATTATCGTGCACAATGAATTATATTTTTATATGAATTTAACACATCATAGAATTCCAGAAAAGTATGAGAGTTAACTCACCATTAAATTTTCAATTGAAGATTCATGCATCGTTTCATTTAATTTTAAACAGACATTTAAAATTAAATGAAAATCCAGTAGCTTCCAATCTTTTTTGAACCTGCTCAGCAGTGTAGCTCTCGACGATACGATCGCATCGGATCTAGTTTCACGTGATTCCAATAATCTGTGAGTAAGGCATCACGATTTCAATGTTTAGTTTAAATTAAATAAGCTTAAGTCTTAATAATAATAAATTAATTAACTTTATTATAATTACCGTTACCTTAATTACCTACTCAATTATATTCCACGTCACCATTTTTGTCTCACACGTTTTCTTTGGTTTCACTGCTTGAACCCCGATCCTTCTTCAAATTGGCTTTACCCATAACATTATCAAAAAATTACCCCAACCCCGCCCACTCCATTAATGTTCAGACCGTCGCCCCCCTACGGGAACCACCTCTAATCACCCCTCTATCAATGCCGTCAGTCCCAGGACCCGAAACTCTGAGGGACTCCTGTAATACATAGATGACCGGAGTTGCTTCTACCCATCATAACAAACACCACAGACAATCTAAACCTTTGCCATAGTTCCCCAGCGCCACCACCCTACCTATGAAAGATAGCCCAGCCTCCTCCACTTCCATCGACCTCCAACTTGTCACCTCTAGCCACACCATCACCCAGTGTTCAACGCTAATCCATGCAAAAACAAAGACCCGACTTTCACCCAAAATGACACTATTTCGTCTCTATCAGACCTGTAGTGACTATCCCTCACCTCTATCCAACCTTATTCACCTCGTCGTCCTTCCCGAAACCCAAAAAAACATAACTCAAAACCAACTCTGTTGATCCAGAAGAAAGAAATCTGATACGCATCAACCCTAGCTTGCTAGATCCGGGACACCACCACCCACCGATTGACGATTCTCCACTACCTAACCCTCTGTTAAGCCACCACGAATCAAGAACACTACAGAAGAAAAGAGACAAAGACCGGGTTTTGATACCTTTATTTTACTGGGTTGGGGAAGAAAACATTTGTTGTGTTAGTTTGGAGAAGGACGAACATTGCTGCAAAACAAATAGAAGGAGAAGGAGTAGAGGCGGACAGCTTCACGTGCTAAATGTCGGATGGGCAGAAATATAATATAATATATATATATATATTATTTTTATATTTTTCGTTGAAGAGACTTCTAATTTACATTTATTGATTCATTTGATCACATACGAACCTCATTCGCGAAGAAAATGGACGTCATGGTATAACTCGACAATCCGGACCCGATGAAACTTGTTTCGTCGAATCCCGGATCTGCTTGCTCAAATGGCGCTTGTTTAAGCTGAAACGATCGATTTACTTGCATTTAATTTTGCTATGCTCACAAAATAACTCCAATTGGCGCGAAACTTGAAATCTAGTAATAATTAGCTATTACGGACTTAATAAAATTTGTTTCGTTGAAAACATAGGTTGTTTGAATAAAGTTCCTTTTTAAGGGTCCAAATTAAATTAAATTAAACCAATTTTAAAATACCTCAATATAATAATAATATATTATAATCGGTCATATTTGAGCAGAATTTCATATAATACAAATTAAAATATTTCGAGTTAAGTTTCAAGCTAAATCGGTATTCAATAAAATAAAAATCCTTTATTTATATATAATAAATCGTTATATTATATAAACGAATTTCATAGCGACTATTTGAAAATTTGATATGGACATAAAACAAAATCTACAATATGAAAACTCGATTTTTCTACTTCGTTAGAAAATTATTATCCAATAGATACGGACATTTCTTATTTCAAGGAAATCTGACTTATTGTGGATCTTGTACAACCAATTGAAGTTCAAAACGTTATATTACGAACTACCGCGTCGCTACAGTTCGCTTTAAATTTAAAATTATAAATTAAACGTTCAAACATCGTTTAATAAACGAAATCATTAATAAAATTAAATATAAACTTAAATAAATCCTCTTATATTACCAAATCATACAATATTGCAAACTCATCCAATTTTGACTATTTCAAAATTTTATTATTATTTTATTATTTAAACTAATAAAATATTCAAAATTATTAAATTCAAACCATTTAAAATCGAAATCAATATTTAAAACAAAATTTAAATATTAAATTAAACGGTTAAAAATCTGGGTCGTTACACAGAACGAACTTGCAAATGGATTGTGCGTCTGACATTGTATTTTATGTTGTATTAATAGATCTCTACTATATATATATATATATGTTTTGTGGCGGAGAATTTATTCTCTTAGCTTAACATCATTCTATGAGACGTATGAGCTTAGCGATTATATATTAGTAGATATCAATTGTATGGTATGAATTGACAATGTGGCATGCTAAGATGTTGATTGATCAAAGCTTTTGTTGAAAAGCAGAGCTTTGTGGATGATGATCAAATCATGGCTGATATAGCGTAGCATTGTGTGTCAAGACGTGACTTCGAAAAACCTCACACCTCGGTATGAATGTTAACTGATGGTTAGATCAGTACGACATTCAATTTGGGAATGAACAACCTTCGGGTTGAGACTGAACAACTTTTACAGTTGTGATGGGTTCGGTCGACCGAGTTGAACTAGATTGTGGTCACTCCACACCTGTAGGGATAGGGTATAGCGGTGTTCCGAGCCTGGACTAAAGCCGTAGAGCATGATTCCCGAGTCCCAGAGGGATAGAGATAACGGTGCTCCGAGTCTGGACTTAAGCCGCATGTCGTGATACTCGAGTCCTGAATATAGTGTGGATGTGTATTACAATGCTTTCCAAAGCCTGGAATTAACCGTGGAAACACACACTTCCGCGATCGATCTTTTGAATTAGGAGCCATCACGATGGAATCCAATTTCCAATATGAGACTTTACGGTTTTAGTTGTGAACCTATATGGATATATAATAGGATGGGGTATTATGTCGTCTAAGATTGATACATTTATTTTCGAAATTGATTTCCACCCTATGCACTAGTAATAATAAAAGAGAAATTTCCGTATCAAGCATGTTTGGCTATTATAAGGTAAAACTCTTTCGTTCGGTTTGCGCTTGCATTGTGTGATGGGACTTGAGTCTTATAATACCTTCATTTTTCAAAAAACATTGTGAGTTTATATAACTGGTATTTATGTGGAGAAAACCCATTCCATGTTATACGGGGTGGTCCCGTGATTTACCTAACTTTAGAATGAAGTTTAATAACTATTTTGGTTCTCACACCAATCCCATGACAAACCTAGAGTTTATTGTTTTTCCCTAAACTCTGGATGCCCATATTTTCCACACGTGCAGCTTGTACTTTAAGTTTTGCAGATATTTTATAGAGCAGGATTATGGATTGAAGCCAGAGCTATGTCTAGACCATTTGATAGTCTTCCGCTGAATGTAATTACGTTTCCGTTGTGCATTGTTGTTGTTGTTTTCTAATACTTTCGATGTACTTTGATATTCTTGTACTCTGATGTAAAATTGTTGTAATGACAATAAAGTATTCTTTTGTTTTTGTTCCGATGTGTTGTATGCCCTAAGTTAATATCTCGAGGGTTTCTGCCGTTTTGGATCGGACTTGTGCAGCTTACAGTCGATTCGAAAGGCGGGAATTTTCGGGTCGTCACATAAACTCAAAAGACGTACACCATACTTAGGTTGTCGTTATATGGTACGTATAAGCGAATAATTTTATTTTGATTTGTTCAACAAACTTAAGGTCTAATGAAACTAGGACAAGTTACCAAGGGATGGGAATTGCATACGATACAATTGATAATGAGTTATCTATTGTTTATAAAGCTATGACAAATTAAGCAAACTCAAGGTCAAAATTCCAAGGCAGATGAGACCTAACACCCGCTAATGAAGTCAAAAGATTTCTATGTTTCAGCTTAAGGTTTGAAAAAACTTAAAAAACTAGTGGAAAATTATTAGTAAAATGAAACATAAAGTTTAACCATACAAATACCATAAGAACATCCTATTATGATTTGTCCTAATAATCGACCATTTAAATTGGTAGAAAATGACTACTCCAAAACAATTTTCTGAAAATGTAAAACTCAGCGGACCTAACTCCATTTACCTTCCTACGTAAACCTTTCATTTATACTGAAATAAGATAGTGGAGGGAGAGAGAATTAGCGGAGGGAGAGAGAAACGGGATATGTGGTAGAAAACAGGGGTCATTGAGGTGCTAGCACTGTTTGGGATGCCATTGAATGCTCGCATATATATATATATATATATATATATATATATATATAGAGAGAGAGAGAGAGAGAGAGAGAGAATTGTTATATATCCCTCCTCTACGAATGACAACGGGGCCGGTTTTTTTTTTTTTTTTGCCCTCGACATTCCCCGAGCTTCGTTAACCCCGCCCATAGACCCTATTTAGATTTGGAGTTTTGCCCCAAAGTCGAACCCACCCCCTTCTGCCAAGGCTCGGTGAAGTTGTATACTCATATACACAGATTTTATTTATTTATACTTTTTGACACTTAATGATAAATTAAATACAAATAACAATGTATTTACAATGAAAAGAGAATGTAATAAAATGAGTTGTACGATAACAGTTCAAAAGATATGCATTTATTATTATATAATTATACTATTAATATTATAAAAAATTTATAGTTTACTGGTTGAAAGTATATAATAGAAAAAAAATTAAAGTAAGCTCCAAGAAATAACTTATTGTAAAAATAGGCTTGATTTATAATTTATTATGAAACTATGCATGTTCTGAGCTGGGTACATAAGTCGTGCATGCGCGTTTTCAGAACGCGCATGAACAAAAAAAAAATTGCGCGTTCTGAAAACGCTCATGAACAATTTTTTCATGAGCACTTTCAGAATGCGCATGAACAAAAGAAACTAAAAAAATTGTGCGTTTAGAAAACGCGCATAAACACTTTTGTTCATGCGCATTTTCAGAATGTGCATGGCTTAACTACCCAGCTCAGAACACGCCTAGTTTCATAATAAGTTATGAAACATACATATTTTTACAATAAATTATTTTCAGGAGCTTACTTTAAAAAAAATTACAATAATATACATGCAATAAGCACTTATACCTAAAAATATTAATAATTAATCATTATAATAGTAAAGCGGTTTCATGGTGTTTAAATAATGCAGGTCGGGATGGGGCGGGTCAATCGTGCCCTCACCCTAGACCCGGGCCTCTCAAAAGCGGGTTAAGGGTTTACCTGCTCGAAGACTCAAAGCGCGAGTTTAAATATGCCAAAACAAGGGCAAATCAACCGATTTTAGGCCATAGACTCACCCATTGTTATACAGAGAAGAGATCCACATGACATATATATATATATATATATATATATATATATATATAAAACTCTGCGTGTGTGTTCGAAATCGTTTAGATCATTTCTCTTGGATCTCACCCTTTTCCATTTGCTACTATCATTATGGACCGTTTCACTCTCTGTATGAAGGACCATAACCATTCTACTATCGACGACTTCGATTTCATCAGACTGCATAATGTTAATGTTATTGTTCTTTACTATAGTTAATATGACTAGGGTATTTGGGGGATCCTAGATTCAAAGATCTCTTTATTCTTATTTCCTTTTGACTTTCTTTTTCATGTCTGCAATTTACAGATATTAAATGGTGATTATTTTGTTGTCACTATTACATTTCCAGTAATAGCATGAGTTTCACCCTCATTAAGATGATTGTTATAAGTATTTCATTTGATTTATGATACTGTTAAGATTTCTCTCATTTATATTTGATTTGCTGCATTGCTCTACATGATTTGGGATATTCTACAAAGTTTTATGATGATTGAACTAAAAATATACGCTTGAAGAGAACTTTATTACTTATTTCCTATAAAGCTATCTAAAGCATCATTTTTGTGATTTGGATTTCATGGATACCTTTATTTTTTGATAGCACCACATTGATTTTAAGGATGACCAAAGGATATATATATATATATATATATATATATATATATATATATATATATATATATATATATATGCGAGCGTTCAATGGCACCTCAAAAATGGAGCACCCCTTTAGTCCCTCTGTTTTCCACCTCCCATTTATATTAATTAAAGTTAGTGGAAGATGAGAGAGTTAGTACAAGGTGAGAGAAAGGAAATGTGTGATGGAAAAGTATTAGGCTAAAGGGATGCTCTATTTTTTGGGTGTCATTGAACCTGCCTCATATATATATATATATATATATATATATATATATATATATATATATATATATATATATATATATGCCATTGAACCTGCATATATATATATATATATATATATATATATATACAGGTTCAATGGCACCCCAAATAGTGAACACCCCTTTAGTCTACCACTTTTCCACCACTCATTTCCCACTAATTCCCGAATGAGGGGCATTTGGGGTGCTGCACTGTTATGGGTGCCCTCGAACCTGCCTATATATATATATATATATATATATATATATATATATATATATATAACATTTCAATGGAATCCACCAATATTACCTTTTTAGAACATCACTGCTAAATGCAATAAAAATTTTCTCCATACAGTAAACGGCAATTACAGATTAGCCCTTGCTAATATTAAATGACCTGATGGCTCATTATTGGAGTAGACAACTGAGCGACACCATTTCCCAAAAAAACACTGATGGTGATTACTGAATGGAGGAAATTTTTACTGCATTTAGCAAGGGCACAGAAAACAAGTGAAGGATATTATAGTAAATTATACCAATTTTTGATTACTGCATGAAGGAAATTTTTACTGCATTTAGCACCACCCTTTTAGAATGATGTTTTATTCATTATACAATATCACATTTAATTATTCTAATAATTCCTCATTGGTCCTCACTTCAACAAGAATACGAGTATAATTCAGCCTTGTCTACATTTAGTGAGGTTTCCAACAATGTTAGTCATGATATAAAAGTCCTCTTGACCCTACAAATTCAAGTTAACACTTTGAAATAATACTTAATAAATTACTATCTAATTTGATGATAATCGACAAATTCCTTATGATGACAGGTTAAAAATTAGGGGTCATTCTTGACAACATTATCATAACCAGTTGACTCTTTGAGCTATATCCAAAAACCCTCTTTTCTCTTGAAAAAAAAAAAAAAACATCAAAATTTCCATTGAGCTTCTAAGATTTTGAAATATAAGCTTTGAAGTGCGTTAAGTAACATTTAACTCCAATAACATATGCTAGAATTGAGGTTTTCTAGCATATCTCGATTTTATGGCATACTATTTTACTACTGCATTATTTCCATAAGTAATCTTGATCAAGGGAATACATTCCACTCCAAACTCTCCATTAGCATTAGTCTTTTCTGGTACAACATTTCTCGTTGACTTAAGGCCATGCGATTTGTTCAATGTGTTCTCAGGCTCTTCCCTGCATTTACATCAAAATCTCTATTTTGACTGTATAATTTTTACAATTTGGGATTCTTGAATCCCTCTTCTTCCCCACGAAAACTCTTTTATTAGGGAAAGAAGCCGACGACAAATCGTCGACTCTTGAACAATCCTTTTGTGATCGTTATTACCATGATTAGCTATTTGTTTGTGTGAATTAGGATCACCTGTTACAAATCCCAAGACTTCACACCTACAAAAATTTGCAGATCCATTCACAGTTTCACACCAGAAACCCAAAAGATGCAAAGGCTGCAATCCAGATATAATTGCTGTAAGACTTACATACGCTATGAGGCTCTTTATTCAAAATCATTGAAGTACACATTACTCAGAATACAGGATAATCGATTTTAAGAAACAATCAGGAGAAACGGACATTATCTTCCAACCAAATATGTCGTTGATAAAACTAATAACCATCCCATCAATTTGTATGGGAAAACAAATATATATTTTTCTGGATTAATTCAAGGTTAAAAATCATAATAGCGATATCTTATGTCACTTCTATAAGATTAAGCGTACAGAATTCGATTGTGCGCTGGGTATGCAGTTCAACTCATTAAATGTCCAAGCTTATATAGAAGCTTAATTTATTCCAAACAAATAAATACTGTTGTACATGTTCATATACTTTTTATGTTTAGATTCTTGTGTATCTTCTTTGTTGTCTTTCCTCGTCGATCTTATTCATCAAATCGGAGAGCCAATAAATACCTCTGTAACCAAAATAAGTTGCCACGGAGATACCTAATAAGATTAGAAAGACCAAAAACACTCTCCATGCTGTTTGCTTGATTTCCTGGGCAAAGCAGTGCATGAACGTTAGAGATCACCAGAAAGAAGCGTTAAACCCATGAATTTCTTTTTTTAATGACAATCGTGAGGTTTGTTAAATAAAAGAAAGACACACCTGTAATTTGGAAACATCTTTTAATCCTTGTGGTTTTTGACGTCGTCTCCGTTGTTTTGGCACTTTTTCTGCATCTGAAAGTGAAACCTGTGGAAAGAGAAAATTGTTTTATTTAAAGAGAGCAGAAAACTCAACAAAAAAATTGCATAGACATACAATTTCCTTTTGTCTGAAAACCGATTATCAATACCAAAAGGTTTCGAGCAAGACCATTGGATTAATAATCCAAAAACATAAGACACTTTGCTTATAGTAATGAGATAAATGATAACTATTAAGCAATTTCATACATCAAGAATAATGCAATTCAAATTTTGTTGTTGACACCAAATATCTATGCTGACTGCAAATTTATGAATGCCAACTAACCTTCATAGGCAAATATATACAACAAAAATAAGCTAAACTGTTACTGGCACAGAGGTATTATGCTTCTGAAGTAGGGAAGTGTCCACCTAGTTATAGATACAAAAGGTAGAGATGATTATGTATTTACCGAAGTTTTAAAATGCGAAAAGCGCACACGAAACGTTATTTTGCTCGCAAGGCGAGGCGTAAGCCTTAAAAGCAGGAGACGTGATTATCTCATGTAAACATTAAGGCGTGGGTTATTATTGACTTTTAAGTAATACTTGGAAGTTATAACTAATCCATAACTGCAGATATATATCAATATAAACACTTAACTTTAAAGAGTTCGGAACTAAAAAAAATCTACCATTCATTCATAAAATTCTTAAAATAAATTAACTACGTACATGATTAAATTTTTTGAAGACTTCGTATTCATTTTCAGCTTCGCAGTGGTATGCACTTTTATTTCTTTTTAGTTTGTCTTATCTAGAGTATATAACATACTACATGACAAGTAAGTTCAAATCCAGCAAAGTGGGATTCAAACCTGTGACATTTTGCATTGTGTCAAAACGCCTTAACCACTCGGACAATGGTGCTTGTCTTTTTTTTTTTTTTTTTTTTCTAGATTTTTAAAATGATCTTTAATCAATTCTAGTGAAAATGTTCTCGATTACAAACAATAGAAAAACAATGTAAGTCATTAATTTTTTTCCTTCTACCAATTCAAGTCAATCTGCTAAAATTTTTCGAAGATTCAGTAATATCTATTCATAAATTTTCTTTAAATAGCAATATGAGAAAATCCATTATGCAACTCTCGGTCATTTTTTTAAATAACCTTACTTAATCATGCTGATGCTGAAATTGAAAAAGTAAAAATCAGAAACACTGCTATTTTTCGTTAAATAATTAACGATTAATAACTTCGGTTAGCACCAACATTTCACAAATAAGGGTAAAAAAATCTTGAATCGCATGTCTCGACAAATTGAGGCATGAGGGAGTGCTTTGTATGCCCCCAAGTAGTTGAAGCGTAACCCTTAAAGGTAAAAAGCTTTTGGTGAAAGCCTCAAGGTGTTTTATCTCTCATTTCCTCGAGACGAGTGCCAATGCGGGTTTTTTAAAAAAAAAAAAAAAAAAAAAAAGTGGTATTTACGATTTTACTTCAAAACTAGTGTTTCAGCTAAAACATTTTATAATTTCAATCGCATCTTTGTCATTTAGAGCATCCACTAACTGCAGTAGCAATACAAGTCTGTGCCTATGTTTAGGTTTCAGATTTAAAAAATTATTTTTTCAACCAATTCAAGAAATCTCCCTTCTGGCTTAAATTTTGAATTTCTCCATTTCTTCTAATACAAAACAATGCAGCATACTTGTACTTAAAAATATATAAAACAAACTGCACGTAATAATGGAAAAAATAGGATTCCCCACAAATTAAATAACCTAACCCAAAATTTGTTATTATTATTACAGTAACATACATATTCTTTTATACAGATACACAAAAAATAAAACTAACCCGGCCCAATTGGAAATAATAAAACCTAGGTCTAATAGATAATTCTATTTCTGAAATACATATTAATAAATTATTTCATATTACTTAATATCAAACCTAGGTCTTATAGATAATTCTATTTCGGGAATATTCATATTACTCTAAATATAAGATCGATTTTGAACCTCGAAATTGAAAACTCTATTAAGTACCCGGAATATGCGTTTGACGGACACATGCTTCCCATGGTCTACAAGCAAGATTCTCTAGGTAATTTAAAAAAAATGAACAATATGTTTCCTTAACATGATTATATGATAATCTAGCCCGTAGTCAGTGAAAATTAGCAGACAATTACCTGTGCGACTTTAGGTTTTCGTTGTTGCAACTCTGAATCGACAACTGTTATTTTGCTTTTGCATTCTTCATTGCATGGAATTAAACCAACTCCAAACTGTGTTTTTGTCATCTTTTTTGGATCTTTGCCACTCTTGATGTATGTGGTTAGCACATCTTGGCACCGCCATTCCTTTTTTAAGTTAAGGCATACACAACGAACAGCAACCTTGCATTATAAAATTGTTAATGAACACCGTTTGTATATAGTGTACATCACAAGGGTTTTTTATGTCATTAAATGTCATAAGTAGTTGAACCAAAAACTAACATCAGGCAAATCAATATCTGTAAGGTACAAAGTCAATAAACTAGAAAATAGCAGAATACGTCTAGGAATTCGCATGGAATGGGGTATTATACAGTTCCCCAGTTGGCATATGATAAGAATCCGAGGAAATATGATAGCCACCATAAAATTAACCATGTGTCCATTGGATGAATTTCACCAACTATCTTCTTTACCATAGCCATACGCATGTGCATAGAAAATATACGTCATCCAATAGTGGTGACTGACTGTGGTAAACACTTGGTGATTATTATATTGTGACTAACCACTAAATCTAAAATCATTCTGTTGAATGCAGATTTTATCAGATGTACCAAAGGTCTAAGATTGAGATGATAGAAATCAATGGTCATGATAAGTTGCTATTGTGTGTGCATACAAGTACTACATATATGAATTAAAAGACCACATTTTTTACATATGTCATTTTTGGTAGAGAGGTTCTTAAATCAACAGTCTAAAAATGTTAAATGAATGCAGTAACATGGAGAGTGTAGATAAAGAAACATATGCTAAAACAGTTAAAACTATTTTCTGATGTACAAGAACTAATATATGGTGATGCTTTGGGTTCGATGCTTTTTTTTTTGGGTCAAGCAATTATGCTTGGCCAAAAGATGGTTGAAAAGATTGAAAATCCATTATAGTTCAGACCGGAAGAAAAAAAAGGCAAAGCAATAAAAAGTGAGTTGTCACCTTCTTTGTACATTTATTTACTGAAGGGCAATCCCCAGGATGGCATGTTTCCGAACACAGATGAGGGCAATATGGTAACTTTCTGCAAGAAGAACCAGAAAAGTAAGGCTACTATCGCATAAACGTGAATGCAACAATAGGAGGTCCAAGTACAATATCAGATATGCTTACATATGGCACAAATTAGATGATCAGCTTGCAGGCCATTAAGACAATAACAGATTCCATAAACATATTACTACAAACTCTTAGGTCAGATTCAAAAGTTCTGATCATCTATATGCTTGCAAACAAAATATAAAAAACGATCTCTGGTAGCTCGTCAAAAGATGCTAGGATAAAAGTTTACAATCAAGAAAGTACATGACACCTATTTTTGATGGAATGTAGATGTCACCTAATTAGATGAATAGCACACTAATGAAAACCAACAAAGCAGTAAGATATATAGTCAAAACATGATCAAGATATGCTAAGTAAATCGACAATACTAGCTATTAGGCAAACCACAGAGAATTTTATTTTGTAGAATACGCATCAATAATTCACAAAAAGATTAAAAACGTCCATCACAGACATTATATAACTAGAAAATTCTAGATATAGCAGTTATATTAACACTAAAATGGTACAAATAATATAAAATTAAAAAATAAGTTCACTATTAAAAAGCCCATAATACACCAACCCATTATTCAATTATATCCTACATACTCAAACCTTAGTTCTAATTCAAAAGCGTTAAAGCAAAATAAAATATCAAGTCATCGATGCTGATTGAAACAAAATAATTTTACCAACTCAGAAATTTTCAAGGGTTAAAATCGGTAGAATTGGGATTTGATCGATGAAATTAAGGGAGAGGAACTAGGGTCCAAAATCACTGGATGAAATCGGGGTTCACAATTTTGGTTCCAGATATATTATATAACTCCTATTCATAGCAAATCCGAATTGATGACCGATTTTATGTCACATATGGTTTCTGCTTTTGAAGTCCGCTTTAATTTGTTATGATAAAAATGTGAACCTTACAACATCAAACAAAAATCTATCTTGATCGAAGCCAAAATTTTCTAGGATATTGTTCCACAGATGGCCAGAAAGAAACCAGAATGGCCGAAATTCCGAGGTTCCGGCCAAAACCTCAAACATCGGCCAGAAGACCATAGAAGTAGACATGTTAGAATATGATACGACCCATTAACTTTCTTCGTAAATTGATTGGATCAACCCATTTATGATCCTTTATTAAAAGAGTCATAAACTGGTAGACCAATTATTACAAGGATCACAAATTGGTAACTCACATACTCTTTTGTTAAAATTCTAAAATTTGGAAGCATGAAATTTCAAATTTTGAAAAACGTTCAAACTGCACTGACTACTTCATATGATTAATTGGCATGAAATGTCACTCCTTTTTCAGGCATGACCAAACTATGCTGTATAAACAAAGTAGAATGATAGCCCATGTACTGATGTATACTTTAATCATGCATAATTAGTTATACGATACTATCAAGATATTTAGAAGGATTTAAAGTTCGTGTGAATCCAAAGGTCATCTATAGTATACTACCTACTCAGAAGCTTAGCATTCTACAGATTAGAACTGCAACATGTGTACCAAATCATATGAACTGTAAAATGATTAACCAAGGCTGATCAAAAATGCATAATTAATGAATCATAAACAATAATTATCTATAGTGAATAATCAAGTCTGCTCCTTGTGTCTCCATAATACTGTTTTGTTTGTTTAGAGATTTATTTCTTACAAATGGGCTTCGGTGCTACTAAAAGGAAATTCTATCCAGAATCGAAACTAGGTTCCAAAGCAATAACTCTTGGATGCTTTCGGATAATTTTAGGTAGAAAGTGTGGTTCTTTTACGTCAGTATTATTATTCATTTGTGTCATCAAGTTAATTTTTATTTCAACGACCACTAATTCAAATGTTAAATTCCCAAGACACATGTTAATAATCAAGAACATTTACAAATTAATTGGAAATTTAGCATTTAAACATATATTATACCCTTTCTTAAACCATGCTCAAGAAAGAGTGTACGCCATCTTTGTAAAGGTTCGTTATGTAAGAAGAGAGAGCAGCAAACTAAGTCCAATTCACTAACCCAAAGCGACAAAATTAAACTGGTACTATGATGACTGTCTCACGAACACAACTTTATTTCCTGGATTTACTGCATCAGACTCTCACGTAAATACCTAAAATATCTATGAACATCAAGTACCAAAACCTAATATTCATATTTCCAGTTCATGGGCTAACTTAGAAAAATCAACAAAGGAACTGACAATATACCACACACAGTATAAAATAAGGTAGCTTGAAGTGGTGGTAATACGGTCACCCACCAAGTGAAGAAGACCCACAGTGATGGGCCAACAACACATACTACTCTCTTGAAGTATTGAGATATATGTTAGGTCATGCATATGCCTCTGCGTTTATTTTTTGTCTTTCATAGATATGTGGGTAGGTAGCTGCGCAGCTATTCAATTTTCAATGTACCAAACAAAAATGAAATAAGATTACAGCTAAGTTTTAGAAATGGGACTCAAATCGTAAATTTTAAAGTTTAACATTATAGATCAAAATGGGACTCAACTTCAAAATTGTGAATTCAAAATATCCATATTTAAAGCACTGTACACAATTTGAAATTGATTTTGACATTTGAACTTCAACATCTAAATCTAATAATCAAAGATCCATTTTTATTATGTTAACAAAACGGTAGAATTGGAATTGTAAATTCAAGCAAGTCTATTGAATATATCAAAACGAATTGAATGTTTTTTTGTCAACTGCTGTTTTTACTAGATTTGAATTGAATAAAAATCAGATGGTAAAGGAATAGAATTTGAAACGGGATTTAAATCATAGGATTTTAAGATTTTCGACATAATGGATTACAGTGCACAATTACAAATGGAAGCATATATGATAGTTAATATATTGACTTACTTATGGCATGGCCCACCACAAGAACGAATCAATTGTTGCTCCTGGTGATTCAAGCTATTGTAATAAGTACATTCAAAAACATGTGCCATGGCTCCACAATGACATGCCCTTTTCACGAGGGACTTGCAAGGTGGGCAATCATTGGAATGACATGGTAGAGGGCAAGGATGAGAACATGTGGGATCCCTGGCCTGATTTTAAAATGGAAAGTTAAAATTATAACCGGTTAATACTTCATAGGCAAGAAATTCTCGTTAGTCGTTAATTCAATTATAAGTTAACCACATTAGCACCTTATACAACAAGACTTGATAAAAGTTTATGCCAAGTATTAATCAAAAATAAAGACCTTGAATGCTAGCTTGACCAGCAATGCTATTTCACAACTGAACAACATTTCAAAACTATAATAATTCGAGTCCCAACTCCCAAGTGCCCTATATCATAAAGCTTCAACTGAATTTTTAGCACAAGACAAACCTTTTGGCAAGGTAGCAAGCAATCTTCACACGAAGACTCTAAAAGTTCACTCGGATCCTTCATTATATTTTCCCCAGCATGCTCCGATTTAAGACTGTGACAAGACTTGGTGCAATAATGATTGCCACAAGGGAGAGGATTTCCACACAAGTTTTGACATGAGAATGGCATCCTTTTGGAGCAAACCATCTGAAAACAATCTAAATTAAGAATTTTCACAGAGATTTCAATGAAAATAGCATGTTAGTTTATGCTGAGCCTTCTACTCTCAATTAGTACCAAAATTTTTATGCTTTTGTACAAAATTCATTTGTTGGTGTTTATATTGTATACACAATTCTACCTAATTAGTTGACGTAGCTTGGAACAACTGGCAATTGACTTACGAGGATACAAGTACAAAAATGGACTTACATTTGTTCTGTTAACATTTAAAGAGACGATAAACTTACAGGACGGTCCTCACCGATGTGTTGGCCACGGCATGGTATCCAAATAACTTCCTGACAAGGAGGGCAATCTGACCCAGGAACACATTCAATTGATTTCTCTTTTTTCTTTTTCTTTTGCTTTACAGTAAATTCAGGATTTGGAGGAGGTATCGGACCATGACACCTAAAAGTACACTGAAATGTAAGGGTAAAGGTTTTGATAGAAATTATTAACACGGTAGAAACAACATATTTGCATACCTCTGCTTACATGTATGGCCGCATGCAAGTTCCTCACCACAAACCTTTTTGCATGTTGGGCAAGCTCCATAATGACATTTATGGGTCTGGCAAGAAAAAAAGGCCAGCTATTTGATAGATAACCAGAAACTGTCATGGTAGGGGATATTATACATTATCATGTACAAAATCCAAGCACACTAATTGTCTTGAATATAACATTAATTATGAATACAACGTAATAAAAAGATAGAATATTTTTGTACATACACACACACACACACACACACACAGAGAGAGAGAGAGAGAGAGAGAGAGAGAGAGAGAGAATATTAAGGAAAGCACACTTTATATAATAAAGGTACATTTTTCATAGTTACATATGAAGGCTGCATTTAGAAAAAGTTTAAATATTAAGTACAAAGCATTGTGCTACTGTGACATTACAAAATTTTTTTGGTGAAATGTTATATCATATTATCTTGTCCTTATTTCATATGAAACTAAATGGGTCGTCTTTTACACAAATAAAATTTAATTTTGTTCTTGGGAAAATAAAAAAACAATACCATGGTATTGATCTCATCGAACCTTGGCCCTTAAGAAAAAATAATTTACAAATACTGTGTTGATTTGTACGCAAACTATTTAGCTCTCTAGTCTATCCATCATCTAAATTGTCAGCCTCATTACATATACTATATTCTGCCATGTATATTGTTATACAATTAATCTATTTTATCATGTATCAAAAAATTTGGTATGTGGACACAAAAGTGCTTCGTATACAGATTTATTAAGCCTATGTTGCTAATGCTACCATTCATTGCATAACACGTGTATAATGGCATTACAAGTACAACTTCACATGATGTTGCCATAATGTGGTCGATACCATAAGGTAAGGTCTCTATTAGTTTAAAGATTTTCTGCAACTCTTAGGAATAAATAGATAAATAAAACAAAATTGGAAGTTTTTGCATTGAGCTTTGTTCTTGAATGCCTGACTAGATGTTGAATGGTTGATTTTCTTCAATAAATTCATTTTCTCCATACAGGCCTAAAATTTATCAGCAGATTATCGCAACATCTTTAGATAAGAAATATGGTAGTGACATTTGAATAAATGCTTTTAAAAAAATGTAAATTATAGAGTGTTTGTATACCCGAAGTTCAGACTTGTGTCTACAGAGCCGCGGTATGTTACATTTTTTTGAGCATTTAGGCGGCTTTTGATTATTTTCTGCTCCGCAAGGAACCTGCATATCACAGATAAATATACAGTAAATACAATTACTCAAAACCACTTATCCCAATATCATTGTTGCAAAACCATAGAAGAGTAAGACTAGGGAACAATCTATATAATAAAAAAAAAAAACCAGTAACATAACTAGAGATGTAAACATTAAAATCAATAATATAGCCATACATAACATAATACGACTAGCACTAGAATTATTGGGGATTTAAAAAAAAAAAAAAAAAACAACAGAATTTATTATATTCACTTTTCTTCTACTAGACGGAGAGTTATACAGAATAATAGAATATAAGTTTGTGATTTGTGTCCACCTAGTTTACAATGAGGTGTCACAATTCAATCTGAACACTGAATAAGGCACATGTAAGGGAGGTGGATTTCTTTATAATACGGTTGGATATCGTCACAACCAGATAAGGCATACATGAGCAAATCATGCAAAACTTATTCATGAATTTCATAAATAAAAATGTAAGCATATAAACATGCAGTAACTTTTACTAGCTGATCAATTACAGCAGTAACTAATCATTTTTTGAACTCTTCTTTTGAC
Organism: Allium sativum; assembly: GCA_030737875.1. Taxonomy (NCBI): domain Eukaryota; kingdom Viridiplantae; phylum Streptophyta; class Magnoliopsida; order Asparagales; family Amaryllidaceae; genus Allium; species Allium sativum. The sequence continues at coordinate 15,002,195 of CM060925.1, forward strand.
CAATGGATAAAACGTGAATGACTTATTTCTCATATGGATGTACGATTCACAGATGCAGCAACAAAACATGAATGATGTGCATGCAGAATTGGTACCAAAAGTATTATGTAGATGACAAAAACAAAAATAAAATAAAAATAGACATACATAATAGTGAAATGCATGAACACATGTTTGCACGCATAGCATGCGTAAGTGTACACATGCACATTTCTGTCTGTACACTTAATTCAAATCAAAATTAAACTAACCTCAAAGGATGTTTCTCCACAGAAACATGAAATAGTGACCATCAGGGGACAAGGAACACAATCTCCTCTGAAAAGGAATGATGAACTTCTATTTCAGTGAATAACAGAATACAAAACATATACACAGACACACGCACGCGCGAGCACACACACTCGTATGTATGTATGTATGTATGTATGTGCATATATATATATAATTCTTCAAGCATGAAATTGCATATATATATATATATATATGTATATATATATATATAATTCTTCAAGCATGAAATTGCATATATTTATGTGCATGCATGCACAAGCACACTCGTATTTGCATCCATGTGTGCATAATGTGTCAAAACATGCAGTAATTGTTTTAATAATGCATTTACTTAGAAATCAGACAGCAGATAGAAATGTTGTAAAAAGGGTGATTAAAATAACTTTGATTAGAATGAATTATTATACAGTAGATCAAAGCAGCTTGTTTTTTCCAAAGCAAAACTAAGAATTATAAGCAAATATCAAACAGAACATTGGGTAAGGAAAACATTAAGATATAAATAATTTATAATATGGTTTTATCATACTGGTCAAATGATGCACTTATATATTATAATATATGATCAACCCAATACAATCGACGGAGCAAAGAAAGCAAAGTAGAACATCCAAATACCAATGTAATATATTATAATAATGATTGGTAACAGGATAATATACCTATGGCAAGGTGAAGGACATTTATGATTATTACATCGAAGCTTCTTCCCACATATCTGAGCATTCAGTTATCAACGTTTATGTAAGCATTTAAACAATAAAGGTAATACTATACTGTGGGGGCAAACCTCTGGGCATGGTGGGCAATCACCATCACAGCAACGGCGACGACAAGCATGGCGCCCACAATCTCGCACTCTCTGGCACTTTCTATCACACGCTAAATCTTGATAGCAAGGAACCTATATTTGATCAAAGAAATTGAACAGATAACATCGATTTTCAGGACAAATTATGTGCAACAGTTTAATATTGAAGTAGCATGTAAACTCTGCATTGTGCACGGTAACGTTGAAAAAACACAATGTTCATATTTTAGATATTTTGTTAAAAATGGTATTTATTATGCAATGTATTGTGAAATTGTGATAAATGAGTTATAAACTGAACTTTATCTTAAGTGCATAAATTTTGTTATTTTTATATATATCTTTGCTAGTGGATACCACTTAAAACCATTTTTGTTCATATATATGAGGCAGGTATTGAATTTGTTGTTTTTTGAAATTTAACATTTGTTATAAGAATTAATGTTATTAATTAACCGCTTTTATTTTAGTAATTTAAAATTTGACATTTATTAATTTTTGTTTGGATAGATATTTATATAGGTAAATTTTGAATTTGATATTTAATATTTAAATACAACTGATTAGATAAATGATGTAAACTGAGTTTCGGATGTTTCGTGAGAGAATGATGATCATATCTAAAACAAAAGGTGTAGTGACAATGAGTCGATATATTCAAATGAATTTAAATATTTTGCAACCAATCTCCAAATATTCATTCAAAATAAATAAATGACATTACCAATTATTTATTTTTGCAATGTAAAGACATATATAACAGATAAAACCGGAGAAAAAACGTTTTTCTCCAATGGCTCACAAAAACAGGACAATGGAGCCAAAAAACCATTGTCGCTGATACATACGCAAAGGAGCCAAACCGGCCACTACAACAACATAAATTGTCATATAAAAAAATAGATTAAAATCGGAAAGTGAAAATATAACTTGAAATGTGAGAAATCGTATTGTTATGTTAATTTTTTTAAATGTGTTTTAGTTTTTAACCCATTATTTCATAGCACAATAATTTTTGTTCCTGATAATTAAAAGAACAGAAAAAAAAAGTCAAAACACTTATCCATAAAGGTGTAACAAGTAAAAAATTATTGTTTTTGTGAATTGATTAAATATATAAAAAATAAATCAAGAAATTAGATTGAAGAACTTCTCGGCATAGGTTAACAAGTTTCTAGGACAATACATCAGAATAATTAGTTTTAAGGACAAAAGAAAAGAAATTACTATTTTTCTGAAGGAAAATGTTACATGATAAATGAAATCATCGTTTCTCTAAAGAAAAATGATAAATGCCACTGGAACTAACTATTCTAAAGTGTTATCCAAAAAGCTTATTACCTTGAATTGTACAAAGTCTTTTATGTGAAAATCCCATAAATTGTATTGATTCCAAAATAAAAATAAGTGAAATGTAAATATGTACATAATCGTACGATCATAGAGAAATAATAATCAACAAATGTAATTATTCCATGATTTAATGTAAAAAAAAGTCGCTCAGTTTAAAAAGCAATAAATCGACAAATGTGGATGTTTATGTACAAAATGGATTTAGACGAGAATTTAAAATTGATGTACTTCAATGTGAAACAACTGAAGAGAATCAATCAGAACCAAGTAGATGCTTATGTTTTCCTATTACTTAGTAAGGTTCATATATTTGAATGTAGCAACACGGATGTAATTAGAGGCGAGGTGTAAAGTTGGATAATAGATCACAAGTATAAACCTTGATAATATTAGTACGTGACTACTTATTTGAAGTTTGCGTTATGAATTCAATGCATAGTTCTTAAATATTCAACTAATAATTATGTGACGCATGAATTTTGAATATATTCTCTTTGGTCAATCCAAAATGAAATTATTGATGGTTATCTATCTTCAATACACATACATGCATACAGTACACGAAAAATTTTGTACACATAAGGTGGTCAGTGAATACTCAAATATCAAAAGTATATTCGCGCATGTGTTTGAAAACTGGGAAAAAAATTGGAAATAACAAAAACAAATACGATGGTATACAAAATGAAATTATCGATGGTTATCTATATTCAATACACATACATGCATACAGTATACGAAAATTTTTGTATGGATAAGGTGGTCAATGAATACTCAAAAATCAAAAGTATATTCGCGCATGTGTTTGAAAACTGGAAAAAAAAATTGAAAATAACAAATACAAATACGATGGTATTCACATTTGAAAAGTACCCATCTGCGGTATATGAACACAATATCATAAAATGAATGATTGAGCTTAGTAATGTTTTATCATGTTTTATACCTCAAACTCTTCTTAAACATTAAATTTATTATGATATTATTAGTTGTATTATTTATAGACTCTAGATTCAGTTATATATGCATTTCTACTATTTAATCTAAATTAATGAATCTGATATCTGTTTGATATTCGCTTATAGAAATATCAAGTATCCAAAAACAGTTGCATATATGGATATAGCACTATTTGCATATGAACAAAAACACTGATATGCCTATATTCACAAACAAAAAAGAAAAAATACGATGATGTCATACCCACCAAGACAGTTACCGTCGTAAAAAAGCAAATTTCGGGTTTCAACCATGTCTCTTCTCATGTTTTTTTTCACACGGTTTGTAATACCGGATGAGATCTTAGACAAGACAAGTGTGTATTGGGTGTACATTCTGAATCATAAAGTACATCTTTGTATTATTTTGGGAATTCATATGCATTTAAAACTGATGGATTAAATAGGATTAAATAAATAGTTAATAGTTGGTACGATAGTTTCGTTTGGACTCATAAAGAAGTAAAAATGTTCAGAAATAAACATATGATATATAATTTCGAATGAGATTAGATCTTTGCGCAGATAATAACTTGGATAAGACCTGTGCCGAACGAGGTATGAATGAAATTTAATGCAACGTACGGCCCAAACGCAAAAACAAGAACATAAGTTAGATTTGAATATCTGGTATAATACACTTTGAAGCCTTTTTTTATCCCAATTTTTATCCTGGTATAAGTATAATATTTCCATAAAATTAGTCAGTGAATTTATTTTTCCATATCATTATATCATATGTTAGTGCTCTTTCTACAGAACTGCCTTTATTGTAATTAAAAAATGTGGATAAATAAACAATCAATGCTAATCTTCTTGCTCTATAAGATATTCAAAATTTAATTTCAATTATATTCATAGTTGTTCATGGTGCACGACGAGAAAAAAACACAAAGCCTCTCCGAAGTCTTGGTGCACAGCGTGTCAAATAGCGCACATCTTTTTTACTTTACTATGCACATTTTTTTTATAAATTTAATATATATATATACATAATAATAAATTTAAAAAATTCAGTATTTTTGCTAAACATACACGACAAATAATTTTTAGACATTTCGCAAAAAAATCATCAAATATAACATCATAAAATATAAAATTTCAAATGTATTTCTAAAGCCAAAACCCAATATAATTATAAATATCACTGGTAAACTTGAAATATGAATATGATTCAACAATTATATTTTCAAATCAATATCTGCATCATCAAATTCATAAGCTTTAGCATCTCCCTCATCCATCTCATTTAGATTTGTTCTTTCCGAAAATGTAAATGAGCTGAAATGGCATTAAAAAAACCTCTCGTTGTGTATGTTCTTCTACTCGGATATCTAGTTTACTCCACATTTGTTGCTCTAGCAGCAACACTCAAGTCAAGTCATCATCATCAAATGCAAGAACATCTTCAACATCAGATGCATCATCCATACTTTCCGTTATTCATCTTAATCATCAATATCCTTCAAGGATATTGGACCAGTGGTGTCAAAGATTTACACTTATTTAATGTTCCATAATACGATGAATGCTATTTTTATGCAGTTTTAATTATAAAAACTCAAAACAAATAAAAAAACAATAATATAATGAAAAGACATGTTATGTTGAGACGTGTGTCATTTGCGCCGTTTGGTGTGCATTTTCATGTGTGCCGCGTCATAAGGAAGAAAGGTGCAAACGCCGCGTTGTGCACCATAGTGCACGCCTTTCTTACTATGATTATTATATAGGTTTGAAATGGAACTTCAATCATTAAAGAGGGTTGAATTACTAAGTCATATTATGATTTAGACTGAAATTGAGTTAGAAATGCAGTAAGAAACCACCGGTTAATTCCTAATGTATAACCGTAAAAGTGTAATACTAGCACATGCATAGCTACAATACTCAAGTAAAGCATCATGAACTTTATTAAGGGTGAGTTTACGAGAGCGGAGCATTTGAGCGGGGCATTGAGAATCCGAGTGCACAAGCAATGTTTTTTTTGGCTGCAAAAAGGGTGTTTGAGCGGGGTACTTTAATCGTGATTTTTAATTAAATTGATTTATAATTAATTAATTAATTGTATTTTAATTAAAAAATGCCAATAACCTGCAAAAATAAATAAACTGAAATTTTATTAATTGCTCGGATTCGGTTCAAACCAATTTCATAATATATAGCTCTTTGATACGAACGCAACTCCAAAAAAAATCATCTCAAACAGATCTCATCTGCAAAAGTTAATAATTTTAAAAATATATAAAGATATAAATTTCATTAATTAACTTAATTAATGAACGAACGGACCATTGTCTTCCATTTAGCAAAACGGGGCAGTTGGCCTGTTACCGTTCTTATCGTGCCGGACGCGTTCAACACGTCCTGAATGGTATCGGGGCAAAAAAACTATGAACGGTACCTAACTTAAATGTAGACCATTAGTTAGTTTTTTGATACTGCACAGCTACAAATACTAAAAGAATTAATATGTAAGAGTCCCAATGTTTCTTGGTTAGGTTATAATCATTATTTCAAAATATTCACTTTACAAAGACTATTGTTAATACCCATTTTACATAAGATAAGTTGCATGCGTAGAGGCAAAATTGATGCTAGAGCTTTGTTCTACCCCAGAAAACATAGTTAACAATTAACCCACAGCTCAAACAACACGAAAATAACAAATTAAGAATTAGTTCACATACAAACAGTAAACACTGACCTCTTTCTTCGACCCTCTACACCTACATTGTTTCAAGACTACCATCCTGCACGTCTCCACACACTTTCCCCTATGACACCGCTCCATACACTTATGCCTACCACATCCCAACACTTTCTCACAAGTCCACCCACAGTTCGCGACCTGAACATCACAATCCACATCCTTATACTCCTTCTTTCCACAAGGACATGTCCTCCTCCCTTTCAACAAGCACTCTCCACACTCCCCCTCGTGGCACCCTTTCTCACACCTATGCCTTCCACACCTCAACATCCCACCACAGTCCTTCCCACACCTAAAACCCCTCTCCCAGCACTCCTTCTCCTCCTCTGTCCTCCCACATGCACATTTCATCAACCCCTTCACCCTACACGGAGGGCACTGACCTGAATGACACTTCTCCATACATGTATGTATTCCACACTTCAGCTTCTTCGAACACTCACCGAAACATGAGTACTCTTTCCCTGCACATCGTCTACTCGTAACAACAGCCCCACAGAAGCATTTACCTGTTACAGTCATAGGGCATGGTGGGCATGGCCCAGGATGGCACAAAAGAAGACATTTGTGACCACATTCTGGTTTTAGATCTCTATCGCAGACTTCTCCACAGGAATGGGGGAGGATCCATGGGTCGAGTTTGGGATTCTCCTGCTTTCCACAGAAGCAGTGGTAGGTTTTCGGGGTGTGGGACTTGGGAAAGGAGTGGCGGCATTTGGGGCAATGCCAGGAGGGGTGGTGGTTGATTTTGTTGGGATTGTTGTTGGATTGGGACTGGTGCGCCCAGGACTGGATGCAAGGAAGGTGAAAAAGGGCGTGGCAGGAGGCGGAGCAGGACCATGTCGGGTCGGAAGGCCGGATGCGTGTTAAGCAGATGAGGCAGGTTGGGATCGACGGCGAGAGGAACGATTTGAGTTTCGATAGATCGGGGTCGGTAAGGTTTGCTTTAGGGTTTGAGGAGGAATGGCTGAGGTATGACGAGAGGATTGAGGTCTGGAATTTTGATGAAGATGATGTTGTCTGCTCGGAGTCGGAGTTTGAGCCGGAGGAGTCGGAATGTAAATCGGGATCCATATCGTAAGTAGACATGTTTTATTGATGTGCTGCGTTTTGAGGGTAGATCGAGTGCAGACTAATAGGGATTGGAAAGGCAATGGGGCGGGTCCATGGTCCAAACCCGCCCCTGTTTTGATCCATTTAGACCCGCCCCATAGGGTCTTCGGGACAGATAGACCCGCGACCCGTTTTTGGAGGTCCGGGTCTAGGGTCGGGTCTGGGCACGGCTAACCCGTCCCAACCCGACCCGCATGATTGAACCATCATTAAAACGCGTTGTAACTATAATTATTACTTGTTAATCTTCTTGGATATACATTGTTATAACTTGAATATTATATTCTTTCAATCAACAAACTATAAATTTTTCATAGTATTAGGTTGCATCAATGATAATCATACAATAACAAATGCATACATTTTGAGCTATTATCTTACAACTCATTTTATTATATTCTCTTATCATTGTGAACATATGATAATGCGTATATAAGTTATTATTTAGTGATAAAAAATACAAGTGTATAAATTTTTGTACATGAGAACACTATATCTGGGTCGTGGGGCGGGTCGGGTCTACCCTGACCTGTACGGGTTTCGGATACAGGGCGAAATTCTAGACCCGCACCGGGTCTACGGGGCTGGTCTGGGGCGGGGTTCAAAAAGTCCGAGTCGGGTCTGGGGCACGAGAAACCTGCCCCAACCCGGCCCATTGTCATTCCTACAGACTAACATGATTTGTATTAGACAACTTATTATTACCAATTTGTTCTTACGCCCCCCATCAAAAATTAAGGATTTTACTTTAAAGGACAAACTTCATAACTTTTTCAAGCTTAATGACAATACACACGGTAAAACTGATACTTAAAAACTGATAGCTAAATTCTGATATCATACACACTATAAAACTGATACTTAAAAACTGGTAGTCAAATTCTGATATCATGCACGTTGTTAAACTGATACCTAAAATCTGATACTTTGTCATTTAAAATAAAATTTCAACAGGCTGTTCTTACGGTTGAAAAGCTCGTTACTTTGTTCTTCACACTATTTTCTTGAATTAAAAGATTGCTCTTTCTATTTAAGCCCTAAAAAACCTCATCCTATATATATTTTATTATTACGATCATGATTTTACTACCTGCAATGAACCTACATATTCTCTTTTCTCTTAAATTTAACATGGTTTTAGTATTTAACAATTTTTCTTAATCCATTACAGGAAAATGGTATGGAGGCTAAAATTCATTTGTTTTGTTATAAATCTTTTTTCGTCCATCAAATACACTTGCTTTCTATTGTAGATCTTTTTAAGTTCATCGATTTTTGTTCTGACTGTTTACATGAAACCATAAAAATGCATAATGTTTGCGTTCTTAACTAATTCGAATTGATGTAATGGAAGTTTGAAATTGATACCAACTTAGCGTGTTGTACATTAGATAATGACGATTGAAGCTAGTCTATTTGAAGATTGAAAAGTGTAGAAACCTAGTGTTTTATGCGTAGAGAATGAAGAAAACCACGTTTGTACTGAATGTGTTACAACAACTTCAATAGTTAAGGGGTTCAGCCCTTAGTATTAATGGTCTAGCCCAATGGCTAGGCGCATAGTTAACAAATGTCGGACCTTAAGGATCTATTAAATATGTGTCTTGCTTTCAGACATTCATTAAATAAGCTCATGGGGCTCAGGACGCTTATTTGATAAGCTCTTAAACATCCAGACACCTATTAAATAGGCGTGTGATGTTAGGTGCCTATACATCACATGTCTGACCTCATTTCCCTTATAATATTACCTAATAGTTTTCTTTTTTAATCAAATAAACGTTGAATTGCCACCACAAGTGAGCAAAATTAGAAGACATATAGTCTGAAGACTGATTGAAGAACTTGTCAGTCCTCTTTATTTCGCTCCTACTCTCAAGATGGCGATGCACGATTTTTGAATTTTGCAGGAGCTACTGAGCAGGTACACACATCACATTTGGACCGCTTTAGATACGGTCAAGCATAATTGTAAGTACATAATCGATTACACATATATGAACCATTAACATTTATTTATTGCGGTGACCTAATACACTACAAGAAAACACTTCAATTTTATACACAAATTTCCTACCTTCAAAATGCGAGACGTACAGAAGGCGTAAGAAATAAAAAGCAAGAGGTAATGGCGTAGGAAAGTCGTAGGCAATTTTCTACGCCTTTCATACACGTATCATAGTATACAGAAAATTTATTAAGGCGAATAAAATGCGTAGAAAATTCACTACGTCAAAATTACTAGCGTAGAGAAAAGGTAGATAATCTCCTAAACCATTTCTATGGCTATGTTAATTTTCTACAAATTTAGATTGGCGTAGGAAAGTTCCTACGCCAACTCTACGTAAATAGAAAAAAATGAATTAACACTATACTAATTTATTACATATAAGCTTATATATAATTATTGTACTAATTAATTAATATTTAATTTCTTTCTATTATAAGTTTATATCAAAATTTCGACCGTAAAATATTTTGTTTCAACTGAAACCGGCCACAAACAGTCGTTCCCACCCAAAATATTTTCAAGCGTATAACCCTATCTTATGAATTAAGATTCGTCCCCAAAAACAGTCGTTCCTACCCAAAACCCTTTCTCTCTATATATCCAAAAGAGAAAAGAAGAATATAGCCCGCATGTCGCCTCCTTCAGATCGGACGCCACCCCCTTATTTGGACCGTCGCCACCTGCAGATCAAAATCGATCAGGTTTTGCCTCTGTATCATTTCTATCTTACGTAGTTTGGTGTAGAATGATTCTTGAAACCAAGTGAAATTGTCCATTCTTTTTATTTCTCACCGTTTGGTTCCATAACCTAATCTATAGCTTGTTAGGATCCATAACCATCGTTTGGTTTTAAGGAAGATGAGGATTGTTACAGAACTAGTGAGAAGATTGATGGAGTAGTGTGGTGATGGCAATAATAGTTCCAATTATTTGTTCCGATTTAAATAATATTTTATCATACTCTACAATTATTTAAATTGAAAGGAGTGACTGAAAGCAACATTTATCAATTGATTGTTCCAAATGTTTATTTAGATAATTAAATTCAAAGGAGTGATTTAAATAATGTTTGTTCCAACTGTTTGTTCACGAACTGCTTCATGCAATTCTTAATACCTTTGAAAGATTAGATGTAACTATAGCCTTGGTGAAGTAGTCGCTTGTTGGTAGGAGTTTTGGTGAAACAAAGGTGTGATGGTGATAGGTTGAGGGGTGATGTCTAGGCCTATAGAGGTGATGAAGTGGATTTGAAGGTGAGCATGTTCAAGTTGGAGTCTGAAATAGCAGACTTAATATTGCCGTAGGTAAGACGTGGGTATATTATTACCTACGCAAGTTTTGCCCACTTCAATATTGTTGTAGAGGTTATGTAGCTACTACATGTAACTATACCTCACCTACGCCATTTTGGCGTAGGTAAACCGCAATTTTCTTGTAGTGATAGTTAGTCAGGCTATGTTAATCGTATATTAACCCATAATTGTTATTTATCACATAAACCCAGCACATGCCAAATACAATAGTCAATGTTATGTTAATCGTATATTACTCATTAACTATTGTTTATTATGTAGACCCGGTACATACCAAATACATTAGTTAAGGTAGTTTCAATCTTTATTAATGTTGAACTATTGTTTATCATATAGACCAAGTATAATAGTTGTTAGGGTAGTTGGACCAAGGGTACTGAGCAGATTTACGATAGACTCTCTACGGGTTTAGTAGGCATATTAAAGATAGTTCTCTTTTATTTTTCTTTGCATATTCTATCTATCTAGTCTTTTGACCGATGTCTCGTATCTGTCGTACCTGAGAGGTAATGGCATAATACTCACATTTTCCATTTTCCAGAATTGAGCTCAGCATTACCCTATCAATTTTTATATATTGATTGGGATTGAGGTAGAAGGTGTAGATAGGATGTTATTTCCATTTGATGATGCACACAAGGCTCCTCAGATGCCATAGTTTGATGATGGTCATGTTTCTTTTGGTGTTGCTCCCTTGACATGCCTATAGGATTGTGTTACAGTGCATATGGACACTAACGCCATAAATGATATGGTCTTTACGATATTTTTCCTATATTTATTTGGTTTAATGTTTTTTTTCAAACCAAAAGGAGACCATTAGATTATGATATTTTGTGATAGTAATCGATTTGGAGCAGCTTCATACTATAGAATAGGGGGTATTTACGCCTTTATATTCATACATCGCTCTACCTTAAGGAAGGCGACGTAAATATTAGCCTTTTGGTGTATTTTATCGTGTTGGTACTATTAGTACACGACGAACGTGCATCCCCTATTACGGTGACAGCTAGCATGGGGGCAAAGACATAATTTTCATGTATGAGACTATTGGAACTAAACTAGCCTGCTGCAGCGGAAGTTATCGATGGATTTCAATTTTTTTATTGAATTTTTACTGGGACTATAAAGTCAAATTTACTTAGAGAATTTCTAAATAAACTAAATAAAATATGTATTTTAGGTTTGTAATATGGCATAATGTTATTTAATTTAGGTTGTGTTATATATGTGTATATCGTATACGCAAGTATATTGCATGCGTAACATATCAATCCATGCAACGTATGATATTTTCATATGTACATGTTGAGATTTACATTGTAGTGGGCACATTTCGCCATCCATTATACTAGTATATTAACCAAACGTATGTTTATATACTTTTATTTACATATATAAAATATTTTATGTATAAAACTAATTAATTTTTTCTATCATAATAAAGTGTATATATACATACACACAGTTATATACACATAATTCTGAAATATTAACATTACATATATATTTATAATTGTGTGAACATACATAAATAAAAAATTATAAATAAATAATAATAAAATGAAACAGAAATAATATATACATATGTAAGTAAAGAATTATATATATAATATTAATTACTTGTTCAGAAACGTGCAATAATATATTAAAAATATATATTAATACTTTTTAATATAGAAATGTGCAACAAAACAATTGTTTGGGGTTTTGGCTGCGATATTGCAAGTTAATGGCGACAAGACAAACGCTTTTCTTCCCTTTGATTGCTTTCCTTCTAATTTCCTCTTCCTTCCATACGTTCTTCCATCTTCTCTACCTTTTTTCTTGCTTTCGCTTGTGTTTGTAATATCGATCCCTCTTTTAATTGATTTAGTCAAACCCTAGATCCCGAATCTCCACTTCTGCTCTAGTCCACACCACAATACTTTCTACTTTTTGCCTGTCTTCCGGTCACTTCAGTGATGCGGCGACCCTTCCTGCTCTAATTGGGCACTTCGTTTTCCTCCTCAGTGGTGATTTCAACTCACGAATGTTGTACGATATGGGGGATGGTAGGCGTTTTTCGGGTCCCTTGTTCTGGTTAGTGTCGAGTTCTGGTTTTAGTAGGTCGTTGTTTCGGCTTGTCCCGTAGGGGTTGTTTGGTCTTCCGCGAAGTATTTGCGTACATAGTTTCGTCTGATTTCCTTTGTAGTTCTCGCAACTCACCGAATAATTGACCGGTATGCATTTTTTTCTTAACTATCATGTAAGCTTTGGGGTCGCTTGTCCATGCCTCTAGCACGGTGAGCAAACGCTGGAAGGAAGCGTGCTCTAGTTAGTGATTTTGGTTATATTGTTAATAATGGTGGTATTAGATTTACCATGTGTGTCTAAATTTCATCTTGGTAGGCGAATTTGTTGGCAGTTGACGGTGTTAGTTTGGTTTTTGCGTGTGTTCTGAAACTGAGTTTATTTGGGTTTTTGGTGATCTGAAGCAACATGGAACACTTGCTGGTTAAGGCGTGAGTTGGTTTGTCTCGTTTGGTGTTTGAGTGCTGGTTCTCCTCCTTGGCATGTTCAGCTCCAAAGGTGAAGCTCTTGTTGAACACGGTGCTGAAGCTCTGTGCCATCTTCTCTCTCTATGCCTCGCTTGATCCGGTCAACTCACGTGTCATTCAGTTTATGTAATTCTACCGGATGTGCGATGTTAGTTCTAGTCTTTGGCTATGCTAAGTTCTGGTGAAGGTTGTCCGTTGGTGGAAGTCTTTTCCTATGCAAGTACTTAGGTCCTTTCATATTAGTTGTCTCTTACAGTTATTGCCATGCTATGAGTTGAATCCCCAATGTTTTGATGTTACTTTATGCGGCTTCTTTAGCTTTGTAGTATTGTTTTGGTACTATATTTTATGTTAATCTGTTTGGGTATATTTTTTGGATTTTGTATGTAATTTGAATATGTAATGTTTATTGACTTTTGCCTCCATGCGTGGAGCTTTTAGGCTAGATAAAATTAGTAGTCTAGTACATTAGCTAGCTGTTGTACTATAATCTAGAATAGATTTTGTGGACGACCCATAATAAATGTCGTAGGTAGTGGAAAAAAGCTTTGCCCGAAAAAATATGTAAATTATGTTTAGTTAAAAAGATTTAGTTGGCCTCGTACATGACTTAAGAATAATTTTTTATTTTGACTATTTTTAAATCCATTTCTATATGGTTTTAATTTAAAATATTAGTAATAATATAAAATAATTTCAATTTTTAATTTGGAAATTTAAGTTTCAGTAAGTTCTAAATGATATTTTGTATTTTAGATATTTACTTTATAGTTCCATGGTTTAGAAATAATTTTAAAACTAATTATTTAAATTTTTTTGTGTTAAAAGTATTTTAAATTTAAAATAAAATGCTTTTACCTATTAAGCATGTATTTTGTGATAATACTAAAAATGCAGCGTGGATCTTGCAATACGAATTGTCGTGTGATTATATTTTAATTATGGAAGTAAATGATATAAAAACAGTACATAAAGTAAAGACATCGGAGATTTTTATACTGGTTATGCACCGTCCTACATCTAGTCTCAAACTCCTTTTGGAATTTTAACTATACAATAACCCTCACTTAATCCGGAGGAATAGGTATTTACAATTAGGATCTGGACAGCAGAACAGGATTTCGTTTTAGCAGCCGAAAAGGACTTGACGCGCTTGAGCAGTAGAACACGACTTTACACTAATATAAAAGTTTGCAGACTATTTGCCTTCTTGATGATACTAATATGTCTCTTTATAGTACACTTTTCCTATAATCTTCTCCTCGAGTATATATGTATATATAGTTTAAGTGTATGAAGATAAGAAAGGAAGATACTACTTTGAATAGAAAATATGAAGGCGAATTCAAGCAAAAAAAAATGTATAATGCAAAGAATAGAAAGTAATAGAAATGTGTAGATAGATCAGATTAGAAGATAAAAAGTTGATTTGATTGATGTTAGAACATCTATAATGTATAAATAGCAGCAACTATTGGCGAAGATGTTTAGTTGAAAAGTAGTGTCTAAATCTGTTTATATAAGATTGTTTCTCTTCGCGAAAAATAATGCCTCTTAAGAAAATTTGACCGTTAGAAAAATTCAGTCAACTAAAGTTCAGGTCACTCAACTAAAAATTCAAAACGTATATATATAATTGTACATGTGTGCAAATTGCACACAGTATCATAGGTCAGTCGAGTGACGTGGATAATTTTGTGCAATCTTGCACAATGCATAGTTGTGTGTGTGTGTGTGTGTGTATATATATATATATATATATATATATAATATTAATAATATGAGTTCATATGCTTTGTTATATACACACACACACTATACTATACTTATATATATATATATATATATATATATATATATATATATTCTTAGATTTGTATAGAAAGTCAATACACATATATAAATTAGTTTCAAATCAAAATAAATTAACTTTTAATATATAAAAACTACTTGAGGGAAGATTTTAACAATTTTATTCTAAGACTTAAGACTCGATAAATAAGAATTTTGTGCATCAGAATGAAGTCTCATCTCCATCGTGGTTTATGCTCTCTTTTTGTTGCTTTAATCGTCGAATCTTCGTATCATAGAGTAAGGTCCTTGTCATGAATCGAAAACCATGACTTGACATTCTCCCCCTTTTTGCATGATGACAACCTGTAAATGAAGATATTATAAGACGATATATAATATTAAAATATTTATACTTACTTCCCTTGAATATGTAGCGGCATATATCCTGCATTTTGAGATAAATATTGATATTTCTCCCTCTTTGTCATCGGAAAAAGGAAGTAAAAGTAGATGTTCATACTAAGTATATAAACAAAGGATAAGATAAAAATAAACCGTGTTAGTATATACATGAACAAACATCACCTAGAGTAGCAATGAAACATACCAAGTTCGAATAAAACATAACATACTAACAAGGCTATTTAGTACAAGCCTTATATACAGTCCAAAATAAAATAAATAGTTTTAAAGTACACGAATGAAAAGCCAAAGAACTAAAGTCTTACTCCATTAACTATTTACTCTTTCCTGCATGAGAACTCTCACCAACATCACCATGACCACCTCCATTTGTACCATCACTGAATCGGTGCGATGAATTACAAATATTATTAGTATTGTTGAGTCAGTGCAATGACAAATGAATAGCCGTTATGCATTGGATCGATGATGGCTAACACACACACACACACACACACACACACACACACACATATATATATATATATATAGAGAGAGAGAGAGAGAGAGAGAGTTTAAACGTAGTAATCACTGCAGCAATAATATAAATGTAATAGTAGCAAAAAATATAAATAATATGAAATATAAAAAGAAGAAAAGAATAAAAAAAAACCAGGATTTTTTATAAAAACAATCCACGCAGTGGCGGAGGAAAGTTAGACCTGGTGAGGTCACGTGACCTTACCAAGAAATGCAACCTTTATAAAAAAAATCGGCAAACAAAAACACGGAACACAAAACAGGAAAAAAAAAAGAAATCTAAGAACACGAGAACCCACGAGCCACGAAAGGGAAAAACAGAAAAAAGAAAACGGAATTGCCGATTCTTTTCAGATCCGAGCGCTTCAATCTTTGCTGCATCAGCATTCTCTCCATCCTTTCTTACTAATCTTCAGTAATGGATAACCCTAATTTTAATTTCAACTGATTTGAATTTAATTTGTTAGGGTTTTTCTTGAATTAGTCTTGAATCAGTTATGCAAGTGATTTCTACCTGATCCGAACTAGTTGAATTGATTAGATTAGAATCAGACTAATTTTTATTTTGAAATTTGCTGAAAGTTCTTGCTGCTATTGTTCTTGAATGATTATTGTGGCAAAAATCATGCTTATTGTTCATGAATGATATTTAGAGTGCAAAGATCAAAAGTAAGTTTCGATTTTTCATCTCAACATGCTAATGAATTTATTTGTTTATAATGAATTTATTTATTTTTCCTATTTGCGAAATTTTTTCAAAAGATTATTTGAAAATATCTCAAATGAAGTTGATTCTTCTACAATTTCTACCCCAACTGATAATGCCCCTAAAAATAATAGTCAAAACCTTGTTCTTCCGAGCTTAGTAACTCGAAGTTGTCTTGAAGTTGATTTATCAGATCTTCCTTCCGATCCTAGTTTACGACATAAAATTTCTGACTATGATGCAAATGATCAAGACATAGTTCAAAGAGCATATTTATTGAATGGTCCTTGTCAGCCTTCTTTGCAATCATTTCCCCAAACATTAATTGGTGGTAAAGCTCGCCATTTTAATCAATCATGGTTTAGCGAGTACAAAAATTGGTTGGAATATAGTGAAATGGAAGATGTTATATATTGCTTGCCATGTTATTTATTTCGTCCTCAATCGATGAGTAGAAATACAAGTGACACATTTATTCGATGTGGGTCTAAAAACTGGAAAAACTATCAAAGACTTCAAGTTCATGCTAATGCAGATGCTTTTATTGCTGCATACATGAAGGGTGAGAATTTAATGAATCAAAACCAACACATCGAGATGGTAATTGAGAGACAATCAACCCAAAGTCAAATTGATTATCAAATTCGTTTAGAATCAACTCTTTCTTGCATTCGATACCTTTTACATCAAGGTTTTCCATTTTGTGGTCACGATGAATCTAAGGAATCAATGAACAAGGGAAATTTTCTTGAACTTCTACAATGGTTAGCTAATGAAAAGTCCATGGTTAATGCGGCTGTGTTAAAAATGCACCACAAAATCTTAAAATGACATCACCTGATATTCAAAAGGATATAGTGAATTGTATTGCAATGGAAGTAGTAGATATTATTTTAAACCAACTTTCTGATGGATTATTTGCTTTATTAATTGATGAAGCTCGTGATTCTTCAATTAAAGAGCAAATGGCAATTGTCTTGCGATTTGTGGATGAAACGGGAAGCGTTGTTGAAAGATTTGTAGGCATGGTTTATGTTCCTAGTACAACATCAATTTCTCTTAAAACATCACTTGAAGATTTTTTTAGCAAACATAAATTGAGCATGACAAGATTACGTAGTCAAGGTTATGATGGTGCAAGTAATATGCAAGGTATGTTCAATGGTCTTAAATCACTTATTTTGAATGAGAACAAGTTTGTTTTTTTATGTTCACTACTTTGCACATCAACTCCAATTAGCACTCGTTCGTGTTGTTAAAGATATAGGTCACATTTCCGAGTTTTTTACTTAGTTAATAATTTGGTTAACCTTGCCGGAGCATCATGCAAGCGACGATACATTCTCAGAGAGAAAGAAGCAAGCAGAATATTTAGTCAACTAGAAAGTGGTGAATTATCTAGTGGACAGGGGTTAAATCAAGAGAGGAGTTTGAAACGATTGGGAGATACACATGGGTGATCACACTATGGTACATTACGTAATTTGATTGTTATGTTTCCTTCAGTTATTGATGTCCTTATGGACCTTGTAGAAGATCTATTTGGTGATAAAAAAGGAGAACCTTTGAATTTGATAAAAGTGCTGCAGTCTTATGATTTCGTATTTATTTTTCATTTGATGAAGAATGTACATGCCATTACTAATGATCTTTCCAAAGCACTCAACGAAAAGATCAAGGTATTGTAATAGCTTTCAGTAAGTTTGTTTTAAGATTCAGTTTGATTCAGGCTCATTGTAGATATTCATATCATGGCACTTTGATTCAGGCTCATAAACTGAGATGTAAGTGCTTTCTTATTAGATTTTTTTTTCACTGTTAAGCACAAATACTTATGTTTATTATTAGCTTTTCATTCAGAGAATCATGTTCTATTTATTTTGTTTTTCAGGTTTCTTAAAAGAAAGCTTCAACATGGTGTACATCATGGGGTAATATTTTATATCCTGAGATATCTACGAAAGGAGGGTTCAATGTTGACTTCATTTTCCAATGCATAACCAAAAGTGAATCAGGAGAAGAAATGTAAGTAACTCTACATGTTATATTTTATTCTGCTAAAAAAAATCGCGGGCTATCGCCCCCGAACCCCCTTCACTTTTCCCTTTTGTGACCTCACCAGCCATAATTCCTAGCTACGCCGCTGAGTCCACGTATATCTGAAAAATCATCAACTATTACAAATGCGTATTTATTATGGTTTTTGGATTGAACTTTGGTCAGTCCAAATAAATCCATATGAAGTAATTTAAGTGGTTGTAATATTGAGATCACTTTCTTAGATTTAAAAGTGGATTTAGTTAATTTACCTAATTGACATGCATTACAAATATCATTGACATTAAAATCCATTTTTGCTAATCCTTTTACTTGATTATTTTATGAAATTTTATTTATAGTTTTAAAATTTATATAACAAAACCTTTTGTGACATAGCCAAGGATCATTTTCCTTACCTATTAAGCAATATTTGAATTATTATTCACTTTCATATTTAAAATGTAAATGTTTCTATATGTATTTTCTTCAAAAATAAGATTTTTATTTTGATCGAAAACACTACATTTATTTTTAGAAAACGAAATTTTAAATCCTTTATATCATAGTTATACATAATAAATTGTGTTTTAGATTCCGAAATAATAAAACATTTGAAATAAGAGGTAAATTAGAAGCATCGTATTGCTCACATCGCCTTTGTTGATGGTATATCCCTTGGAATTATCTCCAAAATTGACAAAAGCTCCATCAGAGTAAATATTGTTTGTCTGCATATCTTTGTCTTCTGTCATGTGTTTTGAGCAACCACTATCGAGTTTCCGTTTTCCTCTTTTCTTGAGTGAAACCTGCAGAAAATAAGAGATGACATTGGTACCTACCTTTTAATAGGGTCCTACGAGTTAGGTCTTAGGAAATCAAACCCAGGAGTGTTCAGTATCTCTTTTATAAATATAATCTTTATTGTTTTGTACCGTTTCTAAAATCGTTTTAAAATATTTATTCCTAATTAACTTATTGTTTGTTTTAGGAACCCATACATTAATTGTTTTAGAAATCGATTTTCTTTTTGAACGTTTAAATGGCGTACTAGTTTTGAAATCAGTTTTCAAATTATTGGGCGAAGAAATTTTAAGTTTCTTTTTATAGCCTAGTCCATTTTATTTGAAGTGGATTGAGAACTTTTAATAATTTTAGATAAATTTTCTCTACCTTTATTAAAGTTTGAAATAATTTTTGTATCCCCTTTTAATTTTGTCTTTAAACTAGAATTTTGTAATTCTACCATCTTAATATTAGTTTTTAACTCATGATTTTCAGAAACACGAGCACCATTCTTTTCTTTTTGAGTTTTAATTTATTAACTCAATAGAATAAGTTGAGAATTAATATCAGAAAATGAATCTGGAATTTTCTCAAGTTCTACTTTAAATATTTTCTTGTCATCTTTAAGCATATCTCTTTCAAATTCTACCTTGTTCTGATTTTCAACTACTTATTTATATTTTCTTTTGAGACCTTTTAAAGTGTCTAGTAATTTTGAATTTATTTCTATCATATCATCAAAAGTTAAATCACTAACCTTATTTTCTTTAGCTATGAAATATACATTAGCTTGCTCATTATCGCTATCATTGTCACTCTCTCTAGATGAGGAATCTGAATCATCCTATGTTACTGAAAATGTCTTCTTTTTATATTTGTCCTTCTTATGTTTATTGCGATATTTCTTCTTTTGTTCTAAACAATCTTTTTATATGTGTCCCTTCTTATGACAGTTATAACATTCTGACACTGATGATGATGGTTTTTTAGTGTTAAAGCTCCTCTTGCTATTACTTCTGTTTCCTTTTCTATATTTCAAAAACTTTTGAAATTCTTGGCAATAAATTCTAGATCATCTTTGTATGATTCTGGTTCTTCTTGTTCTGCATTGAATGCTACATTATTTGTATCTTGAGCCTATACCGGTTTTGCATGCAAGTTAACTTCATATGACATTATATTTCCTATTAACTCATTTGCTTTCATGAGAGAAAGATCATTTGCTTCTTCGATAGCCAGGACCTTCCTTTCCCATTCATCCGCTAAAGAGTTTGGGATTTTTGAAACTATATCGAAATAAGAGGAAAAAAAATCTCCTAGTCCTAATAATGAATGATAACCATCTTGAAATTAGCAATACATATCATTAAGAGACTAATCTTGTTTCATTCTAAAGTTTTGGAATTGGATTTTAAGCATGGATATATTGCTTTGTTTAATCTTGTTAGTTCCTTCATGAGTGATGTTGAGTGTTCTCCATATATCATATGCAGTTGTGCACATGCTGACACAATTAAACTCATTTCCATTTAAGGCATAAAACAACATATTCATTGCTTTAGCATTAACAATAACATCTAATTTTTGTGTATTTGACCAAGCAGAATATTCAGTTGTAGTAATATTATATTCAGTTTGTGTAATGTTCCATGAATCAAAACAATTTGCTTGCATATATATTTTCATGCGTGTAACCCAATAGTTATAAGTCATGTCATTGAGTAGTGGTAGACATGCAAGGGATTGTCCTTTTATAAAACTAGTGGTAGTGCTGATATTGGTGTTGCTATCCATATTACTTACAGTACCAAATAATTGTTGGATCTAGACTAACCTTAGAGGAGGTGAATAGGGTTTATTGGATTTATTACGAGATATTAAAATTATTACATCACAGACTGCAGTAGAGAAAATACATGTAGAAATAAAATAACACAGATTTTACCTAGCTTCGGCAAACTTTGCCTATTGTTGTACCCCCAAGATTTCTAATAGGTATTAAAACCGATCCCGCTTACAAAACCCTGTAACTTGCAAACCCTGCTCCTGCTCTAATCTTACGCTTAAAACCCTGGACTGATCTTTATCCCCAAGATCATATTTTCTCCGAATTACGTACTCGTAATTCGTAAAACCTAGTTATAAACAGTATTACTAGTAACCCTAATTTTACGAACACTAGAAAGTCGGTGGATAATTTACAAAAGAAAATAAAACAATACAATAAAAAAATAAAAAATAAAATGCTTCCATTCTAAATAAAATAGCCACCTTATTTCTTTTATCCTTAAAAATTTCGGCTGACCCAAATTATGGTTTTCTTCCTCTTTCTCCAAATCGCGATACTTGGAAAAATTTATATCATGGTTTCCCTAATTGCTTCACTGCTTGTTGGTCCTTGATTCTCTGATTTGGGATTTCGATCGAAAATGGTTGTAAGTATTTCAGATTTGATTTTTTTCTC
This sequence comes from Allium sativum, assembly GCA_030737875.1. Lineage (NCBI taxonomy): Eukaryota > Viridiplantae > Streptophyta > Magnoliopsida > Asparagales > Amaryllidaceae > Allium > Allium sativum. The sequence goes on from CM060925.1 coordinate 15,024,073, forward strand.
TCTCCAATTTGTGGCGTTTTATTTTCAATACTCAGCCGATGATGAATAGGTGATAATATATAGGGTATAAAAAACCCTAACATCTCTAATTTCATTCAATGACTTGTTTTGATTTGTTGTGCGAGATTCCTCTTTTGTTGCCTTGATGGAATGTCGTGAATTCTCTGATTGATTTCTTGAAAACATGGAATGATTTTCGGTCCAAATATTATCGTCGATTGAATGATTTAAAGGTCCTGAATAATTGATTGAATTCTAGAAACAATTCAAATGATTTTTTTGCCAAAAATGTTTTCTGGAAATAAATTTGAAACCAAGAATTAATTCTTGTCCAAAAAAAAAACTTGATACATTTCATATGCATGATTAAAACTTTCCAAAGATTTGCTTGCTTAAGATCTGAACTGATTTGATATGTTGGAATGCATGAACAATTCTTTCCGAAAGCAACTTGTGGATTTATGGAAAGGTTTTGAATTTTAAATTTGTTTCTTTCCAAACATTCTTCATGCCACATGTGATTTCTAGAAACAAAATTCATTTTTGCTATATATTCATTCGGAGTCTAGAAATCTTCATAGCAGATTATTCATAGCCACACACACACACAGATATATATATATATATATATGTATGTATGTATATATATATATACACTCATGCATGTAAATGTCACGAAGATTATCTAAACCAGGAAATTCAAGTGCAGATTCAATATTCGAATGAATATATATTGATACTGCGGAAACCAGAAATGCATATATATTGATATTGTTTCAAAAAATGGAGCAATCAGCATGAAACCAGAAATGCATATATATATATATATATAATATATATACACTGTTGTGCTCTCATGTTCTTGAACTCGTGTTGATCATTGGTATGTCCCCTGGTTATATACTGATGTGCTTGAACATATGCATGTTGTATTTTTGCCACTTGTATCTTGCATGGCACTGAATTCCTTTTTGTTGTGCATAGTATCATTTTGTTGAATCTTGTGCATGTGTTCATGTACCAATTTTGAACTATGTACTTAATAAAAGTACACTCATGTATACAAAGTATACATTAGGCCCTTCTTGAGTTTGCAAAACTATAATGGTGATAGTCCATGTAAATTCTTGCCTTGACCATTTTGATTCCTTGGTTTTGTGTATACACATGTATACTTGCCTTAGTTTGTTTATACGAGTTTGCACTTTGAAGATCTTGCATTTGTCACTTCTCTGCATCTTGGCTCCATCCATTTGTATAATGTTTGTGCCATAACCTGGCATGCTATATTACAGACTTGAACACTTGATCTTGTATCACTCTTGTTGTTTGATATACTTTACTTGAACCATTTGTACATAAGCTGAAGTGCTCAAGTATATGTGCCAATGTGTTTGCACTTGATCTTTATTACCACTGTTTTGTGTCTAGTATGATTTTGCCCCATTATTCATTTGTACTTGAGCCACGCAGTTGTATACTTCTGCCTTGACCATGTATTCATGCATTTATAAACATGGTCTTGGTTCTTGTGCCCTCTTTGTTGTGTACACATGTAATTGTAGCTGCCTTGACATAGAACATGTTTGAGCCTGTTGACTTGAGACTGATGTTGCTAAAAATTGTCTTGACATTATGTTGTTTCATGCATTTGTTTGCTTTTTTTTTTTTTTTGTGAACCTGAATTTGAACCTGGCTTGCATTTGAGTTGTTGCACCATGCTTTGCACACTGTATTGCCATTTGTGCTAGATTGTCATGATGTTGTTGACCATGAGTAACCTATTTACTTGTGCTATCTTGTTATCATGCCATGCTACGTTGTACATGTGAGCATGCCTTATGTATGTCTATCCATGTATACATATATGTATATATGCATGTATGTGTGTACGTGTATGTTTATGTGTTTGTGTGTGCGCGCGCCACTCCATATTGCTGTGCTGACCATAATTTGTTGCACTTGTGTGTTCATAGATACTTGCAGCACGCCTGTGTTGTCAAGCTTCACCTGAGCATATCAAACTTGATATATTTCTCCCTTGTTGTTTCAGTGATTGACCATATTGCCCCTGCACAAAATATACCTGTATATACATACACTATATGTGTATACATGTATTGTGTATGTGTAGAGTGTGTGTGTGTGTATATATATATATATATATATATATATATTTGTGCGTGTGCGTAAGCACTAGAGATATTATCTACCTTGTGGTATTTACAGTGGATCACTGTGAGTATCAATAGTTGTCTAGGCACGGATAGATGAATATATAAATCTGATCAAGTCATGAAATATGATGAGAAACACACCAAAATTCTGGGGTAAATAAATTTTAAAAATAAAATTATATTTGCTAGAATTAAAAATATTTTTGTTCCAGTTTACTGCGTGTGTTTATGTGATAGGTGAACAGGTGACTGGACTGACAGTGAAGAAGACAGAAGACAAGATTGAGTGTTAGTGAGTAATGAGTCTGTATATGAATTTGTACCACTGAGTGTGTATATAAAATGTAACTGAGTCTGTAAATGAAAATGAGTTTGTATGTACAAACTGAGTGACAGAGAGTTGTAGTGAGGAACAGATGTATTAAAGGAAATTGTATGTATTGTATTACAGTGTGATGTACAAATAGTGAACTTATGAAATATGTACTATTCAAATGTTGAAATAAAATACTATATTTAATAAAATATTGTTTGAATATTTAAATTCTTATGCAGTAGTATTTTATTTAAATATTTAATTGTGTTTGTGATGAAGTATAATAGTACAGTTACAAACACAATTATAATAATATATATGTTTGTTATCATCAAACAAAAATCTAAGAATTGTTATATACAACAACCTACCCCTTTTGATGATGATAAACATATAATAAGATTTTGAATATAATAAATGTGTTTTACAGTGAATTGTGGAACTCCCCCTATATGTATGCTCCCCTACAACAAAACTTCCCCTAGACATGTGCATAAGCGAAAAGAATAAATCAAACTGAAATTTCAATAATAAATATTTATGAAATATTCACTAGTCGATCAAAATCTTAACCTATTCTCCCCCTTTTGTTATCATCAAAAGGATAAAGAAATCAAAATAGTGATGAAACATAAACTATAAATATAAAATCGAATCAAGAGAGAGAATGTTCATCATAAATCTCATTCAAGCATACAAAAATCACAATATTCAAAGAAATAGAAGCAAATTTCACATTCTAGAATGATGGATTTACAATGAATTTTGTAAAAATGGAGAGAGTTTAAATAAAACATATGGATTCCAATTATTTTCAAATAATTTTTTAAAAAAAAGTAAGCATAAAACAATGATGGATTTGAACTGCGTTATAAATTCAAATTAGACGCAATCAAATAATCTCAAATCCCAATAGCTATCAATCGACAACTCATAATATATCATAAAATATTAACGCATTTCACAAATTAGAAAATGGATTGATAGACTGGTTTATACACTCCAATGAGGATTTCATATAAATCTTTATTTATTTATTTTCCTTTTTCTTTTCTTTTCATTTTAATTTTAAGAGCACACTAACCTGTTAAGGATGCAAATTAAGGATCTTAAGACAAAACTAACACCAGAGGAGGTGGGGTGAATAATGTTTTAAAGAGATTATGGAAATTTTAAACAAACTTTAATTACTATATGAATAACACAATGATTATCACACTTTAAATGATCACAAACATAGAAACAATCACAGTCACAGATATAAGTAAATATAAAATGCAGAAAAGGGAAGAACACTCCGGATTTTATACTGGTTCGGATTACTCCTATGTCCAGTCCCACGCAATGTTGGATTGCATAGAGTTTTGTTAGTATTAGTATCAATCTTACAACACCCTTGATTTCACGGCTACAAGGTTAACACCAATTCCACCACCCATGATTTCATGGCTACAAGGTTAACACTGATTCCACCACCCTTGATTTCATGGCTACAAGGTTCACACCATTCTTTTTCCTTGATTTCAAGGCTATAAGGAACACACCCTTTCCCAAATGATTCCCAAATGATTACAACAACCCTAAAACTCTTCAATAGCACTTCCAAACAGATAGTAGTTGATATAGATTGGGAAGAGAAAGAGAATGATACATTTTTTGATGAAATCGTCAGAGTATAAGTGTAGAAATCAAGAAATTAAAGAATAGTAATGGTGGTTAGAGATAGGATGAAAATGGAGAAGAAAAAGTGACAAAAAATTTGAATTTGATCCCTATTTATAGTGTTTGAAAGGTTGTTACGTTTCTGAAATGTTTCAAATATGAAAGGACACTTCCTTTGAAAATTGAAAATATGACAGTCATATGTCGACATGCTCAATTATACATGTCGACATATACACAGTATATTAATTTTTAAAATCTTTTTCCAAGTTTTAAAACCAATATTTTTTTTTTGGAAATTCTAGAATTAAAAATAATATTTCAAATGAAGTTTCTAAAGTATAAAAACATAGTGATATATAATATAAATATATTTATAAAATTATATAATATAGAACTATAAAACATATATATATATATATATTATTAACATATATATTATAAAAATTTATAAACTATAAACACACACACAAACACATATATATTTGAAATCATAAGTAAAATCTTAATAATTCGAAATCATTTTAGAATAGGAGTTTGAAATTATTTTTAAATTATTTTGAAATCAATTTGAAAAGGAGTTTGAAAGCAGAATTTGAAAACCGAATTTGAAAGTGCTAACCAGCGTTTTACATATAAACTAGACTCTATTACTTGATACTCTTGAAATCTTGATTATCTTGATACCATGAGTCTTGAATTCCTTGATATCTTGACTCTTAAAATTGTACAGTCTTCAATATTTATATCCTGCATACTGTATTGTAACAACCCAGATTGTGGAACCAATTTGAAATTTTAATTTTAGTTATTTTAATGGGTTTTGAATATTTAAAATGATTTATTTTAAATAATAACAATTTAAAATTTTATTTAAATCGAAATTAGAATGTATAAATTTAAAATTTAATTTAAACGAACTTGAAATGGCGCGGTAGTTTGAAAATTCGATTTTAAATTTCAATTGAATATACAGAATTCAATATAAATCAGAACTGGATAACACAAGAAATGTTGGAATATTTTGAACTATAATTTTCTAAAGAATGTAAGAAATTGAGATTTCATAATATAAATTGAAAGTTATGTCCAGTTTAAAATTTAAAATAGTTTTTATGGAATTTATTTAAATTTTAATTATATATAGCCCTTAAAAAGAGCCACTTTGCAAACGGCCTCCATTTTCGATGAAACTACTTTTGTTGGATCCGGAATGTCAAATTATTGTTTAGTTTAAAATTTCTTAATTTGTAGAATTAATTTGTGAGCGTGGTAAATTTAAACGTGTTTGGTAAATTCAGTTTAAATTTAATCGACCAGAAAAAGGTCATTTTTCAAACGGTCCCCAAATTCGACGAAAATAGTTTTGTTAGGATCGTATCGTAAAAACATAGCTAGATTTATTTTTTTTGTAATTTTTGGAGTCAGTATGTGACACCGGTAAATTAAAATGTACGTTAAAATTTAATATTGACAGTTATATTAATTTATATTTTAATTTTGATGAGAACTGATCGAAACAGTCAAATTGGCTTATGAAACATATCCCATTGTGTTCTAAATGGGGGCATTTAGCTAGAGGCGACAGTCTTTGGGCTTGATTTGGAGTTCAAATTGAAAAACAAGTAATATTAGAATTTAATAATATTAAAATAGTAAATATATAGTCCACAATTTGGTCAAACCCTAATATAATCCTTTCCATGGTCAACTTTTCATGAGCAGCCACCCCCACTGTTGAACGGACCATAGAACGCATCCTTCTCCCTTAATTTTCACGTAATCCCTTCATCTTTTTGAAATTTTTTCAATACCAAATCTCTTCATCTTTGCAAGATCCACTATTTGAACGGTAGTGATATATTTTTCCGTTGTATTCGGAGCAATTTTGGGATTCAAAGCGACCGACTTTGAAGCAGTTTCTGGGGCGCATCAAGCCACCGAGCACGACGTGGTTCAAGGGGTAGGTGGTGGTGCTTCGGCGAGTTGAGGGATGACCGTCGATGTGGGTCCGATGCACTGGGGAGGCTGCGACGTGGAGATGATTGAAGCCGACGTTGGGGTTTTCTCATTCTAGAATAACGATGAAGAAGGATTAGCGGGTTAGAGAAAATTAGGGTTGTGTATTTAATATTTAATGTAATTAATTATATTTAAATTGTTTAAATGTTCGGACCCTTATAACTTTTAAATTCGGAAACAGAATTCGATGATTTTAGAGGCGTTGGAATCCTCTAGTCGAGTGCTACATTTCAGAACTGACCAGAACAAAATTGGAATCAGTTGGAAATTTTGATTAAACTAAACATCAGGTTTAATTTAATTAAAATAATCGTTATTTAACGATTTCAAAACCAATCAATGTGAGAATTCTCTCACTAAAATATTTGTAACATTTATTTATTTTATAAGTGAAAATATATAAAGTGCCATTGTTGATTTTTATATGTTATTTATTTTTGGAATTCAACACACGAACTCACACAAATCATTGAAATTAGAAGCGATGTATGGATATTAGCGACACTCGCATTTCATACTCCGCAGACCCACACTTGTAGCACCATAAATGGCATTTGGTAGTTGAGTATTTATTTATATGGATGAATTTGTGATTTGTGTATTGTGACTGTGATGATTAACATATTAAAAATAATGTTAACATTAATGTGGTAGTTGAAATTAAATTATAAATATGTATTTAAAATTTAAACAGTGAAAATTGGTTAAGTAGAAAAATAATTCAAACCGAATTTGAATTAGTTAAATCTATTAACCAATATTTATTTAAACAGACTATTATTGTTTGAAAACCCCACATGGGTATTGGGATGATATTTGACATACATTAATCCCAATATTTAGTTGTATGTCAATCGGTGGGTTGATAGACTGTGTTGAGCGTAATTTATTTATTTTAATGCTTATACAGTTGTAGAATGCACTCTTGATGATGTTTGAATATTGAATGATTATTTAACATTATTTTTTAATACAAGAGATGTATGAAATCCATATAACTGAAATTATATGGTAATTGATTGAGTTGCATTCCGATTTAGAATATGAACGAATATTTTAAAATAACATTCAGTGAAGAATTAAAAAATTATTTTGATGTCCGATTTTGGATTGACACGAAAACGTAAGGAATATAAAGCCGAGTTAAGTAGCTAAACGTCGTTTTAACTCAAACGGAATTTTCCACCGATTTTATTTATTTTATAATGAATACGAAAAGGAAATGGATTTCAAAATCAGATATTTTGAAAATATTATCATTTTAGAATTATAATGATATGGAATATTCAATTTTGATTTAAAATTGAAATGGAAGTGGGAATCGTTTTTAAAACAAATTTATATAATACGTTTTAAATAGAAATCGACGAAATATATTTTATATATATAAATGGTTTGAATAGAACGTGCCTTGCAGCGACCGTTCGCGAATTTCAACCATTAACTTCAAATTGATGTATTGGGAGATCCGACCGTTGGATTCTCCTAAATACGGAACCGTTTGGTTCGTATCGAAGAGATCTTTCCAATGAATATAAGAGATTTAAATTTGCATGGTTGGATTTCAAATTATGTCCAAATCAATTTTAGAAAAGGTCGCTATGGATGTAGTTCGGTGGCCGATATTGGAAACCGACTGTAAGGGCCTTAATAAAATTATTAAAAATATGGAAAAAATTATGTAAAATCATAACTAATGATTTGGAAAGATTTTGGATGAAAAATTCCGAGTTTGAAAGGATAAAAGATATTTTAATCTAAATGAACTAGTTAATAACTAAAAAAAATCCAATGATTTTTAGAAATAATAAATTGGAATGGTGAATGGTTTTAATCTAACCAGAAGTTTCCAATAAATAATTGGAATGGATTTGAATGGAAATAATCTTCGGAATATTTCGATATTGGATTCCGTTATTATATGGATATTGTTGAAGAATATGAAAATTACAGATATCGTTATTCCCAATACGATATTTGTTGGTTTCGGAATTGATATTGAATATAAGCCGATATAATTTCTTTTCAGAGCCTTGTATTTGATATCAAATTGGATTTTGGGTTTGTTGTGAATGGTGCCTTAAATAACACTTTTCTTAAACCCAGTTGAGAAAAGAATAAATCTTTTAGTTAAGATTTAGAGAAGTTTACCAATTAATTATTAATTGGAATTGAATTAAAATTGGATTATTGGGTTTATCGTGAACGGTGTTTTAAACAACATTTGTTCTTTAACCCAATTAACAGTGAAGATATGATTTGAATTTATAATCTGTTAATTATGATTAATGGAATTTTCCAAAGTAAAGTTTTCGAGTTTAATATATTAAATTGGAATTGAATGGAATTTGATTCGATAATAATCGAGATGAGCTTCTGTGAAGGAAGACTGTTAGCTTATATGGAATTTAAAAGGCTTTGCCGTTATTCCGTTCATATTATTAGTCTGATACGGGAATTTATATTGATTATACACTGTTATGATTTCCGTGTAGATTCCATTTTGATGGAAGATGAGTTTGGGTTTATCGGGAACGATGTTTTAACTGACATTCGTTCTTTAACCTAGTTAAAGACATGATTTATTTCCTAAACTTGAATAATCATTAAATAATGATTTTTGGAGATTAAAACTAAATGGAGTTTTAATGAATCTTTAATTCGATTGAAATGTTAATGTGGTAATTAAATTTGCCAAATTTGAGAAGTGTTCGAAAATGGAGTATCACCAGTTTTACTTCATGCGATAGTTAAGTCTATAATTATATTTGAACGTTAAATGGTAATTGAATTTACCAATAACACAGTGGGTGTTAGATATGGAGTACTACCAGTTTTTCTCTATGGGATAAATAGGTTGGGATTGGAAAAATAAAATAAATGATAACTTCGATAAGGCTCGATAATCCCGACTAGTTTGATAAACCTTAATTTGGTTTAAATTTGTGAAAGATAATACAATATCTTTTGAAATGGTTTCCAAGTGAAGATTTAAACAAGAGGTTTAAATGAATTAAATATTTGATAAGATTTATGGGAATAATCCCCAATGTAAAGAATATTTGAATAAAGGAATATTCTGGATTGGAATGAGGCGTATGATGTGTTTTTATAACACTTGATTATAAGATACGCTGGTTATTCGGTAAGACCGGGTTTAACCCATTCTGAATAACTGATACAATGGTTAAAGTCGAAGATATTGAAGATGGTGCAAGACCAACGATCTTCACATCGAATGGATTACTACTGATGCCCTAGATTGGTTAGTTCCAAGAAGGGGTTATAGTGGTAGTTGTCAGGACGTACTTGTTGATTGTTCGGATATGCGAGGGCCTCTCTCATGTATTGGACATACTGGATGATAAATAAGGTGCCTCCGGTTTCGTTCAGACCTATAATGGACTTGCAAATAGATGGTGTGTCTGACATTGTATTCTTTTATGTTGTATTCATTGATCTCTGCTAAATATATTTATATGTTTGGTGGCGGAAAATTTATTCTCTTGCTTAACACCGTTCTTTGAGACATATGAGCTTAGAGGATATATATTGGCAGAAATCAATGGTATGGCATGGATTGACAATGTGACATGTTGAGATGCATGGATCAAGGCTTTTGTTGAAAAGCAGAGCCTTGTGGTTGATGATCAAAGCACAGCTTTAAGTAGCGCAGCTTTGTGTAGCGTTAATTCGCGAGCCTCACACACCGTATGTTGTTGAACTGATGGTTTGATCAGTATGCTTTTGAAATGAGGATAGACGCCTTTAGGGTTGTCATGGATTCGGTCGATCGAGATAGGCTGGGTGTGGTCACTCACACCTAGTAGGGATAGGGCATCGAACATTCCAGATCATTAATAGAAAGAAGTTAGAGGGTGAGAATAGACAAGATAGAAAATTAAAATAAAAGAAGGAGAGGAACAATAACAGAATCATAGTGACACGAACCTCACAGCGGAACAAATAAAATATACTATATAACATAACTTTGAAATACAAATTTGTACTTGAATATACATATCACTATCAAAGTACAACACTTACAACACATCGGAAATAAACAATTGATATAAAATCCTGAAGCCTCCTTCTCCAGCTCTCCAAGTATATCTGTAAAATCCCAACTACTTAACCGCCCGTACAAATTGGGAACCCAAGAGTTTAGGGAAAACAAAACAGAATAAACTCTGGGTCAGTCATGTGACTGGTGTGAGTAAACTCCAACCATTTGTTTAACTTTTAAAATCCCTTTAAAAGAAAAGATAATTATAAGACGATCCACACATAAACATGGATGGTTTTTACCTTACGATATTCCAAAATGTTCTTTATATCAAAATTCTTCTGATATTACAATAGTGTTTATCAACCACAACTAAAAAATCATTTAGCAGAACTCTTTCATCTCACGTTCCACATGTATAATATATAATCAAAAATCCGTGAGCGCTTATTGGGTAATGGATTCCAGCAGGCAAGGTATGGGACCACCTTCCGACAGTGTGACAATACACCCTAATTGGCAGCTATCCACTTAGCCATACACCCTAATTGGCAGCTAACCACTTAGCAATACACCCAAGAAGTAAATGAATTTTCTCTAGATCAGGTGACAGTTCACCCTAATTGGCAGCTAACCACTTAGCCATGCGACCTACCCGATTTTATATCATTCCTCGATTGTGAGGCTAGAGGCCATAATGTACAGATCACACCTTTATTTACTTTGAATGTCACATCGCCATACCTGCCAAATCATGAATTGATTTCCCCAAAAATACCACGGGTATACAACTAAGAAAAACGAATTCCTCGCCACCAAACGTAAATACTTTTGAAGAGATCAACTTATGCGATCTATTAAATATACTATGTCAGACATTCTACCATACAGGTTGTCTTGGGACTGGACAAACCGAAGGTACTGTTCTGTAACCCATCTTAGGAAATTTCTACTTAGGATTTGCCAGAATGACCCTTGCATGCTCCGTCTTCAATTTATCTCCATCATATTTGATTCGTAATGCTAAGGCCCATACGAAGTGGTTTTCAGATAATAATTCTGATCCCGGTTTATCCATATTTGTGACAGCCCATAATCCTATTTGATATTAAATACAAGGCTCTGAATAGAAAATATATCGGCTTATATTCAATATCATATTCTACGACCAACAAATATTGTATTGGAAATAACGATATAAATATATCTTTCAAATTTCCACAACCATATCTGCACAATCACGAAATCCAACATCGAAATATTCCGAAGATAATTTCGATTCAAATCCATTCCAATTCGTATATTGGAAATTCTGATTATTTTTAAAACCACTTCAAATCTAATTTATTTATTCAAAAACATTGGATTATAATTCTAGTTCATAACTAGTTCATTTCGATAAAAATATATTTTTATCCTTTCAAATATGGGATTTTTCATCCCAGTTCTTTCAAAATCATTTATTATGATTTTACACAAATTATAGATATTTTTAATAATTTTATCAAGGCCCGTACAGTCGATTTCCAATAACGGTCGTCGAACTGCACTTACAGCGACCTTTTCCAAATTTGATTTGGACACAATTCCAAATCCAACCATTAGATTTCAGATTTCTAATATTCATTGGATAGCTCTTTTCGATATGAACCCAATGGTTTCGGTTTCAGGAGAATCCGACGGTCGGATCTCCCGCAACGTCAATTCGAAGTCAATGGTCGAAATTCGCGAACTACCGCGGCGCGGCACGTTCTATTCAGGCCATTTAATATATATAATATATATTGGTTTTGTGATGTCAAATTATTGCTAGATTCCAAAATTCGTTATTTTTTGAATCAATATGTGAGCGTGGCAAAAGAAAACGTGTTTGACCAGTTTTAGTTAAATTTAATCGACTGGAAATTGGCCATTTTTCAAACGGTCTCAGAATTCGACGAAATTAGTTTTGTTAGGACCGTATCGTCGATACGAAGCTAGAAATTATTTTTCGGGAATTTTTAGAGTTAGTATGTGGTCCCGGTAAATTAAAATGTATGTTTAAAATTGAATATATAGATTTAAATGTTAATTTAAACAGAAACTGATCGTAACGTCCGAATTGGCTTGCGAAACATATCCCATTGTGTTCGGAATTGGGGTAATACGCTAGGAACGACAGTCGGTGGGTTCGATTTCGAGTTCAAAATAAAAAGTCGCTTTTTGGAATTTAAAAGTAATAATATATATATATTTACATATCACCCCCCTCTTAGTTTCTCCCTCCCGCTCAGTACAGAAAAAAATAAAAAATAAAGGAAAAGAGAACAACGACGGAAGCCCTAGCCGCCGCCGTACCCTCGAACCCCGCCGCCGTTGATGGCAGCCCCTCCTCCGCGCCTCTCTCCCTTCCTCGCCTACCCGATCTTGCGAGCCCCCCTTTCTCTCTCCCACTCCACCTCCTGTGAGTTTTGTCCTTATTGTTACAATATTGACTACGGGAAAATGGTCAAAACTTTGATAGTCTACTATTTAACTAACAAAGGAAAACATCCATACACACAATGATCTTATCTCCAAATGGAGATTGCATCGATTAATCATCAATCATCAGTTTTCCCTTTCTAATTTATCATTAATTTATTCATTTCCCTATTTCCCGTTTCCATATATTCATAAATTCTTATTTTCTAAATTTAGAAAATATACGTTATTAATCATTGGAAAACATTTCCATATCTTATCCACGCATCACTATCCTCTCACGTCTATCAGTATCTAACTGTAAACCAGTAAGAGAATAATCCCTGAATATCAACCCCGAAGGACGAAACCAACATCAGATCGATACTCAGAAAGCTGTTCAACATAATTAATCTCTAGTCAGTTTCTAATTTCCTTAACTCTGTTCTTAACTTCTTATCAAATCATTACTTATGCAACGCTCAGATTCAGTTTACGATTCCCCTTCTTTTATAAAAACATTGATTATAGCGATACCGTTACAATCCATACTTTCGAAATATCTAACTTCAAAATATATTTGTTATCCATTAATTTGAATAAATAATAATTAATAAATTTATTAAATAAATAAAACTTAGTTTAAAAACCAGAAAGTAAATAGTAAATTGAATATCGACTTAATTATTTCCTTTTATATATTACGATATCACTTATGGTATTTACAATACCAAATAAAAAGGATCAATCATCATCCAACGCACATAATCAATAACAGATTATATACCACATCATATATCACCATATATATAAAAAACAGTATTATAAATATTGAGGAATCCAATTGGATCCCTCCAACCTGTGTCCCTGCATCACATATGTTAAACAATATAAATAACATTGATTTCATTTCAATATGAAATATTCTGATAAACAAAATCAATATTTGATTAACGATATATATATACATATATATATATATATATATCTTTATCTATATTCTCAACCAATTAATTAGCAGTTCATCCAAAACTGTCAACACACAACAATCTATCAACATTTTATCAATTCTAAAAATACGTTATAAATATATAAACTGGCAGAGTTAGTGAGTTTTACTCACATTAGTCGGTTATCGTTAAATAACGATAAGCGATCATCGATTTGATTCAGATTAGGCAATTTATTTCGCTATAAATTGTAACGAGCTCCAATTCACTCCGAATCAGTTTCATTGTGTAGTCGTCGTCCATATGATCCCAATGGATCTTGTTTCGCTGAATTTTGATCATGTATGACAAAGATATCAATTATATAAGTTTATACATACTATTTATATTAAATTAAACTATAATTTCTTTTTATTTAAATATTGGCCTTAACCTTATTTCCAGTCGCCCAATATCTCATGTATCTGATCCACGTTCAGGCTTCTTCCTCCTCTCAAAAACAGACTTGCGCTCCTTTTTCCTTTTCAGCCATTTCACCTGTTCCATCTCCTATTCCTCCGTGATTTCTCCACAAAACCTTAAACAAATTTTACCATTTTGTTTCTTTTCAAATTAGTCTTCCACCCATACCCATTTTATAAAACTCGAACACTCCCTACCACTTCCATCGTCCAGGCATGTAGGCTACCAACACAGTGACCTTGCGTCACTTTGTATTCCCAAATGCCACCAAAAATGCACCACATCGTGCCATTCTCCCCCACAATCATCAATATAACACCCGATTTCCACATCAACGCCTTACTCCTCCTATAAACCAAAACCTAGAACACGCTGCTCAAACTCGAGCAACTGTAAACATAGTCGCACCACTCAAAAGATAGACGAGATCGAAGCTTACACTGACATGAATCATAATATACTACTTTTGGGATATTATGGATTTTTATCACAACTTCTAGGAATTTAAGAACTCACGAAATGGTTTCATGGAAACCAAATTGTGGCGGCTACTCAATTTTGACCAGAGAAAAAAAAGCGATTAGGCTTAGGTAATTTAAGGGGTGTTTATAGGATATATTAAATATTTTAATATTCGATTAAATATTCATTTTTAATCAAACATTTTTTATATTTATCATTAAAATTCCATATAGTCACATATGATATCCAATTTCAATGAAAATGGACATACAACTACAGTTTAACATTACGGACCCAACGAAACTTGTTTCGTCGAATTCCGAGTTCGTTTGCTCACACAGCGTATTTTTAAAGTCAAATTATTGACCCATTTTTCACATTTAAATTCCGCACGGCCACATACTAACTCCAAAAATCACGAAAATTGAAATCTAACAATAATTTAATATTTCGGATCCAACAAAATTAGTGTCATCGTAAACGGAGCTCGTTTGCAAGAATAAATATTTTCTAAGGCCAAAGTAAACCAATTTAAGTATAAATATATTTAAGGGTGCGTTTTTTACAGGTCCCTATTAAGTTTCAAAATATAAAAAAAACCCGGTGATAAAAATAATATAGAAAACATCCCTATTTTGGAATTTCCGCTAAAAATATTCCAGATCTACCCTTACACACCTAAAAAACTATCCAACAACTATTTATCCTCATTTACTCAGTCTATCGCTCCTATTATCTCGCTCATAAACCTAATCCAACAATTCTGGAAAACAGTCGATCACTCCAACAGCGATTTTTTTTATTACTTTTTTTGATTTTTACGAAAATCTAGACAAATATATACATATATTACGTAAAATGATTTTTTTAATTAGTTTTTTTTTACGAAAAACTAGACAATTATATACATATATTACGTAAAATTGCATACATTTATGCAACTAAGTGTAATAATTGCATACATATATTTATATTATGCAGAAAATAAATTATTAGTTTTGCGCAACTAAGTGAAATAATTGCATACATATACAGAACTGTACTGCATAATTGCTGAAACAAATAAATGACAAAAAAGTAAATACAAATAATTATAACAAGATGCATATATATATATATATATATATATATATATGCAAATAACAGAAATATGTGAATACTTACATGAAAAATTTCATAACATTTACATGTACTACATCAAAAAATAAGTACAGACCACAGTTACATGTACTACATCAAAAATTTCAGAACATTTACAAAGCAGAGATGATGGTCTTTTGACGAACAAATAATTTTGTTAAGACCCAGATTATTGCGCAAACCACATCTATTAGTCTCTGTAGAAATACATGCAGATTTCAATCATTTGGAAAAGGATGGACGACCAATCTTCAACAACACGATAACACCAATATCCGCCGGAACACTGTTATTAAAAAAAGAAAATCAACATTAATAAGATTAATGTGCAGTAACTTAAATTACAAAAACTGCTTCAGAATTATATAAATACATGTGCACAATTCAGCAAAATAACAATAATTCCTGAATATTTATATGCAAGTACTCTACATATATGTATAGAAATATGAATATATTTGTAAAATAATATGTTTTTCTGTTTGTTTGATAAAAAATTGCATGCAGGTATGCATATATTTAGAATAGATGCATATTTGTCCGCAACTTTTAATCAGAATTTCAGCAAAAACCCACAAGTTCTAACAATGGTTTCATGGATATATGTTTTTTTCATGTCCTTATCATATGAAAAATCGTATTTTTATGCTAATAAAAAAATTATATTTATCGTACAAATAAAATAAAAAAGAAAAGGAAAAAAACAGCTTCAGATTAATATAAATACATGCGTACAATTCAGCCAAATAAAAATAATTTCTGAATATTTATATGCAAGTATTCTACATATATGCATAGAAATATGAATATATTTGTAAAATAATATGTTTTTCAGATTGTTTGATAAAAAATTGCATACAGATATGCATATATTTAGAATAGATGCATACTTGTCCGCAACTTTTTATCAGAAGTTCAGCAAAAATCCACGAGTTCTAACAACAGTTTCATGAATTAATTGCAGGAATATTTTAAGCTAACAATGCAACTAAGTGAAATAAAAATAACACAATTATAATGAAATAAAACCTGCTGCGATCTTTGGAAATCATCAAGCTCCGATCTTTGCAGGTCCGATCATCAAGCTCCGATCTTTGCAACATCCATCACCCTCAAACCCTTCGAAAGCCCCTAATCCGAACTGTCACCACTGGCCGTGAAACCCACACCCAAATCACAAGTCAAAACCATTCAAACAATCCACGTCAGTCACCAAACTTCCACCACCGTTCGTTTCAACACCCAAATCGGACGCCTCATTCACAAATCCGATCATCAAGGGGGGCTGATCGCGATTTCCTTTGGCGGCGGATCCTGGTGCTGGAGTGGCGTCGACTGAAGGGGGGGATGATCGATGGTGCTGGAGCGGCGGTCGCTGGTTGCTGCAAATAGGGGCTCACGATTTAGGTTTTGGTTCTGGACCCGCCGCCACCATGGATTATAAAATTTTGTTTCTGCAAAAAATAAAGCCCTAATCGGTATTTAGATCCTTATGTTCAGCCGAAATATTGAAAAGGGGCAAATTAGTCACAAATAGGAGGTTAGTTTAAAAAGAAGGATGTAATTTAAACTTTTTTTATAGGGAGGATGTGAGCTTAATTAGGATTAATTCTAAGGATGTGAGCCTAATTTTCACTATATTTAAACAATTAAATTAAATATTAATAAATTAATATTATCGTATATATATTCACATATAATATCATACTACTCCAAAATAAATATATCAGGATTTATATCTTGATATTTCAAATTTCTCAACTATATCGATATTCGATTTATATTTAAATCCTTTTATTATATAATTAAATCTTATAAATCATAAATGAATTTCATAGTGACTTTTCGAAAATTTGATTTGAACACAAGTCACAATCTACACGACGAAATCTCGATTTTTCTCTTCCATTAGAAAAATATACTTCACCAGCTCCGAACGTTTCTTGTTTCACAGAAATCCGATTTAAAACGGATTCTGTATATTCAACTGTAGTTTAAAACTCCATATTGCGAACTACTGGGCCATTACGAGCTTGATTTAAATTATATTATAATTATACGTTCAAACTTCGTTTAAATAATAAATTCGTTATTATATTTCAATTCTAAACTGAATTAAATCTTATAAATGATCCAATTCACAAAATATTGTGAATTCCATTATTTCCGACTATTTTGGAAACAAATATATTATTCTATTTTTTATATTAATTAAATATTCAATATTATTTAATTAAACAATTATTTAAATCTCTAAATCACTATTTAAATAATTAAATAAATTAATTATTATACCGTAAAAATACGGGATGTTACATTCTTCCCCCCTTAAGATAATTTCGTCCTCGAAATTGCTAAGGTAGAAAACAAACCCTATTAACTGGGTTAAAAATTATTTGTTTACTTCTTAACTCCAATTTCACTGAACTAATTTATTTTAACTAAATTATTAATTTATTTTTATTAACACAAATTTTCAAAACTCCTGAAAATTATCTAACACCCAAAATTTTTGAAAAATTTCGCCAGCGTCTCCTTTGTACGACTCAATCGGTACAACTACAACTCGCCCCTCTAGGCCTTCTCCAATCCAAAAGAAAATCAAACAGCCAAGCGGCTTGCCCAATAGGCTCATAAATCACCAAACTCATATAAAAATAAACTTGCACCTTTTTGTCGGGCATATCATTATATCATTTCCATCTGCTAACAATTCAGCATATAACAATGTCATCCCAATCAAACTCCAATCAGTTTATCCTCAACACGGCTATTCTCTTATCCAAGCCAAATTCCATTTCAACCCAAAGTTTCATTCTTGATTCCAAATTCCTAACTCATCAATTCAACTTACTTAACCTCGTTAAGTTCCATCCACATATTTCATTAACTAATTAATTCCTCTAATCAGTTATTTTCATCCCAAAATAACAATTCTGATTTTTATTTCAAAAAAATCAATCCATTTACTCAACCGAGTTCAATTATATACCAAATTCCAATTTTACTAGATATTACTCCATTTCAATACAGTTTCCACTTTACTGGCTTTGACTCAATTTTAATTTGTTTTCACAAATTCCTTTTTAATTTGTTTATAATTCAAACAATCTGTTTCTAGGAGCTTTTAAATAGCTTAGCTTTTCAAAAATCAAATATCCCTTCGAAATCAAAACAACTTGTTTTTCCCAAAATAATTTTAAATAGTACTTTTGGTAGTAATCCGACACTTAGTTTTCCAAAATGAACACTGATGATATGGCCAACATTATCAGAGTTATTTCCCAGTGACTGAAGTGAGTTCAATGCTATATCAATTTTCAAAACCATTTCTTAATCATTTCTATTTTGAAATCAATTTCAAAATACCATTCACAATTCTTGTAAAACAATTTAAAATCTCCCATGATTTTAAAATTCTCATATATTCAATCCAAATCCTTTTGCAAACACTTTTCCAAGTGTCCAAAGTTTTAATTTCAATTCTGATTTAAATTTCATATTTAATTCATTTCGTAACACTTATACGAATTCGGATTGGTTATTTATAATCATTTCAATTATAATCTTATTCGATTGTAATAATGACCAACACGTCAAATATAATAATTCCAATATATATACTTCTTTATATCAAAATATATTTGGGGCAAAATTATTTCATTTACCCTCTTTTCAAAACATACCATATCGGTTCATCGTATTCGAATGTTTAGAAACCCCTACCGATACAGTGGATCAAACTGATCGACCGAAATTCATAAACCACTAAATCAATGAATCTCCAGAATATAAAATCATTTTATATAAAATAACAAATATGCGCTCTCGTATATATACACTCAACTCAATCTAGGGTATTACTAACCATATCTCTATCGAGTTACGCCACAGAGCCAAGTTAATAACTTAACCTTCAGCTCTGATACCACTGTAACAAACCAGAATTTTCGACATAGAAAATCAACATAAAACCCAATGTCGATTATTCAGGCATCGAATATTCCAGATCATTAATAGAAAGAAGTTAGAGGGTGAGAATAGATAAGATAGAAAATTAAAATAAAAGAAGGAGAGGAACAACAACAGAATTAGAGTGACACGAACCTCACAGCGGAACAAAAAAAATACTATATAACATAACTTTGAAATACAAATCTGTACTTGAATATACATATCACTATCAAAGTACATCACTTACAACACATCGAAAATAAACAACTGCTATAAAATCCTGAAGCCTCCTGCTCCAGCTCTCCAAGTATATTTGTAAAATCCAAACTACTTGACTGCCCGTACAAAATTGGGCGCCCAAGAGTTTAGAGAAAACAAAACAAAATAAACTCTGGGTCAGTCATGTGACTGGTGTGAGTAAACTCCAACCATTTGTTTAACTTTTAAAATCCCTTTAAAAGAAAAGATAATCATAAGACCGATCCACACATAAACACGGATGGTTTTTACCTTACGATATTCCAAAATGTTCTTTATATCAAAATTCTTCTGATATTGCAATAGTGTTTATCAACCACAACTAAAAAATCATTTAGCAGAACGCTTTCATCTCATATTCCACATACATAATATATAATCAAAAATACACGGGTGCTTATTGGGTAATGGATTCCAACTGGCAAGGTATGGGACCACCTTCCGACAGTGTATCTCTAGAGAGGAATACACCGGGTTCAACAAGGACATCTTGTAACCTAGGCTAAACATGGTCGGTCACTCATTTCGCTCTAGTGTACCGAATGTATTATCATCAACGGTTGAGATCAGCAACCGTTTTCCAAAAGGGACAACATCGAAATAGGTTAAAGAAGTAAATGAAATTTTTCTAGATCAGGTGACAATACACCCTAATTGGAAGCTAACCATATCCATGAAACCTACCCGATTTTATACCATTCCTCGGTTGTGAGGCTAGAGGCCATAACGTACAGATCACACCTTTATTTACTTTGAATGTCACATCGTCATACCCGCCAAATCACAAATTGATTTCCCAAAAAATAACACGGGTATACAGCTAAGAGAAATGAATTCCTCACCATCAAACGTAAATACATTTAAAGAGATCAACTTACGCGATCTATTAAATATACTCTGTTAGACATTCTTCCATACCAGTTGTCTTGGGACTGGACAAACCGAAGGTACTATTCTGTAACCCATCTTAGGCAATTTCTACCTAGGATTTGCCAGAACGACCCTTGCATGCTCCGTGTTCAATTTATCTCCATCATATTTGATTCGCAACGTTAATGCCCATACGAAGTGGTTTTCAGATAATAATTCTGATCCCGGTTTCTCCGTATTGACGACGGAAAAATGGTCAAAACTTTGATAGTCGGTTATTTAACTATCAAAGGAAAACATCCATACACACAACGATCTTATCTCCAAATGGATATTGTATCGATTAATCATCAATCTTCAGTTTTCCCTTTTTAATTTATCAATAATTTATTCATTTCCCCATTTCCCATTTCCATATATTCATAAATTCTTATTTTCTAAATTTAGAAAATATACGTTATTAATCATTGGAAAACATTTCCATCTCTTATCCACGCATCAATATCCTCTCACATCTATCAGTCTCTAACTGTAAACCAGTAAGAGAACAATTCCTTGAATATCGACCCCGAAGGTCGAAACCAACATCAGATCGATACTCATAAAGCCGTTCAACATAACTAATCTTTGGTCATTTTCTAATTTCCTTAACTCTGTTTCTTAACTCCTAATCAAATCATTGCTTACGCATCGCTCGGATTCGGTTTACGATTCCCCTTCTTTTATAAAACATTGGTTATAACTATACTGTTATAATCCCTACTTTCAAAATATCTAACTATAAAATATATTTGTTATCCATTAATTTGAATAAATAATAATTAATAAATTTATTAGATAAATAAATCTTGGTTTAAAAACCGGAAAGTAAATAGTACTTTCCTACATTTGTACAGTCGAAATCTAATGCATAATTCTCTCTCGAATAATCTATATTCGATAACTCTCCTTCGAATAACCTGTATACTCAATTTGAATAAATTATATTCGATTAAAACCTATATTCGATTAACTCTCTTCGAATAAATTATATTCGATTAACTCTCTTCGAATAATTTATACTCGATTAACTCTCTTCAGATAATTTATATTCGATTAACTCTCTTCGAATAATTTATATTCGATTAACTCTCTTCGAATAATTTATATTCGATTAACTCTCTTAGAATAACCTATATTCAATTAACTATCTTCGAATAATTTATATTCAATTAACTCTCCTCGAATAAATTATATTCAATTAACTCTCTTCGAATAACCCATTTCAAAACCTAGTTTCCCTTATACTATTTTCATTTCGCAAAATATTTACTTAAATCCCTTATTCGCATCAAATGTGAAAAATATTTCTTTTGTCATATCAAATAGTTTGATTTCGTATTTAAAAACAATATCCAAATTCCAAATTCTATTTATGCTTCTATATATAGACTATCCGTAAAAATCTTATTTATAACTCCCTTTACACTGTTATGTTCACATTCGAATTAAAATATCAGTGTTGAAACCGATTTTACTTCTCTATATAATTTTAGACTTATCTATTCCATTTATCAAATGATAAATATTTAATTTATTTTATAGAACATTATTTATAAATTAATCTTCTCAATTTCTCTGTTAAAACAAATTCTATTTAAAATCTACTTTAAATCCATCTTCTCGTAGTTCTTTTATATCTCGCCAATTTCCTTTTATAATTCTATTTATTTACCAAATAATTCCTTTTATAATTCTATTTGTTTCCCAAATAATTCATTTTATAATTCTATTTGTTTTCCATATATTTCTATTTCAATTGTATTTGTTTTACAAATATTTCCTTTATCAATTCTATTCATTTTATAATTATTTACTTTTATAAAACCCGTTAATTTTATGAAATATTTAAATTGAATATCGACTTAATTATTTCCTTTTATATATTATGATATCACTTATGGTATTCACAATACCAAATAAAAAGGATCAACCATCATCCAACACACATAATCAATAACATATTATATACCACATCATTTATCACAATATATGAAAAAAACAATATTATAAATGTTGAGGAATCCAGTTGGATCCCTCCAACCTGTTTCCCTGCATCACAGATGTTAAACAATATTAATAACATCGATTTCATTTCCATATGAAATATTCTGATAAACAAAATCAATATTTGATTAACGACATATATATATATATATCGTTATCTATATTCTCAATCAATTAATTAGCAGTTCATCAAAACAGTCAACACACAATAATCAATTAACATTTTATCAATTCTAAAAGTATGTTATAAAATTATAAACTGGCAGAGTTAGCGAGCTTTACTCACATTGGTCGGTTATTGTTAAATATCGATAAGCGATGGTCAATTGAATTCAGATCAGGCTTCACTATAAATTATAACGAGCTCCAATTCACTCCGAATCAATTCCATTGTGTAGCCGTCGTCCATACGATCCCAACGGATCTTGTTTCGCTGAATTTCAATCACGTATGACAAAGATATTAATTATACATGTTCATACATACTATTTAGATTAAATTAAACGATAATTTATTTTTATTTAAGTATTGGGCTTAACCTTATTTCCAGCCGCCCAATATCTCATGTATCTGATCCACGTTCAGGCTTCTTCCTCCTCTCAAACACAGACTCACGCTCCTCCTTTCTTTTCAGCCATTTCACCCGTTCCATCTCCTATTCCTCCATGATTTCTCCACAAAACCTTAAACAAATTTTACCATTTTGTTTCTTTTCGAATTAGTCCTCCACCCATTCCCATTTTATAAAACTCGAACACTCCCTGCCACTTCCGTCGTCCAGGCATGTAGGCTACCAACACAGTGACCTTGCATCACTTTGTATTCCCAAATGCCACCAAAAATGCACCACATTATGCCATTCTCCCCCACAATCATCAATATAACACCCGATTTCCACATCAACGCCTTACTCCTCCTATAAACCAAACCCTAGAACACGCTGCTCAAACTCGAGCAACTGTAAACATAGTCGCACCACTCAAAAGATAAACGAGATCGAAGCTTACACTGACATGAATCATAATATACTACTTTTGGGATATTATGGATTTTTATCACAACTTCTAGGAATTTAAGAACTCACGAAATGGTTTCATGGAAACCAAATTGTGGCGGCTACTCAATTTTGACCAGAGAAAAAAAAAGCGATTAGGGTTAGGTAATTTAAGGGGTGTTTATAGGATATATTAAATATTTTAATATTCGATTAAATATTCATTTTTAATCAACTATTGATTATATTTATCATTAAAATTCCATATAGTTACATATGATATCCAATTTCAATGAAAATGGACATACACCTACAGTTTAACATTACGGACCCAACGAAACTTGTTTCGTCGAATTCTGAGTTCGTTTGCTCACACAGCGTATTTTTAAAGTCAAATTATTGACTATTTTTCACATTTGAATTCCGCACGGCCACATACTGACTCCAAAAATCACGAAAATTGAAATCTAATAATAATTTAATATTCTGGATCCAACAAAATTAGTTTCGTCGAAAACGGAGCTCGGTTGCAAAAACAACTATTTTCTAAGGCCTAAATAAATCAATTTAAACATAAATATATTTAAATAATTAAATTAAATATTAATAAATTAATATTATCATATATATATATATTCACATATAATATCATACAGCTCAAAAATAAATATATCAAGATTTATAACTCGATATTTCAAAATTCCCATTTATATCGATATTCGATTTATATTTAAATCCTTTTATTATAAAATTAAATCCTTATAAATTATAAACGAATTTCGTAGCGACTTTTCAAAAATTTGATTTGAACACAACCCACAATCTACATGACGAAATCTCGATTTTCTCTTCCATTAGAAAAATATACTTCACCAGCTTCGAACGTTTCTTGTTTCATAGAAGTCCGATTTAAAACGGATTCTATATATTCAATTGAAATTCAAAACTCCATATTGTGAACTATTGCGCCATTACGAGCTTGATTTAAATTGTATTATAATTATACGTTCAAACTTCGTTTAAATGATAAATTCATCATTATATTTCAATTCTAAACCGAATTAAATCTTATAAATGATCCAACTCACAAAATATTGTGAATTCCACTATTTCCGACTATTTCGGAAATATATATATTATTCTATTTTTTATATTAATTAAACATTCAATATTATTTAATTAAACAACCATTTAAATATCTAAACCACTATTTAAATAATTAAATAAATTAATTATTATACTGTAAAAATACGGGACGTTACACCTCGATTCCTATATGGATAGTGTAAGCGGTGTTTTCCAATGCCTTGGATGTAAGCCGCGGTGATACTTGTTTCCTGGATATAGGCGGATGTGCACTACGGTGTTTTCCAAAAGCCGTGGATGTAAGCCATGGAGTATTGCACTACGTGATAGATCTTTCGAATCAGCAGCCATCATGAAGGAATTCCAAACTTCCAATATGAAAATTTTCGGTTTTAGTTGTAAACCTATGTATGGAGACATAATATACGGTACCTATGCTATCTATGATTGATACATTTATATTTGAAGTTGATTTCTTCACTAATAGAAATAATAAAAGATAAATTTCGTGTACCAAGCATATTTGGCTATTATAAGGTAAAACTATATCCTCCGGCTTGCATTGCATTGTGTGATGGGACCCGAGTCTTATAATAGCTTCATTGTTCTTTTATTTAGCATTGCGAATTTTGTTTTAAGGTACTCATGTGGAGTAAATCTGTTCTGTGTCATACGGCGTGATCCCGTAACTTACCTAACTTTAAAATAAAGTTAAATAACTGTTTTTAGTTCTCACACCAGTCTCATGACTGACTCGTAGTTTATTGTTTCCACCTAAACTCTGGTGCCCATATTTTCCACATGGGCAGCTAGCAGTTTTGGTTTTCGCAGATATTTCTTTTCCCAGGATCCAGGATTACAGCGGGAGCTATATTTGGAAAGCTTTGTATCTGTATATTTCTTTCAGTTGTGTTGTTGATGTATTTTCCGCTATACATTGTATTTATACATTTAAATTTCCGCTTCTTCTTAATTTAATCTTTGATATTATTTTATTTTTGTTGTATAATATTTGTTCATACTCTGATATCTTGTACTCTGATGTAAATTTTTGTAATAGCAATAAAACGTTCTTTTGTTTGCGTTCTGATGCGTCGTGTTCTCAAAGCAATTCGGGCTCCTCCATCTCTTCCGGGATCGGGGATGTCTGGGTCATCACAGTTGGTATCAGAGCTTTTGTTAACAAAGCTAGAGAATGAGGCACATTAGAACCAAACGAAAGAATTCATCAGAGGTAGGGTTAGTAACTTCCTTTAAGAATGACTCATTAGAGATAGGGTTAGTAATATCCTAGAATGAGTTTGAAGAGTATTATTTACAAAAACAAATTTAATTTTGAAAATTATATCTTATTATACGTATTTGAGTATTTTATTTTATATTGATCTTAGGTATAAGGAGATTTTTAATATACGTCTGATCCACGTGTATATGTAGTCTCAAATATATTGGGTATATATATAATCACACTCTAATCGCCCGAATATGATTCTGATGATTACTCGAGTATCATCAGCATTTATGTTCGAGTTTCCAAAGTGGGATATTTATATATTTCCAATTGACTGGTGTGAGAACCAAAACCTTAGTTAGAATTTATTGTTTGTGATTTGATCTTGAAATTGGATTTTTGAGTGTATATAAAGTTATATATTTGAAAAGCTAATCAATTAATGTATTGCTGATTGTGATGTGTGATTATTAGTTTAATTAATAAAAATATTAGAATGATAAAACCCATATGAGAACGAATGATAAATAAAACTAAACCAAATATAATATAGAGCTGAATAGAAAATTTAGTTCGAATTGGATTTATATGTTGGATAGATATGTGCATATATATACATGCTGATCAGGTTATAGATTTACTGTTGAGTAGAGAAATATATTGCGTGCCCGACAAAAAGGTGCACCTTAATGAGTTGGTTGCACAATTTTATTATTATATCAATTCCTGTGAATGAATTTGGATGCGGTGTGATGGTTTCCCTATGCGAAATACAACGTACGCCGTAGGATAGCAACAAATAAATTATGAACTACACCGCACGACATACTTCATGAAGACAGCATATCATATTCCATATAAGCATTTGGCGCTTATATGACGAGGTTTGGATTTCCACGGGCGAGATGCTTGTATGGCGATGACTGAATTACAGGTTGAACCGAAAACTGATTATGGACTTAATAATAATACATATAAAGGTGCTCGGGGTAGGATTTAATAAAAACGATACACGGGTCTGGAGATGACAAAAATTCACATCTCTCTTGTTTTTAATTAAGGCACATGGATTATTTTATTTCGAACACTGGGGCTAGGTATGAGATTACGACTTTTTACATGTCTCCCTTGGGAATAGATAGGTCACAAAAATTGTGTATGCTTTTTTATTGATTTGTTGGGTGCCTAATACGTCCTAATAAAATTTTCAAACCCTCCCCATACAAAGGAGGTTATGGCGAAATTTTTCGAAAATTTAGGGTGTTAGCCAAATTTTTGAGAAATTAGAAAGTTCTTAGAAACTGAAAAGTCGAAGAACTCAAGCTAGAATGAAAGTTGAGTTGGTTACTTAACAACTTTCAGCTCCGTTCCTTTTCGAGGATGAAAAGATTTTAAGTGGGGGAGATTGTAACAACCTACATTTTGGAACCAATTTAAAATTTTAATTTTAGTATTTTAATGGGTTTTGAATATTTAAAATGATTTATTTTAAATAATAACGATTTAAATTTTTATTTAAATCGAAGTTAGAACGTATAAATTTAAAATTTAATTTAAACGAACTTGAAATGGCGCGGTAGTTTGAAAATTCGATTTTAAATTCAATTGAATATACATAATTCAGTATAAATAAGAATTGGATAAAACAAGAAACATTGGAATATTCTGAACTGTAATTTTCAAACGAACGTAAGAAATCGAGATTTCATAATATAAATTGAAAGTTATGTCCGGTTTAAAATTTAAAATAGTCTTATGGAATTTATTTAAATTTTAATTATATATAGCCCTTAAAAAGAGCCATTTTGCAAATGCCTCCTTTTTTGACGAAACCACTTTTGTTGGATTCGGAATGTCAAATTATTGTTTGGTTTCAAATTTCATAATTTTTGGAATTAATATGTGAGCGTGGTAAATTTAAACGTGTTTGGTAAATTCAGTTTGAATTCAATCGACTAGAAAAGGGTCATTTTTCAAATGGTCTCCAAATTCGACAAAATTAGTTTTGTTAGAACCGTATCGTCAAAACATAGCTAGATTTAATTTTTCTGTAATTTTTGGAGTTAGTATGTGACACTGGTAAATTAAATGTACGTTCAAATTTAATATTGACTATTATATTAATTTATATTTTAATTTTGATGAGAACTGATCGAAACAGTCGAATTGGCTTAAGAAACATATCTCATTGTGTTCAGAATGAGGGTATTTAGCTGGGGGCGATAGTCGTTGGGTTTGATTTGGAGTTCGGACTGAAAAACAAGTAATATTAGAATTTAATAATATTAAACTAATAAATATATAGTCCACAATTTGGTCAAACCCTAACATAATCCTTTCCGTGGTCAAATTTTTTGTGAGCCGCCACCCTCACTGTTGAACGGACCATAGAACGCATCCTTCTCCCTTAATTTTCACGAAATCCCTTCATCTTTTTGAAATTATTTCAATACCAAATCTCTTCATCTAGGCGAGCTCCACTATTTGAACGGTAGTGATATATTTTTCCGTTGTATTCTGAGTGATTTTGGGATTAAAAGCGACCGACTTGAAGCAGTTTCTGGGGCGCATCAGGCTACCGAGCATGACGTGGTTCAAGGGGGTAGGTGGTGGTGCTTCGATGAGTTTAGGGATGACCATCGATGTGGGTCTGATGCATTGGGGAGGCTGCGACGTGGAGATGATTGAAGCCGACGTTGGGGTTTTCTCGTTCCAGAATAACGATGAAGAAGGATTAGCAGGTTAGAGATAATTAGGGTTGTGTAATTAATAATTAATGCAATTAATTATATTTAAATTGTTTAAATGTTCGGACCCTCATAACTTTTAAATCCGAAAACAGAATTCAATGATTTCGGAGGCGTTGGAATTCTCTAGTTGAGTGCTACATTTCAGAACTGACCAGAACAAAATTGGAAGTAGTTAGAAATTTTGATTAAATTAAACATCGGGTTTAATTTAATTAAAATAATCGTTATTTAACGATTTCAAAACCAATCAATGTGAGAATTCTCTCACTAAAATATTTGTACCATTTATTTATTTATTTTATAACTGAAAATATATAAATTGTCATTGTTTATTTTTATATTTTATTTATTTTTGGAGTTCAACACACGAACTCACACAAATCATTGAAATTAGAAGCGATATATGGATATTAGCGACACTTGCATTTCATACTCCGCAGGTGACACTTGTGGCACCGTAAATGGCATTTGATTATTGAGTATGTATTTATATGGATGAATTGGTGACTTGTGTATTGTGTTTGTGATGATTAATATATTAAAAGTAATGTTAACATTAATGTGGTAGTTGAAATTAAATTATAAATATCTATTTATAATTTAAACAGTGAAAATTGGTTAAGTAGAAAAATAATTCAAATCGAATTAGAATTAGTTAAATCAATTAACTAATGATTTATTTAAATAGACTGTTGTTGTTTGAAAACCCCATACGGGTATTGGGATGATATTTGATATACACTAATCCCAATATTCAGTTGTTTGTCAATCGATGGGTTGATAAATTGTTGAGCATTATTTATTTATTTTAATGCTTATAAAGTTGTAGAATGCACTCTGGATGATGTTTGAATGTTGAATGATTATTTATCATTATTTTTGAATACATGCGATGTATGAAATCCATATAGCTGAAATTATATAGTAATTGATTGAGTCGCATTCCGATCTAGAATATGAACGAATATTTCAAAATAATATTCAGTGAAGAATTAAAATATGATT
The DNA here is from genome assembly GCA_030737875.1 of Allium sativum. NCBI lineage: Eukaryota > Viridiplantae > Streptophyta > Magnoliopsida > Asparagales > Amaryllidaceae > Allium > Allium sativum. The sequence goes on from CM060925.1 coordinate 15,053,906, forward strand.
TTGATGTCCGATTTTGGATGGACACGAAAATATAAGGAACATAAAGTCGAGTTAAGTAGTTAAACGCCATTTTAACTTGAACGGAATTTTCTATCAATTTTATTTATTTTATAATGAATACGAAAAGGAAATGGATTTCAAAATCAGGTATTTTGAAAAGATTATCATTTTAAAATTATAATGATATGGAATATTCAATTTCGATTTAAAATTGAAATGGAAGTGGGAATCGTTTTTAAAACGAATTTATAAAATATGTTTTAAATAGAAATCGACAATATATATATATTATATAAATAAATAAATAAATGGTTTGAATAGAACGCGTCGTGCAGTGACCATTCGCGAATTTCAACCATTAACTTTAAATTAATGTAATGGGAGATCCGTCTGTCGGATTCTCCTAAAACCAGAACCGTTGGGTTCGTATCGAAGAGATCTTTCCAATGAATATAAGAGATTTAAATTTGAACGGTTGGATTTCAAATTATGTCCAAATCAATTTCAGAAAAGGTCGTTATGGATGTAGTTCGGTAGCCAATATTGGAAACCAACTGTAAGGGCCTAAATTATTAAAAATATGGAAAAAATTATGTAAAATCATAACTAATGATTTGGAAAAATTATGGATGAAAAATTCCAAGTTTAAAAGGATAAAAGATATTTTTATCTAAATGAAATAGTTAATAACTAGAATAAAAGAATCCAATGATTTTTAGAAATAATAAATTGGAATTGTGAATGGTTTCAATCTAACCAGAATTTTCCAATGAATAAATTGGAATGGAAATAATTTTCGGAATATTTCGATATTGGACTCTGTTATTATACGGATATTGTTGAGGAATTTGGAAGATACAAATATCGTTATTCCCAAAACAATATTTGTTGGTTTTAAAATTTGATATTGAATATAAGCCGATATAATTTCTATTCAGAGCCTTGTATTTGATATCAAATTGGATTTTGGGTTTGTTGTGAATGGTGCCTTAAATAACACTGTTCTTAACCCAGTTGAGAAAAGAATAAATCTTTTAATTAAGATTTGGAGAAGTTTACCAGTTAATTAATATTTAATTGGAATTGAATTAAAATTGGATTGTTGGGTATATCGTGAATGGTGTTTTAAATAACATTTGTTCTTTAACCCAATTAATAGTGAAGATATGATTTGGAATTTATAATCTTTTAATTAAGATTAATGGAATTTTCCAAAGTAAAGTTTTCCAGTTTAATATATTAAATTGGAATTGAATGGAATTTGATACGATAATAATTGAGATGAGCTTCTATGAAGAAAGACTGTTACCTTATATGGAATTTAAAAGGCTTTGTCATTATTCCATTCATATTATTAGTCTGATACGCGAATTTATATCGATTATACACTGTTATCACTAGTACATAACTCGTCTTTTGCGTCTCCTCTTTTGCATCTGCTGTGTAAACATCAGATGCAAATAGTACACTTTGCATCAGGCTCTAATTCACATCAGACGCAATTAAGGGAAAATAAAATTAATTATTGCTATTTGCATCTGGTTGTTGAATAGTTGGATGCAAATAAGCGGAAAAATAGAATAATTTGCGTCTACTTATTTGAAGTTGGAAGCAAAAAAATCATGGAGGGAAAACAAAACAAAAAATCCGCGCGTTAATCCTATTTGATATTATGTTTGGTGCGTCTTGCTCGTTTAAAGATGACGCAACAAGTTACTTTCTCTTAGACATGTGAAAGCCGCGCGTAAGTATGGAGGGAAAACGAAAATCTTTCCCACATTCTTCTGTGTTACTTTGACTAAAATATCAAAATAGTTTTCCCCAACTTCCTGAACCCTAGATATCTCCTATCTCCTGAAACACGTTCAACCTCTCAGTCATCTCCAATTTTGACTTAAATTATTTCCGATTGTCGATTAGTAAGTATTGTTGTCTTCATTTTATTGGTTAAGTTTCCAGATATCTACTTATCATCTAAAGGAGAAATAATAATAATCGTCGATTTTTCGTTTCAGGGTTTCAATCCACTGCAGTAAGCTCTCTCGTTTCAGGGTTCTGAATCAGTCAGTCACTCAAATTCGAATCGGATTTAGTCAGGGAAAAGGTAAAAACTTTATGATTCAAGTCTATTCCATTGTTAAACAAATTAGCATACCTGTTCCAGTCTGCTTCCATCAAGATGCATTATAATATTTCTGTAATGTCTAGGAAACAAGCAACAGTAAAAACATTTCTTACCCATTTTTCCTCTTTTTTGGTGTTTAGCTTATGCTTTAGTTTAATCAGAATCGCTAGTCAAAGCTCCTAGTAGTGAAATCTGGGTTCAAATTGTTTTTTTCGATTCAATTAACAATTAAAGAATTCAAGTATTAGGTCTGTAGTGCTATAGGTGTAAAGGCAAGTTCTATTTGTATGGGAGAGGGAGAAATTGATGGTTTAAAGGTGCAAAATTGAACCATTATGACAATAAATTTTTGATGATCTGGTGTTTGGCATGATAGCTTCAATTAAAGATTAAAACTTAGAAAAGTGTGTTACTAAGATTAAAATTACTATCAAACCGAGAAGTAGGAAAATTCACTAGCAAAACAGGGATCACCTCACTTGCATGGTAATTGTGCTTAACAGCTTGACTTGCTTTTTTCTAGTTCTCCAATTGTAATGTTACTTGCTTGCCCTATGTGGGGTACAAGATGACACTCTTACAAAATTATAAGAGATGCGATGGTAATGTGTGAACTATATATGATTTTGCAAGTTAGCTTATTACTGTTGTGTCACAATTTGAATAGATTGAGTATGTAGTGAATTTAAAAGAAATAATTTATATTTTGTTTACTCTTGAAAATATATAAAAAAAATATAGCAGAATTTCCATGTGTCAAGATTAGTTGTTTTGTACTAAGGATGCTTGTCTTAGGAACCTATTGATCTGATGTGGCTATAACATTAGCAAATATCATATAATTTATGAACCATGATTTTCTATTTCTATTTTGAGACCATTAAATAAAATACCAAAAATTATATTTAGCTTATTAAACTTTCTATTAACTGTGTGCTAGACACTTGAGATTTTGATTAATGACTCCAACCAGCATTATGAAAGGTGCACTCACTTGGCATGACAAAGTTTTTCGATTAATTATGTGCATGTGCATTTTCGATGTATTACAGAAGTTATACACACACACACACAAACTGTTGTACATGTTCTACACGTAGAGGTTTCTTATTTAAGAAAGATTGCTATGCTCTTAGGCAACATGCATTAGATCTGTTGATCTACATAAGTTGATGGTAATAAATTGGATTTTGTATGTGATATCAACAAGTAAAGGCCAACGATACTAAATGCATTAGTTACATCATGGTTTTTGTTTAATTTTCAAAGAGAGATTATCTACGTTATTTTAAATAAGTGTAAAATTGGCCTCATTAAACATTCACCTAAAACATCATTAAGACTGAAAATTTTGTATAACCGATGTCAACTCTTGTATTAGTTTAGAAAATATCCATCGGTGCGTATCCGATTCTTATTGGAATATGAAATAGAGAAATGTCCTAACTTACATTGTGATCAATTCACTTTAGTAATATATATATCATTACCTAAAATTTGAACCTTGTCACTCTGTGCTCCATTTGTTCGTCTGATTTTCTTACTGGCTGAGCTTGAGTACACCTGAGTCGTGTTTGGTTTGACCTATAAATGCAGTTAATTAATTGTGTTTTTGGACCTTGAAAGCAGCAAATAAAGTTAGAAAAGGCTGCTTTTTTTATTAAAAAAACACCTTTATGGTTACTGTCTTATCTCATATTAATTTATACATCTAAAGCCTGTTATTTCTTGTATTATTGAAGGATTAAGATTGTTATATTTATTAATATCTGAAAATACGTATGAGCTAGAGTATTTGCAGGTAAATCACTCACTTCACTTGCCATCTACATCTTAATACACATCGTACGACCTTTTGTTTACACAACCAAAGTACGTCTGAGCTAGAGTATTTGCAGGTAAATCACTCACTTCACTTGTCATCTACATCTTAATACACACCATATGACCTTTTGTTTACACAACCAAAGTATTTTACCACTATTACCCAGTGGGTTGGCATTGTTAAAATATTATTGCAAATATAATGACTTAATAATCGACAAATGTTAGCCATACTTGTGAAAGTGATATTATTTAATGTTTATATTATATTATAATTTGATTAGCATGTGAATGAGACATTGAGGATAAAATCACCGGTGTTAATACTGCCCAACCATACATGATAGCATCAAAGTGGTTGATGTGCTTTTTAAACATCTTTATTCCTTTTTTGGGTAAGCTATTTTCTATGTTAAAAAGTTATGTAACTTGGCACAATATGGAAGAGATGACAAAAGAACCTGGTGCAGCATGGAAAGAAATATGAAATAATATTGAAATGATCTAACTTTGAGCAAAGGATAAAATGACATAAAAAAGATAGCATTGTGACTTAGATGTCGGTAATTTTGAAATAATATTGAAACGTGCTTTTACTCGTTTGTTCTAATAATCATCTTTTTGTGGTAATAATAACCCTTATACTCAGTTATCGTTTACTTTGTTTTAGTTATTTTTAAGCACTTGTGTACTTGGGCAGGTCACTATATCAGGTTGTATCATTTAACTTTCTATCATTGTGACTATATCATATATTTTTTGAGTGTGCCATTTGTGTACCTGGCTGTAATATTATTATGGTAAAAATTTTGTAATATTATTATAAATTATGCCTAATGTTTTAATATAAATTCTATAGAAACAAAATTATTCCCTTCTATATTATTATGGTATATACTCATGCATTTGAATACGTTGTCTGGATTGAGAACAAACAAATTAGGTCTTCAGACTCTTTTCATTAAAGGAATTATAGCGAACAAAATCAAAATTACCGACATCTAATGAGTTGGAAACAAAATAATGACTGTTATCTTAAATAATTGTTTCAAAAGATTGACAAGCTGAGCTTGGCCATCTGCAGCATATTTACACACACAAAGAGCTAGAGATGTTTCATGTATTACCCATATAATACGCATGGATTTGAAAAGCTCTTGAAAAAACTATAAAGTCATATTGATTTTCTATTTTAATTTGTACATATGCACTGTGTTATATGCACTTACAAAATTACACAATGCAAATTTGCCTATAAAATAGGAATTTAGTGCCATATGTGAAATTGTTGGTGCATTAAAAAAGGACATTCCAAAATTGCCAATGGTTTGTGAAATATTAATAAATATTAATTGCTAACTTTTCTGCGTTTGTTTATTAATAGTGTGGGAATACCAGGTGTGTATTCTTGCAATTGTTTTAACAAGGAGCATCATCCTTATCAGTTGTAATCAGTAACCATGGGGCTAAAACAGTATAGACCATAATTTTTTTACGGAAATGCAAAATAAAAGCAGAACAAATGGAGTCAAATAAAAAGCCTGTAACATCGTTTCATAGATTTCATATTAAGTAAACTATATGCATATACTTGCTAGTTGCTACATGTTACATAATATCAGCTAGGCAATCTGTTTGCGTAAATTACATCATTTCTTTAGCAACGAAAAACCAAAAATCAGAAATAAATTCTAACACCTTTTTTAGTGTAATTGAATTGTCTAGATGATACCACATTATATGTAGTAAGCTACTTTTTCTAACATAGGAGTCAATTAGGCGAGTTTGAGTCTGGAAATGATTAAAAAACACATAGTCAAAGTGTCAAACATGAATGATTACTCAAGTCTATTTTTTGATAGCTCTTCCTATTAATCTCAGTGAGAATCCCCTTCTTTTCATTTTAGGTATAATATAATTCAAAGCAGAAAATGTTAATATTGGTAATAAAAATGATGACAACTGTAATCTACATGGTCCAACTGAGAATCAGTGGTTCTAAATTGGCTTGTAAATCAACAAGTTTAATCGAAACCAGAACATACGGAAATGGAATAAATAATCAGAGTACCAACTATAGAAGCCATATTCCTTTAATTCCTCCCATTTTATTTTATTTTGTAACTGTACCGGAAGAAGAAAGGTGGGACGATGACGGTGACCAGCGAAAGCGTGCAAGCGATCATGGAAGACAAAGAATAAAATTCAAAAGTAATGAGTGCAATTGCGTTTCATCTTTTTCATGCCTGTAATTTTAAGTTTTTCTCGTAAATTAGTGAAATTATGCAATGATGATTTATCGGCCAGTAGATGAAGTAAATTTTCCAAACAATTTTAAAACATGATTTGTTATTATTGACCTTTAGATGCAAATTTGTTAACTAATATACGAATTTTTAAACAAATGCATATATGGGTATGTGTACTAAATAACGTGATGCAAATATGTAGGCTCGGTATGTGTTGGATAGTGAGGGTGGCTGAGCGACTTAGGTTGAGCTAGTGATGTGTGGAGGGACCAGTATGATAAAATCAGTTGCATTATGTATTCTAGAAAATACATTGAAACTATTGTGAGGTGGCAGAGAATATTGATGTGAACAAGTGCTAATATCAGTATTCTTGGCACAATCATTTATATGTCCAGTATATGGGATGAGAGGAGTAAATGGCAATGATGGTTGGACGGAGTGGTTTGGATGAGTGGAGCGATTGGGTTTGATACAACAATTATAGATGTCTTATGGATCTTGCATGAGTGGAACATCGGCATGCAATGATAGGGATTGTGAAAAGTGGGTAGGTAGCTTGTGAGGGTTGCTATGTAGTCAAGGCGCGCGCCTAGGCGTAAAAAGGCATAAAAAAGCGCAAGGTCCAACTAGGTTTTTTTTTTTTTTTTTTTTTTTTTTTTTGACTTTAAGGCACATTTGTTAGCGAAGCAAAAAAAAGCGCAAAAAACATGTTTTTTCTTTTCATTTTAAGTATTTTATTGTTGTAAATTTAGGTTAAATGGTTTTTCGACTACTTATTTTGGTTTGTGACTTGAACTTATGAAGCTTTATTGTTAAAATTGCAAACTCGACTATTTTTTATTGTCAAAACTATATGTTAAGTTGTAGTTGTAAGTGCAAATTTTACAGTGACAGCAGGGGAAAAAGCGCAACTAAGGCGTACAAAAAGACGTTAGGCGCAAAAAAGCCCAAGGCACAAGGCTTGGTTTTTTTTCGCCTTTGCGCCTTGACTACCCAGGAGGGTTGTTAACTCAAGAGTTCATTTTTTTTTTTTTTTTTTGAAAATCAGGAAAACTTCCTTGCACAAACGCAACATATTGTTTATTTTTTTTTGAAGTATTCAGCTCAAGAGTTCATCAGTTATGATTCTAATTTTTTTTTTGTGCAGTCTCTCTAGTATTTGCACATGGATCGTACTTGGATGTACAACTTGAAACGTAACGAAAATGAGTTTTTACACAAAATGGAAGAGTTCATCGGTTGTGCATTGAATGATCAATTAAGAACAAAGGAAGATACTATTTTTTGTCCTTGTAGACGTTGCAACAATAGGAGGAGATTGTGTAACATAGAGCATGTGAAGGATCACATAATTCATAATGGGTTTAAAGATAATTATACACGGTGGATATGGCATGGTGAAAGCTTACTTAGCAGAAATCATTCTAGCGATCACGCGATTGATGAGAGCGATCAAGGGGATAACGTGAATAATGAGATGAACGATGAAAATGATTGTGTTCAGGAGATGTTTCGGGATGCTGAAGAACATTTGATGAAAGATCCAGAAATTTTTGAAAGGATATTAATGGATGCTGAAAAGCCATTATTTTCTGGTTGTGCGAAGTTCACGATATTATCTGCTGTGCTCAAGCTTTTCAATTTAAAAGCAAAACACAGGTGGAGTGACAAGAGTTTTACATCACTGTTGGAACTTTTGAAAGACATGCTTCTGGAAGATAACGAGCTTCCTAGTTCTAACTACGAAGCAAAGAAAATTTTATGTCCAATTGGTATAGGGTACAAAAAGATACACGTATGTCCAAATGACTGTATATTGTATCGACATGAATATGAGAGCATGCATGAGTGTCCCAAATGTGGCATATCCCGTTACAAGCCGCAAGGGAATGTTCATAACAACTCAAATAAAAAAGGGCCTCCGGCAAAGGTATTATGGTATCTGCCAATTATACCAAGGTTTAAACGTTTATTTGCCAACAAAGAGAACGCAAAAAACTTGAGATGGCATGCAGATGTGAGGAAAGATGATGGGTTATTAAGGCATCCGGCTGATTCTCCACAATGGAGAAACATTGATATAATGTATCCTAGATTTGTTGAAGAAGTTAGGAATCTCAGACTTGGTCTTTGAACAGATGGCATAAACCCATTTGGAAATCTTAGTAGTCAACATAGTACTTGGCCAGTTCTTTTGGTGATTTACAATCTTCCGCCTCACTTAACTATGAAGCTTAAATACATCATGTTATCTCTTCTAATCTTAGGACCACGACAACCAAGAAATGACATCGATGTTTACCTAGCTCCTCTTGTCGATGATCTAAAACTTTTATGGGATAAAGGCGTACGTGTGTTTGATGCATATACCAGAACCGATTTCACATTACGCGCCATGATTTTTTGTACCATAAATGATTTTCCTACGTATGGTAGCTTGTCTAGCTATAGTACAGAAGGTGCTAAAGCATGCCCAATTTGTCAAGACGATATGGCTGTTGAGCGTTTGCAGTTTTGTAAGAAAAATGTGTATATGCATCACCGTAGATTTCTCCCTATCAATCATCGTTATCGTAAGAAGAAGAAGCCTTTCAATGGGAGATAGAGAGTGGAGTTGCTCGTTTGCCATTAACAGGAAATGCAGTTTATGAACGGGTCAAGGATATTGAAAATGCATTTGGTAAAACTTTTCCTCTTATAGTAGGCTCGTGGAAGAAGAAATCTTTATTTTGGGAACTTCCATATTGGAGACACTTACAGATTAGGCATTGTCTAGATATAATGCATATAGAAAAAAATGTCTGTGACAGTATCATTGGAACACTCTTGAATATACCTGGTAAGACAAAGGACAGTGAGAAAGCTAGGCAAGATATGCTAAGAATGGGTATTCGGAAAGATTTAGCACCGGTGGAGAAGGGTAAGCGTACATATTTGCCTATTGCGTGTTACACATTGTCCAAAAATGAAAAAATTAGTTTATGTGAGTGCCTTCATGGTGTCAAGGTTCCGACAGGATATTCTTCAAATATTAGCAGTCGTGTATCAATGAAGGATTTGAAATTGAATGGCATGAAGTTTCATGATTGTCATGTGTTGATGCAACATTTGTTACCTGTTGCAATTCGAGGTATATTGCCTAAACACGTTAGACATGTTATTACAAAGCTTTGCATCTTTTTTAATGTAATTTCTAGTAAGGTGATCGATCCTTATACGTTAGATGATCAACAAGCTGAAATTATTGTTACCTTATGCCAATTGGAGATGTATTTCCCCCTTCATTTTTTGATATTATGGTGCATTTGGTTGTTCATCTGGTAAGAGAAATTAAGATTTGTGGACCTGTGTTTATGAGATACATGTATCCGTTTGAAATGCGTATGGGAACATTAAAAAGGAAAACAAAGAATAAATATAGACTCGAAGCTAGTATCGTAGAAGGTACTGTAGCAGAGGAGGTTATTGAATTTGTTACTCAATATTTACCAGGTATTGAACCTATTGGACTTTGCAAGTCTCGGCATGAAGGACGACTTGATGGTCAAGGCACAATTGGGTTAAAATCAACTTCAATTGGTGATGAAATGATGCACAAAGCAGAGCTACTTGTTTTGCAACATCTTAGTGAGGTCAATCCGTACTTGGAGGAGCACATGGCAATTCTAAAGTCTAAGAACCCTTCAAAGAATGAAAGGTGGTTGACAATTGAACATAACCGCTCCTTCGTCAAATGGTTTAAAGCCAAGGTAATGGAACAGTGGCTCAAACAAATCATAATATATCTGATACAATAAAATGGTTGGCGTATGGGCCTCGAGTTCAAGTCAAATCTTATGAAGGATATGATATTAATGGATTTGTCTTTTATACTAAGCTCCAAGATGAGAAAAGTAAAATGCAAAATAGCAGAGTTTGTGTTATAGCATTTTCAAGAGAGTTTGCTAGTGCTAAAGATAATAGGTCTGTAAATGCGACATTGACATATTATGGGATAATTGAGGAGATTTGGGAACTTGAGTATAGAGAATTCGCTATCCCTCTATTTCTATGTAAATGGGCGGACAACCATCGTGCTGTACAAGTGGATGAACATGGATTCACACTCGTTAACTTTGGTGCAGTGAGTCGTGATAATGATCCACTCATCTTGGCGAATCAAACAAAACAAGTTTTTTATGTGACCGACCCAGCTGATCATAAGTGGTCTGTTGTTCTTCCCGGTAAAAGACGCATTGTTGGGATTGGTGATGTGGTAGATGAAGAAGAGTATAATCAATTTGATGAGAATCCACCTTTCTCCAACGGCGTACGACTACAAGAAGAAGAAGCCGAATTAAATGCAAATTATGCACGTTCTGATCATAATGAAGGGGTTTGGACAGTGGAGTAATTTGGTGTATGAGATCTAATACGAAGGCTGAGACAATAAGATTGTTTTTAAAATTATACACATGGCAATTTTGGCATTTTATGATCAGATAAAAAATATGTGTTTTTAAAAAAATTATTAATAAAGATGGATAGATCTAGTGTTTGTAATATATTTTTTTGTCTTTTAATAAATAAACGTGATTGTTCACATGTGCCGTTAAGACATAAGAGAAACCAATGTTTACATTTACACATCATTGTATTAAATATTTTTGTTTCACCCGTTGCTTTTTTTTTGCAGTGCAAAATATAGTGTAGTTCAATTGCCGTATGCTTTCAACAATGAAAGACTAATATATAAAAAGAGTGAACGCCACAAAGTGTTATAATATATGGCATTCAATACAGTATATCCTAGTGTAAAACAATTTTATTTAATGCAACATGAAATATCTTCATATTATGTAGTTCTTCATGAATTAAGAATTATGCAAATATTTTTACCAAATAGAAATTCAGACGATATCTTTTGGGGTCTACAGATTAATTAGCAGACTATGTTATTTTATTTTACGTTATATCTTGCTTCTCTTCAAAGACCATTCCACTAATTTAGTCGAAATTAAGTTGAATGTAAGACTAAAATATTATGTTATGACCACTACATTGTATTTTATTTTCTTCCAATTTTTTTGTTGTTCCTGCATTAAATAAAATCCACTACCTCATTTACCTTAGCTTTACATCTCATACACCTACATACATTGAGGCAATATTTCAAAATAGAGATCAAAGTGGTTAAGCATATGTTGAAAAACCTTTAGCAAATATGAAATTAATCCTATCTATTTGCATGTTTATAGCTGCTTTTATGTTTTAACATATAAATGTCTGTACAAATTGGTTTTCTCTTGCATTGGTGCTACAACTCCAAGAAGGTCAGGTATGGCTATAGCTTTGCACATGTTTAAGCTAATTTTAATGGAATTGAACCTTGTATATTGGTGTGATCAAAGGAATTGAACATCTGAATTCATTAATATACCAAATGTATATTTTAATGGATCTGAGCCTTGTATATTGGTGTGATCAAAGAATGAGATTTTTGTCATATAACCTCTAATGCTAATTTTTGATGGCATGGTTTTTTGATTACTGTGTCTTTGTGCATTTCTCAAAATTATATAGTGTATCATGGGGCATATCATTTTTTTTAATTATGTAATTACAGAGTACATTTTTCTTCATTATTTTACCATTGTTTGTCACATTGTTGAAAGTTAATTTCGAGTTTTCATATATGCTTACTAGTCAAGATTACAGATGTTAAAGATTATAAATGAAAAAAATGCAATATATTAATGTAAGTTGACTAGTTTAGATTATAGATGACAAAATGCAAATATTTTTCCTGAATGACAGAATGCAATATTCATGTATTCTGGGTTTTTTTTTGGGTTACAAATTATGACTACACACACTAGAGGTTGAATTCACATGTATTTGATTCATGAAGATAATGACAGTAGGATAAGATTGCTTAAACTTACATTTCTATTTGCAAATTAATTGATTTTCATTTACTAATTGATACAGGAATAATGGAATTAGAGCATAAACATAACGAGCAGGGCTCTTCTTCGCAGCCATCTAAGAAGAAGCGAAGAGGTCCAACTACTGGAAAGAAATATAAAACACGCGAGCCAAAATTCCTTGAGTGATCTGATAATGGCAAGCCCATCGGAAAGTGGGCTAATTGTTTTAAGACATATATAGGCGATATTGTTAGAACCAAAATTGATATCACTATTAATAACTGGGATGGCGTTAGCGATGGGCTTAAGGACATTATCTGGGAAGATGTGCAGGTATTAATTATTTGCAGATCGATTTTTTTCATTGTAATTTCATATTTTAACCGTTTGACGTTTATTTTTTATTATCTCAGAAGGAGTTTCAGCTCGATAACAAAGTGAAAGGCATTGTGTTAAGAACTGTTAGAGAAAGATGGAAGGATTTTAAAACAAGATTAGTTAGTGGTTGGAATACGAAGAAAAAAAAGCTTCCAACCGACCGTGGAGAGCCCTACGAATATTATGATGCTATCACACAAGCACAGTGGGAAACATTCAAAAAGACTCATGAAACCGAGGATTTTAAAGTACATTTCTTTTTTATTGTCTATTTGCATAAATATTGAACAATGAACTAAAATATTTTTTTATTCAAAATCTGAAATAGGAAATAAGCGAGAAGGCTAGGAAGTGTCAGGCATGCAATGTGCATCCTTATTATTTAGGGCAAGCTGGATATGCTGGGAAGAAGGCTAATTGGATAGTCGAAGGCCACCATTCCTCAGCCACGTGGACTTGTTTTGGATCGAAGCGTTGATTGGATTATGGCAAGATCGAAGAAAGGAATTGATGGAAATTATGAAATCCCTAATGAGAAAACCAAGTTAGTTGCAGAAAAAGCAGTATGACTTGTTTTCAATTAAATGTATCACTTTATTAGTTATGAGTACTTCTGTTTTTGAGCATCTTGTGAACATCTACTCTTGCTACTGTCGACTAGTTTTCAATTAAATAACTTTTGAAATTTATTTAGTGTCTCAACAGTTTTTGATATGTCTAATACTGGTTTTTGTTTTTTACCGATTTGATACAACGTAAAATCTGGTTATGTCTTTTGTTATAGATATGTCTAATTTTAGTTTTTAAGCCCAACATAAGGCGAAGCAAACTACTTTATATTATTGACAGTCACCAGCGTCATTAAATTTTAATTGAGCTTCATTTTCTTGTTGTTTTTCCATTTTATTCTGGTTTTCCAATGCTTTAGTTAATTTAATTTTATATGTAGTCTTTTTTTCTTTGGGTTATTTTCGAAAATCAGGTTATAAATATGGTTTCTGAATCTGATTAACTTATTAAAATGTTCTTTTGTTCACACACATACTTCATTTTAGCACGACTTATCTGAAAAAAGACACGGTATATTATGAAATAATTGTATGCATAATTATATAAAGACATGGCATGTGTGATAACCTGTCACCATGTTGTGTGTGATAACAGTAGCAACCGTAATTTAAAGTAACAGGTTGTGTGGTATATTATGCAATAATTGTATGCACAGTTGTATAAAGACATGGTATAAAAGGGTGTAGCAGTTTCATTTGGTAGCAGATCTAATTTTTACCTTCATCAACAAGCTATGGTTTTTATCTACCATCGGTAGACTCATTTCTGTGCTTCGCATATAGTTTACATTTTCAGTATTTTCAAAAATTTTGTAGTCTAAGCACAAAAGGGCGTAGATTCTTTACACTTAAAATACAAGAAGCTTATGAACAAGTACATTGCGGCCAGAAAAGAAGATAAAAACAACTGTATTTTGTAATAAAATAAAGTTAAACATGGTGAAAAGATACGGAAATGAAGAATAATTCTTCCTTTTGCTTACACCTTCATATGTGCTTCGCCAAACATTGTACTTATATTGCATATGCATATTTATTTACACTTCTTCCTGTAACCGTTTGCACTTATGTCCAGGTCAAATCTGGAAAAAAATCATGTATCATCAGAATTTAAGGTTTTGGCATAGAAATATATATATATATATATATATATATATATATATATATATATATTGAAAAAGGTACTTTTATTTACAAAAATGCGTACAAAATGTTTACAGTGTGAAAGTCATTTAGTTCTGAAGTACACTTTGAATGTTTGCTCTAGTTTCCATATTAGTTTGGATTAGATACATGCTACTTAAATGTGTTTTTAGCGTCTGAACTTTAGTTTGGGCCGTGTAGTTTTGACCTGAATGCTACTTGACTTAGTATTATGGACTTTGAACGCAGTAACTGTACTTAGAATAAGGCATCCACTGTACCCTTTTTATGTATGGTTCCTTTGGTGCTATGGCGTTCTGTTATAATCTTGTAGATAAGTATTTGGATTGAAAATTTTGGTTTTTATTTTGGTATAGCCACTGTTTTTTTTGTGTAAGTTTGAGTTTAAAAGAAATTTTCGGGGCAACTTCAGTACTATTGTAGAATGTATAGCATCGCACAGAGTTAGTCACTTATGAGCTGATGATATTGATCTATAATAGAAAATGAGAGAAGGAAAACTTGAGACACGGAAAAGATTTAGGATGAAAAAACAAAGAAGAAATGTGCACTTTCATTTTTTTCAGCCTAAGAATTCTTTTTTGTTTACTTTATGTAGCAATACATTGTGTAATCAAGGACTTCTGGCTTTCTAATAGCCATACAATGCAATCATTTATAGCTAATTTGTATAAAAAAAATGTAATTTGTTATAACCAAACTCTGCTATATTTTTCAGTGTAACACTTTTATAGCTTAATGTGCATGTTTAAGTGCTGCATTTCTATAACTGCATTGTTTCTGATTTGTTTTATAATGATCTGAAACAAGAGTTGCCTGCACTGTGCTTAAGGTTGTATTAATGCCTAGCCTAAATCGCATTGTCTTGTACTCCTTTAAAAACAGCCTTGTAGGTTGAATTTCAGAATCAGGTGGCTTATCCGGCTCTAGAATTGGTGCTTCCGAATATGATTTACTTTTTGGTAATTTGAATATCAATACATTTGCTGTTTGTTTACAGAATGAATTGAGACAAAAAGCAATCGAAGGGGAATGGACTCCGAATAGACATGATGATGTCTTAAGTCGTGCACTTGGAAAAAAGGAACATCCAGGCCGAGTTAGGGGAGTTGGTGGGACAATCGGTATCAAAGACGTATTTGGAGAGGGAGAGAAAAAAGGTCCAAGGGGTGTAATATCTGCAGATCAGCTATATCTTATTACTCAAGATTTAGAGGCTAAAATGAGACAAGAAATGGAGGTTAAAGTGAACAAAATGGAGAGTATGATGCATTCAATGGTTGAACAGCAGGTTGCAAACATTTTGAGCAAGGTTGGTATCGAGATGCCTATTGCAATGGGGGTTAACAACATAACATCAAATGATCATCGCAGTAGCCATCAATCAATACACCCGACGAAAGTACAAGTTTCAAACGAAGTTCAAGTGACGGAACCCTTTGCAGAGTTGCTGGTAAACAATTCAAAAAGTTGATTTTAATTTACGTATATGATTTTATGCATTTTACAAGTGTAAGTGAAAAATGATGGTTTTGTGCTTTTATTTTAGAAACCAACAAAATGTCGTTTAGCTGTGAATTTGGACTTCGATATTATCGTTGTGGGCAGTGGCATTGTACATCCTGCTTCAAAGACTGGAGACGAATGTCACAATCAGCAAATTTTAGCTGATCATGTAAAAGTTGGGATTGATGCAGTGGAGTCTACTCACGAAGGAACCCCACTTCCAGTTCCAACTAAATATTTCAGCACGATAGGTGAAGCGGTTGGTAGTTTTGTTCAATGGCCTAAACGTCTCGTGCTTCTAAGAGATAATACGATAAATATGAAAATTTTGTTTAGTGAAGTATAGTGAAATGACGTTTTATGTTACTGTTTTATTATTTGAATTAATTTGAGTTTCATATCGGAGTCTTCCAATTTATTACATCAATATTATAGACATCAAATAATTGAGATATTGATATTTTGTTAACATCAAGCACCTTAAACACTTTTGAACTAGGGATCTATATCTCAACCAAACAAAAGCATGATCGGAAGTAATAATGAAAAGGTCATTAATGCAATAATAAACGGGTCTACAAAGCGCAATACACTAGTGGATGAAGGAATCCTCAAAACTTTAACGAAAGAGTGCCGGTATTTTCATGACCTGGTAGTTCAAGGGCCATCAGATGATAATATCATTAATACAATTCAAGTGAATAAAGATTTATTTAAGTGCGACGAGGACTATGAAATCAAGATCAGAAACAATGATATTGTCCCATTTCTTAGTATGGCGTGGCTGAATGCATCATGGTTACAGATTTACATCATGTAAGCATTTCACTCCTATCATATGTATACTTGAACATATAGTATATCATATAGTATTATAGCTAATTTTTTCTGCTATTTATTTATTTTGTTTAAAAAATAATCTTTACGTACCCTTATAAATTTACGGGCTTGGTATGAGATGACAATGTAGGTGGTTAAATCATACATTCAATGACCTCGAAGTGGAGACCATCGGGTTTATGTGTCCTCACAAGCTTTCCCAAGTACGGAAATCTCCAGACGCGACTAATTCATATATACTCAAAACCTGGCGTGAGTCGCAATAAAAAAGATTACTCTTAGCCCCGCACTACGAGGAGTATACACTATAAACTGTTGTTAATTACTTTATTAAATTTGCTACTAATTTTAACCTTATACAAATTTTATACTATAGAAAACATTGTCTACTGCTTGTTTTCCATCTACAAAAGAGCGAGGTTTATGTTTTTGATTCTCGGGCCGAAAGCAAGCGTGATCCGAAAATTAAGGTGCAAGTGAACGTATAAGTTGTAGAATATCAATCTTAGTTTTATAAAATAACTCGTTTTAATAAGACAATTTATGATTTTGTGGTTATACCAATTGTTTTAACATTTTCTTGCATGCAGGGCGTTTAAACTTTATAGAGTATGTGGCTGCAAGTCTCTAGGAGCCAAGTTGAATTGGAAAAATGTTACGGTTATTAATTTTCTACTATAAACAATTGTATTTCATTTGATATATAAATTCATTTTGAACTGACAATTAAATTTTCTTTTAATATTGTTAGTGTCCTAAACAATCTACATCATCAGATTGTGTATATTATGTGATGAGGTATATGTATGAGATAATAAAAAATCACCATCACAGCATTGACTTACAAAAGGTGCCACTTTAGTTTTTTTTTTCTTTTTTCTTTCTCCTTCAATATTAAGGTTAGTTAATTATATGATTCAATTTTCAAAACAATCTCTTAATTGCAGGACTTTGTACAAGGTCGTTCTTATATCCAAGAAGAGATGGATGAAATTCGGGATCAGTTATCTATTTATATCGTGCAAAACTGGATTTAGTTGTCCTTTTATTTGGTGGTGTCATTGGACAAGGTAATTTATGTAAAACCTACTCGAACTACACGTTGCTTCACAGTATTCATATCAGTCATTTTATCCTACCCTCGATTTGTCGCTGCTGTTGCATGGGGTACGGCTGTGATATGATTATAACTATGCCAAATATTGTGAGGTAGACAGACCAAGGTTCCTAATTTCTGTTTTTAAGTAATATTGATAGATAAATTAAATTCTTACATGGAACTGTATCATTATTTTCTAGCCTTTAATGCAAGCAAAACCCACATTTTAGCTGGTCATGTAATCACTCATACTGAATGTAGTTATGGATTTCTAACTTGTTATATCCGCCCCAATTTAATTTGCTGCGGTAGAAGAATCACATCTCCTTTTGCTTTAGTCAAACTCTCCCCCTTGGATGAATATGAATGATCACTAAATTGGTGTCTGGCCAGTGGTCTTTTTGCATGGCAGAGTATCCACACCCTTCTTGTGGGTTGAGCCACTTCACCTAATTGGGTTACCTAAATAACTACATCTTACAGAGTCTAAGACGGATACTATAATGTTTTTATATTTGAATGAGTCTGATATAAGGTAAGCACCCCCTCCCCTTTTGGATGAATATGAATGATCACTAAATCGGTGTTTGGCCAGTGGTATTTTTGTGTGGCACGTAATTGGGTTACCTAAATAACTTCGTCTTACAAAGTCTAAGACGGATACTATAATGATTTTATATTTGAATGAGCCTGATATAAGGTCAGCCTTTTGTGTTTGAAAGAAAAAGGAAAAAAATTACATGGTTTCCAAACATATGTATTAGGTATTAGATGTACACGCATTAGATCTTGAAACTAAAAGATTTTATAAATACATGGTTTCCAAACATATGTTAATCTTTGGTGCACTGTTTCTGAATCCAAGTGGATTCTGGAAATGTGAAATTTTGTAAATTAAATGGTCTCATATCATTGACTATGTACCAGATTCAAATATATTTGTTTATAGTCATTTTGTAAATTAAATGGTCTTATATCATTAACTATGTACCAGATTCAAATATATTTGTTTATAGCCATACCAGATTCAAATATATCAATTTCAAATGCGCTGATATATATAAATCTCAAACGAACATAATTTTTATATAAGGATGTCACAGTCCTGTTAACGTGAAACTTTAGCTATTTAATGATATGATATCTCATATCTCATATCATTGCCTAATATAGGTATTAGATGTCCTTCAAAATCCTCAAATTTTGTTGCTATAATTTTTGTAATTAAATCAACATTGGTGTTTTTCACCGTTGTTTCAAATAAAAATTGCCCTCAAGTGCGCCTTCAAAGTTCAGCAATATATAGCTTCTTGTGTTTCTCCACAACAAGTAAGCCAAATTATTCCTAAAGAGCTTAACATTAAAAAAAAATCCAATGACTAGCCTGTTGTAAAAGTTTCGAGTTATCAAATCGTCAAATCAAAATTTGAACAGCCTAATTCATGAACAAAAGATTTTTGAATGAATCAGGCAATTTTGGCTGGATAATAAAGAGATGATAATTGAAATTAAATCGGAGTCGAGCACATAAGGATCAACTCATGATCTTGTGTTTTAATCTAATGAGAACAATCCCTTTACTCCCGTTCGTCGAGAATCACAACAATCCTTTTCAGTTTTGAATTTGTCCATTTGAAATCAAAAAGGGAGAATTTTGCACCTCTCTCCTTTTGTTGTCCGTTGCATAGTATTTTTGAGAAAGTTTTGGAATAAATCAAAATTTTATTAAATGTTACCAACTTTTGGTACGTCAGCTGCTTAGCTTATTACTCAATTGTAAATGTTACCATTTACTTCCAAAATTTAACTAGTGCATACCGAAAACATAGTGTTTAGTTTCTATAAATTAATACTGAAATTTGTCATTACTGTTAGAATAATTGAATAAAACAAAAAAATAAAATAAACAGGTAGAAGAGAGAAGGAGAGAACCTATGTGTTTTAAAAGTCCACGTCTCTGTATTGAATTGATTTTGTTGTTTATGAAACATTAATAAGTGATACATACACCTATAACCATATTATTATTTTGGGTAATATTAAAATAATAAAGCAGCTGATTTGTGGTAATAGATTTGATACAACCGAGACTTCTGTTAGGTTGCATTGAATACTTATATGAAAACGAACATTGAAAAATTCACCTGAAGTAATAGTGGAACGTGGTGCAGTTTAGCAAGAAAGAAGGAAATGTGGCTATTGAGACTGCATTGGTTATGGAGTGCTACAGTTTTTAGATAGTGAAACTGTAAACCGAACTTGAAATTAAATTAATGTATAGAACTTGAAATGTAAACAGTGAAATGAGAAATGCTTTGTACAAGAGAGAAGAATCCGTAAACAGTGAAGAAATGTCAACACTTTGTAATGAATCACTCTGTATATAAAAAATCTATGAAATTGTAAAATTCTAATGCAATTTAAACAAATCAATTCTACTGAATTATCAGGTTGAAAGAGTCTGGAATGGAGATGAAACAAAAATCACATAAATAGAAATGAAAATAGTGAGTAAAAGAAATGCGCATAGATGCAAATAGAAGTGCACAAAACAATTTTGAGTTACAGAAAAAAAAAAGCAAATGAAGGACAGAATGAAATGAACTACAGACTCAAATGAAATTACAGCTAAAATCCTAGAATGAGATAATAAGACACCCTTATTAACAAGACTATCAATCCAAGCAATACCGTTTTAAAGAAACAGTATTCATTGGAATCAGACAATCAAATCGGTAAACTTTTCTTTTGTTTTTTGTAAAATGGACAACGCTACTCATAACAATTTTACGATGTGCCTGTGACCTTTTATCATTGATTTAGCTGCATAGGTTGATGGAGAACAGCCATGAAGGTAGTATATGAATATGTAGTCGAGAAGCATGCCAGCTAGCAGCCTGGTACTCTGCATTATGCACAAGTTTTAGGTAGAATAATGCACTTGTTGTGGGAATAGGCAAGCTTTTGGTAGATAAGCTACAATGACTAGTGTTATTTACTTTTATATTTATGGGGATAAAGCCAATATGCTACATCACTCAATATTACAGACTACCCATCTGCAGTGCACGCATGGTTTTAATATTGACATGCGAAACACACTCAATATGACACAGAGATTGTTAAACTAGACTACTAGTTTCAATCCTAATGAACTGATCCGAGAATCGTAACCCGAATCATAGCGAGGCTTCTGATGTGTTTGCAGGCAACGATCGGCTATACCGTAGCCGCTACACCTTAAATTCCTTGATTTCACACATAGGTTTCAATTTAATTGGTACACTTCCTCTAACTTTCAACAATAACTTCAGAATTAAATAATAAAGTGAAGTGGTAAAAAACAATAATTTTGACTCATACAAACATTTGTTTAGTTTATATTGTTTTTTAGACAGTTTAAAAACAGTTTTTGAGCTGTGTTGTTGTAATGTTTGTTTTAGAACAGTTTTCAGTTTAGTTTATATTATGAGCTGTTGTTGTATGTTATGAACAGTTTTCAGTTTTTGTGTTTATAAAAATCTGTACTTTTTAATTATTGAGGCAGTTTACAACTTTTGCTTTTGATCGCCATTGGAATGGACCATTAAATGATCTAACTTTGCTTGTTGCAGGAGCTGATGCCATAATTGCTGCTTCTCAATGCGCATGCAGTTACTTCCAGTTAGCAGATGGTGCAAATTATGTATGATTATATTTTAAGATAATCAATGAACTGTAGAGGTTTACACGACATGTCTTTGTTTTGCTAATTAATTATTTTGCATTTAAACTCACTTATAATAGCGGTGATCGCGCTGTTGGTTCGGTCTATTTTGTATTGTTGCCAATATGCAGCTACTTTCCTTGTCTGCATTTTATAATATTAAATATAGGGATATTGTCTGTCTTTTATAGCAAGCTGGTCTTTTTTTTTTTTAAAAAAAAGTATTTGCGTCCAACGTAGCACTAGACCAGACGCAGATGCATTAAAGAGCATAACCCAAGTGCAGCACTTTGCGTCCAATGTGGTTGTAAGGAAGACGCTAAAGAATTCATATTTGCGTCTAGTATATGAAATAATGGAGGCAAATAATACCATTTCACGTCTGTTGTAATGGTCAAGCAGATGCAAATGCATTGGTATTTGCATCCAATACATGTTATAACAGACGCAGATAGGTCGAATTTGCGTCTGCCTAATAACAGAAGCAAAAAAGATTAAACATTTGCGTCCATCTCATTTGCATCCACAGTGGATTAGATGCAAATAATGCAAAATATTGGACGCAAATACCCTGTTTTGTACTAGTGTATGATTTCCGTGTAGATTCCATTTTAATGGAAGAAGATTTTGGATTTATCGGGAACGATGTTTTAAATGACATTCGATCTTTAACCCAGTTAAAGACATGATTTATTCCCGAAACTTGAATAATCATTAAATAATGATTTTTGGAGATTAAAACTAAATGGAGTTTTAATGAATCTTTAATTCGATTGAAATGTTAATGTGGTAATTAAATTTTCCAAATTTGAGAAGTGTTCGAAAATGGAGTACCACCAGTTTTACTTCATGATATAGTTAAATCTTTAATTAGATTTGAACGTTAAATGGTAATTAAATTTACCAATAACACAGTGGGTATTATATATGGAGTACTACTAGTTTTGCTCCATGGGATAAATCGGTTGGGATTGAAAAAATAAAATAAATGATTACTTCGGTAAGGCTCGATAATCCCGACTAGTTTGATAAACCATAGTTTTCTTTAAAGTTGTGAAAGATAATACAAAATCTTTTAAAATGGTTTCCAAGTGAAGATTAAACAAGAGGTTTAAATGAATTAAATCTTTGATAAGATTTATGGGAATAATCCCCAATGTAAAGAATATTTGAATAAAGGAATATTCTGGATTGGAATGAGGTGTATGATGTGTTTTTATAACACTTGATTATAAGATACGCTAGTTATTCGGAAGGACCGGATTTAACCCATTCTGAATGACTGATATGGTGATTAAAAGTCGAAGATATTGAAGACGGTGCAAGACCGACGATCTTCACATCGAATGGATTACTATTGATGCCTTGGATTGGTTAGCTCCTAGGAAGGGGATATAGTGGTAGTTGTCCGGACGTGCTTGTTGATTGTTCGGATATGTGAAGGCCTCTCTCCTGTATTGGACATATGGGACGAGGAATAAGGTGCCTCCGGTTTCGTTCAGACCCGGAAAGGACTTGCAAATGGATGGTGTGTCTGACATTGTATTCCTTTATGTTGTATTCGTCAATCTCTGCTGAATATATATCTGTTTGGTGGTAGAGAATTTATTGTCTTGCATAACACCCTTCTCTGAGACGTATGAGCTTAGAAGTTATATATTGGCAGAAATCAATGGTATGGTATGGATTGACAATGTGGCATGTTGAGATGCATGGATCAAGGCTTTTGTTGAAAAGCAGAGCCATGTGGTTGATGATCAAAGCACATCTATAAGTAGTGCAGCTTTGTGTAGCGTTAATTCGCGAGCCTCACACACCGGTATTGTAATAACCCGGAAATCTGAGCCAATTTAAAAAATTTATTTTGGCAATTTAGATGAATTTTGAATATTTAAAATGAACTATTTTAAACAATAACTACGAGAAATTTATTTTGAATAGAATTAGAACGTATATATTTATATAGATCGTCGTTAGAATATAAATATTTATTTCTAATTTTAAAAGGAATTGAAAATGGCGCGGTAGTTTGAAAATTCGATTTCAAATTTCAAATGAATGTATAGGATTCAAAATAAACCGGATTTTAGTAAAACCAAAAATATTTGAATCTATTTGAGAATATCTTTCCAATGAATCCGGGAAATTGAAATTTCATAGTGGGAATCAAAAGATATGCCCAGTTGAAAATTCAGAATAGTCGCTATGGAATTCTAGCCCTTAAAAATGGGAATTTTGCAAACGACCTCGGTTTTCGATGAAACCACTTTTGTTGGATCCGTGATGTCAAGTTATTGCTAGGTTTCAAAATTCGTAATTTTTTGATTCAATATGTGAGTGTGGCAAAGGAAAACGCATTTAACCAGTTTTAGTTGATTTTAATCGACTGGAAAATGGCTATTCTTCAAACGGTCTCATAATTTGACGAAATTAGTTTTGTTAGGACCGTATCGTCAATACGAAGCTAGAAATAAATTTTTTGGAATTTTTAGAGACTGTATGTATCCCCTGTAAATTGAAATGTGCGTTCAAATTCAATATATAGAGTTATATATTGATTTTGATGAAAACTGATCGAAACGATCGAATCAGCTTACGATACTTATCCCATTGTGTTCGGAATGGGGGTAATTAGCAAGGGATGACATGCGGTGGGTCTCATTTCGAGTTCGAAATTAAAAGTTGCTTTTTGAAATTAAATAAATTGAAATAAAATAAAAAATATAAACCCCCTCATTACCTTCTCTCCCCGGTCAAACTTTTCAAAAAAAAAACGAAGGAGGAGACGTCGCTCCTCCGATCAGGGTGCGCCGCCATCGGAGGGCGAGCCCCCCCGTTTCCCCCTTCCTCCGCCCTCGAATCTCCCTCTTCCTCCCTCCACTCGAGCACCCGATTCGAACCTAAAACCCTCCAAGGCCAGAAACCACCGCGCCCGCCACCTGACTGGGCCCGCCTCCCCATGCGTCGCATGTCCCTCCCCTCCTCCGTTCGAAGACCACCTCCACCTCCCTGATGCCGTGCCTACCCCTCAACACCCAAAAGCAGTGAGTCTTCTTCAATATCAATTTTATTTTCAGTTTTAATTAGTGAGCATGGATTTGAAATTCTGATTTACATATGTATAAAGAGAAGATAATGAACAAGTTTAGATTCTTACCATAGACCAGTTTAGATTTTTACCATAGACGAGTTTAGATTTTTACCATAGACAAGTTTAGATTTTTACCATAGACAAGTTGAGATTTTTATCGTAGGAAAGTTGAGATTTTTATCATAGGAAAGTAGAGATTTTTATCATAGGAAAGTAGCGATTTTTATCTTACAAAGAAAGGTTGAATTTTTATAACAAAGAAAGGTTGAATTTTTATAACAAAGAAAGGTTTGAATTTTTATAACTTAGACAGATTATAAAAAAATGATTTTTATATACTAGAGAATATAAAAATGTGATTTTTATATATGTAGCGAATTAAAAATATGATTTGTATATACTAGAGAATATAAAAATGTGATTTTTATATATGTAGTGAATGCGGACGACGAAAGTAACTAAAGGCGAGCAAGACGAAGATTTCTTAAATATGAAGAGTCATGGCGTTCGATTTAGCTCTTGGTGAGAACTCCTCACCTTTAATTTATTTCTAGTTTGAAATATATACTAGGATGCAGACGGTGCTTAGTAGCACCTGAAACCCGTCGTCCACAGACCATGGATGGCTTGTTTGTTTGATTGCTGTGTTGTGAAATTTGATTGCTTGATGTGAAATGAAATAAAATATTTTATAGTGGAAAATATTTTATAGTTAAAAATATAATTTTTAAAGTGTATATAAAATAAATTTTTATAAACAAATCGGACGATTTGTTTATATACACTGATTTGATTGATATTGATTGGGACGATAAATTTTACACATCGCCTAACCGCACAAATGAAATCTGTGTTTGTTGATTTGAAACCCCACACGGGGATTAGGATGATATTTGACGTACACTAATCCCGATTGTTTAGTTGTATGTCAATCGATGGGTTGACAGACGGTGTAAGCGTTAATTATTGATATTTAATGCTTATGCAGTTGTGTGGTGCACTCTGGATGATGGTTGATTATTTATCGTTGCTATTATATACATGAGTTGTAGAAAACCCATATAATTAACATTATATGGCAATTAATTGGGCCTCATTCCAATATAAGAAATAAATTCATGTGTTGAATAGAAAATAAATTCATGTGTTGAATAGAAAAAATATTCATGTGTTGAAGAAAATAAATTCATGTGTTGAATAGAATAAATATTCATGTGTTGAATAAAATAAATTCATGTGTTGAATAGAATAAACATTCATGTGTTGAATAAAAGCCGTGTTGATTAGATTGACGCCATTTTGACGTGAATGATATTTATATCGATTTTATTTATTTTTATAATGAATATAGAAAAGAAAGTGATTTCAAAATATAACGTTTTGAAAATATTATCATTTGTATATCGATGATGTGGAATATTCAATTTTGACTAGAAATTGAATATGAAGTTGAAATCGATTTGAAAACGAATTTAAAACGATTTATAAAATACGTTTTAAAAGGAAATCGACGAAATAATATAATATATGTATATATATATATATATATAATGGCCTGAATAGAATGCGCCGCGCTGCGGCAGTTCGCGAATTTCGACCATTGACTTCGAATTGATATTATGGGAGATCCGACCGTCGGATTCTCCTAAAACCGGAACCGTTGGGTTCATATCGAAAAGAGCTTTCCAATGAATATTAGAAATTTGAAATCTAATGGTTGGATTTGGAATTATGTCCAAATCAAATTTGGAAAAGGTCGTTGTAAGTGCAGTTCGATGGCCGTGGATGGAAATCGACTGTACGGGCCTTGATAAAATTATTAAAAATATTAATAATTTGTGTAAAATCATAAAAAATGATTTGTGAAGAATTGGGATGAAAAACTCCAAATTTGAAAAGATAAAAATAGTTTTTTTATCGAAATGAACTAGTTTTGAACTAGAATAATAATTCATTTATTTTTAAAATAAATAAAGTGAATTTGAAAGGAGTTTTAAAAGTAACCAGGATTTCCAATAATTGAATTGGAATGGATTTGAATCGAAATTATCTTTGGAATATTTCGATGTTCGATTTCGTGATTATACAGATATTGTTATGGAAATTTGAAAGATATATTTATATCGTTATTTCCAATACGATATTTGTTGGTCGTAGAATTTGATATTGAATATAAGCCGATATATTTCCTATTCAGAGCCTTGTATATAATATCAAATGTGATTTGGGTTTGTTGTGAATGGTGTCTTCATCAACGCTGTTCTTAATCCCAGTTGAGAAAAAGATTAAATCTTTTTATTCAGATTTAATGAAGTGTACCAATTAAATGGTATTTAATTGGAATTGAATTTGAATTGATTTTCGGGTTTATCGTGAACGGTGTTTCAAATAACACTGGTTCTTTAACCCGATAATTAATGGAATGTGATTTTGGGTTTATAGTGAACCGTGTTTTAAATGACATTGGTTCTTTAACCCAGTTAAAGACAGGATATTGGTTTTTGGGAAGATTAAAACTAATTGGAGATTTAATGAATCTTTAATTAGATTGAAATGATCGAGAATGGAGTATCACCAGTTTTGCTCCAGACGATAGTTAAATCTTTAATTAGATTTGAACGTGAAATGGTAATTGAATTTACTGATAACACCGTGGTGTTAGATATGAAGTATTACCAGTTTTACTTCATGGGATGAATAGGTTGGGATTGGGAAATAAAATAAATGATTACTTCGGTGTGGTTCGCTAATCCCGACTAGTTTGAATTGATATTCAAAGAAGATTAAAGAATAAATTTAAAGAATTTATCTTTGATAAAATTAATGGGAACCTTTCCCAAAGTATAAGAATATTTGAATAAAAGAATATTCTAAATTGGAATGAGGCATATGTTGTGTTTGTGTAACACTTGTTCATTATATACGCGAGTTATTCAGAAAGACCGGGTTTATCCCATTCTGAGTAACTGATTCGACGTGGTGTCAAGGATGAAGACGGTGGTTGAAGACCGGAGTTCTTCACATCGTTTGGGTGATTACTGATGATCTTGATTGGGATGTACACCCAAGAGGAGGGAATCGGTTGGTGATCGTCCAGACGTACTTGGAGATCGATGGATATGCGAGGTACAAGGTGCCTCCGGTTTCGTTCAGACCCAGAACGAACTTGTAAATGGACTATGTGTCTGACATTGGATTTTATTCTGTGTGATTGATTTATATTAAATATATATCTATTTGGCGGCGGAGAATTTATTCTCTTACTTTTCGCCCTTCTCTGAGACATACGAGCTCAGAGGTTATATATTGATGGATATCAAACGCATGGAGTGAATTGCATGTGTGGCAAGCCTAAGTGGCAATTGATCAAGGCTTCTGTTGAAAAGAAAAGTCTTGTGGTTGATGATCAAAGAACGACATGTGTGGCATAGCTTTGTGTAACGTTGATTCGCGAGCCTCACACCCCGGTTGTGAACCAAAAACGGGAGAAGGATCCAGGGAGGGCATGCGTTTCTTTCTAGCTAGGGTGGTGTCAGTGACCTACCAGCCCTGACATTTATATTATTTTCACCTGTGTGGTTGTTGCTGTTGCGAGGCGCCTCGGATATATCGGTCGATCCGGGACCGATGGAGTCAATGGACTCATTGACACCCCAAAGGGTGGGGAAACGCAGTGTTCAGGCATTTTAACCCACATCGGTGGACCGACCCTGTGGCTCCTAGGTGCAGTTGCGGCTGTAGCCTGAGACACGGGCTAGAGCGTCTCGAATTCGGTGAGGACTATCTTTTGCCTCGGTTCATAGATGGAAACCCAACTTCCAATACGTGACTTTGCGGTTTTAATTGTAGAACTAGTATGGCGACATGATATATGGTACCCATGCCGTCTATGATTGATATTTATGATTGAAATTGTTTTGACACTATACACTTATAGTAATAAAAGATGAAATTTAGCGTATCAAGCATTCTTTGGCTATTATAAGGTAAAACCCTATCCTCCGGCTTGTGTTGCATTGTGTGATGGGACCTGCATCTTATAATAGCTTCATTCTTCTTTATTTAGCATTGTGTTGTTTGTTTTATGCACAAGTATTCTTGGGAGGAAACCCGTTCCGTGTTATACGGCGTGGTCCCTTGATTTACCTAACTTTAAAATAAAGATTAATAACTATTTTTAGTTCTCACACCAATCACATGACTGACCTGGAGTTTATTGTTTTAACCTGAACTCTTGGTGCCCTTATTTTGACATGGGCAGCTAGTAGTTTTGGTTTTGCAGATCTATATTCACAGGAACCTGGTTTACAGCTGGAACGATACATAGAAAGCTCTGTATCCGTGTATTACTTTCAGTTGTGTTTTGTATTATTTTTCCGCTGCTTTGTAATGTATTGTAATCTCTGATATTTATCGAATGTATTTTATTCATTCATACTCTGTATAATCTTGTATTCTGATGGAATTGTTGTAATAAACAATGAAATGTTCTTCTGTCTGCGTTCGAATTTGTCGTGTTCTCAAAACAATCAGGGGTTTCGAAAGGTCTTGGTCGGTTTAGCGACCGATTCGGATCGAGCGAAATTCCCGGTCGTTACATCGTGGTATCAGAGCTTTGGTTTACAAAGCTCAGAGAACAAGACACATTAGAACCATATGAAAGAATTCATCAGAAATTGGATTAGTAATATCCAATGAGAATGACTCATTAGAGATAGGGTCAGTAGTATCCTAAAACGAGTGTAATATCCTAGAACGAGTGTAAAGAGTATATTTTTAAAGTGAAAACGAGTTTTGTTTTGAAAATTTAATTCAATTATTCGTATTTGAATATTTATTTGTATTGATTTGGACAATCCAGTATATATAAATTTTGCTTATACGTCTGGTCCGCATGTATTTGAAGTTTTAATATACTTGATAGGTATAGATTCACACTCTAGTCGCCCGGAGATGATTCTGATGATTGTAGCTACATCATCAGAATTAGTGTTCGAGTTTTGAAAGTGAGATTTCTATATATTTCCAATTGACTGGTGTGAGAACCAAAACTAGATAGGGCTTATTGTTGTGATTTGGCATCAAAATCTGATTTTTAGACTATGTATCAAAATTATGGATTTGAAACGTTAGTCAACTAATTGACTGCTAAATGTGTTGTTTGATTATTGTTTTGATTAATTAGAATTTTGAACCATTATGTCAATTTGAACCAAATAGTGAGCTGTATTGAAAATGGGCTGCATTTGCATATATGTACATGTGCTTACATTAAACAGGTCATAGCAAGAAGGATAGAGAAGAGGAATAAAATTGTTTGCCCGACAAATAGGTACATGTTTATTGTATTTCTTGGGTTTTGGACGATTTTATGAGCCGATTGGCTAGCCACTTGGCGTTTTCTTTTGGATTGAAGAAGGCCATGGGAGGCTATATGAAATATCCGGAAGTCCCCGGTGCAGGGGAGGTTATGGCGAAATTTTTCGAAAATTTAGGGTGTTAGCCAAATTTTTGAAAAATTTGAAAAGTTCTTAGAAACTGAAAAGTTGAAGAACATAAGTCATAATTAAAATACTGAAAGTTGAGTTGATTAGTTAAACAACTTTCGGCTTCATTCCTTTTCGAAGACGAAAAATTTTAAGTGGGGGAGATTGTAATAACCCGGAAATCTGAGCCAATTTAAATTTTTTATTTTGGCAATTTAGATGAATTTTGAATATTTAAAATGAACTATTTTAAACAATAACGACGAGAAATTTATTTTGAATAGAATTAGAATGTATATTTTTATATAGATCGGCGTTAGAATATAAATATTTATTTCTAATTTTAAAAGGAATTGAAAATGGCGCGGTAGTTTGAAAACTCGATTTCAAATTTCAAATGAATGTATAGGATTCAAAATAAACCGGATTTTAGTGAAACCAAAAATATTTGAATCTATTTGAGAATATCTTTCCAACGAATCCGGGAAATTGAAATTTCATAGCGGGAATCAAAAGATATGCCCAGTTGAAAATTCAGAATAGTCGTTATGGAATTTTGGCCCTTAAAAATGGGAATTTTAGAAACGACCTCGGTTTTCGACGAAACCACTTTTGTTGGATCAGTGATGTCAAGTTATTGCTAGGTTTCAAAATTCGTAATTTTCTGATTCAATATGTGAGCGTGGCAAAGGAAAACGCGTTTGACCAGCTTAAGTTGATTTTAATCGACTGGAAAATTGCCATTCTTCAAACGTTCTCAGAATTTGACGAAATTAGTTTTGTTAGGACCGTATCATCAATACGAAGCTAGAAATATTTTTTCTGGAATTTTTAGAGACTGTATGTGGCCCCGGTAAATTGAAATGTGCGTTCAAATTCAATATATAGAGTTATATTTTGATTTTGACGAAAACTGATCGAAACGATCGAATCATCTTACGATACTTATCCCATTGTGTTCGGAATGGGGGTAATTAGCTAGGGATGACAGGCGGTGGGTCTCATTTCTAGTTCGAAATTAAAAGTTGCTTTTTGAAATTAAATAAATAAAAATAAAAATATAAAACCCCCCTCATTACCTTCTCTCCCCGGTCAAACTTTCAAAAAAAAAGAACGGAGGAGGAGCCGTCGCTCCTCCTATCAGGGCGCAGCGCCGTCGGAGGGCGACCCCCCCCGTTTCCCCCTTCCTCCGTCCTCGAATCTCCCTCTTCCTCCCTCCACTCGAGCACCCGATTCGAACCCAAAACCCTCCAAGGCCAGAAACCACCGTGCCCGCCACCTGACTGGGCCCGCCTCCGCACGCGTCGCCTGTCCCTCCCCTCCTCCGTTCGAAGACCGCCTCCACCTCCCTGATGCCGTGCCTACCCCTCAACACCCAAAAGCAGTGAGTCTTCTTCAATATCAAATTTATTTTTCAGTTTTAACTAGTGAGCATGGATTTAAAATTCTGATTTACATATGTATAAAAAGAAGATAATGAACAAGTTTAGATTTTTACCATAGACAAGTTTAGATTTTTACCATAGACGAGTTTAGATTTTTACCATAGACAAGTTGAGATTTTTATCATACGAAAGTTGAGTTTTTTATCATAGGAAAGTAGAGTTTTTTATCATAGGAAAGTAGCGATTTTTATCTTACAAAGAAAGGTTGAATTTTTATAACAAAGAAAGGTTCGAATTTTTTAACTTAGACAGATTATAAAAATATGATTTTATATACTAGAGAATATAAAAATGTGATTTTTATATATGTAGCAATTAAAAATATGATTTTTATATACTAGTGAATATAAAAATGTGATTTTTATATATGTAGTGAATGTGGACGACGAAAGTAACTAAAGGCGAGCACGACGAAGATTTCCTACATATGAAGAGTCGTGGCGTTTGGTTTAGCTCTTGGTGAGAACTCCTCACCTTTAATTTATTTCTAATTTGAAATATATACTAGGATGCAGACGGTGCTTAGTAGCACTTGACACCCGTCGTCCATAGACCATGGATGGCTTGTTTGTTTGATTGCTGTGTTGTGAAATTTGATTGTGTGATGTGAAATGAAATAAAATATTTTATAGTGGAAAATATTTTATAGTTAAAAATATAATTTTTAAAGTGTATATAAAATAAATATTTATAAACAAATCGGACGATTTGTTTATATACACTGATTTGACTGATATTGATCGGGACGATAAATTTTACACATCGCCCAACGACACAAATGAAATCTGTGTTTGTTGATTTGAAACCCCACACGGGGATTGGGATGATATTTGACGTACACTAATCCCGATTGTTTAGTTGTATGTCAATCGATGGATTGACAGACGGTGTAAGCATTAATTATTGATATTTAATGCTTATGCAGTTGTGTTGTGCACTCTGGATGATGGTTGATTATTTATCGTTGCTATTATATACATGAGTTGTAGAAAACCCATATAATTAACATTATATGGTAATCGATTGGGCCTCATTCCAATATAGAAAATAAATTCATGTGTTGAATAGAAAATAAATTCATGTGTTGAATAGAATAAATATTCATGTGTTGAAGAAAATAAATTCATGTGTTGAATAGAATAAATATTCATGTGTTGAATAAAATAAATTCATGTGTTAAATAGAATAAACATTCATGTGTTGAATAAAAGCCGTGTTGATTAGATTGACGCCATTTTGACGTGAACGATATTTATATTGATTTTATTCATTTTTATAATGAATATAGAAAAGAAAGTGATTTCAAAATATAACGTTTTGAAAATATTATCATTTGTATATCGATGATGTGGAATATTCAATTTTGACTAGAAATTGAATATGAAGTTGAAATCATTTTGAAAACGAATTTAAAACGATTTATAAAATAGGTTTTAAAAGGAAATCGACGAAATATAATATATATATATATACACACACACACACACACACACACATATATATATATATATTATGGCTTGAATATAACGCGCCGCCCTGCGGCAGTTCGCGAATTTCGACCATTGACTTCGAATTGATATTACGGGAGATCCGACCGTCGGATTCTCCTAAAACCGGAAACGTTGGGTTCGTACCGAAAAGAGATTTCCTACGAATATTAGAAATTTGAAATCTAACGGTTGGATTTGGAATTATGTCCAAATCGAATTTGGAAAAGGTCGTTGTAAGTGCAGTTCGATGGCCGTTGATGGAAATCGATTGTACGGGCCTTGATAAAATTATTCAAAATATTAATAATTTGTGTAAAATCATAAAAATGATTTGCGAAGAATTGGGATGAAAAGCTCTAAATTTGAAAAGATAAAAATAGTTTTTTATCGAAATGCACTAGTTTTGAACTAGAATAATAATTTATTTATTTTTAAAATAAATAAAGTGGATTTGAAAGGGGTTTTAAAAGTAACCAGGATTTCCAATAATTGAATTGGAATGGATTTGAATCGAAATTATCTTTGGAATATTTCGATGTTGGATTTCGTGATTATACAGATATTGTTATGGAAATTTGAAAGATATATTTATATCGTTATTTCTAATACGATATTTGTTGGTCATAGAATTTGATATTGAATATAAGCCGATATATTTGCTATTCAGAGCCTTGTATATAATATCAAATGTGATTTGGGTTTGTTGTGAATGGTGTCTTCATCAACGCTGTTCTTAAGCCCAGTTGAGAAAAAGATTAAATCTTTTTATTTAGATTTAATGAAGCGTACCAATTAAATGGTATTTAATTGGAATTGAATTTGAATTGAATTTGAATTGAATTTGAATTGATTTTTGGGTTTATCGTGAACGGTGTTTTAAATAACACTGGTTCTTTAACCCGATAATTAATGGAATGTGACTTTGGGTTTATAGTGAACCGTGTTTTAAATGATAGTGGTTCTTTAACCCAGTTAAAGACAGGATATTGGTTTTTGGGAAGATTAAAACTAAGTGGAGTTTTAATGAATCTTTAATTAGATTGAAATGATCGAGAATGGAGTATCACCAGTTTTGCTCCAGGCGATAGTTAAATCTTTAATTAGATTTTAACGTGAAATGGTAATTGAATTTACTGATAACACCGTGGTGTTAGATATGAAGTATTACCAGTTTTACTACATGGGATGAATAGGTTGGGATTGGGAAATAAAATAAATGATTACTTCGGTGTGGTTCGCTAATCCCGACTAGTTTGAATTGATATTCAAAGAAGATTAAAGAATAAATTTAAAGAATTTATCTTTGATAAAATTAATGGGAACCTTTCCCAAAGTATAAGAATGTTTGAATAAAAGAATATTCTGAATTGGAATGAGGCGTATGTTGTGTTTGTGTAACACTTATTTATTATATAAGCGAGTTATTCAGAAAGACCGGGTTTATCCCATTCTGAGTAACTGATTCGACGTGGTGTCGAGGATGAAGACGGTGGTTGAAGACTGGAGGTCTTCACATCGTTTGGGTGATTACTGATGATCTTGATTGGGCTGTACACCCAAGAGGAGGGAATCAGTTGGTTATCATCCAGACGTACTTGGAGATCGATGGATATGCGAGGTACAAGGTGCCTCCGGTTTCGTTCAGACCCAGAACGAACTTGTAAATGGACTGTGTGTCTGACGTTGGATTTTATTCTGTGTGATTGATTTCTATTAAATATATATGTTTGGCGGCGGAGAATTTATTCTCTTGCTTAACGCCATTCTCTGAGACGTATGAGCTCAGAGGTTATATATTGATGGATATCAAACGCATGGAGTGAATTGCCTGTGTGGCATGCCTAAGTGACAATTGATCAAGGCTTCTATTGAAAAGAAAAGTCTTGTGTTTGATGATCAAAGCACGGCCTGTGTGGCATAGCTTTGTGTAACGTTGATTCGCGAGCCTCACACCCCGGTTGTGAACCAAAAACGGGAGAAGGATCCAAGGAGGGCATGCGTTTCTTTCTAGCTAGGGTGGTGTCAGTGACCTACCAGCCCTGACATTTATATTATTTTCACCTGTGTGGTTGTTGCTGTTGCGAGGCGCCTCGGATATATCGGTCGATCCGGGACCGATGGAGTCAATGGACGCATTGACACCCCAAAAGGTGGGGAAACGCAGTGTTCAGGCATTTTAACCCACATCGGTGGACCGACCCTGTGGCTTCTAGGTGCAGTTGCGGCTGTAGCCTGAGACACGGGCTAGAGCGTCTCGAATTCGGTGAGGACTATCTTTTGCCTCGGTTCATAGATGGAAACCCAACTTCCAATACGTGACTTTGCGGTTTTAATTGTAGAACTAGTATGGCGACATGATATATGGTACTCATGCCGTCTATGATTGAAATTGTTTTGACACTATACACTTATAGTAATAAAAGATGAAATTTAGCGTATCAAGCATTCTTTGGCTATTATAAGGTAAAACCCTATCCTCCGGCTTGTGTTGCATTGTGTGATGGGACCTGGGTCTTATAATAGCTTCATTCTTCTTTATTTAGCATTGCGCTGTTTGTTTTATGCATTGGTATTCTTGGGAGGAAACTCGTTCCGTGTTATATGGCGTGGTCCCTTGATTTACCTAACTTTAAAATAAAGATTAATAACTGTTTTTAGTTCTCACACCAGTCACATGACTGGCCTGGAGTTTATTGTTTTATCCTAAACTCCGGGTGCCCTTATTTTGACACGGGCAGCTAGTAGTTTTGGTTTTGCAGATCTATATTCACAGGAACCTGATTTACAGCTGGAACGATACTCGGAAAGCTCTGTATCCATGTATTACTTTCAGTTGTGTTTTGTATTATTTTTCCGCTACTATGTAATGTATTGTAATCTCTGATATTTATCGAATGTATTTTATTCATTCATACTCTGTATAATCTTGTATTCTGATGGAATTGTTGTAATAAACAATGAAATGTTCTTCTGTCTGCGTTCAAATTTTTCGTGTTCTCAAAACAATCAGGGGTTTCGAACGGTCTTGGTCGGTTTAGCGGTCGATTCGGATCGAGCGAAATTCCTGGTTGTTACAGGTATGATGGTGAACTGATGGTTGATCATCATGCTTTTGAAATGAGGATAGAAACCTTTAGGGTTGTCATGGATTCGGTTGACCGAGATAGGCTGGGTGTGGTCGCTCCACACCTAGTACGGATAAGGCACACCCCACTATTCCTAGATGGATAGAGTAAGCGGTGTTTTCCAATGCCTTGGACGTAAGCCACAATGATATTTGTTTCTTGGATATAGGCGGATGTGCATTATGGTATTTTCCAAAAGCCCTAGACGTAAGCCATGGAGTATTGCACTACGTGATAGATCTTTCGAATCAGCAGCCGTCATGATCGAAATCCAAACTTCCAATACGACATTTTTCGGTTTTAGTTGTAAACCTATGTATGGCGACATAATATATGGTACCTATGCCTTCTATGATTGATCCATTTATATTTGAAGTTGATTTCTTCACTTATAGTAATAATAAAGGATAAATTTCGTGTACCACGCATATTTGGCTATTATAAGGTAAAACTCTATCCTCCGGCTTGCGTTGCATTGTGTGATGGGACCTGAGTCTTATAATAGCTTCATTGTTCTTTTATTTAGCATTGCGAGTTTTGTTTTAAGGTATTCATGTGGAGAAAATCTGTTCCGTGTCATATGGCATGATGCCGTGATTTATCTAACTTTAAAACAAAGTTAAATAACTGTTTTTAGTTCTCACACTAGTCCCATGACTGGCTCGGAGTTTATTGTTTCCACCTAAACTCTGGGTACCTTGATTTTTCACATGGGCAGCTAGTAGTTTTGGTTTTCGCAGATATTTCTTTTCCCAGGATCTTGGATTACAGCTGGAGCTATATTTGGAAAGCTTTGTATCCGTGTATTTCTTTCAGTTGTGTTGTTGATGTACTTTCCGCTATACATTGTATTTATACATTTAAATTTCCGCTGCTTTGTATTTTAATCTCTGATATTATTTTATTTCTGCTGTGTAATATTTATTCATACTCTGATATCTTGTACTCTGATGTAAATTGTTGTAATAGCAATGAAATGTTCTGTTGTTTGCGTTCTAATGCGTCGTGTTCCCAAAGCAATCCTGGCTCCTCCGTCTCTTCCGGGATTGGGGAAGTCTGGATCGTCACATATATACATACATACATATATATATATACACACACACATATGTGTATATATATATTCTAGACAAGAGATGTTAGTATATATTTTACAATCAGCAATGTAACTAATTGAAAAAAGGTTGTTGTCATTAAAATTTCATTCTCCAACAATCTCCCCCTTTTTGATGATGACAACCTTGGTTAATAAAATATTCATACCTGATATTTCTTGTTGATCTGATTCCTTGAATTTCACCATGAATAAATTCCTTCTGACTCTCCCTTAAACTATGCCTATATCTTATTTTATAATTTCTCCACCTTTGTCATTATGAAAAACAATTCTATACTAAATTATACTTATATTATATCTATAGTATCCTATATTAAACTAAATTAAAGTAGATTAAACTAAACTATATTTAACTAGATTAAACTAAGATGGTACTAAACTATATTAAACTAAACTATACTCCTCCTAAATCTATGCTATATCTAATCCTATTGACTTATTATGTAATACAAAATCTATACTAATAACAAACATAAACATTGAATAAACTGTTTGAAAACAATGTTTTCAAATGAGTTAAACATATACAAAGCAAAGTGTTTACGAGTACACGTATTTACAACGAATATACATTTTCAGTGCATTTACGAAAATCAAACATCTTATGCTTCTTGACAATTGAATATTTATGAATTAGGCAATGGGGATAGTGAATACAGAATTCCCCACTTTTCTTAACTATATTTCTATCTCTGTCAAAGCATACTTCGCCTACGCATATTACTTGGTCGTCTTCATACATGCCTTTGGTTTGTGCTTCTTCTTCTTCTTTTATCATTTCCTTTTCTTCTTCTTCCTCTTCTTCAATTTGATTATCATCCTCGATGATAATTGGATTAGTATGGTTATCCATGACAAATCGTTGTAATTTTGTCACTGTCTTCCCATGTTTTTCATTCTCCTTATTCATCTTGATTTATAGAGCTTGAATTTCAGTAAGCATTTGCAAAACATCCCTCATTAATTCCTCTAGTTTTAGGACTCTAGCGAGCGTAGATCGTTGAAATGGACCTTCACATGGTATGGCAAACGAAACAGGAGTGTTTTGGTTGTTATTATTAGTGGAGGCCATTGTTTTATTTGATTTAGAGTTTTTCTAGAGAAGAAATGAAGAGATGAAGAAGGAAATTTGAAATAAGAAGTTTAAATAGAACTTGTAACTAACTTTTGGTGGAAATTAATTTTAAAAATCTGGCAGTTATATGTCGACATACCATATTGAACATGTCAATGTAAGGTCCCAGTTTTTGACTACTTTTTTAACACAATTTATATTAGATTATTTTAATAATTGATTTAAATAGTAAATTATGAGTAATAAACATTGGGAAATTCCCATGATTTTTTTATATGATTTAAATGTATTAACCAATGTATATATGTAAATAAAAAGCAGTAAATAATAGCGTATCATTTTGCTTTTTATTTTTAAGTGTTTTAAACTCTTCTTAAAAATATAGAGATAATATTATATTTGAATATTCTAGAAAATTAGAATTATATTTATTAAAAATCCTATGTGTATATTCATGCTTGTTGTGCGTGTGTGTATATATATATGTTTTTATATATAAGTGTATACAAATAAATAGTGTTTAATATTTTTATTTTTATTTAAACTTCTTTTAAATACAAAAAATATATAATATTGGTTTTATACATTGATTGGTTACCTTTAATTAATAGAGTACATAGCTATATATGTATATATAGCTTGCATTTGCCTTAGAAGTTAAGATTGCTATATTTAAAACATTTAATAATATGATTGCTTAAGAATGAAGTTTGTATTTCTTTTTGTAGCACATGGCTTAGCAAGTATAGGCTGCAAAGTTGCAGCAAGCTAAGAGGATAGACTGTTTTCCATTTCCAATGTATATAGACAACATACACGACTTAGAAGCTAAGTTTGGTTCTAAATAAACACATGGCCGTGCATATTCTACTGGAAATAATTAAATATGAATAGCCATAACATATCTTAGTCTGAATCAAAGATTTTGCAGTAGCTAGAAACCATTTATGCAACTATATATCCTTCTCTAATCAACCAAATACAACTGCAAATGTAGCTTAATTCCAATCAAATGAAATGTAGCACATCCCTTTCAATTCAAATCAAAGGCAACATAACTACTCCCTAGTAAAGCGTTGTGTAGAACCATTAACACGTGGAAGAGAGTGAATAAATAAGGTCAGCACACTTTTCTTTCACATCACCAAAGGATAGCCAAAACTTAGAGGCAAAGCTTGAGTTTTCAAACATTTTAAAGTATACATATACATACATTTTTGTACTCTTTAATTTATGTGGGGCATATATAATATATGGGAGATTTAATGTTGGGTTGGCCTTGACATACATCTTCTTTTCAATCTAGTATAGCAGCAAAGCCATCCCATCTTTTCCCCTTAATAACCCAACATACTTCATGTGCAAGTCTTGTTTCCTACCTATAAATACACACCTAAGTTTCCTGATGAACCATTGCGCAAACCCATTCATGAAATTTGAAGCAAAACTGGAAGAAAAAATGACAGAGGAAGCAACACATGAACCTTGGAACCAGTGAATTATGTATGAGTAAACCTTCCCTTTGTTTTCACTAATTCTCATGTTATAAGTAAACATATATCCAGCATACATGCATTCATATTCTTTTTGTCAAAACACCTGAAATGGCTAAAGCATGAAACACCGTGGACTAATTGTTGTGAGTAAATGCCCTATTGTTTATTGTGTATGCAAACTTATATATGCACGTTTTAGTTTTGACTAGAAACTTAAAACCTGGAAGTGAAAAAAATGACCAAAAATAGTAGACCTAAATGTGATTAAAACTCTCTTCCATTTTATTTACAAATGTTTATGCCACACACACACACACACACACACACACACACACACACACACACACACACACACACACACACACACACACACACACACACACACATATATATATATATATATATATATATATATATATGCTTATAAGCATTATTAGTTAGCTAAATCTCGACTAAAACCAATATACCATATGTGTGAGAAAACTCTTCTTTCTTATATTTAGATCTATTTTTGATGGACATGTAAAATGATTCATATACCCATGCATTGATCTTTCATTTGAATATGGGTAACTTGGAAGGATTGGAATGCTATACATAGCCTGTAAACCAAAACCATGACTCTGTTTATTTAATAAACCAATGAATCAGAAAATTTAATAACTTTAATTCTAGTGGATTTGAGAATTTGGTTTCAACACAAAATCTGTTCAACATTTAGTATAGGTCGTTTCTAAATAAAAAAATCCCTGCAAATAAAAGTATATATTTACCTACATATACAAATACAACAAGGAGGTTTAAAAATCAAATCTTAAATTTTTTGTTGATGGAATCCAAAACTGTACGTCATGGAGTTTCACTGGAGGTCGGGGTACACGAGGCAGAAGTGGGGTGATTTCTGATGGTGGGTGATGGGAATAAGGAAACGTAGGTTTTCATAACTGTTTTGGAGGTAGGATTTTATTTTTCTCGTGCGAGGGTCCTCAATTGATCAAGCGGACTGAAAGTTGGGATGGAGATGCACGTGGAGTTGGTGAGTCGATTAGCAGTGGTCGTAGGTGATATAATGGTCAAATTCAGGCGATGGCATCATGTTTTGGGTTAACCTAAAAGGCTTTTTTTTTTGTTTTGATGGTGGTTGAAAGGTATTTTGGGAAGGAAAGGGTTTGGAGGCGAGATGGAGGGTCAGTAGTGATCGTGAGTGAAGAGATGACATGCGGGTGATGGTGTAGGGTTCGTCAGGCGACTTGGGTGGCGGTGAATGTGCACAGATGTGTTGTGTACAGGGGGTGCTATCTCTTTGGTTGACATGCATTTGTTTGAACTTAAACCTGGGTCAGTAGTATCGCTTAGTTTGTTTAAAAATATTTGAATAGCTCCTCCAATATGCATAAATTGAAACTGCAATGTGGAAGTAAAGGGAGAATAGATACTATAAATGGCGAAGGTTAAAACAGAAAGAAGAGCGTGTAGAAGTGGGTGCAGCATTTTTGAGAGTGGATTATGGGCTGATTGGTCTAGGATAAGTCCAGCTTCATATAAAAAAATACACTAAAAGGGAATGAAACAGAAAGGGTAGGGACGAAAAGTTGGGGTGAGGCATTTTGCGTTGCCTGGAAGATTATGAGGGATGGTTTTACTGTTGGGTGATTGGAAAAAGGTGTCCGCGGATTTTATTTCTGCGCGGGGTTTTAATTTATGGGCTGGGCTTGGCACATATAGGAAAAAAAGGTTTTAAATTTAAAATTTAAATTGAACAAAATATATAGATGTATATTGGTAATAATAAAAAAAATACATGTATTATATGTAGATTGGCTTAATTGGGCTCGACCCATTTCATTTCAAAAGAAAAGGGAAAAATGTGTTAAGTCGAATTCTAAGGAAAATGAAATATATTCATATAATTAAATAATATACATTGGTGTATATAGTAAATCAAGAACTTATGTTCACATAGACTTTTGTCCGTGTACGTGTGGTCGAGTCAATCGATGATGTATGTAAGTAACACGACGTGGTTATCGAGTTTAAACAAGTCAATTTAAAACAAATTGATTTGTTAAGTAGTTAAAAGTGATTTTAATACTAAATATCGTTTAAATTTAATTGAACGCAAGTTCAATCGTAAACCAAATTAACACGTAAACTATTGATCAGTAATGATCTATAAATTCTGAATTGATTGTTAAATTAATTGATTTATTTAGTTGTATTTAGTTATGTTAACTGTAATTATATAATGTATGAACATCTGTTAGTGGAAATAAACACCATTCCGCTATAAATTGAATTAACTGAATTGTTTGGGCACCCAGTTAGCAAAAAAAAAAAAACCGTTCTGTTATTATATCAGTTTGACATATTCTGTTGAGTTATTATATTATCAATTGATCATATTGACTTGTATTTATATGTTTGTTTGTGCAAATGGGTTAACAACTTGAATGTCATTTGTTAAAGAACTATTATATATCGTTGGAATTGCTAAGTGACAATTTCTGTAAGTAACTCAGAAATAAACTTATGTTCTGATAATTAAATATAAATTGTTTTTAAGAAACAATTAAATGGATTAATTTAAATTAATTATATTATTAATTAATTTAAGAAGAAAAGATTAATTGTAATCATATTAAATTATTCGTTTTCTTAAATGAATTATGAGAAGTTAATTAGATTTTGTTTAACAGATTTTGGTAAGATAATGGTGTAGAAATAGCAGTTTAAATTTGGTTAAATTTAAGAGAAGGATGTTTTAAAACTTAATTAATATCTTAATTAAGTAAGTTTTAAAGATAATTTGATTACCAGAGGAAATAGGAAATCAAAAGTTAATTATTTGAATTAAAATTCCCTGATTTAATATTTGAGTTAATCAAGTAAACTTGATGAATAATTTCGGAACAACAACGTTGTTTTGGAAATGGCTTAAGATTTGAAAAATCAAATTGGATTTACAAATCCTGGTCTGTCAAGTATTTTGGATATCGAACTTCTACAAATTTTAACGATGAAAATGATTTCGACTCAAGGTCTAGGAGGTAATTATAATACCCCAACTTGAACGATTTCACTATTTTCCGATAGATCGTATTTGTTCGTATTTGAAATAAGTGTTAGAGTTGAAAATAATTTACAGCTATGAAACATATATTTAAAAGCGAGATATTCACTTAAGACTTATGATAAAAATTTATAAGTTAAGTAGTATTTATGTTTTGAAATAAATATAGATATCCAAAATTAGTATTTGAATTCAATAAGTTAAAGATTGTTTAAATAAGGCTTAGCAGATCTATTGAAAACAAATACGTTTATTTTATATTTATTTGATAGTTAAATAACCAACTATCAAATCTGGACCTTTTCGTTATCCTATTTCATCTGATCCGGGATGTGATATGGTTCCGAAGGATGAACCAGATATGATCGTTCCAATAAGATAATCTTTTAGTTTTTCCCTCATAAGAAGAACTAAATCAAAATCTAATTTTCTAATCTACAAGAATGAAATGTTTGTTTTGCTTAATATCTTTAGTTTAATATGTATCTGTCTTAATTCTACCCTTTCTTCGAGTGGTTTTTTCTTCGGCAAATTGGCCGAGGCTTATGCCTTTTTCAATCCTATCGTAGATGTTTCTAAGTTTTACTCAAGTCTCAAATAAATTCAAAACATATTCAAAGAAATTCTGCCCATCGGTTGGAATAGTTTTTTAATGAACCTGGGTGCTCAAAGAAATTTAAAAATAATAATATTATAAATATAGAGAAATTTATGACTTTTTCGAGTTATTGGAATAGTTTATATTTTGTTAATAACTGATTTTACTCCGGAGTTGGAAATCCATAGGGCCGTTCTTTTTAGATTTAGAGTTTATTTGTTCGAGGAGTTTATGCAAGGGCTGTTTTGTTAATCCTAGGTAGAAATTGCCTAAGATGGATTTACAAGATAGTGCCTTCGGTTTGTCCAGTCCCAGGATAACTTATATGGACGAATGTCTAACAGAGTATGCCTAATCGTTCACGTACATTGATCCCTCCAAACATATTTATTGGTGGTAGAGGAATTCGTGTCTCTTGCTAATATATTTTTGGGTGAAGTCAATTAGTGGTTGGCGGTATTGACGATGTGGCATTCAAAGAGATGATTT
Source organism: Allium sativum (assembly GCA_030737875.1). Lineage (NCBI taxonomy): Eukaryota > Viridiplantae > Streptophyta > Magnoliopsida > Asparagales > Amaryllidaceae > Allium > Allium sativum. The sequence goes on from CM060925.1 coordinate 15,097,760, forward strand.
GTCAAAGGTAAGTCCAGCCTCAAGCCACACAACCGAGAAATGGAAAAAATCAGGCAGACAACATGGCTAAGTGGGTCGCTCCCAATTAGGATGTAGTGTCATCTAGAGAAATTTCATTCACTTCTTTATTATTTCGGTGCTACCCCTTTCGGGAAACGGTGGGTCGCATCCAACCATTGGTGATAGTATATTCGATACATCAAGCGAAATGAGTGGTCGGTTATGTGTGGCCGGGTTACAAGATGTTATTATTGAACCCTGCGTATTCCCCTATAGAGATACACTATCGGATGGTGGTTCCATACCTTGTCATAGTTGGAAATCCATTATCCAATAAGCGCTCGCGGTTTTAATTGTATACTATGTATGTAGAGCTTGATATGCAAGTGTTCTACTAGATTTCTATTTATTTGATTTAGACACAATTATAATATCAGAAGAGTTTTGATATAAAGTCGTTTTGGGTTATCGTAAGGTAAAACCCATCCATGTCTACGTGTGGATCGGTCTTACGATTATCTTTTCATTCAAAACATTTTTGAAAGGTAAATCAAGTGTTTTGGATTCTCATAAAGGAAAAACTCGTTTTGTGTTTATACGGCGTGGTCTTATGAGATATCTTTTATTTATCAAGCTGTTTTAAAATCGTTCACTCATACGAGTCCCATGGTTGACCCAAGTTTATTTTTCTATGTTTTCCCTAAATTCTTAGGTGCCCAAATTTGTACGAGCAGTCCAAAGTTCAGGATTTTACAGATTTTCTGAAGGATCTTGGAGCATGAGGCTTCAGTGTTAAATATTTAAAGTTTATTCTGCTGTGTTGTATATATAATGTACTCTGATGATGTATGTAAGTTAAAGTACAGTTTAAATTTCAAAAGTGATTATTTATATATTATATTTTATTCCGTTGAGAGTGTGAGATTCTGTGTTGTTGTTCAGTTCCATCTTCTATATATTCTAATTTTCTATCTTTCTATTTCTCATCCTTTAACTTATTTCTATTAATGATTCGTATTTTTGTGCAATTTGGGTTAGACGTGAGTTGTATTCAGTCAGCTCAAATTGTACAGATTCGCGGGCCATTACAGTCAACATATGTATGTTTTTATTTTTATTTTTCTTATTTTTTATTGTATTATATTATATACTAATATATTTAATTACTCTATTTCACTTAAAGAACAAATGCCTAATTCTCTTCTAAATTTAGTAAAAGTTGCTTCATTTAAAGGTTTTGTTAGTATATCTGCCATTTGTTTTTATGTTTCTATAAATTCAAGTGAAAATTTCTCTTTACTTATGTTATCTCTTAGGAAATGATGTCTTATATCTATATGTTTGTTCTCGAATGTTGAGTTGCAATTTTAGATATATTTATGGCACTCGTATTATCGCAATAAATTGGTGATTTATTTATATTTAAACCAAAATCATTTAGAGTTTATTGCATATATATTACTTGTGAACAAGCCAAAGCAGTAAATATATATTTTGCTTCAGCTGTTGACAACGATACTGTATTTTGATTTTTACTAAACCAGGAAACTAGTGAATGTCCTAAGAAGTGACATGTTCCACTAGTGCTTTTACGATCGGATTTGCATCCTGCATAATCAGCATCACAATAAGAAATTAAACCAAAGGAATCATCCTTAGGATAAAATAATCCAAAATCTAATGTATGTTTTACATATCTTAGAATACGTTTACGGCTTTCAAATGATTTTCCTTAGGTTGGGATTAATATCTTGCACATAAACATACACTATGCATTATATCTAGTCTACTAGCGGTTATATATAATAACGATCCTATCATTCCTCTATATAATTTTTGATCAACATCTTTTGACATATCATCTTTACTTAGGGCTATATTAGTTGCCATAGGTGTTGGTCTACCATTAGTTGTAGTTAATATTTATTAATTAAATCTCTAGAGTATTTTTCTTGATTAATAAATATTCCATTCTTTAGTTGAGGGATTTGTAAGCCTAAAAAAAATGTGATTTCACCCATGTGACTTATCTCGAATTCTTGGGTCGTAATTTCTGAAAATTCTTTATTCGTTTGATTATTGGTTGATCTAAAGATTATATCGTCAACGTATATTTGTACTAATTGAATATCATTTTTATTTCTCTTAATAAACAGTGTATTATCTACCTTACCAGTCTCGAAGTTTGATTGTAATAAATACATTCTTAATCGATCATACCATGCTCTAGAAGCTTGTTTTAACCCATATAACGCTTTCTTTAATTTATACACGTGATTTGGAAGTTTTTCGTTTACAAAGAGAGGTGGTTGCTCTGCATATACGTTTTCTTTAACATATCCATTTAAAAGGGCACTTTTAACATCCATTTGAAATAGTTTGAAATTATTATGATTAGCGAAGGCTAGTAAAATCCTGATTTCTTCTAATCTTGCTACAAAGGCAAAAGTTTCATCGTAATCTATACCCTTTTCTTGACCATATCCTTGTGCAACTAGTCGAGCTTTATTTCTTACGACCTCACCGAGTTCATTCATTTTATTTTTTAAAACTCATTTAGTTCCAATTACAGTTTTATCCTCTGGTCTAGGAATAAGTTCCCATACATCATTCCTGGTAAACTGATTCAATTCCTCTTGCATAGAAAGGATCCATGAATCATCAGATGATGCTTTATTTGGATTCTTAGGTTCAATAGTAGAAATAAATGCTGAATTACTCATATTATTTATTTGGTTTCTAGTCCTAATAATCGATTCAATATCCCCTAAGATATTTTCTACAGGACGGTTCTTAGAAGTCTAATTCTTTTATTGGTTGATTATTTTCATTATTTACTTCATCGACCTCATCTTCGCATTCATCCTCATTATTTTGTGCTAAATTCTTATAATTTTCGCCAAAGGATACATTTAAGGTTTCTTATATACTCTTGGTTCTTAAATTGAAAACTCTATATGCCTTACTTCTTTCTGAATATCCAATAAATATTCCTTTATCAGATTTAGAGTCAGATTTGTCTAAATTTTCTTTAATGTTAAGAATAAAACATTTACTTCCAAATATTTTTAAATATGATACTTTTGGTTACTTATTATACAAAAGTTCATATGGTGTTTTATGGGTTAATGGTCTTATTAAAATCCTATTTAATACATAACATGCAGTTGCAACTGCCTCAGCCCAAAATTTTCTTGGTAAGTTACTATCAAATAACATGGTTATCGCACACTCTTGAATTGACCTATTCTTACGTTTAACTACTCCATTTCATTGAGGGGTTATAGAGAAGGAAAAATTATGGTTATTCCCTTTTTCTTACAATTTTTTTCAAAATTTTCATTTTCGAACTCTCCTCCATGGTCACTACATATTGTTTTGATTTTTAAACATAATAAATTGTGAATTCTTTTAGCAAAGATTTTAAACTGATCAAAAACATCACTTTTATTTTTAAAAAACAAGGTCCAAGTAAATCTAGAAAAATCATCGATTAATACGTAAACATATCTGTTATGATTTATTGATTGAGTTTGGGATGGACCGAATAGATCCTTGCGTGTCAACTCTAATGGTTTTAAAGTTGTAATTTCCTCTTTTGATTTAAATGAACTTTCCAATTTTCCGAATTAACAGGAGTTGCATAAATACTTACTTTAAATTTTATTTTAGGTAACCCTCTAATTGATTATAATTTTGAAATTCTATAAATGCGTTTGAAATTTATATGACCAATTCTCTTATGCCAAATCCAAGGGTCACTTATATTAGCCATAAGACCTAAGTTATCATCAGAAATTTTCATACATAATATATAGATATTTTTCTTTTTATCTCCTTTAAATATTATTTTTGAATTCTTATCTTCTATAAAGCATTTATCTTTTTCAAAATTAATTTTATAGCCTTTATCTTAAAGTTGACTTATACTTAGTAGGTTATGTTTTAAATTCCTAACTAATAAGGCATCAGAAATAGTAGGAGTTTCAAAACTACCGACATTGCCGATGGCAACTATATATCCTTTCGAGTTATCTCCGAAGTTGGCCATTCCTCCATCTTCATATACTAAATTATTCAGTAATCCTAGATTTTCCGTTATATATCTTGAACAACCACTATCCAATATCCATTTGTTCTTTTTGATTTCCACCATTTGATCATCAGAACTTGAATTTTGAACAGCCATGTAATACACCTTTTCCTGCTTAGGATAACAATTCAGTAGATCACTTGATTTTTCAATATAATTTAATGTAGACTCTTCTAAAATTGATGCAATGCATGAATTAAAACTAGTATTATAAATCATTTCAAAATTTGCCATTTAATATTTCCAAAATTCAGATGATGAACTTTCGAAAATCTTTGCTCTGATACCAATTGTTAAGTATGCGGATTAAGGATCTTAAGGCAAAACTAACACTAGAGGGAGGGTGAACAGTGTTTTAAAGAGATTATGGAAAATTTATACAAGCTTGGATTATTATATGAATAACACAATGATTATCACACCAGAAATGATCACAAACGCAGAAACAATTACAGTCACAGATATAAGTAAACATAAAATGCAGAAAAGGGAAGAACACACTGTATTTTACACTAGTTCAGATTATCCCTATGTCTAGTCCCACGTAACACAGGATTGCGCAGAGTTGTATTAATCTTACAACACCCTTGATTTCAAGGATACAAGGTTAACACTGATTCCACCACCCTTGATTTCATGGCTACAAGGTTCACAGCGCTCCTTTTCCTTGATTTCAGGGCTACAAGGAACACACCCTTTCCCAGACAATTCCCAAATGATTACAACAGCCCTAGAGCTCTTCAATAACACTTCCAAACAGACAGTAGTTGATAGAGATTGAGAAGAGAAAGAGAATGATACAATTTTTGTTGAAATCGACAGAGTATAGAAATCATGAAATTAAAGAATAATAATGGTGGTTAGAGAAAGAATAATAATGGTGGTCAGGGATAGGATGAAGATGGGAAGAAGAAGTGATAAAAAATTCGAATTTAACCCCTATTTATAGTGTTTGAAAGGTTGTAGCATTTCTGAAACGTTTCAAATATGAAAAGACACTTCCTTTGAAAATTGAAAATATGACAGTTACATGTCGACATGCTCAATTATGTATGTCGACATAAACATAAAATATTAATTTTTAAAATCTTTTTCCGAGTGTTAAAACTAATATTTTTTTTTTTGGAAATTCTTGAATTAAAACTAATGTTTCAAATGAAGTTTCTAAAGTATTAAAACATAGCGATATATAATATAAACATATATATAAAATTATATAATATAAAACTATAAAACATACATATATTATAAAACTTCATAAACTATATATATATTTGAAATCATAAGTAAAATCTTAATAATATGAAATCATTTTAGAATTGGAGTTTGAAATTATTTTGAAATCAATTTGAAATGGAATTTGAAAATAGAATTTGAAAGTGCTAACCGAAGTTTTACATATAAACTAGACTCTATTACTTGATAATCCTGAGCTCTTGAAATCTTGATTATCTTGATACTCATGAGTCTTGATATCTTAAATCTCTAAAACTGTACAGTTTTCAATATTAATATCCTGCATATATATTCTGGACAAGAGATGGTAGTATATTTTTTATATTTTATAATCAATGTTGTAACTAATTGAAACAAGGTTGTTGTCATAAAAATTCCGTTCTCCAACATAACCATGCATAACCAAATCTTGGATTTTTAAATGAGGTCGATTGTAGCTTAAATTATAAGTAATCTCTTAACCATGCATGACCAGATCTTGGAATTTTTAATGAGGTTAGAGAAACACTTATGTTTTATTATATATTTATCATTTTCTTTTTCAGAACCTCCTTAGTATATAAAACCAATATGGATGATAGAAAAAGGTAGGTATAGAGATGGTTGTGAAAAAAATTTCTAAACTAATCATATTACGAAATATGCTCAACTGTACTGAATCTTCAAAAAATTTCAATTATCTCTTTTTCTGAAAAATAATAGTATAATCACATTTTCATCATACATTTTGAAACTGTATACTTAAAAATGATTTTTAGAAATATTAAACTTCCAGATTAATAGAAAATCGTGACAGATGATAGATTGATGATAGAAAAGAAGACGGTCGTGAAATAAGCGCCAATTCAAAAATATTATAACGACTTTCAATCATCATGAAAATTTAAATAGTATTCCTCTTGTTGTGAAGTACACTATAGTTGCAACTCATCACAAATTGAAAAATGTGATGATAATTTTGATGAATTCTAAATATAGTTCAATTCGGTTATTGATTTCAATTTTTGAAAAAATAATCAATAAATGGTTTTAAAATTGAAAATCAATTACAAGAGGGATTTAGAAAATATATACCGGATGAGAAACAGATCAATCAAAAAAAATTCAACACTTCTAAACTGATAGGACTGGGGGTTCCTAATTGATCATAGAAGTCAATGTGAAAAATGTATACAAAAATTTCAGTTTAAAAACACCAAGCACAAGTAGGAAAATTTAACAATTTAGTTCTATTTATCAGAGCATCAGAGCAATCAGTTTTAGGACAAAATTCTCAAGAAAAATTCACAATTATTTCTAGTAAGCACAGGAGATATATCAGAGATGCACAAGAGAATTTTTCAGAATATTTACATCAAGCATGAGAGATGATTCATGATCCAAGATTAAAAACAGTTTATTTTAAATATTGAAGAGATGTGAAATTTTCGAGATTCGGTCAATCACATAAGATTATTAATTTCAAATCCAAGAAGTGTGTGAGATTCAGGATATCAATAATTTCAATTTATTTTCAAGCCAAATGATCATGAAATATGAGTGAGTTTCAAGATGCAACATAACAATTGATTCAGAATGATTTTCAATTCACAATAACCAAACCAATCCAAAAACTAATGAAAATTTCACAATTGAAAATAGTAGTGTGCTGTAATGAGTATAATTTTTTTAAGTCTTTCCAAAATGAATTAGAAGAAACTTAAGACAATAGAGATGTGTGGAATTTCATTAATTTTTCAAATCTTCAAAAATTTAGAATTCAAATTAACAGTGTTCAAGATATAACAAGAAAGCTTCAATACTGTTATGAATTCAAGAAAAAATAAACTTCAAAACAATTGTAGAAATTTACAAATTGTATTCAAGATGTGGAAATCATTAAAACATGATAGTTTAATACAAATGAAGCAAATTTCCAGAAAAACAAGAATTCTGCAAGTTGAACTTAAGAAGGCTCACAATATGAAAAAAAAAATGGCAGTGTCAAAGCAAATCAGTATTCATAAAAGTAAAGAAATAAAATGAGGAATAGAGAGAGAGAGAGAAAAAAAATATACACACAAAAAATGTGAGTCAAGAGATCATACTTGATTTGCAGTAAACGTTGTAGATGTCAAACACGGCAGACTTGGCTAAGGAACTCCTAATAATTCAATGATATGAAAAAGCAGGAATTCAATTTCTAGTTTGGAAAGCAGTTCCTCAGCCTACTTTGGTACCTAAGAATCTAGAGAATTGAGTGGTCTAATAAAATTTGTAAAACCACTCATGGTTTCGTTCACATGTTTTCGTACCTAGACTTGTTTGTATAATAATCCATTTAATTTTACAAAGTGGCTTTAGGGACCCATATTTGTTTAAATTTAACCAAACTTGTTTTATTTTCTTTTGGGGTCCAAGCTTGTTTAAATGGATTGTTACACAACCAATTTTCATCCCGTTTATTAGTTAAAATCCTTTGAAATTCTTAGAATTCAAATTTCCAAAACAATCATTTCCAAAGCAATTTGAAGGATATTTAAAAACATTTGAATTCAGCTTTTGTGAAAGTTTATCAAGTTTTCCAAACCCAATACCATTTTTATTTCCAGCAAAAATTTGGTTTTGTAACAGCATATTTGAACGATTTTTCCCAATTAGAAAATTTATTCAAAGTTGATTCCAGTCGTTGAATTTTGGATTTAAGATCGCTATTCTCTTTCATCATATTTGAACACCGATTAATATTGATCTTTCTCTTTTCAACATCATTTTGTTTCAAAACCAAAATTTCGTTTTGAAGCAATTTGATTTTGGTCTTGGACTCAAAAATCTCATATTCAAATTAAATTTGTTTTTCAAATTGATATTTTTCAAACCTCTTGAATTTTTAAATCTCCTTTGCAAGCACATTCAAGATTGATCCAGATTTCAAGATTTTCTTGTTCAAAAATATTATATTTGGAATTAATCATATCTAACTCCTTTTGCAAAGCATTGTTCTTACAAATTAGCTCATCCTCTTTTTGTTTTAGAACTATAATTTCTTTTTCAAGATTTTGAAGATTTTCATTGAGATGAGCTAAATCAGTTTTCAAATTTATACAATTTTTGCAATTGGAGTTTTCAAGTTTTAATTCCAACATATTATTTTTGCAAATCAATTCACAATTTTCAGATTTCAAAAGTTTACTTTTCCGTTGGATTTTATCAACAGATTTAGTTAAATCGGTACACATATAAACCAAATCTTCATAAGAAAATTTTTCTGTCTCATCATCTGTTAAGTATCCATCATATGATTTATCCGAAATTTCATCCATAAGATCTGTTAAACACAAAACTAAATCTAAGTAGACATTCTATGGTTTTGAGTAGTTGTCATCTCTTCCATAGAATGCGTCGAGAGTTTTCCAAATATACTGTGTAGATGAGCAATGAGAAATAAGGTTAAATTGATCAATACTAATGTAAGAATAAATATTATGCATTGCAATGTCAATCCTATTTGTATTATTACCTCCGTTCATAATAATATCCTAACTTTTAATATTAACAAATTTTAAATAGGATTCCATTTCCGATTTCCGATTTAAAAAATCTGTATCATTAAAAATAGTTGGAATACGATTGGACTGACTCTCGGTGGACTGACAAATAAAGGACTACATGACTCTAGAGTTAATGAAAAACGCATGCTCTGGTACCTCTTGGGTTCCTAACCCCTAATGGCACTCCAGTGTACCTCAGACGCTTTCAGCCTCTCGACACGGACTAACCAATCCCAGGGAATGTGAGGGTAAGAGTTAATGCTTCACCACATTATCGATCACATGGCGAGAACCCCCCATCACGACTGAATCAACTCTGATACCACTTATTGAATCTAGATTAACCTAGAGGAGGGTGAATAGGGTTTATTGGATTTATTATGAGATATTAAAATTATTACAGAACAGATTGCCATAGAAAAAATAAATACAGAAATAAAATAACACAGATTTTACTCAGCTTCGGGAAACCCTACCTAGTGTTGCATTCCCAATATTTCTACTAGGTATTAAAACAGACCACACTTACAAAACCCTATAAACTCGCAAACCCTGTTCCTGCTCTAATTCTACACTCGATACCCTGAACTGATCATTATCCCCAAGATTAGATTTTCCCCGAATTACAAACCCGTAATTCGTAAATCCTATAACTAGTAACCCTAGTTTTACAAACACTAGAAAACTGATGGACGATTTACATAAGAAAATAAAACAATGCAATAAAAAATAAAAAATAAAAACCCTTCCCTTGGCAACCTCCTTATTTCTTTTGTCCCTAAAAATTTTGGCCGAACAAAATTAGAGTTTTCTTCCTCTTTTTCCAAATCGCAATACTTGGAAAAATTGATGTCGTGGTTTCATTGATTGCTTCGATGCTTGTTGGTCCTTGATTTGGGATTTCGATTGAAAACAGTTGTAAGTATTTCTGGTTTGATTTTTGCTCTCCAATTTGTAGCATTTTATTTTCGATACTCAGCCGATAAATAATAGGTAATATTATATAGGGTATTGAAAAACCCCTAACATCTCTGATTTCATTCAATGCCTTGTTTTGATTAGTTGCGTGAAATTCCTCTTTTGTTGCCTTGATTGAATGCCGTGAATTCTTTGATTGATTTCTGGAAAACATGGAATGAATTTCTATCCAAAAAATATCTTCGATTGAATGATTTTAAGGCCATGAATAGTTGATTGAATTATGGAAACAATTCAAATGATTTTTATGCCAAAAATGTTTTCTGCAAATAATTTTGAAACTAAGAATTAATATCCTGCCCAATTTTTTTTGAGACATTCCATATGCGTGATTAAAACTTTCTAGAGGTTTGCTTGCTTAAAATCTGAACTGATTTGATATGCTGGAATGCATAAAAAATTCTTTCCAAAAACAACTTGTGGATTTCGAGAAAGGTTTTGAATTTGTTTCTTTCCAAACCTTCTTCACGCGACCTGTGATTTTTGGAAACAAAATTCATTTTTGCCATATATTCTTTCGAAGTACGGAAATCTTCATAGCAGATTATTCACTGCCATATATATTTATATGCATTTCTGGAAATACTTTTATGTTGATTGTTTCATTTTTTTAAAACAGTCGAATTTATAAAAACTTTTCTTGTAGGATCATTCGAATATTGAATCTGCACTTGAATTTTCTAGTCTAGACAATCTTCGTGACATGAACATGCATGAATGCATATATATATATATATATATATACACACACACACACACACACACACACACACACACACTGATGTTCTCTTGTGCTCATGTTGATCATTGATTTGTCCCTTGGTTATATACTGATGTGCTTGAACATATGCATGTTGTATTTTTGCCACTTGTATCTTGTATGCCATTGTATTCCTTGCTATTGTGATAGTATCATTTTGCTGAATCTTGTGCATGTGTTCATGTACCAATTTTGAACTGTGTACTTAATTAAAGTACACTCATATATACAATGTATACACGCATGCCCTTTTTGAGTATGCAAAACTATAATGGTGACAGTCCATGTAAATTCTTTCCTTAACCATTTTGATTCCTTGACTTTTTGTATGCACATGTATATTTTCCTTAATCTGTTTACACGAGTTTGCACTTTGGAGATCTTGTATTTGTCACTTCTATACTTCTTGACTCAATGCATTTGTATTATGTTTGTGCCATAACCTGGCATGCTATATAACAGACCTGAACACTTGATCTTGTGTCACTCTTGTTGTTTGTTGTACTTTACTTGAACCATTTGTACATATGCGGAAGTGCTCAAGTATACGTGCCAATGTGTTTGCACGTGATCTCTATCATAACTATTTTGTGTTTAGTATGATTTTGCCCCCATTCTTTACTTGTACTTGAGCCACACAGTTGTGTACTTTTGCCTTTACCATGTATTCTTGCATTTGTAAACATGGCTTGGTTTTTGTTCCCTCTTTGTTGTGTATACATGTAATTGTAGCTGCCTTGACATAGAACATGTTTGAGCATGTTGACTTGAGCCTGATGTTGTTAAAAACTATCTCGACATTATGTTGTTGCATGCCTTTTTTTGGTGAACCTGGCTTGCATTTGACCTGTTGCACCATGCTTTGCACATTGTCTTGCCATTTGTGCTCGGCTGTCATGATGTTATTGACCATGAGTAACCTATTTACTTGTGATGTCTTGTATCTTGCCATGCTTCTTTTTACATGTGACCATGCCTTGCACTTGTGTGTTCATGGATACTTGCAGCACGCCAGTGTTGTCAAGCTTCACCTGAGCATATCAAACTTGATATATTTGTCCCTTGATGTTTCAATGATTGACCATATTGCCCCCGCATAAAATATATGTGTATATACATACACTGTATGTGTATACATGTATTGTGTATGTGCAGAATATATATATATATATATATATATATATATATATATGAGCACTAGAGACATTGTCTACCTTGTGGTATTTACAGTGAATCATTGTGAATATCACCAGCTGTCTAGACATATATAGATGAATATATAAATCCGATCAAGTCATGAAATATGATGAGAAACACACCAAAATTCTAAGGCAAATAAATTTTAAAAATAAAATTATATTTTGCTTGAATTTAAAAATATTTTTGTTTCAGTTTACTGTGTGTGTTTCTGTGACAGGTAAGCAGGTGATTGGACCGACATTGAAGCAGACAGAAGACAAAACTGAGTGTCAGTGAGTAGTGAGTCTGTATATGAATTTGTACAACTGAGTGTGTATATAAAATATATCTGAGTCTGTAAATGAAAATGAGTTTGTATGTGCAAACTGGAGTTGTGTGAGGAATATATGTATTAAAAGAAATTGAATGTATTGTATTACACTGAGATGTACAAATAGTGAAGTTATGAAATCTGTACTATTCAAATATTGGAATAAAATATTATATTTAAAATAAAATGTTATTTGTATATTTAAATTCTTGTGTAGTAGAATTCTAGTTAATTATAAATATTTGATTCTGTCTGTTATGTAGTAAAATAGTACAACTACAAACATATTTATAATAATATATATGTTTGTTATCATCAAACAAAAATCGTAGAATTGTTATTTACAAAAATAACCATTTTAAGATTATATAATCGTCTGCTCTAATACCAAATGAAAAGGAAGCATGGATCATGTAATACAGATAGGGGTAAACATTGTTTGGTTTAAACCAAATTAACCTACCAAACCGAATTAATTTGGACGATTCGATGCAGTTGCCTTTGTTGTTCGGTTGGATTTGATTTTTATTTATGGATTTGTTGTTTTGGATTTAAAGAGACAATATTCGGTTCAACTGATATAACAAAGGTATGCGTGCCAAGAAAGTTTTTGCATTTTCATTTTCAACCTTCATTATTACCTAGACCTAACTTGACATCTTTTTTTTTTATTTGTTGAGCCAAAGCCAACTTTTCAAATTATTGAAGATGAAGAATACGAAGCACTCTCTTCACTTTTCACAATTTAATATTTCAATGGAAGTAATATATCCCACTCCCATATTTCATCTGTCGTTGATTTTCTCATCCTCTCCTCGCACTCAATCCACGAGTATTCAATTTTTCCATCAGCGGTTCAGCATAAAAATTCAAACCCAGTATTTTGATTTTGTTTGTGGTTTGCTAATGCACTCGGTATATCAGATCTACACCTGCACCTTCTCGATCTAGAGGCTCTTTACCCTTCTCATCCAGGATCTAAATCTCTTGAATTCTGGTTTGATTTTTTATTTTTGGAAAACAAGTTTGAGTTATTGCAATTTTTTTAAGATTTGACCGTCGGTTCTTATTGTAGGCTTACAGCACTTCTACCGCTTTGATTGGCAATTTTTGAGCAGGTAAATAAATTTGTATTTGCATCTTCTAATTTCTATTTTTTTGTACTTAGCAGTGCTTCCTCTTCTTCATAAAATTGCTTTGTCCAACGTTTGACTCTCTCCGTATGATATTTTGGCAAATATTGACTAATAAAGAGGGTATTTTTTTATCACTACATGAACCAATAAAATGAGAATAGAAATGATCAATTTTTGCCTTTTAATTTGAAGCATATCCATACCTTTCTTGATTAGATTCACAAGTTTTCCCCATGACCAAACACTTGTCACCTAATAAGTATCTTACATGGTCAACATCTTCACAAATTGCAAGTTCCTCATGACATCCTAGTTTTTTGTTAACAAAAATATTTGATTGGGATTGTAACTAACAAAGAATGTTTGACTGGGAATATTTGATCATATTCAGTCCATTTAAGTATTTGGATATCAATTATAAAAGAATATTTGATTGGGATTTCTTTTTCATATATTGCAACTAATCCATCGTACTTTATATGTTAACAAAGAAATTTAATTAAGATTCTATTTAATAAAGAATATCTGACTAGGAATATTTGATTGTATTCTACCCTTCTCAAAATCTGCTTAACAGTTATTTTAATATTAACATGCAATTCTCAGTCAGTATGCTACATGATTGTATAATTTTTTTTATATATACAACATATTACACTATCATTTTAAATTTTATTTTCAGAGTAGAAAATCATTCTCATGTCAACACAAGAAATCTCATCTTTAGCTTTTGATCCAGTTACAAGTGTTAACGTAGCTTCAACTCCAACCCCAACAAATGCACAAGTAAGCTTGTGCTAGCACCTTTCTTTAGAATTTAGCAAGCTAGTGTAGATTTATAGCACCAGAATATTGCTCATTTTGTTTTTTACTTATATTTATTATTTGTACTAATATTGCTTACATTATTTTTACAGGTTAACGATGAAGTTACTTTAGTAAACAATTTACCTACTAGTTCCCAAATTAAACTCGGGACACGATAAAACCTCTTAAGAAAAGATCAAATGTATAGTATCATTTCACTTCTTTCGTAGGTGATGACGGTAAATCTAAAGCTTGTTGCAACTACTGCAAAAAAGAGTATTATTCTGATACAAACATTAACGGTACATCAGCTTTAAAAACTCATATGTCTGTTTGTAAGTATTATTCTTGTAAAAAGATGCAACACAAGCACAGATAAATTTTACTATACGAGAAAATAGTAGTGGTGGGTCTTTGAAAACATGGAAATTTGATGTGAATGATATTAGGAAAGCTATACCATATTATTTCATTTTACGAGCTTCCGATAAAATCAACTGAAGGTATTGATTTTAAAACCCTTTTGTCTGTTGCTTTTGGGCCTTGGTTTCATCAACCATCGAGATTTACCATTCAAAGAGATTGCTATGAGATATTTCTTAAAGTAGAAGCTAAATTAAAATCAATATTACATGACTCATGTCAATCTGTATGTTTTACCACTGATACATAGACTACACTATAAAGAGTCAATTGTATGGCTTAACTGCTCACTGGATTGACGATAATTGGAAATTAAAAAAAATGAATTTTTGTCTAATATCTAGTCATAGAGGTAAAAACTTGGGTAAAGCTGTGGAAAGTTGTTTCACGTATTAGGGTATTGATAAAATATTTAAATTAATGTTGATAATGCTAGTTCAAACAATGTCATGATTGGTTACTCGAAACGTAGATTCAATAATTTGAAAGGATCCATTTTAGAAGGAAAATATTTGCACATGCTTTGTATTGCTCATATTATAAATTTAATTGTGAACGATGGGGTTAAAGAGGTTGGAGAATCTATATCGCATATAAGAGCAACAATAAAATATGTTAGACAATCCCCATCTAGGTTTGAGAAATTCAAACATTTTGTTTTGCTTGAAAAACTAGAATATAAAAGTGGTCGATGTTTAGATGCACCGACTAGACGGAATTTCATATATTTAATGCTCAATGCAGTACAAAAATACGAACAACCTTTTGAAAGGTTTGATATTGAAGACCGATTTTATAGAAGTGAGTTAGAAAAAGGAGGAGGAGTACTTGTGGAGTTTATTGGGAAAATGCTCGAAAATTATTTGGATTTCTACGCAGATCTTATGAACTTACATTACATGTACCTGGTTCTCATATATTACTAATAATCTTCATTTGCATGAAATTAGTAAAGTACTTCAAAGTTTGTATGATATGCAATTGAATGATGATATTCGATTACAAAATATGGCAATAAAGACGAAAGAGAAGCGTGATAAGTATTTGGGTGGTTAGGAGAAAATGAATATATTAACCTACATGGTCGTTGTGCTCGATCCTCATTGGAAATATAAATTTCTGTTTAGAAACATTCCATCCATCAACTTATTATGAAAAAAACACAAGTTAGTAATGATGCTACTTTTCAACTATTCGGTGAGTATAAGTTAAAATATGGAAGTGTCAATCAAACTAGTGAGATATAAAATATTGAGAATGATAACGGTGTGCTGGATTTGAAAGCACGATTTAAAAGGTTAAAATCATTGAATAACTTCGGAGTGAATAGGTCAGAATTAGAGAAATATCTCAATGAATATAATGAAAATGATTGTAAGGTTTTGACATACTAGAATATTGGAAGGTTGATAGTTTAAGGTTACCCGTCCTTTCAAGAATGGAACCTAATCTTTTGGTTGTCCCTGTATCAAAGTAGCTTATAAGTCTGTGTTTAGCACCGGTGGACATGCTGTTGATCCATTTAGAGGTTCACTTACACCTAGAATAATTCGATCGCTTATTTGTATAGAAGATTGGTTGCATAATTCTTTTTTCCATGAGTAAAATTGACTTAGAAGAAGAATTAAGTAATATGGAATAGTTAGAGGTAGGTAAAAGAATTACTATATTTTCTATTATTTTATTTACTTATGCATTTTTTCTTTTAGATGTCATGTTTACATAATATGCAGATATGAGCAAGCTAGCCACAGATCCCATTAATGACATGTGAAAAGGTGGATATGTTGAATGTTGGTTTACTAGAAAATAATGGTAAGTTTTGCCTTTTTGAATTTTGATCTTTGAATGTCATTTGTTTGTCTATATATTTAGTTTCATTGTTTAATGTTTGTTTATATTATCAGTCTACATTCTTGCAGTCTTCACGGCTTTTGTATATCTAATGCTTATGTCTATCCTTTATTAGTTTTTGTGGGACTTGAAGCTTTATATTTTGAATAATTCTTGGAAAGATAAGAAACAATTGGCTAGAAGGAAGTTATTATACAGTAAGTTGGAATATCGATATATTTTTTAAGTAATAGCATTTTTTTAGTTGCTTGCTTGTAAGGAGATGCAAAAACCTGACTCATATTTTGATACCGCAGGATAAACTAATCTTTGGGATATATGCATATTGAGTTTAAACGAATGGAGTTTAAACTTTATTTACCTTTCTAACACATATTTTTTAGTTGGTTACCTATATGGAGTTCAAAACGACACATATTTTAGTTGCCCATATGTTTACTTTTCTGCTTTTGTTAGCTTTCATATTTAGTTTTTTCCAAATTGATATGTATATTAAAGGAGAATGCCAAGCCGTTATTTCCACACTTCAGATAAAACCAAAATAAAAACAAATGAAAACAAGTAGTCCCACGTTGGTTACTTGGTTTGCTAACTGACATATGATACAACATAATATAAGATTTTAATGAAGCTTCCAAATTTGTACAACATTATTGTTGTACATAACAATATAATTTTTGTTTGATGATAAAAAACATATAAATATTCTTATAAATGTGTTTGTAATCATACTATTATAATACATCACATATATAAATAAATACTACTGCACAATAATTTAAATATTCGAACAGTATTATATTTAAATATAATATTTTACTTCAACATTTCAATTTACAAACTTCACAACTCCATTATTGTACATCTCAGTGATAGAACACATTCAATTTAATTCGTAATGGTTCGTCACTACAACACTCAGTCACTCTAAATCAGTTACATTTCACTCAGTTGTATACACATATAGACTCATGTAACACCCCGCCTTCGCTAGGGTCACTCGCAAAGGAATGCACTAGCTTTAGAGGGGCATTATTGGTAAACATGCACAGAAATATCACAAGACAGAACATATAAAATAGCGGAAGTAAAATCAAACTTTCATAACATGAATAAATAAGGTCTAAAGCCTTTTACATCAGAGTACATCAAAACCTGTCTTGCAATAGTAAAGAAGCATAAAGACATTTTCATAAATTATTCCCCAAGTAAAAACAGTAAAGTAGCCATTAGCCAAGAAAAGTCCAAGCCATCCATGATGACCTTCAAGCAGAAGAAGTCCGAACTAAACAACAGTATTTCCTCCCTGTAACCTGGGGGGGGGGGGGGAACGGAAGAAAAGAGGCGAAACAAAACGGGTCAGTCAAAAAGACTGAGTAAGCCCTATCTACTATTTGTATAAAAACTAGTAAAGTTAACTGTCATGAGAAACTGAGATGAACATAAGCATGATAATAAGATAGATAAGCTAAATCAGAATAACAGGATGAGCTACTGAACTCAGGTAAACTAAGGTGTCATGATAAATTACGATGTCAAGATAAAACAAGGTATCACATCGTCAAGTTTCTATCAAGTATAATATCCCCAAGATATCTATCATGTGTAACGTCCCATGGTGTCTATCCTGTATGCCCGCTCTGCACCTACCGTACTAGTATCCCCACCATATCATGTGTTAACCATGAATGACCCTTACTCAAAAGTCGTGTAATGGTCCACGTCAACCTAGTATATTGCATATATAGGTTACTCTAGTCGTATATTTTATTCCATGTAAATGTTCAGTCCCTTGCCGTAGACCATACGGGCTTTCCCAGGAGATTCAATACTACTTTGACATAGTTCCATGATCCTTAAGATCGGTTTGGACTGTTACCCTAAACCTAGCTAGGGTCTTCCAACATGAATTATCGTCTGTACAACTAGGACTTATGCTACCCAGGGCTACTAGGGATTACGCTTACCTATTGCACGTTTTCGTATCTCGGTTTGGGTTCAACCACCTAGGGCCACTAGGGATTACGCTAACCACCAACCGCGCCCTTTTTCCCACGCATTCATCGTGAATCGTTTTCCATGACTGTGTGCACATGTATCACATCGTGCCACCCGAGTCCTGTCACAGGACAGACCAAGAAATACAGGACTCGGTCGGGAGCTTACAATTTATCTGCCGATGCAGATGCTAAGGTCTGTTTTTCTATACGTGGCTATGGTCCCACGCGACCCCTCCCTCAACTAGTGAAAGACAAGACAGGATAAATCCTATACGAGAACACACTACTGGCCAACCCCCAATCCGAGCCTTACCGCACCCATAATTAGATAGCAATTATGGTCTATTGGGTGTTCTCTGCCTTTCCGTACGTACACGCTTGACCAAAGATGGAAGGTAGTCTGACGAGCAAATGCTATCTAGGGTACGACCGTGTCTCGCCGACTATGCCCTATCCATCCCCGTCTTTAGGTCGCTCGTATAGCAACCAAGGCATACTCTTGGTCCTTCTAACGCAGACCTTAACCTCTCATGGGCCTAGTATAATTACCTGGCAGCCCACAGAGGGATCCCAAGAGTATCCTCACGTTCCCCGAAGCCGCTGCTTTGTTACCCAGTTCGCTGGAGCCTTTATCTAAATCAGATACTTGCTCCCACTCGTATACTTAAACGATGACCTACCGTATCAGGTTACTCATCTATCTATGAACTGGTCTAAATTTCCTTGACTAAGAATCATTACTTAGTTATCCTTCAACTAAGGTTTACCACTTAGCCTTATTCCCGTTACCCTTGTTAATTACGGTTACCCACCTAATTCCCCGAATTAGGGTTTGCATAATAGATTAAGTGTCACTTAAGTTCATGACTTAATCCCATCTACAAATCATGTCAGAATTGGATAAGTATCCAAGTTCAAGACTTAACCCTACAAACCATGCTCAAATTGGTTAAGTATATATTAACTTGACCCTACCAAATTACTTAGTCAAACCGGTCAAGTGTATTCAAGCGATTCGTGACTTAGCCTTATCATGTTTTCACGTTATATTGGTTAAGTACGGGTTAACTTAACCTCAGTAAATTCACGAGTTAGATTGGTTAAGTATAAATCACTTAACCACATCAAATTAACGGGTTAGATTGGTTAAGTATAGGTCACTTAACCACATCAAATCAACGAGTTAGATTGGTTAAGTATAGGTCACTTAACCACATCAAATTAACGGGTTAGATTGGTTAAGTATAGGTCACTTAACCACATCAAATTAACGGGTTGGATTAGTTAAGTGTTTAACTTAACCCCCTTTCAACTACCAAGTGGGATTAATTAAGTCTAAGCTAACTTAACCCCATCCGATTATCATGTTTAGACTAGTTGAGTCTAATCTTAACCCCATCCATTTACTGTATCTTTTGGTTAAGTGTCATTAAGAAAACTTACTTAACCTTACCAAATTATCATGTTGGATTGATTAAGTGTTGGTTAACTTAATCCCCGTCCACTAGTCGTGTCAAAATGGTTAAGTGTCATTAGGCAAATCGAGTTACTTAACCTACCCCACCTTGTCATGTTTTGTTAAGTATCATTAGCCCAATCAATTTACTTAACCCGTTTGTCCATGTCATATTTGATTAAGAGTCATTAATCAAATTAACTTAACCCTATCATGTGGCATTAATTACTTAATGCACCCCAACCTCTCACATTAGACTTTGTTGTGGTTACTAGTTAAGCCGGTCGGTTCCGGGTAGCTTTACACCACAACTTGGTCTAACCTCGGGTTCAAGCACAACATGACCAACTTCTCACATTGGGTCCTATTGTATACAACTACTAGTTAGGCCGGTCGGTTCCGGGTAGCTTTATGTTGCAAACTCAACCCAACCTCGAGTTGGCCACTTTCATGTTTAGTCTAGTGTCATGTTCATATTCAAGTTTTCAAGCAACTGGATAGACCTAACTTAATAGGTAAATTCCCAATGGGTAGACCTAACTTAATAGGTAAATTCCCAAGCTTATGTTTTCAAGCATACTTACATGTCAACTTTCATGTTATATTTCAAGTCGTGTTTTCAAGTATAAACACATGTCATATTTAACGTTACATGTTGTCATGTTTATACCCATTTACCCAAATCATGTTCATGTCATTATATTTCCCTCATAATGTGACCCCAATGCTTTTAAACTCGCATATACGTTCGCAACAACGTAATGGACTAAAAGAAGAGACTTGACAAAGGCATGACAAAAATGGATATTAAGCCACAAGTTAATCATGGTGGCAAATGAGGCACAAATGTGTTCATTAGCTTGCATGTTACATTCTTAAGCCTCACAAAGACATGCATAAACCCAAACTTGCAACATAAGCGAATCATGGTGACAAATGACATGGAATGATGACTAGAAACTCGCATATATCATCATATAAGGGTTATGACTTCATATGCAAGTTGACATAAAAAGTATGAAGGTTCTCATGTTGCATAATGCAACATTTCAACATAAAGGTTGTAGCTTTTAGCTCATAAGATCAAGATGATGACTTCATAAACTTGCATGACATGATAGCACAAATCATACCCAATGATCAAACCCAAATTTGCAACATGAACATTTAACTTCATAGTTAATATCTAAGAGTAGGGAAAGGGCTTACATTGCTATGAAGGCCTAAATCGATTAAGCTAAAACTTGTGATGAAGCCTATGCATGCCATTACCCAAAACCCCAAAGATGAACCCTCCAAATCAATGAAAACCCCCTCTTTATGAACAAAGATCAAAGCTTTTGCCTTGGAATCAACTTGAGAAGCTCTCATACTAACATAGGGACTCTCTAATACTCTCATGATCATGAAACCTCTCATAGAAATGAAGTGGAGGCTAGGATAGTTGAGTGGAGGCCATGAGAGTAGAAATTTTGCCATAGTTTAGTTACATGAGTGAATAATGAGGGTTTAGGGGGGTTTAGGGGTTTATTTATAGAAGATTAGGCTAGTTAGGACCCTTAGATTAACCCTAGGACCAACCTGAACCATCAGATTTCAAACCAGGCCCAAAAACCTAGCCAAGATAGAGAATAGGTGCACCAGGCAAGAATGCTCGTCTGAGCCAAGTCGACAGCCAAGTCGACAGGGCTGTCGACTTGGGAACTGTGGCGGGAATTTTCCCGCCTGGCCCAACTGGCCCAATTTCCCAAGTTCCAGTTTGAATTTGAAATCTGTTTTTACTTAGAAATTTTCTGAAAACTTCGTTGGGCCTTAATCGGGTCATACGGACTCCGATTTTCGAAAACTCGGACTCTATTTCACGTATTTTTCCGAGTCGAACGCAATGGCATAGCCCGTTTAACTTGATTCAGAATTTAAAATTAAATTCTGCCTTGATTCTCGTCTTAATCATGTTATCGAAATACGGGTTGTTACATTCTCCCCACCTTTTAGGATTTCGTCCCCGAAATCTCCAAGTTAGGAAGAACATATCCTACCATCCATCATCCATCTACTCAAAACATCATCCACAAGCAACCATTGTCCTTAGATGATTTCTAATGCTGTATGAATATATGCAAAACGTGTGTGTACATGTTCCTTAGCTAATGCTAATGATCAAGCCTGAATAATCTTTCTAATGCAAAAATATGTATAGTGCCATGAATCCAACATGTATGCAAATAGTCCTAGTCATATAGATACTAATGCGTGCACAATCATTCATTCATATGCAACAACCGCATGATAACACATTCGATTTCATCCATAAACAAGTATAAATACTCGTGCATATGCAATATGAAATGTGACCGAGTCGAGCTAGTATCTAATGTGTATTCGCGCATCCACGAGCAACCACTTGCAACCATATCAATCATAACATGTTTCAAATACATGTTTACATCCATAGGGTTCTACCTAGGATTCCCTGAAACAGGGTCGAGAAGATAAACAAGACAAACTCCTTACGGGGTTTGTAACAGAAAATAGGACCGAGAGGATGCTCACAAAAGATAGCCTACAAGTAAGCTCTACAGAAAACAGGGATCAAGGATATACTCCCAAAAAGAGATATTATGCGCGCATCTAGCCTTTGGCCATCAAAGTCGTATTTCCTTGAGCTCAATTCCATTGTGCCTTATCCGTCCTTTAACTTCGCGATTTCGTAGCTTCTTATTTCCTGTTTCCATAACATGAGCTGGAACTCATTTCTTCGTCGCCTCTCGTTCCCCTCGCCCACTTGGCGCAAACATGACTGCGTACTCATGATCTTATGCAAGCTTTCCCAAAATTCACTAGTGAATCTCGGACCTCGTACCACAAGGTATTCCACGTAGAAGAACTTTCTCTTGAAAGTAAACGGATGTCAACCAAGCGCACTTACTAGGGTGGTCTTTATGACCCATGCATAAGTGAAATAAACCATCCGTCTTATCGGCGAACACCACTCGATCGGGCTTCAAATTTCCAATAAAGGTATCAAGGGATTCTAGGTATCTAATCATGACCGAACCCAAAAAGGTTCCATGAGACTTCGAGGGTATTACCAAGGCTAGTCAAGAGTCTAACTACCCTCCTATCAAAACCGAGAGTGGCACCCCTTACTGGATAACCACTTTATCCCTAGAATCCATCCATGGCTTATAAACATAAGCATTATTTCCAAACTCAACACTTGGCCTAGACATTCTCAAATCCAAACAAGTCACGTATACATGGACTGACTCTCCAATAGGACTTTGAGACAAAAATTGGGATTCTCTATTACGCTAGTACTTAAGGTGCAGAGACTCTACTATCGAAGCAGACTTAAATGATACGATGATCAAACCAAAGTCCTAACGGGATGATAGAGAAGAAAAGCTAAACCTTTAACAAGATCGTTACCCTCCTTCCGAGGTACTCTAGAAATGAGAGCATACTACTGCCCTCCCGATGATCTTGTCCTTGTCCCATGATACTTAACTATCCGTCCCGTTTTACCATGCCAAAGGTACTCTCTCGTCATGGGTTTCATTGTTCATCTTTCTCCCTCCTTTGAGGATTAAGTCAGGCCAACAAGTTGTTCATCCTTAAACTCGTATCCTTTATTCTCTTTCCCATTATCCTTTCTTATAACACGGCCATTGGTCTCTCGAGAACCACCTCCATCGCATGGAAAGCACTTTCGTAGATAGAAAAGACTAGTCGCAGTTAAAACCACTGTGACTACAGATGGAGGAACGAAAGGAAAAGAGACCCAATCAAGGAAACAAGGATAGTGCTAATGGCCTTTGGGGAATAGTCTTTTTCTTTTAAAAGAAAATTTTCTTGAAAAATGCTTCTTTATAAACGATTTTTCAAATAGTTTTCAGAAGGTCTTTAAAAACTTTTGCCCAGTCTGGTAACCTTCTGCTCTAATACCAAATGTAACACCCCGCCTTCGCTAGAGTCACTCGCAAAGGAATGCACTAGCTTTAGAGGGGCATTATTGGTAAACATGCACAAAAATATCACAAGACAGAACATATAAAATAGCGGAAGTAAAATCAAACTTTCATAACATGAATAAATAAGGTCTAAAGCCTTTTACATCAGAGTACATCAAAACCTGTCTTGCAATAGTAAAGAAGCATAAAGACATTTTCATAAATTATTCCCCAAGTAAAAACAGTAAAGTAGCCATTAGCCAAGAAAAGTCCAAGCCATCCATGATGACCTTCAAGCAGAAGAAGTCCGAACTAAACAACAGTATTTCCTCCCTGTAACCTGGGGGGGGGGGGGAACGGAAGAAAAGAGGCGAAACAAAACGGGTCAGTCAAAAAGACTGAGTAAGCCCTATCTACTATTAGTATAAAAACTAGTAAAGTTAACTGTCATGAGAAACTGAGATGAACATAAGCATGATAATAAGATAGATAAGCTAAATCAGAATAACAGGATGAGCTACTGAACTCAGGTAAACTAAGGTGTCATGATAAATTACGATGTCAAGATAAAACAAGGTATCACATCGTCAAGTTTCTATCAAGTATAATATCCCCAAGATATCTATCATGTGTAACGTCCCATGGTGTCTATCCTGTATGCCCGCTCTGCACCTACCGTACTAGTATCCCCACCATATCATGTGTTAACCATGAATGACCCTTACTCAAAAGTCGTGTAATGGTCCACGTCAACCTAGTATATTGCATATATAGGTTACTCTAGTCGTATATTTTATTCCATGTAAATGTTCAGTCCCTTGCCGTAGACCATACGGGCTTTCCCATGAGATTCTATACTACTTTGACATAGTTCCATGATCCTTAAGATCGGTTTGGACTGTTACCCTAAACCTAGCTAGGGTCTTCCAACATGAATTATCGTCTGTACAACTAGGACTTATGCTACCCAGGGCTACTAGGGATTACGCTTACCTATTGCACGTTTTCATATCTCGGTTTGGGTTCAACCACCTAGGGCCACTAGGGATTACGCTAACCACCAACCGCGCCCTTTTTCCCACGCATTCATCGTGAATCGTTTTCTATGACTGTGTGCACATGTATCACATCGTGCCACCCGAGTCCTGTCACAGGACAGACCAAGAAATACAGGAATCGGTTGGGAGCTTACAATTTATCTGCCGATGCAGATGCTAAGGTCTGTTTTTCTATACGTGGCTATGGTCCCACGCGACCCCTCCCTCAACTAGCGAAAGACAAGACAGGATAAATCCTGTACGAGAACACACTACTGGCCAACCCCCAATCCAAGCCTTACCGCACCAATAATTAGATAGCAATTATGGTCTATTGGGTGTTCTCTGCCTTTCCGTACGTACACGCTTGACCAAAGATGGAAGGTAGTCTGACGAGCAAATGCTATCTAGGGTACGACCGTGTCTCGCCGACTATGCCCTATCCATCCCCGTCTTTAGGTCGCTCGTATAGCAACCAAGGCATACTCTTGGTCCTTCTAACGCAGACCTTAACCTCTCATGGGCCTAGTATAATTACCTGGCAGCCCACAGAGGGATCCCAAGAGTATCCTCACGTTCCCCGAAGCCGCTGCTTCGTTACCCAGTTCGCTGGAGCCTTTATCTAAATCAGATACTTGCTCCCACTCGTATACTTAAACGATGACCTACCGTATCAGGTTACTCATCTATCTATGAACTGGTCTAAATTTCCTTGACTAAGAATCATTACTTAGTTATCCTTCAACTAAGGTTTACCACTTAGCCTTATTCCCGTTACCCTTGTTAATTACGGTTACCCACCTAATTCCCCGAATTAGGGTTTGCATAATAGATTAAGTGTCACTTAAGTTC
Source organism: Allium sativum (assembly GCA_030737875.1). Classification (NCBI taxonomy): domain Eukaryota; kingdom Viridiplantae; phylum Streptophyta; class Magnoliopsida; order Asparagales; family Amaryllidaceae; genus Allium; species Allium sativum. Next base: position 15,123,385 of record CM060925.1, read on the forward strand.
ATGACTTAATCCCATCTACAAATCATGTCAGAATTGGCTAAGTATCCAAGTTCAAGACTTAACCCTACAAACCATGCTCAAATTGGTTAAGTATATATTAACTTGACCCTACCAAATTACTTAGTCAAACCGGTCAAGTGTATTCAAGCAATTCGTGACTTAGCCTTATCATGTTTTCACGTTATATTGGTTAAGTACGGGTTAACTTAACCTCGGTAAATTCACGAGTTAGATTGGTTAAGTATAAATCACTTAACCACATCAAATTAACGGGTTAGATTGGTTAAGTATAGGTCACTTAACCACATCAAATCAACGAGTTAGATTGGTTAAGTATAGGTCACTTAACCACATCAAATTAACGGGTTAGATTGGTTAAGTATAGGTCACTTAACCACATCAAATTAACGGGTTGGATTAGTTAAGTGTTTAACTTAACCCCCTTTCAACTACCAAGTGGGATTAATTAAGTCTAAGCTAACTTAACCCCATCCGATTATCATGTTTAGACTAGTTGAGTCTAATCTTAACCCCATCCATTTACTGTATCTTTTGGTTAAGTGTCATTAAGAAAACTTACTTAACCTTACCAAATTATCATGTTGGATTGATTAAGTGTTGGTTAACTTAATCCCCGTCCACTAGTCGTGTCAAAATGGTTAAGTGTCATTAGGCAAATCGAGTTACTTAACCTACCCCACCTTGTCATGTTTTGTTAAGTATCATTAGCCCAATCAATTTACTTAACCCGTTTGTCCATGTCATATTTGATTAAGAGTCATTAATCAAATTAACTTAACCCTATCATGTGGCATTAATTACTTAATGCACCCCAACCTCTCACATTAGACTTTGTTGTGGTTACTAGTTAAGCCGGTCGGTTCCGGGTAGCTTTACACCACAACTTGGTCTAACCTCGGGTTCAAGCACAACATGACCAACTTCTCACATTGGGTCCTATTGTATACAACTACTAGTTAGGCCGGTCGGTTCCGGGTAGCTTTATGTTGCAAACTCAACCCAACCTCGAGTTGGCCACTTTCATGTTTAGTCTAGTGTCATGTTCATATTCAAGTTTTCAAGCAACTGGATAGACCTAACTTAATAGGTAAATTCCCAATGGGTAGACCTAACTTAATAGGTAAATTCCCAAGCTTATGTTTTCAAGCATACTTACATGTCAACTTTCATGTTATATTTCAAGTCGTGTTTTCAAGTATAAACACATGTCATATTTAACGTTACATGTTGTCATGTTTATACCCATTTACCCAAATCATGTTCATGTCATTATATTTCCCTCATAATGTGACCCCAATGCTTTTAAACTCGCATATACGTTCGCAACAACGTAATGGACTAAAAGAAGAGACTTGACAAAGGCATGACAAAAATGGATATTAAGCCACAAGTTAATCATGGTGGCAAATGAGGCACAAATGTGTTCATTAGCTTGCATGTTACATTCTTAAGCCTCACAAAGACATGCATAAACCCAAACTTGCAACATAAGCGAATCATGGTGACAAATGACATGGAATGATGACTAGAAACTCGCATATATCATCATATAAGGGTTATGACTTCATATGCAAGTTGACATAAAAAGTATGAAGGTTCTCATGTTGCATAATGCAACATTTCAACATAAAGGTTGTAGCTTTTAGCTCATAAGATCAAGATGATGACTTCATAAACTTGCATGACATGATAGCACAAATCATACCCAATGATCAAACCCAAATTTGCAACATGAACATTTAACTTCATAGTTAATATCTAAGAGTTGGGAAAGGGCTTACATTGCTATGAAGGCCTAAATCGATTAAGCTAAAACTTGTGATGAAGCCTATGCATGCCATTACCCAAAACCCCAAAGATGAACCCTCCAAATCAATGAAAACCCCCTCTTTATGAACAAAGATCAAAGCTTTTGCCTTGGAATCAACTTGAGAAGCTCTCATACTAACATAGGGACTCTCTAATACTCTCATGATCATGAAACCTCTCATAGAAATGAAGTGGAAGCTAGGATAGTTGAGTGGAGGCCATGAGAGTAGAAATTTTGCCATAGTTTAGTTACATGAGTGAATAATGAGGGTTTAGGGGGGTTTAGGGGTTTATTTATAGAAGATTAGGCTAGTTAGGACCCTTAGATTAACCCTAGGACCAACCTGAACCGTCAGATTTCAAACCAGGCCCAAAAACCTAGCCAAGATAGAGAATAGGTGCACCAGGCAAGAATGCTCGTCTGAGCCAAGTCGACAGCCAAGTCGACAGGGCTGTCGACTTGGTCAGACCAAGTCGACTCCCAAGTCGACAGGGCTGTCGACTTGGGTAATGTGGCGGGAATTTTCCCGCCTGGCCCAACTGGCCCAATTTCCCAAGTTCCAGTTTGAATTTGAAATCTGTTTTTACTTAGAAATTTTCTGAAAACTTCGTTGGGCCTTAATCGGGTCATACGGACTCCGATTTTCGAAAACTCAGACTCTATTTCGCATATTTTTCCGAGACGAACGCAATGCAATAGCCCGTTTAACTTGATTCAGAATTTAAAATTAAATTCTGCCTTGATTCTCGTCTTAATCATGTTATCGAAATACGGGTTGTTACAACTCATATACATTCACAACTAGTTACATATACATTTCACTCTACTCTCTCTGTTACACTCACTGACACACTTTTCTTTAGTTTGCTTCTGAGTTAGTGCAGTCACCTGTATACCTGTCACAGAAACACACACGGTAAACTGGAACAAAAATTGATTTACATTCTAGAAGATATAAATTTATTTTAAATTTTATTACCTCAAAATTTTGGTGTGTTTCTCATCATATTTCTTGATTTGGTCTGATATGTATATATGTCTACCTGTGTCTAGACTGCTTGTGATATTCACAGTGATTCACTATAAATACCATAAGGTAGACTGTACCGCTAATGCTCACATATATAAACTGCACATACACAATACATGTGTACACATACATGTGTATGTATATACACATATATTTTGTGCAGGGAAAAAATGGTCAAATCAGTGAGTGCACAGTTCAAGCCAAATCTCGAGTCAACATGGCATGTGAAGCATGTAACAACATAGCTCAATGTCAAATGCACAAGCACAAGCAAATGCACAGGTTCAAATCAGGCAATGGTGCAACCAGAGTGTTCAAAAATGATTCTATGAAGCAACAAAGCAAATGTACACATGTACATGACATGGTCCAGCAAAAACATGGATGGTCAAGTCATGACTCAACCATAAATGAACAAGTTCGTGAAAATTCAGATCTGCACAAGTGCACATGGATGTGGAAGTGCACATGTACAAAGAGCTCTGTGGCATGTACACATCAAGATAGACATAGGGTAGCAACAATTATAAATACCAAGGCAACGTAGTTGTTATATACAAGAAGCATCATGACATATATACACAGACATATCCGTGTGTGTGTATATATATGTGTGTGTATGAAGTAATGAACCCAAAGAAGTAAGCCGGTGGAATGATAATCAAATGCACAAATATATGTGCACAACAAAACAGAATATTAGGAAACAATACATGCAACAGGTCAGAAATGAAACAATGTTGGGTCACAAGAATGCATTGAAACAGAAATAATACGGCAATGAAGAACAAGCTACAAGCATGAATCAACAAAAGTGCATAAACAAGTACATGCAAATAGCTCAGCAATGTCGAGCATACAACATCAAATGATAACATGAAAATGCCCAAAGTGAACAAAGCAAGGTCCAAGGACAAGACTGGACAAAAGTACAAAACTAGACTAGTTTGAGACCGCGCAACACAGTGGCATGGTCAGTGTTTAAGCACAACAAATCGTGCAACACAGTGACATGGTCAGTGTACAAGCACAGCAGTGGACAAAAGGTCTACTGTTCCAAGCATGGACAAAGAGGCACATGTTTTAATATCACAACAACAAAAACACTATATTACAACTTTAATTTTACAACGGTGGTAAAAGCACCGTTGTAATAAATGTTTTTTACAACTTTTTTTCAGAAAAGTTGTAATAAACTTATTTTTAACAACTGTGTTATTTTGACAGTTGTAATAAAAGCCTATCTCAACTTTTAACCTTTGACAGTTGTAATATATGACTACACCAAAAATACCATATTAATAATTAATAAAAATTCGATAATTAATAAAAATATTAATACTCAATAACTATTGTTTAATAATAATAATAAATAGTTTATTTGAAAATATGTAATAACTAATATTAATAATTTCTTTTCGCTATATAATAATTAATAAATAATAATTATGTATTATTATTAGAAATTAAAAATAAATAAATAAAAATTAGTTTTTAGTAATCAATAAATAAGAAGTAAGAATCACTAATTAAGAAGTAATAATTAAATAATTATTTTTAAATATTTTAATAAAAATTTCAAATTCAAATTTTCCATCCAGACTAAAACTTTTGCCGCTAAAATTTTTCCATCCAGACGAAATATTTTGCCGCTTCTTTTTTAGAAAAGTTGGATCCATCTACTGTATTTCCCTCCACAACCAATTATTTTTTTAACGCCCATGTCTATCCGTCCGTCCTTGTTCCAATTCCCCAGCTCGTGCATTAAATAATAAAGCGTGGTGCCCATTCCAATTCCCCAGATCTAAAAAGATTATTACCCTACTTTGCAAAATGTGTTTAGTAAACCCCTGTCACTGTCATCCTCCTGCTCGTCAAATAGACGGAAGAGCAACGACAAAAAATTTAGGGTTTCTCAGGAAATTTGGGAAAAAAACAATGGATGTGGATCCCAACACTATCTCGAAACAATTTGTGGAACACTACTACAGTACATTCGATTCAAATAGGAATGCTCTGGCTAATCTGTACCACGATCAATCTATGCTGACCTTCGAAGGGACAAAGACTCAGGGAGCAGCGGAGATCGTTGCTAAGCTTGCGTCTCTTCCTTTCCTGCAGTGCAAACCTCACGTTTCGACCACCGATTGTTAGCCGTCGGGTCCGGTTGGCGGCATCATCGTTTTTGTTAGCGGCCAGCTTCAGCTTGCCGGCGAGCAGCATCATCTCAAGTTTAGTCAGATGTTTCATTTGATGCCGAGTCCTCAAGGATCCTGGTATGTGCTGAATGACAACTTTAGATTGAACTATGCTTGAGTTGGTTCTTCTTTAGTTGATACAGAAGTGTCTGATACATTCTTCGATATGTCTTTTGATCTTGCTAGGTGTGGATTCAAAAGATTCATTTTTTTTTCTGAAACAAAGAGAGGATATTGTTGTTGATTTTAATTGATGAAAAGAAAAGATCAATTATTTTAATCTTTCCTCAGTTGCGTGTTAAAAACAGTTGGTTATCGCAAGGACTGCTTGTGCTAGTGCAGGATCGTTCTGAAACAACTGAGCCGAGATTCATTTCGGACATGCATTATAGTCTTTTTGGTTGTTATTGTCAATTTGGCACTACCTGCAAACATGATTATGGAGCAAGAACGGAGAGAGTTTGCGATGTCAATTTAGAGTAATCATACATTGTTGTGTAGTAGTAGTTGCTGCGACAAAACCTGTATGCCAACTAAGTATTGCTTTTCAGCGGAGTCCACAACAAAATTAAGACTCTCGACAATTCTTTTTGGTAGCCGATGATAGTTCAGGATGGGCATCTGTCATGGGGCATTTGAATTTCGATATGGGCACAGTAAGATCTTCATGAGATTGACTGTGTCTTGGAATAAAAATTATGCTGCCTTCAGCTATAGTGCTTTCATAGGGTATGCTTATGTATCTTTTGTGGACAAAGCTTCTTTCTTATGTATCTTTTGTGTTAGATCGATGTATGTATTTTGAAACGGTTATGTTTTTTGTGATGAGTTTAGTTGGTGATGTACTATGTGTATGTTGATCGAATATTATGTTATTAATATATACGAATGATTCCGTATAGTTATATTTGTTGCATTGAAATATGAATCATATTATTAATAATATATATATGAATTCATTATATTTGTAAGGTGTATATAAGTTACAACAGCAAAAAAAAGTTGTAATAAATCATTTTACAATGGCGTGAAAGAGTTGTACTAAAATTTATTACAACGGTGAATAAAAGTTGTTAAATACCCTATTTCACAACGGTGTTGCAACGGTGTAGAAACGTTGTAAAAAATATAAGTATATTACAACTTCTTAATACACGACAGTGGCTCCACCGTTGTAAAAACTTTTTACAACGTTTTTGCACTATTGTAGTATGTTATATTTGTTGTAGTGTATGCACAGGGCAAGTCAGGTCCAGCAGCAAGTGCACATGGATGCACCAATAACAAGGCAACAAATAAACATACACACACACACACACACACACACACTTTTATGCGTATATATATATGTACTAAATGTGTATACATTATATGGCATGTTTATACAAAGCCAGTGAGAAACAGTCATGGCAAGAAACAAGGATGAAGGAATGCATGGATCGGCATGCACAAGATTACATAAAGGAATACACAAAATACATTGTGCATAAACAATGGGAAACAGAGATATTTGTCATGCAAGAAATCTTCCAGAAATAAACTCAACAATCACGCAAATACCAAAGCGGATTCAATCATCATGAATATTGTTATCAGAATTGAATCTATTAAAAATTGGCTAATAAATATTTTGGAAAGTTTTTAATCTCACAAGAGAAATGTTTCCGGTTTTTAAAATGGGCAAGAAATAAATTTCAAAGCTTTCTAAAAACAACCGAATTTTATTTCTGGAAATGTCATGCAGGAATTATCAGAAGTGTTCAAAACTGATTTATGGTAAGAAATGAATTCATGTTTTTAAAAATTCCAAAAATTTGAATGAATTCATTTTTGGGCAAGGTTTTTTTTATCAAGAGTTCCTAGAAATCAACAAATTATTCATGGCAACCACTCGAGAAATCAAAGCAATATCGAAGCTGAGTCACACAAGAAATCAGAGAGATGTTTAGGGTTTCTTAAACCTATAAATACACTAGTTCACTATCGGCATAATCTATCGAAACCTAGCAACGAATTCGAAAGCAAAATAAAATAAAATCAGAGAGTACTTATAGGGGTTTCGATCGCAAGTTGCAATCCCAAATCATTCGACAGCAAGTAATATTTTTGAAGCCATCAGAGAATTCATCAACAACCAGAAGTCACGAATTGATTTGGGGAGGAAAACCCTAATTGGGTCGACTATCGAAGAGAGAAAAGGGAGGAGTCGATATTTTTTCGGAAAGCCAAAGCAAAAAAACAAGGAGCCGACTTTTTTTATTTTTGAAAGGGTTGTTATTTCTTTATTTTATTGTTTTTGTTTTTATATTTCTTTTGTAATCATCCATCAATTTTCTAGTTTTTCTGTAAAAATAGGGTTTACTAGTAATAAGATTTATAGTTAGGGTTTACGAGTTACGGGTTTGTAATTCGATAAAATTCCGATCTTGAGGATAAAGATCAGTCTAGGGTTTTGAGTGTAGGATTAGAGCAGTAGCAGGGTTTCCGAGTTTACAGTGTTTTGTAAGAAGGAATCTGTTTTAATACCTAGTAGAAACCTTTGGAATGCAGCAGTAGGCAGTGTTTGCTGTGGCTGGGCAAAATCTATGTCATTTACTTTTTGCGTTTATTCTCTCTACTGCAATCTGTGCTGTGATATTTTTAATATCTTGCAAATCTACATAAACCTATTCAGCCTCTCTCTAGGGTTAATCTAGATCCTACCAGTGTTATCAGAGCTGGTATTTTATTTAACTCTAACTGTCAATATAGCGAGAGTCAGTCCAATAATATTCCAACTATTTTTAATGGAATAGATTTTTTAAATTGGAATTCTAATATGGAATCTTATTTAAAATCTGTTAATATTAAATGTTGGGATATTGTTGTCAATGGAGGTGGTATGCTAGATAAGAAAATCATTGTTATCAATGCTCGTGCTATGAATATCATATATTGTTGTCTTAGTATTGAACAATTTAATCATATCTCTCATTGTTTAACAACGCAGGGAATTTGGAAAACTCTCGATGCAAAGTATGGACGAACTGACAGCAAGTGCTCAAAACTAGCAAATGTCAACTCAGATTTATGCTTATAAGGATTTACAGATGCAGAAATAGATGATGATGCATTGAAGAGATTTCATATGAAGATTTAGTTCATCGTTGTATTGAGTTAACTAAAACAGTTGATAGTCTCCAATGGAAAAATAAACTTCTAAAAAATCATTAGTTGACTAGCAAAAATAATGTCATGGAATTAAAACTTAAAAATGTTGAAATTTGAAAAATATGATTAAGAAATTGTTTCAAATTGAAAACTGATTTAGGTCATCACATTGAAAATATTCAAAAGCTTGAAAAGGAAGTTCAGATTTCAGACGTGAACGAGATTGAGCTAAAAAGTAAAAACAACTTTTTGCAAAAGGATTTTGAAAATTTTAAGATGAATAAAAATTCCAAACATAACATTGTTGAGATAAAGAGTTTATTGAAAACTATTTTTTTTGAATGAGGTTGAAATTGAAGCCGAGAGAATCAAAAATCTGAAGTGCAATAAACATACGACTTTTCAAAATGAACTGTTTGAAATAAAAGAGATTTTTCAAGTCCTTTGAAAATGAAAACGTGATTTTGAAAAACGACAAATCTGAGATTAATAAAATAAATCACGATTTTGAAAAAAATGATTGAAAATTTCAAGGAATTTGAAAAACTTGAAATTGAAAAGCGTAATCAAATTGAACTTGAGCTTTCTAAGTCTAAAGCTAAAATCAAAAAGCATAAAAATGAAAACTTTATCTTAAAACGAGAAGATGCCAAGAAAGGAGAATTTTCCATGAATCAATATTTGAAGCTAATAAATGAGAATAATTGATTGAAATCCAAAGTCAATGATTTTGAGTTGAAATTAAGAAATTTTCAAATAGCCAAAATTCTTTGAATTCACCGTTGAAAAATAATTCTAGATTTGAAAACAAAAAGGACTTGGATTTGAAAATTCATCCGAGAAAACAAAATTCTGAAAAAATCTCGAATTCTTCAAATTGTTTGTGTTGAAACATTTTTTGGCAAAAGCTGTCACACATGGAATTCTTGAATGATAACATGTTCAAGCGATGGAAACAACGTCAGAAGACATTGAGAGATTTGGTCAAAATGAAAGAACCCGTAACTTCCCCGTGAAGGAAAGCACGAATACTTTGAGAACAACACACTAAAGGACGCAGACGGAAGAACATTTCATTGTTATTACAACAATTCCATCAGATACAAGAATATACAGAGTATAAATGAATAAATTACATTCGACAAATATCAGAGATTACAATAAATTACACAGCAGCGGAAAATAATACAAAATCACAACTAGAAGTGATACACGGATACAGAGCTTTCCGAGCATCGTTCCAGCTGTTAATCAGGACCCTGTGAATATAAATCTGCAAAACCAAAACTACTAGCTGCCCGTGTGGAAAATAGGGGCACCCAGAGTTTAGGTTAAAACAATAAACTCCAACTCAGTCATGTGACTGGTGTGAGAACTAAAACAGTTATTAATATTGGTTTTAAAGTTAGGTAAATCAAGGGACCACGCCGTATAACACGGAACGGGTTTCCTCCCAAGAATACCAGTGCATAAAACAAACAGCGCAATGCTAAATAAAGAAAAATGAAGCTGTTATAAGACCCAGGTCCCATCACACAATGCAACGCAAGCCGGAGGATAGAGTTTTTACCTTATAACAGCCAAAGCATGCTTGATACGTTTAAAACACATTATTTGATACTATAATAAGTGTATAGTGTCAAAACATTTCAATCATAAATATAAATCATAGACGGCATGAGTGCCCCATCCCACTATGTCGCCATACTAGGCTCTACAAATAAAACCGCAATACACGTATTGGAAATTGGATTCCGTCATGAGTCGAGGCAAGGGGCAAGCTCCTCTCCGCGTTCGAGACACTCTAGCAAATGCCTCGGGACCGCACACAGCAATCCCCTGGATCCTCCAAGGCCGGTCCTCTCTTACTTTTGAGGATTGGCAATTCCTGAACACACGTTTCCCGGTCCTTACAGACCTATATCCGAGGCGCCTCGTATCCAACAACCACACAGGTGAAAAGTATATAAATGTCAGGGCTGGTAGGTCACTGACACCACCCTAGCTAGAAAGAAACGTCGTGCACTCCTTGGGTCCGTATCCCGTTTTTGACTCATACCGAGGTGTGAGGCTCGCGAATTCACGTTATACACAAAGCTACGCCACACAGGCCGTGCTTTGATCATCAACCACAAGACTTTGCTTTTCAACAGAAGCCTTGATCAATTGCCACTTACGCATGCCACATTGGCAATTCACTCCATGCGACTGATGTCCATCGATATACAACCTCTGAGCTCGTACGTCTCAGAGAAGGGCGTTAAGCAAGAGAATAAATTCTCCGCCGCCAAACAGATGTATATTTAATAGAGATCAATTAACATAGAATAAAATCCAATGTCAGACACACAATCCATTTACAAGTTCGTTCTGGGTCTGAACGAAACCGGAGGCACTTTCCTCGCATATCCATCCATCTCCAAGTACGTCTGGAAGATCACCAACTGATTCCCTCATCCTGGGTGTACAGCCCAATCAAGATCATCAGTAATCACCCAAACGATGTGAAGACTTCCGGTCTTCAACCACCGTCTTCATTTTCGACATCTCGTCGAATCGGTTATTCAGAATGGGTATAAACCCGGCCTTTCTGAATAACCCACGTATATAATAAACGAATGTTACATAAACACAACAAACGCCTCATTCCAATTCAGAATATTCTTTTATTCACAAAATCACATTCTTAGGGAAATGTTCCCATTAATTTTATCAAAGATAAATTCTTCAATCCTCCTTTGGATATCATTTCTAACTAGTCGGGATTAACTAACCACACCGAAGTAATTATTTATTTTATTTCCCAATCCCAACCTATATATCCCATGGAGCAAAACTGGTGATACTCCATTCCTAACACCACGGTGTTATCGGTAAAATTAATTACCATTTCACGTTCAAATCTAATTAAAGATTTAGCTATCGCTTTGGAGCAAAACTGGTGATACTCCACTCTCGATCACTTTTCAGATTTGATAATTTAAATTATCAATTCACATTTTAATCTAATTAAAGATTCATTAAAACTCCACTTAGTTTTAATCTTTCCAGAAATCGATATCTTGCCTTTAACTGGGTTAAAGAACCAATGTTATCTAAAACACGATTCATGATAAACCCAAATCACATTTGATATTAAATACAAGGCTCTGAATAGAAAATATACCGGCTTATATTCAATATCAAATTCTGAAACCAACAAATATCGTATTGGAAATAACGATATAAAATATATCTTTCAAATTCCCAAAACAATATCTGTATAGTCACGAAATCCAACATCGAAATATTCCGAAGATAATTTCGATTCAACTCCACTTCCACTTCACCTATTGGGAATATTGATTATTTTTAAAATCACTTTCAAATTCAATTTATTTATTTCAAAAATAAATTGATTTTAATTATAGTTCAAAACTAGCTCATTTCGATAAAAATTTATTTTTATCATTTCAAATGTGGAGTTTTCCAGCCCAATTCTTTCCAATTCACATACTATAATTTTACACAAATTATAGATATTTTTAATAATTTTATCAAGGCCCGTACAGTCGATTTCCATCAACGGCCATCGAACTGCACTTACAGCGACCTTTTCTGAAATTGATTTGGACATAATTCCAAATCCAACCGTTAGATTTCAAATTTCTAATATTCATTGGAAAGCTCTTTTCGATACGAACCCAACGGTTCCGGTTTTAGGAGAATCCGACGGTCGGATCTCCCGCAATGTCCGTTTGAAATAAATGGTCGAAATTCACGAACTGCCGCGGCGCGGCGCGTTCTGTTCAGGCCATTATATTATATATATAATATATATAATATATATTTCGTCGATTTCTATTTAAAACGAATTTTATAACTCGTTTTAAATTCGTTTCTGAAACAATTCAACTTCTATATTCAATTCAAATCAAAATTGAATTCTTCTTTATAAATCCGTTTTAAAATTCATTTCTATTCAATTCAAATTTTAATTCAATTTGAATTCATTTCAATTCACTTTCAATTCAATTTGAATTCGTTTTCAATTCAATTCATTTCGAAATCGTTTTCAATTCAATTCATTTCGAAATCGTTTTCAATTCAATTCATTTCGAAATCGTTTTCAATTCAATTCATTTCGAAATCGTTTTCAATTCAATTCATTTCGAAATCGTTTTCAATTCAATTCATTTCGAAATCGTTTTCAATTCAATTCATTTCGAAATCGTTTTCAATTCAATTCATTTCGAAATCGTTTTCAATTCAATTCATTTCGAAATCGTTTTCAATTCAGTTCATTTCGAAATTTCAATTTCAAATTATTTAATTTCGAAATCACTTTTCAATATTCATTATACAACGAATGAAATCGATATAAATATCGTTCACGTCAAAACGGCGCAAAACTAATCAACACGGCTTTATATTTTTCACAACTTCTTTATTTTATTCAACAAATGAATATTCATCCCATTCAACACATGAATCTATATTTTTTTCAACCCACGACTAATCTCAACACATGAGTACTGTCAACACATCACTATTTTTGTTATGTAAAATATTTTATAAAACTATGGTATCTATCGTTTGATTTTCAATTAGACTTCTACTGGGAAGTAGTTCTAATTTTAAATATGATAAAGATGTAAATTTTTATTATATAAAATATTTCACTCAACACATGAACATCGTCAACACATGACTATTTTTATATTCAACACATGAATTTTCTTTTATAATATTCATTATTTTCCCGATTGGAATGAGGCCCAATCATCACCATATAATGTTAATTATACGGATTCCATACAACACATGTATATAATAGCAATAATAAACAATCAACCATCATCCAAAGTGCACCACACTGTATAAGCATCAAATATAGATATCTAACGCTTATAACAGCCTGTCAATCAATCGATCGACATATTTAATCAATCAGGATGAGTGAACTTCAAATTTCATCCCAACACCCGTGTGGGGTTTCAAACAATCAAACACAGATTTTATTTGTGCAGTTGGGCGACGTGTAAAATTTATCGACCCAATCGATATCAGTCAAATCAGTGTATATAAACAAATCGGCCGATTTGTTTATAAATATTCATTTATCCATTTTCACGTTAAAAATTATATTTTTAACGATAAAACATTTTATTTTAACACCTGAATTTCTATTCAGTTCATTTATTCAATAAAATGATATTTTTATTTTTCTAACATATTTTAGAAAATTTCGGCGGCATAACGGCACGATACTAGAAACGGGACGAGGCCTAGCCTTATCCCCGGTCTAGTGAAGGCCCACGCCATTCACACATCAATCAAATCACTTTCGTTATGCAAACCACAAAATTTGGAGTAAGAGTCTAACCTAGCCTTACTCCTTCGCCTTATAACGGCGCACGTCTAATCCTAACCCATTTATCGATTCGATTTTCCACACCACAAACCACATTCAAACCAATATCGCAATCAATCACCAAACAGCCAAGCAAACAAGTCCATGGTCTGTGGACGATTGTGTCGGGTGCTACTAAACACCGTCTACATCCTAGTATATATATATATAACTAGAAAATAAATTGAAGAGTGAGAAATTCTCACCGAAAGCTATCCAATACCACGACTCTTCATTGATAGAAATCTTCATCGCTATCGCATCATCGTCATCTTCGTTGTCCATAGTCACTACATATATAAAAATCACACATTTTTATATTTCGATGTCTTTAAAATAAAAATCACATTTTTATTTATTCACTTTCAATTTAAAAATCATATTTCTATAATCACTTCATATATTTAAAAATCGAATTTTTACTATGCTATTCAATATATAAAAATCGAATTTTTACTTTGGTGTCATATAGATAAAAATTCCATTTCAAAAATAAAGTTTTCGCCTTTATAAAAATAAAGTTTTCGCCTTTATAAAAATAAAGATTTCGCCTTTATAAAAATAAAGATTTCATCATTATAAAAATCATCACTTTACTTCAACGTATATAAAAGAAAAATCAGATTTTTATTTCGCTACATATACAAAGATGATATTTTTATATTCTCTATCCTATAAAGATTATATTTTTAATACTTTAAAAATATAAAAATCGTATTTTTAATATTTCTATATAGTAAAGATTATATTTTTAATTTTACTACGCCTTTATATAAATTTAAAACTATGCCATGAATATTTTTATACAATGAAATGATTTAGAAATCATATTTTTATTCACCTAAATAAATAAAAACGATAAAATATACAAACAAGGAGGCTCACTGTTCGAATTGGAGGAGGCAGCGGGCACGACAGCGGCGGATGGCGCAGGAGGAGCTAGATGGCTTGCGTTCGGCGGTGGAGGTGTAGCACTGGTGGCGGTTGGATCTAGGGTTTAGGGTTTTACTGGGTTTGGGAGGGTTTTGCGGGTTCTAACTGAGGAGGGGGAGGCGGATCGAAGGGCGGAGGGGGTGCGGGGTTGGTCACGGTGATGGCGGGGTCTGGAGGGAGCGGCGTCTGGGCGGATTCCGATGGGAGGGCGATGTCAGAAGGCGGAGACGAGGTGGAAGAGAAAGGGAAGCGGCGGCGGGAGGAGGGTTTGGTCCAGGGTGTGATGGAGGGAGGAGGCGGCGAGCGACGTCCACCTGGGCGGTGGGGCGCGATCGACGAGGTGCGTGAGGTTTTTTTTCCTTTTCGATTTGTCTGAATGGTCAACCGGGGAGGGAGAAAAAGTTTTAAAGGAATTTATATATTTTAATAATATAATAATATTTAATTCGTTCCTTACTTGTTTTAATTTACGAACTCCAATCGAGACCCAACGCCTGTCGTCCCTAGTGTATTACCCTCATTCCGAACATAATGGGATATGTTTCATAGCCCAATTCGGCTGTTACGCTAAGTTTCCATTGAATTTAAAATATAAATCTTTTCATATTTAATTTAAACGCACATTTCAATTTACCGGGGTCACATACGGACTCTAAAAATTCTACAAAAATTATTTCTAGCTTCATATTGACGATACGGTCCTAACAAAACTAATTTCGTCGAATTCTGAGACCGTTTGAAAAATGGCCAATTTCCAGTCGATTAAAATCAACTGAAACTGGTCAAACGCGTTTTCCTTTGCCACGCTCACATATTGATTCTAAAAATTATGAAATTTGAAACCTAGCTATAATTTGACATCACGGACCCAACAAAACTGGTTTCGTCGAAATTCGAGGTCATTTGCAAAATGTCCATTTTTAAGGGCCTGAATTCCATAGCGACTATTCAGAATTTTTAACTGGACATATCTTTTGATTCTCGCTACGAAATTTTGATTTTTCGGATTCGTTGGAAAGATATTATCAATTAGATCCTAATGTTTTTGGTTTCACTAAAATCTGGATTGTTTTGCACCCGGTACATCCAATTGAAGTTTGAAATCGAATTATCGAACTACCGCGCCATTTTCAATTCTATTTATAATTATATATAATTATTTATATTCTAACGACGGCGTATATAATATATACGTCGAATTCTATTCAAAATAAATTTCTCATCGATTTTATTTAAAATAATCTATTTTAAATAATCAAAATTCGCTAAAATCGCTAAAATAAAAATTTCAAACTGGCTCGCATTTTATGGGTTATTACAATCTCCCCCACTTAAAACTTTTCGTCCCCGAAAAGGAACAAAGTCGAAAGTGGTTTGATTATTAAGCTCTACATTCGGTCGGGCTTCCATTCTCCAACTTTTCAGTTTCTGAGAATTTTCAAATTTTCAAAAATTTGGCTAACACCCTAAATTTTCGAAAAATTTCGCCATAACCTCCCCTGCACCGGGAGCATCGGGGAATTTCAAATAGCTTCCCCGGTCCTTCAGATCTCAAAAAGAAAAAGAAAAAGCCAAGCGGCTAGCCAATAGGCTCACAAAATCATCATCACCCAAACAAAACAGGAAATAATGTAGTAAACATGTACCTATTTGTCGGTCAAACAAATTTTATTCTCTGGCTCTAGCCTCCTTGCTATGACCTGTTCAATGTAAGTATATGTATATGCAAGCAAATGCGACCAATTATCAATATAGTTCAATATTTGATTATATTAGGCATAAATGGTTAAAATTAGCAAACAAATAAACAAACAACACAAACATCAATCAATTAGTGGATTAGAGTTTCAAATTCATAATTTTTGATATATATACAAAAAATCATGTTTTTGATGCCAATTCACAACAATGTATTCTAACTATACGAGTTTGGTTCTCACACCAGTCTAATGGAAATATATTGAAATCACACCTTCGAAATTCGAATATGAATACTGATGATGATGCACCATCATCAGAATCATCCCCGGATGTCTAGAATGTGATTCTATATCTACCCAGTATATTAAAACTTCGAATATACGTTCATGACGCGTATACGCGAAATCTTTATATATTGGATTACCCATATTCAAAATAAATAAATATTCAAATACGTTTAAAACGATTTAAATTTTCAAAACAAAATTTGTTTTCATTTGAAAAATATACTCTTCACACTCGTTCTAGGATACTACTGATCCTATCTCTAACGAGTCATTCTAATTGGATATTACTAACCCAATATCTGATGAATTCTTTCGTATGGTTCTAATGTGTCTTGTTCTCGAGCTCTGTAAACCAAAGCTCTGATACCACTGTGAGAACCCGTAACTTCCCCGTGAAGGAAAGCACGAATACTTTGAAAACAACACACTAAAGGACGCAGACGGAAGAACATTTCATTGTTATTACAACAATTCCATCAGATACAAGAATATACAGAGTATAAATGAATAAATTACATTCGACAAATATCAGAGATTACAATAAATTACACAGCAGCGGAAAATAATACAAAATCACAACTAGAAGTGATACACGGATACAGAGTTTTCCGAGCATCGTTCCAGCTGTTAATCAGGACCCTGTGAATATAAATCTGCAAAACCAAAACTACTAGCTGCCCGTGTGGAAAATAGGGGCACCCAGAGTTTAGGTTAAAACAATAAACTCCAGGTCAGTCATGTGACTGGTGTGAGAACTAAAATAGTTATTAATATTGGTTTTAAAGTTAGGTAAATCAAGGGACCACGCCGTATAACACGGAACGGGTTTCCTCCCAAGAATACCAGTGCATAAAACAAACAGCGCAATGCTAAATAAAGAAAAATGAAGCTGTTATAAGACCCAGGTCCCATCACACAATGCAACGCAAGCCGGAGGATAGGGTTTTTACCTTATAACAGCCAAAACATGCTTGATACGTTTAAAACACATTATTTGATACTATAATAAGTGTATAGTGTCAAAACATTTCAATCATAAATATAAATCATAGACGCCATGAGTGCCCCATCCCACTATGTCGCCATACTAGGCTCTACAAATAAAACCGCAATACACGTATTGGAAATTGGATTCCGTCATGAGTCGAGGCAAGGGGCAAGCTCCTCTCCGCGTTCGAGACACTCTAGCAAATGCCTCGAGACCGCACACAGCAATCCCCTGGATCCTCCAAGGCCGGTCCTCTCTTACTTTTGAGGATTGGCAATTCCTGAACACACGTTTCCCGGTCCTTACAGACCTATATCCGAGGCGCCTCGTATCCAACAACCACACAGGTGAAAAGTATATAAATGTCAGGGCTGGTAGGTCACTGACACCACCCTAGCTAGAAAGAAACGTCGTGCACTCCTTGGGTCCGTATCCCGTTTTTGACTCATACCGAGGTGTGAGGCTCGCGAATTCACGTTATACACAAAGCTACGCCACACAGGCCGTGCTTTGATCATCAACCACAAGACTTTGCTTTTCAACAGAAGCCTTGATCAATTGCCACTTACGCATGCCACATTGGCAATTCACTCCATGCGACTGATGTCCATCGATATACAACCTCTGAGCTCGTACGTCTTAGAGAAGGGCGTTAAGCAAGAGAATAAATTCTCCGCCGCCAAACAGATGTATATTTAATAGAGATCAATTAACACAAAATAAAATCCAATGTCAGACACACAATCCATTTACAAGTTCGTTCTGGGTCTGAACGAAACCGGAGGCACTTTCCTCGCATATCCATCCATCTCCAAGTACGTCTGGAAGATCACCAACTGATTCCCTCATCGTGGATGTACAGCCCAATCAAGATCATCAGTAATCACCCAAACGATGTGAAGACTTCCGGTCTTCAACCACCGTCTTCATTTTCGACATCTCGTCGAATCGGTTATTCAGAATGGGTATAAACCCGGCCTTTCTGAATAACCCACGTATATAATAAACGAATGTTACATAAACACAACAAACGCCTCATTCCAATTCAGAATATTCTTTTATTCACAAAATCACATTCTTAGGGAAATGTTCCCATTAATTTTATCAAAAATAAATTCTTCTAAATTTATTCTTCAATCCTCCTTTGGATATCATTTCTAACTAGTCGGGATTAACTAACCACACCGAAGTAATTATTTATTTTATTTCCCAATCCCAACCTATATATCCCATGGAGAAAAACTGGTGATACTCCATTCCTAACACCACGGTGTTATCAGTAAAATTAATTACCATTTCACGTTCAAATCTAATTAAAGATTTAGCTATCGCTTTGGAGCAAAACTGGTGATACTCCACTCTCGATCACTTTTCATATTTGATAATTTAAATTATCAATTCACATTTTAATCTAATTAAAGATTCATTAAAACTCCACTTAGTTTTAATCTTTCCAGAAATCGATATCTTGCCTTTAACTGGGTTAAAGAACCAATGTTATCTAAAACACGATTCACGATAAACCCAAATCACATTTGATATTAAATACAAGGCTCTGAATAGAAAATATACCGGCTTATATTCAATATCAAATTCTGAAACCAACAAATATCGTATTGGAAATAACGATATAAAATATATCTTTCAAATTCCCAAAACAATATCTGTATAGTCACGAAATCCAACATCGAAATATTCCGAAGATAATTTCGATTCAACTCCACTTCCACTTCACCTATTGGGAATATTGATTATTTTTAAAATCACTTTCAAATTCAATTTATTTATTTCAAAAATAAATTGATTTTAATTCTAGTTCAAAACTAGCTCATTTCGATAAAAATTTATTTTTATCATTTCAAATGTGGAGTTTTCCAGCCCAATTCTTTCCAATTCACATACTATAATTTTACACAAATTATAGATATTTTTAATAATTTTATCAAGGCCCGTACAGTCGATTTCCATCAACGGCCATCGAACTGCACTTACAGCGACCTTTTCTGAAATTGATTTGGACATAATTCCAAATCCAACCGTTAGATTTCAAATTTCTAATATTCATTGGAAAGCTCTTTTCGATACGAACCCAACGGTTCCGGTTTTAGGAGAATCCGACGGTCGGATCCCCCGCAATGTCCGTTTGAAATAAATGGTCGAAATTCACGAACTGCCGCGGCGCGGCGCGTTCTATTCAGGCCATTATATTATATATATATAATATATATTTCGTCGATTTCTATTTAAAACGAATTTTATAACTCGTTTTAAATTCGTTTCTGAAACAATTCAACTTCTATATTCAATTCAAATCAAAATTGAATTCTTCTTTATAAATCCGTTTTAAAATTCATTTCTATTCAATTCAAATTTTAATTCAATTTGAATTCATTTCAATTCACTTTCAATTCAATTTGAATTCGTTTTCAATTCAATTCATTTCGAAATCGTTTTCAATTCAATTCATTTCGAAATCGTTTTCAATTCAATTCATTTCGAAATCGTTTTCAATTCAATTCATTTCGAAATCGTTTTCAATTCAATTCATTTCGAAATCGTTTTCAATTCAATTCATTTCGAAATCGTTTTCAATTCAATTCATTTCGAAATCGTTTTCAATTCAATTCATTTCGAAATCGTTTTCAATTCAATTCATTTCGAAATCGTTTTCAATTCAGTTCATTTCGAAATTTCAATTTCAAATTATTTAATTTCGAAATCACTTTTCAATATTCATTATACAACGAATGAAATCGATATAAATATCGTTCACGTCAAAGTGGCGCAAAACTAATCAACACGGCTTTATATTTTTCACAACTTCTTTATTTTATTCAACAAATGAATATTCATCCCATTCAACACATGAATCTATATTTTTTTCAACCCACGACTAATCTCAACACATGAGTACTGTCAACACATCACTATTTTTGTTATGTAAAATATTTTATAAAACTATGGTATCTATCGTTTGATTTTCAATTAGACTTCTACTGGGAAGTAGTTCTAATTTTAAATATGATAAAGATGTAAATTTTTATTATATAAAATATTTCACTCAACACATGAACATCGTCAACACATGACTATTTTTATATTCAACACATGAATTTTCTTTTATAATATTCATTATTTTCCCGATTGGAATGAGGTCCAATCATCACCATATAATGTTAATTATACGGATTCCATACAACACATGTATACAATAGCAATAATAAACAATCAACCATCATCCAAAGTGCACCACACTGTATAAGCATCAAATATAGATATCTAACGCTTATAACAGCCTGTCAATCAATCGATCGACATATTTAATCAATCAGGATGAGTGAACTTCAAATTTCATCCCAACACCCGTGTGGGGTTTCAAACAATCAAACACAGATTTTATTTGTGTAGTTGGGCGACGTGTAAAATTTATCGACCCAATCGATATCAGTCAAATCAGTGTATATAAACAAATCGACCGATTTGTTTATAAATATTCATTTATCCATTTTCACGTTAAAAATTATATTTTTAACGATAAAACATTTTATTTTAACACCTGAATTTCTATTCAGTTCATTTATTCAATAAAATGATATTTTTATTTTTCTAACATATTTTAGAAAATTTCGGCGGCATAACGACACGATACTAGAAACGGGATGAGGCCTAGCCTTATCCCCGGTCTAGTGAAGGCCCACGCCATTCACACATCAATCAAATCACTTTCGTTATGCAAACCACAAAATTTGGAGTAAGAGTCTAACCTAGCCTTACTCCTTCGCCTTATAACGGCGCACGTCTAATCCTAACCCATTTATCGATTCGATTTTCCACACCACAAACCACATTCAAACCAATATCGCAAGCAATCACCAAACAGCCAAGCAAACAAGTCCATGGTCTGTGGACGATTGTGTCGGGTGCTACTAAACACCGACTGCATCCTAGTATATATATATATATATATATATATATATATATATATAACTAGAAAATAAATTGAAGAGTGAGAAATTCTCACCGAAAGCTATCCAATACCACGACTCTTTATTGACAGAAATCTTCATCGCTATCGCATCATCGTCATCTTCGTTGCCCGTAGTCACTACATATATAAAAATCACACATTTTTATATTTCGATGTCTTTAAAATAAAAATCACATTTTTATTTATTCACTTTCAATTTAAAAATCATATTTCTATAATCACTTCATATATTTAAAAATCGAATTTTTACTATGCTATTCAATATATAAAAATCGAATTTTTACTTTGGTGTCATATAGATAAAAATTCCATTTCAAAAATAAAGTTTTTGCCTTTATAAAAATAAAGTTTTCGCCTTTATAAAAATAAAGATTTCGCCTTTATAAAAATAAAGATTTCATCATTATAAAAATCATCACTTTACTTCAACGTATATAAAATAAAAATCAGATTTTTATTTCGCTACATATACAAAGATGATATTTTTATATTCTCTATCCTATAAAGATTATATTTTTAATACTTTAAAAATATAAAAATCGTATTTTTAATATTTCTATATAGTAAAGATTATATTTTTAATTTTACTACGCCTTTATATAAATTTAAAACTATGCCATGAATATTTTTATACAATGAAATGATTTAGAAATCATATTTTTATTCACCTAAATAAATAAAAACGATAAAATATATAAACAAGGAGGCTCACTGTTCGAATTGGAGGAGGCAGCGGGCACGACAGCGGCGGATGGCGCAGGAGGAGCTAGATGGCTTGCGTTCGGCGGTGGAGGTGTAGCACTAGTGGCAGTTGGATCTAGGGTTTAGGGTTTTACTGGGTTTGGGAGGGTTCTGCGGGTTCTAACTGAGGAGGGGGAGGCGGATCGAAGGGCGGAGGGGGTGCGGGGTTGGTCACGGTGATGGCGGGGTCTAGAGGGAGCAGCGTCTGGGCGGATTCTGATGGGAGGGCGATGTCAGAAGGCGGAGACGAGGTGGAAGAGAAAGGGAAGCGGCGGCGGGAGGAGGGTTTGGTCGAGGGTGTGATGGAGGGAGGAGGCGGCGAGCGACGTCCGCCTGGGCGGTGGGGCGCGATCGACGAGGTGCGTGAGGTTTTTTTTTTTCCTTTTCGATTTGTCTGAATGGTCAACCGGGGAGGGAGAAAAGGTTTTAAAGGAATTTATATATTTTAATAATATTATAATATTTAATTCGTTCCTTACTTGTTTTAATTTACGAACTCCAATCGAGACCCAACGCCTGTCGTCCCTAGTGTATTACCCTCATTCCGAACACAATGGGATATGTTTCATAGCCCAATTCGGCTGTTACGCTAAGTTTCCATTGAATTTAAAATATAAATCTTTTCATATTTAATTTAAACGCACATTTCAATTTACCGGGGTCACATACGGACTCTAAAAATTCTACAAAAATTATTTCTAGCTTCATATTGACGATACGGTCCTAACAAAACTAATTTCGTCGAATTCTGAGACCGTTTGAAAAATGGCCAATTTCCAGTCGATTAAAATCAACTGAAACTGGTCAAACGCGTTTTCCTTTGCCGCGCTCACATATTGATTCTAAAAATTATGAAATTTGAAACCTAGCTATAATTTGACATCACGGACCCAACAAAACTGGTTTCGTCGAAATCCGAGGTCATTTGCAAAATGTCCATTTTTAAGGGCTTGAATTCCATAGCGACTATTCAGAATTTTTAACTGGACATATCTTTTGATTCTCGCTACGAAATTTTGATTTTTCGGATTCGTTGGAAAGATATTATCAATTAGATCCTAATGTTTTTGGTTTCACTAAAATCCGGATTGTTTTGCACCCGGTACATCCAATTGAAGTTTGAAATCGAATTATAGAACTACCGCGCCATTTTCAATTCTATTTATAATTATATATAATTATTTATATTCTAACGACGGCGTATATAATATATACGTCGAATTCTATTCAAAATAAATTTCTCGTCGATTTTATTTAAAATAATCTATTTTAAATAATCAAAATTCGCTAAAATCGCTAAAATAAAAATTTCAAACTGGCTCGCATTTTATGGGTTATTACACAAAATCACATCCTCAACATAAACAGACTTGAAACTCCTATCAGACGACCTCTTTTGGGCCCGAAAACAGCGATTACAGAGATGAGCTTCATAACTTTTGTAGATCTCTGAGTTAGCTTCAGTTTGAGCTTCGGTTTGGCTCAATCGGACTTAGGGTTTGAAAGTTATGCCTTTTTCCGTAAACTTGGTGCAATCTGGCAATTTCCTGGATAAAGCGACGAAGCGTCACATGAACTCTCGGATCGCCCCTCATCGGATCGCCCCCCTCAGACCACGACCCGTTTGTGGTACACCTTCAGAGCATGACCCTCTCGTGGTGCACATGGTGGTCACGATCCGCCATCGCGATCCGACCCCGTTACCACGATCCGATCTCCAGACCTGCAGATACACACACTGTTTTGACTTATTCTCATGCCACATCTTGCTCCTACTTTACCGGATCGGGTGCCACGTACCCCATCACGGTCCGGTCAACCCAGAAGCTCTCCTACAACTATAAATACACCATTTCAAGGCATTTTTAAAGGACTTTTGGCTGAGACTTTCTCCTACATCTCCACAGCCTCTGCCATTACTGATTACGAGGACTTTTCACCTTTCTACATCTAAATTCTCCTATTATAATCTCAATAAACACACAGATTGTGTGTCTGCATGTAACTGATTCTTGTAATCTGTCAGTATAACAATAAGATTATAAAGTGGACGTAGGCTACATCTACAGCCGAACCACTATAAAAACCTCGTGTGTCTCCTCTGATTTTACTTTTTTTTGCATTCCGTGATCTGTGATCTGCATTTGGGTGTTAGGCCCAATTTTTGGTCTAACATTTTGGCGCGTCAGGAAGGGGGGCACACGACAATTTCAACTTCTGCTTGGATTTTTTTGGCTATTGGATCAATGGCAATCAAAAGGAAGAAGACTGGAACTTCCGCTCATGCTGATGATGCTGAAGATGAAGGCACGAGGAATGAGGCAAGCCTGGAGGCTTCCTCCCATGAAGACCCATCAGCATACCTGACTAGAGACGAGATGGATGGAGTTCTCGCTGAATTGAGGACCCAGATGGCAAGGCAGGACGATCTCCTCCAGAAACAACAGGAAATGATCAACCAATTCTTCGCTCGGATGGATGGAAGGCCGTGCAACGCTCAAGTCATTGGAGATGAAGCCACAGAAGCGGCTCGTGCATCACATGGACTCGGGGGCAACCCCCTTGCTCTTGGTAACGCTCAGGAACAACCGAATTCAGCTTCGGATCGGATGGACAACAGAGCACAAGCTCCCACTCAGCAACATGAAGCAGCTCGTGAAGGGGCTCTAGGATCCAGTCGGATCGCCCACCTGCTTCACGACCCCAGCTCACGAGCCAACCTCCATGGTTCACGACCGGGTCGGGTCGCTCCCCATGAGCCACGATCCGCGATCCGCTCTCGGCAGCTCACCAACAGATTCCGTTTTCTCCTGCACTCAACGTTGGGGGCACCAGCTCTGATCTTGGCAGTTTGCAGCAGCTTTTTGAAGGCAATCGACTCGCTGATCGGATTCAACGCCTCACGAGAGGCCGCACTTATCAGAATGACGTAGATGACGTCAATCACAAACCATTCACTCAGGAAATCAGAAATTCCCGCAATCCACCAAATTTCAAACTTCCGCAACTGGAGCCCTACAACGGCAGGACAGATCCTACCGTGCATCTCATGCGCTACAAACGACATATGGAAGTTCAATCGGCATCGGAAAACGTTATGGCGAAGTGTTTTCCTCTTTTTCTGACTGATATAGCAGCCATGTGGATTCGACAGCTCGAATCTGAGTCGATCAACAGCTGGAACATGTTGGTCGCACGCTTCCTTGAATTTCGGGTTCACATCGCACGACCTAAAAACGTCATGTCGCTCACAACAATCAGGCAGAGGCCTAGAGAAACTCTGCGCTCATTTCTGGAAAGATTCAACGTTGCAGCAGAATCGGTTGACCGACCTGAACAATCGATGGTATTGATGGCCGCAGTATCAGGTGTCTTGGATAATACGGAATTCAAAAAATCTTTGTACCGGGATCCACCACGAAGTCTCGGTGTGTTCTACCTTGAAGCAGACAGATTCCTACGCGAAGAAGATGCAACTTCCGAGAAGAAGACCCTCGAAGTCAACATGCTCAAAAATGGAGAACCATCTGATTCTGGAAATGGCAAAGGAAAAGCCAATGCAAAGAATGATCGTAATGCTCCACCCCGGAGAGGGTCCAGATACGACAAATATACTGAACTGAATGACACTCTGAGCAACATCTATGTGGATACAGGGGGGTGCTGCCTCCTATTCGCGGCCTCCCAAGAGGGAGCCAATGCTAGCACAACGCAATTCTGGAAGACATTGCATATTTCATGACATGGACGATCACAACACTGATGACTGCAGACATTTGCGAGACCTTATTGAGGATCGTGTCAGGCGAGGAGAACTACCCGAGTATGTCATTCAACCAACATCGCTCACACCTGCGCTGCCACCATCGAATCCCGGGAGAGGGAACGACCCTGGATCAAGCAATCACGGGCTTATCATTAATTGATCCCACTCAGTGGATCTCTTCGGTTTGACGAACTCCGGTTCGTAGTTCATGTTCTTAGGCTTTTAGGCGACTTCTCGCCCTTCTTTGTTTTCCCTACATGTAATAAAAGCAGTCACATCATCCCACACGCACGGAACCGGCTTGTGGTCTCCAGTCGTGTCCGGCAAACAACTGCTGCATTATCATGAATTAACAATAGGCATTGAGCTCCGGCTCCTAACTGGATCTGTCCAGTACAAACATGAGCTGCAGCTCCCAGCTGGATCCGTCCAGTATAAACAAACCTTCGTATGCTTGTCCTCGGTCATCTTACTCCGGTAAGGCCATCATGAAACCTCATGCGCTTTTCCTCGGTCGTCTTGCTCCGATAAGGCCGTCTTGGAACCCCTCTAACGTATCCTCGGATGGTTTACTCCGATAAGGCCATCTAGGAAATATTCTTGCATTGTTTGTTTTATCTTATTGCAGGTAAAAATTCCTGGTCTTCTTGGATTTCTCTGGCCTTAATACGATCCCGTGTGATCGTCGGTTTTCTGGCCTTAATACGATCTGACGTGATATTCGCATTCTGGACTTGGATTTCTCATATTATCCATAACACATCTTCCTTCAACCAGCAAGATATGTTCTGGAGGGCAAACGTGTTGACACATTTTTTGGCAAAAGCTGTCACACATGGAATTCTTGAATGATAACATGTTCAAGCAATGGAAACAACGTCAGAAGACATTGAGAGATTTGGTCAAAATCACATCCTCAACATAAACAGGCCTAAAACTGCTATCATACGACCTCTTTTGGGCCCGAAAACAGCGATTAAGGAGCTAAGCTCCATAACTTTTGTAGATCTCTGAGTTAGCTTCAGTTTGAGCTTCGGTTTGGCTCAATCGGACTTACGGTTTGAAAGTTATGCCCGTTTCCGTAAACTGGTGCAATTTGGCAATTTCCTGGATAAAGTGACGAAGCGTCACATGCACTCTCGGATCGCCCCCCTCAGACCACGACCCGTTCATGGTACACCTTCAGAGCACGACCCGCTCATGGTGCACATGGTGGTCACGATCCGCCATCGCGATCCGACCCCGTTACCACGATCCGATCTCCAGATCTGCAGATACACGCACTGTTTTGACCTATTCTCATACCACATCTTGCTCCTACTTTACCAGATCGGGTGCCACGTACCCCATCACGTTCCGGTCAACCCAGAAGCTCTCCTCCAACTATAAATACACCATTTCAAGGCATTTTTAAAGGACTTTTGGCTGAGACTTTCTCCTATATCTCCACAGCCTCTGCCATTACTGATTACGAGGATTTTTCACCTTTCTACATCTAAATTCTCCTATTATAACTCAATAAACACACGGATTGTGTGTCTGCATGTAACTGATTCTTGTAATTTGTCAGTATAACAATAAGATTATAAAGTGGACGTAGGCTACATCTACAGCCGAACCACTATAAAAACCTCGTGTGTCTCTTCTGATTTTACTTTTTTCTGCATTCCGTGATCTGCATTTGGGTGTTAGGCCCAATTTTTGGTCTAACAGTTTGATTTTAGGAAAATCTAATCAAAGTAAACTTTGGTTTAAAAACAATTCGTTTGAACAAATGTTGTTCCCAAAATTTACAAATTCAATTTTGACTAAACTCAAACA
Source organism: Allium sativum (assembly GCA_030737875.1). Taxonomy (NCBI): domain Eukaryota; kingdom Viridiplantae; phylum Streptophyta; class Magnoliopsida; order Asparagales; family Amaryllidaceae; genus Allium; species Allium sativum. Next base: position 15,151,211 of record CM060925.1, read on the forward strand.
GATTTGGGTTCCTAAGGGTACAAAGGTAAATTCAGATGGATTGTTACTTAAACAGGTTTGGGTACCAAAAGTCATATATACAATTAAGAGTGGTTTTATAAATTTTGTTAGACCGCTCGATCCCCTAAACAATTGGGTACCGAAGGAAGATGAGGAACCACATTGCGAAAGAGAAATTAAATTCAAGTTATTCCATATCTTTGAATCGTTCGGTGTTCCTTAGCCATTGTTGTTGAGTTAGAGATCCAAACGTCTATTGTAAATCAGGTATGATCTCTAAACTCATTTTTTGTTTATAGTCTCTGTTTTTTATTCATTCTTACTTTCTAGTCCTCTTCTATTTTTCTTTTATTCTTCCTTCTGCTTATTCTGATTCACTTTGGCACTGCCACAATATTTTATCTACTTCTTGAACTTATTTAACTTTAAATTGCAAAATTATTGATTTTCTGGAAACTGAAATTCATTTGTATAAAACTTCCATGTTTTGATGATTTCCAGATCTTGAATTTAAAATTGTAAATATTTTTCAATTCTTTTGAAGTTTAATTGTTTTTATTCCTGAATTCCTAATAGTGCTGAAGCATTCTTACCATATCTTGAACACTGTTATACAACATTCTAAATTTTTTAATGGTCTTAAAAACTAATGAAATTTAATATAACTTTTTTGTTTTGAGTTTCTTCTAACTCATTTTGGAAAAACTTGAAAAATTGGACTCATTATAGCATACTACTATTTTTCAGTTGTGATAACTTCATTGTCTTTTGGATGGGCATGATTACTTGCAATTGAAAATCTTTTGGCATAGATTGTTGTGTTACATCTTGAAATTCATTTTTAATTCATGGTTTTTTGGATTGGATATTTGATTATTATTTTTTGAAATCATTTGAAATTGTTGATATCTTGAATCTCACACACTTCTTGGATTTGAAATTTATAATCTTATGTGATTGATTCATTGGATCCCGAAATTTACACATCTCTTCAAGTGATTTCAAATGAACTGCTTTAATCTTGGATCATGATCTGTTTCTCGTGCTTGTTACAAAATAATTATGAAAAATTGTCCCGTGAATCTGTTTTTGAAATTGAATGTTTGTTGTTCTAATAAAAGGAACTAAATTGTTAAAATTGTCTGCTTGGGTTCGGATACATTGTAATTATGGGCACTAAGACCTCCATGTGATATCTGTCCTAAGAGCTTTGAAAATCTCACATTCAACTGATTTTCTTTAAACTGATTCTCATCTTGTGTAGATCTTTCAGAATCCCTCTTGTAATTGATATTTTCAATTTTAAAATCATTTTTGGTTATTTATTCAAAAATTGGAATCATTGACCAAATTGGACTATATTTAGAACTCATCAAAATAATTATTAGATTTATGAAATTGTGATGAGTTGTGACTATAGTATATTTCATAACAAGAGTAAATTTTAATTTGTCATGATATTTGACAAATTTTACAATATCTTTGAATTAATGCTTATTTCACGAACATCTTATTTTTCTATTGCATCCTTTTGTCATCCATTATGATTTTATATTAATGTGGAGAGTTCATATTTAAAAAATCATCTTCAATGTATAGTTCCAAAAATTTAGATGGAAATTAGATTATATTACTTTTTAGAAAAAGCGATAATAGAAATATTTTCAAAAATCCCGGTACAGTTGAGCATTTTTCATAATATGATTAATTTAGAAATTTATTTCACAATCATCTCTGTACCTACCCTATTTCTATCATCCATTTTGGTTTCATATACTGAGGATATTTGTATATAATAAGTGTTTCTCTAATCCGATTTAACAAACCTAGATATGGTCATGCATGGTGAGAGATTACTTATAATTTAAGTAGCGACTGATCTCATTTAAAAGTCCTAATAGGCTGTGTATGGTTAGTATGCTCTTAAAATAAAAAGAAAAGAAAAGAAAATTAATAAAATTTTATATATGAAATCCTCCTTGCTATGTAAAGACCAACCTATCAATCCATTTTTCTAATTTGTGAAATGTGTTTCTATTTTATGATTTTTTATGTTTTTTGATTGGTACTTTCTGGGATTTGCGATTATTTGATTTTGTCACTTGATTTGAATTTATAACCATAGTCCAAATCCATCGCTATTTTGTGCTAATTTTTTTTAAAAATTGTTTAAAAATAATTGAAATTCATGTGCTTCAAAACTCTCACAATTTTATAAAATTCATCGTAAATCCATTATTCTACAATGTAAAATTTGCCATTAGTATGAAGAATATAATGATTTTTGCTTGATTGAATGAAATTTAGGATGTACATTCTCTCACTTAATTTGATTTTATATTTCTAGTCTGTATTTCATCACTATTTCGATTTCTATATCCTTTTGATGATAACAAAAGGGGGAGAATGGTTAAGATTTTGATTAATGAGTGAATATTTCATGAATATTTTTAATATTGAAAATTAATTTGTTATTTTTCTTCGCTCATATGCACATATTTTGGGAGAGTTATGTTGTAAGGGGAGCATACATATAGAGGGAGTCCTACAATTCACTGATAAACACATTTATTATATTCAAAATGTTATGTGTATGTTTATCATCGTTAAAATGGGGAGACTGATGTGTATAACAGTATGATTTTTGTTTGATGATAACAAATAAAAGTATATACATATACATACATACATATATATATATATATATTCTTATAAATGTGTTTGTAATTGTACTATTCTACTACATCACATAGAGAAATAAATATTTATATTTGAATAGAATACCATTGCACAAGAACTTAAATATTCAAACAGGATTTTATTTAAATATAATATTTTATTTCAACATTTCAATAATACAAATTTCACAACTCCACTATTGTACATCTCAGTGATAGTATACATTCAATTTCACTCATTACAATGGTTCCTCACTACAACACTCAGTCACTCAGAATCAATTACATTTCACTCAGTTGTATACACATACAGACTCATATACATTCACAACCACTCAATTACATATACATTCCACTCTGCTCTCTCAGTTACGCCAACTGACACACTTATCTTCACTTTGCTTCAGAGTCAGTGCAGTCACCTGTATACCTATCACAGAAACACACACAGTAAATTGAAACAAAAATTGATTTACATTCTAGCAGATATAAATTTATTTTAAATTTTATTTACCTTAGAATTTTGGTGTGTTTCTCATCATATTTCTTGACTTGGTATGATATGTATATACATCTATCTGTGTCTAGACTACTTGTGATATTCATAGTGATTTATTGTAAATACCACAAGGTAGACTATATCTCTAGTGCTCACATATATAAACTGCACATACATAATACATGTATACACATACATGTGTATGTATATACACATATATTTTGTGCAAGGGAAAAATGGTCAAATTAGTGAGTGCACAATTCATGCCAAATCTCAAGTCAACATGGCATATGAAGCATGCAACAACATAGCTCAATGTCAAATGCACAAGCACAAGCAAATGTGCAAGCTCAATTCAGGAAATGGTTCAACTAGAGTGTTCAAAAATGATTCAATGAAGCAGCAATGCAAATGTTGACATGTACATGACATGGCCCAACAGAAACATGGATGGTCAAGTCATGGCAAAACCATAAATGAACAAGTTCATGCAAAGTCAGATCAGCACAAGTGCACATGGATGTGGAAGTGCATATGTACAAAGTGCTCAGTGGCATGTACACATCAAGATAGACAGAGGGTAGAAACAATTCTAAATAGTGAGGCAACATAGTTGTTGTATACAATAAGCATCATGACACATATATACACCCAAATCAGTGTGAGTGTATATATATATATATGTATGTGTATATATATATATGTATGTATGTATGTATGAAGTAATGAACCCAAAGAAGCAAGCCAGTGGCAAGATAACCAAATGCAAACATATGTCCACAGCAAAACAGAATACTGGGCAACAATACATGCAGCAGGTTAGAAATGAAACAATGCTAGGTCACAAGAATGCATTGAAACAGAAACAACAAGGCAGTGAAGAACAAGCTACAAGCGTGAATCAACGCAAGTGCATAAACAAGTACATGCAAACATCCCAGCAGTGTCGGGCATACAACATCAAATGCCAACAGGAAAGTGCCCAAAGTGAACAAAGCAAGGTTTAAGGACAAGACTGGACAAATGTACAGAACTAGGCAAGTTTTGAGATTGTGCAATACAGTAGCATGGTCAGTGTACAAGAACAACAATGGACAAAAGGTCTACAGTTTCAAGCATGCATAAGATTGCATGAAGGAATACACACAAAATACATGGTGCATAAACAATGGGAAATACAGACATTTATCATGCAAGAAATCTTCCAAAAATAAACTCAACAATCATGCAAATACCGAAGCCAAGTCAATCAGCATGAATATTGAATATTGTTTTCAGAATTGAATTCTGTTAAAAATTGGCCAATACATATTTTGGGAAGTTTTTAATCTCACAAGAGAAATGTTTCCAAATTTTAAACTGGGCAAGAAATAAATTTCAAAGCTTTCTTGAAACAATTGAATTTTATTTCTGGAAATGTCATGCATTAATTATCAATAGTGTTCAAAATTGATTTATGGCAAGAAATGAATTCACGTTTTTAAAACATTTCATAAATTCGAAAGAATTCATTTTTGGGCAAGTTTTTTTATCAAGAGTTGCCAGAAATCAACAAATTATTCACGACAACCATTCAAGAAATCAACGCAATATCAAAGCCGAGTCACACAAGAAATAAGAGAGATGTTTAGGGTTTCTTAATCCTATAAATACACCAGTTCATCATTGGCATAATCTATCGAAACCAAACAACGAGTTCGAAAGCAAAATAAAATCAAATCGGAGATTACTCACAGGGGTTCCGATCGCAAGTCGCAATCCCAAATCATTTGACAACAAGCAACATTTTTGAAGCCATTAGGGAATTCATAAACAAACAGAAGTTACAAATTGATTTAGGGAAGCAAAACCCTAATCGGGTAGGTCATTAAAGAGAGAAAAGAGAGGGCCGGTATATCTTGGAAAGCCAAAGCAAAGAAAACAAGAGGCCGACTTTTTTATTTTTGGAAGAGGGTTTTTGCTTTATTTTATTTTTTTGTTTTTTATATTTCTTTTGTAATCATCCATTAGTTTTCTAGGTTTTCTATATAACTAGGGTATACTAGCTATAGGATTTATAGTTAGGGTTTACGACTTACGGGTTTGTAATTCGAGGAAAAATTGATCTTGGGGATAAAGATCAGTCCAGGATTTTGAGCATAGGATTAGAGCAGTAGCAGGATTTGCGAGTTTACATGGTTTTGTAAGCGGGGATCTATTTTAATACCTAGTAAAAATCTTGGGAATGCAACAGTAAGCAGGGTTTGCGAAAGCTGGCTAAAATCTGTGTCATTTACTTTCTGCATTTATTCTCTCTACTACAATATGTGTTGTGATATTTTTATTATCTCGTAAATCTCTAATAAACCCTATTCATCTTACCTCTAGGTTAATCAAGATCCTACAATTATTTTACATGCTCATATTAAAGAAAATGCCAGAAAATAATAACATGACCATTTGTTTTATATGTCTTTTGCATGATTACCCAGGTCACTGCATTTTTGGACCAAAAATTACCATGCCATTATCCTAATAAAGGAGTCATCATATGAATTTGAAACCGTTATTGTTTCTTGTGTATAATTTCTATTTAGTTTGTTTTTATAACAAAATTAGTACTTGAATTGTGGTCATCATAAGTATACTTTATGCCTGAGTTTGTTTTGTATATAGCATGCATTAGTCAATTTTTATATAATTTGACCTCTCCTATTTTGTCATAATAGATCAAGTATTGCTTATGGATGCTTCCGCATGTGATAAGGATTAAGGATTGAAGATCTTCTTCTTTCAGCATATGATTTTTAGTGTAATTTTTATTGTGTATCATTTTGGTTGCTTTGCAATGTCCAATATTGTGTGCATGAAAGGATTTTAAGATTTTAGCTATTTTGAATGATGTGTTTGGGTTACAAATGCATGTGCATTGAGGTAATTATAGAAAACTAATGCGCTAAGCATATATCTATGCAAAAAGAATGTGTTTTGGTATTTTCTTCTATTAAATCTGTTAGGCCTGTAGCTGTCTATGCAAAGTGAACGTGTTTTGGGTTACAAATACACGTTTATATGAATTTGATTAATGTATTTGGTAATTGCAAAATGAATATACTTTGGTATTGTTTTCTATTAAATTTGTAAGGCCTGTAACTGTAGCTGAATAATAATCAACTTTTGTTAAAGAATGTTAGCATTGTGTTCATTTTTTTTACATACAAGATGAATTATATTTAACTAGTTAAAAACATAATAACCGAACCATTTTAATTTAGTTTGGTTCAAGTTTGGTTTCTATTCAATTTGGATGGGTATGGTTTATTTAAAATATTATTTGGTTTTAAGTTGGTATTGGAATTTTTATGTAAAACCGTACCGAACTGACCATTTTCTCACTCCTACCATGAACTAGTGGCATGTTGTGATTACCAATACTTTAGAGGATCCGGTCTCGTGGGATTAGCTTTAAGCTAAATTTGAGGATAAGTTCGTTCCTACGGTCCAAAAGTTTGTTTTGTTCAAAAAATGTGCAAAGCTTGAGGAAGGAGATATGTCTGATTATTTTGCTAAGTTTGAAGCCTTTTCCAAGTATGAAACGGTATTATAGATACTTCTCTTAGGAAGAACAAAAAAATTCGGTCTTGACGGGTGCTTTGGTGAGAAGTTGTGGATTATATTGAAGTTCCTTTCAAAAATCTTGTTTTGAAACAACCCAAAAGGCATGAGAGCATGTTTTCGAAAAAGGCTATTGTTGCAACATATGCTATTGGAATAGAGGAAACGAAGCCTTAATAAAGCGGTGAGGTAAAAAGAGATGCCATAGAAAGAGGAAGCGACAACAACTAGGAAAAGGAGGGTCAAATAAGAAAAAAGATAAGAGTAAAGTGGTTTGCTTCAATTGTAGAAAAAAGGGTCTTTATTCCAAAGATTGTAAGGATCTTGAGGAGAAAAAGTGCTTCAACCATTATAGCCTGGACATTTGAAGAAGATTGTTCGGAACTTGCTAATGATAAGCTGGTTGTTAGAGCATATGCTTTGGATATTGTACCTACTTCTCTTATTGCTCCTACTGCTAAGGATAAGGGTAAGAAAATCATGGTGCAAGGTAAGTTTTCTATTCAAGATGTTTCTATTAGAGTTCCAACTAATACTAGAGCTTCGCATTCTTTTATATATAGTGATCTAGTATGCGGATTGTGTTTGAAACCTAAGATAATGGATGGACCTTTTTTTAGACTAACCTCATAGAAGGATCTACTAGTCTTTGCATGATTTTCCATGGTTTAGTTTTATCGGGTCATGCTTGCTCTCTTGTGTGTGATTTCTTTGTTTAAAATTTTATTGGGTGCATAATCATTTTGGATAGGGACCATCTCAAAAGGTATGTGGCTATAGCAGACTACGACTATCTTGGGCTGATAATTAGGAATGCGAAAGGGCAAACAGTCGTTATACACTTCCTTTCGGATGATAGAGTATTATTCGTCTTTTATATTCGTTTGAGATTCCACATGATGATTAGTCATCTTTTTCTATGGCTAATGAGTATCCCGATGTCTTTGAGGAAGTAAACAGATTGATGTCGCATAAGGAGATTGAGTTTCAGATTGATTTACTGGATAGAGGAAGAACTTTAGTTATGCCATTGAGGCAGATGGTGCCTTGAGAGAAGAAAGAGTTAGAGGTGTAAGTGGATGACCCAATGAGGAAGGGACTCATTTAGAGAAGCATATCCAAATAGGGTGCACCAGTTGTGTTTGTGACAAGGCAGATGTTTCTTTGAGAATATGTGTTGACTATCGTAAAACGAATAAAGTAATAAGCAAGAATAAACATTCTCACCCATAGATTTATGATTTGTTTGAACAACTACATGAGGAAAACGTGTTTACTTAGATGGATTTAGCCACTGGATTCCATTAGCTTAAAGTAATTAAAGATATTGTACTTGTTATTGTATTCCCAACTCCATTAGGATTTTATGAGTGGTTGGTGATGCACTTTCGGATTGATCAATGCTCCATCATATTTTATGGATCTTATGAATATTGTTTTCATATATTCATTAAAAAAGTTCGCGCTTATGTTTGTGGACGATATCCCAATCTACTTTGGGATAGAGGAAGAACAAAAGACGCTAGGGGACTATATTAGAGATTCTAAGGAAGCATCGGTTGAAAGAGAATTTCAATGAGTATCATTTCAGAAAGGAAGAAGTAGAGGTGTAAATTAGACCCGACCCGATGGATCCAGACCCGATCCGGTGGAACTTAGTTCTAGGCATGTCGATTTTTATCGGTTCTGGACTATACGTTTCAAAAATCTAGACTAGACTCGAACTTTGGTTCGAGTTGGGTCGGATCGGTTCCGATTCGGTTCGATGGTAACACTAGAAATGCATATATTTCAATTTTTTTGGTTGGGTCTTTCATGTCAATTCAATTTGGTTTGGGTTTTATCGGGTCTTAACTGTATTTTTCATTACCTATACCCAACCCAAGACTTATCGGGTTCAGTTCGGGTTTGGGTTTTCGGTTCTAATTTCCAGCCCTAGGAAGAAGTGAGATTCTTGGATCATTTAGTATCTGGTCAGGGGATAGAAAGGGATTCTACAAAGGTAATAGCAAATTTAGGATTAAAATCAGCCCAAGAATGCTTCGAAAGTGAAAAGTCTCTATGATTTGGCAGGATTATATATATGCTTCATCAAGGATTTTTCAAAGATAGCAGCAACATTGGTTAACCTAACCAAGAAGAACCAGACCTTTATATGGAATGCTAAGAGTGGTCATGGTTTTGTAACTTTGAAGGAAAGATTAATGAGTGTACCATCATTGATTATTCTAAGCGGGAATGAATAAATAATTGTATACACCGATGCTTGTGATATTAGTTAAGAGTAGTGTTGATGTAGAAAGGAAAAGTTATCGAAAATGCTAGTTGACAACTGAAGCTACATGAAAGGAATTATCTTACTTATGGTATTGGATTAGGCACGATTGTGTTTGCTCTAAAGATGTGGAGACATTATCTATTGGAAGTAAGTTTAAGTTATTTACGAACTATAAGTCTTTAAAATATGTTTTCTCCTAGAAGGATCTAAATCTTCGAGAATAGCAATGGTTATAGTTTTTGCTTCATATAATTTTGGTATGTTCTGCACTTTAGGGAAATGGAATGCAATTGCCGATGCGTTAAGCAAAAGGCATGCTTATTTAAGTGATATGTTCTTAGAATTTAAGCAACTAGAGTATTTAGCTGGATTTGATTTCGTACCACATTGTGCTTTAGAGGCTAATATGTTGGCACGTTTATCCATTAGATCTACTTGCAATGAAAGGATTGGAGCTAACAATAACTGAGATGCTAAGCTAATGGAGATTGTGGGAATACCTGAGATAGGAGTAGAATCCGAGAAAAATGAATTACGAGATCGATTGAGATAGATGGCTTCATATAGATGGAAGATTATATGACCAGGAAGTGAATGAACTTTAAGATGAAGTTTTGAGAGAATTTCATCACTCCAAGTTAACTACTCATTTTGGTGATAATAATATATATCAAGTTATGAGAAGGACTTACTACCGGAGAGATATGAAAGTGGATATTGGAAAGTTTTTCTTGAAGTGTATAAATTGATAGTTGGTGAAGGTTGAGCAGAAGAAGCCTAGTGGATTGCTATAATCGCTATAAGTTACCATATGGAAATGGGAGTTGGTATCCATCGATCTTATTGATGGGATTCCTTAGAGCATGATATGATAGTATATGGGTAGTTGTTGATTGTCTAACCATGGAGTTTCCCAAGAACATCGTAAGTGATAGGGATCCCCTCTTTTTTGGAAGTGTCTTCAAGAGATATTGGAAACAGACAACTTATCACCCTCAGATCGATAGGCAAACCGAGATAGTAAATCATATATTGGAAAACCTTCTTAATGCCTGTAGTAGATTTTGGAGGATTTTGGAATGATCACCTACATCCAGTTGAGTTTTGTTTATAATAAAGTACTAGTCGAGTATTGATATGTCACCATATGAGTCTTTGTATGGACGAATTATCTAGAAAATGTAAAGGTAAATTCAGAAATCCTAAGACCTTGCATGCCACTTTAAATTGTGGGGAATAACAAAAACTATATTAGGAGGAATATAGTTAATCTAGTTAAGGTGCAATGAAACATGAATTAATGGGATTGTACATAAGAGGCAGAAGTGAGTACGGGGATGAGGTAGCCAGAACTCTTTGGGTGGTATGTCTCATTAGTCGTATTTACTTGCATCATTCTATCTTATAATATTAGAATTCCACATATGAGGTTAGGAATTTTCTCTGCTGTTGTGCGTTTGGATGATAAATTAGATGCTAGGTTGTTTGCTAATGGATGGTAGGCATGCGAGATACTATGTTTGCTTGGGGATTTCGAAGGCAAAATTCCTAAATGAGGGAGAATGGAATATCCCGTATTTTGCGTTTTAAAAGACCATAAGATAATTCTATTTAATTCATATTTGTTTGTATCATTCTAATAATTTGGGATATGGTTATTTGGGATGTTCTACATGTCCATGATTTTCACTAGATCTTTATGCAATAATAACTTTTGATAGGAGTCTAATTAGATGTTCTAACTTGCCCCATTACTTTAGAAGGTGGTTTCTGATTCCATACAATAGTCATGTGTAGGAATTGGATAAGTGTTTTGAGAGAATTGTCAATTTTAAGTTTTAAAAGTTGCTGGTCAGAATTAGAGTAATGTTAATATATTCAAATCAGCAATCTGTTTAGTCTAATCATATTTAGTTATAAATAAGAGCTGAATGAATTCATTTGATATTTTCCCTCTTGTTCTCCTGTAGCTTTGAACCTAAATCTATTATAATTTATCCCCAAATTCACAAACCTACTCTCAATTCATCAACAATCATCTATAATCGCTAATTAGAGATTAGATCTCTTTTTTTTGGGCACATTCACTTAATTTTTGCTATTTGGATTGAATCTATAATTAATTTCATGAAGTTTGGAGATTAGGTAAGTAGCTTGGTATCTTGTCTATATTGGATAATATGTCATAATTAGTAGATTACATCATTTATAGTTAAATTAACCTTAAAACTTGATTGGATCTAGTAATTTTGATCTAAAAATGTTAACTTAACAATGAAATATGACGATTAATATGTTCGACCCTACGTAATTAGCGAGTTATTATCCATCTTAATATTATCTTTATGATTCGATTTTATTGATTCATGTTTGTATCTGATTGAATGATTATGCATGATTGTAATTGGTTGAATTTGTGGTTTGAATGGTTGAATTTGCTTCTTGAATGGTTGAATTGCTTCTTATGCTTGATTTGTGTGTTGGTGTTGTACATGCTTAGGATTTAGGTGAAAATGGGAGCGAATTTGGAGCAAGTTCGAAACCTAGTTTTATTTCGAAAGCAAGAGGTGAGCTCGAAGCCAACATGTAAGCTAGAAGCCATTTTATTTGAGGATACATGAAAGCTCAAGGCCGAGGAATTGTTTAGAGGGTTGTCGGAGTGTTTCAAATTGAAGAAAATAGATATACGCAACTATATTCGAAAGAGGTCCAATTGATATGCAACATCATGTCTTGGAGCGGGAAAGAGTTCTTGAAATCAATTCACTGATTTAAAGAAAAGCAGATTGGTGATTCAAAGCATGACAAGGTAGGTTTGAGGCATAACAAGGTAGGTTTGAAGCAAGACAAGGCAGGTTCATGGTTCAAAGCAAGACAAGTTAGATTCAAAGCGGTGATTCAAAACAACTTTATATAGGTGCTTTGAAATGAACTTTGGATCGATGTGGATTGAAGTAGTTACGAATCTTGTCAAAGCAAGACATTCAAACAAGTGATTCAAAAGAAGGCAGTGGTTTAAAGAAAGAGAATGCCTCAAAGCAAGTGTGATTAGTGTTCGAAACATGGCAGATTTTTGATTCAAAGGATTTTGCTTCGAACAGATCAAGATAAATGATTTTTTCCACCCGAATCAAAGCATGTTAAAGCTCAAAACAACTTATTTAGGAGCAAAATGTTTCAAGGGTCGAAGCAAAGTGCTTTAAAGCTCGAAATAGAGTGTTTCAAAACAAAATGCATTAAATCTCAAAGAAAGTGTTTCAACGCCTAAATTAGAGTGCTTCTATAATAGCCGAAATTTCAACGATCGAATATTTAAATGATTTATTTAAATTTTTAATAGTTATACTGTGATTTGCCTCTTATACTCAAATTTTATATATGATTGAATCATGACTTAAGACTACTTTCATTGAGTCTGGATCGATAGTGCGAACATTTTTTAGTATAAGCATCGATGTATTTTAATAAACCGTTTTTCAGTCAGTAGCCCATGGTTAATTCGTAAATCGATCCAAGAAACTAATTTTTTTATACGACGGAATTAGATCTCGCAAATTTATCCATTAGGCTTGAAATGGCTTCTTGCATTTTCTTTAGCATGGTGTTTTATACGTTTGGAGTTTGGATCTTTCAGATTGAATAGTGCTGGATAAAGAGGATTGGGCTATGTCAATTTATTTAGCCTATATGAGGCTAACCTCTTCTCATATTCCTCATTCACTTTCATCCTACCATAATTTCCTCCTTATCTCCACTGGTGGCCTCTTAGTTACCCTTATTTCTCTTTTAATCCCCCAAGCCTTAAACCTTAAAAATAAATTTTCAAAAACTAAATAAAAATCACCATAATTCTTCTCATCGGGTTCTCTACAAAACCAATAAAGGAATTATCTTTAATCAAATTTTTGAGAGAGATCTCAAGTTCAAGAGAGCAAAAGAATGGGTTATGGTGATTTGGAGCTTGGTTTGGAGATAAAGAGGTAAATGAGATGATTCTCCTTATCAATTTATATGTTATGCTTCATTTCCTTTACTGAAAATTATAAATTCATATGAAGTGAGCGGAGATTTCTATGCTAAGGTTTAGACTTGTATTCATGCTATAATACGTTTCACTTAGCTAATTAATATTTTGAGACCTTAATAATATGATGTGAAGACAGTTAGTATGCCCTATAATTGATTTGGCTAATTGAGTGGTTTGTTGTGATGTTATTGTTTGATTTAGGATTGATTATTTAAAGTAATTGAGTTAAAAAATGGGTTGGAGATTTTATAATGAAGATTATAATTTCATAAAATGTATATGAGATTTTATAAAATGGTAATATGAAGTGTGCTTAATTTCAAGTTCGACAATTAAGTATTCAAAGGCTTGAAGTTAATATGTAAGCTAATGAAACATTTTATTAGTAAAAGCAAGATTTGATCTGGTAATGGTTGACTTATTCATTTGATTGTACATGTGTGTATACGTCCACAAGCTTATATATGTTTTCTTGTGTCAAAACTATTGTATGTTTTCTTGTTTACATAGCCATATAATCGTTTATGCATACAGATATATTTTGGATGCGAGTTTATTGCATATGTTTCATGTAGCCATAACGACTCCCCCATGTGTGCAAAGTTGCATGAGAGTACACCAAATCAAGTAATTGTTCCGATGAAGTCCCAAATGTGAATTGTTAAATGTTTTGAGTTTGGCCATGAAACCGACCTATTTCCTAAAGATCATTCCGATAAGAGTGATAAAGCACTCAACTATCACTGTATCAAATGATATATAATAACGACATAGATATGTGTTGGAGATGTTAGAAAGTTGTAAAACACTACTATACATCGAAGATAATATGGTTGAAACGACTAATTTGTGTTCATTGAGTTCCAAAACCATTCGTCCAGTCACTATCATCGGTATTCATCCAATAGCGTATTCGCTGAGGATATGATTTTGAATATGAATGAATATAGAGTGGCACTGTGTTGTAAAGTTACCACTTTGAGAAGTGTGTTTGGAAATGACCAAATCGTTATCCTGACTACGTATCTCAATTATATGGAGCTGTGTATCGAAGATGTTTAAGGAGGCATCCATATCAAAACTTGTTCAAATTTGTGGTTTGAATACACTATATTGTATATAATTTCTCCATGATCACAACGGAAGAAACGACTAGTCATTTGGAGCTATGGATCAAATGTTATGATCGTTTGAAGCTCGGAAGTGCAAATAGGACCGTTTCCAAGCATTCAGTTGAATGGTAGTTCCCACTCAATTAACTGAATTAGCCCAATTTCAAACCAGAGAGCAACAGGTAGAATTCAACCGACTGAATTATTTGCTTAGGCGACTAAATCGCTTGGTCAGTCGAATATAATTCTTATTCCATTAGCTGAACCTGATGTTGATCACCTGGATCGGTTGATATCTCAAAACATGAGAACTTTCACATATTTTCACATATAAAGAGACAGATTGAGGTACTACAGCCTAAGGAAGTTCAGTAGGTTTTGGAGCACTTTGATTTTGGGAACCATGTGTAACCACTCCAACTCATATTGCAAAACCAGGGATTTTGAAGTAGACCAAGAGGATATACCGTTGAAGTATTATGACATTTGGGTCATGCATTCGACTGGAATGCAATTCGAGTTAATATGGGGTTTGTGTTAGAGTTTTCTGGTAGGTATCTAGGCCGAGGTGATTGGAGTAGTGTGTGGCGATCCTATACGACTTAGGTGATAGTGGGCTAAGATATGGAGTTGGTCAGCAGCGAGTCATCTATGATTTTGGTGATAGCAAGCTCAGATATAGAATTGCCCAATAGCAAGTCATATACTATTTTTATGGTAGCAGAATGAGATATGAAGTTTCTCAAGAACAAGTAATATACGATTTTGATGATAGCGGACTAAGACATAGAATTGCTCAGTAGCGAGTCACCTATGAGTTTGATGATAGTGGATTGGGACATGTAGTTGCCCAGTAGGGAATCATCTATGATTTGGTATAATCGTAGTGACCATACCCATGGTGTACCATTATGGTCTTATAGTTGTGACCATATGCATTGTGGCGTACCATTTTGGCCATATAATAGTGACTGTACGTAGTGGGGGCATATCTTAATAGTAATGATTTTTGTTTCAGGACCATGGGTCGATCAAGGTATAATGTTGCTATTTTATTAGTAGTTTGAGCTAGTGTATCGTAATGGGATATATTATGATAACTTGTTACAGGAGAAGAGTAAGTTACGGTCTGATCCCTTACCTTTGAGGTAGATTTACTATGCTTGTTTATGGGTAGTCTGGATTTCCCCCGAACCACGATGTGGAAAGGGCCGGCTATGGTTTGATGATTCATGTTTATTTGTATATAGTTTTAATATACAATATTTTTTTACAGTCCCCTTTACACCAAGGATTTATGTCTGGGCTACGTTTTACCGTTGTCTGCTTATGCCATAACAACTCTTAGGTACTCCATTGAGTAGTTCGAGAGTCGGGTGTGTAACAATAAAAAGTTTAAGATTTATTGATTAACAAATTTGAACATTTAAAATTTAATGTTATAAGTTAATAAATAAATATTAACGTTATAAACATAACCTTAAAAGCTTACAAAGAGTATTAGATTAAAAATGTTAACACATGCATGTGAATTTGAGAAGTAAAGTACAAAATAAAACAGTAAATAAGAATTAATTTCCAGAAGGAGATAAACTGAATGTCATATTTATAACCACTGCGACGATTTTTTTTCAAGACAACCAGTTTGATATATAGTTTTAATATATTTGGAGTTATGATTTAGAAAATATTGAGTTTGTACATTTATAAGAAACACACATGAAACCAATAATTTCCAATGTTCAAATTTTGTGAACCAAAACTATGCTAGGTGGAGTGATAGAGCATGCATTTTCTATATTAGAGGTCGTGAGTTCGATTCCCACCATTGACATATTTTTAAAGTTTAAGAAAACCAATCAAAAAGATGCATGTGTGTATGCATATATATAAATAAAAGGTTATGTATGTGTATACATATTATATATATGTGTATACATATATGTATTTGTGTATGTATATATATGTGTATGTGTATATATATTTATGTATATATATATGTGTGTGTGTACATATATGTATATCTATATACAAATGCATGTGTGAGTGTGTATTATTTAATGACGTTAAGTAACATTCTAATTTAAAATGAGTATGCGCATACAAAATCTAGAAATGGTACATGTTTGAAATTAAAATTAGACACGTGTTGAAAATAGAAGAAAATTAATGTGGGGGGAATAAATGTAATGGCGCGTTTTGTTAGCTGTCGAATAATTAATTTATTTAATTATTTATATATCGATTTAGCGATATCGATAACTTAAAGTACAACGTTCAAACTTATAATTTATAATTATAATTAAAACGAACCTGAAACGTCGCGGCAGTTCGCAATTTGGCGATTTGAACTTCAACTGAATGTACATGATTCATTCTAAGCCGGATTTCTGTGAAACAAGAAACGTGTGGAGCTGATGGAGTATATCTTTCTAGTGGAGAAGAAAAATCGGGATTTCGTCGTGTAGATTTTGAGTTACGTCCAAATCAAATTTTAGAATAGTCGTTATAGAATCGTCCATCGACCGTAATGGTTTATTTGATATAACTGCATATCGGTTTCGAATTTAGACGAGGTTCTTTTGAGGCGTAGTGATAATTTAATTTTTAGAATTTTACTGTAATTTTTAATTAATTAAATAAACAACTTTTTATTTGGAGTATTTCGCACCCTGAAATCAACATTTTGAAGTTTCAAAATATGAGTCCAACTACCGATATTATTATATTTTTGGGATCGTGGGACATTGCTGGTCTCACTAGTACTTTTATTTTTTTCGTTAGCAGTTCATAGGTGTACGAAATTTTATACGACCGGTACCCTAAATATAATATCCTAATGTATTTCTGCGATCAAACAAGAAGGCAAGTAGCTCCTTCTCAATCCATTCATTCTGAGTGGCCCCAAACAAGATTTCGTGGCCTTAGGAAAATCCACCAAAATTTATATAAAACCTATATAATCACTTTTACAGCAAAAATTCTAAGACCGAATTCATTCGTCTCGCCTCCAACAATTTTCTCCGCCGCTTATTTTTGTACCAGGAAAAACGAGATCTCGAGCTTCAAATCCAATCCATACAAAAACCGAAAGCTGTGAGGGTCGAGACGAGGTCCGACGAGATCAGACTAAGGGAGGGATCAACGGTGAACTACCGGAAGTAAAGTGAGCGAAGGGCATTTGGAAAAGGGTAGTGTATGGGGTTGTTGGAGCTCGGTTCGTCTGAATCTGAGCGAGGATGAGGGACATTTGTTGAATGCAGTGGAGTTCGAACGGGGATGATGGGGAAATTGATTGAAGGGTCTTTGCTGTGTTGAGGGAAGGTATAAACGGTCACGAAGGAGCTGATGCTAAACATAATGGGGAAGAATGGACGTGAGAACCAAATCGAAATAATAGAAGAAAGAAATAAAACAAATGAAGATAGGGTACTGCTGTGTAAATACGGGTGCTAGAGTAGTGAAGTGGTATGGCCGTGGAGACTGGTGTATAGGAGGACATCACAGGAGTTTAACATTGGAAGGAAGGGTGGAATAACGGCTTGTCTGTATTAGTGAAAAAGGGATGGCCGTGGAGAGATAACGAGGGTCAGTACGGTGTTCATAGATTGGAAATTTCATTGAGTAAATGGTAGAGGAAATGGGATCAACGTATTCGGTAATGGATTGAGGATGGAGCGGTTTCGTGAGTTATTGGGAAGGAGGCACTGTGTATTTGGATGCCTCTTCATTGATGGGCGGACGGGCCAAATAATTTGGGTAAGGCCCAATTAAAAAGGAAATAAGTTGTTCTTGTTTAATTTAATACTTAAACTTGTAAATTAAATATCTGGTACATATGGAATCAGAAATTCGCAAACTGGGATCCGACAGGATCGTATGGACGGGCACTACGACTTGGAGCTGACCGGAAGTGGAATGGAGCTCGTTTGAATTTACGGCGAATTAAACTGTTTGATTCAAATCAAACAACAGTTTATCGTTCTTTAGCGATGAACTGCAAATGTGAGTAAAACTCACTAACTCTGAACAGTTTATAATTTCATGTTGTATTGTTAGAACTGTTAAAATTGTCTGTTTGACTGTGTGTTGATTGAACTGCTAGTCAGTTAGTTAAATTTCTATATTGATTCTGTTTAACAGAATATATCATATGGAACTGAAAGTGATGTTATCTATATTGTCTAACATCTGTGATGCAGGGAAACAGGTTGGAGGAATCCGACTGGATTCCTCAACAGTTATTTTATTGTTTTTCATATATTGTTATATGATGTGATATAAAATCTGTGGGCGATTATATGTGCTTGGACGATATTGAATATCTGATTTGATATGATTGAATACCATAACATACCGAAATGTTGAAAAGGGGATTTTCAATGTTTATATTGAAAATGAATCTTATTTATAAAATCGATAGGATTTTATAAAAGGAAAACATTTATTTAATTAGGAAATAAATAAATGAAAAAGGAAACATTTATTTAGAAAATAAATGGAATAAAGGAACATTTATTTAGATTATAAATAAATGGAATAAAGGAATATTTATTTAGGAAATAAATAAAGGAACATTTATTTAGATTATAAATAAATGGAATAAAGGAATATTTATTTAGGGAATAAATAAAGGAACACTTGTTCGGAAGATAAATAGAATTATACAAGGATAGATTTAAACACGTGCTTCGCACACAAGTATAACACGATATGGATTTTAAGGAGATATTGTAGAAGTAAGAATTATAGCCAGAGTGTGATAAAAGGATTAAACAAAGTAATTGGTTAGGTTAACCAAAGCAAGTTAGTCGAGTTAAACAAAGTAATTTGTTAGGTTAACCAAAGCAAGTTAGTCGAGTTAATCAAAGTAATTGGTTAAGTTAACCAAAGTAAATTAGTTAAGATAAACTAAGTGGTTAATCGAAGTGAATTAGTTAAGTTAAACTAATTGGTAAATCAAAGTGAATTAGTTGCGTCAAACTAAGTGACTTAGTTAAGTTAAACTAATTTGTAAATCAAAGTGAATTAGTTGCGTCAAACTAAGTGAATTAGTCAAGTTAAACTAATTGGTTAATCGAAGTAAATTAGTTGGGTTAATCAAAGTGAATTAGCTGAGTTAAACTAAGTAAATCGGTTAGAGTTAATCAAAGTGAATTAACTAAGTTAAACTAAGTGGATTAGTTCAGTTAATCGAGATAAGTAAATCAATTTAGGTTAAACCATTTGAGTTAACCAGTTAGGTTAAACCATTTGAGTTAACCAGTTAAAATTTACCAGTTAAAGATAAACAGTTAGAGTTGACCAGTTAAAGTTGACCAGTTAAAGTTGACCAGTTAGAGTTGATCAGTTAGAGTTGACCAGTTAGAGTTGACCATTTAGAGTTATCCAAGTGGAGTTAATCGAATAGAGTTGCCGAATATCACTTATTCGAAGTAGAGTTATCGAATATAGAGTATTCGAGGGAAGAGTAATCGAATATAGTTTATTCGAGTGGAGAAATCAAATGCTATTCATTTGAGAAGAGTTACCGAATATTAATTATTCGAAGAGTAGTTATCGAATATTGGTTATTCGAAGTTAGTTAATCCAAAGGAGTTATTCGAAGTTAGTAATCCAAAGGAGTTATTCGAAGTTAGTTAATCCAAAGGAGTTAGTCGAAGAGTTAATCGAATATAGTTATTCGAAAGAAAGTGTTAATCGAATATAGTTATTCGAGTAAAGTTAAAAGAGTTAATCGAATATAATTTATTCGAATAGAGTTAGAGAAGTTAATCGAATATAGTTCATTCGAATAGTGTTGGAGGAGATATCGAATATAGTTTATTCGATAGGATAGAAGTGAATATAATTTATCAATTAAGTCATTCGAATGAGTTATTCGAAGGAGTAAATCAAATTAAGTTAATCGATTAGAGTTGAGTTAATCGATTTGGGTTAAGTTAAGTTATCGAGTTAAGTTATCGAGTTAAGTAATCGAGTTAAGAAATCGAGTTGAGATAATCGAGTTAAGAAAATCAAGTTGAGTTAATCGAATAAGTTGTTCGATAAGAGTAAATCCATTTAAGTTAAATCGGATGTTAGTTATTCGATAAGAATTGACACATTTAAGAAAATCGAATATTTGTTATTCGATAAGAGTTAATGAAATAGAGCCAACCAAGAAGAGTTATTCGAATATTAGTTATTCGATAGGGGTTAATCGAAATAGAGTTTATCGAATGTAAGTTATTAAAAAGGGAGTTAATCGAATAGAGATTACTCGAAAGAGAGTTATACGTCGAATTCGATTATAGCGAATTCGGGAAAGTACTATTTACTTTCCAGGGTTTAAATCAAGATTTAGTTATTGATTTAGAAATTAGGTGTCTGTTAAATTATTCGAGTTAGGAGATAAAGTTATAATTTAGGTTAGACATTGCAGAAGTAGGAATTATAACGTTATAGTTATAATCAAACGTTTTCATATAAGAAGTGGATTCGTAACCTGAATCTGAGAATTTGCGTAAACAGAAGATTGGAAAAAGTGAGTAATGATTTGGCTAATTAAATTATCTGTTAAATTCGTTTCTCTTAGCTTTTATACTCGTGATGCCTTGAGAAATCGATAATGATTTGGCGGGTATGACGATGTGGCATTCAAAGTAATTGAAGAAATAATCGGTCAAAGTGATAAACGTGACCTCAAAACCTCACAACCCGGAAATAACAGAAGTTGGGCTAGGCAGCATGGCTAGTTGGGCCATACCCAAGCAGGGTGTATTATCACCATCTAGAGAATATTCAATTGTACTTCTTTATAATCTATTTCAATGCTGTCCCTTATCGGGAAGGATGGTTGCTGATCCCAACCATCGGTGATAATATATTCGTTACACTCAAGCTAAATGAGTGAACGGTCATGTGTGGCCGGGTTGCAAGACGTTCTTGTTGAACCCTAGTGTATCTCCTCTAGAGTACACTGATCGGAAGGTGCTCCCATACCTTGTCTGTTGGAATCCAATCTCCAATAAGCGCTCACGGTTTTATTTGTATACTATGTATGTGGAACGTGAGATGCAAGCGTTCTGCTAGATTGATATCTATTTGTATTTAGACATTATTATAATATCAGAAAGATATCCTTTATTTAACCAAGTGTTGGAGTTTTATTCACACCAGTCCCATGACTGACCCGGAGTTTATTTTGTTTGTTTTCCCTAAACTCTTGGGTGCCTAAATTTGTACGGGCAGTCAAGTAGTTGGGATTTTACAGATACACTTGGAGAGCTTGGAGCAGGAGACTTCAGGATTATAGCTATTATTATTCCGCTGTGTTGTTAAGTGTTGTACTTTGAAATGGTATGTATGTACGAGTACTGATTTGTATTTCAAAGTTATGTTATATTTTATTCGTTCCGCTGTGAGATTCGTGTTTACTCTGATGATGTAAGTTCTTCTTCTTCTTCTATTCTATTAGTTCTATCTTTTCTTCCTCACCCTCTACTTTCTTTCACTAACGTTCTCGGAGTTTTCGACTCTCGAGGAGTCGAAAATTTCCAGCCGTTACAATAAACCAGGAAATAAATACAATGTTAAAAATAACGTTTGAAATTTTGTGTAAATAAACATAAATAAATTTCAAAATATATGCGCGTATTAATTACGCGTTTGAATTTGGAATTTAAACCCATAACAAAACCGGAAAAAAATATAATAAAAATATAGAAATAAGTGTAAATGTCTTTGAGTGTGTATTTGGGGTATATGTTGTAATGCATTAATTTCGTACGTTGTGAATTAATCACACGTTGATTGCACAAATTATGGATTAATTGCACACTAATTAACATGTTTTTCAAATTCTAGATATACATATGCATATCGATAAGTGGAAAATAAGGAGAAGGCCAAACTTAACAAAAAAGTTGGCCAAAAGTATGCTAAGTTTGGAATTTGGCCAAAAAACCAACTTTTAGTGCAAAATGGAAAATGCGGTGTGGCCTCCTGAAATCCACCTTTGCACTAAAATGTGGACTTTTGGTGTAATGGCGCGTTTTGTAAGGTATAATAATTAAGTTATTTAATTATTTAAATAACGAATATATTAAATAAACGATAGTTGAACGTATAAATTTTAATAATAATTATAATCGAGCCCGTAACGACGCGGCAGTTCGTTATTTGGCAAGTTGAACTTCAACTGAATGTACATGATTCGTTTTAAGCCGGATTTCTGTGAAACAAGAAACGTGTAGAGCTGGTGGAGTATATATTTCTAGTGGAAGAGAAAAATTGGGATTTCGTTGTATAGATTTTGATGTACGTCCAAATCAAATTTCAGAATAGTCGATATGGAATTCGTATATAATTCGTAACGCTTTATATACGTTATAAAAGGGATTTTCAATGTAAATTGGATATCGATTCAACCTGGACTTAGAATATGAAATATATAATTATCCTGGAGCCGTATGATATTCTATTGTGAATGTATACGATAATATTAATTTATTAATATTTAATTAAAATTGTTTTAAATATATTTATATTTAAAACGGTCTAATTAGAGCCTTAGAAAATAGCAACTTTTGCAAACGAAGTCGGAATTCGACAAAGCCAGTTTTGTTGGATCCGCAATACCAAATAGTTGTTAGATTTCCAGTTTCGTGATTTTTAGAGTCACTGTGTGGCCGTACGGATTTTTAGAGTGGAAAATAGACAGTATTTCGACGGTTAGAAATACGCTGTGTGAGCATACTGAGTCGGAATTTGACGAAACCAGTTTCGTTGGGACCGTAATGTCGAACTCTAGCTACACGTCAAGTTTGGTGATTTTTGGGTATCGTATGTGGTCGTAGGGATTTTCAAGGACCATTGACGAGTATTAAATCGAGAAAATAAAATAGATAAAGCAAAAATAAAATATCCAACATTTTTTCCTGGCCAAATTGAAGGCCACGCAACCCCTCTCCTCAACCACAAAGTTTACCTACCACAACAGCCCATATAATACCACGTTCGAAAATACACAGCAAAAGTTCCAAGTTAAGAAAATCAAAATCAATTGCAAAGAAATCCTATAAATCCTCTAATACATATATTTGCAATCATCCTTGCAAATCCTTCGGTTCTGGGTACTTCGAGCTGGACTCGACGTGTTTCCTGGTTCGTTGGAAATGATGAGCGAAAGCTAGGGTTTTGATTTCGAGCAGATGGAGGAGGCTTTTGGCAAAACTGGGTTTGGATTCGGGTTTGTGATGGAGAATAGCACCTTGGCGTGTGTTCTGGTGAGGGTTCGGTGACAAAAGTGACGCGGTCACTGGAGCTATTGGAGGACGTCGCACCCGGTATCGTGAGTGCGAGCTGAGCAGTTTTGGGTGGAGGTGGTAGAGTTCGGGTAGAGAGACATGGTGATGGTATTTGTTGGTGAATTCGTGAAATATTGATGAGGGATTTTGGAGGTGGAAGTTGGGTTTGCTCTTGCGTTTTGGGTATTGGAGAGCGACAGCATTTGGGGAAGAAGGGGATGATGCGGGTGTGGGCTTTAAGGGTATGTGGGCCGGTGATTTAAAGGGTAAAAGCCCACTATAATTTAATTATCCATGTTTTGTTTTATTTAAAATATACTCTAACTTGTAAACACTGTAACTCGGTCATACGATGTCAGATTGACGAACCGTAAGTTGCATTGGGATCGTATGGATGGACACTACACACTGGAACTGACTGGAAGTGGATTGGGGCTCGTATGAATTTATGGCGAAATAAATTTGTTTGATTCGAATCAAATAACGGTTTATCGTTCTTTAACGATGAACTGCAAATGTGAGTAAATCTCACAAACTCTAAACAGTTTTATTCTCACGTTGTATTCTTAGGACTGTTAAATATTGTCTGTTTGATTGTGTGTTGACTGTTTGATTGAACTGCTAGTCAGTTAGTAGAGATTATATATATATGTATATATATATATATATATATACCGTCAAATAGTTATATGTTGATTCTGTTTATCAGAATATTATACTGGTGTTGTCTAACATCTGTGGTGCAGGGAAACAGGTTAGAGGAATCCAACAGGATTCCTCAACAGTTATTTTACTGTGATTTTTATATTGTGATATATAATGTGATGTATATAATCTGTGTGATTATGTGTGGTGGGACGATATTTATCGTTGTTATATGGTGTGTTAATTACCATGAGACATACCAAAATGTAGGAGAGGGGTTTTCAAAGTTTATTTTGAAAATAGTTTATTTATATAAAATCAAGGGATTATATATATATATATAAGAAAAAGGATTCTGAATATAAAGGAATATAGTTGGTAAAACAAATATAAAAGAATTATATTTGTAAATCAAATACAAGGGAATATGTATGTTAATCGAATATAAGGGGATATATTTGTTAATCAAAATATAAAGGAATTATATTCGTTAAAAGAAATATAAAGGATATTTATTTAGAGATTAAATAAATAGAATTAAACTAAAGGAGATATTTATTTGTTAAACAAATAGGAGTTAATCCAGTGAATTGGTCGAGTTAACCAAGTGAATTGGTCGAGTTAATCGAAGTAAATTAGTTAAGTTAAACTAAGTGGTTAATCAAAGTGATTAGCTAAGTTAAACTAAGTGGTTAATCAAAGTGAATTAGTTAAGCTAAACTAAGTGGTTAATCGAAGTGAATTAGTTAAGTTAAACTAAGTGGTTAATCGAAGTGAATTAGTTAAGTTAAACTAAGTGGTTAATCGAAGTGAACCAGTTAGGTTAAACCATTTGAGTTAACCAGTTAGGTTAAACCATTTGAGTCAACCAGTTAGGTTAAACCATTTGAGTTAACCAATTAGGTTAAACCATTAGGGTTAACCAGTTAAAGTTGACCAGTTAGAGTGGATCAGTTAGAGTTAACCAGATAGAGTTATCGAATATCACTTATTCGAAGTAGAGTTATCGAATATAGTGTATTCGAGAGAAGAGTAATCGAATATAGTTTATTCGAGTGGAGAAATCAAATGTTATTCATTTGAGAAGAGTTATCGAATATTAATTATCCAAAGAGGAGTTATCAAATATTGGTTATTCGAAGAGTTAATCCAATAGAGTTAGTCGAATGAGTTAATCGAATATAGTTTATTTGAATAAGGTTGGAGGAGTTAATCGAATGTAGTTTATTCGAACAGCATTGGAAGAGTTTATCCGAAGGAGTTATTCGAAGAGTTTATCCGAAGGAGTTATTCGAAGAGTTAATCCGAAGGAGTTATTCGAAGAGTTAATCCAAAGGAGTTATTCGAAGTTTTTTTATCCGAAGGAGTTATTCGAAGAGTTAATCTGAAGGAGTTAATCGAAGAGTTAATCCAATAGAGTTAGTCGAAGAGTTAATCCAAAGGAGTTATTCGAAGTTAGTTAATCCGAAGGAGTTAATCGAAGAGTTAATCCAAAGGAGTTAATCGAAGAGTTAATCCGAAGGAGTTAGTCGAAGAGTTAATCCGAAGGTGTTATTCGAAGAGTTAATCCAAAGGAGTTATTCGAAGAGTTATTCGAAGTTAGTTTATCCGAAGGAGTTATTCGAAGAGTTAATCCGAAGGAGTTAATCGAAGAGTTAATCCAATAGAGTTAGTCGAAGAGTTAATCCGAAGGAGTTATTCGAAGTTAGTTAATCCAAAGGAGTTAATCGAAGAGTTAATCCAAAGGAGTTATTCGAAGTTAGTTAATCCGAAGGAGTAAATCGAAGAGTTAATCCAAAGGAGTTATTCGAAGTTAGTTAATCCAAAGGAGTTATTCGAAGTTAGTTTATCCGAAGGAGTTATTCGAAGAGTTAATCCGAAGGAGTTAATCGAAGAGTTAATCCAATAGAGTTAGTCGAAGAGTTAATCCGAAGGAGTTATTCGAAGTTAGTTAATCCGAAGGAGTTAATCAAAGAGTTAATCCAAAGGAGTTATTCGAAGTTAGTTAATCCGAAGAAGTAAATCGAAGAGTTAATCCAAAGGAGTTATTCGAAGTTTGTTAATCCGAAGGAGTAAATCGAAGAGTTAATCCAAAGGAGTTATTCGAAGTTAGTTAATCCGAAGGAGTAAATCGAAGAGTTAATCCAAAGGAGTTATTCGAAGTTAGTTAATCCGAAGGAGTTATTCGAAGAGTTAATCCAAAGGAGTTATTCGAAGTTAGTTAATCCAAAGGAGTTATTCGAAGTTAGTTAATCCAAAGCAGTTAATCGAAGAGTTAATCCGAAGGAGTTAGTCGAAGTTAGTTAATCCAAAGGAGTTAGTCGAAGAGTTAATCGAATATAGTTATTCGAAAGAAAGTGGTAATCGAATATAATTTATTCGAGTAAAGTTAAAGAGTTAATCGAATATAATTTATTTGAATAGAGTTAGAGAAGTTAATCGAATATAGTTTATTCGAATAGTGTTGGAGGAGATATCGAATATAGTTTATTCGACAGAAGTTAAGTGAATAGGGTTAATCAAATAGAGTTAAGCAAATAGTGTTAATCCAATAGGGTCAGCCCAATAGAGTTAAGTGAAAAGAGATAATCGAATATAGTTATTCGAAAGGCAAGGGTTAAGTAAGGAAGTTAGTTAAAGGAATTTAAAGTGAACTTTGTCTATTTCAAGGTTAGAAGTGTTGTTCAGTTAAGGTCTGAGAGGTAGTTCTACCCCAACTTGATTGGCTTCGTTTTAACTAAGGAATGGTTAAAGTTTGGCAGTAAAGAGGAGTTAAGTGAAATGTGTAATTTAGGGAAATGGTTTAAGTTGGTATAGCGATATTTTATCTAAACATCTGCTTAATCCAAATGTAGGAGTTTTGGAAATGTTTTCCAAAGAAGAACAAAAAATTGTTTTCTAATATAGAAAACAAGGAATGGAAATGTTTTCCGGTATTAATAAATATATTTTCTAAACATTAGAAAATAGCAAATGTCGAATATAGGGAAATAGGAGATGTGAAATGAACCAAAGAGATATATGTTAAAAGATGTTTGTTCGATATAATTTCCGTCTGGAAATAGTATCGTTGTTTGCACACTTGTTTTTCTTTGATAGTTAACTCACAGACTATCGAAGGTTTTACCATTTTAACGTTGTTAATATGGAGAGACCGGTTGGATTATTATCCAAAGAACCACTCTGTATTGGCATAAGCGTTGCGAGCAATATCTGCCAAAGATAAATTGAAGACGGAGTAAAGTGCAAGGGATGTTGTATAAGTCTTAGATAACAGTGACTAAAATGGATATACTTAATAGTGCCTTCGGTTTGTCCAGTCCCAGGACAACGTATATGGAAGAAGGTCTGATAGAGTATATCCAATGGATCGCGTAAGTTGATCTGTTCAAACGTATTCACGTTTGGTGGCGGAGGAATTCGTTTCTCTTAGCTATATACCCGTGTTATTTTTGGATAAGTCAATTTGTGATTTGGCGGGTATGACGATGTGGCATTCAAAGTGAATGGTGATCAGATGTTCTGAAGATAGACGTAGCTTCTAGCCTCACACCGGGAAGTAACAAAAGTTGGGCTAGGCAGCATGGCTAGTTGGGTCATCCCCAAGCAGGGTGTATTGTTACCAATCTAGAGAATATTCATATTTATACTTCTTTTTTATTATGTATCTTCGGATGACGGTTTGATGGCCTATAACCGTGGTGGAAATATATTCGCGACACTCAAGCTAAATGAGTGAGCGGTCATGTGTGGCCGGGTAAAAAGACGTTCTTGTTGAACCTACAGTGTATCACCTCTAGAGTACACTGATCAGAAGGTGCTCCCATACCTTGTCTGTTGGAATCCATTCTCCGATAAGCGCCCTGCGGTTTATGATTTTATACTATGTATGTAGAACGTGAGATGCAAGCGTTTCTGCTAGATTGATACCTATTTGTACTTAGACATTATTATAATATCACAATGATATGCTTGTCAAAGTTGTTCAGATACTCATAAGGGAAAAACCCGTTCCGTATTCACGGCGTGGTCTTATGAAATATCCTATACCTGTTTTAAACTATTTTACTCACACCAGTCCCATGACTGACCCGGAGTTTACTTTGTTGTTTTCCCTAAACTCTTGGGTGCCTAAATTTGTACGGGCAGTCAAGTAGTCGGGATTTACAGATATACTTGGAGAGCTTGGAGCAGGAGGCTGCAAGATTTTATAGCTATAGTTATTTACGCTGTGTTGTAAGTGTTGTACTCTGATAAGTGCTATTGTATATATATAACTGTTTACTTCAAAGTTATGTTATATATTATATGTTATTCGTTCCGCTGTGAGATTCGTGTTACTCTGATGATTCTGATGTTCTTCTTCTTCTTCTATTCTATTAGTTCTATCTTTTCTTTCTCACCTTCTAAAATTCTTTCACTAACGTCGCGGAATTTTCGACTCTCGAGGAGTCGAAAATTTCCAGCCGTTACAGTTGGTATCAGAGCTCAGGTTAAGAATTACTTGGCTCTGTGGCGTGACTCGGTAGAGATAGGGTTAGTAATACCCTAGACTGAGATTGAGTGTATATATACGAGTGCGTATTTGTATTTGATATAAAAATGGTTTTATATTGTGGAGATTCATTGGTTGAGTTGTTTATAAGTTCTGGTCGATCAGTTTGATCCACTGTATCGATAGGGGTTACTAAACACTCGAATACAATGGACCGACACGGTATGTTTTGAAAGGAGGGTAAAAGAAATAATTTTACCCGAATATATTTTGATATAATATATTGGCAGTGTTGGTTGTTATTATAATCGAGTAAGATTATAACATGTGAAATGGTTATATATAACTAATCAGAATTCATATAAGTAAAGTATATGAAATAAGATGAATTAAATATGAATTTAAATCAGATTTGGAATTAAAATAAGGAAATTTTAAGTTCCTGGGAGATTTTGAAATGTTTTCAAAATGGAAGTATTTAGTAATGGTTTTGAAAATAATATAGTATTGAAATCACTTGGGTCGCTGGAAAATAATTCCGATGATGACTGCGCAGTATCATCGGTGTGATTTTCGAGTTCTAAGTGGTGGATTACTACCAAAGATTTTATTTTGAATTGTTTTGAGGAAACAAGTTGTTTAGAAAATTCAAAGGCTTTGAATTGGCAGTATGATTTCGAATTGATTTGAAATTTACCCAGGAATTTAAGTTCTAGAAATTAAAATTTAACTTGTGAAGTTAATTCGAATGGGATGGTAAAAGTAAATAATAAACCAGAATTTAACTTGAGATGATAGGTTAAGAAAAACTGGAAGTGATTTGAGAATAATATGGTTTTGGATTTGAAACGATTAGTTGAGAGTTTGGAATTTGAAACTCGAATTTGAAATTGAATTCGGCCTGAATAAGTGAAGGATTGTGTTAAGAATAAATTGGTTGGAGTTGATTGGGATGGCATTTGTATATGCCGAGTTGATAACAGAGGGTAGGGATATAATGATACGACCGACAAAAAGGTACAAGTTTATATTATATATGAGTTTGGATTTTATGAGCCGAATTGGCAAGCCGCTTGGCTGTTTGATTTTCTTTTGGGTTGGAGAAGGCCTAGAGAGGCGAGAGGTGGTTTGTCATATTGACCAGTACAAAGGAGGTGCTGGCAAAAATTTTCGAAAATTCCAGGCGTTAGAACATTCTCATGATTTATGGAAATTCAGTTAGCTAGAAAGAATTAATAATTTAATTGAAAATTTAATGGTTCAGTTTAAACTGGAGTTGAGAAGTAAACTAAAAGATATTTGAATCCAGTTAGTAAAGTTGGTAGCATTTTCCTAGCTTAGCAATTTCGAGGACGAAATTATTTTAAGGGGGGAAGTCTGTAATGGCGCATTTTGTAAGGTATAATAATTAAGTTATTTAATTATTTAAATAACGAATATATTAAATAAACGATAGTTGAACGTATAAATTTTAA
Source organism: Allium sativum (assembly GCA_030737875.1). NCBI lineage: Eukaryota > Viridiplantae > Streptophyta > Magnoliopsida > Asparagales > Amaryllidaceae > Allium > Allium sativum. The sequence goes on from CM060925.1 coordinate 15,181,304, forward strand.
TAATAATTATAATCGAGCCCGTAACGACGCGGCAGTTCGTTATTTGGCAAGTTGAACTTCAACTGAATGTACAGGATTCGTTTTAAGCCGGATTTCTGTGAAACAAGAAACGTGTAGAGCTGGTAGAGTATATCTTTCTAGTGGAAGAGAAAAATCGGGATTTCGTCGTATAGATTTTGATGTACGTCCAAATCAAATTTCAGAATAGTCGCTATGGAATTCGTATATAATTCGTAACGCTTTATATACGTTATAAAAGGGATTTTCAATGTAAATTGAATATCGATTCAACCTGGACTTAGAATATGAAATATATAATTATCCTGGAGCCGTATGATATTCTATTGTGAATGTATACGATAATATTAATTTATTAATATTTAATTAAAATTGTTTTAAATATATTTATATTTAAAACGGTCTAATTAGAGCCTTAGAAAATAGCAACTTTTGCAAACGAAGTCGGAATTCGACAAAACCAGTTTTGTTGGATCCGCAATACCAAATAGTTGTTAGATTTCCAGTTTCGTGATTTTTAGAGTCACTGTGTGGCCGTACGGATTTTTAGAGTGGAAAATAGACAGTATTTCGACGGTTAAAAATACGCTGTGTGAGCATACGGAGTCGGAATTTGACGAAACCAGTTTCGTTGGGACCGTAATGTCGAACTCTAGCTACACGTCAAGTTTGGTGATTTTTGGGTATCGTATGTGGTCGTAGGGATTTTCAAGGACCATTGACGAGTATTAAATCGAGAAAATAAAATAGATAAAGCAAAAATAAAATATCCAACATTTTTTCCTGGCCAAATTGAAGGCCACGCAACCCCTCTCCTCAACCACAAAGTTTACCTACCACAACAGCCCATATAATACCACGTTCGAAAATACACAGCAAAAGTTCCAAGTTAAGAAAATCAAAATCAATTGCAAAGAAATCCTATAAATCCTCTAATACATATATTTGCAATCATCCTTGCAAATCCTTCGGTTCTGGGTACTTCGAGTTGGACTCGACGTGTTTCCTGGTTCGCTGGAAATGATGAGCGAAAGCTAGGGTTTTGATTTCGAGCAGATGGAGGAGGCTTTTGGCAAAACTGGGTTTGGATTCGGGTTTGTGATGGAGAATAGCACCTTGGCGTGTGTTCTGGTGAGGGTTCGGTGACAAAAGTGATGCGGTCACTGGAGCTATTGGAGGACGTCGCACCCGATATCGTGAGTGCGAGCTGAGCAGTTTTGGGTGGAGGTGGTAGAGTTCGGGTAGAGAGACATGGTGATGGTATTTGTTGGTGAATTCGTGAAATATTGATGAGGGATTTTGGAGGTGGAAGTTGGGTTTGCTCTTGCGTTTTGGGTACTGGAGAGCGACAGCATTTGGGGAAGAAGGGGATGATGCGGGTGTGGGCTTTAAGGGTATGTGGGCCGGTGATTTAAAGGGTAAAAGCCCACTATAATTTAATTATCCATGTTTTGTTTTATTTAAAATATACTCTAACTTGTAAACACTGTAACTCGGTCATACGATGTCAGATTGACGAACCGTAAGTTGCATTGGGATCGTATGGATGGACACTACGCACTGGAACTGACTGGAAGTGGATTGGGTCTCGTATGAATTTATGGCGAAATAAATTTGTTTGATTCAAATCAAATAACGGTTTATCATTCTTTAATGATGAACTGCAAATGTGAGTAAATCTCACAAACTCTAAACAGTTTTATTCTCACGTTGTATTCTTAGGACTGTTAAATATTGTCTGTTTGATTGTGTGTTGACTGTTTGATTGAACTGCTAGTCAGTTAGTAGAGATTATATATATATATATATATGTATATATATATACCGTAAAATAGTTATATGTTGATTCTGTTTATCAGAATATTATACTGGTGTTGTCTAACATCTGTGGTGCAGGGAAACAGGTTGGAGGAATCCAACAGGATTCCTCAACAGTTATTTTACTGTGATTTTTATATTGTGATATATAATGTGATGTATATAATCTGTGTGATTATGTGTGGTAGGACGATATTTATTGTTGTTATATGGTGTGTTAAATACCATGAGAAATACCAAAATGTAGGAGAGGGATTTTCAAAGTATATTTTGAAAATAGTTTATTTATATAAAATCAAGGGATTATATATATATAAGAAAAAGGATTCTGAATATAAAGGAATATAGTTGGTAAAACAAATATAAAAGAATTATATTTGTAAATCAAATACAAGGGAATATGTATGTTAATCGAATATAAGGGGATATATTTGTTAATCAAAATATAAAGGAATTATATTCGTTAAAAGAAATATAAAGGATATTTATTTAGAGATTAAATAAATAGAATGAAACTAAAGGAGATATTTATTTGTTAAATAAATAGGAGTTAATCCAGTGAATTGGTCGAGTTAACCAAGTGAATTGGTCGAGTTAATCGAAGTAAATTAGTTAAGTTAAACTAAGTGGTTAATCAAAGTGATTAGTTAAGTTAAACTAAGTGGTTAATCGAAGTGAATTAGTTAAGCTAAACTAAGTGGTTAATCGAAGTGAATTAGTTAAGTTAAACTAAGTGGTTAATCGAAGTGAACCAGTTAGGTTAAACCATTTGAGTTAACCAGTTAGGTTAAACCATTTGAGTCAACCAGTTAGGTTAAACCATTTGAGTTAACCAGTTAGGTTAAACCATTAGGGTTAACCAGTTAAAGTTGTCCAGTTAGAGTGGATCAGTTAGAGTTAACCAGATAGAGTTATCGAATATCACTTATTCGAAGTAGAGTTATCGAATATAGTGTATTCGAGAGAAGAGTAATCGAATATAGTTTATTCGAGTGGAGAAATCAAATGTTATTCATTTGAGAAGAGTTATCGAATATTAATTATCCAAAGAGGAGTTATCAAATATTGGTTATTCGAAGAGTTAATCCAATAGAGTTAGTCGAATGAGTTAATCGAATATAGTTTATTTGAATAAGGTAGGAGGAGTAAATCGAATATAGTTTATTCGAACAGCATTGGAAGAGTTTATCCGAAGGAGTTATTCGAAGAGTTTATCCGAAGGAGTTATTCGAAGAGTTAATCCGAAGGAGTTATTCGAAGAGTTAATCCAAAGGAGTTATTCGAAGTTAGTTTATCCGAAGGAGTTATTCGAAGAGTTAATCCGAAGGAGTTAATCGAAGATTTAATCCAATAGAGTTAGTCGAAGAGTTAATCCAAAGGAGTTATTCGAAGTTAGTTAATCCGAAGGAGTTAATCGAAGAGTTAATCCAAAGGAGTTAATCGAAGAGTTAATCCGAAGGAGTTAGTGGAAGAGTTAATCCGAAGGAGTTAGCCGAAGAGTTAATCCGAAGGAGTTATTCGAAGAGTTAATCCAAAGGAGTTATTCGAAGAGTTATTCGAAGTTAGTTTATCCGAAGGAGTTATTCGAAGAGTTAATTCGAAGGAGTTAATCGAAGAGTTAATCCAATAGAGTTAGTCGAAGAGTTAATCCGAAGGAGTTATTCGAAGTTAGTTAATCCAAAGGAGTTAATCGAAGAGTTAATCCAAAGGAGTTATTCGAAGTTAGTTAATCCGAAGGAGTAAATCGAAGAGTTAATCCAAAGGAGTTATTCGAAGTTAGTTAATCCAAAGGACTCCGAAGGAGTTATTCGAAGAGTTAATCCGAAGGAGTTAATCGAAGATTTAATCCAATAGAGTTAGTTGAAGAGTTAATCCGAAGGAGTTATTCGAAGTTAGTTAATCCGAAGGAGTTAATCGAAGAGTTAATCCAAAGGAGTTATTCGAAGTTAGTTAATCCGAAGGAGTAAATCGAAGAGTTAATCCAAAGGAGTTATTCGAAGTTTGTTAATCCGAAGGAGTAAATCGAAGAGTTAATCCAAAGGAGTTATTCGAAGTTAGTTAATCCGAAGGAGTAAATCGAAGAGTTAATCCAAAGGAGTTATTCGAAGTTAGTTAATCCGAAGGAGTTATTCGAAGTTAGTTAATCCAAAGGAGTTATTCGAAGTTAGTTAATCCAAAGGAGTTATTCGAAGTTAGTTAATCCAAAGGAGTTATTCGAAGTTAGTTAATCCAAAGGAGTTATTCGAAGTTAGGTAATCCAAAGGAGTTATTCGAAGTTAGTTAATCCAAAGGAGTTAATCCGAAGGAGTTAGTCGAAGAGTTAATCCAAAGGAGTTATTCGGAGTTAGTTAATCCAAAGGAGTTATTCGAAGTTAGTTAATCCGAAGGAGTTAGTCGAAGAGTTAATCCAAAGGAGTTATTCGAAGTTAGTTAATCCGAAGGAGTTAATCGAAGAGTTAATCCGAAGGAGTTAGTCGAAGAGTTAATCCAAAGGAGTTATTCGAAGTTAGTTAATCCGAAGGAGTTAATCGAAGAGTTAATCCGAAGGAGTTAGTCGAAGAGTTAATCCAAAGGAGTTATTCGAAGTTAGTTAATCCAAAGGAGTTAGTCGAAGAGTTAATCGAATATAGTTATTCGAAAGAAAGTGGTAATCGAATATAGTTTATTCGAGTAAAGTTAAAGAGTTAATCGAATATAATTTATTTGAATAGAGTTAGAGAAGTTAATCGAATATAGTTTATTCGAATAGTGTTGGAGGAGATATCGAATATAGTTTATTCGACAGAAGTTGAGTGAATAGGGTTAATCAAATAGAGTTAAGCAAATAGAGTTAATCCAATAGGGTCATCCCAATAGAGTTAAGTGAAAAGAGATAATCGAATATAGTTATTCGAAAGGCAAGGGTTAAGTAAGGAAGTTAGTTAAAGGAATTTAAAGTGAACTTTGTCTATTTCAAGGTTAGAAGTGTTGTTCAGTTAAGGTCTGAGAGGTAGTTCTACCCCAACTTGATTGGCTTTGTTTTAACTAAGGAATGGTTAAAGTTTGGCAGTAAAGAGGAGTTAAGTGAAATGTGTAATTTAGGGAAATGGTTTAAGTTGGTATAGCGATATTTTATCTAAACATCTGCTTAATCCAAATGTAGGAGTTTTGGAAATGTTTTCCAAAGAAGAACAAAAAATTGTTTTCTAATATAGAAAACAAGGAATGGAAATTTTTTCCAGTATTAATAAATATATTTTCTAAACATTAGAAAATAGCAAATGTCGAATATAGGGAAATAGGAGATGTGAAATGAACCAAAGAGATATATGTTAAAAGATGTTTGTTCGATATAATTTCCGTCTGGAAATAATATCGTTGTTTGCACACTTGTTTTTCTTTGATAGTTAACTCACAGACTATCGAAGTTTTTACCATTTTAACGTTGTTAATATGGAGAGACCGGTTGGATTATTATCCAAAGAACCACTCTGTATTGGCATAAGCGTTGCGAGCAATATCTGCCAAAGATAAATTGAAGACGGAGTAAAGTGCAAGGGTTGTTGTATAAGTCTTAGATAACAGTGACTAAGATGGATATACTGAATAGTGTCTTCGGTTTGTCCAGTCCCAGGACAACGTATATGGAAGAAGGTCTGACAGAGTATATCCAATGGATCGCGTAAGTTGATCTGTTCAAACGTATTCATATTTGGTGGCGGAGGAATTCGTTTCTCTTAGCTATATACCCGTGTTATTTTTGGATAAGTCAATTTGTGATTTGGCGGGTATGACGATGTGGCATTCAAAGTGAATGGTGATCAGATGTTCTGAAGATAGACGTAGCTTCTAGCCTCACACCGGGAAGTAAAAAAAGTTGGGCTAGGCAGCATGGCTAGTTGGGTCATCCCCAAGCAGGGTGTATTGTCACCGATCTAGAGAATATTCATATTTATACTTCTTTTTGATTCTGTATCTTCGGACGACGGTTTGATGGCCTATAACCGTGGTGGAAATATATTCGCGACACTCAAGCTAAATGAGTGAGCAGTCATGTGTGGCCGGGTTGCAAGACGTTCTTGTTGAACCTACAGTGTATCACCTCTAGAGTACACTGATCAGAAGGTGTTGCCATACCTTGTCTGTTGGAATCCATTCTCCGATAAGCGCCCTACGGTTTATGATTTTATACTATGTATGTAGAACGTGAGATGCAAGCGTTTCTGCTAGATTGATACCTATTTGTACTTAGACATTATTATAATATCACAATGATATGCTTGTCAAAGTTGTTCAGATACTCATAAGGGAAAAACCCGTTCCGTATTCACAGCGTGGTCTTATGAGATATCCTATACATGTTTTAAACTATTTTACTCACACCAGTCCCATGACTGACCCGGAGTTTACTTTGTTGTTTTCCCTAAACTCTTGGGTGCCTAAATTTGTACGGGCAGTCAAGTAGTCGGGATTTACAGATATACTTGGAGAGCTTGGAGCAGGAGGCTGCAAGATTTTATAGCTATAGTTATTTCCGCTGTGTTGTAAGTGTTGTACTCTGATAAGTGCTATTGTATATATTTAACTGTTTACTTCAAAGTTATGTTATATATTATATGTTATTCGTTCCGCTGTGAGGTTCGTGTTACTCTGATGATTCTGATGTTCTTCTTCTTCTATTCTATTAGTTCTATCTTTTCTTTCTCACCTTCTAAAATTCTTTCACTAACGTCGCGGAATTTTCGACTCTCGAGGAGTCAAAAATTTCCAGCCGTTACATTTGGCCAAACAACAAACTTTGCATATTTTTGGCCAAAAAATATGCAAAGTTTGTCGTTCTCCCTAAAATCCACTATATATAAATATATAACTTAATTGTGCATTGACTATAAGTTGTGTTTTGAGAAAATAGCAAATAACTTCAAATTCAACATTTGAAGTTTTTAATTATTAGACATTTATGGAAAGTTTCTATTTTTTGGCGAGGCCAACCGGTTTTTAAAGTGGTCTGTAACATTTTCTCATTACAACAAATAATGAGCATAAAAAGATACAGAAGACTAATGGATTGCCAGTCTACTACATACATATCCTAATTCTAGAACATAACCATCATGCAGGGTGAAAAGTAGCTAGAAATTAGAAAAGTAATAAAAACTACTACAACACAAATTGCTACCAAGGTAGTCACACCAAACTCTACCCTAGTGTTACAAACACTGGATTACAATCAGAATCACACAGATAACAACTTCATGCAATATCAAAACCAATTCCAGTGACAGTGCAAAACCATAGAATACTCAACCATGCATAAGCTCTGCCAAGTCAAAAGACAGTAACCAGGGGCACTCAGTCAGTTTCAAGAAACATCGAACACTTTTCAGTCACTCCCAACGCTACAAGGTAGTCACCAAAAACTTAGCTTGATCATACAGTTAAAGAAGGCCGAAATACAAAAGGAAGCTTCAGAGAAATTAGGGAGAAGCCAGGTCCCTTAAAAATTAACTAAATTAAAGGCTTCGGGAGAAACTGAAGTCTTAGTTTTAAAGCCGAACACTAAATAGGAGAAAAATAGCAAAGTTGTGGTAAGCAGTCGCCAATGACAAAAACATCTAGGATAATGGAGAAAAGTCCCGTATCTCTTTGAAAATATACTTCTAACCCAAGCAACAAAGCATATCCCTTATAAATCTCAAATAGAAGAGACCCGAATTAATAATTAATAGAAACAACATCACACCCAACACAACACCCTTAGCAAGCCACCTACCGTCTGACAGATGCTTCATATAGTAATAAACTATCCTTAGCTAACACCAGAAGTGGGGAGCTTGCATAAACACATGCCTCCTGTAATGACCCGCATTGGCAGAGGTATTATAATTAATTTATTTAATTATATAAATAGTGATTTAGGGAATTAAATCGTCGTTAATTAAATAATGGTGAATATTTAATTAAAATAATAAATTAAATAATATATTTAATTCAGAGATAATCAAAAATATTGGAAATCACAATATTCTGTGAATGGGGTCGTCCCTTAGATTTAATTCAGCTTAGAGTTGAATTATATTGACGAATATATTCAATCGACGACAGTTTGAACGTATAATTATATTATAATTAAAATCGAGCTTGAAATGGCGCTGCAGTTCGTAAATTGGCGATTCGAACTTCAACTGAATGTACATGATTCGTTTTAAGCCGGATTTCTATGAAACAAGAAACGTGTGGAGCTGGTGGAGTATATCTTTCTAGTGGAAGAGAAAAATCGAGATTTCGTCGTGTAGATTTTGATGTAGGTCCAAATCAAATTTCAGAAAAGTCGATGTGGAATTCCTTTATAATTAGTAACGCTTTATTACGTTATAAAAGGGTTTTCAATGTATTTGAATATCAGGTTTGAATTTAGACACGGTTCTTTTGAGACGCAGTGATAATTTAATTTTTAGAATTTTATCGTAATTTTTAATTAATTAAATAAGCACCTTTTTATTTGGAGTATTTTGCAACCTGTAATCAATATTTTGGGGTTCCACAATATGAGTTAAACTACCGATATTTTTATATTTCTAGGATCGGAAAACCTTGCTTATCTCAACAGTATCTTTACATCTGTCAATACCAGTCCGTAAGTGGATAGAATTAAATGTTACGGAGTGCGCTAAAACTTTATTTACTTAAAACCTAAGGAGAATCCATTTTCACAACTAAATTCATAGCCGCTAGTTTTCCCTTGGTGCTTAAACAAAAACGTGGAGAGGCCACCATCACGCAATCAAAAGAAAATATCTAGGCAAGGGGTAAATCATTATATAATAACTTTAAATTGCCTCAAACCTAACTCCAGAATCAAATTATCCACCGCTCTCTTTCTATAGAAAACCAAATCCGATTCTTTCGGAAATCATATAAAATCAAAACAAAATCCTTAAATCAAGTACTAAATATATTTGAGATCGGGATCAAATTTTCTTCAGCCTGGTGCGATTTTACTTGAGTTCGATCCGTTTCTGTTCGCTGTGAATTGCGCAGAAATATCTAGGGTTCGTACTTTTTGGGGTTGTCGGGTTCATTTGAGGGTATTCGAAGTTGAGTTTAGCGAGGAGTACAACATCGTTGGCAGCAGTTTTGTGGAGTTCGATCAGCGCTACCTGCAGTTGCTGAGAGCTTGACGCGAGCTGGTCTGATGGTGATGCGAGCTTATCGGAAGGGGAAAGTTCGAGCTGAACGTACTATGAGAGTTGAGTTCGAACTGTGTTAAGAATGGAAACGAGCTTCAGATCGGAGTTGTTTGTTCTCGAATATATATATATCTGGTCTCTGCGTTCGAAGAGGAGCAGATCGACATGTTTTAAGCAGTGTTTGTGTGGATCTGGGCAAATCTGGAATGCACGGTTTCGACGCAAATAAAGGAGCTGGAGATGTTGAGTCTTCAAAAGTGGTAATGAAGCCAGATTTGATGTGAAATGGCAATAAACATTGGTGAGCTTGACTGCGTGATAGAGGAGTTTGTAGAAGCAGTGTGGGGAGATGGAATATTGAAGGTTTAAAGGTGCTGTAATAACCGAAAAGGGAGTTGTATTGAGGAGGGAGGAACAACTCGATGGTACATAGACGTGATGAATTCATGGTGTACAGTAGGGGACGGAAATACATGCGTGGATAGTGGGCCTTTCAAGATGGAGTAAGGGCTGTTGAAAAACAAAAGCAAAATCATACAAAAGCAAGATCAATCACGATAGGATCGTATGGACGGGAGCGTCACAATGGGACTGACCGCGAGTCAATCCGAGCTCGTTACAATTTATGGCGAAATAAATTGTTCGACTGAATCAATGAACGCAAACCGATATTTATCGGTTAACGCGCAAATGTGAGTAAATCTCACTAACTCTGAACAGTTTATATTTTCATGTTATATTTTTAGAACTGTTAAATATGGACTGATTGATTGTGTGTTGACTGTTTGATTGAACTGCTAGTCAGTTAGTTAAATTTCTATATTGATTCTGTTTAACAGAATATATCATATGGAACTGAAAGTGATGTTATCTATACTGTCTAACATCTGTGATGCAGGGAAACAGGTTGGAGGAATCCGACTGGATTCCTCAACAGTTATTTTATTGTTTTTCATATATTTTGATATATGATGTGAATTATAACCTGTTGTTGATTGTGTGTGCTTGGACGATATTGAACATCATGATTTGATATGATTGAATACCATGACATACCGGAATGTAGATAAAGGAGATTTTTCAAAGTGATATTGAAAATAGCATATTTATAAAATGGAATATTTATAAATAAGAGATATTTATAAAGTGGAATATTTATAAATAAGGAATATTTATAAATTGGGATATTTATAAATAGGACATATTTGAAAGGGAAATAAATTCAAAACATTTCTTTTTGAACGGAAAGGCCTGTGTGGCGAGTTTGGAGATTTTCCCGATGCTCCCGATACAAAGGAGGTTATGGCGAATTTTCCCAGGAATTTAAGGAGTTAGAATATTTCAAGAATAAATTTGAAAAGGAAATATTTGTAAACCATTTACAAATAGAATTGGAAAGGAAACATTATAAAAAGGGAAATCATTTTTAAAGGGTAGAACCGTTATTTAAAAGTAAATCTTTTCCAATGAATAAAACGTTGTTAAAAAGGAAATCTTTATAAAGTGAATAAAGTAAATCGAATATGGTATTCGAAGTTAGTAATCGAATATGGTATTCGAAGTTAGTAATCGAATATGGTATTCGAAGTTAGTTAATCGAATATGGTATTCGAAGTTAGTAATCGAATATGGTATTCGAAGTTAGTAATCGAATATGGTATTCGAAGTTAGTTAATCGAATATGGTATTCGAAGTTAGTAATCGAATATGGTATTCGAAGTTAGTAATCGAATATGGTATTCGAAGTTAGTTAATCGAATATGGTATTCGAAGTTAGTAATCGAATATGGTATTCGAAGTAAGTTAATCGAATATGGTATTCGAAGTTAGTTAATCGAATATGTTATTCGAAAGGGGTTAGTCGAGTCAAGTTAGTTGAATAGAGTTAACCAGTTCAGTAGAGTTAACCAGTTCAGTAGAGTTAATTAGGTAGAGTTAACCAATTAGAGTAATCAGTTAGAATTAATTGATTAGAGTAAACAGTTAGAGTTAAGTGAATGGAGTTAAAGAATATAGAGTTAAACAAAATTAGAAACTGACTGGAGATTAGTTATGTTGAACAGTTTTCTGAGTATCGATCTGATGTTGGTTTCGGCCTTCGGGGTTTATACTTGGGAAGTTGTTCTCTTATTAGTTTACAGTTAGAGTCTGACAGTTGTGGGTTGGTAGTGATTGATGATTGATCGATATAATTTCCATCTGGAAATAATATCATTGTTTGCACACGAGTTTTTCTTTGATAGTTAAATCACAGACTATCGAAGTTTTGACCATTTTAACGTTGTTAATATGGAGAGACCGGTTGGATTATTATCCATAGAACCACTCTGTATTGGCATAAGCGTTGCGAATCATATATGCCAAAGATAATTGAAGACGGAGTAAAATGCAAGGGCTATCCTGTTTACAGAATAGTGCCTTCGGTTTGTCCAGTCCCAGGACAACTTGTATGGACGAAGGTCTGACAGAGTATATCCAATAGATCGCGTAAGTTGATCTGTTCAAACGTATTCACGTTTGGTGGCGGAGGAATTCGTTTCTCTTAGCTGTATACCCATGTTATTTTTGGATAAGTCAATTTGTGATTTGGCGGGTATGACGATGTGACATTTCTAAGTGAATGAAGATGTGGTATGTGAAAATATAAGCGTAGCTTCTAGCCTCACATCCGGTAAATGACAGAAATCGGGCAGGCAGCATGGCTAAGTCGGTCGCACCGAAGTAGGGTGTATAATCACCTATCTAGAGAATATTCATTTGTTTTTTAAATCTATCAATGCTGTCCCATATATATACGGGAATGGTTGCTGATCCCAACCGTTGGTGATGTACATTCGATACACTCAAGCGAAATGAGTGGTCGGTCATGTGTGGCTGAGTTGCAAGATGTTCTTGTTGAACTCCAGTGTATCGTTCCTAGAGTACACTGATCGGAAGGTGATTCCATACCTCGTCATAGTTGGAAATCCATTATCCAATACGGGCTTGCGATTTTGATTGTATACTATATATGTAGAACGTGAGATGAAAGCGTTTCTGCTAGTTGATATCTATTTGTACATAGACATTATTATAATATCAAAAGGTTTTTGATATAAAGATATTTTGGATTCTCATAAGGGAAAAACCCGTTCCGTTCTACGGCGTGGTCTTATGAGATATCGTTTACTTGTTTATATACTTGTTTAAATTGTTTTACTCATACCAGTCCCATGACTGACCAGGAGTTTACTTTGTTGTTTTCCCTAAACTCTTGGGTGCCTAAATTTGTACGGGCAGTCAAGTAGTCGGGATTTGCAGATACCTTTGAAGAGCTGGAGCAGGAGGCTTCAGAATCATATAGCTATAACTATTTCCGCTGTGTTGTAAGTGTTGTACTCTGATAAGTGCTATTGTATACATAACTGTTATATTTCAAAGTTATGTTATCTATTATATGTTATTCGTTCCGCTGTGAGGTTCGTGTTACTCTGATGTTATGTTCTTCTTCTTCTTCTATTCTAAGTTTCTATCTTATCTATTCTCACCTTCTAATTTCTTTCATTAACTATTCGGTTATTTTCGATCCTTGGATGTTCGATATGTGTTGTATATCGGATAACCAAGATCGCATTTTTTCGGGTCGTTACAGTTGGTATCAGAGCTTAAGTTAAGAATTACCTTGGCTCTGTGGCGTGACTCGGTAGAGATAGGGTTAGTAATACCCTAGATTGAGTTGAGTGTATATATACGAGTGCGTATTTGTATTTGATATAAAAAAAATGGTTTTATATTGTGGAGATTTATTGGCTGAGTTGTTTATGAGTTCTGGTCGATCAGTTTGATCCACTGTATCGGTAGGAGTAAATAAACACTTGAATACGATGGACCGGCACAGTATGGATATGTGATATATTATCATATATAGGATGTGTTGGTAGTAATTATAATCAGATAAGATTATAAAATGTATAATGTGAAATGGATATATATAACCAATCATAATTTATACAAGTGAATTATATGAAATAAGATGAATTAAATATGAATTTAAATCAGATTTGGAATTAAAATAAGGAAATTTTAAGTTCCTGGGAGATTTTGAAATGTTTTCAAAATGGAAGTATTCAGTAATGGTTTTGAAAATGATATAGTATTGAAATCACTTGGGTCGCGGGAAAATAATTCCAATGATGACTGCGCAGTATCATCGGTGTGATTTTCGAGTTCTAAGTGGTGGATTTCTACCAGAGATTTTGATTTGAATTGTTTTGAGAAAACAAGTTGTTCAGAAATTCAAAGGTTTTTGAATTGTGATTATGATTTCAAGTTGATTTGAAAGAAACCCAGGAATTTAAGTTCTGAAATTAAAATTTAACTAATGAAGTTAAATAAAATGAGATGGTAAAAATAAATTGAAATTTAACTTAAACATAGTTAAATAGAATTGAATTGGATTAGAGAATAATCAGTTATGAAATTAAGTTGATGAGTTAAGAATTTGAAATTTAGCTGGACTTAGAATTTGAAAATCAAGAATGAAACTTGAGATTGATAATGGGATTCGACTTGAGAATAAGCGAATGATTTGGTTTGACGATATAAAAGTGATTGAGTTTGATTGGGATGACATTGGTATATGTTGGGATGATAACAGATGGAAGGATATAACGATATGCCCGACAAAAAGGTACAAGTTTATATTTTATATGAGTTTGGAATTTATGAGCCGAATTGGCAAGCCGTTTGGCGTTTTGATTTTCTTTTGGGTTGAAGAAGGCCCAGAGAGGCGAGTTGGAGTTTGAGCTATTGACCAGTACAAAGGAGGTGCTGGCGAAATTTTTCGAAAATTTAAAGTGTTAGAAATTTTCAGAATTTTTGAAAGTTTTAGTTAGTCGGAATGAATAAATGTTTTAGTCAATATTAATTGGTTCAGTTGAAACCATAAATAAGGGGTAAACAAATCTTAGGAATTTCAAATAGATAGGGTCGTCCTCTAACTTAGCAATTTCGAGGACGAAAATATTTTAAGTGGGGAAGATTGTAATGACCCGCGTTGGCAGAGGTATTATAATTAATTTATTTAATTATATAAATAGTGATTTAGGGAATTAAATTGTCGTTAATTAAATAATGGTGAATATTTAATTAAAATAATAAATTAAATAATATAATTAATTCAGAGATAATCAAAAATATTGGAAATCACAATATTCTGTGAATGGGGTCGTCCCTTAGATTTAATTCAGCTTAGAGTTGAATTATATTGACGAATATATTCAATCGACGACAGTTTGAACGTATAATTATATTATAATTAAAATCGAGCTTGAAATGGCGCTGTAGTTCGTAAATTGGCGATTCGAACTTCAACTGAATGTACATGATTCGTTTTAAGCCGGATTTCTATGAAACAAGAAACGTGTGGAGCTGGTGGAGTATATCTTTCTAGTGGAAGAGAAAAATCGAGATTTCGTCGTGTAGATTTTGATGTAGGTCCAAATCAAATTTCAGAAAAGTCGCTTTGGAATTCCTTTATAATTAGTAACGCTTTATTACGTTATAAAAGGGTTTTCAATGTATTTGAATATCAGGTTTGAATTTAGACACGGTTCTTTTGAGACGTAGTGATAATTTAATTTTTAGAATTTTATCGTGATTTTTAATTAATTAAATAAGCACCTTTTTATTTGGAGTATTTTGCAACCTGTAATCAATATTTTGGGGTTCCACAATATGAGTTAAACTACCGATATTTTTATATTTCTATGATCGGAAAACCTTGCTTATCTCAACAGTATCTTTACATCTGTCAATACCAGTCCGTAAGTGGATAGAATTAAATGTTACGGAGTGCGCTAAAACTTTATTTACTTAAAACCTAAGGAGAATCCATTTTCACAACTAAATTCATAGCCGCTAGTTTTCCCTTGGTGCTTAAACAAAAACGTGGAGAGGCCACCATCACGCAATCAAAAGAAAATATCTAGGCAAGGGGTAAATCATTATATAATAACTTTAAATTGCCTCAAACCTAACTCCAGAATCAAATTATCCACCGTTCTCTTTCTATAGAAAACCAAATCCGATTCTTTCGGAAATCATAGAAAATCAAAACAAAATCCTTAAATCAAGTACTAAATATATTTGAGATCGGGATCAAATTTTCTTCAGCCTGGTGCGATTTTACTTGAGTTCGATCCGTTTCTGTTCGTTGTGAATTGCGCAGAAATATCTAGGGTTCGTACTTTTTGGGGTTGTCGGGTTCATTTGAGGGTATTCGAAGTTGAGTTTAGCGAGGAGTACAACATCGTTGGCAGTAGTTTTGTGGAGTTCGATCAGCGCTACCTGCAGTTGCTGAGAGCTTGACGCGAGCTGGTCTGATGGTGATGCGAGCTTATCGGAAGGGGAAAGTTCGAGCTGAACGTACTATGAGAGTTGAGTTTGAACTGTGTTAAGAATGGAAACGAGCTTCAGATCGGAGTTGTTTGTTCTCGAATATATATATCTGGTCTCTGCGTTCGAAGAGGAGCAGATCGACATGTTTTAAGCAGTGTTTGTGTGGATCTGGGCAAATCTGGAATGCACGGTTTTGACGCAAATAAAGGAGCTGGAGATGTTGAGTCTTCAAAAGTGGTAATGAAGCCAGATTTGATGTGAAATGGCAATAAACATTGGTGAGCTTGACTGCGTGATAGAGGAGTTCGTAGAAGCAGTGTGGGGAGATGGAATATTGAAGGTTTAAAGGTGCTGTAATAACCGAAAAGGGAGTTGTATTGAGGAGGGAGGAACAACTCGACGGTACATAGACGTGATGAATTCATGGTGTACAGTAGGGGACGGAAATACATGCGTGGATAGTGGGCCTTTCAAGATGGAGTAAGGGCTATTGAAAAACAAAAGCAAAATCATACAAAAGCAAGATCAATCACGATAGGATCGTATGGACGGGAGCGTCACAATGGGACTGACCGCGAGTCAATCCGAGCTCGTTACAATTTATGGCGAAATAAATTGTTCGACTGAATCAATGAACGCAAACCGATATTTATCGGTTAACGCGCAAATGTGAGTAAATCTCACTAACTCTGAACAGTTTATATTTTCATGTTATATTTTTAGAACTGTTAAATATGGACTGATTGATTGTGTGTTGACTGTTTGATTGAACTGCTAGTCAGTTAGTTAAATTTCTATATTGATTTTGTTTAACAGAATATATCATATGGAACTGAAAGTGATGTTATCTATACTATCTAACATCTGTGATGCAGGGAAACAGGTTGGAGGAATCCGACTGGATTCCTCAACAGTTATTTTATTGTTTTTCATATATTTTGATATATGATGTGAATTATAACCTGTTGTTGATTGTGTGTGCTTGGACGATATTGAACATCGTGATTTGATATGATTGAATACTATGACATACCGGAATGTAGATAAAGGAGATTTTCAAAGTGATATTGAAAATAGCATATTTATAAAATGGGATATTTATAAATAAGAGATATTTATAAAGTGGAATATTTATAAATAAGGAATATTTATAAATTGGGATATTTATAAATAGGAGATATTTGAAAGGGAAATAAATTCAAAACATTTCTTTTTGAATGGAAAGGCCTGTGTGGCGAGTTTGGGGATTTTCCCGATGCTCCCGATACAAAGGAGGTTATGGCGAATTTTCCCGGGAATTTAAGGAGTTAGAATATTTCAAGAATAAATTTGAAAAGGAAATATTTGTAAACCATTTACAAATAGAATTGGAAAGGAAACATTATAAAAAGGGAAATCATTTTTAAAGGGTAGAACCGTTATTTAAAAGTAAATCTTTTCCAATGCATAAAACGTTGTTAAAAAGGAAATCTTTATAAAGTTAATAAAGTAAATCGAATATGGTATTCGAAGTTAGTAATCGAATATGGTATTCGAAGTTAGTAATCGAATATGGTATTCGAAGTTAGTTAATCAAATATGGTATTCGAAGTTAGTAATCGAATATGGTATTCGAAGTTAGTTAATCGAATATGGTATTCGAAGTTAGTAATCGAATATGGTATTCGAAGTTAGTAATCGAATATGGTATTCGAAGTTAGTTAATCGAATATGGTATTCGAAGTTAGTAATCGAATATGGTATTCGAAGTAAGTTAATCGAATATGGTATTCGAAGTTAGTTAATCGAATATGTTATTCGAAAGGGGTTAGTCGAGTCAAGTTAGTTGAATAGAGTTAACCAGTTCAGTAGAGTTAACCAGTTCAGTAGAGTTAATTAGGTAGAGTCAACCAATTAGAGTAATCAGTTAGAATTAATTGATTAGAGTAAACAGTTAGAGTTAAGTGAATGGAGTTAAAGAATATAGAGTTAAACAAAATTAGAAACTGACTGGAGATTAGTTATGTTGAACAGTTTTCTGAGTATCGATCTGATGTTGGTTTCGGCCTTCGGGGTTTATACTTGGGAAGTTGTTCTCTTATTAGTTTACAGTTAGAGTCTGATAGTTGTGGGTTGGTAGTGATTGATGATTGATCGATATAATTTCCATCTGGAAATAATATCATTGTTTGCACACGAGTTTTTCTTTGATAGTTAAATCACAGACTATCGAAGTTTTGACCATTTTAACGTTGTTAATATGGAGAGACTGGTTGGATTATTATCCATAGAACCACTCTGTATTGGCATAAGCGTTGCGAATCATATATGCCACAGATAATTGAAGACGGAGTAAAATGCAAGGGCTATCCTGTTTACAGAATAGTGCCTTCGGTTTGTCCAGTCCCAGGACAACTTGTATGGACGAAGGTCTGACAGAGTATATCCAATAGATCGCGTAAGTTGATCTGTTCAAACGTATTCACGTTTGGTGGCGGAGGAATTCGTTTCTCTTAGCTGTATACCCGTGTTATTTTTGGATAAGTCAATTTGTGATTTGGCGGGTATGACGATGTGACATTTCTAAGTGAATGAAGATGTGGTATGTGAAAATATAAGCGTAGCTTCTAGCCTCACATCCGGTAAATGATAGAAATCGGGCAGGCAGCATGGCTAAGTCGGTCGCACCGAAGTAGGGTGTATAATCACCTATCTAGAGAATATTCATTTGTTTCTTAAATCTATCAATGATGTCCCATATATATACGGGAACAGTTGCTGATCCCAACCGTTGGTGATGTACATTCGATACACTCAAGCGAAATGAGTGGTCGGTCATGTGTGGCTGAGTTGCAAGATGTTCTTGTTGAACTCCAGTGTATCGTTCCTAGAGTACACTGATCGGAAGGTGATTCCATACCTTGTCATAGTTGGAAATCCATTATCCAATACGGGCTTGTGATTTTGATTGTATACTATATATGTAGAACGTGAGATGAAAGCGTTTCTGCTAGTTGATATCTATTTGTACATAGACATTATTATAATATCAAAAGGTTTTTGATATAAAGATATTTTGGATTCTCATAAGGGAAAAACCCGTTCCGTTCCGCGGCGTGGTCTTATGAGATATCGTTTACTTGTTTATGTACTTGTTTAAATTGTTTTACTCATACCAGTCCCATGACTGACCCGGAGTTTACTTTGTTGTTTTCCCTAAACTCTTGGGTGCCTAAATTTGTACGGGCAGTCAAGTAGTCGGGATTTGCAGATACCTTTGAAGAGCTGGAGCAGGAGGCTTCAGAATCATATAGCTATAGCTATTTCCGCTGTGTTGTAAGTGTTGTACTCTGATAAGTGCTATTGTATACATAACTGTTATATTTCAAAGTTATGTTATCTATTATATGTTATTCGTTCCGCTGTGAGGTTCGTGTTACTCTGATGTTATGTTCTTCTTCTTCTTCTATTCTAAGTTTCTATCTTATCTATTCTCACCTTCTAATTTCTTTCATTAACTATTCGGTTATTTTCGATCCTTGGATGTTCGATATGTGTTGTATATCGGATAACCAAGATCGCATTTTTCCGGGTCGTTACACCTCCAATAGTAGTTAAGCCCACTTTCCAGTAGGTGCTCTTTTGTTGTACCGTAAGCTCAAAGCATTTACCACCAGGGGTACATTTGGTGAGCTCTCGGGTCAACCTCTGAACGGGAATCAAGTCAAAGCCGATTAGGCGAAAGGGGGTTCAACCCGAATCTATAAATACGACCATAGTGGTCCAGAATTAGGACAACTGATTTCATTCGAAACATTATAGTTACAATCATGGAGTATAAACCCTAAATTCAGAAATCAATTTATAGATTTCTCTATTCTTGTAATCTTAATTGGAAATTCATATTAAGAGAAGATTGAGAGTCATAGCCCATGGATTTTAATTCTAAGAGAGGGAGATTAATCACATTGGCTATCAACTTATTTAATTGTCAATCACACATGATTTTAATTTCTACATTCCTTTTTTTTATCTGAAGTCATGTTGCAGATCCCACATGAAGGAATGAAACATTTAGGGGTGATAGTAGTGAAGCATAACCCGAAAGAGGGGCGGAAAATCACTATTAATGAAGCACGACTTCATCTTTCAGATATAATAAAATTTGACCTTCCCAAATGGTTTTCGCAGTATATTCTTTACTTGGTATTCTTCAAAGTAAGCTTAGGATAAGATCCCTGATAGGGTCGATGGTCATCCAAGGGGGATAGAACTTTAGCTTACCTAGCGTTTTCGATGAGTTCTGACTTGCGAAACCTTATGTCCATGAGCCTTCGGTGAACCAGAATTCAGCACTTAAATACATCCACATATCTTAGAGAAAAAGCGCTTATGATGACAACAGAGGATGAAGATTTATTCCTTTCGGTAATCTTTGATGGTGAAACCTAAACAAAAGCATTTTCTTTTGTAATTCAATCGGTGTTAGCTAGCTTGGGGTGTTAACCATTTTTATAGCTAACATTTTTGGTTCTAAAAGGAGGTGCTCTAACCTCTGACCTTCCGGTAAATATGAGTTAACTTTTTGCTTTTAAATGTATGTAGGGAAAATGAAGGCCAAAGCTAAGAAACCTTATACCATAAATGAAAATGTGCTATACACCACCGAGTTAGAGGATGGAATAACGGCATCCTTTTATCTTGTGAACATTGCCAAATAGGAATCTTCTTTCATGGAGACAGAGGAAATGAACACTTAAGAGGTAAAACGAATGAGAGAGGAAATGATGGAACTTAAAACATTTCTTTGTGAGGTACTTTCTCAAAAAAAAAAAACAGAAGGACCTAGAACGCAAAGACAATAGCAGATTAGTAGGTTGACTACCCAAAAAAGGTTCTAAGGTCAACTAACCAGAAAGCAAAGAAAAAGTTGGACCTTCACGACTTAAATCTATAAGGCCAAAGGAAGAAGTTACAAAGGTTGAATAACAAGGGAAGCTCATAAACAAAGAAGAGAAATCTGAGAGCTCCACTACTCAGGGATATGACCTGCATCGGGCGAACTATCACAATGACGAGGCCTACATCAAAAATTTAGCAACAAAGTCTATTAAAGAGTTTCTCATCTTTAAGAGGAAGAGGAGCTTTGATGTGCAAGTTAATGGCAATTAAAGGGTCACCCAATTCACTGATGAAATCATAGCATCCATTGTTCCATCACAAGTGAAGGTTCCAACTTTTAAGTACCAAGGAGTTACTGATCTTGACGATCATCTTATGGATTTTTATAGCCAGATGGGACTGTACAACACTTCCGAGGTTGTCCGATGCAGATATTCTTACTATAAGGAGTCGCTGCCAAATGGTATTGGAAATATCGCAAGTGGACTATATACTCATGGAAACAGTTCTCTTATGAGTTCTTAGTACAATACTTTATCCAGAAGGATCCATCCGTCCATTACACAATGATTGATAACGTCAAATAGCAGCTAGAGGAATGCTTAGGAGAACATCTAAAGAGGTTTAATGCTGAGGCCGTGAGGGAGAGGTGGATGGATGATATTGAAAAGCTGATAGCTATTCATTTAGGGCTTCAAATAAATAGCACATGCTAACCTTATTGTGTACGAATGTGAAGGGTTGCAAGTATTTCACCTTTTGGATGACTTGTTCATTCGCATAGACGCAATCTATCATGCAAGGAAGATAGTCCCTTTCGGAAAGAAGGATGAAATCCTAGATTTGACTTAAACACTAAGAGTAAGCCGTGGGAAATGTAACAACACGCATTTTACATATCGGAGGAACCAAAATATTTTTATTTTGTTCCCTGAGGGCTGAATCATTCTCATATTTTAATATGTTGTTTATGGGGATGTGAGACATGTCCATAATTTTTGCCAATTTTGTTTGTGACCATTTTGCCTCTATCGGTCTTGAACAAGGAATAACTTTAGACTCAGATCAAATCAGGTGTCGAGGTCGGTCTCATTGGAAAGGAAATGAAGATTCCCATTCCGTAGAGTGGTCACATCAACATTTTGGTTCAGCAGTTTGGGAGGAATCGTTGTTTTAAGGTTTTACAGTTGGTTATTCAGGTTTTTAAGGCCACAATGGGCTGATTTGGTGATACCCATTAGTGGGCTAATGGAAGTCTAGAAACAGGGGGTAACAGGGATGGAGAATAGTTTACTTTCTCCATTCTCTCATTTTGGAAGAGCTTATGATCCTCCATTCCTTCATCTTCTTCACCTCTCCACCATTAAAGCTTAGAGAATCGAAGATCTACATCGTTCGATGCTAGATCTACGCCATTCCAAGAGAGAGTTCATCGAATCGAAGAGTTTAAAACAAATTTTTTGCTTTTCGGATATAGATCGAAGTGTTTTTGGGTTGTTTTGGAGAATTGGTGAGTGATATACATCTTCACACGGATTCAATCAAGTATATGAGTATTTGATCTTGTTTTTCATCATTTTAAGTCTATTTCTCCATCTACATCATGGTCTAAGTCTATTTCTCCACCTACATCATGGTAGGTCTATTTTCATATGAATCGCCATAGGAACTAATTTAGCAACTTAAAACCGGTAATTTCTATGTAATTTCATATGTTTATGTAAGTTTGATCCATTGTTTTGTTCATATGTTCGTTTATCATGATTTTGGTGAGGTTTTGCATAACTATTGATGAGATTGTCATTTTCATGTTGTTATTGATTTCATAACATGTTTGTGGTCATATTGGATGAATTGGATGAGTTAGTTTCGTCGAATTCGTCGTTTGGTGAAGTTTTGGTCGAATTTCTGGTTGAAATGGTGATGGATTGGATATGGAGTAGTATGGGTCGGGTCTGGCTCTAAAACAAGGGTCAGTCGAGCTTGAATATAAGGGTCGATCGGTCTAAAAAAGGGTCGGGTTCGGCTCCAAAATAGGGGTCGGGTCGGGCTCAAAAATAAGGGTTGGTCGAGCTCTAAAATAAGGGTTGGTCGGTTTCAAAATAGGGGTTGCGTCGGTCTCAAATAGGGTCGGGTCGGGATCCAGTATAAGGGTTGGTCGAGCTCCAAAATAAGGGTGGTCGGCCTCAAAATAGGGGTCGGGTTGGGCTCTAAAATAGGGGTTGGGCTCCAAAATAAGGGTCGGTCGGGTTCCAAAATAAGAATTGGTCGGGCTCAAAATAGGGGTCAGGTCGGTCCCAAAATAGAGGTCAGGTCAAGCTCAAAATCATGGGTCGGGTCGGGCTCAAAATGATGGGTTAGGCCGGGCTCAAGATGATGGGTCGTTTAGGACCGAATGTTATGGATCAGTTGGTTGCAAGCATGAATTGGTCGGGCTCAAATGGATCGGTCGAACTCCGATAGTTCGGTCGGTTCTTTTGAGAGATGAACGTGACCTCGATAAGAGTTCAAGTGATATTGTTGAAGTGTTGTGAGGTATTCATTGTTCGTCGAATGCAACAATGTGAAGACGACTCAAAGTAGTGAGTTCGTGGTGAAGTTTCTCGAGAGGATTACTTTGGCTACAACTCAAAGTAGTGAGTGGATGGATAATGGTTACTCAAAAAGGTTGCTCGAGCTATGAAAAGTCATTAGGTCAGATGACTAGAGGTGTGAAGGCCAAGAGATAATCATTGTCATAAGTTCTAGCAGCCTCAAAGAAGGGGTATAATAGGGGCACCTAAAAGACCGTAAGGTTGCCGGTCGAGTACCCTGGGCAGTCATGAATGGCCTAGTTGTCAAGGTTGGACAAACATATGTATCGTTGAAAGGTATATGGAGTTTATTCTAGAACCAGGATTACCATTATCCCTTGACGTATGGCAAGGTTGGTCGTCATACGATTAACGATAGTTTCAAAGCAGGATTGGTAGTGATAGTCAAAGTCAGTCATAGGTTTTTGGTTGTTTGCTTGCATCACCTCACTTATATTATCTGAAGTCGAAGGAAATGTTTCTTGGGTGCTTGTCTGATATTGGTTTATGCCTCTGGGGCTTGTGCTTGAGGGGTATTGATCTCGATTAGGATGGTTTATGTGAGATGTAACTAGTTGCTGGTTGTTATTGTTTGGTTACTCCTGGTTTCCATGGATGTTTAACTATTGGTTTTACATTGATTTTCATGAATGATTGGTTGTTCCCAATTACATGTTTTGTAAAGGCTATCACCGTCGGATATGGGGAAGGCAGGTTTGGGTTCTTCTCTGGTGTTGGTAGATTAGTTTGTTAATCTACCAATTCTCATGTTATTTGTTGATGATGTTAGATAGTTGTTTTATCACTCACTAATACTGGTGTCTGACTCAAGGTTTTATGTTTCCCTTATTACCTTGGACTGTTCATCCGGTTTTGGATGGACAGACTGGGTGGCAGGTGACAGGTGATTAGCGAGGATGATGTTGCTGTGCAAAGGCGAGCAAGAGGTTAGCGTATTATCTTTACTACTATCTAGTATCTTTGTTTCTGCGGTCATGTTTTCTTGAGGCAATAGTGAGGCTATTTGTACAGACATTTACTGATGTGATCCTAAGATGTTGTGGATATTCCCTTGATGATGCAGAAGTTTTAAATTTTTGTGCAATTATCTTTTACTATTACTGCCTGTTGTATATGTTCTATTATATTTATCCTTACGCTGTGAGTTATACGACGGGTTCCGATTGTGTCTACATACTCTGATGATCGTCCATACCAGTCGTGCACACCTTTCAATGCATTATTCCTATTGTTTAGTGCAGGGATTATGAGTGGTCGTCACGTTTGGTATCAAAGCTCTGGTTAACGATTTTAGCCAAAGTTCGAAGACGTAATTATGTATGAGAGACGTAATTATGTATGAGAGACGTATTTGTAGATTTCTGATGGACGAATACTATATATATATAGTAGTAGCGTTTGAACTCCATTTAGCAGTTTTTCTTTGAAGTAGCTAATTATTCTAAATTGCAGATTTAGAATGAATAAAAGATCATCAAGACAAGCTACTAGGGAGGAAGCTGGTACTGGAGGGGGAAAAGGTGGTACACTAGATTACTCAGCCATGTTTGTATCCATGATGCAGACACATGAGAAGGGTACCTGCTCCAGTGGCAGCCACGGTAGATGTAGGTGTTCAGATACCTAGGGTTGTGGATTTTGCAAAACTGTGCAAAGATTATACATCTCTAGGAGGAAATCCATTCACAGGGACTGAACCACCTGAAGAGGTTCAGGGTGGTTAAATGCTTATATTCGTATCTTTAGGGAATTGGGTATAGAAGATGCAATTAAGAGAAAGCTTGCGTCATGCCAGCTACAAGGCAGGGCCATGGAATGGTGGAATTATGTTACTCTCAAAACTCCAGAGGAATAAATAACTTGGGAATAGTTCCAAGTATAGTTTAAGATGAAGTTTATCTCAATTGCTCAAAAGTCTATTCTATTCAAGAAATTTGTGGAGTTAAAACCGAATGGTAGGCATGTGCTTGATTATGTTTCTGACTTTGAGGCCTTGTCGAAGTATGCTCGTTCATACCTTGACACACCCTTCAGAAGATCGAAAACTTCGTTATGGGTTTGGATACCTATATTGGAAGGCCGTTGGTGGAACATCTTGACGATCCATTTGAGAAAATTATGTAAAAAGATGTTCGCCATGAAAGCTTGTTTCCTATGGAAGAAAATGTTGTCGCTGAAACCATGGAAGTTTAGAAACCACAGCAAGGTGGTAATAGTAAGAAGAGGAAGCAACAACAACATAAAGGAAAAGATGGCCAGTAGAATCCAAAGAATGAGGTGGTTTGCTTTAACTGCCAACAGAAAGGTCATTTTGCTAATGAGTGCAATAATCCAAAAGCTGAGAAGAAGTGCTTCAAGTGAGGAAAGCCTGGGCATGAGAAGAATAATTGCCCAGAATCGGCTAAGAGAAAGCAGGTTGTGTAGGCATATGCTTTGGAAGCCGTGCCATCTTCTTCAAGAGCTCCTACTGTAGAGGAGTAGGGAAAGGGCATCGTCGTCCAAGGTACTCTTTCTGTTCGAGATGTTTCGGTTCAAATGTTGTTTGATACTAGAACATCACATTCATTAATTCGTAATGAGCTTGTGTGTCACTTGGGTTTGGAATCCGATATTTGTGATAGACCTTTGATCGTGACTAATCTAGTAGGGGTTCTTCTAGCCTTTGTATGATTTGTCGTGGTCTAGTGTTATCGAGTCTTGGTTGGTCCTTTGTGTGTGATTGCTTTGTTTTGAACTTCGTTGGGTTTGGGATCATCTTGGGCATGGATTGGGTCAAGAGGTATGCAAAAAGAGTGAATTGCGAGAAGCTAGAGGTGAGGGTCGGGGATGTGGAAGGGCGAAAGGTGTTGATTAGATGTAAGCCTAAAGATGAGGTCTTCGTGAGCTATCTATATTTGCTAGGGATTTCACAGGAAGACTTGTCATCTATGCTGATCGCTAATGAGTGTGAGGATGTCTTTGAGGAAGTCAAAGGTTTGCCGCTGCATCGTGAGATCGAGTTTAAGATCGATTTGGTAGAGGGTGCTAGACCAATCGTTATGCCTCTTAGGCAGATACCGCCTAAGGAACAACGAGAATTACAGGTGCAAGTTCGGGAAAATAGATTCATTCGGAGAAGTGTTTCCGAATAGGGTGCACCAGTGGTGTTTGCAACCAAGGCAGATGGATCGTTAAGATTGTGTGTGGACTATCGTGAGCTGAACAAGGTGACCAAGAAGAACAAGTATCCGTTGCTAAGGATTGATGACTTATTCGATCAGTTTAACAAGGCCAAAGTGTTTTCTCAGATGGATTTAGCAAGTTGATTTCACCAGTTAGGGGTGCTAAAGGATAGTGTGCCGAAGACTGCTTTTAGGACACCGTCCTGTTTCTTCGAATTGGTTGTGATGCCATTCCGGTTGACTAATGCTCCATCGTACTTTGTGGATTTTATGAATAGATTTTTAAGAGATCAGTTGAATACGTTTGTACTTGTGTTCATGGATGATATTCTAGTTTACTCCCGGAACGAAGAAGAACATAAGATGCACTTGCAAGGTGTTTTGAAAATCTTGTGAAAGCATCAGCCGAGAGCTATGTTTTCAAAGTGTCACTTCTGGAAGAGCGAAGTGAGGTTCTAAGGCCATGTTGCTTCTGGAAGTGGAATAGCGGTTGACCCCGCTAAAGTGGCAACAATCCAGGACTGGGATAAACCTAAGAATGCGACGGATGTGAGAAGTTTCCTTGGGTTGGCTGGTTATTACCGACGGTTTATCAAGGATTTCTCTAAAATAACTGCACCATTAACAGGATTGATGAAGAAGAATCAGGTGTTCACATGGGATGCGAAGTGTGAGCAAGCCTTTGGAATCCTGAAAGAGAGACTAACGAGTGTTCCTGTTTTGACGATTCCAATTGGGAATGAAGAGATGGTGGTATACAGCGATGCATGTGGTACTGGGCTTGGAGCAGTGCTGATGCAGAAAGGTAAGGTTGTGGCCTACGCTTATCGACAGCTAAAGCCGCATGAAAGGAATTACCCAATCCATGATTTGGAGTTGGCACCGATTGTGTTTGCTCTGAAGATGTGGAGACATTACCTGTTGGGGGTTCGATTCGAGTTGTTTATGGATCACAAGTCGTTGAAGTATCTTTTCTCCCAAAAGGATTTGAATCATCGGCATCAAAGGTGGCTAGAGTTTCTTGCATCATATGATTTTGGTATAGCCTAAACTCTGGCAAAGGCAACGTAATGGCGGATGCATTGAGTCAAAGACATGCAAGTTTGGGAGCGATGTTTTCAGAATGGAAGGGCCTCAAGTTTTTGGCAGGATTTGGTTTCAGGCCAAGGTGTGAGTTGGAACCTGAATATTGGAAAGCTTATCGATAAGACCTACTCTCATCGAAAGGATTGGTGAAAGCCAAAAGTGAGATGCAAAGCTTTTCGAGTTTATCCAGAAGTGGGAATTAGAGAATAAGGAGTTCGAGGTCGATTGAGAAGGTTGGCTTCGAAAGCAAGGGCGACTGGTTGTTCCTGATGTCGATGGATTAAGAAATGAGGTTATGAGGGAATGTCATCGCTCAGAGCTGACGATTCATCCCGGTGGAAATAAGATGTATCAGGACATGAAGAGAGTCTACTACTGGAAAATGATGAAAAGAGATATTGGAAAGTTCATTTTCAAGTGCATGAACTGTCAGTTGGTGAAAGCTGAACAGAAAAAGCCAAGCGGGTTGCTTCAGCCATTGGAAGTTCTTACATGGAAGTGAGTGCAGATATCGATGGATTTTATTGATGGACTACCTAAAACCAGGGCAAGAAACAAAGGAATTTGGATCATTGTGGATCGCTTGACCAAAAATGTAAGGTTTATTCCTGTCAAATCGACTAGGACGACATTGAAGTTTGCTGAGCTTTATATAAAATGGATAGTTCGATTCCATGGTATCCCGAAGAGCATAGTGAGTGATCAAGATCCATTGTTCACAAGTGGATTTTGGAAGAGTTTGCAAGAGACTTTGGGAACCAAGTTGTGGTTGAGTATGGCTTATCATCCCCAAACTGATGGTCAAATCGAAAGAGTTAACCGAGTTTTGGAAGATCTCCTAACAACTTGTGTGTTGGATTTTAGGGGATCATGGGAAGACCAACTACATCTAGTTGAGTTTGCATATAATAATAGCTACCGGTCGAGCATTTGGATGGCACCATACGATGTGTTGTATGGTAGACCGTGTAATTCTCCAGCATGTTGGTTAGAAACTAGAGATAAGTTGGTGCTTGGGCTAGAGATGATAAGAGAGACCTCGGATGTTATCGAGATCGTTCGACTACGAATGAAAGTAGCCCAAGATCGTCAAAAGAGTTATGCTGATAAGCATCGTAAAGATTTGGAATTTGACGTTGGTGACATGGTTTTTGTGAAGACTTCACCATTAAAGCATGTTGTTCGATTCGGAAATAATGGTAAATTAGGTCCTAGATTTGTTGGACTGTTTCCAACAGTCGAGCAAATAGGAAAGCACACATATAGAGTGGAGTTACCATAGAAGATGTCGTGTGTGCATAATGTTTTCCATGTGTCTTTTCTACGGAAGTTCGTGCATGATTCGAATGTGGTGGTATCTCCAGAATAGTATGAAGACCTAGAAGTTGAGACCGTAGTTACGAGGCCTAATAAGCCACTTCATGTTGTGGGGAATGACACGAAACAGCTTATGAGGAAGACGGTTAAGCAAGTCAAGGTACAATAGGGTGAGGATGGCGACGATTATACATGCGAGACGGAAGAGAGCATGAAGGCGACCCATCCAGAACTCTTTGTCAGTATGACCCATTGATGTCGTGTCACCTTACATTATTGTAATTTATACAATTGTGGTTGTTTCTAGAATTCCGCGTGCTAGGATAAGGCTATGTATGCATGACTTGATGGCCGCTAGTTTGGGTGATAAAAATTGGCTACTAATGGATAAAAGGCATGCATAATTGTTTTTGTTACTTGTGTTTGCTTGGAATTTTGGGGGCGAAATTCTTAAGGGGGGAGAATGTAACAGCCCGCATTCTACGTATTGGAGGATCGTAAAACATTTTTATTTTTTTCCCTAAGGGTTGGATCATTCTCATATTTTAATATGTTTTTTATAAGGATGTGAGACATGTCCATAATTTTTGCTAATTTTGTTTGTGACCATTTTCCCCCTGTCAGTCTTGAACATGACATAACTTTTGACCTGGATCGAATCCGGTGTTGAGGTCAATCTCATTGGAAAGGAAATGATGATTCCCATTCTGTAGAGTGGTTACATTAAAGTTTTGGTTTGGCAGTTTGGGAGGAATCGCTGTTTTAAGGTTTTACGGTTGGCTGTTCAGGTTTTTAAGGCCATAATGGGCTGATTTGGAGAGGCCCATTAGTGGGATAGTGGAAGGGTATAAATAGGGGGTAAGAGGGATGGAAAATAGTTTACTTTCTCCATTCTCTCATTTTGGAAGAGCTTGTGATCCTCCATGCCTCCATCTTCTTCACTTTTCCACCATTAAAGCTTAGGGAATTGAAGATCTACATCGTTTGAAGCTAGATCTACCCATTCCAAGAGAAAGTTCATTGAATCGAAGAGTTTAGAGCAAATTCTTCGTTGTTCGGATCTAGATCTAAGTGTTTTTGGGTTGTTTTGGATAATTGGTGAGTGATATGCATCTGTCACACGGATTCAATCAAGTATATGAGTATTTGATCTTGTTTTTCATCATTTTAAGTCGATTTCTCCTAGATCTACATCATGGTAAGTCTATTTTCATATGAATCGCCATAGGATCTAATTTAGCAACTTAAAACCGGTAATTTCTGTGTAATTTCATATGTTTATTCAAGTTAGATCCATTATTTTGTTCATATTTTCGTTTATCATGATTTTGGTGAAGTTTACATAATTATTGATGAGATTGTCATTTTCATGTTGTTATTGATTTCATAACATGTTTGTGGTCATATTGGATGAATTGGATGAGCTGGTTTCGTCGAATTCGTCGTTTGGTGAAGTTTTGGTCGAACTTCAAGTTGAAATGGTGATGGATCGGATATAGAGTAGTAGGGGTCAGGTCGTACTCGAAAAAAGGGTCGGTCGAGCTCCAAAATAAGGGTCGGTCATTCTCAAAATAGGGGTTGGGTCGGGCTCCAAAATAAGGGTCGGTCGGGATCCAAAATATGGGTTAGCCGGGCTCAAAATATGGATCGGGTCGGTCTCAAAATAAGGGTCGGATCGGGAACCAAAATAATGGTTGGTCGAGCTACAAAATAAGAGTCGATCGGTCTCAAAATAGGGGTCGGTCGGGCTCCGAAATGGGGTCGGGTCGGGCTCCAAAATAAGGGTCGGTCGAGCTCTAAAATAAGGATTTGTTGGTCTTAAAATAGGGGTCAGGTTTGGCCCGAAATAATGGGTCGGGTCAGGCTAAAAATGATGGGTCGGGTCGGGCTCAAGATGATGGGTCGGTCAAGACCCAATGGTATGGATCGTTTGGTTGCATGCATGAATCATTCGGGCTCAAATGGATCGGTCGAACTCTGATGTGTTGGTCGGTTCTTTTGAGAGATGAATGTGACCTCGATAAGAGTTCAAGTGATAAAGTTGAAGTATTGTGATGTGTTCGTCGAATACACTCAAACTAGTGAGTTCGTGGTGAAGTTGTTCGAGAGGGTTGCTTGGACTACAACTCAAAGTAGTAAATAGATGGATAATGGTTACTCGAGAAGGTTGCTCGAGCTACGAAAAGTCGTTAGGTCAGATGACTAGGGATGCAAAGGCCGGGAGATTATCGTTGTCGTAAGTTCTAGCAGCCTCAAAGCAGGGGTATAATAGGGGCACCTAAAATACAGGAAGGTTGTTGGTCGAATATCCTGGGCAGTCATGAAGGGCCTAGTTGTCAAGGTTGGACAAACATACACATCGTTGAAAGGCGTATGGAATTTATGCTATAACTGGGTTACCATTAGCCCTTGACATTTGGAAAGGTTGGTCGTTATACGATTAATGATTGTTTCAAAAGTAGGATTAGCAGTGATAGCCAGAGTCAGTCATAGGTGTTTGGTTGTTTGCTTGCATCATCTCACGTAGACTATCTAAAGTCAAAGGAGATGTTTCTAGGGTGCTTGTTTGATATTGGTTTAGGCCTTTGGGGCTTGTGCTTGAGGGGTATTGATCCTGATTAGGATGGTTCACGTGAGATGTAACTAGTTGCTGGCTATTATTGTTTGGTTACTCCTGGTTGCCATGGATGTTTAACTATTGGTTGTTCTTTGATTTCCATGAATGAATGGTTGTTTCTAATTACATGTTTTGTAAAGGTTATCACCATCGGATGTGGGGAAGGCAGGTTTGTGTTCTTCTCTGGTGTTGGTAGATTGGTTTGTTAATCTACCTATTCTCGTATTCTTTGTTAATGATATTAGATAGCTGTTTTTTTGCTCACTAAGACTGTTGTCTGACTCAAAGTTTTACGTTTCCCTCTTATTACCTTGGACTGTTCATCCGGTTTTGGATGGCAGACTAGGTGGTAAGTGACAAGTGATTAGCGAGGACGATGTTGCTGTGCGAAGGCGAGCAGGAGGCTGGCATATTATCTTTACTACTATCCAGTATCTTTGCTTCCGCGGTCATGTTTTCTTGAGTGTTGTAGTGAGGCTATTTGCACAGACATTTACTTATGTGATCCTAAGATGTTGTGGATATTTCCTTGATGATGCGGAAGTTTAAATCTTTGTGCAATTATCCTTTACTATCACTGTTTGTTGTATATGTTCTATTATATTTTATCCTTGCGTTATGAGTTATACGACAGGTTTCGATTGTGTCTACCTACTTTGATGATCATCCATAGCAGTCGTGCACACCTTTCAGCGCATTATTCCTCTTGTTTAGTGCAGGGGTTATGGGCGGTCATCATAGGAAGAAATTGATAGCAACTCAATGGAATTGAATAAAATCATATCCTTCATTTACTCAACAACGAAAGGAAAAGTAAGCTTTCCCATTCCATTTAAAGTCAAACTAGTCAGAAGGCCAAGAAAGGTGATAGTTATGTATATGTCATAAAGAAAATGACCAATGAGTGTAAGGTCTTAGCTGGTATAATTTAAAAACTCATATGAGAGGGGAAATTTTAAGAGTACATCCAAAATGCTCAGAATACTTCCAAAGACAACAAACGATATCAGAAGCCCTATGAATGTTTTTGAGGATAAGGATGTCTTGGATAGGAGTCTTTACCTTGATCATGTTGATGTAATCCATGGAGGCCCGCATGTTGCTAGAAGTAGTCAGGGAGCAAAGAATCATTAAGAAGGCAAAAGACGGAGTATTCTTATTTCAAGAAAAGTTATCATCAGATCGCCCCTCTAAAGGTCTCCACATGCGCACTTTGGTGGTGAATCGGAAGGAACTTCAGAAGGGAATCCACCATCCTTACACCTATCATATAATAATCAGTACTAAAATTGCGCAGTCCACAGTCGCTAAAATTGTAATGGACACCGAAAGCATTGTTAATGTCATGTTCAAACATGTCTTCGACTAGATGAACATTCTAGAGGGAAGGTTGGAGACTAGTCTGGGACCAAATTTTGGATTCAGCAATAAAGGGTCTATACAAATGGGACAGGTAGAACTAAAGGTACATATTGGATTTCCACCCTGCTACCGCACTTTTTAATCATTTTTCATGATTTTTGACCATCTCTCTTACTACAATACTGTTATTGGATGATAGGCACTAAGTGAAGTGGATGCCTTTGTCTTTCCCAAGTATCTGATGGCCAAATTCATAACAAAGGAGGCCAAAGGACTGTCAAAGAGGAGAAATTTAGCTTAAGGGAAATGTACTTCGCCACTCATGACCAATACAAAAGGTAATACTTTAATTCTTTTGATGCTTCTACTGGATTTTAGCCTTCGGATGATTGGCACTTATACCTAACATTTGAAGCAAAGGTAAGAAATAATGAATCTGTTAGGCTAAAAAAAAGACAATTGTAGGTCAAAAGACAGAAAAAGGAAAAAGAAAGAAGTGAATAACTTACAAGAAGAGGAAATTGTGATATATCTAGACTATCAAGGGGAATTAGAAAGGATAGAGTTCTCTGAGGAAACTAAGGAGGTGTGCATAGACCCCATCGATTTATGAAAGACTATCAAAGTAGAAAAAACTTCAAAATGGATGTGAAAGCTGATCTAATCCTTTTTCCCAAGGAGAGCAAGGACATTTTCTCATGGACTCTTACGACATGATAGGAGTAGACCTTCGTTTATGTGCCACTCCCTCAATATCGACCTAAGTATAACCTTTGTCCGACAGAAGAAAAGACAATTCAACAAGTTGCGATCAAAAGTCCTAAAAGAAGAAGATAAGAAGTTGCTTGAGAAGATGTTGATTTGAGAAGTCTTTTACCTAAAATTGTTAGCAAACCTAGTTCTAATAAAGAAATCCAATGGGAAATGAAGGACATGTGTTGATTACACTGATATGAATAAGGCTTGTCCGAATGACTACCACCCTTTACCTAGATGTGACTAACTAGTGGATGCCACAAGTGGACACAAGTTGTTGTCTCTTATGGATGCTTACTTCAGATACTACCAAATACCCAAGTTTAAACCTAACAAAGAACCCACAAGCTTCATTACTGATAATGGGACACACTGTTATATGGTTGCCCTTCGGCCTAAAGAATGCCGGAGCAACATATCAATGATTTGTTAATAGGATGTTCTATGAGCAAATCGAAGGAACATGGAGGTTTATATGGATGACATGGTGGTAAAGTCACGAAGGGCATATGACCATTTAAAGGGTATTAGAAAAATGTTTGAGATAATATGGAAGTACAAAAGAAGTTAAATCATCAAAAATGCCAATTTTGGGTTCACTCAAGGAAATTCCTAGGCTATATCATAATCGAGCGAGGGATAAGGCTAGTCTTTCATAGATAAAAGCGATAGGAGACATGCATGAAACCTCAAACAAGTAAGGATGTAATGATTTTGAATGGAAAGGTAGCGGCACTAAGTAGGTTCATCTTAAAGGACATCGACAAATATGTGCATTCTTTGATGTGATAAAAAAGAAAAAAGAAAATTGAGTAAGGAGAAGAATGCCGAACGACATTCCAGGAAATAAAGAATCTATTGGGAAAACCTCCCCCCACAATGTCTAGTCTAGAAGATGGGTAAATGTAGTATCATGGTTGTTTCAGAACATGCATTCAGCGCTTATTGACTTAAGAGGATAATAGAACATGACTTTCCATCTATTATGTGAGCCGAAGGTTAATAGATGTCAAAACCCGATACCTAATGAATGAGAAATTGTCTTACATGTTAATTATGATCGCCGATACAATCATATTTTCAAGCACACCTAATCAAGGTTGTAACCAACTTTCCCCTTAAATAGCTTTTTAGCATACCAGAGACCTCTAGAAGGCTCCTGAAGTGGGGAATAGAGCTTAGCCAATTTGACACAAAGTATAAACCACAAACGACTACCAGAGGCGAAGCCTTAGCAAGTTTCATAAATGAATGTATAGGATTTATCGAACAACAATCAATAAGGGAAAAGGATTTAGAGTCGAAATGACAATTGTTTGTCAATGGAGCATCTAATGAACAAAGTGAGCAGGTTATGTTATCAAAACACCAAATGGGTATTTTCCAACGTTACACCATGAAATTGGATTTCCCCAATAAAAATAATGTGGTAAAGTATGAATCAATGGTCGTTGGATTAACTCTAATGAAGCAATTTAAGATCCGACAAATCCAAATTTTCAGTGGTTTCTAATTAATGGTAAACCAACTAAAGCATACATATCGGATGAAGGATCCAAAACTATTTTGGTATGTGAAGAA
Organism: Allium sativum; assembly: GCA_030737875.1. NCBI lineage: Eukaryota > Viridiplantae > Streptophyta > Magnoliopsida > Asparagales > Amaryllidaceae > Allium > Allium sativum. The sequence continues at coordinate 15,216,042 of CM060925.1, forward strand.
AATATTGGGAATGCTAGTATCTTTCGACGAGTACTCAATATATGATGTTCTGAGAGGAGAAAAATCTCAAGCTGATTCCTTAGCTAAGTTAGCTAGCTCGAAAGGAGCTCCGAAAACACAGATTATTCCAGTTGGTTATTTGGCAAACCTAAGAATTCAGGGAAAGGAAATTGGTAAAGCAAAGGAATCATCGTTCTAGCTAGATCACAAACACAGGCTCAAGAAGAAACTGAAAAAGGAGTAGGCGAAGAGATTCAGTTCAAACAAGAAAACTCTTTCGGAGGATATGGCAAAAGCAACAAGATGACACTTATTCTCAAGTATTTGACTTATGGCAAGTTGCCAATAAGATGAAGGCCAGGAAATTAAAGCAGAAGACTTAAAATTTTACAATTTTAAATGGGATATTGTACAAAAAAAGGCTATGCTCTTCCATACTTGCAATGTGAATCCTGAAGATGGACTAAAATTGCTGAAGTAAGCACACATAGGTTATGTGGGGACCACTGTAACAGGATAAAATTAGCTAGGAGAGTGGTACAACAGAGATTCTTATGGACACAAATGAATAAGCATGACAAAGATTTGGTATAAAGATTCAATGGGTGTCAAATATATTCTAAGATCCCTCGGCTACCACCAAACAATCTAACTCCTGTAATAAGTCCATGGATGGTTTATGTATGGGAAATTGACTTTATTGGCATATTATCAATTTCGAAAGGAGGTTCCAAATATGCGGTAGTTGAATTTAATTATTTAACCAAATGGGTAGAAGCGGAATCGTTTCTGAAAATCACTTTCGGTAATGTTTTAAGATTTTTCATCAAGAATATTATCGCTAGACTTAGAATACCACCAAAGATTATATCTGACGATGAAACCCAATTCGAAAACGAGGAGTTCTCGCGGTTTTTTTATAATGGAATCATTAAGAGTTTTTTCTTCGGTAGCGCATCCAAAGGCAAATGGCTATGAAAAATCCATTAACAAAACAATAACCATGCTAAAGAAGCGATTAACAGGGCTAAAAGAAATTGGGTAGAAGAGCTACCATTGAACTTTGGGCTTACCGTATCTCTTCAAAGATCGCTACATGCTATACACCTTATTTTTTGACCTTTGGATGTGAAGCAATGCTTCCAGTCAAAATTGATATATTATCCTACCAAAGGTTTACTTATGATTTCGACATGAATCAAAAACTAAGGAAAGAGATCTTTGGACTTGATCCCTGGATTAAGAGATGAAGCTGCTATTCTAAGATCGGAATATAAGAAAAGAATGACGTGTTACTATAATTCAAAAGTAAGATCGAGAGCATTCGGAGAAGGAAAGCACAAAAAACAGTTAAAGCATGCCCAACCTCTACTTTAATAGAAAATTCCTAAAATGGGAATCAGATGTTACGAAGCCAGAGTTGGCTTCGTCTATTAATTATTTCCGAAAGAAGATTCTGGATTCATATTATTATAATACTCTAATCTGGCTTTCGGGTCTTCTATCAGCCAAAGTTGACTTTACCTATATTAATTATTTCCAAAAGAAGATTTCTGAATTTTTGTTATTCCAATACCTGAATCTGGGTTCGGGTCTTCAATGAGCCGAAGGGGATTCATCTATATTCATTATTTCCAAAAGAAGTTTTCAGGATTGCTATTATTTTAATAACCACTTCTGGATTTCGGGTCTTCTATGAGCTGAAGTTGGCTTCATATATATTAATTATTTTTGGAAGATTAGTGTTGGAGTTCTATTATCTTATTGTTCGAATAAGGTTTTCAAGATTTCTTAAAGCCAGACGGGGCTTCGTTTTATTATTATTTCCCAAAAAGTTGGTATTGGATTTCTATTCAACAGATAACAAAATATGGGTTTCAAGACTTCTTTAATCCAAAGATGGCTTCGTTTCTTTTATTGCTTCAAAAAGAATGACTTGTTGACTTTATTATACCAGAATATAAATGTCAGGGCATCTAAACGACTAAGGGGGTTCGTTTCTACTATTACCAGAGAATGAATTCTGGATTTTTGCTATTAAGCCCTGTATCTGGACTTCTAAAAGTCAAAAGTGATTTCATATATACCATTATTTCCAAAAGGTAGGCGAAAACCAAAGCATTCATGAGTATTGTCCTAAAGAACAAAAGATTCTTTCACACTGGAGGATGAAAGTTAGCCTAAAAATATTCTCTAAGGTAGACAAGATGAAAGAAGGCCGAAATACAAGAGGAAGCTTCTACAAAATGTATGGAGAAGGAAGGTCCTTTATAAGTTAATTAAAATAAAGACTTCCAAAGAAACTAAAGGCTTCGTGATAAGCCAAAGGGTTTGACGTCACTAAGTAAGAGAAATAAAGTTGTGGTAAATAATTTCCAAAGACAAAAAGCATATACGACAATGGAAAAAAGGCTATTTCGATAACACTGAAGGGTTTATCTCTTTGAAAATCTACTTCTGACCCAAGCAGCAAAGCATAGCCCTTATAAAACTCATATTTTAGGGTTCTGGACAATTATTCATCAGAATGACATCATATTCAACAAAGGCTCTCAGTGTTGACTCAAAAATTGGTTCACTCGAGCTCAATACCCAAATACAGACAATAACCACAAAATCACAATAATATCAAATCGCATAAAAGCAATAAGTATGGAGATATACAAATTTACGGTGGTTCGACAAATCCTACCTATGTCCACTTGATGCAATCTATTGTTCATTATACTGTATGACTACAAATATAGTCCATTTATATGTAACAAAGTAGAGGAAAGAGAGTTATTAATGGCAGCAACAAATTCCTTACGTACAAATGCCAACATCTCAAAAATCCTCCTATCAAAATCCAAAAACCAAAGTATTTATAGGCAGTGCAGATCCGAATTGGCATAGGGTTGTGGAAGTAGTTTCATATTAGTAGATATAGTAGTGCAGGCCATGTCCAGCGGTAGGGAGAGTGGGACATGGCATTGGATGTGGACCTTCCGGTCCGGCATAACCGAACCGGACTGGGTCTGCATGGCAGACTCGAGTATGTCGATCCAGAAAAGAAGCCTTTCCATTGTCTAATATTCTTGAGCCCAAGACATCTTATTATGTGGGACCTACACTAACACGATAAGGACGATCCCAATTTTGTGAGTTTACACCAAACTGGAGCAAACAATGCATGCTGAGCTGAAGTTCCATAGTGATACCTATCCGTAGATGTGGCCGAACCAAGATGCCAAACTGAACTTTTCCATGATATAAACCAAGTCTTCCGAGACATCCATGGCTTCAACCAGGTATATCTTGTCTCGCCTAAGTCGATGCTCAAATCTTGAACACTTCCAAAACCAAAATTGCTTCCTTGTAAAAGGCAGGTCTGCTCTTACCCATGAAAACACGTCTTTCGATGAAAGATGTGTTTTGGATAATCCAGAGATCCAGAAGTCTATTAGCTAGGAGAAATCCAAATAAAAATCCAATAATCTAAGACCAGAAATCCAGAATTCCAGAAAACTGTGATCGTGTTGGATCGTATTAATAAAAAACCAAAATTCGAAATCCAGTATAATCCCACGATCTCTCCAGATTGTATTATAAGAGAAAATCGAATTCGAATATCCAGAAAACCATAAAAATCCGAGAAATCTGTGACCTCGTCGGGTCTATCTAATGTGAGTTCAATCCATGCCTACAAAAAACCAAATGAACTTTTTTGGCAGATCCTGAAAAAACAATTCAAATACAATCGAGCATAGTCCATACTCAATCCATAACCAAAGATCTAGCCAAATCCTGATAAGGTAGTTCAAATCCAACTGGGTATAGTCCATACTCGAGCCATGATCGAATGATCTTGCCAAACCCTGACAAGGTAATTCTAATCCTACTGATTATTCTCCATACCCGAGCCATGACCAAGCACTCTGGCCAAATCCTGACAAGATAGCCCATCCACCTCAAGCATAGTCCATGCATGGAAATCCGTTTATTAAAGTTTATAAATCCAATTTTCGATTTCATACTTCATGAACATAATCCACACAAGTGAAGTAATATTACAACAGTTCCAAAATTTCATAACTATTATAAAAAAGAAACAAAGCATATTGGCTTTTCATTAGGCGCAGAGCTCGCCTAGGAGTATGATCATAATCCCATATGTGAGTTAGCCAACTTATCCTTTTTTGATTACAAATTCATTATTTAGGGCGAATTATTTGTTGTCGGGTACAGAGCATTCCTAGGGATTAAATCTTAATCCCATACATAGGTGGGCCGACGTAGCTATCTAAAACCCAATAAATCCAAGATACATAAAACAAAAATCCAAGAAGCCAAGATCTAAAGATTCCAAAATCCAAAGAGCCGAATATCCATGAAAATCAGAGAAATCCAAATTAATTAATGATCTATCCGCACGAGTAATATCCTGGCTCATTCATGTTTCAGGGGACAGTAGGAAGTTGCACATTTTCCACCACTCGCTCCAATTTCTAACAAATTATGCTAGATCTTCATGTCTGACACGATCCTCAATTTTATCCCGCATTTTCCTGCATTCATTTGTATTATGGTCAACCAACTCATGAAAAAACAGCTCTTTCCTGACTCCTATTTTTTTCTATGGGCTCCCTCCTGGGAGGCTTTTTGAATGGAGCTAATTCATGAATATCCAAATAGATGTCCTCCAACGAGGAATTGAGTTCTGTGTAAGTGGAGAATTTGGATTCTATTGACCAACATTTTTACTAGGTAGTCACATTACAAATTTCTGACTATCGACATGTTCAAGACTTGGACATGGGCTTAGACAATCCCAAGTATACTTTGTTCAAGTAACGAAGATCTCAAAGATATAAGTTCAGGATGCTTGGATGCTGGCTTGACTAAGTCGGATCATACATACTCACATCATCCCTTCACTCTGGATTATCCATCTTGGGTCGATAAGCCCGAATCGAATATCTCTTTTTGGGGTAGGCCCCTTAATGGTCACAAAGCATTGGAGGAAGCAGAAACAACTAAGGAAGGAACTCCCCTGGATCGAACAACCTGGCTCCACAGTGTCGAACCAGACCGTTTCAACTATGTTGAGCCAGATTCTGAACACGTCCTAGTGACATGCCCCACTACTCCACTACCCATGCATTGTCCACCTCACTACTCCTACATTTTGGAGATACTGACACATGGCAAGGTCGAACCGGATCCACGTTCATCTATAAATACACCTCTAGAGCATCATTTCACGAGGATTATTCTGGACTTCCCTGGCATATGTGCAAGGACATTGCTGCCATTAATACATCTCCTTTTCTCCACTTTCTTTCATAGAAAGTCAACTGTGTTGTAATCATATCGTATAATAAAAGACAGATTACACTAAGTGGACGTAGGCCCGATTACCGAACCTCTATAAAAATTTGTATATCTCTTTCCTTTTCTGCTTCTCTATGATTTGAGACTGCTGTGATTTGTGATCTTTTCTGTGATTTGGGTGTTGTATTTAGAAGAACCGATTTCCACGTCAATAATTTGATGTGCCAAGAAGGGGCACACTACCTGAATTTCTAGCTTAAAAGGAAACAAATTACTTCAGGAGTTGAGGATGGTGAAAAGAAAGAAAACTGACACTAACTCTATAACGACCCGGATTTTTGGCGACTTTGGTTATCGACATAAGCTCGATGTCGATAACCAAAACATCGAAAAATCCTGGTAATTAGTGAAAGAAATTAGAGGGTGAGGAAAGATAAGATAGAAACTTAGAATAGAAGAAGAAGAACACAACATCAGTGTAACACGAATCTCACAGCGGAACGAATAACATATAATAGATATCATATCCTTGAAATAAATCATTATATGTATACAATACATTATCAGAGTACAACACTTACAGCACAGCGGAAATAACTATAGGTATACAATCCTGAAGCCTCCTGCTCCAGTTCTTCAAGTATCTGCAAAATCCCGACTACTTGACTGCCCGTACAAATTTAGGCACCCAAGAGTTTAGGGAAAACAACAAAGTAAACTCCGGGTCAGTCATGGGACTGGTGTGAGTAAAATAGTTTAAACAGTTGAACAAGTAAACGATATCTCATAAGACCACGCCGTATAACGGAACGGGTTTTTCCCTTATGAGAATCCAAAATATCTTTATATCAAAAACCTTTTGATATTATAATAATGTCTATCAACCACAATATAATAATCATCTAGCAGAACGCTTTCATCTCACGTTCTACATATATAGTGTACACTCAAAACCGCAAGCACGTATTGGGTATTGGATTTCCAACTATGACAAGGTATGGAACCACCTTCTGCAAGTGTACCTCTAGAGAGGAATACACTGGGTTCAACAAGAACATCTTGCAACCCGGCCACACATGACCGACCACTCATTTCGCTTGAGTGTATCGAATGTATATCACCAACAGTTGGGATCAGCAACCATTTCCCGAATGGGACAGCATCAACAATAGATATTTAGAAGTAAATGAAACTCTAGATCAGGTGATTATACACCCTACTTCGGTGCGACCGACTTAGCCATGCTGCCTGCCCGATTTCTGTCATTTACCGGATGTGAGGCTAGAAGCTACGCTTATCTTCACATCAGATTCACTTTAAATGCCACATCATCAAATCCATCCAATCACTGATTGACGTCCTCAACAATACATTATGTGTTAGCTAAAGGAAGTTTCCTTCTCCGCTTCCACTCTTGGTACGGTTGGAGAAATCAATGTACGTGATCGTCTGGAAATACTCTGTCAGACATCCATCTTCATTCACTTAGAAATGTCACATCGTCATGCCCGCAAAATCACAAATTGATTTCCTCAAAGATACAACGGGTATACAGCTAAGAAAAACGAATTCCCCCGCCACCAACGTATATACGTTTGAAGGGATCAACTTACGCGATCCATTGGATATACTCTGTCAGACCTTCATCCATACGAGTTGTCCTGGGACTGGACAAACTGAAGGCACTATTCAGTATATCCATCTTAGTCACTGTTATCTAAGACTTATACAACAGCCCTTGCACTTTACTCCGTCTTCAATTTTCTTTGGCATAAATGATTCGCAACGCTTATGCCAATACAGAGTGGTTCTTTGGATAATAATCCAACCGGTCTCTCCATATTAACAACGTTAAAATGGTCAAAACTTTGATAGTCTGTGATTTAACTATCAAAGAAAAACAAGTGTGCAAACAACGATATTATTTCCAGATGGAAATTATATCGATCAATCATCAACATATATCTATATATATATATATTCACATTGCCTTATTTTCTATGTTTAGAAAATATATGTTATTAACACTGGAAAACGTTTCCATCTGCTTATTTACAAATCACTACTCTTCCCCAACTATCAGTCCCTGACTGTAAACTAGTATGAGAACAATCCCCTAAGTATAAATCCCGAAGGTGGAAACCAACATCATATAGGCACTTAGAAAACCATTCAATTTACTAATCTCTAGTCAGTTCTAATTTTACTTAACACTATTTGATTAACTCTGATTGATTAACTCTATCTGGTCAATTCTAACCGATCAACTCTAACTGGTTTTACTTGGTTTGACTAACTCAATTTATTAACTCGACTGACTAATTCAACTTGATTAACCTAACTCGATTTACTTATCTCAATTAACTGAACTAATCACTTTGATTAACTCGACTAATTCACTTTGGTTAACTTAATCAATTCACTTAACTAATTCACTTAGTTTAACTTAACTAATTCACTTAACTCCTGTCGAATAAACTATATTCGATAACTCCTCTAACTCTATTCGAATAAACTATATTCGATTAACTCATTTACTCTATTCGAATAAACTATATTCGATTAACTCCTTTTCTCTATTCGAATAAACTATATTCGATCAACTCATTTGATCTAACTCTAATCGATTAACTCCTTTTCTCTATTCGAATAAACTATATTCGATCAACTCATTTGATCTAACTCTAATCGATTAACTCCATCGAATAAACTATATTCGATAACTCCTTCGATTTAACTAATATTCTATAACTCACTTCGATTAACTAATAATCGATAACTCCTTCGAATAATCTATATTTGATAATCTCCTCTCGAATAAACGATATTCGATAATCTTCCCTTTTCGATTTAACAAATCGATAACTCCTTTTCGAATAACTAAATTCGATAACTCCTTTCGATTTAACTAATCGATAACTCCTTTGTGTTTAACTCTATTCGAATAACTAATTCGAATCACTCTTATTTATTTAACTCTATTCGAATAACTAATTCGATTAACTCTAACTGGTTAACTCTAACTGGTTAACTCTAACTGATTAACTCTAACTCTAATCGATTTCTCCTATTCGAATAACTCCTGTTTGATAATGTTTATTCATTTATAAATATTTACTTTTAGTAACAGTTCTTCACTTTATAAATGTCCTCTTTAATAATGTTACTTCACTTACACAAGTGTTGGGTACATATTCTATTTAAACTATCGGTGTTGAAACCAATATCTCTCCTCTATATAAGTTCAGACTTATATATTTCATTTATCAAATGATAAATATTTATTTAATTTATAAACTATTATTTATAAATTAATCCTTTCTATTTATCTGTTAAAAACAGATTTCCATTTTCTATTCATCTTCTAAATATTCTTCTGATTTAGCTCTATTTATTTATCCAATAAATATCCCTTTTGTTTAATCCTATTTATTTATCCAATAAATATCCCTTTGATTAAATCCTATTTATTTAACAAATAAATATCTCCTTTAATCTTTATTTATTTCCTAAATAAATAAACCCTTTTACTTTTATTTATTTCCTAAATAAATAAATTCTTTTAACTCTTTATTTATTCCCTAAATAAATAATTCCTTTTAACTTGCTTTCAAATATATTTCCTTTATATTTGATTTCAAATATATCTCTTTTTAACCCCTTTGATTTTATAAATTTTATTTCCTTTTATAAAATCTTTCTTTCCTTATATATATAAAATCCATTGATTTTATATAAATAAATTATTTTCAAAATATACTTTGAAAACCTCCTTTCTACCTTCTGGTATTTCTTATGGTATTTAACATACCATATAACAATGATAAATATCGTCCAACGCACAAAATCAACAGCACATTATATATCACACCATATATCAAAATATATGAATAACAGCAAAATAATTGTTGAGGAATCCAGTTGGATTTCTCTGACCTGTTTCCCTGCATCACAGATGTTAGACAATACGATTAACATCGATTTCACTTTGATATGAAATATTCTGATAGCAGAATCAACATATAAATATTTAACGGTTTACATATACATACACAGATATATATATATATATATATATATATATATATATATATATAATTTCTACTAACTGACTAGCAGTTCAATCAAACAATCAAGACACAATCAAACAGACAATATTTAACTGTTCTAAGAAACGTTATAAAAATAGAACTGTACAGAGTTTGTGAGTTTTACTCACATTGTCCGTAAATCGTTAAATAATGATTACGGTCGCTCGATTCAGTTCAGTTGGTTTATTCTGTCATAATTGGAGACGAGCTCCAAATCATTCCACACTGGTCCCACGTTGTTGTTCCCGATCATACGATTTCCAAGATGACGGACGGTTTGTAATTCAGATACGGTATGTCCAGGATATGATTAATACAAGTTAATACACTTATTTGAATTTAATTAAAACATATATATTCAAATATTGGCCTCACCCCTTAATATTATTCCTTAGCCCAATTAGCAATTCACCGGCCCACTTATTTCCTGCACCAACCCGTTCAGACATCTCTTCTAACTCGTTTTGACAGTCTGCACCCAAAAATCCACATAGTGTTTCTTCCTCAATCACCACAGCAGTAAACTTCGGCTACCGGAAATCACAGCCTTAGCTTCACATACACAAACATCCTCCAAAACGACCTGCACAGTTCGATTACCTCGTTCCCCTATCTCCAGCAGTATCCATTTCCGAAAGGCCATCTTCCCAAAAGAAAAGTGCGGACACCAACTCCACTTCCTCATGTTCCCTTCATAATAACTCAAACCAGAAATCGCTCTTAAAATCAGTTACTGCAAAACGTTATCACCACTTCCACTTTGTACCAAACTCAAGCATCACGGTCACCTTCCTACTCCCCAAAAGCTTCAAAACCCAACTCCAGTATTCCCACTCCCCATGCAAGGATTACAGTACCCGACTCTCCCTTCTAGTACAAACAACGAAGTACCAATCCCAAATCCTGACCATCTGAACATCACAACTCCTCACTCCACACCATCTCGTCAGTGCGCCCCCTTGCCAACAACCAAACACCGCCCTCCGATCTTCCCTCGACATCATCTAGCGTCGCCCCTCACCTTCAGGAACTCGAACGCAACCTCAAGTTCGATGCACCCTAAATCGTAGAACCACCGAACCCTAGTTGTTGTGAACACTCCGCTTCGACGGAAACAGAGTTCGGATGCCACAATACATACATAGGATTGAAGAGATTTGTAGCAGGAATTCCAAGACATCAGTTTTATGATTTAAGGAATTATTTTTGATTTTCTAGAATTTTTCCTTTCACCGATTTTGTTTGCTGAGTAATGGTATTGGCGGCTACTCTTTGACCAGAAGGAAAAGAAGTGAATTAGGTTATAAGGGTGTAGAGAAGGGTATTTATAGTAAGAAGTAAATATCTAGATATTTTACAGAAGGCATATTCCTGGTATATTCCCATATATATATATATATATATATATATATATATATATATATATATATATTCATTTTGCTTTCTAAAAATCCGTGTGATCACACACGATACCCAAAAATCATGAAAATTAACATGTAGCTAGAGTTCGACATTTCGGTCCCAACGAAACTGGTTTCGTCGAATTCCGACTTCGTATGCTCACACAGCGTATTTTTAACTGTCGAAATACTGACTGTTTTACACTCTAAAAATCCGTACGGCCACACAGTGACTCTAAAAATCACGAAACTGGAAATCTAATAATAATTTGATGTTGCGGATCCAACAAAATTGGTTTCGTCGAATTCTAAGGTCGTATGAAAAACTGGCTATTTTTAAAGCTCTAGATGACCCATTTAAATATATTTAAATATAATTAAATTAAATATTAATAAATTAATATTATCGTCTATATTCACATGGAATACCGTACAGCTTTAGAAAAATCCTATATATATATTTCTAACTCGATATCTCAATCTGGGTCGACCCGATATTTGATTTATATTGAAATTCCTTTTTAAAATATAAATAATTCCTTTATAAATTTTAAAGGAATTCCACAGCGACTTTTCTGAAATTTGATTTGGACGTAACTCAAAATCTACACGATGAAATCCCGATCTTTCTCTTCCACTAGAAAGATATACTCCACCAGCTCCACACGTTTCTTGTTTCACAAAAATCCGACTTAAAACGAATCTTGTACATTCAGTTGAAGTTCTAATCGCCAATTTACGAACTGCAGCGCCATTTCGAGCTCGATTTTAATTATAATATAATTATACATTCAAACTGTCATCGATTGAATATATTCGTCAATATGATTCAACTCTAAGCTGAATTAAATCTTGGGGATAACCCTGTTCACCTTATATTGTGATTTTCAATATTTTTTATTATTTCTGAATTAAATATATTATTTAATTATTTAATTTAATTAAATATCAACTATAATTTAATTAACGACGATTTAATTCCCTAAATCACTATTTATATAATTAAATAAATTAATTAAACCCCTGGAAAATGCGGGTCATTACAAACTCACAGGCAGAAGTGCATGAAGAGGAAGTTAGGAGGTTTCCTCAGCTGGTAATCCCTCCAATTACTTAACCTGGGATGAGATGGATGAGGTCATTAAAGGATTACAAACCCGCATGGAGAGAAAGGATGAAGTCCTCCGTAGGTAGGAGGCGATGACTAATAACTTCCTTGCCAGACTTAATGAATTTGGAAGGCTAGGAGGCCAAAGCTTAGTTGCTTGGGCAGGACCCGACAACATAGCGGCAACTTGTCCAGAAGCTATGTAGAGATCTAGCTCGATAGCTATTCTGGCTCAGCCCGGTCAGTATGTCGAACCTGACATGGAGTGGTCCCGGAAGTAATGGAGTGAATCGTGCTATTCTGATTTGAAATATTTTGAACGATAGTACTGGAAATGCGGGACCTCGTGCTGCTTTGAATAGAGAAAACTTCGTTGCACAGGAAGATTGGTTCGACTATGCCGAACTTGCTTGGTTCGACTATGCCGAACTTGCTTGGTTCGACTGTGGCAAACCGGATCTATGGGCTTGGCCTAACTGAGTATGGATGCTATGAATCGATGCCAAATAACTACTAGATTGCACATTGGGGGGAACGTTGGTTTAAAAGGTTTGCAACAATTGCTTAGCAATGGAAATTAAGTCACGGATGTGATTCGACGATTTACAAAAGGAACAGGCCTAGTTAGGATCATGTAACTGATCATCAATTGATCTAGATTTCATGGATATCTATCTTACTAGATTGTGACATTCTCTATATGTTTGTTTTCTTTTGTTTTTGGTCTTAGATGGCTCTGCCAACCCAACCACGTAAGGGATTAGGACTTAACCCCTAGGCATACTCTGTACCCGACAATAAACCATCCTCCTTCAGAAATAATACGGTCAAGTTAGTTTACATACGCAAGGGCTAGGACAATACCCCTAGGCATGCTCTACGTCCAACAATAAGTCATCCTGTTTAGTCGTAACGATTATGAATTTTAATAAATGGGTTTTCGGACATGGAATATGTTTGAAGGAATACCTTGTCAAGGTTTGGATAGATCACTTGATCATGGATTTCCAAGCATGGACTATGCCTGAGGGACTTAGTTGTCTTGTCAGTACTTGGCAATATTACTTGGTCATGGCCAGGGAAAGAACCATACTCGATCTGAATTTCTAGGTATGGATAATGCCCAAAGGGTTGGACTATCTTGTTAGGACTTGGCACGAAAATTCAATCGTAACTTGAGTATGGACCATACTCGGTATGGTTTTCCAAGCATGGACTTTGCTTGAAGGGGTTAGCAGTTTTGTCAGGACTTGGAAAAACAATTCCCTTAGTTTATTTACGGGTATGGATTATACTCTCATTGGATAGGCTTTAGAAAAGTGGATTTCTCCACTCTCATGTATTCTTTACCGGTAGGTCTAGATGCATCTGCTCATGAGTTATTTTCTGCTTAACCAGGAAATAGCTCGGCTAACGAATCAAAGCTTACAGATGTTTTTTCATCAATCTCCAATCAAGACAAACAGGGAACTACAGTGAGACGTGAAAAGACCCGAATTTGATTCGGATAAAAAGGAACGATCCATTTTTTACTCGCATTGTATATGCCCGACGATGCCATGGATTTCAAATTTCTTGGATTTGGATTTCTCTCATATCATGATCCCAAGAGATCTTCGACTCTACTGATTTTCTGTTGTATTGCGATCCGGAGAGATCATGGGACTTCATTGGAATTTTGGATCTTTGATTAATAAAATACGATCCAGATCAATCGTGGCTTTCTACTAATATGACTTGAGGTGATGATGGAATTATACCAATATAATCTAAAGTGATCCTGGGTTTCTATTAATATTGTTTAGTGCGACCGTGGATTTCCGGTTTTCTATTTATTATGATCTGGTGCGATCAAGTATTCCTATTCTTTGGATATTGGAATTCTATTCGGATTTCTTTGGTTTTCTATGGACTTTTGTATTTTCCAAAATCCGTCTTCCACATAATGACATGTTTTGAAGGGAAAGTGTTGACCCACCTTTTTACAAGGCAGCCACATTACGAATTTGCACTATCGAAGTGTTCAAGACTTGGACATAGGCTTAGGCAAGCCCGAATATACATTGTTAAAGTAATGAAGTTATCGAAGATATAGGATTGGGATGCTTGGAATCCAGCCTAACTAAGTCGGATCAGTAATACTCACCTCACTGCTTCATTCCGGATTGACCACCTCGACTTGATAAGCTCGGATCAACTATCTTTGTTCAGTGCGAGGCCCGCACCAATCACAAGGCACTGGAGGAAGCAAAAACAAGAGAAGGGACTCCCCCGGACTGAACAACCCAGCATGACTTTGTCGAACCGGATCGTCTCGATAATGTCGATCCGGATTCTCGACATGTCCTTGTGAAATTTTCCACTGCTCGACTACCCAGACATGGCCCACCCCACTACTCCTACATCTTCGGAGATGTTGACACGTGGCTAGGTCGAACAGGATCCACATTCATTTATAAATACACCTCCATAGCATCATTTCAAGAGGATTATTCTAGGATTCTCTGGCATAAACGCAAGGACTTTACTACCATTAATACATCTGCTTTTCTCCACTTTCTTTCATTGGATTTAAACTTTGTTGTAATCATACAGTGTAATAAAAGATAGATTACACTAAGTGGACGTAGGACTGATTATCGAACCACTATAAAAATTTGCATGTCTCTTTCCTTTTCTGTTTCCCTATGGTTTGAGATTGCTATGATTTGTGATCTTTTTGTAATTTGGGCGTTATATTTGGAAGAACCAATTTCCATGTCAACAGGTTCTCTCTGTGATTGAATGTTCCAATCATTTCTATTTAGGGCTTTTTCCTTACCCTTATCCTTGTCTTTTCCTTTACCAGATCCAGATGAAACTACACCCTTAGCCATACTAACTTGAAGTATTTCCTTCTCGACTCTCACATCCTCTTCCCGCAGAATTCTATCTACTTCAAAATAGAATTCTCCAAGGCCTGTTGGTGAATCCCACTACAATGAAACCTTTAAATCCAACCTATTCAAGACATCGGAGACAATAGCCATAAGCACTATAGATGGTTCCGTCCAATCCACCGATGCTACTGTCGCATTTAACCTTTTCAGAAAAGAGCACAGAGTTTCTCCAGCTCTCTACTTGATCGATGTGAAAGTCATAACATTCTTGAGTCGAGAGATGTGGACACTGATTTGATCAACAAACCTTGTGACCAAAATATTCCAGTTGTTGATCGATTCTGATTCCAACTATTTAAACTACATGACATTAGTATCTATAAGGTACAACGAGAAGCACTTAGCTAGGATGTTGTCCAATATCGATACCGCGTCCATATGCCGCATGTAGTGCATAAGATAAATAGTAAGATCCCTACCACATAATTACAGTAATATCATATCATAGAAAAGCAGAAAATATAAAGACATGCAAATTTATTGTGGTCCAGCAAATCCTGCCTATTTCCACTAGATGTGTACCATTTATTACAAATATATTCCATTTTCATATAAGAAAGTAGAGAAAGAAGAGTTGTTAATGGCATCAGCAAAGTCCTCGCATATAGATGGTCAAATCTCGAGAATCCTCCTCTTAATATCCCAAAAAAAGTATTCGTAGGCAGCGTAGATATAGTTCGACATGGGGTCATGGAAACAGTTTCATAATAATGGAGATACTGTTGCAGGCCACTTCCAGTAGTGGGGAGAGTGAGATATGCCATTAGATGTACCCCATGATGAGTCAGACAGGGTCGGCTTGGCCGAGCTGGGTATGCCAATCCGGAAAAGAATCCTTCCCTTGACCAATCTTCTTAAGTCCAAGCCATCTTGTTTTGTGTGCCCCACTTTGAACCAATAAGGTCGATCCCAACTTTGCGAGTTTACACCAAACCGGAGCAAACAGTGCATGCCAAGCCGAAGGTCCATGGTCAGGTGGCCGAACCGAGGTAGCTGAACCGAACTTTGCCATGATATAAAATAAGTCTTTCGAGACATCCATTGTTTCAACCAAGCATATCCAGGTTCTTCTAAGTCCATGCTTGAGTTTTAAGTCCAAAATATGACTGCTTTGTAAAAATGTGGGTCTACACTCATCAAGATATCAACCATGCTGGAGGACGATTCATTTAGAAATAAACTATCTTTAGCTTACACAAAAAGCTAGGAGATTTTATAAGCACGTGCCTCCCAAAATAATTAAACCCACTTTTTGGAAGACGTCCTTCGGATGTACCATAAGCGCAAGCCGCTTAACACCAAGGGAACCTTTGCTCACTCTCGAGTCCACCTTAGAAGGGGAACCAAGACAAAGCCCATTAGGTGAAAGAAGGGTCAACCTGCATCTAAAAATACAACCCTATGGGTCTAGAATTGGGACAAGTGATTTCATTCTAAACTTTATAATTACAATCGTGGAGTGTTAACCCTAATTTCAGGAATCAATTTAGGTATTTCTCTATTTTTGTAATCCTAATTGGCAATTCATAATAGGAGAAAGAGGTTGAGAATCATAGCTTATGGATTTTAATTCTAAGAGAGGAAGATTAATCATATCATCTATTAACTTATTTAACAGTCAATTGCACAGAAGTTTAATTTCTATAGTCTTATTTTTATCCAAAGTCAAATTGTGGATCCCATAGAAAGGAATGAAATATTTAGGGCTAATAAAAGTGAAGCCCTACCCGAAAGATGGAAGGAAAATCGCTATTGATGGAGCCTGACTTTATATTTTGGATATAATTAAATAAATCCTTCCTTAATGTTTCCACAATATAAGATTCTTTATTCATTAGTCTTTGAGTAAGTTTAGGATAAACACCCTGATGGGGCTGATGATCATCCGAAATAGGATAAGCCTTTAGCTTGCTAGGGTTTTCGATGAGTCCTAACTTGAGAAAACGTAGTCCCACAAGTCTTTGGTGATGTAAGCCAGCACTTAAATATATTCGCATATCTCAAAGAAAATGGGTTTTCGGTGACATCAAAGGATGGACATCTATTCCTCTCGGAATAATCTTTGATGGTAAAACCTAAAGAAAACATTTTTCGTAATTCAGTCGGTGTTAGTTAGTTTGGGTTATTAACCATTTTTATGGCTAATATCTGCATTTCCTCTTTCTAGATATTTAGGCAAATTTGTAAATTATAAAAAAGGCTTTTTAGTTGGAATTGAAATCTTAATAAGTCAAAATATAGGCGGATTGATCTAGTCAGTAGTTTAGACTCGAATTTAAATAAATTGAAATTAAGAAACTCAAAAAAGAATGAATATAGAAATTTGAAAAATAAGCATATATGTAATAAGTATGCTAAAATACATACATTAATACTATATCCATCGAAAAACATATAATTAACGCTAGTTGTTGTTAACATTAGGAAAACATTAAATGTTGGTTTGAATTTGAAATGTAACCCATTACTTATGGATACTAGTTAATATCACCTGCAATAAACGGTGAATTTACAATTGTAATCGTTGTTCTAATGGGAAATAAATATAGAAATATATGATTGTTAATATAGAAGGTTACAATTAGTATAAAAGAGAATTTAGTATCGCTAGAGGCAATTAATATATTGAAATATAAATATATATTAAAGAACAAAAATATTACATAGTAATTAATGTAACAAGAGGGAGTTGGAATAAACAAGAATAAAAAAATAGGGATTGATATAAATGTTAATTATTTGAATGTCCATTGCCTTAGGTAAAGTGGTTGTTAGGGTCGATAATGGCAAGTGAAGTTATGTTAATTAAATGGGGAATTGGGTAATAATTACCATAATGAATACTTTGTCCAATAAATGATCTTAGAGCTATAAAACTTATCATTAGATAATTAATCCTATATAATCTCTAGTTCAATTATAGGAATAATATTTCTATTTAATATAGGAATTGTACTTGGTAGGTTAATAATTGGAGGACAGTTGAGTTATTCGACAGATATTTGCACTTTTCAACAGTCAGAAATACATACAACTGATGTGAGCTATCATTGACAATAGGAATCCATGAAAAAAATTATTATCGTAATGCGAAACATTCCTAAAGGTTTACATCAAGTGTTGAGGTCTCAAGTGACTGCAAGGCCCACATCCTCTGTAAAAAAAGAAACTTAAAAGACAACTTAGGTCGTAGCCGATATCAGAATTAAGGTCTTTAGTAGTGAGATCCGCCTACTAGGTGTATTAAGCGAATAGATTCACCATTTGTTTTCCAAAGTAAGGGTAGAGTTTTACGGTCCGCCCTTGCCAGGTTTTAATTGGGATAGCTCACATTTTTCCAGTAAGAAGTATTAAATGACTAATTTGGGGTGAGATCGGTAATCTCTGCAAGAGTTCGCTTCCTTTAGGTAATAAGTGACTGGGATATGGTATTAAATGGCCGCTACACTTGTACCATAGGTCTTCCTATCATGTACGAAGTATTAAGTGGTTCCAGGATTATCTAATAAGGTCAGCTAGTAGTAAGAGGGATTCACCTTGGGAAGATCTTAAATGACGAGGAGTTGTCGATCTATCATGTAGGTCAAAGTGACAGCTTATTATCTCTTTATTATATGGAGTTGGGATATGCATGATTGATAGAAGCTTTAAATTAGTTGGACTTAGTAGCTAGTGTCCTCTAATTTAGAATGTCAATCTAGTAAACCATCTAATAAGGCCTAAGTGATTGCAGGAATCCGCCTTTTATTCTGAGTGGCTATAGCCCACCTCTTTGGTTTTGGTGAGGTATTAAGTGGTTAGAAAGACCTCCTCATAGTTATTAGTTGGTAGGGTGGTTTAAAGGCTTCATATATATGCAAAGTTCTTTCTAGTATATAATAATGACCCGTCTTTGGGAATTACTACCCGGGTCTGGTAGTTAATCATTGTGTGCAATTTGCAAGTTAGGCTAGATTAATAATCTTATTAGACATATAATATAGGTGAAACCAAACGGGACACATTGGTATATTATAGACAGTATTTTTTTTATTTTCATCTCACTAAGACTAATTGTTTTGGTCCCTTATAATAATTCTCGGGTTACCTTGGGGATGACATTTCATTGGAAGTGTTCATGCTTGGTTTTCTGTTCTTATTCTCTCATGGTCGATATTGATGTGGTGATTCTCAATTAATGTATTTGTCACGATCGATACAAATTATCCTATCTTGTTTCTGCTGTGAGTTTAGTTTTTTGTACCTTGATTATACGCATGCTCATTATTTGCAAGCACCAAATTTACACGATTTGTGCTTGGATGGGTTTGAGCTTCGATTTTTGTCAAAATTGGGCTTAAAAAGGTATGGGTTGTTATAGGAGCTTGAGAAACCAGTCGCTTGTCCCCTCTAGTTATTTGTACTGACCCAATGAAAAAGTAGTTAAATTGGTTTTCTCGAAATAATCCCTTTAAAATAAAATGAATGTGATTCAGAGTATCCAAAAGATAATCTAGATTTGAAATAGAATTAATAAAATTTTACCCAAATTTTGTATTAAATAAATGAATTTATACGATCCATGATAATTTAGAAGGTTATTTTACTATTGTTTGATAAATAACACATGCTGAATATGAAAATTAATGTTAGGAATAATTAGTTAAATATTTATATATCTGTTTACCTGGTACTAACCAGTTTGGTTTAAGTTACAGGATGTCTTAAATAACGTTGTTTTCAAACCAGAAAAGATATGTTTTGAGATACAAAATATTCATAAAAGATTTGAATTATACTAGCAATAATATATGGAAAGGTTCTCCAAAGAAATTAGAATTAATGAATTATAAAAGATAAATGAGACTAATTGGAATAAATGGATTTAATAAAAGAGACTAATAAGAGCTATAAATGAATGTATATTTTTATCGATATTAGTTTGAAGAAATCAGGAACGAATTCGGATGCCCATACTACTTTAAACCAAGACACACAAGTTTCAAACTAAATACAACATATAAACAAATGTTTGGAGGCAGATACTTTAGAATAGAAAGACCACTTATCAATCATCTTTGGGTATCATCAAGATTAGATAAAAATAACAGTAGTTCCCTCTTCTTAGGACCTTCATATTGCAAAATTTTATAGGATGTATAAAAGGAGTGTCTTTGGTTTATCTTATTTCTGGGTAGCTTATATATATATAAGTGTCTAATATTGTATTTTTGAGATAAAAACATTGGTTTCTATAGATATACATCTACTTGGTGGTATAGGAGGTAACCCCTCTAATGCTTAACACATTCCCTAAGGCATATAAACTTGAGGATTATGTTTTATGGAAATCAATCAGTGTGTCATGGAAATAACGATATGGCATTCTAAGTGGAAATTGATGTCCAGCGAAAGATAAAATGTTACCTTAGGCATCACAATTAGAAATGAAAAAAAAATCAAGGTAGATGCAGCAGGACTATGTGGGTCACATCCATTAGGGTATGGTCGACTCATATCTAGATTACCCTCTATATATCAGGTTTGTTATGTATGTTGTGGCTACAGATAGGTCAGGAACGACAGTGGTGGTGAGACGTTCAGTATATCGAGAAAAGAGTAAGAGGTGGGTTGATTTCGTGGTGGTTGAAGATAGCACAACTATGGTCGTACATTCTTTTATGAATGTACTAATAAGAGGTAGTCCACTACTTAGTCATTGTTGGTATCCATTCTGCAATATATGTCTTTATGGACTTGAATATGTACCTATTACGCTGGAACTTAATTAGTGTAACTATTTTAGCTATTTTAATTTACTTAAGAAGATTTCAAAGAGTGTCACTAGAGATAATATCAGAATTTCTAACAAGAATGCTTTACCTATCATAGATAAAAACTATCAGTGTTTATTCATGGGTGTAGTTTACTTTTCCGTTATGTTTACTATTTTTCAACATTCGTCAATAGTATATATTTAAAATTTCTACTGTACAGATTACTGAAAGAATATACATTATTCAAATCAAGTGAGATTCTGTTCTGTTCTATCTTCGCTTTCATTCTTTATTTTTTTTCTTTCCTTTTACTCTTAAACAAACGATTTTTTCGACACTTACGTTTGCGATATGTGAATAAAATGGATGTAGTAGAATTGTTTTTTGAGGGTTTAAATTCCTAGTCATCACACATGGTATCGGTGCTTAGGCTAAGCAAACATCTGAGCCATATTGGGGTTAGGTTTCATTAGAGATAGGGTTCGCAATATCTTTGAATGTGTAACAAATAAGAGATAGGGCAAGTGACGACCTATAATGAGTTGAGTGTACTATATCAGCGTGTATCTGTTAGTGATATAAAAATGATTTTGGTTTTGAGGTTTTTGTAAATGAAATAATTTTACCTAAGATTATATCGTATTATATAAAAGAATAATCTTCACATCATCCTTTTAGCTAGTTATGGTATATTTGTTTTTTGAAAAGGATAATATTCAATTACTATCATGCATTGCCTGATTAGTTTTGTTTGGCTAGTTTATGAGCATTTACCACCTTTTATTGAGTTATAAACAATTTATCTTCTTCAATATAGGTAGGCTAATAGTTATATAAGGGAACATTAAATATGGACATCCTGTGAATTAAGTTTCACAATCTAACTATAAAATGTTTGATGTTAATATTGCACTATAAAGATTAACTCGGAAAAGGTTAAAACTGTGAAAGGTAATATATATAAAAGATAATCTGGTATCATTCATAGGTTGAAGTAAAACCTATATACGAATGTCTTGTGAATTATGCTTAATAGTTTGATTATAAGGCATTCATTACTAATAACAAATTAATTTAGTGTCAGCATATAAAAAGGGAAACAAATTTGGTTAGATAATAATAAATACAATTTAAATCCTAGCATTTTCAGGAAAAAAATCAAATTGATATTTACTTACGCAAACAATAGCATAGTAAATTGTCCACGTTGTTATTTAACTGTAACACCCCAAAATTTAATACACCATAACCATACAATAAAGACAATAAAATGAATATTATACAATTAAATATTCATAATCAAGTAAAACTGACTTTACCGTTGCGTTCATCTCAGAATTCTGGTTCAGATAGGCCCCGAGTTTGCGTAAATCGGACAACGTACGAGAAAGATATGGACCTAAGAAGATTGTGTGCGTGTATATATATATATATAATATACATACATACATACATATATATTAATAAAATTCAAATAGAAAAATTAGCGCCGGAACCAATGGTCATGATACAACCTATCCCAGCCTGGGTCGACCCATGTCTAAGAGGGATCGACACATGAGTCGACATAGTAGGCAGGGGTCGACCCATCTGCATGCAGGTCCGATTCTGGATGATGCATTTGGACTGTTTTATATATTAGGTTCGTCGGATGAGTAGTATGACTGAATTTACAACCCTAAAATCTAAAGTTAAGAATTAGCTCAGTTAATCTATTAATCGGGGGTCTCTCTCTCATTTTATCTACATACAACTATTCTTTACATCTCTCTACCTCCATGGATATATTCTAAATTAATTAATAAAATGGGGAGATGCTGCTGAAAGTTAGATTAACAGAGAAAGTTCAAGATCTGCAATGAACATACAACCTTTTTCAAGAACAATTTCCGAACCTAATACCTATCCCTATGTGTTCAAGTTACTTTCAGATCTGATATATAGAAATGTATTATGACAGTAATAAAAATGGATCTAGAACATACAATACCTACAAGTTATTTTCTATACTATTCTTTTACTATTATTCATCCATGTAGTTGTTACAGTAATATTTGTTCTTTTATTGTCAGTTGATTAATCAGTTATGTTTGCACATATTTATCTTCCTTATCCCTATCCTGTTATTTTATTTATTTCCAGTCTTGTTTATATTCCTATTTTATATAGTTTGATTTGATTATGTTCTTCTCCTTCTACTTTTCCCTTTTTTTAAGCTGAGCCTAGTCACGGAGAGTCTATGCCATTTACGATTTAAGATTGCATATAATTGAATTTAGGATAATATGAAATGACAATGGAAAAGGGAGAATTTGGGCATATTTTAAATTGAGGACATTTGACTGTAATTTGGGAATATAATCAATAGGAAGAATATGGATATATGTGTACATGTTAGACTAGACTTAATACAGAGATTAAGTAAGGAACATGTTAAGAAAATGCAAGTACCAGATGTAAGTTAAGTAAACTAATTTATTGTAGTGTGTATATGTATCTGGGCAGGTGCTTGTTTTGGGGAAGGGCTGTACACATAAAAACGTATACAGAAAAATGTTATAATACAACCATGCTTATTAATGAACTTAAACATGCTAAGTTAAACCTGATTAATAATAAGATAAGAGTTCCCTCGTTTTGCTGTTGTATCGGGTTTTGGGACTCTTAAATCCAAGTTACTTGAGGGCACAAACTTTGGGGGTTTGGCATGTGTCAATCTTGCTGTATGGAATCCATATCAGTCAGTATCCCTGTTGGTATCTTATTAGGAGACCTCGCACTAGGTAGGGGAGAGGGCACGCTTTATTGATCTGGATATAAAGAGGTTCAAAAGAAGGAAGGTAGGTACGGGGGCATTCTGGTGGAATCATGAGCGTGAATGGGTCCGATTAGGGGAACAAAAACGCTATGACACTAGTAAATAGGTTTGTGTTCAATAAGTTGTTGGGTTAAGGAGTGATACACCTTGCTGCTGGGGCTGACACAGGGTATTCACGTATCAAGGAGCCGATCACATAGGTAGTAATTAGGGTAACACCTAATCTTGTTATGTAATTAGGGTAGCACCTAATCTTGTTTTGTAATTAGGGTAGCACCTAATCATGTTATGTAATTAGGTAACATCTAATCCTGTTATGTAATTTGGATAACACCTAATCCTGTTATACCAGTATTGGTGCAGAGGAAAACTTGTTTTTGGGATATAAATGAGAAGCCTTACTCGATCTTTGTTTTATCTTGTTGTCTTATACTTATATGTAATGCCCCACCTCTATACTTGTGTTAGCCAAGGCCATTGTAGGCAACAGTGTCAACTAACCCGAAGAATAAGGCTGTTGAGGAGCGACTATCT